>BRZY01000006.1:2507500-3757500 GCA_030159175.1 Glycyrrhiza uralensis
TTATATAAAACCAACCTGGCGCAGACAAATTTGAAAAAGCATCTAAAAGGGAGCAAAAAATTAAATATTCTGATAATCTGTTAAATAAAATTTTTAAATATTATTCGTCAAAAAAAATTAATATTATACTTTTATACCTTAATTTGAGTTTCCCTTTTATCAATTTGCTCCAGATTCAATTTTCTATAATTTGTGTATATTGGAAGATTACTATATTATTGCATCATGAAGGCAATTTTTAAATAATTGCATATTTACTCTTGAGTTCAAATTTATTCTTGAAAAGTTGAACATGTGCTCATTAGAATGATTCTGATGTGATGATATGAAAAGAAAAAAAAAATTGCATAGGCTTAACTGAGAATGATTTTGAACTATGATTCTGATTGTTGTATTATTTGAAAGAATTTACTTGCTTCAAGAATGATAAATGAGACCAACAGCTAAAAAATGCTTGATTCGAGAGTAATTCGTGTTAGGGCCTAATTCACACGGGTGATGGCCCATTGGCCTAGATCGAACACTTGCTCTGATACCAAAGCTAGGGTCTAACTCATTTCTATAAAATCGGCTTATAAGGTAAGGACTACCCACACTATATATTATATAAGCACTATATTAGCTATCTCACTAGTCGATACGGGATTTCTCAACAATTCAAATGTTCTAAATGCTCAGTGATACCTTAATACCGTAAAGCCAATATATAATTTGAGACAGGTTTAGCTTATCGATTGAGATTAAATGATAGCTCATTAAAAAAATAATGTATTTGGAAAAACATGAAAGATATATATACTTTTATTCATTCAAATAAAAGGAGGGTAACAAGAAGTAAGCAAATAGCATCAACACACCCAGAAATTCAACTCAACTGAAAATGCAAGGAGAGAAGGAACAAATTCAACACATCCCACTCTGTTCCTAACTCCACCTGGAATTTGGTAAAAGCTCATTTATTCTTGACCAACATGTTCAAACATTATATTAATTAATTTCAGCTCCCATGATGTTCTCTTAGCAACTAGATTGGAGGACTGTATAACTTCAGAACCTTCTTCCATGATGGTCTACTGCTAATATCATCCCACCAGGCACTGACATATTTCCTCTCCTTTATCAAGTGTCCTTTCCCCATATTGTTCACAATATAATCAGTAAATGGAAGGTGGCCAATATCAGCAAGGCTGAAGAAATCCCCAGCCAAATACTTGCTCTTTGAAAGCCTCTCCTCATAAATGTCCAACACCTTCCCCAGCTTTGCTTCACTCTCTTCAATCACCTTGGGATCTGGATTGCTGCCAATTAATGAAGGAAACAGAACATGAATGGTCAAGTTGTATGCTGGTGGGTGAAAGTTGTGTGCTTCAACTTCTAACCACTGTTCCACTAGACCCCTCTCTTCTATTGTCTTTCCTAGTAACTCAACCCCTTGGGATCTGTATTTTTCTGCATAATATCTCATTATTGCCCTTGATTCTGCACAAATTCAAGAAGACAACACTAAAATCAGCAGATCCAATTATTAAGGGAAGAAACAAAAAATGGAGAAACAGATATGGCTCATTTACTTTTATGAGAAAATGTTTCCGGTTTCCATTTACTTTTCAATTTTATTTATAATACTGCAATACAATCTTGTTTTCACTGTTTTCTACTAAATCTTTGAAAACGAAAATAAAGTGTGAGTATTGTAATTAAAACTGAAAACAGTAAACATTTTCTAAAAGTAAATGGGCCGAGAAGTCAACGAAAACATGAGTAGAAAGGCATGACACAGAATCGGGATGTCTAACCAAATAAGGTATAATCTCCATCTTTAATGACAGGAACAACTCCAAAGGGCTGCGCAGATTATGAACATGAGAGCCACAAGATAAAGAATCAATTTCAAATAATCTTGAACATATGTATATACTCTTATAGCATATATATTTTACAAAGATGAAAGGAAAATAGAAAAGGTGGACCTGTAATTTGAGATACTCAGGATCCTTATGTTCCCCATTAAGAACATTAAGAGGGACAACCTCAAACTCAATTTCCTTCTCAACCAGACAAACCAACACCCGTTTGGTTGCAGCACAGTGGGGGCCGTAAACTTTCACTACCATGGTTTCTCTTGAAAACAATCCTTCAACAAGAGAGAGAGAGAGAGAGAGAGAAGGGGAAGAAGAACAATTTATTATTCAGGTTTGATCAAAACTCTTAGTCGGTTCACTTTTTATTAGTGCGTCTACATGTGAAGATATTGTCAACCACAGTCTTCAACACAGAAAAAGACAAGATGCATTGGATCCAGGGACATAAAAATATTTAAAAATTTGCACGTTGCTTAGTTATTAAAAATCAATAATCAATTTTATTTTGGTTTTTACCACAATGTTCGGCCGACATGTAAATCTGTCTCTTTATATCATTAGGTATTATTTGTTAACCACGTGAAGAATTTTCTTTTTACATCGTTAATTAATAGTATGAAAGTGAAGTAAGAAAAGCAGCGAGAGAGAATCGCTTTCATTGCCCAATAACATCACTAATCAGAAATCATCAGGAATCCAAATCAATAGGTAGAGAAACTCGCATGGCACTTCCTTGGATTTGGGTCTTTTTTGTCTTTTAATTTTTAGGGGCAATTAGATTAGATTAGTTATGAGATCGTAATTCGTAATCTTTTCCTCACAATTAGATTCTAATTTGATTTGATGGTTATATTTAAACATAATTTGTGATGACTGATGAGTAGATTTATAATCATTAAATTAAATTGGTTAGAGTTTGGGCTCATACAAGGCTGGCCCAACCATAAAGCGGGTCAAATTCTACACCTTCGTAAAATCTATAATATATATAAAGACGAACCCTCTATAGATATATTTTTACAAGTGTCGCTTTGAGAGTATTTCAAGGATCAAATTGATTGAATTGATTTAAAAAAAATTTATTGATTAATGATTTCATGATTCATATTTAATTTGCCTTATTTAAAATTGTATTGATTACATTTGAAACAATCAATTCAAAATAGTATTTTCAATTGCCTATTTATTAGAGAATATTTGTATTTCTTATATCTTTAACTATTTATTTTGCGTCTGGAAACATTCATGTTTCTTCGGCCTTTTCATTTTCTGGTATGATTTTTCTATCATCTCTCTTTTTGTTAATCTTCTCTCATTTCATATACATTTTCTTCTCATTATTCTCATCCATTGCGGTTACTAACACTTGAGACTTTCGATTAAAGGTTAGTTATTGTTTTCTTTTTCATGATTAATCTTTTATATGATTCAATTTTTGGATTTTTAATTTTAAATCCTAATATCTGCATGTATTGATAAAATTTATTTGTTTATTTTGTTTTAGTTGGTATTCCTTTATTCATCAACACTAAATTTTTATCTAAGGTGAGTTCGTAATATTGCTATTTTTCAATTTTACTATTAATCATTTTCACTTATTATTTTTTTAGTTTTATTAATATTCTAATAGCCTCCAAACTACCGATGTTGTTTGATTTTTGTTCTTTTTCTCTTAGGCAAACTTCTCCTCTAAGACAAATATTTCTTCTAATTTTTGATTAATTTATTTTTATTTATCGATTATTGTTTGAAATTAATGCTTATCTATTTTACATTGTTAAGTTTTTTATTTTCGATTTCCATTTGTGATTAGCTATGCAGATACAATATTGTTCTCTCTCAAACAAGAAGAAGTATCATATGTCACAAGATATTAGTTGCTTATTATTTTTTCAATATTATTCAAAAAATTATGCATGGAATTTCAATAATTATATATATTACTGTGATTTTTTGTATCTTTTAGGATATATTTATTTCAGAAAATATATATAATAGTTTATTAGTTATTTTAATTTAAAAATACATATAAATTATTTAATTCCGGAATTCAAATTTTGTATTGTGAAAATTTTGGTTTGATATAAATGTTATGCTCTTAAATTTTTTGGAATGTCTTAAATTAATTTAATTTTTTGAAAATGTATATATATTTTTATTTTTATACTATTGTAGTTTTTGTGAAATATTTAGGCATTAGTAAAAGTATTTGAAAACAATTATATAGATTTTATAAATCTCTATGATAGAAATAATTATAAAATTTATGTATCAAAAAAATTAATTATAAAACTTTCAATTTACAAATGAGACAAATTATATTTATAGAGATTAAGTTGAAATTCAAAAAATGAGCATGTTTATCATAGGAATCAATTTAAAACCGTAATTGAAAGAAATTATATCTTTGTGATTGAAATTGATTTTAAAAATCTCTATGATAGGAATAGTTATAAAATTTTCAAGTTTGAAATGATTCAAAATGCATCTCTAAGGATTACGTTGAAATTTATAAAATGAGTGTATTTATTATAGGAATTAATTTAAAATCGTAGAAAAAAATTCGATTTGTAGGATAGAAACCAGTTTTCTAAATCTCTATGCCAGAAATCATTATAAATTTTTAAATTTTAGTTTTCTTCAAATTGTAGCTATAAGGATCAAGTTGAAATTCACAAAAGGAGTGTTTATTATAGGAATCAATTCAAAATGGTAAATGAAAAAAATTATATCTTTGTGATAGAGATCGATTTTAAAATCTTTATAATAGGAATAATTATAAATTTTTCAAATCTCAAAAGATGCAAATTATATATATAGAGATTATGTCGAAATTCATAAAAGATATTTTTTTATTGCTGCAACAAATTTCAAATTGTAGTTGAAAAAATTGATAGGAACCGTTTTCATAAATTTCTATGATAGGAATCATATTAAATGTTTCAATTTTCAAATAATACAATTGTATCTTTATGGATTATGTTGAAATTCATAAAAGGTATAGGTTAATTGTAGAAATTAATTTAAATTGTAGTTAAAAACATTGTATCTTTACTATAGTGACTGTTTTTATAACTCAAAAACTTAAATAGTAAAAAAAAATATTTTTTTTCATCTTAATTGATATACATTGTAATCATTATTTCTTTCTCATTTAGCATTTTTTACTTATTTAATTTATTAAATATTTTTTTTGTCCAATTAATGTCTATAAATAAACTGATTAAAATAAATAGTTTGGATAAAATATAACAAATGAAAATAAATATTTCTTTTCTTTATTATTACATTATCATCTAACTAATTTATTGGACATGTTATTTTTTTTGAGAAAATTAGGAGATTTTATACATTAATATATAGGTGTAAATTGGTTAATATAAAAATTATAAATAAAACATAACATATGGGATATACATTTTACATTAAAGTATACAAGAAAATATTGCACATATAACATTGTGCCAAATATTTTACGTGAAATCTAATCCACATGTAAATTACTTAAAGAATTAAATTTTAATATATAATCTTAATAATTTTCTATTTCACTTTATGATAACTTAACTAATTTGTTGAAGTTTTTTTTTATATGAGCAAATTTGAATTTTGTTGGCCAGTATTATCTATAAAATAAAAAACATAAATATTTCAATTAATAGTTTACAGATAGTGAGTGATTTTGGTAGTAATAAAAATGAATTATTTATAGTGCTACATGAGAAAATAGATTATGAAATAAGTTTCTACTAATTGAATATGCACGACAATTGGACATGTACTTGATAGGTATAATTGATACAAGTACGTAAAAATAATTTATGATATATATAGATTTATAGATAATTGCAGTTGATAGGTTGTCCCGTCAGAGTCGGGATGAGATCAAGTGGGTACTGCAATTTCAAGTTTTTTGTCATGTCTACTCACAATAACTATTTAAACTATTTTACTACTTCAACTATAATTTGTGCTATTTTTTTCGTTGTATTCAACTTTTAAGTTGTGAACTAATCAAATAATTAACCAACTATTTTCAATAAATAATTATATAATTTATAATTTATTATATAATTTAAAAAACATAATTTAAAAAAAACTCAAATCCTTTATAATTAATGTTCAAATATATTCTCATAAATTTTTATAAAATACGTCATATATCCCGTGCGTTGCACGGGTCACTACACTAGTATTCATAACAAAAAGGAAATGGACCTTCAACTATAATTTGTGCTTTTTTTTCGTTGTATTCAACTTTTAAGTTGTGAACTAATCAAATAATTAACCAACTATTTTCAATAAATAATTATATAATTTATAATTTATTATATAATTTAAAAAACATAATTTAAAAAAAACTCAAATCCTTTATAATTAATGTTCAAATATATTTTCTCATAAATTTTTATAAAATACGTCATATATCCCATGCGTTGCACGGGTCACTACACTAGTATTCATAACAAAAAGGAAATGGACCTTCATAAAATATGTTGACAAAAAAAACCCTTCATAACATCACTAGGTAAATCCATCTCTTTAGATCATTAGGTATTATTTGTTAACCACGTGAATAATTTCATTTCTTACATCATTAATTAATAGTATGAACGTGAAGTAAGAAAAGCAGCGAGAGAATCGCTTTCATTGGCCAATAACATCACTAATCAGAAATCATCAGGAATCCGAATCGGTAGGTAGAGAAACTCGCACGGCACTTCCTTGGACTTGGGACTTTTTTGTCTTATAATTTTTCGGGGCAATTAGATTAGATTAGTTATGAGATCGTAATCTTTTCCTCACAATTAGATTCCAATTTGATTTGATAGGGATACTAATTAGTGATGACTGATGAGTAGTTTTTTTTTTTTGGGTCCACTACTGATGAGTAGATTTATAATCAACAAATTAAATTGGTTAGAGTTTTTTTTTTATTGCAATTAGTAAATACACCTCACAAATTGCACATACACCTCACTTTACTAGTTTTTTGGACAGTAAAATATTATTATACCCTTAGCACTTCCCCTTCCTTCTTCCCCAATTCAAAACCCATACACCCCACCCCCATTCAAAGAAAGAAAGTGTTGGAACCAAATTGGTTAAAAGTATTTTTAATACAAAAACTCCCTAAGTGATTTTATGGTTTTGATGATAACAAAATGTATTAAGGTTTTTACAAAGGATAATCAATTTGTATTAAGCTGTACAATGAATAAATGCTGCCTAACTAAGCTTATTGCAGTCTGCGTCCAATAAGCTCTTCATGACATTGGCTGGCATTCAAAGTGAGCCTTGCGTCCAATGATTGGCACTGGAATGGACACAAGAGTTTTGCGTCCAATGTTGGCACTGGAATGGACACAAGAGTTTTGCGTCCAATGTTGGCACTGAAATGGACACAAAAGTTCTGCGTCCAATGTTTGAGCAGAAGGAAGAATTCTGCGTCCAGCGTCCAATGTTTGAGCAGAAGGAAGAATTCTGCGTCCAATGTTTGAGCACAAGGCAAGAACAAAGTTCTGCGTCCAATGTTTTCCAAAGAAGCAGAATCAGTAAGCGTCCAATAGAGCAAGACTGGCATAAGTCCAATGATAAGAACAAGGCAATACTGACAGAGTCCAATGTTTGTATGAGAAGCAGAATTACAGTAAAAGTCCAATGTTTTTCAAAGGAACAGATGCAGTGAGCGTCCAATGCAGATGAAGGATAAAAGTCCAATGTTCAGTGTGAGCAAGAGTGCAACTCTGCGTCCAATGAAACTGAACAAACAAAAGAACTGCTCTGCGTCCAATGAAGTCAGAGTTACTCAAGCACTGTTCTGCGTCCAATAAATAAGAAGGACAACAATATTGTTTTGCGTCCAATGGAGCACAAGGAAGCAGATTGACAAAGGTACATCAAACAATTGTTCTGCGTCCAATGAAGCAGAAGAACAAATGTACAACAATCAACTTTGCGTCCAATGGAAATGGCAAAAGTCCAATACTGCCTTGCATTCAAATGGAATAGATTGGTAAGCATCAGGTATGCGTCCAATGTTTGCATGAGTTCTGTGCAAATTGGTAAGTGCAAAGGTATGCGTCCAATAGATTCTATATGCTGCGTCCAAAACGCAGAGTCCATTACATGCTATTTACTGCTCATGCATTTAATATGAAACATATTTATTGAGCAAATGATTTGAAATAAATAGCTGTACACAATGCTTTCTGTACATCTTTGTCAACGTGTGTGAATGTACTTCTGAAAAGCATAAAGTACTGTGGAAAGTGTACTAAGAGAGAGAATGTACTTTTAACTACTCTATAGATCTCTGAACACACCTTTCTGCTTTACACAGTGTATTCTCTCTGTCTCAATAAGATATTATTATTAACCACTGTACAATTGAGACTTTGAGTACAGGTTGCTTCTGATTTGGGAGAAAGAAACGCAGACATGCACAATGAAGTAGATCTCCTCAGAGCAACGGGAAAATAACATTAAATGCTATTAGAGAACGGTAATATTTATGAAGGCTGAAGCTGAGCTATTCGAAGAACAAGTCTGAAGCTTCATCAAAGCCTATAAATACCGAGAAGCAAGAAGAAGAATACAAGTCACTGAACAACGAAAAAGAAAGAGCAAAAACGCTGTGCAAACAATCTTTTATACTTTGTATTGAAAGTCTTGTATATTTTCTTTCTTCTTGTAAAAGAGAGTTTGCTTAACTCTCAAAGTGCTTTAGATTTCATATCCTCACTTGTGTGAGTTAGACAGCACTTGAATCAAAACTCTGCTGAGTTGTTTAGCCTGAAGAGGCTGTGTTCAAAGAATACTTGGGGTTTAGCCTGAAGAGGCTGCGTCCAAAGAATACTTGGGTTTTAGCCTGGAGAGGCTGTGTGCAAAGAATACTTGGGATTTAGCCTGAAGAGGCTGTGTGCAAAGAATACTTGTACCTATCTGGTTTGATAGTGAAATCTCTCTAGTTTGAGGGGACTGGACGTAGCTCTTAGGAAAGGGTGAACCAGTATAAAAACTTGTGTTATTTCTTCTTTCCCTTAACTCCTTTTATATCTGTGTTTATTACTAACAAAGGGGATTGAAATTATTTTTATTCAAACAAGTTTTTCAAACCAAAAGGGAAGCATTCTGTGCGTCCAATCTTTAGAAAACCTGTGCGTCCAGTTTTTATAAAGACTCTGTGCGTCCAATGTTTTAGCACTGTGCGTCCAATATTTGAACTAAGTTGTGCGTCCAACGTTTTTAACAGCCAGAGTTCATCTTTTGTGAAAAGTTTTAAAAGCTTATAAACACAATTCAACCCCGCTTTCTTGTGTTTCATCTTGTTACCTACAGAAAGAACAGAGACAGAGAGTTGCAGAGAGAGAAGCACCGTCGCGTCCCACACTGCCACCAACTTCATCTCTGTCGCGCCCCACTTCGAAGTTAGTTTCTATTTTTTTTTTCTGAAATTACGACTTCACAAGTTTCTGGAATATTTTTCAAAAATTCAATCTATAAAATTTCATTTCATTGGTAGTGTTACGGGGCGAAAGGAATAATCTTAACAGGGGTTTGTAATGTATATCATTTTTACAAATAGGAGAGGGACAAAGCATTTTTACAAATAGGTGACGTGGATTAAGCAAATTAGCGAGAAAACTAGAAAAAGAACACTGCGATTAATAAGATTTGTTCCTTCTTCCCTAACAGACAGGCCCTAGCTCCCCCAATCTCACGCTTCTACGTTCTCTCTGAGTCACAGTGTGAAACTCCAACTAATTAAGCATGAGATAGGTGTTTATTCACCCTTTAACAAAATGGCAGCAATGGTATGTATGTATGTCTCTCTGCGTTTCTCTCTCTGCGAGGGTGTATATTTCTCAACGTTTTTCTCTGGTGAGGTGTACGTCTCTCTGCGCTTTTGAAAGTGAAAGGGAGAAGGGAAAGGGAAAGGGTTAAAGGCATACTAGGATTTTACTATCCAAAAAATATATAAAGTGGGGTGTATGTATATAAAATAGGGTGTATTTACCAAATTTCTTTTTCTTTTGGTGAATAAATTGGTTATCGTTTGGGCTCATACAAGGCTCGCCCAACGGTAAAGCGGGTCAAATTCTTGTTTTGGACCTTCATAAAATATGTTGACAAAAAAAAGCTTCATAAAATATTTTTACTCCATAATTTAAAAAAATAATTAAAAATGTTGCAGTTTATGATAAGTTGTACCAAATTTTTTTATGATAAGTAATATTTTTCCAATTCTCATCCTTTCATTCGAGTTTCAATACGAGTCTTTTTACTTTTTGATATTTTATCGCCCTACTCATGTCTTACCTATTTATCTATTGTCATCCTCTTTGAATACGTTTATTTTAGCAAAATAATTTTTTGTTTCATAAATATATCAATGTCCTTTTCACGGGAGAGCTCTTGGGTCTGCGTGTTAGCCTTTGCTAACTCACATGTGGTCTTAAATAAGACTATAGAAGAATGGTGGTCCTTATTGATAAGGACTAATTGACGGGAAATTGACAGGAAAAACATTCAAAATACCATTGAAAATTTGAAAAAGACAAGATATGAAATGAGGCAAAATTATCAAGTGCATGGAAAGACTAATTCCTTCGAGTGACTGCTATATTCCCAGGGTTCAAACCCAAGATCTCTAAGTAAACTGGAAGAGATCCATGCCATCTCACCCAAGCCTCAAGTAGTTTTCCGTGTTCCAATCTAATTTCTTTAAAATAGGCAAAAACTTATCAAAATTCAATGGCATTTGTTTATAATATCTCTATCAAATCTCAGGTTGTTCACGGTATGATCTGCAGCTATTCATGAGATGAACTCATGAAAGGAAACCTAACTGGACAAAATTAAGCTTCCTACCGTGTCTATCAAAACCGTTCAGTTCTATTACTTTTCCAGTAAATGAAAGTTCTCCATAGTGCTTGTTTACACAGGGATGGAACTATATTATCGCAGACAGTCTGATAGTTATATGTTATCTCAGAATTTGTATAATCAGCATACTGAATGATGTTTATGTTTATTTGTGTTTATTTGTATTTAGTCCCTATAAATTTGAAAGATTTCTATAATGGGTTGGGATGGACCAATGGACATATATAGATATCAAAACGACACTACAGGCTTTTGATGAGTTGATGATTGTTGAGGAGACGATGCAGCATCATTTTCCTCAATTTCCTCAAATGCCAATGGTTTTCCACAAGCAACTTTCCTGTAAATCGACAACAAATTAAAAGGACATCATTATTAAATATACATTCAGATATTAAGAATCAACTACTAAAAAAATATTCAACAACAACACGCGGCTATGGCAAACTATAAAAATAACAATTTCCTCAATAAATCGAATCAACTAATTGATATAAAGTATAAACACAGTAGACTAGTGGTACCCAAACATGTCAAGCAAATGAGTTTTCTTTGACCATTCGGAATCATTTTTTATCCTCACAATGTGCTAAACTCGAGTTAAGTTTCTATAGTAGACAAAAATGAACCGTTATTAACATTCAGTGCAAATATTTGAGGGAAGCATAGCATGCTCTAACTGGAGTGGTCAATTTTGTCACAAACTTTACATGTATCCAGTTTTTTCTTCTTCCTTTTGTCCTTTTTAACAGGTGAAAAGAGTGCATGTGATTGTTAACTAGGAGTACCTTTGAGAAATAAATTTCTCTTCAAACAATGCCTTATCCAACCTCTCTTCAAATGGCGTTGCATGCCACTTCACTTTCTGATCCTGGAAACAATCAGCACCAATAAGATGCAGTGTTTAGATTTAAAACTCTTCCAAATAGCAAATAGTGGTTATAAGTCATACCTCCTTGTATTTTTTGGTTGAATTTGGTATGCCATTGCCATCCCACCACTTAGGAGGAGAAATGTGAGAATCCTCATCTTCATTCGACTGAGCAGTAACCGCCCCAATAATAGGCCTGTCAGCAGAACGTGGGATCTGCCTATAAGCGGCCTCCATTCTCTTGTTTCTCTCTTCCATAATGATTGATGCAGGCTTCAACAAAGAAGATAAACTTGCTTCCACCATAGACTCGTTTTCATTTGCTAATTTCTTCAACTCTTTCTCTGGGGTAGGAGTTGCATTTTGAGCTTGCTCGACAGAATCACTCAACTCACTTGAATCTTGCTCAGGGTTAACACCTTTCTCTTCAAGTATCTTGCACGGGAAGACATTCTCACCTAGATTGTGAATTGGATAGATGAACTGGGACCGAACTCGAGGCTTCCCATCACGTGACTCTCCTACTGATGCAGGGTACACGGTTCCAGGTGTTTGCATCTCATCAAATAACCTCAATGGGGTAGGACAAGGTGATGGTTTACATGCACTTTGGTTATTTGGTGACTTGCATTTCTTCATATGCCAACCATCTGGCGAGCTTCCATAGGATGCTAAGTCAGTTTCACATTCAAAACGTACAGATTTGTTCTTCCTCTGAGTGTCTGTGGCCAGCCAAGGGGAAACTGAAGCTTCATTCTTTCTAGTCTTGCATGCAGTATGAAGACTCCTTGTCCAACTTCCTTCCACATAGTCAGGAGAGTCATGTTGAGTGTCTTGTGCATTGGAGATATACCTAAATTAACATCTAATCAGGTTCTAGTTCTATCACCAAAATGCAACTTGTTCGGATTCATTATCATTCAATAACAGCTGTAAAAGAATGCAGTTCAAAGTCACGAATAACCTGCTAGGTGTGTGCTCAAAAGAATCCGTGCTAATTCCCCATTCTTGGCAAAAATTCACGGGGGCTGGCAGGTCAAATGATTGGACATCCAGCTGAAGTTTCTCGACGGATGTATTGGGAAGCCAAGAATGAAACCTTAAAGGGTCAGAATCTTTACCACAAGTGGGTGACTCTTTAAGTCTTGCAGAAGCTTTGCGAATTTCAGTAGGTGTTTCTGCTATGGTACCACAAGCTTTAAGAAACTGGACCTGCGGAAAGAGTTTAAATAGTGAGATAAACAAAATTCAGTTGACAAAGAAACAAGTATAACTTACGCATCTAGATAGTGTGATGAAGATATATGACAAATTATAAGAGCGACTTAGAAGTACTTGAAAAATGATACATGCTATGACTATGATGCACAGAGATACAGTTTTTGGCAATGGATCCGAAACAGATATAACTTGAGGATAGAGATAGAACTTCCTAAAATAATATGACACAGTAAACTTTGAAAGAGTGACGGCTGACTTATAATAACAAGTCAAATTTTGAAGAAAGCTAACTGAAGTTTCTAGTTTGGTCAAAATTCGATTGTTTTCATTCATATCTTATGTAAAGGTTTAAAAAATTATTTTGTGTTGCTCTCCCTACCTCGTTTTCATAATAATAATATAGTAAAATTTGCAATTCATAAGTATCCAAGAGCAACTCAGAGAAACACAAACTATAAAAGTTGCATATCAGTTTGCATATTCATTTACCCATGTCGACGTGAATTCACAAGCGAAAAACGCATCATTTTTTCCCTCAATGTCCCAAAGAGTGCAAACAAAAAATGTGACAATTGAAATAGATAAGAACTAAGAAGCATGTAACAAAAACCATTATAAAAAAAAAACTAAAGCTACAGTAATAGTGTGAAGTGAACACACCTCATCGTGAAGTCCCTGGTCGTCCCCCTGAGACCCCACATTATCATTCCGAGCAGAATCTTCTCTCTCTTTTGAAAAAATTAAACCACAAAATTAGTATATACAAAATACTAAGGAAAAAAAAAGTAAAAACAGACAAAAGGAAAAGAGTAACAGATAAAAAGTACCTTTAGATGATAAAGAGGACAAGCGATTTCGAGATATCAAAACATCCTGCTTTACAAGATCGAAATTATTATCAATGTATATTATTATCATTATTTATTATAAACCAAAAGTAATGGTTAAATCATGCATTTTATGATCTAGTTCGTTCCGTGCAATTCACATTTAGCCGAAATTAGTTGGTTTGATGTAAAATTCGAAATTCAAATAACAAAGGAAAGAAGATGAAATGAAAATGTGCATCATGTGCAGAACCAAGTTCTTGGAAATTCTTGTGTGTGTGTGTGAGAGAGAGAGAGAGAGATGTTACAATGGAACGAGATGGAGCAGAAATCAGTTGAGGTGCGGGGAATTGGCGATCGTCTCTGGCTCTGAAGAAGCACTTCATAGCTGCGGTGAAGGAACGGAAGAAAAACCGTAATAGGAACCCTAATCCACGCTTCACCCACCGCAACAACATATCATTAAATTCAGAACCACAATTTTATTATTTCCTTTCAAATTCAATGGGAAAATCTCAGAGAAAGAAAGAGCATCAAGTCAAGTGTGATGCAAGGTGAAGGTGGTAGTATAGTACTGCTTTTTTTTTTTTATGAAACGTATAGTACTCCTGCTGAGACTGACTGCAGAGTGCAATCGCATTTGAATTTTGATCCAAGCGAGGGAAATTAAATTAATAATTAATAATAATAAAATTAAAATAGTGAACTGGGTGATATGGATATAATAACGTCTGATTTGGGATAATTTTTTAATAAATAATCAATAAAAACCATATTTTTTTTTTGGTCGTCATAAAAAAAAAGTAAAATATTATAACAAGGCCCACAAAAAGGGCAAATTAAATACAAACACTAATGAGGCCCAAAAGCCTAAAGGAGTACATATTCAGAATCTAATGGATTACAAAAATTAACACCAAGATTCGCTGCCTCCACGACAAGGTTGGACGCAAGTGTTTAATCTGCTTCGTTTAAGGGATAGATCTGGCTAGTACATATTTTCAATTTTTGGTAATAGAATAATCTATAGCTGGCATTTACTTACCTCTCAGCTGAACACATATTAGTCAATGGGTCCTGCTTGGGGAGATACAACTCTTCGTGTTGTAATAGAGGATCACTTTAGCAAAAGAGTTAATTTTGGAATCACAGCTTGAGATGGAACAACTATTTTTCCTGACCATCCACAGGGACTGAACTAGAAAATATTGTTAAAGGGGCAAAAATTTAACACATGATAAGAAAAATCAACAATAACTAACTTCTACTATTAATAATAGTCTAAAATTTAGTTTAATAAAAAGTAAAATATTATAAATCCAACAAAAGTAAATACTACCTCCGTCCCTAAATATAAGAACCTTTACAAAAAAATGAAAGTCCCTTTATATAAGAACCTTTCCAAAAAATCAGTTGTATTAATTATTTTTTGACTAAAATGCCCTTATTTATTGTACAAATCATCCAACCATTCTACCATTTCCAATGCATTAATCAAGTGATGAGAGAGAGAGGGGGAAGAGAGATAGTAATAAGTGTTAGGGCTAGTTTTGAAAAAGTATAGTAAATTATTGACAAATTTATTGCTATTAACTAACTTAACCAATTTTCTTAAAGGGTGTGAATTAGTTAAAAGGTTCTTATATTAAGGGACAGTATATAACTACTTTTGATTTAAAGAAAACACATATAAACACTGGTGCATTTTTTTAGCTATCAAATTGATCATGTTATTCTTCGATTATTGATTTCATATAAATCACAATTTCTTCTATAGTGAATGTCTTTATAATATCATTTTCAATATAAATATGTTAAGTATCTGAAAAAATGGATGAAGATCAAGCTGTTGTGCCATTTTTTATTCTATTGGTTATTAGGTTATTTCTTTATTACTTCAAAATCGGTAGCCCAAAAGCGGCAAAGATCTTCATTTACGTATTTGAGGGTGGGGCAAATAGATAACACTAAAGGGGAGCCAATCATTTTTTGGCTGGGAGAGAGTGCGACTGCCCCTATGGGATTATATGTAGTTCTGTCCCTGACTATCATCAATAGCAACATGTATGGTAAAACTCACCAACACGATTTTTCTTTTTTGGAACTAGTTGTCTTTATATATTCTTATTATTAAGATTATTATTAATTATTAATGATTATGATTATGATATGGGTACGAGTGTAACATATTGTCTAACACATTCCCTTATTTGGTAACATTAATTAATATGAATCTTATTAAATCATGCAAGTCTAATTGGTCGTAGGATCAATTAAGTTTAGTTTTCTTCATATGCCTAAAGAAAAGGGATTGAAGATAACTAGTTGATTGAAATTCTAATTAAACTTTACTAGCAACCCTGGCCATATTATCCTTTGGTTACGGATTAAAAAATAAATGACTTTTATGTAAAATAATTTAGTAATTATTTTTTAGAGATTTTATTGTAAGGCATAATCTAATTTGTATTTTTTACAATTTTAAAAGTTACTTTTTTAATCTTCTCTTTCATCTCTCACTTTATTAAAATCAGATAATTTTTTAAAAGTTATTTCAAATAGCTTATCATTTTAATCAGTTTTTAGATTTTTTCAGCTTCTGATTATTTTTAAAATCTGTAATAAAACACACCAAAAACTCTTAATAGTAATTATTTTTAAAAAAATGTTTTTTTTATAAAACAAACTATAACAAACAGGCTGCAAGTTATTTTGTCTCTTGCCCTAAGTAATTTATAACCAAGCAAAAACCATCTTTAAATCAGTAGTTTATTGTTGGCAAATGCTACCGAGGGTCCTTTAACATATTTATTAAGACAAAAAAGATTAAATGAAAAGTAATTAAGATTTTAAGTTTATGAATAATAAATGTTAAATTTTAGTAGTTATTCAATGCTTTAATTCCTTGTGTGTGTTGTTTTCAGTTGTGAGCACCATATTTTGTCCTCCTCTTTTATATCTCATTTAGGCTAAAATATGTTTTTAGTCTCCCAAGTATAAAAAATTATTATTTTTGGTCCCCCAAATTTAAAAGGTATTTTTTTGGTCCTTCAAGTTTTGAAATGACCCAGTCGTGGTCCCCATCGTTAACTGGGTTAACAGAGTTGGTAGATCACCATTTGCCACGTCATTAACCTGTGATTAGTGTCCTACAGCATGGCAAAAACGCCATGTCATCATAGATGGGTAGGGTAATTTATTTTTTGGGTAAAAGCGGGATGAGCTAGGGTTATTTTAGATGCCCCCATTCTGAATCTGGGATTCAATGTGACAATTGCAGAGGCAAAGGCAGAGATAACGAAAGTGAGGCTTCAATCTTCTCACCCAAATGGCT
Organism: Glycyrrhiza uralensis; assembly: GCA_030159175.1. Lineage (NCBI taxonomy): Eukaryota > Viridiplantae > Streptophyta > Magnoliopsida > Fabales > Fabaceae > Glycyrrhiza > Glycyrrhiza uralensis. The sequence goes on from BRZY01000006.1 coordinate 2,524,505, forward strand.
TTCATCATCGCAAAGTGGAAGGAGGACAAGCAAATCGCGTTCTTCTACTTCCTCCAACTATAGGTTAATGACGTGGCAAACGGTGATCTACCAACTTTGTTAACCCAGTTAACGGTGGGGACCACGACTTGGTCATTTCAAAACTTGAGGGACCAAAAAACACCTTTTTAAATTTGGGAGACTAAAAACAATAATTTTCTATACTTGGAGGACTAAAAACATATTTTAGCCTCTCATTTATTTTAGGCTTAATTGCAGTTTTAGTCCCTCATCTTTCGCGATTGTGCAATTTTAGTCCCTTATCTTTTAATTGCGCCAATTGGGTCCTCTATCTTTAAAATGTGTGCAATTTTGGTCAAACCGTCAATTTCCTAACCGAGTTTGCTAACTTGGACAATGATGCTGACGTGGCAAAGATAACATGGAGCTTAAGAGCCTATTTGGATGCAAAAGTTTTAGTTTTTGACTTCTCCAAAAGCACCTATCTATTTATAAATGACTATTTAACAACTTTTTCTCTTGTCTATATATGAGAAAAATAAGATACAAAATAAAACTAACTACTTTATAAGTCAAAAACTAGGACTTTTGCATCCAAACAGGTTCTTAAGCTCCATGTTGTCATTGCCACGTCATCGCCATTTGTCTAAGTCAGCAAACTCTGTTAGAAAATTGACGGTTGGACCAAAATTGCACACATTTGAAAGATAGGGGACTCAATTGGCACAATTAAAAGATAGATGACTAAAATTGCACAATCACAAAATATAAGGGACTAAAACTGCAATTAAGCCTTTATTTTATTGTGTTGATACCATGGCAAAAATAAAAAAAGGAAAAGAATTAATTAAAAAAAGCAACAAAATGTCCTTTTTTTTCTACATATTTTTTGCCCTTCTAACTCCTTTTAGCCCAATTATCATGGAATGCAATTAAAATGCAAAAAATAAAGAAAGAAAAAGAGGACGACTGCAACAACAGGCGCATGCATGCTCTTCTTGCCAATCCCATTTCCAGTGTGAGGCCAATTGGCCTTTCTTATTGTTCCCCTCAATGTTTCCATTTTGTTGCAAGCTGTGATTTGCATCATAAGCAACACAAGGCTGCAGCCTGCACAGCAATACGGTCCTGCAACTGGTCTTATGTAGCATAAGGTACTGTTTAGATGTAAAAACTCTAATTTTTGACTTATGAAGAAGTTAGTCTTATTTTGATTTTGATTTTGATTTTTCTCATATATGCAAAAGAATGAATGTTGTTAAATAGTCATTAATAGATATATAAGTGTTTTTGGAGAAGTTAAAAAAGATGACTTTTAAAAAATGTGAAGAATAAAAGTTAATTTCAACTTCTATGAGAAATTGTTAGTTAAAAAATACACGTTAGAAATACTTATGGAAAAGTTTATCCAATCTGGGCCTAAACCAAGCAAAGCCAATTTATTCACAGGGATGGCACAAATCAGAAGAGGGCATGAAAAATTTGAAGGATGAAAGTGACAAGAGGAGAATCAGGATAGTATACGAGAGAGAGAGCCTAATATAAAAGGGGGAGGGGGGGCGGGGGGCAATTCAAAAAGCAGAGAGGCTTTTTTTTTTTTGGGGTCAAAAGCAGAGAGGTTAGAAAGGAGGAGGTAGAACCTCACGTGTGCTCCATTTCCATTTCTTTCTCCAATGTCCATTACATCATTAAACGTTCACCAACATCAGCACCATCCACTTCATCATTTTCATAATCTTGAGCCCCCTCTTTACCTCACCCAAGCATAAGTGGATCTACGAGCAATCTGTGTCCACATCTTTTTGTCCTATCATTTTCTCTAATCAGCACATTTCAAATGTCATAATGTCCTAAAATGATGCATAAATACATTTTATTGGATTATGTTGCTAAGTAAAAAGAAGAATAAGCAGAAGAATTACATTAACTCCACAGCCCACATTAAGTGATCAAAACTAAAATGACGAAAACGTATAAGGGCCTTTTAATACATTACACATTCGACCAAAAAAAACGTGGAAAGGCCTGTTTGATTGTGTTTTAGTTTTTTTTGTTTCTAAAAGCTATTTTGTATAATAATTTTGATGAACTATTTTTTAGAACAAAATATAATAAAAAACTGTTTGATAAGTATTGATTCGAAAACAATTTTAGAGATGAAAAAAAATGTGTTTGATAACTTTATTTTTAAAACATTTTAAAAACATAAAAAATAAAAAACCTGTTTGATTATATTTCAACTTTTTCTCAACATATTCTGAAATTAAAGAAAAGATATAAAATCTGAAATCAAATATGTCTACAAATTAATAATAATTTAAACCAATAGCAAATAATCTGCAAACTATTGTTTCAAGGCAATTTCTACTGTGTCATTGGTAAAATAATGATTTTGGAATCGTTATTTTACAAACCAATGATAAAATAGAATTCTACTACGTTAGATTATTTTTTCAAGGATTATAATTTTTTAATATTATATTTTAATCTCTAATCTTTTTATTTTATAGTTACTTTTTCTTATTTTTGCATTTCTTTCCTTTACACCATCACGGGAAAAAATAGTTCTTGAAGTAAGTGGAGGGAGTCTACTCTTCAAAGAAGAAAATATGTGAGATTATGATCTGAGATTGAAAAGATGAGTTTCATTCTTTAGCAGTTACTGTAATTTTAAGTAAAATAATTTTAATATTAAATAAAAATTGTAAATAAATTTTATATATTTAGGGGACTGAATTGTAAAATTGTGCTAAAAAACCTATTGATTAAAAATTAACGATACCAAAATGATTATTTTTACAACGGTTGGTCCCCTTGTTTTAAACCCACAACGTCGATCTCCGTGCACACACCAGTAGCAATGTAACATGCTTTGCCATATTGGGTGCTAAAAAAATCAACTTTTTTCTGCACCAACTCCATGTTTCCCTGTATGCTTGCATCTCTCTGCATTTCTCCCGTATAAGCCAAATGGGTCTTTTTTCTTGCTTCTCTATGCTTCTATTTCCTTGTAAACTTGCAAAGCTGTTCTCTGCATCACAGGCAACCCATTAAGGCTGCATCAACTATCAAGTACCGCTAGCTGCCTAAGGCCATCTCCAAAGGAAGGAGCACCTAAAATGGGTGCTTAAATGGGTCTCACGTTGCCACATCACTTACTTTTATATTTTCTAACACAAGCATCCAATAAGAATTCAACTCCTCCAATCCAACAATTCCAAAAAATTTACTAAATGGGTCTCACCAATAACTCCACATCCAATTAAAACCTACAAATACATGTGAGACCCATCAGGAAAAAAGAGAGAGAAAGTGCTTGTAGAAGCACCACTCCCTATTAAGCACCTTCAATTTTTTCTCTCCAATAGAGATACTTAATAGGAACCCTCTAAGCTCCCCGTAAAAACCCCCCTTGGAGATGCCCTTCATAGCTGAGGGAAGACTGATAAATGAACAAGAAGTACCAAGGCAATAATAATAATAAAGACAAAGAACAAAGAATAAAGCACATAGGCACAGCCTCCAAACTCAACAAGACAAGAAAATAAAGGAGACCCTGCAGCTTTAGAGAACCGAGCAGCCATATTCAAAAAACAGAAGCTCTACTCCCTTCAAAGGAATGAACACCAGCGCCCCCCAGCCCCCATCTCAGAAAAAGAAGCTCTAACCAAGTCCATCCGCCACCCACTAAAGCTATAGGGGACTCACCCCAAAAAGCCAAAGGTGCTGTGCCTGCTAACCAGAAACTGAAGCACCCCATGCCACCCCAAACGACATGAGAAGCTGCTGCTCCTAGCAATTTCCCCTTCAACCCCGGTTCAAAGATTACCGCCGCCAGAAGACTCCCCACAAAAAACCGTGAACATGAACATGGAGGTGGATGCGATCTGACCGTCCCTGCTTCTCGGTGGAGATCACCTACATCGGACCTGTCGTGTAAGTTACCTACACTTTTTCTTCGGTTCTTTTAAGGTTCCTATTTAAAAGGATCTATTATTACTATGTGTTATTCTAAATCCTATAAAAAAAAATACAAAATCATTTACATGACTTCACCTATTTTTTGGTTTAAACTTTAAAGAAACGAAATTTAACCCAACTTGCTGTTGTCCTTTTTTTCTGACATTAATCTGAGGTGTTGTTATGTTGTAATTCCCATTCGATCTAAGCTTAGCTAACTCCTTTTGTGGCACTGCAGAGTGGTAAATTATAATCGACTCTGCCTTATTGGTGGTGCCAGCTATATGGCTTTTGTGGGTTCAAATTCGCCTCCAAGTCCAACATCTTTAGATGATATCAACTTTGAGATTACAATAGCATCGGATAGCATCGTGGTTCGTGGCCTACTCCAGTTGAAGCTACTTCAGATGCTTCCTTCACAGAGGAGGATGAGCGTAAGTGATCCTTGAAACTACTGCATTTAATTAACAAGCTCATAACTCATAAGGCGTCCACTCTAGACAAACATATCTATTTTTCCCCTCACCTTTTGAGTCAAACATAATTGGTAGCATGGCTTAACACATTCTTGCTCATATATCTATTAACGACAATTTTTGGACATTTACACTTTTCTAACACCCACTTGACACCTTTATTTCTTTCTATCTCTCTCTGCTTGTACATCACTCATCTATCAAGGTGTTGGAGGACATTTAGTGGTCAAAAAACTATTTTTCTATATTTATGTGCAACAAAATTTATTCGACAAATTTCATTCTTATGCTCTTCCATCTTTGCATTTTCTTCCCTTTGTAAGTGTTCTTGCATTTTTCTTAACGTTCTTGTGGTGTGTTGGCCAAATTTATGTTCATCTATGTTTCTACTCCATTTCGTATTTGAATTGATGCCTGTGCTAATGAATCCAATCAAAGAAAGATCCTCGATTCTCATCATTTTTTCTTCATTCCTTACCACAAATGGATATAAATAAGTGTAAGCAACTAAATCTAAAGAGGGGAAAAAAGCATATGACAATGGTAGTCTAGTGGCACCATTATATGCATGGTGTTTGAGGCGAATAGTTACATATATGATTCTCCCGCACACTCTGTATTAATTTTTCCATTTTCTCAGCTACCTTACCTCCAAAAGAAGGGGCAACTGAAATTCAAAAGTAAAAAATGATGTGTGGACACCCATATGTCATTCTACCAGTTGAGAGATAGGAACATGAGTGATAGATAAGTGATGTGATAAAAAAATGGGTGTTGAAAATAAGTTGATGTCTAAATGTAATTGTGATTCAAAATTAAGATAAAATTTTAATGAGTTTTTTATTTTTAAATATTGATCTCAACTTTAGCACATGATAAAATAATTTACAAATATATAAATTATTTTTTAATATATTTATCGTAAGTTATTTTTTCCATCTCACTTTTTTTAATAAAAAGTATATGTTTAAATATGCTTTTTACTCATAATTCTACATTTAGGGTAATTAAAAAGTGGGAGAAAAATTTAAATTTGAGCACCTCTACTACTTTTGACCTTGTAGATGTAGTGATAGGTGTAAAAATAAAAGATGTAAAAATGAATTGGTGCTCTTTTCCTATGCTCTTTGTTTTTAGGTTTAATTGCATTTTTTATCCCTAGTATAGTGGTTGGGCAATTTCGGTCCCCGAATTTTTAATTACTCAATTTTGATCTTCGTACTTTCAAAATGTGTAATTTTGGTCCTAAGACTTGAACCCATGACCACATAGATACAAATAAACAATAAAGCCAGTATACCACTTGACTTATTTGGGAATTATATGACAAAACCTCTATATATATAGTGTTCTTAAAAGAGTTGTTGGGAAACATATAAACTAGAGTGTAAACAATAATAAACTACAAATAAAAAAATAAAAAAAATCCAAAAATTAGAAAATTAAAAAATAATTTTCCCTATCTTGATAGAAACTTGTATTTTTTTAAATTTGATTAATGTGAATAAAAGAATAAAGACAAAAATGAAAAATAAATTATTTTAGATTAATTGATTAAAATATATAAAAGGATAAAATAAAAAAATTGAATAAATTTTATTTAGTTAAAATAATTTTTAATATTATTTTAAGATTTTATACTAGTATATAATTCTAGTATTATTAAAATATGAGTGTTAGTATTATTTTTTAATTAATTATTCAATTTGTTTTTCTATTTTTTAATTCATTAAAACAATACTTGAGATATTTTCAAATAATATTGAATATAAAATTATCTTTTAATATAGTGGTTTTGTCATATACATATATATATATACCTAATGAGTCATGTGGTCTAGTGGCTTTGTTGTTTATTTGTATTTATGTGGTCATGGATTTAAGTATTAGAATTAACATTTTTGCCTTTTCTAAAATTTTGAGTTTTTAAAGTCACATAAGCTCTACATGTGTTTACACGTGTCAGCACTACAAATCCATGTCAGCGCACATCCATGTCAGCACTATATCACCACGTCAACATATCCGTTAAATTTTAGATGTCAAGTTAATTGATAGATTAAAATTGCACATTTTGAAAGTATGAGGACCAAAATTGAGCAATTAAAAATTGGAGGACCAAAATTGTCCAACGACTATACTAGGAGACTAAAAATACAATTAAGCCTTATTTTTATTTTTTATCAGAGAAAGGAGTGTAGGGATATAGGTACCAGAAAAAACATAATGAGTGAAATAGTTTTGTCATCATATAGCAAGATTAAGATTTTGTATGCAAATTAAGTATTAAATAATAGTTACTATTGTTAATAATGGGTATGAGATGATATGTATTATACTGCAGGTTCCTTAAAAAATGAATTATACACATGTGCAAATGAATTATACACATGTGCATGCTCCTATGCATCGCAGCAAGTAAAAGCTATTTATGACTAGTTTTCTGATATAGTACGGATTGCACTGACTGATTGGGGAGATACAGCTTTTTAGGTTGCCCTAGAGAATCACCAAAAAAGGTTGAGGACCCTGACAGAAAAAAGATGATTTTGCCAGACAATTGATTAATCTAATGACCCCTCAAGACCTGGAAATGCCAAATTGAGTGGGAAACATCGTCTTTTGTTTGTCAGCGATCAATGGAGATGATCATCTCTGTAATGTTATGATAGGAAGAAACGGAAGCTTGCTTATAATCCGTAGAGATGCTTCCAGTTCACTTGGCTACTGTAATTGGCCGCAAAATCGTGCAATATCTCTCATATGAAGATCTGCTTTAGAAAATGGTATTCAATGATATTGAACGACTCTTTTTCCTAACTGTCAATAACAACATGCATGATAAAACTCACTAAGGCGATTGAAAACGTGCCAAGCTGTGCAAAGTGAAGAAAAAGGTGGATAATTAATCAGAAGAAGAAAAAAAAAAAGAAAAGAAAGAGGGAGGGAGCGAGGGAGACACACACACAGCAGAAGGGGAATTCTTTTACAAAGTAACAAGACAAAAAGGACTGCTTCTCGTACAACATAGATGTGCTCTCAAAGTACTACTCAAAGGAATATCATATCAGGCGATACATAATAGATCCACAGCACCACAAATCAAAGATATCAATCAATCTAACCAAAAACATCACATGCGTCCTTGCTCAAAAAAATGAAAGTAAATCAAAAGTTTAAGGATCTTGCAAAAGCTTGGAGAAGTTGATGAACAGCTAACTGTGATTAATGGGAGAACAAAATCATAAAGAAAATACTTGTAAAGGCAATGCCTAAAGGAGGTAGGCATCCCAAAGATTTTAAGCCGTAGGAGAAGTGAATTAATGCACATACACCTAAAATCTGAATGGAGTGCCTACCAAAAGCAATGCTTACATAAAATTAGAACACTAGCTATTTCTAAATAGAACTGTAATTCCATTTTGAGCCTCTAAACTAAGGTAATCTTAGTATGGAGAGTATTCAATGCCTCCTAATCCTCCTACCCACTAAGGATCTGTCTAACACTACTCTAGTCTACTCCTAAAAAATCTAATTCTAATTTTTTGAGAGAAGATTTTCTTCTAATTTTAGTTCATTATTTTTATATACTTTATATATATATTATTTTATTAATGTACTAATAAATTTATATATTAATAAGATATATTAATATATATTAATATTAATAAAATGAATATATATACATAAGTATATTAATAAATTTATTTAGATAGAGTAGTCAACTTTATAATATATATATATATATATATATTAATAAATTTATTTAGAGTACTCAACTTTATAATATATATGATAGTTTATGCAAATATTCTATAAAAACTAGTTGGCCTAATGGTATAGATTTGGGTCTTGTATCATTCAAGATATGAGTTTAATTCTTAAGGGTTGAAGTGATAAGGAGTTCATGGATTTAAACATCTTTCACTAACATAACATATTAATACTAATTTATTAATATTTGTGTATAAAAAATTAAGTTACATACAACATGACATTTTTTTGTCAAAGGTAATGAGATCCATTGAAAAAAGATGAAGCTCAAATATTACACAGGAGAGACACGATGTTTTAAGATTTGAAAGTCCAAGAAGGAATTGGGCTGCAATACGCTACCCAGTACGTTACAAAATACATATTACGGGAGTAAGGGCCCAACAACATCGCTGAATTCTAAATCCTATTCTTCCTTTCAATTTTCATCTCTTCTTTTTATTTATTGTTGCGGTTCTATTTAGGGTTCCTTAGTTTCTGTCTGACCTTATTCTCGGTTTGTATTAAGCTAGTGCTGCCTTCTCCCTATTTGATATTTTGAGTGAGTCTTCTTTCAACTCGTTTATTCTGTAATCGCACTTTAATTACTGATTATAATTCTATTGCTGACTGATTTCAGTTTCATTTTTATATATTTATTATATAGAAAGACCATTGATATTTATTTTGCTTGATGCTTTGGCTTTTTATACTACCATCCGCTGATGTGTGCTACACTGGTGACGCTTAAACCACAGAGAGGTCTGCACGTAAAACACTTCAATTAACTTTGTAGTCAATTGCTTGTTATTGGAAAGTGACATTTAGGAAGAGGGTTGCGTCTGTTTCAAGTTACAATTTTGGGAATTAAATTTAAAACCACCGAGATTGGACCAGCAAGGGGTTTGGGTATAGTTTGTATTATAGTCATACATGCAAACCTTACTAACAGTCTAACATCATTGAATAAGAAAGGTTAAGATAAATGATGGTATGGTTTCCTTTGAATTTCTATAGACATGCTTGATGCTTACTAGTGTTATGTACATCAGTACATGTCATATAATTCATGTTGGGGGGGGGGGGATACATATTAAAAGCAGAACACCAAGCATATGACAGTGTTACATTTTGTTCTACCAAAAAGCATCGAACCAGATAGAACATAATATGATAGGTTATCCTGTTCCATTTTGTTCATGTGCCGAACACTATTTAAGTGCATGCAATTATGTTGGGTATGATGATCTTCTACTGTACCATAGTTATCTTATTTGTTGTCCTGTGTCCACTAATATTACCAAGAACCTTTATCTGCAACTTGTAGTGGTATGAGTTTTATAGGAGCGAATTGTCCCCTTTTTTCTTCTTCATTAATCATTTCTATGCTTGCCATTTGATAGACACTGCCTACCATGACATCTCCTAATCTCTTTGGCACTGTATTCAACAATGTACTATCTATTCTGTTACTTCTATCTATCTATTACTTCTATTTGTTTGTTGGATGGGTCGGGCCTATAGACTAGTTGATATGTAAAAATGCCTTCTTTAACATGTGCTTACAACCTTGCACGTGTTTAATATTGAATTGAGTACCTATATATATAGGCAATGTCTACCTAAGAAATATGTTACTTTATTAGATTTGAATAACGAGGCTTTGGCACTTCCTATGTTTCTTACTTTCTTTGAGTTTAGAAGATGGCAAAATTTTGAGAAAAAAATACTCATTCCCACTGTTTGATATTTTAAATTAAGTTTTAAAATATTTATCCTATATTTCATGATTTATTAAACGTTTCACCAAAAAAAATAAAACAAAAAGTGAAAACCGATTCAGTCTAAATCATTTTAGATTGGATTGGATTGGATTTAAATCGAAAAGTACACCAAGTAGATTTGATCAAATATAAGAAAACTGATATCATTGAATTGGACATTTATTCCCTTCAAAATCCATCCAATTTAATCCATAGAACACCCCAGATGCCATTGACAGCAGAGCTCTAGGAGTGTTTGGTAAGTATACTGATAAAATAGCAAGGAACATTGATGTTTGGAGATTTCTGTTTTGGTTGTAGTTGTTTTTACCGTAGTGCTGCTGCCTGCTTGATAATCTTCTGCTTGGTTTACTCTCTACGTAAATATCCAATAATATGGTTGTAGTACTGTTGGTTTTAGGTGTTAACAAGTACATTGTAGGATTTCAAGTATGACAAATAGCTTGTTCTGTTCAAGTCGAAAACGTGCTAGAAATGATGACGATGAAGAAGAAGAAGAAGAAGAAGAAGAAGAAGAAAAGGAGCGAAGGCGAAAGCGGCAAGCGTGCTGTATGTTTATGATTATGATGGCTGCTGCTGCATTGGTATGCCTCTATTATCTCCGGTATATTGAAGATAGTGAAGGTGAAAGTGAAAGTGAAGGTGAAAGTGAAAGTGAAACCACAGACACTGATACAGTTACAGATACTGACTCGACAATTGATAGTGAAATTGAAAGTACAGGAAGGACAGATGATGTTCATGATCAACAGAAAAGGAAACGCACTGCAACTTAATTTAGCTGTATAATTCCAAAACTCTTCAAAATTTTGTAGCACAGATTCAGGACGAATCAACTTGCACTTATCAGGTTGAATTGTTAGTGGATTTGTGCACTTCTGCTCTGCTGCGATGTGAATACTCAGCTAATAGATGAGTACATAAACTGAGATGCATCTTAAATTTATTTTCTTGTTCTGAGATTAGTAGTCTTGGATAATTATTAAATGGCGATTTAGAAACAAATTTGCCTCTTTGCTGTGGCCAGTTGGCTGCAGTATTTTCTTTTTCTTCTTTTCATGTTTGTAGTATATTCACCATTCACCATGTAGTTATTAATAAGACTTTCCAAACTAGGATGTGGCATGTTTAAGAGTACAAAAACATATATAGGATGAGCAAAAAGATGCAATCTACAAAACAACAAGAGATTGGCAGTTTGGCACATGTTTTTTAAGAAACAAAATTGACATTGTTTTAAGGAGCACTGATCCTGCCTGAACTGTGTCAAAACTTGGGACCAATGGGTGACTCCAAAACATTCATCTTTTCTGAGAATGAGATCCCCCACCCCCTCTTCAACCAAGAAGTCTTCCTGCAGAACATGGCTCAGCTTTGGACTCCAATATTTCCTTGCATCCAGAGTCGAATAACAAGAGCATCAATAGATACATAGAGATTAGAGACAGCTTTAAATCATTGATATTAATCTTCTTACTGATTACAATAAGAATTGTTTTATGAAATCTAAATATTTACAGTAAAAATTACACTTTGGTTGGATATTTTTTAATATAGATTTGGCTTGATTTAATTTTTTTTATTTTCTTTTGTTTCTAGTTATATCAAATTGAAAAAAAAAATAGACAAAAAATTATGGCTTCTTTAAAATGAATTGTTACTACTGATGATTTTATTTACAATTAATTATATACAATATGACAAACTAAATTTATAGCCGTACATTACACTATGTCACCACACTAGTTTAATATGTAAAGTAGCATAAATAAGTTTTAATTAGATCTTTATAAATCTAAAGCTTTTTAAGTTAGGTAATTGAACCAGTCTACGTTAAAGTGCTAATGATGTTTTAACGACTTATACTTAATTAATTCATTTTGAAATAACATTGTTTTAAATATACAAATTTAAGATCTTATTATAAACATAGACTTGACTGCTGAGCAAAAAAACATAGACCTGACTTAACCTTTATTTTTTTTAATTGGGAAGGGAGGCTTACCACCAACCACGAAGGAATAAAGAAAAGAACACGGAGAAAAACCTGCCCCCACCCAGGACATCATCTTTGGAGCTTGGAGATTTCCGATTTTGTCTAGTCATTTTAATGCGTGAAAATTAAAGATATATAAACTAAAAAACTACTTAAAAAATAAAGAACATTATAAACAAAAAGTAGGTATATATACCCAGTGGACTGTGAGAGACTAGTATACATATATGTAGCGTTCAGCTTTAAGATGCATCACTAGCCTGCCTATATATAATATATATGTTAATTACATAAGTAACTCTTATTGTAATATTAATCCATTTAAGAACTCCTTGTAGATATTGAATTTTAGGTTAGTTGCACTTTTAGTCATTTAGGTATCACAATTGTGTAATTTTGGTCATATGGATTTTAATTAAATGTGCGATTTTGGTTTTCTGTGTATCAATTATGCGATTTTAGTCTCCTAGATATCCTAGTTATTACAATCAAGTTGTCACTATGTTATGTTTAACACAAAAAACCCACGCGGCACACACGTGAGATCGACTAATTTAACACTAAGTTGGGTCACCTTCAGCCGCTAGGTTCTTGGTAATGACAGGAATATTAATAGTAAGTGCTTTTTCAATTTAACTCTAGGAAAATTTTATTAAATATTTTTATATTTTGAATTTATGTGTATAAATCCTTCTAAACCGTTAATATATAATTCCATTTTTGCAACATGTTACTTTTCCTTTTTCCTAAATACAACATTTTTAACTCTGCTATCCTTTTCCTTCAAAAAAAAAACTCTGCTATCCTTAAAATGTCAAACATTTAAACTTTCAAAATACTTATATAATAGTTGATTTTATAAGAAAATAATTGAAAGATCTTAAACAAGCAATTAAAAATGTTTGGCATTATTTTTTACTTTTTTATATTTCACATTTTATTTACTTATTATTTTATATTTAATTAAATATTAATAAATGGCTTTTTATATACTTGAGAATTATACAACTTATATAAAATTTACACCGCTGTATGTTGCGGGTCTACACCAAATAGTTATCTAGCTATACACGTATCTTACAATTGAACAAATTTTAATTTTAATTTTAATATCACAAATGCGTGTCGATGTGATATAGTATCATCCAAGTGTACCATGCGCGAAAAAACCATCCTTGTTTTTTTATAAACAAAGAAAATAAGTTTTATATCACATATTACAATGGTCAAACCCAGATACATCAAAATCTATTTTATTTTATTTTATTTTTTATAAAGAAACGACAGCAAAATCAATATATCTTAAGTTCTATGAAAATCGACATCATCGATGGTTAACGGAAGAGAGTCACATACTAGGGTGGAACCCAAAAAAAGGTACACCTGTAGACTCCTAAACGTAGGCCCGCTGATTTATTATTTATTAAAATGAATGGTTGATATGCAATTCTCTGTTAGACTTTCGAGATTGCTAAGAGACCTGGATTTGGAGGCAAAAAGGCCACAAAATACTATTACCTTGCAAAGGAATATAATGGCATCGCGCAACATCGGCGAAACGTTGAAAAGGAAACCCATTGGTTGTTACCTACCTCCATGCTGTATTATATTATTATTTCTATTAGCAATTAAATTTACCAAAACTGATAGTCGTCGTAAGGTGGCTTATCCAAAAAAAAAAATAGTCATCGTGAGGTGGAAGAATGATAGAAAAATAAGATAGAAAGACAAAAGAGAAAGAGAATAAAAAAAAATTTAAGTGGGTAGGGTAAGAAAACAATCATAACTCTAAATTTTTCACAAAACAATCCGAACTTTTCTTCTTCTTGTCACATCACTAATTTATTACATATATCACTCGTCTCTCTTCTATTCATATCTCTCGATCTTTAGATGGATGTCAAAAATTTGTTTTCATTTACACAAATGAAAAACATCCTATCATACTATCGGGGTTTGATCCCCGGCTATGTATATAAAAAAACATTTATTGAGAGTGGTCAATTTCTTAAATGAATTTTAGTAGGGATCAGAACAAAAATCCTGTCATATATATATATATTTTGTTTCACATGCATATTGTTAGTTTACATTTTAGCTAGGAATTTAATATAGTAGCCATTAACATTGTACTCTTCGCCAACCACCTAGAAATTTACACACACCGATCTCTCTATGCTGCAGCCTATATAAATACATTCGACCCTTATATAGCTTGTTCATCAATACAAGGCAAAATCAAATAAATATAGTATAGTGGCCGGTGATCGAGCACTGAATTGACAGTGAATATATTCAAGACACCCTCGAATATATTGGCATCACATCACACATATATATCTAATTAATCGCCAAAATGTGCATTGGGAAAAAAGAATTCACGGTGAGTGTGACCAAGGAGGAGGTGGTGGCGGCGGTGTTGCCAATGCAACAACACTGGCTACCACTATCAAACCTTGATCTCCTTCTTCCCGCACTGGACGTTGGCGTATTCTTTTGCTACGACAAAATCAGTGGCACCAACAACAACCACAGCACCATGGTGGGGTCATTGAAAAGTGCCTTGGCTCAGGCTTTGGTTTCCTACTACGCCTTTGCGGGTGAAGTGGTGTTCAATTCCATGGGTGAACCGGAACTACTTTGCAATAACCGTGGTGTGGATTTTGTTGAGGCTGTTGCTGACGTGGAGCTTCGGTCCCTTGATTTGTACAACCCGGACGACACCGTTGAAGGGAAGCTTGTTCCAACCAAGAAACATGGCGTCCTTGCTGTTCAGGTAACCACAAACAAACAATTTCATTACAAAAAATACACAACTTATGTTATGTAGATGTGATGCATGGTCTCGCATACACATAACATACTCAAATTTTACACCTCTAAAAGTATTTTTTTTTTGTAAGAGATATAGATATAGATGTATTAATTTCTAACACAAATATATATTCACACAATTTTTTGTATATTAATTTGAGTTTAATTAATTATTCAATCATAATTTATTATAGTGTCACTTCATAATAATAATTCCAAAGATATTTACACAAAAATCTACATATTGAGATATGATTGAATGTCTGTGTAATTTTTTTTACACTTTACGGTGCATACTAACTAAATTCTACTAATTATCAACTTGAATGCATATAATAGACTATGCGTACCTAACAAAACTTTTTCACTTATACAGTTAATTTCTTTTGGAAAAAATGATACTGATATAATAATAATAGTAGTATTTTATCAATATTTTTGGTGTGTGACTTAATATATATTTTTTTGAAATAGTGCTTGATTTATTTGAATACGTATAACTTTGAGATTAATTAGTTAATTCCTTATATTACGGTTGATAATTAGGTACAACTTTCCCAAAAATAAGAGCTCCGTACCATTTGAAAATTTCCATGATTTATGAGAAAATATTTGGCATGCATGTCTCTAAAAGTTTTTTTCTTCAATTTAATTTTGTATGCTAAAAGTTTTTAATTTTTTTCTAATTATATATTGTGGGTGGTTGGTTTATATGCAGGCAACTTGGCTGAAATGTGGCGGCTTAGTAGTGGCATGCTCTTTTGACCACCGCATCGCTGACGCCTATTCGGCAAACATGTTCCTCGTATCATGGGCCGAGATGGCCAGGCCCGGGCCCAACAAGCCCACGAGCCCGACACTGCAGCCCTGTTTCCGACGCTCCCTTCTCACCCCACGACGCCCACCTTCCATAGACCCTTCATTCCACGAAATGTACATCCCCATCACGGACCTCCCTCCTCCACCACCCGAACCCGAGTCTAAACCCGAACCTCTCATCAGTCGCATATACCACGTGACTAGCGAACAACTCAATCACATGCAATCACTTGCCAACCACTCAAACATTAACAGCGCCGCGGCGCCCAGCAAGAGGACAAAGTTGGAGTCTTTTTCTGCTTTCTTGTGGAAAATGGTTGCCGCGGCTGCTACCGCGGAAAGCGCTAATGACGGTAGTAAGGAAAAGGTGGTTGCCAAGATGGGCGTGGTGGTTGACGGAAGAAAGAGGCTCGGTAGCGGCAATAAGGACAAGGAGGCAATCATGGACTCGTATTTTGGGAACGTGCTTTCGATACCGTACGGTGGGAATTCGGTGGAGGAGCTAGTGGAAAGGCCGTTGGGTTGGGTGGCGGAGCAAGTTCACGAGTTTCTTGAGACAGCGGTGACGGAGGAGCATTTCTTGGAACTTATTGATTGGGTGGAGGCGCACCGGCCGGTTCCCGGGTTGGCGAGGATTTATTGCAGTGGCACGAAGCAGGAAGATGGAGGAGGATCAGTGGCTTTTGTGGTGTCTTCGGGGCAGAGGTTTCCGGTAACGAAGGTGGACTTTGGGTGGGGGAAGCCTGTGTTCGGGGCATACCATTTCCCTTGGGGTGGAGACGCTGGCTATGTCATGCCAATGCCTAGTCCCAAAGGGAATGGTGATTGGCTTGTCTACATGCACTTTCCAAAGAGACACTTGCACTTCATGGAATCGCGGGCTCCCCATTTCTTTAGGCCCTTCTCTTGGGATTATTAGTATTTTGTTGGTTATTACCTATCCTAAATTAATCGTGTTGTTCCTCGCTTGATTGTTTATTTAATAATTATGTAAATTAAAGTAGTACTCCCTCCGGTCCTATATATAAGAAACAATTCACTTTTTTGGTTCATTGAATAACTCATATATCTGGACCAGATATATGAGTTATTTAATGAACCAAAAAGTGAATTGTTTCTTATATATAGAACCGGAGGGAGTATTAAACTTTGCAACTTGTTCATTATTTTGTTATATGGAGTAGTAGTGTAGTACTCTAAAGAGTACGCACGTCACGTCTCTAAATAATATTTATTAAAATGTGTGATTTTTAATTTAAATGATGATATATTTAATGTCGTGTAGTGGTTTTTTTTCCAATACAAGCCGTGTAGTGTTGTTTAATAAGCAAGCTTTTATTTCTTAATTATTGCTAGTGTAAAAAGAGTTTTACACTATGGTCAAACTTAATTAAACTGATTTGCCATGTCATTATCTTACTTGAAATATGTCAATTAAATTAAAATAAAGCAAAATTAATCATGTGGTCCCTTAACTTAATTGTTGATTTCAAATTAGGCTCATAATTTCTTTTTACTTCAAATTAATTGACCCCTTTAAGTTTTTTTCCACTTACTTCTTCATTACCATAGACATGTATACTGTCTCTATCTTTGTCCACATAGCTTAATCTTGATCTATTCAAGCATTTTACTTGTCTATTTCAGCCTGTATACCCACTTGATTATTTTACAAAATGACTACTTAAACTTAATTCTAAAATATAAAAGAAGATAAAAAAACCAAATTGTAAAAAGAAATAAAGTTAAAGGACTAATTAAAGATATAACTTTGCCTTAAAATAAAAAGGAAGGTTAAGAAGATCAAGACGAAGGTAAGACATAAGAAGAAAAAATACAATATGAAACAAAGCACCATACACAAACAGTGTGGTGCTGATTGCAGGGAACTTAAGAGGGATGGGGGATCATACTATGTGAGATTAAATTATCCACTCCATTTAGACTTTCAAAGTTTACCGGTTCAATTCAAAGTCAAGTTTACCCTTACCGTATGTTCCATATTGGAGTCAGCTCTATATATGGAAAGTGCACATGTACACACCATCATTTAATTCGTTGGCGCCCGAGTATAAACTAAGTTGGCAAAGTTTGTGTTTACTCTAAAAGTTGAAAGTAACAAACTAATTACAGTCGTGGGAATTAAGAGTTGGGAGTTGTTGAGATAAAGTAACCATTTACAATCATTTACATATGATTATTAATGAGAAAATTATACTTATAAGACAACTTTGAATTACATTCCTCATCTTATTTTAAAACATCTATTTTACTCAGTTGGGAAGTAAATATGAATTATACTTTATTTTATTTTATTTTATTTTAATATCATATTTACTTTATTTTATTTTAATATAATATTAAATTTCTTATTCATATTTTTAATTTCTCTAAATTTTATTCTCAGTATAATTAACATATAGTTTTCAATCTATGTTATCAATTATGGAACGATAAAAAAATAGAATAAGGATTAATTTTAGACAAATTCTTAAAGTCGAATAAAGGGTATTTAATTTTTTTAACTTCTAAAATCATAAAAATAATAAAGCAGTGTTCAAAATTAGTTAGTGGATCCAATGATTTAAAAGTTGTAAAAAAAAGAAAAAATTATACTTGAATAATCGTTCGTAGTCATTCGCTATTGTTTTTTTTTTTTTGGTCAAGATCATTTAGACTAAAGTGTAATATATGTTTACTTTTTAGGTAAAGATCAAAATAGGATTTTAACACACAAAAAAAAAAGGAAAAACGATTGATATGAGATGACGAGGACCTAATTAAAGACATGAGTCATGAACAATACTTTACGCCTTCTTTCGTAATTACATCATGATCAATCGTTGGCTTGTTAATGTTGTTTACTATAGGTTTGATTGATTAACGCAACTTAATTATTGGTTTGGTGTGAATATTTAAAGATTATATCATTGACGTACTTGTATATATAAAATACCTGACAAAATTTTATCGGTTTTATTATTATTTTTGACAAAAGCTTTATTACTTGATAATTAATAAACATGAATTTAATTAATTGATCTTATCTCTTGGTAGGTGGGATTTGAAGTTACGTACTAATAAAAAGTAGTTGAGATAGTTCTGAATTGGGGGTATAATGTACATTTATTAGTTATACATTGTTGTAAAACTGTTTTTACATTATATCAAACAGTTTTTTTTTCATTTTTTTTTGGTTCTTAAATAGTTTGTAAAAAAAATGGAATCAAACAAGTTTAGAAGTTGAATATTTTTTTCAAAATATGTAGGCAACTAAACAAAATGCAATTACTCATAATCAAGTGATACCTACATATCAAGAAAGCCCAGGCCCAAATCTCAAACCCAAGAAATGACTACAGGCATATGGGCAGCTCAAATTGGATCAAACCTTTTGACCAAAAAAAAAAAGAGAATTTATATTCACACATACCAAACTTTCTATCTACATATACATCAAAACAAAAAAGACTAAAATACCCTCAATTTTAAAAAAAACCTAAAACCCTTTTTCTTCTCCTTTCTCCTCACTTCCGCAGCCACAAGCTTCTTTCAGTTGGACACTTCCGCAGCCGCGACGTTAACACACAGACACACACACACTGCACTTCCGCGCGCACACACACACTTCATCTCCCCCTTGGGCAACTCAAATGACTACAGGCATATGGGTAGCAGAAATTGGATCAAACCTTTTGACCAAAAAAATGGATCAAACATATTTATTTTAAAAAAATGGATTTGACCAAAAAAAATTGGTCACTGGTAGCTCAAGTGGTCAGAGTTTGGGGTGATATATTTAAGAGTGGAGGTTCGATCCCCACTCTCCCCAATGATAGAAAAAATAAATTATTCCCCTTGAGTAGATTAGAATTGAAGTCGTTTCATTGCAATGCATATTTGTTTATATTTGTGTAGCGAGCAAAGAAAATATTTTGTAAAACCACATGGGGGCCCCACTAATTTCTGCTTGGGTGTTGCCTTATCCTTATAATAAAGTGATTTTAATTGATTTTGGATAAATTTTATATTGCACGTAAAACTTACCCGTAAAAATTAGTTTGTCGACAAAATCAGTCCTACAATTAGGAGCAAAAAAAAAAAAAAGCAATAACAACCCTTGGCACGAAATGGTTAGCGTGGCCTTTCCTAGATCACATAGTTGCCAACGTACGTTCACCATGTAAACTTGGACTGGAAAGGGTAATGGTTCTTTTAGGATCCAAAAAGTGCATAATAAGCCCGGGGGCTTTCCTAGAGGAAGAATCAATTTGGAGACAACGCACACAAATGACACAATCATATGACTACCTTTATGACACGACGGTTCAAAATCTTAAAACTACGCTAAATTCCATGCCTCATATTAATGCTTACAACAGTTATCTATAATTACATAAGTTTTACACGTGTCAGCTACCTCAACACTTTCCGGCCGCAATTAGGAATGGTTTCTAGGAACTTACTCATGGAAGCTTATAATCTCTTAGATTAATTTGTTTGATCTTTTTTTTTTTTTTTTATAGATTAAAAATGATCCTAGCGTCCTCCACACCTCTCAATATTGCTTGACAAGATTGATGATGTTGCTGATTTCAGCTCAATTAATCATGCCAATTCATTATTAATTTGTTCTTGTTGCCGATGTTATAACCAATCAGGATCTCAAATTCGCAAGCTCTTCAAACATTATGGTGTCGATTTAACTATGTTGCTTATTGTTGTTGTTGTTGACGTTGTACACACTACAGGTACCATGCATTGTGTTTGTAAATTTGTAACTCGATCAAATGTTTTAATGAAGAATATGGAGTAACTTATAAGTCGGCATTTAGTTTAATTAGTGTTCGATTTTGCCTCATGTCGATATAAGGAAAAGACACCAATGACCCAGCTAGCCACGATCGAGAACTTTCAACTTGCCATTTTTGTCATAGAATATTCAATCAATCTGAATTGGCATAAAAGTTGTGGTAGGAAAGGGCAATTTTAATTACAGCCACACACTTCCTAGCTTGTTATGTTTGGCTCAAGTTGCGCCCACATACTCTAATTATCCCTCAAATCCACCATTGAGTGCATGTTTGGCATGTGAGCGTGTTAGTTGCCTCAGTTGCCGTTTTGGTGTTTGAAATCTACATGATTATGTGGTCCTTAAGATGATGTATCCTAGGTTAAATACGGTTACTCACTTTTGGTTGACCCTACAATGCTATATAAGATTTAAGAGCACCTATTTAATTTCACTTTAATTGTAGAATTCAATTTTAGAATTGTTTATACAATGAGAGCGGCTTATATAAGAAACTCAACTTGAGAATTGTTTACATGTGGATGTCACCTAGATACACTTCAATGGTAAAATTAACCAATGAGATTTGCTTAAATTTTATGAACTCCATGAGCAATTCACCATTTGGCTTGAATTGTTTAGTCAAAATAGTTAACCGATGAGATGGGTTATAATGACCAACAAATAACATAATTGCTTCTATTTCACTAATTAAGCTGATTTTCATTCACTTCTTGCAGGAACTGCAGGGCACAAAGACCATAACCTTAATGACATGCATAGTAAATTAAAAAATTATGACCTGAACAAACGGAAGCCATGCAATTAATGCTTACCAGAATGGTTTCAAAGGCATTTAAGCTATCCACCACAAGTACGCAAGCCAAACAAAAATACTGGACCACATACAGATGCAAATTGCAAGGTTGCCCCTTTTTCAGGGTCAATGTCAAACAAACAAAAGAAAACAAAATTAAATTCTGCCCAAAAATAGAAACAGAGACAGAAAAGGAGCTTTCAAAATGAATAATTATAAATTCTCCTACCTTTAATTTTTACTAATCCTCTTAATTATTAAATTGAGAAATCATTAAATATTTTTTATATTTTTAAGATATTAAATACATTCACTTTTTCATTTAATACTTAAATTATAAAATAGTAAAATGATATGCAAGAAAATTTGTAGAAGAATTTAACATTATTCGCATTCAATAAAAACAAACAAGTTGATCAAGTTCCGGATTACAACACCACAGTCCATACATTTTCACACGTGTTAGCTGTGGTACAGCTGAACACATAGAAGAAGCCTCCCAATCACAAATCTTCCCTCTATATCTTCTTGATGCATCGAGGTAAGAAAAAAAATGGGCAGGCTCTAAAATTTCTAACAACCTCAAAAAGCCTCCAAATTTAATTTTGCTCTTTCTTTTCAAAGTGTCCACTTCATTTCAAGAGCCACTTCATTAATCTTGAGATATGTCTAGTGTTCTTCTTTGGGTGAGTTGCGGAACCAAAGAGAACTCCAACTCCTCCTTGGTGGGTTTTGCATGTAGGAGTAGTATCCAACAAAGGAGGCTTAAACTGTGTTCTAGGATCAGTTTTGCAACTGGCGGGGCTTCTGCTTCTGCTGTATCTAGTAGTGCAGCTGCTGTGGTGGTTGCAGACACTCCTTCAACTTCAAGATCCTCAGAGGAGAGGGTCTATGAAGTGGTGTTGAAGCAAGCTGCTTTGGTCAGAGAACAGGGGAGGGGTACACAGATAGCTCTGGATTTGGACAACAAGGCCATTGAAGGTGATTTTTCCAATGGAGACCTATTGAATGAGGCTTATGATCGGTGTGGTGAAGTCTGTGCTGAGTATGCCAAGACATTTTACCTGGGTACTTTTTTTTCCTCTTGTTTTGGGCTTTCCCCCCCCCCCCCCCCCCCCCCCGCGCCCCTCATTTATTCTTCAATCTTCAAATGAATTTTAGTCCATTTTTAAAAACATTCATTATGTTGGTCCAATGGGCTATACTTCCCTCCAATTTTAGGAAATTTATATCAGCACATATATACTTTGCTATCTGTACATACATGTCCGGCATGTGTGTATTGGAAAAAAAAATAAACCCGTAGAACTAATAGTTTCGCGGACATATATGTGCAGATAGCAAAATATGTATGTGCGGAAATAAATTCCCCCATTTTTATTGTTTGATTCAATTATTTTTCTTTCTATGAAAATACCCCATACATTACGTGGATACTTGCTAGTTATTCTTTATTCCTAGGCCGGAGAGGGTCCAACTCCAAAGCACAATTGATATGATATATACATTAAAAAAAAAATTGGTGCTAGTGGTTAGATTAAAATTTTAGTGTATCAGGAGGATACTTGTGGTTGTGGGAAAAATAATTAAAATTTTAGTATCTTTTATGGATTTAAATTTTTTTAATGCTTAGTAGTATATATATTTGCTGTTGATTTTTT
Source organism: Glycyrrhiza uralensis (assembly GCA_030159175.1). Classification (NCBI taxonomy): domain Eukaryota; kingdom Viridiplantae; phylum Streptophyta; class Magnoliopsida; order Fabales; family Fabaceae; genus Glycyrrhiza; species Glycyrrhiza uralensis. Next base: position 2,547,377 of record BRZY01000006.1, read on the forward strand.
TTTGGGGTCAACATATTTGTTGTTGATTTGACTCATCTTTGATTGTAAATTTTAGGCACACAGTTGATGACCCAAGAGCGCAGAAAAGCCATTTGGGCAATTTATGGTATGTGTGTGAATTAGATTGAAACTCAAAACGGCCTGCTACTGCAATTAGAATTTTGGAATTGACAATTTCATTGTGTTTGAATTGCATTGCAGTGTGGTGTAGAAGAACTGATGAGTTAGTAGATGGCCCAAACTCTTCACACATCACACCAACGGCATTGGACAGGTGGGAGCAACGTTTAACTGATGTTTTTGAAGGTCGCCCCTATGATATGTTTGATGCTGCCCTCTCTCACACCGTCTCTAAGTACCCAGTTGACATTCAGGTACCTTATATTCCCAAATGAAAAAGTGAATCTTATGTAAATATACGATTACAAAAGTATGTTTAAATTCAAAATAATTATATTGATCTCTTTTTTGGACAAACGTACTTTTAATCATTTCTGTACACAAAATAAGGACCCTTTTGTTTGTAGAAAAATATCATTATTGTTTAGAGATTTTTGTAGAAACTACTCAGAATAACTTCTCAGCAAAAGTTAAAACCCGATTATTTTGATATTCTGATTCTCAAAAAAGAAAACTCACCCAAATATCTTAAGGATTCTCAAAAGGGATTTTGTTAAGAAAAAAAAAATCTCAAACAAATTAACAAGCTCTGAAGGACAAAAATGTAACAAAAACCATAGTGTCAAAGTTGAGGGGCATATAAGAAGAGTACTTGAACCTTGTTTTTATGTGCTAAAACTGATCCTATACCTATTGGCATATTGTCATTGAATTGTCTTTTTGAAATAGCCATTCAAGGACATGATAGAAGGAATGAGGATGGACCTGAGAAAGTCAAGATACAATAACTTTGATGAGCTCTACCTTTACTGCTACTATGTTGCTGGGACAGTTGGTCTCATGAGTGTTCCGGTAATGGGGATAGCACCAGAATCTAAGGCTTCAACAGAGAGCATTTATAATGCCGCTTTGGCACTAGGCATTGCAAATCAACTTACCAATATACTCAGAGATGTTGGAGAAGAGTAAGTTCTTTTGAAAACATGAATTTCATATAATTGAACCAAAAACAATTGCAAAATGACTCTTAATACCTTCTAACATAACTACATACGGGTATCTCACCTCTTTAATTTTTTTTTTATAATAACATTCCAAGAAATGAATAACAATAACTACAATTAGAAGACAAAATGAACCTAGTTTTATCAATGCAATCAACTAGGCCATCAAGGTTTTGAGTAGCGATTGCGATTTCTTAAATTCTGAACTTAGGACTTAACTCAATCCTATAAAACCAACTTGATGTCCATGATTTATAAGCTCTTATTAGACAATTATTTTGGGGTCAACGTGGGACTTGAGTTTTTCCAACATGATTACATCACAATCCTTGATATTACATAAAATTGCCAATAAAATTGGTTGATGTGGTTGTAATTGCAATAACAATAAAGTCATTTTTTTTAAGCAATAACAATAAAGTCATGGAAACCTTAAAAACCTTATGTTGATATCATAATTGTGATTGCAAACCATAATTTAAAACCAAAAGGCCCATAGTAGTTAATTTCAATTGTCCATATAATTCAAATTATGTTTGTCTAATTACAATTCCTCATCACTTCTTGTTCTTGATCATTAAAGTGCTAGAAGAGGAAGAGTGTATCTCCCCCAAGATGAACTGGCACAAGCTGGCCTATCAGATGATGACATTTTCCGTGGGAGAGTTACAGACAAATGGAGGAATTTCATGAAGGGCCAAATACAAAGAGCAAGGATGTTCTTTGATGAGGCAGAAAAGGGAGTTGTAGAGCTCAACTCTGCTAGCAGATGGCCTGTATGGGCATCATTGTTGTTGTATAGGCAGATATTAGATGCTATTGAAGCCAATGATTATGATAACTTCACAAAAAGAGCTTACGTTGGAAAAGTAAAGAAGCTCTTATCACTACCTGCTGCCTATGGAGTTGCACTTATGGGCCCTAAAAAGTTAACCAAATTGATTATGAAGTGACTATTATATTTTTTTGATATAGTCTCTCGGTTTAATCTGAGTCGGGTGAATTCATATAAGGGACAAAGCGGGCAAAGCTTTTAGTGTCTATTTTCTCCATTCACAATACTCAAACTCGAGATCTTGTTTAAGGAAAATCAAACTCCTTAACACTTTGACCAAAGAACATTGGAGAGGTGACTATTATGATGTGCCCATGATTAACATATACTTTTTTAGTTTGGAAAATTTTGTTCACTATAGGTTTAAGATATAGCTATGATGTGTATACTTTTTTGAGTTATAATAATTGTATACATAATAATAATAATTGTATACATGTATGGAAGTGCAACCCTTTCCTTTAAATCAATTGCAAGCAAATATTTAAGTTGCTCTTTTCTGTCCCTTTCTCATGGCAGTACACAATCAGCTGTTGCCTGTTGGCAATTAGAAAAAGCAACTAGAGAAATATTTTGAGGGGTGGATCCAACTTTTTCTATGGATAATAACGAATCTTACACAATATTTTATGAGTTTTATATAGAGAATAGTTCAGTCAATCTGTCAAATTTAATGGAGGTTAGTCAGATAACTAGAAAAACACCTATTTTCACCTTTTTTTTTTAAGCATCTTTTTTTGGTCAACAATTTTTTTAAGCATCTTAATCGAAACTACTAGGCACGTGGAAAGAAGGTTAAGATTTTTTCTTTTTAAGCAATGAAGTTCATGTCATGAAAGCCCCTAGGGAAAAATAACACATGTAAGATTGTTATTAAAAAAAATAACACATATATAGGTAATGCTTCTCTGTCAAATTCATGGTCTCAGTGCCTAAACAACTCTATTAGGTTGCATAGGAGGATCATTTTTTTTCTTTTGCTTTGGGTTTCTACCATTTTGGTTTTATTAATTGGATTTGATAATTTCATCCATCCCATGTCCCACTATCTTTATTCTTGCCACTTGCTGCCAGATGAATAAAAGTATAAAGGAAAAAATTATGTATAAAGTGTCACGCTTTTTGAAATCTAGACTAGATCCTCTGAGAGAGTTGAAATGAGGAGAGAAAAAAAATTAAAAATGGTTCTTGAGGAACCCATCATGAGTTGTGCTGGAATCCATTATTAGTTTATAAAAAATAGTGTTTGATAGCATAGTCTCAACTTTCACGTGTTCTTGAGGAGAAGGGAAAGTAGAATCTAAATTTCACCTTTTATTTTGATTGTTTGGTTGACGTGTCACAATCCAATTCTAATTTTATTATAAATAAAACTTTTAACACTCGACCGGATATTCATCTACCTAATTGTTATATTTTAGTTAGAGCAACAATAAAATAAAATAAAAACACTTATGAACACAAGGGTGGTTGGTTCCTTGCAAATCAAACAAATCTTGTGTCGATTTCTTGATTACTTTGTAAAAAAATATTTGCATTCTCAACACGAATAATAGGAATCAGAAAGTGAATACTCTTGGGGGAATTGGTTCATATCCTACACATATATATTACATGATTCACCAATTTTGAAGGAACAAATGTACTGCATCTTCCTTCCCTTCTTTTACTTTTTTTTTTTGTGCAACAATTGTAAGCAAGTAAATTAAGCTAGCAAAAATCTCCCATGATGTAACATGGCATCTTATTGGCAAAATATATGCTATACTGTTGCTACTTGCAAGTTGCAACACTATTCCAAAAAGCCAAAACTTTTAGCAATCTCACTCTAGGAGAAGATGGACTTTCATTTTTTTCCTCACTTTGTGGTTAAGACCATCCCTACGAGTTGAGGATGATGAGGTAGTCACTGAAGATGAAAAACCTGAATGGTTGTTTTCAGCCATATCCTTGTGAAATGCCTTCTGCACCTCATCTTTAAGTTCCATGAATCGCGTTTTCTTGATTCTCTGCTCTTCCTCACTGCCCTTGTCTAGGAAGAAAACGTCAGGCATGTCGTCTTCCAGAAACTTGTCAAGCACCTCAGAGCAATGGGGAAAGAAGCGCCTACCATTCTCAACTGTAGACAATTCAAAAAGTATATTCAAGGAGTTTTAATAACAACTTGGAAATATGACCATGACTTTTTTTCCTCTAGAATTGCAAGTTTGCATCAAATTTTATTGAAATATTGGGTCTGATATAAATTTCAACAACAAATAGAAATTCAATGAGGCTAAAGTATTTAGAATTATAAATTCTGGGGCAATATAGATTTGAAGATTAGAAACACAGCGACTAATGCTTTTTGGTTGCATATGGAAGAAAAAAAAAATTAAGTGCAGGCAAGAAAGCATAAGAAAGGAAACATCCTGAGCAAGGGGATAACTGTGCCTTGTCTCAGGTCTTGCTGGTTGATATTTAATCTTGAAATATCATTTTGTTTTCCTATAGGCTATGACAGTTTTAAAAAATCTTATGATTCTCTTACTAAAGAGTAAAGAGGAAGGAGGAATTGAGGAACAAGCATGATTCTCTAATTACAGTGTATAAATCTTATGATTCTCTAACTAAATAAAATAATATCACATGAATATATCATGATAAGCTTCATATTTTTCATACTGAGATTTTCACAGTTCTGATATGTTCCAACCAAGGCATGTACATGCAAGCTAGATTTGATGTTAATAGACCAAGTGATATCCATATTCCCCCATGATGCATAACCATTACAAGGAAGCTATTTGAATGAAAACACTCATTGGACATTAGGACATACCTGTTTTTACAAGGGCATGCAATTTTAACTGGAGTTTTCTGGTTCGAACAGAGGGAGTTTCGTTTAGATCTACTCCTTTCCGATTGCTCAATAAAGCTGATGAACTTGCACACAGCGTTGTGGAATCTGCCTCAGCATTCTCTATGGCTACCCTAGCCTCAGCAGGAAACAACAGCCTAGCAAATGCAACTGCAACATAGGAAGAATGTTATTTTCATGTCCACATGCTTCCAAATTTAAAAGCACCATGCAAATAATGTTTTGTTGTGATTGTGATGCATGCACAATCCTAAAGTAAAATAACCTGAATGGCATGTTTGCCTTTCAGTTATAAAAATACATCTGGGTCTATGGCATGTTTAAGTACGTCTAGGTCTAAAAGTACGTTTACCCAAAAGGAACTCTATGGTTACTTTGGATTCAAACGTACTTTTGCAATCTTCCAACTGAAAAAGAAAAAATGCACTAAAAGGTCCAAACCCCATATTCATTGAAGGAATGTGACCTAGACAAAGCCAAGCCCTACCTCTATTTTCAAGGTAATCCAGTCTCATGTGCAAGTCATCAGCACTTAGCTGTGACAGAACAGACAAATCCACTGACATTGAATTTCTTCTCATCTCTCTCTCCAATACATCAACACACAGCCTGTCCTTGTGAGATTCCTTCCCCTGCACCGTTTTCTCATGATAATCCTTGCGTCTGGTCAACCTCTGACAAATCGAAAGAGCAGTTTGTCCATCCCTAGTGGTTTCTGATGCACAGGCCCCTTTCTTCAGCAGTGCCACCAAAATGGATGGATCCTTTCGCCTTGCAGCCACATGAAGAACCGTGTATCCTCGCGGATTCTTAAGGAGAATATCAGCCAAGCCTAGAGTAAGAACTTCTTGAACAACCTTAGAATCACAATATGCACAGGCATAATGCAGGGCATAGGCATCATCTAGAGTGACACTAGTGGATTCATTTAAAAGAAGCTTCAGTAGCTCAACATCATCCGAGTCCAATGCTTTAAGGACGTTCCTGATACTCTTGTCATTCGAAGGTTCCACTTCCAATGCATCAGGTGTGGATTCCGGTGTGGATTGGACTCGGAGTGATTTGATTTCGGTTGCAACTTCATGAGGAAGTTCTTTTTCCAAAGATATGCTGTCAAGGTCAGACCTTGCTACTCTCTGAATGCACTGAGAGAGAAGCTGGTTCAGTTGGCAGTTGTATGCAGCCATAAGAATAGGAATGACATCTTCTACAAGAGCCTTCTCAACGAAATTTAGGAGATGCCGCTGCATCAGTAAAGAGATATTTACATTAGATATGTTAAGCAAAGGCTAATGTTTTTCTTCATCTTCTTCTTCTATCGGTGATCAAAGAAAAAATATATAATAACATCAAAGCAAAGACAAGCAAACACGCCTATCCCATAGAACAAAGGCAAAGAAAGAGAACTCCCTTTGAAGATTATAGTATCAAGTCTTAATCAGATGCACCAAAATACAGAAAAACAGCACCCTTCCACAAAAACCTGGCCTGCTACTACTATCATTGCTCATTAGATGGAATTTGTAGTAAATTAGGCCAATAACATGTGAGCAAGGAATAAGCCAAAAGTTAAAGGCTGCACTGGAAAAATGAACCTGAATGGAACATAGATGAAGTGATGAACACATTCCAAAAGGCACAAGTGTAAATCTTGAAACAATCTTCAAAACTTGCCAAAAATTTGAAAATAATGTGGGAAGCCTAAAAGGAAAGAAGATGACTAGAAGTTACCAACAGGATGTGCTTGCAAGTGATTTTGTAAACCTTTGTTGCTCTGAATTTGTCAGATTTCCTCTCTTTTATACAAAAAATGAGTAAAACAAAAAAATTAAAGGAAAAAGTACAAGAAATAACACTTCCAGATGCACAGTATAGTATACCTGAAAAACTAAAACCAGCTCTTTCATCTGAAAAGTGGCAGAAGCATACATAAGTTCCAAAGCATAATTGATGGCAGGGCGGCATGCATCATGAACACATGTTTCATCAACACATGTTGTCACCTCTGAAGGTAAAGCCTTTAGCCTTCCAGTATACACATAATGCAAGAAAGCAAGGAAAGCTTCATACCCAACTGTACCATAAGGCACCAAATCTGACATGAGATACCTTGGCTTCCCTTCCTTCACTGATCCATCACTTCCCCCTTTCTTAAAAAGATCATGAAAAAACTGACTACGTGAGGCCAATATACAGCGATGAATTCCCACAGGGATGTCCTCAACAAGAATCTCAGCATCACTATAATCATATTCAGCATCACTCAACAACTTCTCAAGGCTTCCACTGAGCTTATTCAAACTCAAAACTTCAATATTTGCCCCATTTTCATTGCTAGTGGTGGAGGAAGATATGTTGTGGTTATTACTAGAACCATTTGACAAGTGAGATGATACAAAACTCAAGGATGATGATTCCTCGTTTGTATTATCCATGACCCCCAAATAATAAATCACAGGTTCCAATTGAGTCAAAGGGTTATTGTTTGACTTCAATTTAGAAGCAAAAGAAGAAATCAATCACACCCCTTTAAGGACCCCCAACTCAATGGAAAAGCTAGCCACAACATATTCTATAAGCAAAATTATAAAAGGGACTTTTCTCCAACCATAATCACTTGCAAGTCAAGCAACAAAAGTCAGATTCCCAGAAACAAAAATTGATATAGTATGGTGGTCAATCTGGTGACCCATTAAATATATTGAGTAGTGGGAATGAAAAAGTGTGAACTTTTAGCACTTAACTGATGTGGGTAAGAGAGGAAAAGAAGAACCAAATATTACATACAGTGCCACCCTTCGAGTGGAGATTGAAGAAGAACTCAGCAGCAGCAGCTTCAGAGAATGAAACAGAGATAAAGTTGACCCTGGAAGCTTCAAAAGGCTACAAAACCAGAGAAACTGAAGATGGATGGCTTCACATCAAGAATGCTTAAGGTTTAAGTCCTTTCCAACCAACGAAGCGAAGACTAAGAAGGGAGAGAGAAAGTGAAACAATGAACAAAGATAGACCCAACAAGAGAGAGAGAGACCTTGGCCAATGATGTTCAACAACCGAAACTCACTGGGTTCCTTGAACGTGAAAGAAAATTGGAAATCTGGAACTATATGTTGTTTTTTTTTATTATTATTATTCTCACAATTTTCTCATGTCTGGTTATTAATTAATTAATATTTATATGAGCAATAATACATGTATACTTATTTTTTTTAACACCCATTCAATATCTATTTTTGTTTCTATCTCTCTCTTCCTATCACATCATTTATCTATTATATCTATTATTTATCTCTCTTATATTTCTTTCTCTCTCTGTGTGTTAAATGGATATTGGATGTCTATAAATCATTTTTCTATTTATATATAATATTGTGTCCATATGAGGTAGCTTTCATGTTTATCAGCATAATTTTAAATGTTTATGTGCACATTATGTGATTGATTGGAAGAGGAAAAAGTGATCATTGGTCAGTGAATAATATAGGCTTAAAAAGCTAAATTTAGTGTTGTACAGAAAGCATTATTTAATGCAGCACATGACTCTCTCTACCAATTTTATTTATTTTTGATACAAACTCTCTCTACCAATTCTTTACCTCTCATCAATCAGTCTTGTATGAATTCGAAAATACAAATAAAAATACTTTATATATATATATGGTTATTTTTTATTTTAAAAATCCATTTTGAGTGAGAAAAATTGTTAAAACAAAACCATTATTATGGAAAGGAACATTAATTGTTCGGTTTGTTCTCTATGTGGTTTGTCGTTTGGGTGATAATATTTGAACATTTAATAATTTTTTACACTTATTTAATACCTTTTATCTCTTTTGATATTTTTTTTTTATTATATTATATCACCTATTATATTTATTATTTATCTCTCATCTCTCTTGATTTCTTTAGGTATGTACACCTCTGGGATGTCTGTGCAATATTTCCCTTGTAGTTTATGTAAAAAGATGCGCTTTAAAAAATATTTATTGAAAGATTCTCCTACCGGCCACAACGCTAAGGATTAGGGTGTACGGTAACGACACTTATCTTCTCCGATTTCTTTGAGTGATGCTAAATTCATTCACAGGTGTGAGAGTGTGGAAGTATGAAACAGAAAGATCCAGAGCAGAATATTGAAATATTGAATTTGTCAAAAGAGGAAATTGTTTTAAAAGGGAATAAAGTGGATAGAAAATTGTCAGGGTTTACTTACGGTTAGAAAATGTTTTCTGTGTTTATCTTTACTTTTTTTTTTGATAGATTGTTTATTCTTACTTTTAATTATAAAACTATAAACTATCGTTGTAAAAATATTTATTTAATTTTTTATATAAAACTCTAAAAATAGAAAATAAATTGAAAAAAGGTAACGATTTTATAATTAGAAAATTAGAAAAATTAAAACAAAAAATATTTTCTGAAACATAAATGGTATCGTATTAAAGTTTTTTAGAAGCACAATAATCGAATCTTATGTAGGTATCAGCTTTCAAAAAGCAAATGGGTTCTGCGTAAATTTGTTTTTAGACCTATAGTCATATCAAATATACGAATTAAGGAAAGCATTTCAACCCTCTACTGTTTTTTTGGGGGAAAGAAAACTCTACTATTGTGCATTAGGATCATAAAATGAACGTGCAAATAACAAATTAGTTGGAAGGAATACTGAATATTGCGGACATTGTCCTACACGCAAGGAACCATCAAATCCCGTGTTGTTACCATTGTTCGGATGTAGCAGTATCTGATTCTCGGCGTTATTTTTCAGTTTCCACGTTAGTATTTTTCCACAAACAATTGTTATTTATTGGAAATCATATATTTTTTTGGTGGCTTCTAGTATGAGGGGGGCAAAAATGCCCCTTACTAGTGAGGGACCAGTTCTATCCATTGGATATATTAATATTTAAATGAATGGATGAGATTTCCAGTTAGTTGCCTGAAAAAAAAAGTTTACAGTAAAATCTCCAAATATGCCCAACATTATCAATTATTACGAATGAAGAGAGAGAGAGAGAGAGAAAGGCTATGGCAGAGGAGAGAGAACGAGAGGATGGCGGCCATGGCTGGCCACGCACGAGGGAGGGAGAGAAAGGTCGTGTTCGACGATGGTGGGGACTGCGTTCTGCGACGGCTTCGGGGGGAGACCCGTATGGAAGTTGTTACTGGGGAAAAGAAAATGGGAACTTCAAAACAGGCTCAAAGTTGATGCCTCTGTTACAGGCTCACCGGAGAGGGAAAGCACAACTTGGCGTCGATTTGTTTGCGGGTGGCGGCCTTGGTGTTTTCGATCTCGGCAATGGACTTGGAATGGAAGAGGGACTCGGTGTTGCGGTAGCCCAAAGTGGAAATGCAGTGGTCGTCGGCGTGGGGCCTCGCCGCCGTGGGCACGATGAGACTCTCATGGTTGGTGGCGGTGTTTGGGAATTGTACTGCAACACAAATCTGCCTTGCTTTCTGAGGTGTGGTGTTTTTTGGTGTTCAGATAAACTATTTTTACAATTTTATAATTATTTTGAAAATGTGATACCTGTAACCACAACAACATGAAAACCATAATCATTTAAATCATTTAGGTTTAAATAAGTTTTTGATCCTTCTAAATTTTGGACTTTTGATTTTAGTCCCTGCAAAAAAAAGTCAAACTTTTTTAGTCCAATAATTTTTTTTTTAGTTTGGTCCTTTAAGTCATTTTGGGCTGATGTGGCACCTACATGGCATCCCACTTATCTGACGTGTCATCCCATGGTCCTATGTCAGCCTGCCACGTAATATAATTTTTGTAGGGACCTGACATATCATCACCTTCTTCCTATCCTCTCCTCCTTCCTCCTTCCACCACCACCCCCACCACCTTCTTCCTCCTTCCTCCACCACCACCACCCACCCACCGCCACCACCCTCTCTCTCTCTCCATCCGCCACCACCCCCTCCCCCTCTCTCTCTCATCCCTTTTCTCTCTCTCCTCTCCTCCCACCCCCACCCCCACCCCCACCACCTTCTTCCTCCTTCCTCCACCACCACCACCACCACCCACACACAGCCCCTACCCACCACCACCACCCATGACACACACTCTCTCCCTCCCTTGTTCTCTCTCTCTCTCAATCTCTCTCTCTTTCTCTCTCCTTGCAAATTTATTTCTTCATATCCTGATTGTTAAAGTCTGGATCCAGTCCCTACAAATATGTTACGTTTTGGATCTAGTCCTTACAAATATATGAATGTTTTGGATCCAGACCCTAAATATGTTTTTTGTGGCGGTGGTGGTGGTGGGTGGGTGAGTGGTGGCGATGGGTGGGTGGTGGTTGGTGGGGTGGCGGCGGTGGGTGGATGGTGGTGGTGGTGGTGGAGGAAGAGGAAGAAGGTGGTGGGGGTGGGGGTGGGTGTGGGAGGAGAGGAGAGAGAGAAAAGGGATGAGAGAGAGAGGGGGAGGGGGTGGTGGCGGATGGAGAGAGAGAGAGGGTGGTGGTTGGTGGGGTGGTGGTGGTGGAGGAAGGAGGAAGAAGGTGGTGGGGGTGGGGGTGGGAGGAGAGGAGAGAGAGAAAAGGGATGAGAGAGAGAGGGGGAGGGGGTGGTGGCGGATGGAGAGAGAGAGAGAGGGTGGTGGTTGGTGGGGTGGCAGCGGTGGGTGGGTGGTGGTGGTGGAGGAAGGAGGAAGAAGGTGGTGGGGGTGGGGGTGGTGGTGGTGGTGGTGGAGGAAGGAGGAGAGGAGAGGAAGAAGGTGATGACGTGTCAGGTCCCTACAAAAATTATATTACGTGGCAGGCTGACATAGGACCATGGGATGACACGTCAGATAAGTGGGATGTCATATAGGCGCCACATCAGCCCAAAATGACTTAAAAGACCAAACTAAAAAAAAATATTTATTGGACTAAAAAAGTTTGACTTTTTTTTGCAGGGACTAAAATCAAAAGTCTGAAATTTGGAAGGACCAAAAACTTATTTAAGCCAATCATTTATATAAATTTGGATTTTTTTGGTGTGTGATACTGTGGTATTTTTGGGAGTAGTTGTTGTCTTGTTCGGTTTTGGGGGGACGAAACTTCTCATCTTCGGGTTTATGTTTGCAACAATCAAATTACTGGGTTTTGAAGATCGATCTTACTCCATTCAGTGTCAGTTAACGCACACAACATGTTTTTTTTTATAACCTTTCCCTCATTCGTTTATATGGAAACCAGAGGATTAGAGCATTCTACAAAAGCATTCAAATATTCAATTAATTTATTCACACTGTTACAGCAACTTACCTTTTACCCCATGCTTGACTTTGACCTTCGTGACTACCGATCCATAAAAATGGATCATGCCTTATTTTCACCACATTTTTAATGCATTTTGTTGGCAGATTTTCATGGCTTTTGATTCCCCATTTTTTAGAGTTCGTTCTCGAAATGCCATAGCTTTTCTCAACACGCGTGTCATTCCCCGTGGCTATGCGAATTTACCACTATTTTTTGTTCCCAGAAAATGGTGAGGGTGTCTCTGTCTGGAATTAGAACAACCACTATCCTCAAACACGGGTTGGGCAAGGAGGAGGACGAGAGAGAAGGATGGGGGAGGGGTGGCTGGATCTGGGGAAAGGGGAAAGGTCAGGGTGTTTTGGATTGGACTGTTTTGCAATTAGATGAGTTTTTACATAAATAGCCCAACAAATTTTAATATTATCTAATGGGCACCAAATTTACCTGGAAACTGGAACTATTTGGGCCCTCACCGGTGAGGGTCATTTTTGGCCCCTCGTGCTAGAACTCACCTATTTTTTTAGATAAACTACTAAGTATTTATTGAGGAAGAGAAACTTATAACTAAGCGAAAGCAGAAGATGTAACTCTCAATTAGCCAGTACAAAAAATACTAAATGAGAAAATATACCAGAGTAAGATAGAATTCTAGTAACCAAATCAATCCAAATTACATGAATCCAATAACCCAATAGACAATAAAACGCTATATCTACCTCCAATTTTCTTAATTATTATTTAAAATGAAAAATTAAAAACAGAAACATCTAATTTTAATATTTGAATTTTTTTTGGTCAACAATATTTTTTTTGTCAATTTGTGAACAATATTTGAATATTTTTCTGGTCAACAATTTTTAAGATATTCAATATTTGAATTTTTTTTGGTCATAATATTTGAAAATCTTAAAAATTGTAATAGTTATTCTTTTTTTTTTTGTCGAAGTAATAGTTATTCTCAAAAAAAATATGTAATAGTTCATTCTTTGTGTTCTGGACCAATATTGGACCCAAGCATAGCCCACATGTCTGCAACCTTAATGGCCCAGGCCCATGCAACCAGACTCATTTATGTCGCGGGATTTGATATTTGCACATACATACTCTGTTAAACACACATACACTTAACAGTTAAAATACCAAAATATCCATTTAATTTAAAATACCCCAAACCTTTCCTGCACTTCCGCAGCCATTGTCAAAGTTCCACACCTCTCCTCACACTTCCGCAGCCACAGTTCCGCGCGCGCGCACACACACACATTCATCCTCGCCCCTTCTTCCCCTGCACATACCCATACTGTATCTCTCCCTTCTATCCCTCAGCATCACCATCTCCTCCCGCCAACCTGCTCAGTTCCCCCTCAGAGGTGACACAACAGGTCCAACTCACCAAAACCGCGGGACTGACTCGGCGGCGATTCTGTTCTCTTCGAGCACCAAGGGGCGATTCTGTTCATTATGAAACCCATTAAATTTCTTGATTCCCCACCCCCCATCTTGATCAACAATAAATATTAGAAAAAGGAAAATTTATGATCCTTTTAAGCTAATTAATCCCCTTGCTATATATGCAGTTCTTGAAAATATGTACACATGCGCTGCTAATTTACGATTCCTTTCTCCTTGCCGTCGTTCATGGCCGTCTTGGAAAGTTTTGAAGTGGTGGAGCGATTGTGTGATGGAAGCTCTACCATGTTCTTCAACTTGAATGAAATACATCTAAACCATTGATTTAATTTTTAATAAATCTAATGGTTTTTATTGGTCATGCATGGTGAGAGAAAAGGCAATGGTCTCTCACCCTAGCAAAAGCCAGAAAAGAATAGTAAGACTTCATGGACTTCTGCTCCGTGGAACTATTATTTCCGCAAAAAAATGTACACGCGAAAAATAGTTTCGCGTGTATATTTTTTCTGCGGAAATATTAGTTTCGCAGGTGTTATTTGTGTGTATGCGCTAAAAATAACACCCGCGGAAGTAATAGTTTCGCACGTGTTATTTGTAGTACACACATATAAATAACATTTGCGGAACTATTACTTCCGTAGGTGTTATTTTTAGCGCACACACAAATAACACCTGCGGAACTAATAGTTCCGCAAGGTTATTTCGAATGTACTATTCATCTTCTTCTTTCACATGTACGCCATTATTAACATTGAAGATTCTATAATATTTAGAGGCATTAAAAAAAAGTCTGCATTTGCAACCTTATAATAATGCAATTAACCGTGTACAGAAGGTGGAGAAAATCAAAACAAAACCCAACCCCCTACTCTTTCAAACAACCTAATAATAAATTCTTTTCGTAAAAAATTTAAGGAATGCAGCAGTACAGTTAAGTTCATAACATCTACGCTTGCATTTTTTTTTTCTGTAACCCCTTCTTTCTTGCGAATTGTCTTCGATTGTAAGCCTCACAGCAGCAGAACCTTGGAGACACCGAAAATGGCGACAGGGTTCTGTGTGTGTTGCGGAAGTGTGAAGGGTGAGACTGTGTGTTGCGGAAGTTTTGAAAAATAAAATGGATATTTTAAACATTTTGGTTTAAGTGTATGTGTGAATAAGAATTGATGTATGTGTGAATATGAATTCCCTTATGTCGCGTGTGTCTGCCTCAATCGCCTCCGCAAAATAAAGAGATATAGTTACAACATAAACACCTTTGACCAAAAAAAATAGTTACAACATAAACACTTTTTTTTGGGTGAAAAACAACATAAATACTTTAGAAACCTTATCCATAAATAAATAAATAAATACTTTAAGTTTAGAAACCTTCCATAGCATTGACCAAAAAAAAAAACCTTCCTATAGCCTATTTAGTTAAAATTCTTTTCTTTTCAGAATCAATTCTGATTAAAGTAAGTAATGAGAAACTTTTGAAGGTAGTCAAGGTACGTACGCAATGATTCATAACTCTCTTCCCTCTCTCAGTCACCATTGTCGTTTGCCGTTGTAGTTGTTGAGTCTCAACCTTAATCTCCTGTGAATACAAGACCATGAAACAAGATGTCCCATAGCTAGCCAAGAATTACAAAATTAATTTATAGTTAATCTATAATGAATCTGTAATTAAATAATCCATCACTAATTTGTAATCAATTTGCAATAAATTCATAGTTAATCGATGAGTACTACTATGAGCCCGTTTGGATTGACTTATGCAAAACTTATTTAGTCTTATCTATTGACATAAGCGCTTGTCAATGTGTTTGACAAAGCTTATGAAAACAGCTTATGACTAGTTCATAAGTTATTTTGGGCTTATTTTCATAAGCTACCCATGATAACTTATCAAAACTGTTTACAGCTTATATAAAATCAATTTCATCACATTCTTTCTTCGATTATAAAAATAGTTTTTACATAAACACTTATCATATAAGCACTTATGTCATAAGTACTTAAATAAACTATTTTTCCAAATAAGCCCTATATAACTAATCTATACCGAATCTGTGAGTAATCAATATAAGTAATTATGTAGTACTAGTAGTAATACATATCATGGTTTACTCAAAGACTGGTAGATTTTTATATATTTATCACAAAATTAACATAGACATTATTTCTAAAATATGATGTAGTACTTTCCAATATAGACAACAAAGAACGTATTTATCGTTATCATTATCATTTATTTACAAGAACAACAAAGAGGAAAGACAGGTGGCTAGATCGCAAGGGGCTTAGCAGCGTGGGAGAAGATGAAGTCCAAAGCAGCGGAACACAGCTCCTCCAAAGGAACCGGCGCGGTGGTATCGACAACCATCCTGGGCACGTCATCACCCACGTCGTACTCGGTGCAACCCCCGTACCCTTCCAGAAGCTTCTGGAGTTCCTCCCACGTGGCAGGCTTATGCCCTCCGCCGCCGCGTTCCTCGAGCCTCCGGCGCCAGAGGGCGTGGTCGGAGGGCCTGCACTCGATGAGGAGGAGGCGGGCGGAGGAGGAGGCGGCGAGGTGGCGGAGGCGGTCGAGGTGGGACCTACGGGAGAGTGGGGAGTCGAGGAGGACGCTGAGGCCGAGGCGGAGCTGGGTGGATGCGACCTGCCAGATGGCGTCGTATGAGAGGTCGTTGAGGAGAGAGGAGGGTGAGGTTAGGTTATTATTAAGGTGAGGGTGAAGGGGAAGGGTGGAGTCCTTGATGTCGTCTTTGTCGATTAGAGGGATTTTGAGGGCAGAGGCTATGCACTTCGCCAACGTGCTCTTCCCACTCCCCGGGTGACCTTTCATCGCTATTATCACTTTCCCCTCTATTTTCCCCATTTCCCCCCTCTCCTCTCCTCAATGGCAATTACATGTTTTTAAATTGCGATCTACGGCTACGATTATGGCCGCAGAGTGATGGCTTTTGGAGTCTCTAAGAACTAATTGCATCTATTGACCAAAAAAAAAAACTATATTGCATCAGCTGCATTTTTTCAATATTAAGGATTGCGATGTAATTACGATCACTGTAACTGTAACTGCAATTTAAAATTTTGATAACTACTTCTTTCGAATTTCAAGTTATAGTGTGGACGTGTAATGTGTTCCATTGTTTTTGAGTGAATCACCAGAATTATTTTTAAAATTTTAGAAGGCAAAATTATCTTAATTTAGATAATTCTTAAAGTTATTAATATTTCAAATTAATATTTAAAATTAAAAATTATCAATAAGATTAGTTCGTATTGAATCGATCAATTTAGTTCTTGAAATCACTTCCCCCATTCCCCTCTCACCCTCCTCTCCTCTGCTTAATACCGGTAACTACTTCCTCCATCAAATTTCAAGGTCGTTATAGTGTGAAGATCCAAGCTCAATTGTTGTCTTCGGCACTATTAACTAAATCTTCGAAATTATTCATGTAATGAATTAGTCTCTAAATTAAAATTGAAAATTTTGAATCATACCAGTTTGTTTAACAATTTTAAAGACTAAATTGACCGATATAAAACAATAATATGATTGAAATTCTTCAATTTTAAAAAATTAATTTTAAATATTAAAAATTTGAGAATGAGCGAAAGTTTTACGATTGATAATCAGAGACTTCTTTTTATTTGTTTCGCAATAAAAGGTTTGGCAGTTTCTAAAATTGCATGTGTACCCAACAACCTTTCCATCCTGGCACACCTTTTCCATAGTGACCTTGGTAGTGCATTTCAAACAAGGTGTTTGTCTTGATGCTGGGCACTGAAAGAGTTTTAATTTGGTGCTTTAGTTTTAAGGGTGGTTGTTATAAGAAAGATTTCTTACTGATCTGAATAAGTTTTTAAATAATTAGAGATAAGCAGCAGGCAATATATTAGGATTATTTTTCAGGCAATATTCTGAAGGTGCTTGTCTCTGCATGAGGGTACCAGAAAAAGCTATCTTTGCCCTCTTGATTAAGGTGATTTTTGTGTGGCCAGCAATTTGTGCATTGCCATTGAGGGCACCACGAATATATACGGACATATTTCCTGTTTTGGCATATATGGCCCTTGCTCTGCAAATGACAATTGATAATGTTGGCACAAAATGGTGATACAAATTAAGTGGAAGAAAAATAAGATTTGGTTTCTATATTTCTTTTAGAATCTTTTTGCACATTTTTGTCGTTGACTTTGTGGCTATTTAAAATTTATTTACCAGAGTTTCTGGCATATTTGATGTTCTTAGGTTTCTATTTTTAATGTTTTCTGTCTTTTCTGAAATGATTTATGCATTATTTATATCTTATTGACTCATTTTAATGCCATCTGATATTTTTCGCTAATTTATCATATGAACTTGTATTTGTTTTCCATAAGTCATTTGCCTCTTGCCTCTCTTATTTATCTTTTGTCTAACTAGTTGATAACAATTACAATTGTATATGATAAACTTTGAATCACAGATTATACATGTTCAACATCAAAATAATATTGCGAGGAAGGTTAGACACACATTAACTTGGTGAATTTACAAGTTATTTTTTAAGTTAAATAATGATTTTTTTTTATAATTTTCCTCCTTTTTTTTTTCAAGAATTATATTTTGTAAATAAATAAAGTATTCACTAAAATTTCATAAAATTAATTAGAGGTAACTATTTTTATACGGATGAAGTCGGGTGTTAATACATTTCTTACTCATAATCGATTCTCGAATCCATTTTGTGGTTCAAGACTATTTTTTAAGATTTTTTTAATGTTTTTTTTAACTAAATAAACTTTGATGACGACTCCATGTTCTCGTTGATTCATGATTTTTGTTTCAAAGTGTTGATATTTTTTTTTTCTCTTTAGATGTTTGTGGAAAAATTATTAAACTTGACTAATCTGTTCACATGTTTTGGAAACTATGATTGCGCTTAAGCTCAACGCATGTCACCTTGCAAGCATGAAAGTGATGAAACTCCTGTCCCTGCTCAGCACTCTTTCTCTTCCAACAACTGATTCCCCAATTCCTTATCCAATCTGTTGCCCTACGCAACAAAACTATAGTTTAGTTTCATTCATACTTTGAACAACGGTTGGGGATACTATTTATACAAATACAAGTGCTTCAAGATTCAGATAGGCTTATTTTAGAAATGTACTATAAAAAGGAATAAATTTGATTTAATTGATATATAGTGTACCTTTTCTACAATATTATTCAATGACGTACGTACGTGTTGAAACATTGTTAAAAGAGTTTTTAATTTGCATGATTAATTATGTGATGTAACGAGAGAGTAGAGACATACGATACAATAAAATTAGAAAAACTTCTTAATTCAGGACATTCCAGTAATTAATAATAATTTTATATTTTTTTGACAGAATAATAATAATAATAATAATTTTATATTGATTTTTTTTTTTACGAAAGCAAACTCATAGCATTTCATTCATAATCGTTTCAGCAATACAAGGAGGAGCTAGATGGTATGTCTGAGTAACACCCATTAAGAGACCCTTAGAGGCTAAAACATGAGCAACCATATTTACCTTTCTAGAGGCAAACACTACATTAAAATTCAAATGAGCTGATAAAATAAGTTTACAACTTGTAAGAATAAGTCCCAGCTCGGTGTTATCAAACCGTGATTGGTGAAGTTTGTCCACGATTACCTTGCAATCACTTTCAAAAATAACTTGCTGGAAATTGAGATCATCAACCCACTTGAGAGCATGTAGCAGTCCAAGCGCTTCACCCTCCAGTGTTGACAATTTTCCTTCAAAGCGTTGAGTTCTGGCCAGCAAGAAATGACCATCTTCATCCCGAATACACCATCCAAAGCCAACATGTCCAGCGCCTTGATTAAACCCAACATCGATATTAACTTTAACATGGTCGGAGGCTTTATCCAAGTAGCATGTGGCTGTGTAACAGTGTGTTAAACACTCGCAAGGCTTGACTGGGTAGCCCTATAATTATAGAAGGTCCACTCCTTGTAGAAAGAAAGAGCACGTCCAGCCACAATGGAAGGTTGCGAGTCTTTGCTTTCCCAAAGCATTTCATTTCTATTTTTCCACAAACTCCAAACACCCACTGCAAAGAGACTTGCCTGTTCATGTGTCATGGTAGCAATAACTTGGAAAAAAAGGTCTCTAAACCCATGTGCATGTAGCAACAATGGGCTAATAATGTCCCAAAGTTGCAAATGCCGCTAGCACTGCTCTGCGCGAACACAGGTGAAGAAGAGATGAAAACAGTTCTCAAACTCATTGGGACAAAAAAGACAAGTACTTGGGCATTGGACTCCTTTCGTCTGGATGCGAGTTCTAGTTGGAAGAACGTCCCTGCATGCTCGCCAAATACAAGCCTTAACCCTGGGTGCAACCTTGAGATCCCACAGAGCATTCCAATCTCCTTCCACCCGCAAATGTGGCTTTAGAACAATCTTATCATAGCAGATTCTATATCCAGATTTCACAGTATAATTACCATTAGGAGTGAAACGCCAAACCAGCTTATCCTCTGCTACACAATCAATCAAAGGAACTTGCCTCACCCTTTCACAATCAGCAGGTGACAATAAATGCTGCAGCAACTCCAAGTTCCACTGCTGTGTCCCCTCTTCTCTAAGGTCATGAACACACAAGCTTTCCAAACCATTAATAGGCACGGTCTGTAAATAACGCCCATCATCACGAAGCCAAGGTTGGTTCCAAATATTAATGCGGCTGCCATCACCCACACGCCATCTAACCCCCTCTCTCAAAATCGCTTGGGTGCTCCACACACTACGCCAACAGTAGCTTGGATTATGCCCCAAGTTTGCATTAAGGAAATCACATTGGGGAAAATACTTGGCTTTGAACACTTTAGAGACCAACGCCTCGGGATCATCCACAAACCGCCAACCTTGTTTAGCCAAAAGGGATAAATTAAATACTTGCAAGTCTTTGAAGCCCATCCCTCCATCCTCCTTCCTCATGGCAAGCCTCTCCCAAGAAAGCCAATTTATCCCTCTAGTGGTTCTATTTTTTGAGCCTCACCAGAAGGAATTAATCATCTTCTGCAACTCATCACACATAGTCTGAGGTAGCAAATAGATGCTCATACAGTAGGAAGGGATAACATATGCCACTGATTTAATTAACACCTCCCGTCCAGCTTTGGACAGGCGTTTACTGCTCCAAGAATTGATACGCTTCCAGACTCTATCCTTAATAAACGAAAAAACACCTTTCTTGTTGCGGCCTACAAGAGAAGGCATGCCCAAATATTTCCCAGTGCCAAGTGTGATTCTGACATCCAAGAGTTGGGCAATATTCTACTTGATATCATCATGGACATTCCTGCTAAAAAACACTTCAGATTTTTGCATATTGATATGTTGCCCGGAAGCATTGGCATAGACCTGGAGAATACGTTGCATAGTGGTAGCCTCTGCCAAATCTGCTTTAAAAAATAGAAAATAATCATCAGCAAACAAAAGGTGAGTAATAACAGGTGCACCACGACATATTTTTACCCTATGTAAATTTCCCAAGCGCTCCTCTTTCTTAATAAGGGTCGATAGTCCCTCCGCACAGATAAGGAATAAATAAGGGGATAAGGGATCCCCCTGTCTAAGACCTCTGAAGGGATGAATTGGTCCAACTGAATCTTGATCGGTTAACATAGAGTAATTAACAGACTGAACACACATCATGATCCATCTAACCCAAGTGGAATGAAAACCCATTTTATTCATCATCTACTGCAGGTAACCCCAATCAACCCTGTCATAAGTTTTGCTAATATCAATTTTAAGTGCAACTTCCCCCTTTCTCCCATTAGTTTTGCACCTCAAGTAATGAATGACCTCATTTGCAATAAGAGCATTATCAAGGATAGAACGCCCTTCAATAAATGCAGATTGCTCAATGGAAATACATTTAGGGAGCACCTCCTTCAATCTGTTAGCAAGCACCTTTGCCACAATTTTATACACCACATTACAAAGAGAGATAGGTCGCATGTCTTTCATACTACCAGGATTATCACATTTAGGAATAAGGACAATATTAGTTTCACACAACAATGCTGGGAACATACCTCTTTCCAACCAATGACATGTTGCCAAGTAAACGTCATGCCCACATAAATTCCAAAATCTTTGGTAAAAAGTAGGATTAAGTCCATTCGGCCTTGGTGCCTTATCTGGATGCATTTGATAGACATTGATTGGAGTTTTATACTAACATATTTTATAAATGCAAAATCGTGTTCATAATACCAAATAAAATCCTAATCAAAGCAGTTGCTGTTATTAATTTTTTTCAACTCCATTTCTTAATTAACTCTTCAACCTCAAAATAGAGTAGATGACCATTTAGTTATTTTACTTTTCAAAAAAGAAATTGGCAGACATATCTCTGAATTGAAAAGAACCAACTTCCAAAGTTTTATCCAAATATTGATCCATGATTTAAAACCAGCCCATATATTTGTTGGATTTATGAAAGTTGAGAAACACCATTTTAAGTAAAATTAAAACCAAAATGACCAAAAAAAATAAACCAAAAGTTGAGAACAATTAATGGAAGAGAGAATTGATCATCAAGAATTGAGGTTAAAAGAATTAATTTTAAAAAATTGAGTTTAAAAAATTGATTTTGTTTAATAATGATATTTTAAAAGAGGGTTGAGAAAAATTGATTTCATTTGATTATAAAAGTAAAATCATTTTGGGTATGTAATTATAAATAAGTATGATGATTTTATATTCAGGATTGATTTTATTTAATACAAAATTTAGAAATTTTTACTTTTATCGTAATTAATTTTGCTCATCTCATAATCAATTTTATTTATTGTGATTTTGTCATCCAAATAAAAAAAAATTAACTTTCAATTCTATTGACCATGTTTTTTGTCCCAAAATTGACTGATTCTAGATCATTCAGGATCTATCCAAACAGTCACAACGTATTTATTGAAATCAAACGCAATAAATGAGATTTTTCTTGAAGGGCATTAATGAGATTTTATTCCGATACAAAATAAATGAGGTTTTTCATTACTAAAAAAGGGGAACCACTGACAATTTGACATGTAATAATTGAAATGATAGATGAAAATGATTTTTTTTGGTAAAGTCATTTTCATCTATCATATGTTTCTGAATACCAAGTGCATAGTTTGGCTTAGGGATGTAATTAATGGGGCGGAGTGGGCACGGTTAGTAGCTACTTGTTATCTGTTCTGTTTAATATATCTGCTATTTGTATCTATCTCATATCCTCGTGGGTATCCATTATCTAGGTTTTAGCAGATACCCGTGAAATCCACGGGTATCCACGGATATTAAAAAATTAAAAAAATTCTATAAAAAATTTATTAAAATAAATTGTTTTCACACAGTATTTGTTATAATAAATATCATATTAAAAAGACTAAATTATACTAATCATATAATTTTAACTCAATTGGTATATCAATAATTGTTCAATTAAATAAAAACAAATAAAACTATAAAATAAAAAATATGAGTGTGAAAATTAATACATATCACACAACAATAATACATATTTTAGAGTCACTTTGTTCAATATTAAAACAAAGCAAGACAATAACTAAAAGTAATGCATCACACTCTAATACTTATCAAATTGTGCATTAGTATTTTAGATTTTTAGGTATATATATAAATAAAAATATTTTTTTTATAATTTTACTAACGGGTACGAGTACCTCACTACCTACTCCCATCTTCATTTATTGGTGGATATTCAAATACCTATTTAATTTACCCATTAATACCTATTAAAATACTTATCCTATACCCATAATAGATTTTATAAGCAAACATCCGCATGTATGGGTTTTTTACCGTCCCTAGTTTGGCCGAAGAAAAACATTGAATCCTAAGACTTATTGTTATTTATTAAAATATTTTAAAAGAAAATGTAGAATAAATACAGAACGAGTGGAAAAAGAAGCGGGTGGCACCAACCATTACCATAGCTGCAGGCACCATCTGTTATTCTCTCCTCCTTCTCGGTTCCAATTCCCAAAGTCCCAATCCATTGTGTTAGGGTTTTCAGTGTTCCAATTACCCCTTCAATCTCTTCAATAACCACTACACGTAGTTGCATGCCACCATCACCACTTCCACCTCCAATTTTCAATTGAAACCGACACACTCGACATTACACCACGCGATCGCATTTCCAAATCCCCACATATACACTGCGATCGGTACGACTCTTTGTTCCTTCCTACTCTGAGTGCTGGCAATGCTGAAACGATTCGGTCTTTGTTTGTTTTTCATGGTTTTTTTTAAGACATTTTAATCTCAAGTTTAATGGATAACTGATTACAGGGATGGTGGTTTGATGTGGAAATTAGAACCCTTTGTTCCTCACCTTGATTGATAGTCTTCGAAATCCTATCTGAATCGCATTTTGGTTAACTTCAATTCTGAGATAATCTTTTCCCCTTTTCTGTAACTGTCTTTTTCTTATGAGGAGGAGGGAATGTGGATACAATAACTACCTTTTTTTTTTGGGGGGGGGGGGGGGGGGGTGGGGTGTGGAATTATCAAGTTTGCATTAATTTTAGTTGTTACTGATATTCAGAGTAGTAACTTGTCTGTCCTTTTTGTTGGCAGATATTTAGAGTGGTAAGTGGTAACTGGCTGATGACTGTTTAGGCTTGTATTTAATGAATAAACTGTTCATTACCAAATTTTCAGGTCTAAAGCATATTAGTGTTTCTTTTTGTTTTTTTCTCCTCCCGTCTCTGTATGAGTAATTTATTTCTTGCAGATATTAATAGTTTCATTTCACTTCTGTTGGTTTGGTTGGTGGATCTGCGGTAATGCTGTTATTTACATTGCCTGGCAGATACATTTGGAAATTAGGACGGGCTTTTTGGGGGATTTGGGTGAAACTTGGGTATGTACTCAGGGGCACAGGGCATCAAATATTTCTTGTCTTGTTGATTAATTTCAGAGGTTTTGGCTGAGGGTAAGGAGGAAGAAGCGTTGTGGCAATGTGCTTTTCTGCGAATAAACTTTTTAGTATCCTTGTTTGATAGAGAACGTTTGGATTTTCAATTTTTCCTTGGGAAGTTCTTACCTTTTTTAGAGTTGATTTGGGATAAGATCTCTTTCAATGAAAAGGATTAGCACACTTTGATCTATTTGTTTAATTTAATTTTGGTTGTGGACTTCTATCCTATGTTCTTTTCTGCAATGAGGATACGGGATACCTCATCATCCAAATTCCTTGCATTTCTTCTTTGCTTCTCTGAATATTCTTGCTTTGTCCATAAGATAGTCGTAGCTAATTACTTAGTTTGCCTCTTTGTCACACAATTGACACATGCTTAATTTTTTGTCTCTTTCCCTCCATTTATTTAACTTCTGTGATGGTTATCCTTAACTTGTAAGTCATTTTCAAAGACAATCAAGTTGGGTTCATCTTTGGCTTTTAATTTTTTAACAACTAGTGTTCAAACTTGTTTTTATTCATATTACAGTTGGGTGGAGAAAAGGTGGAAAGCCTTACAATCTTCAAGATATCTATCATCAAAGGGATAGTGTTGCAATGTTGGCTTCTAAAGAAATTATGACGTTCAAATCATACCAGAATCAGGCCAATTTGTTTGTGAAAGAATATTTGTTAGCAGACCCTCTGATTCCATATACTTCCATTATTGGTGGCGTTTTTGCTTGCAAGATGGTATGTTGTATTATATTATTATATTGTTGTTCTATTTTCTAAAGTATTTCACCTGAGTGATTTTAATTCTACTGCAATTTTTTTTTTATCTTACATTTATCTCTACATATCCCCTGTTTTTCAGGTCTATGATCTCACTCAGCTTTTTAGCACTATTCACTTTAAGAGCTACTCCAGCCTTACTAAAATCCAACGTATTGAGTGGAATAACCGGTGAGTGGATGTTTTCGTTTAGTAGAATATCTCTTCTTTTGTTTCTGATGAGATAATATGTTTATGATATTTTTTTTCTTTCTATTTTTTGTGCAGTGCTATGTCAACTATTCATGCTATTTTTATAACAACTATGTCGTTGTACTTCGTGTTTTGCTCAAATCTATATTCTGATAACCAGATGGCTGAACTTATTACTGTTCGAAGCTCTTCATTGTCAACATTTGCTCTGGGGGTAAGAATGATATGGAATTTTTTCAATTTGTTTGCCTTTTCTTGTCCTCTTTGCAATTTATCTCTGCAAGTCACAATTATGGTAAGCAATAAACACATATAATGAGGAGGATATTTCAATAAATCAAGTTACCTAACCAACAGAATGAGGAGTTAGAGTTTATTTATATATTAGTCTATGGCACTATGCCAAGAAGGTAGCATCATGGCATCTCTTTATTACTAACACTCTGTCATTGATATTTTTTGATAGTGATGAATGACTTGATATTAGGAGTTCTCATCTTCTTAATGTCCATAGCTTCTGCTATAATGTCCTTTCTAGTAGTTCTTTCTATATGTTGTTAGTTATTATTTAAATCAAATATGGACTTGTTATTGCCTTCATTTTGCTGACAGATCCACTGGCACAAAAAGTTTCTTAATTTTATGTTTATAGAGTTATAGCTCATATCACAACCGGCAACACAATTTTCTTTTTTTATCTGGTCATGAAATCTGGACCCTTATGTTTTAATTTTATTGTGACAGGTTTCTGTTGGTTACTTCATTGCTGACCTTGGGATGATATTTTGGTTTTTTCCTTCTCTTGGTGGTCATGAGTATGTAAGGATCATATCTTTTGACTCATTGTTCAAGCCAACCTGCCTTATTTGGCCGAACTCTCATTCAATTTTAAGATATTTCACTTGATAGGAACCCAGCTGAAGATGATTATGGCCAGAGTTTGGTTTCCTTCCTTTTTCTCCCTCTTTTGGTTGTGGGTTGGGATTTAACATGACTTCGTATTAACATTGATTCAGGTGATTCATCATTTGTTTTCTTTAGTAGCAGTAGCCTATTCAATGTTGAGCGGAGAAGGCCAGCTGTACACGTACATGGTCCTGATCTCTGAGACAACAACTCCAGGGATCAATTTGAGATGGTAATGTTGCACTTAAATTTGAACTAAAACATGTTATGCAACTTTTTTATTTGTTGATGTGCATATTGTGTTTGTGAAGGTATCTTGATGCAGCTGGAATGAAAAGGTCAAAAGCTTATCTCATCAATGGGGTTGTAATATTCATTGCTTGGCTGGTGAGTCAAGTCATTGCAGTTTGAAATATGTTTTTGTCACCCATTGTGAATCACATATCATGTTGAGTTCCCATTCCTTCCTTCTTGGATTCTTACTGAAATGGTCTATCTGCAGGTTGCCAGAATACTTTTGTTCGTTTACATGTTTTACCATGCTTACTTGCACTCTGATCAGGTAATAACTACTGACACAGAGTTCAGGAATTGTCTGGTGTGTGGTGCTTTGTAGCAAGCAGATCTTTATTTTGAATTTTGGTCTCTTAATATGGCTACATTTTTTCTTGCATGACAATTGACATAGAACTTGGATCCATCAAAAAATAGTGAAAGGTCACATGGCTATATACTTTGATCTTGACCACCCATGCATCATTGATAGTTAAAATTTCCTCCTCTCGCCTCATGATAAGCCTCATGATAAGACATTTGTTAATATGGATAATGGTTCATTTCTTTCTAATTTCTGGTCAAGCAAAGTCTACGTGGTAAATCTCATCATCTCATTTTTCAATAACTCAACAGGTTCAGCAGATGCACACCTTTGGGCAAATATTAGTTATTGTTGTGCCGTTGGTGCTCTCAGTTATGAACTTGATTTGGTTTTCAAAGATTATCAAAGGGCTAATGAAGACATTGGCGAAGAGGCAGTGAAAAATCTGCTATTGTGAAAATTTTGAGGAAAATGAAATATAGATTATATATACTGTGGATATCCAGCTCTCCTTGCCTCTGCATTCTCTCCCGGTGGGAAAAACACAAATGATGCTGTGTACCGAACGATGTAACAGAACAGAAACTTACATGTTTAGATCCTTTGTGGATCTGAACTTACATTGTACAAATATGTTAGTTCTGCTTTTTAATATTCCTGTTCATGTACATTTATTAGTTCAATTTAATCTATATTATTTTGTTAAGTGCATGGTATTTTGTTCCGCCCGTTTGGTAGAGCGCAGAGGAAATACAATACTCCTCAATTATGGAAGTTGGATAATAAAGACGAAAATAAGTACACACGGGGTCACTATAAATAATCGCAAGGTTAGTCTTATTTTCAATCTATAAAATTGGAATAATTTTCTATCAAGTTAGCAATTTCTTCTCCAAACTATCACCATTATAAATAACACAAAGCGTGACTCATTTGGCAAAATAAGTTCTATTTAAGTAAATTTGATCTATTTTGGTAGTGATATTTACTAGATGCACTTTCTTATCCGATTCAAGTCGCGCGATGCTAAATTAAAGAATAATGATATTTGAATTTCTCTTAATTTCCAACATTTATTTAACAAATTTTTTTAATTTTTTTTTATGTTTATCTTCTTATCACATTATATTATTATTATCTACTATTTGTTTATCTCTCAAAGTGTAAACACCTCATTAATGGGTGTTTACAAAAACATATTTCTAAACTAAACTAGTCTTGTATTTCAAAAGATTCTTATGGGAGTGGGAACCTAAAAGCCGGGGTTGGCCAATGGGATAAATGACACACCAAGAAGTCTTATATATATATGTGTGTGTGTGTGTGTGTGTGTGTGTGTGTGTGTTATAAGACATTAATTGTTATAAGGAAAAATGATAAAAGAGAAGAAAAAGCCTAGGCTAGCTAGCAGGCCTAACATGGTAAAGAATACAATAATTAACAAATTATTAATTCAAGTCTTTGCCTAAAAAATTAACTGAAATAAGTGTTGCGGAAGTTGACAAAAATTGTACATATACTCAGATTAATGTGAGGTCTAAGTTTAAATAATTGTTTCCAAAAGACGGCATGGAAGTAATGGAAGCAGAATCAACGGAATGATTACGAGCTGCAGTAGTTGGTGACGAAAAACGCATTATCTCTTGGCCACTCTCACTATGCAACATTGAAATTAGAGGCATGCCATAAGAGAGAGAGAGACCACCAGGAGGAGATTTAATTATCCTACAATTTTCTGCTTCGTTCGACCCATCATCACTAAGCAAGCATGCGTTTGACTCCGGCTCCTGCAAATTAAGTCCCAGAATAATAATTTATTTATATCTTAAAAAGATGATTGATTATATATATGCTATATAGTATACGTGTGTGCAATATTGACTTAATTTGTTCCTTTTGTTGTACGTGTAGTATATAATTTTGCAGATATATATATTTCAACTAGCGAGCTAGATGAACCCCATCAATTTACTTGATTTTCTAGACATAACGGTGTAACATTATTTACTTACACCTGGATAATTTCATCCCTCCTCATATATATATATATATATATATGAATGAACATAACTTTAGGAAACATTGCTTGATGCTGTGAAATTTTAGGGACACGCCAAGGTGATATCAGATAGTTCAAAATATACAGTACCTGGTTTAGATCATATTCAGTTTTTTCGCTGGTTTGTGAAAGCCCCTTTTTGACGTCTAACAGATGAATTTCCTGCCTGAGAATTCTGCTTTCGTATTTTGATACTCTTGAAGTAGTTCCCGTCGATCTGATCAGGCGTATAAAATTATAAAAAAATGGATTATGAAAAAAGTTAATTATCGAAATGTGCTAGAAAGAATTGATAAATAGTACTGAAATGGTGATGTTCAGTTAATTAATTATTCAATATAATCGATATAGAACATATTCAAATAACACGTTATGTTTTTCTAATTGGCTTTTCAAAACTTCAAAATACAAAATAGCACACCATGAGGAACATTTCAACATATCTATGATTATTTTGAGATCGGTTATATAGATGGGGGTACCTTTCGGTTGAAAAAATGGAGCATATTTTGAGATCGTTTGTATTTTCTTCCGCTAACTGATCATCCACTGGTTCGAGAATGGCATTTCCTTTCATGTTTCTATACATCTGACAAAACGTCCCAAAACAATTTTCTTAATTAGATCTAGGAAATTAAACACGTACGATTCATAAATTATATATAGCTGTTAAAAAAATAAAAGAGTGTTTGCGACACATTCTCTAACACACTATTTTTAACACGTTCTCAGTGATTGGTTGAAATGCATGTGAGTCTCATTAAATCACGTGAGTCTCATATTCTATTTAATGAGACTCATTTCCAAAGTAGTGGAATCCATACATATTTCCACACCAATCATATAGAGAGTGTTGGAAAAGAGTGGATTGGTAGCACTCCTCGCCTAGCTAAATAATATAAGCAGAGCTTTTGATGGTTAATTTGGCACTTGATTATTATATGTCTTTAGCTAGCCCCAGAGAGACGGGGAGGAAAGGAGAAAGGAATTAATTCCATTTCTTTAAATTTAGCTTCCATTTTTTCGTAGAGCATATGCATATATGTGCCTAACCTAGAGAGTTGCATATGCATCGTTATTATTATTTTTGTTTCAAAAAAAAATTATGTATGTATATGTGCATGCATATGAAGCACATTTTAAAATTGAATACACAAACCAGCGAAGAAACTGATTATTAATAAACAACTAGTTTAGTAAATATATAGTGATGCATAACCGTAGAAACTAATTTCAATTAGATATATACTGATATTCATTCAAAAGATTGATATCTCATGTTATTCTCTCATTTAATTGATTGATTATACATAAGAGAGAGATGTAGAAACTTGGTTTCTTTGATCAGAATTCGGAAACACAAATTTATTTTTAAAAGAAATATAGTTTGGTGCGAATATAAATTAGTTCCTGAGTATGTATATTGGATCGATCAGATCGTGTTGAGGAGTGAGCGTACGTAAATACACACACACACAGACCTGAAGATGGCTTTTGATGTGAGAGATTCTGAGTCCTTTGACACGCATCTTCTGCAAAATTCGCTTTGGAGTTGCCTCTGCATGCAAAACCAGTTAATTAGTTAGTTTGCTAACTTTATATATATATATATATATATATATATATATATACTGGTCTTCTTGATCTCCAATATCAAATTAATTAAAACGGGTCTTCTAACTTCTAGCTATTTGATATTATATTTTCTACTTAACCCTAGATGAAGAGTAAATATATATATATATATATGTGTGTGTGTGTAGATGAAGTAGAAAAAACTCACCAAAAAAAAAAGATGAAGTAGAAAACTAATTAATTAACTTACTTTGTGTTCCACCTAGAGTTTGAACAGCTTCAACAAAGAGTTGATGGAGTTGAGGTGTCCACCGCAGGCGTGGATGTTCTGATTTGTTGTACTTCCTTACAGTTACAGTACCCACCATATTATTTCTCTGATCTGATGAGTTTCTCATCTCATCTCATCAATTTTTCTTTTCAGCTTCTCACTTTCGCTCGCACACACAGCAGCAGCTATAGCTATATATGAAGCTAACATATTCTTCTCTACAAATATTAATAATTAAGAGTAGTACTGCAGGGCCTAGCTGTGTCGCGTGCCTCCAATGTGAATGCAGCAGCAGCTAGCTGCCACACAGAATGTAATTCCCAAAAGTCTTGGGGCACTGACTTTTTGACAACAAAACATAATTGAAATAATGGATTGTTAATTTGAAAGTTAAAACAACATATATTTTCCTCATACTCTTAAATTCTCTTTCTCCATTTTTCAAAGTTAAAAACAAGTTGGTCCAATTGAACATTTCTCTTCCATTTAATATAGTCCGTGAGAACGAAATTACAAAGAGAGAGAGAGAGACTTATATACATGACATATACGTAACTTCTACACATTCGTACTGCGTACATATATGAATAACTCTAAATATATTATCCTACATTTTTTTCCTACAATTATTTACTAAATTGAGAAAGAATTAAATGTCTTTTATATTTTCAAGATATTCTCAAGTCATAAATACCACGAGATTAGATATAAGTGGTTAATGTGCTCCATCTAAGGGAATGTGTCTGACTTCGATCTCTGGTAATGAAACAATCCGTTTGTTATCCTCCGGCTACCAGCTGCCTTTTTTTTATCAAACCCATGACTCGAACACAAGACCTTGGGATGAGGACCAACCGCAGTTGCGAGTCGGACCAACGAACGTTGGTACCAATAGAATAATGGATGTATTACCCATACCGTGAAAGTGACAAAGATAATATTCTTTGAATTTTGTTAAACGACAATGTCGATAATTCATAATATGTGTGTCACTTTTGGGCATTATCTACCACGGCGCGGACTTTTCATAGCTATGAGTCAAATAGAATTTTAGTAATCTTGAATCTGAATCCTTTCCATATATATGCACATTGGTCCCAACCATATGACCTATAGCAAGTTACCATTTTTCAACTTTATCACCAAACTACTTTCATGATGTCCATAGCTATTTTAGTATTTTTGATTTATGAATAATTTAGCGTGTGTTTTGTTGTGTGGATGGTCCACCACAGCTACACGTTGACCCAAAAGCTACAACTTGGAGCTTCTACGTCTAGCCTTTTCACTGCGTGCATGTCTATATAGTCTGGAGATGTAGATCCGAACATGCTATTAGTGGCCTAACTTATTCTTACAAAACAACCGACTTATAAGGTGAAGGGTATATCTGTTATATATATCTTTTTAAATCTTATCTCTAATTGATGTGGAACTTTAATTTTCATCCAATAATAAGTATGGAAAGAAAACTTAATAGAATTAAGTGTAACTAACATTTATGTAAAAATCTTTACATTATTATATAATAAAAAGTAGGCTTTACCATGTTTTTGGTCCCTCTAAATATCGGCGTTTTGAATTTAGTCTCTCTAAAAAAAGTCAAAGTTTTTTGGTCCCTCAAGAAATCAATTTTTTGATTTAGGTCCCTCTTTTGCGTTGACCGCTGACATGGCACACTGAGGTCCCTATAAAAAGCTGATGTGGCTTACATGCATCTGACGTGGCTTACATGCATTGTCATGTCAGAGGGACTAAAATCAAAACTTAATATATTTAGAGGGACTAAAATCAAAACCACCACCACCACCACCACCACTCCTCTCTCTCTCGTTTTCTCTCTCTCCCCACAGCCCCCATCCTTCTCCACCACCACCACCACCCTTCTTCCCCCCCCTCCTCCACCACCCCCCATCCTTCTCCCTCACCCCACCACCACCACCACCCATCCTTCTCGATCCATGGGAGAGGAACTCCAACTTCAACTTCAATCTTAACCCAACCCAACTGCAGAAATAGAGTCAGAGAGAACAACTACCGAGATTGTTTCCACATAGTGGGGTGGTGAATCCAGCAAAGTTGAAAACAATTCAAATGCATCATGTTTGGCCTCGTTACAGTATCCAACAATATCTATAAGCAAAGCAAATTGATTGAATGAGAAAACCCATGACTCTCAACCCAACTCCCGAACCTTACAGTTTGAAAAGGCCCCAAAATCCTCCACCAATGTGATAGTGGCGTGGGGTGGGTGTTTACTGTTGAGATTGGAAAGAAATTGATGTATAATGTATTGTATGAAAACCCCTCTCTTGTTGGATTTTAAAAAAGGAAATTATTGTATGAAATGAGGCCCTCAAACCCCAAATTGAAAGGAATGTTGTGTGGATTTTGAATCCCCCTCTCTTGTTGTATTGTATGAAACAGAATTGATCAAGGAGAATGGAAAGTGGGAACTAACGAGAGAGAGGAGTGAGTGGGGGTGGAAAATGGCGTCGATAAAGCAGTGTAGAGGGGGCACTACGAAATTAGGTAGTCTGATTGATGGTGGGAGGTGGGGGGTGGTGGTGGTGGGATGTGGGGGGAGAGAGAGAGAGGGAAAACGAGAGAGAGAGTGGTGGTCGTGGTTTGATTGATGTCACTTAGTCCTTCTAAATATATTAAGTTTTGATTTTAGTCCCTCTAAATATATTAAGTTTTGATTTTAGTTCCTCTAAATAACTATGCAAACAGGATGTAGTCCTTACAAATGACGTGTCAGTTGACGTGGCAATGCATGTTAGTCACGTCAGTTTTTTACAGGGACTTCAGTGTGCCATGTCAGCGGTCAACGCAAAAGAGGGACCTAAATCAAAAAATTAATTTCTTAAGGGACTAAAAAACTTTGACTTTTTTTAGAGGGACTAAATTCAAAACGCCGATATTTAGAGGGACCAAAAATATGTTAAAGCCTAAAAAGTATTACATTCTAAACATTTCTAACTGAACTTGGATAATTGGTTCAGAAAAACCCTATGACTTTTGTGATAACACGGTAGCCACTTTTAGTTATTAAAAGATAAAAATAAAAATAAAAGTAGATCTCTCGATAGCGATTAATAACAATTAAATTAAAAAGACAAAATTAAAAGAAAAAAAAAACTACACCAAAAGTGGATATTTTTTTTTTGGTGAAAGCACCAAAAGTGGATATCACTTTATATATTGTTATAGATTAATCTAATTTATTC
This sequence comes from Glycyrrhiza uralensis, assembly GCA_030159175.1. Taxonomy (NCBI): domain Eukaryota; kingdom Viridiplantae; phylum Streptophyta; class Magnoliopsida; order Fabales; family Fabaceae; genus Glycyrrhiza; species Glycyrrhiza uralensis. The sequence goes on from BRZY01000006.1 coordinate 2,581,438, forward strand.
TAACAACAACGCCCCCAAATTATTTCTCGCAAGTCGCAATTTCATTTCCATGCCAACTCGATCCAATAAATTTGAGTAACCCAACCCGTACCCGTTTAACCGGTTTCTTTCCGGGTGGCTGCGCCATAGCGAGTTGCGACGTTACATACAGTTCTTCTCATCATTATTGCGTGTCGGATTTCGGAAATTGAAGTTTGAGTGTGTTTTTCTCTGTTCGGAGCTCCGAAAGCCGCCATGGCAGGAGGCGGAGGAACGCTATCGGAGATTCACCAAAGCGCGAGGAAGCTGTTGCTGAGAACACGCGACGGCCTCGAACGCCTCGAACGACTTGATTACTCCTCGAACTCCTCTTCCAACTCCGATCTCTCATTCGCCATTCACAAAGACATCACTCAGATCCAATCCCTCTGCGTCGACATGAATCGCCTCTTCCTCTCTATTTCCGCTAAACCTCAACGCGATCTCTGGAAAAGGCAAATTCTCTCGTACTTCTCCCTTTCTCGTTCGTTAATTCTCATCGCTTTGGCTCTGCCTTTTGTCTCTGTATTTGAATTCATGAACAACCTTAACGGAATTTTAACTGAAAATGCCGATTCTGTGAGATTTTGTTTATGATAATATTGACGCCGTGGAGAATGCATCGTTTCAATTCACTATAGGTTTTAGAAGAATTGCCAGTTCTCTCATCCTTCGCACTTTCTAGTTTTGTTTTTCACTGTCTTGGCTCTACCTTTGTCTCTGTAACTGAATTTTAACTGTATCGTCATTAACGCGATCTCTCTCTCTCTCTCTGTATCTCTCAAAAATCTCAAGTCTCAACGTAGTTTTAACTCGTTTCTCTGAGATTTTATCTTTGATTATTATGATATGACGCCATGGGGAATGCATCGTTTCAATTCACTATAGGTTTTGGAAGAGTTGCCAGTTCTTTAATTTTGTTATATGCAAAGGTTTTGAAGTCACGTGATTGTGTATATTCCTGTGATTTCAATGTTTGGTTGCAAAATTGAGAATCTATGATGCGATGTGTTTGCAGAGTAAGTTAGTAGGATATGCTGTTACTGCTTTTGTATGATTAGCGAGTTCTAGTTGCTAGGATCTTCATACGAAGTGGTGTTGTGAATTGTGTTTGTGACTGATGGATTGATTTTTGGTGCAGGAAAGTGGAACAAATAGCTGAAGAGGCTGAATCGCTGAGAGAAAGTTTGGATAAACACAACTCAAGGAATCAGAAAAGAGTGATGGAAGCTAAGGAGAGAGCTGAACTTCTGGGACGAGCTGTATGTGATTATTGCTATCTATCATGGTTTGGTTTTTAGTGACTTGACTAACTGTTCCTTTTGCTTTGCTACATCACGAGTCACGACTTTGTTGATTTTCGTGTGGTGCCAGAATGGGGATTCAAGTCATGTCTTGAGAATTTTTGATGAGGAGGCACAAGCGATGCAATCGGTTCGCAGTTCTGCACACGAACTTGAAAATGCTAATGCACTTGGGGAGACCATTCTTTCAACAATACATGGGCAAAGGGAACGCTTAAAGGTATCGTCCCTTCTGCCTTCACTTAGTAACCACACAACACAAGTATATGGTTAATAGCTTGATGAATAGGACCATAAACAAACACCATTATGCTGCTATTGTTTAGGTTTAGGTTAGCTATAATGTCATCTCTTCTCTGTTGCGAATGGTGGATCAGATAATATATTATGCTTTTTTGGGGGTTTGGGGGAGTCTCTTTTCCAGAAATTTATACGGTAATTGCTTTAGTAGTTGCAGTTGTAAAATATAATGAATGATACCGGTGAGTGGTGATGTCTCTGCCTTCTGTGATCTGTCTCTCTCACATTCTTTTTACTTTAATTTGGTCCGCTCTGACTTCTGAAGTATTGACATCTTAGGCATGTAACTCCTCCGATTCTATTTTTTCTTTTAACTAAGAATATTTTTTGCCACAATATTTATTAACCTTCCATCCAAATAAAGGGATAATCATGAAATCTCAAACCAGTACATTCCACATGTAACATGCATTTTATGCAATACTAAGAGCGTCTTCTTAAGAATTGCATGATGTCTTATCTGTTGTGTGCTTCGTCAGGCTTTGCTGGTTTTGACATTTTTAATTGTAGCTTCTGTTTTTAAATTCAAAGAAAAAAAAAAGTTGTAGTTTTTAACGTTTATCTCTATTTTAAAGCTTAATCAATATCGATATGACACTTTGTTTGAATGTTAACACGAGTATTGTTGCTAATATACCTATCATTTGACTTGTATCTTGGTGCAGAGTGCACATAGGAAAGCATTGGATGTCCTCAATACAGTGGGGATATCAAACTCTGTTTTGAGGCTAATTGAGAGGCGTAACCGTGGTGATCAATGGATCAAATATGCAGGGATGCTTTTGACTGTCATTTTCTTGTTTGCTTTTGTTCTGTGGAGACATTAACACCGTCAATTGTTGAAAAACTGATATTTCCCAGGTTCCGCTGTGGAAAGTATATAAAATTTAGATTGAAGGTCTATAAGGATGACCAGAAGTGCAGTTTTTGTAGAAAATTAAATTGTGTAACCTTCGAAAACATACAGAATTGGCAATGCATGTTATATAATGTGGTCTGTTCAAAGACAAAATCAAAGCGTGCCTCGCATAAATGATAATTGTAATATTTGTTTATTCTATATATAGTTATCCTTGTAAAGTTCATATTATGTTGAAAGTATGTTTACACTATTACTAGATTGTACAAAGATTTCAACGGGGAGAATGGTCAATATGCCATGTTATATAATCAAGGGAACTGGTGAATCAAAGTCAAACTCATCTAAAATGATATATCAAAATTTTTCAGAATCCATTACATTAGCTCATTAGAAGTTACATGTCATGCACCTGAAGGTTGATTATGTTAGCTGAACCGATTTTTCATTTTTTTTCCTTCATTTTTTCAATTTATTTTAGAGATGCACGGACGTAAAGGGATAAGTGACTTGGTGGAAGATGACATGATCGGTATTAATTCAGATCCAATTTTGCTTTTAGTTTTTGAACCTTTAGCAGATTCAGATATATCGAATGTGATTTTCAAGCAAAGCATCTAAGCACATTCGCGTGAGGACCAACATAATCAACCAACCAAACAAGCAACAATAGATGGAAACGTAAACTGGGACACTTGCGGTTGTTTACAAGATGAACGGAGGGGCAATCTTCTGACTGAAATTTTCATTGTCAAGAGTCGTATCGTCGTATATAAGCTGACCACCGCTTTAATTTTTCACTGTTGGGATTTGTATTTGTATTTGTATTCTATATAAAATATAAATGAACGCAACCGTATGTTATATATTTTCTAGCCAAAAAGTTTCCCGTCACTAGTTCACTACTGAACATACAATTAAAATTACAAAAAAAAAAAAAGAATCCTTAACTTCCGTTTGAACCATTATCAAGTGAAAGGGGGGAATGGGTTGGGATTCATCCCACTTGGATTTCCTATGTTTTTGGGCGCAGATATGCTGGCTCTAGAAGAAGGTCCGAAGTTCTGGCGTCCATCACGATTTATAAGCTCTGCAGGGGATCCTTTTGGTCTCTTACCAAACCTCTTTGGCCACATTGCTGGCTTGCCTAAATTTGCTGCATTTACCAAAGTAGTCAGTGTGTCCACACTATCTCCCATCACCGGCATGCCGGAGCACCCGTCACAAGACAGAATGCAAGCCATAGCATGCATGGAGGCCCCTAGGATGGGAGGAAGAGTATTCCTCGGATGTGTCACCTGAAAATGGAAACTGATTTGTCAATACTATTTTAAGAAAAGGAAATGACATGGGAAAACTACAAGGAAAACTAGGGTCTGTTTATTTCTGTTTTCATTCCTGTTTTCACTTTTAATTACAAAATTGTTATCTTATTTTCAATCTGTTTCTTGTTTTTAAATATTTGTACAGGAAACAGAGAAAACAATACAATTTTTGTTTTTGTTTTCTTTGTTTCTTATACAAATCTTTGAAAATGGGAGACAAATTGAAAATAAAGTTTCAATTTTATAATTAAAAGTGAAAATAGGAAATGAAAACAAGAAATATTTTTTCAAAGTAAATAAGCCCTAAGGAAGCAAAAATGGGTTAGTTACTTTGTATAAAACTGCCGCTGAGAGTCGCTCTCTCAAGCAGTATAGCTGAGCAACATCAATTGCTGTTGAACCAAAATGTAGCCAACGGTCCATGATTATTCTAACCATGTCATCAGGAGAAGACATAAACTTATCCTCACAGTTTCCACTGGACTTGTTATCACACTCCATCCCATCTTCACTTCCAACTTCATCTTCACTCCCTTCATCATCCTCATCTTCATTATCATTATCATTATCTTTCGCTGGAGCTACCGCAATCTCTGTTGAAAGCAGTAAGAGTGGAAGTGGTCCAACAACTGTGCAGTTCCTAATGTTCATACCCCCATCACCACGAGTAATCTCGTCGTACACAATTAAAGTGTGGTCTAAATTTCTCTTGAATGATAACTTGAAGTTTGTGGAATGAGTGTGCAAGCGAACTTTGTCACCACTTGCAGTTTCCACAACAACCCTTTTTCCACCTTTATTTGGTAAACACAATCTCCCAACCATTGGATACAAACCTGCTACCAAAACCGCATGGAGAACACCAGGGTCATATGCATTCGCGCTGTAACTCGAAGCATCTTCAAGAATAAACCCATTTCGGATAAGCTCCATTTGGAGCTGCTTACGCATGCCAAATAACATTTGCATGGCACTTGCCGATACAAAATACTGCGAGCAAAACCTTGATTCTAGACCCATTTTTTTTGCATTATTCCAGCATTCAAATGCAGCTAGTACAGCAAACTGATCACCACATCCCCCATATAAAGAAGCAAGCTCACATTTGGCAGCCGTAGCTCTCTTCTTTTCTTCAGGTAACATTGGAAGTGTAAAAGGATCTCTATAATCAGACGCGCATGCTAGAGTTAAAGCAGGGTCAAGGCAGTCCATTAATATAGCAAAAAATAGCATCTTGCTGGTCAATGGGTGAACAGGAAGAGAACCGAGCTTCTCCCCAAGGTCAGTGAGCTTTTCCTCAAGTGACAATGCCCCAATATCTTGAAGAACTGTAATAGCATTATGTATGGACTCAAAAACTGGAGGATCTAATGTCTTGCCAAGAAACTCTTCTATTTTGCAGCTTGGATCAAGCAACTTTACCTGTCACAATAGCAAGAGAGAAAGAGTGACAACCAAAATTACTATGTCGGGGAATATATATATACACACACACACACACATGGAGAGACAGTGAATAGTTTGTGCATTTAGTTTGAATTTAGATTTAGAAATAAGTTTGTGCATAGTTTGAATTTAGAAATACAAGTGAATAGTTTGAGCATGGATTGGGAAATTATTTACTTTCAAATGAGTTTCCTTATAAAAGGAAGAGGTCTTCAAAGAAACATGAAATAGTGGGTGGAATTAGTTTGAATTCCATGATTTAGCATAAGTCACTAACTTTTGCCATTTTCACAATTGTTCCATTTACACTTTTAGATGATAATAGTGAAATAATTTACTATTTTATCATGGAGTTTAGTAAGGACCAAGATTTTGAGACACCAATTAGGAAAGATGAATACCTGTAGACATAGCTCCTCAATAGGCATTCTCCTAAGTTCTGGAATCTGAAAATCTGGCAAGGCAGCTGCTCGAATCTTTGAATACAAATGATAGCAAATTCCAGGTTGACAGCGGCCAGCACGCCCCTCTCGTTGCTTAGCGCTTGCTTTTGAAATCCAAGATGATTGAAGAGTTGACACATTATTATAAGGATCATAACTTTTTTCCTTCATTCGCCCAGTGTCTATGACATACACTATATCGTCAATGGTGATAGCTGTTTCAGCAATATTGGTTGAGAGAACAATTTTGCGGCAGCCATGAGGTGGGCGCTTAAAAACCTTCTTTTGCTCCATGGTTGGAACCATTGAATGCAGAGATATGACCATAAACATCGATGAATTCTTGAAAAAAGAGGACGCTAGCAATCTTTCGCGTGCTCTGTTTATATCATCCCATCCTGGAAGAAAAACAAGGATGCCTCCATCTTTTGAATCAATACATATTTTTCTTATCAGCTGCTCTATCAGAACAACATCAACAAGTTCAGGGTTGATTGTTTCAAGATATTTATTAAGTAACTTCTCCTCTTCCATGGAGTTGGAAAAATTATTAGCCATGTGCTTCTTAATTATTTCAGCAGCTTCTGGCTGGTTTTCCCTTTCGGCAATCTCCAGTGCATTTGTCCCATCTTTGGCCCTTAAATTGCAATCTGCCCCAAAAGATAGAAGCATGCACATATCACCCACTCTACCTCTTCCAGCAAACACCATCAACGGTGTAAGGCCAGTTAAAGAATGCTGGTAATTAAATAGTTCTGGGGTTCCTTCGGAAGAAACCAACTCTAACAGTAGGTCCCACTCATCATTAGACCAAGCCAAATTAATAGCTTCATCAATAGAAAGCTTCTCCTCTTCACTTAGTTCATGATTGTTTATTGGAATACTAAACGTAGCACTATCAAGATTATTATCATTGCTGGATTTTACAAAAGAAAGTACATCCTCCAAATAGAAAGTTTTGACCTGAAAAAAATAACAGGTAGACATTGCAGTAAAATGTGATAAAGAATTAGTCAATTCACGATCTACTACTGTATAGGTACCGGATAAGTGAACCCTGGAACGTTGATAATCGGGCAGCTCCCAAAATATTGAGAAAATCTCACATCATCAATGGTAGCACTCATTAATATCTGTGATATTAGAGCACCAGAAAACAAATAAAGATAAAAAATATTGGTCAAATATGGGAAATAATATGTATACGAATTAAAAAAGCACTTGACAAGATGAAAGAGAAATGGAGAAAGAAAAATATAAATGTAATAATTTTGAACTGACCAGACGTAGGTGAGGATATGAAGGGAGCATGTCTCTGCATATCAGTTATCAAAAATCAGAAATATTAATCAGAAAACCAGACAAACATCTTAGGCAAGTGATCTCACATAGAATCTTTTTCTTTGGGAGGGGGATTAAATATAATGTTTGGGCCGAAAAAGAAAACTTGTGCTCGTCAAGAAGTCAACTACAAACTCTACCCTAAAGATTATGCTATTAGAGGCAGAGCATATAGAACAAGCTTAACCTGCAGCCCAATTTTATGCTCACTTATGCAGCAGGCATTTATAAATTTGTATTTGACTATAATACCACACTTGAAAGTAGAGGCTAATATGTTCCTTTCAATTGTATACCTGATGATTGCCAACATGAAGTCTGAGTATCGGTCCCTTTCATGAATTTCATCCTGAACAAGAAATGAATATCACCTCCTTTAGCAGTGCATATTTTGAAAGGATACACAGTATATACTTCTCTTAGAATTTGGGCTACGCCTAACTCAATCCCAAAAGCTAACGCATGGGGTGAGGATTGCCCAAGCCTTATAAGAACTACTTTGGCCATATCTCTACTCTAGTCAATGTGGGGTCTCAACACACCCCTTCAAACCTAGCACAATGAAGATGTTGAAGGCTGCAATGAAGGCAGCCCAATGAAGGCCGCTAGCGTTTCTAACACACCCACTCACGCCTAGAACTAGACACCTAGAGCACAGACAAATGTCTGAGAACAATTTCAGAAATAACATTTAAGATTCTAACAGATTTTCCTAGCCAGTTCGATTTTTCAATGAATAGATATATCTGAGAACATACCCGTCATACCTGATAACAAATTTTTGCCACCATACAAATGATTCAAATGAACATAGTATAGAAGAAGCATGCACTTAAACTATTTACCAAGATTAAGTACCATATGTTTATGCTCTAGCTGAAATAAAAAATAAATTAAAGAAGTACCATAATGATGTGAGTGATGCCAGAAATGTCATCCTTCATAGGCTTCCTTTTTGACGAATGAGAACCTTTAGAAACCAACACCCTTAATAGAACTCCAGTAGTACATAGCACAATAGATGATTGCCTTCCACCTGTACTTTCTAAGCGTATCTGGATTGTTCATATAAAATATAAGCCATAGAATTATATGTAAGATATGTAAACCACTAGAAAAAGCTAGTAATGTTCTATGCAAAACTAATTCGAACAAGGGATCACAGTATCTTATAACAAAGATACGTAAATAAAATTACCTTGTATCCAACATTTTCTCCAATAGTCTCTCCTCTCTCACTGGAGATTCTCTCGGAAACTATACATAGAAAGGGTGGAAGAAAACAATTTTCAATTAAGACTGAAACAGGAACATCAAGAAAATTTAAGTTTGAAAGAGTTTCACACCTGACATTGCAGAGATACGCCGGGGCTGAGTGCAAACAATTTTACATACCTCACCCTTACCCCACACATAATCCAAAATAAATTGCGGGACCTGAATCATGTTTAATATTAAGTTAAACAGGATATTTCACATGGCATACAAAAATTATTAAAAGATCTAGGTCCATATACAATGATGGAAGTATTTATGGGAGAAACACAAAACTCACAAAGCATCAAGAAATCATCAGTGTGTTCTCAATTACCAAAGCTTGAGCCAATTAATTGAGGATAAAAAATGAAAAGAGGGAGTACATTAATACAAAAGTTAAAAATAAAAAAGGAGGCAAATTCATATTAAAGCACACGTAATAAACAGACCAATCATAAAAATATAAAAATATCAACATATGACTAATGACTAAACAATTATCATTTTGAAACAGTTGCTGACAAATTTATATTAAATGAAGCTGTACCATAATAAAGACAAAGCAAAGAATTGGTAACCTGCGTAGTCTTTCCACAACCAGTCTCACCAGATATGATAACTACCTGCTTTGAAACACATGAAAGGAATATTAAGATCAAAACACATGCAGAATTCCAATCTTCACATGTTGAAATTGGATTAAAAACAAAAATATTTCTAAACTATGTTTGATGTATTTAACATGCCAATGTGATGTCAGATAAACTTGATTATGGTACAATTTGCAAGCTGCAACCAAGCTATCATGTAGATACATGTCCAGAGGCAATTTGACAAAGCAAAATATTAAATTAACCTGGTGAGATTCAACAGTTGATGTAATCACATCCTTGAAAGACGCAATTGGAAGCTTAGATCTCTGTTCAGTGATCTGCGTGAATAGAATCAAATAAACAATTCAATAATGAGACTATTCTCTTGCAAGTGCTACACATCCTGCAGAAGAGTAATAACAATACAGCATTCAACCAACAAAATTCATATGCATAGGGTTTTAGGAGAGGAGGAAAAAGGGACCTGTTTCAGGTTAGAGACAGTCTTCATTCTAGTAGCAAGAGCTTCCAATTTCTTAGCAATTTCAGCTTTGGTCATAGAGGGCCTGCCAAAAATATCATCCTTATTTTGTTTTGCATTCCTAGAACTGTCACTATTTTCTCCAATCATCTCCAACAAGTTTCCATCACCAGGTGGATAATGAGCAAATAAATCACCTAATACCCGCTTCGACTCTTCCGAGAACGTGAAATGGGGAAGACTATCAAACTCATTATCTATGTCCACCTTCTTTTTGATTTTTTGAACAGATACTCTCCTTTCATTCCCAAGCCTATACAAAAAACACAGTGTATAAAATTTGAACCGAACGCATTCCATTACCAACTATTCCATTGAAGAATTGTAACCATAATTTTAAAAAGGGCAATTTTATGTGTGTTGTCCTTAGCACTCACCCATAACTTTTAGATCTAAGCCCCATTTTTTGGGATAGTTGATGCACAAAAGCACGCTCCTGGTTGGACAAACCAGCATCAAACTTATACACTGCAGTTAAAAGCAAAAAAAATGAATTAGCTATGCAATCACCATGCTTCAAAGAGAGATTTTCAGTGGGTCACGAACTAGCCAGAAAAAGATTCAAACTTCAACAATAAAACAAATACCCAAGATGCAAAAACGAAACACCCAATTTATAATTTATAGAAAAGGTTCAGAAAACGGTTTTTCTTCGAGAAATGAATGCAGCCCATGTCATGTTCATCTGAATCAAACGGTGAAACAGTAAAAAAGCATTGGATGTTACCTTCATCTTTGGAAGCTCGAAACTGTTCCAAAATCTGAGTAATGCGAATCCTGGTAACTTCATCAACTTTGGGGTTTTGGCGGTGAAGCTGAAGTGCATCTCCTTTCTTCTCCCTTCTCCTAGTCATTGTTATTAGGAATTGAATCCAAAGAAAGAGTCGAAGAGATAATAGTCCAAAAGCTACAAGCTGCTCTTCCAAATTTCCCTGGCAAAGCATGCGCATATTATATACCCTCTTAGATCCTGTCACATTAAAATTTGATTCCATGACGGTTGTGTTTACCTTTTTTTTTCAATTTTTTTAATGATCTATATATCCATGTATAAAATTTACCCGAGAAACATTTATCAATATCAATAGTAGTAATTAAAAAAATTAATTAGTATGCACCCACACTAGTAAAAAAAAAATTTATATAGGCATCCAATCATATCTTACCGTATAAATCTTTGTACAAATATTTTAGAAATTGTTATTATGAAATAGCACTATGGTTGAATATCTCTGTAAAATATTTTTACATTGTCGGTACATAGTAATTAAACTCATTAAATGTCTTTATATTATTAGGTTAGATTTATTAGTTATTAGAATATTGAATATTAAAATTACTTCATGAAAATGATGATTGTTTTTAATAATTTGTGAAAATTGTTTTAAAAAAACATAAATTACTATATTTTAGCTATCAAGCATAGGATTTTTATATATAGAATTGTGATATTAAACACTCAAATTATTTGATGATAATGTTAATTGCTAACTGTTATTTTAAAAAATATTTAAAAATTATAAATTTTTAATATAGAAATCAGACTAAATTATCCATTTGATTTCTTATAATATGTTTTAAATAACATTTTATTTCTATTCCAAATTTAATTACACTGCAATTTTTATAAATATTAACTATTAAATACAAAAATTTTATTTGTGATAATAATAATATTAACAAATAAAATCAATTAACGATAATGCTAATTGTTAGTTATTATTTTTAGATGATATTTTAATAATAATTGAGTGACGATATATTATTATTTATATTTGTTATATATATAATATAATATAATTACTCAAGGAAAATTATTTTACTTATATTGTATGATGCTTTGAACATGTTATGTTCTCTTATTAATTTATTATATCTACTTCATTCACTTGTCATATAAAAAATTAAAAACATAATTAAAAAATTGATCAAAATATGTGTATAAAAGCTTGTATAAACTATCGTGAACACGCCATATACTTCAACCTATATCATATCATCATTATATTCATGAAAGAGCATTCACCATGTCCTGGACATATATAAACTTCATAGTAAAATAAACAAAAAAATCAATCTTTTAATTCATTAATATGTCTCCCATGTTATGTTAATTTATTTATTAGTTTTTCTTTTAATTTTGTTTTGACATTAGTTTTTCTTTTAATTTTAGTGACACTTTATGCATCCTTCGAAGTTTTTGAATACTACGCTTTATTGCATTTACGTGTAACCTTAAAAAGGAATCTGATTTCTTGCTCCATGTACTATCCTTCTACCAAGTTCATGTTAGTTCCATGAGCCTACTTCACTTGGATGTAACTGTTTGCAAGTTCCTAGTTGAGAGATAAATGCCCCCCAATAGAATATTTCTTTCCCATTTTCCTTCCCTCTCCTTAGACCTGCTAACCAGAGATCCCTTCCCTTGAAACATCACATTAGTTCATGTTTGATGTTCCCTCTCCCCCGAAAAAACAAAAAACAAAACAATCAAAGCGTGAATGGAACAACGATTTATTATGAGATTTATGAAAAGTCACATGCATGTTTTTTGATATGAATGTCTACTTGTGGTGACAGTAATGGGTATTTACACGAGATTGCAATAATAACAAAAAAAGAGAAATCAATTGAAAGTGAATTTGCCATCTAAGTTCCCCCATTGCAGTAATGGATGCCATTGCTGTGCACATTTTGGTACTTTTTATTCAGATTATTTAGGCCCCATATCCGAATTGTTCTGTCATCACTGGCTGAGGCTAACATGTGGGGATTAGCTGGATTCCAGCTTACACAATTAACAGCTCCTGAATGACCAGGCAATGCCTCTATTAGCTCTCCCGAGCTTCTCTGCCATATGTAAACCTACAAAGATGGAATGTGATCGAACTCAAGCTCAATAATTGTCCCCACATTGTTGTTGAATTCATTCTGCTAATACTATGTATGACATCCAATATATCAATCAAACCACAAAAAACCATTTCATGGGTCTTATATGACATGCATTGAATCTAAACAATCAGATTTAGAAACATTTTTGCTTTTTGATTATTTAAGACAGAAGCATTCAAGAACCAAAAGGATTTCAATTTGCAAATTATTAGCAATCATCCTTCAAAAGATTTTTTTTTTTTTTTAAATTCTCACAAATGATTAAAGATCCATACCTGTGAATCCTCACTTCCACTAGCAATGAAAGCTTGCTTAAGTCCACCAAAGCAAGACCTGATAACAAACCTGGTGCGTCTATGACCTTTGTACTTGCCAACAAGCTTAGGATTACCTTCAATGTTCCATAGATGTATTTCTTGGTTCAGAAGATTAACCAACAAGAATTTGTGATCCTTTGATAAAGAAAAAGAGGTTATTGTCTGATGTTCTTCAATAAATCTCTCATCCTTTGTTTCTCTATTGAACAACATTACTGTATTGGTTTTACAAATACTTATAATCTCTTCCCCATCATCCGTTATCTCCAAATCAGAAATCTTAAGGGTTTTTTGTCCTTTCCAACACTCTACTTCTTTCCCATCTAATTCCCACGTGCAAATGCTCTTGTCACTTAAGCCAGAAAGTATATATTTCCCACTTGGAAACCATGTACAGGAGACTACGCCAGCACCAGCTTTTTCATAAATTTGGAGGCACTTACCAGTAGAGACATCCCAACGCCGAATAGATTCCTCCACTCCACATGTAAGGAGCTCTTGGTCATTAGGACTCCATGAAACAGAAGAAACGGGTTTCTGGTGGCCATATAATCTATGCTTTACATACAGTCCATTTACGCCAACCTTCAAAAAGAAAAACCCAGAATTAAAAACTGAAACCCAGTGCCATTGCATTAAGCCATATTTTATTTGTGTGTGTGTGCATGTGTGAGCATGAATTTTTTCTGCATTGATGAATGGGGGCAAATGGCTGTGATTTGATAGAAAAAATTACAACTAGGATTTGGACTTGGACTATGATGATAAAACCAGAACACAGGCAAAGAAAAAAATTGATAAGCAAACAAAAAACGATAACAGAGAAGACAAATGGAAATTCTCAGATCAATATCAAATATTACCTCCCAGATGATTGCAGTTCGATCATTTGATGCCGAAGCTAAATATTGCCCATTATGTGAAAATTGTACAAACCAGACTTCATCACCATGTGTTTCTAATATCTGATGCAATATTAGTAGGAAAAGAAATTAACATTAGAATATAGATACCACTCATGCTATATAGAAAGTAGTTAATTGGTTTAGTCAAATCTTCCTCATCGTTAACATTTCTTCTACACAAAGATAAAAGACTAAAACAGTATTCCCAGGCCTCAACAATGATCACGTCCATTTGCAAGATGCCACAGTTTAGTATTCACAAAATCTAGTACATCATGTCATAACTTTATAATCAAGAAAGATCAATAAACTTATCAAGGAAAAAAAAATGCAACAATAGTGATACAAAAACATATAATGGTCACAAAAAACAATGCACTTTTAAACAAAAAAATGTAAAGGCAGAAGAAAGCTAACAGACAGAGTTCCAGTCTGCAACAGGGAAACAGAAAGAGGGTGCCTCTACTGATTAACAAGTCAACAATAAAGATCTCAACATCCATTAACAGAGGCCAAACAAAAAGATCCCCATGTAAAGATCACAGCATCTATCAGATGTATTATTTTCTAACCTGTAATGTTCTAGAAGGTATCTGATCTTTTCCACAATGATGATCTGAATATAATGACATCTCCTTATCCAATGAGTTGTGAAATGGGCAAGCCTCTCGTTGTAAGATAAGGGCTTGTTCAACTAGATGTTCCAACCGCTTTTCAGGTACCAACACTGTTGGAGGAAGCAGTTTCTGCAGTTCCTCTAGAAGCTTTGTCCGAGGCCTCACCCTTGCAATATCTTGCTTAGGAGATGGAGACACTATGCAGGAAGAAAGTTCCCGAATTCTACTGCTATGACTGCAAAGTGGGGCAATCTCCGTCCTTAAGGTCTTCAATGCTTCCATGACTTTTTCACCATTAAGAAGTTCAAAGAATTTCTGTTCCAATATTAAAAATGAGGCCGACCTGACAACGCTTTCATCTGCCAGGCCAATTTTATGCAATGTGGCTACACTCTCATCCCAATTCCCATCAAGTACTTGCCGCATGAACAGATCCACCCAAGGCGAGTGTAAAGGTATTCCCGACTCCTCCTCTAGACGTGCTCCACTCCTTCTGTAACCAAGAGAATACAATGCCTTTGCAATTATCCTGACAAATTCGTCTTTCTTTATAACCCCTTTGGAACCGACTACATGTCCATCCCCTTCGGACGGTAGGGGCCGAGCCATCAAGTCAGTGGAGAAGCCTCCAACAGGCTCTACGGAAGAAGATCCGTTAGACAAGCCAACTAATCCTTTAGAGGATATTTTCATGCGTTTCAAGGCTGGTTCTTCATCCTCCACTCCTCCCATGAAAAGTGCACCTCAGCCCATATATAATTTCAGCAGTGAGGAAACAATACAATCAAGCATATAATCTCTGTTAAAAAAGCCTCAAGGATCAAAATGTCTGCACAGAAAATAGTCAAAGAAACAGAAACAACAACAACAACAACAGTAAGTACAATAAAATTGAGCCCTGAACATGAAGCTAAAACAGCATACACATTCCTCAAATTGAAACAACAAATGAACACAATAAAAAAATAACAAAAATGCAAGAATCCAAGCTGTGTTGCTTGCTTGAGAGAACAATGTTTCTACCAAATTTATTTCCGTCTACCAAAAAAATGAGAGATTGAGTTATGCCTAGCTAGGCTATCTGAAATCAGAATAACCATCATCATCCAAAAAAGCGAAGGTGAACTAAATATTAACAGAAGCAAAAAATAAATAAAAAATAAAGGAAATATGCATATTCCGAGGGAACAAACAAAGGCGAATAGAGAAAATCGAAAGAATAACGGAAAGAAGATACGATAAAACAATCAGCATCAGAAGTCGCAGATCCAATAACTTGAGAGAAGAAGATAAAAGACAGTGAATAATCCACCGACTTACCGAAACAAGCAGAGAGGAACGATCGGAACCGAAGCTTGAGTTGCGATCGTGAGTTCAACACCGCCGATACCTTCTGCTTCTTCTGCTTCGTACGCTCCTTCCTCTTCTTCAGTACAGTTACCAAACAAAACCGCACGCTGAAAATCCCAAACCTTCACCTTTCCTGCTTCTGCAGCAATGATATATAGATATATAAATATTATTATTATATTTATACTATTTAATAATCTAATGTTATTATATGATTATGAATCATGATGATAAATATACAGTGAATTCATAGATTATTCTAACCAACGTTGATTCGAGTAACACTGGGTTCAGATTGCTTAAACAAATTCTCAGGTTCAAGTTCGTCACCAGCCAAGTTTCTCAGAATTATTGATAAAATTGGTGAATACTTCGCACTAATCCGCAATGTTATTTATTATTCTACTGGATTTCTCTCTTTTTTTTTTTCTTTTTTCTCTTTTAGCCTTTCTACTAGTTTCAACTCTTTCCTCCCTCCCTGGTATCGTGAAATGACAATCACCACCCTTTCACTTCACAGTTTCTTTTGGTTTGGTTTGGTTTGGTATATACCTTCCTTGTTTCCTAAACCATCACGCAGTTTACCTTCTTAGTTCTCTTTCCATACGAAACTTCATTCATTTTCTGTAATTATTGTAGTCTTTCACAGTTCCACGTCAACGCAAATGCATAAATGTAAGTGGGATCATAATTACGGTACATCTCTAACTACGTGGAGTACATATAATAATATGCACACATTCGGTAATGGGAATCATGGTATTCAGCAATGTTCTTGTTGGATGTTTTTGTGTGACACTCCATCTAATTATTAGTTATAATAAAACGTAGATATATACAATTAGGTGTTTTTGAAATCAAGAGTATTATTTGGTATGAGAAATTGTCATAAATATGGATATGAATACGAAAAAATACACATAGATAAGATTCATGTAAAAAGTTACTTTTGAAGGTAATTAATTACCTATACCCTTTGTAATTAATCAATCTTCATTCGTTTAACTTTTACTGAAAACTTGTTGATACTACAAAACAACATTTTTCTTTTGAAAAGGTTTTACTAATTGATGAGTGGTTAATCAAGTGTTTATTAGACCTATTGCAAAGGGTATACTATTTTGGAGCAAATCGCAGTATAATACCTTTGTAGGAAAAAAAACACTGTAATAGATGTCAATTTTTTTTCCTCCAATCAACCTAACGTGTACTTTTACTGTTTCCAATTATCAATTGTGGTTTTGTCCTATATATATACACTGTCTAAGGCTAGCTATGTTTGACTTAAATAGTTCTCTTTTCTTGCTTTAGCCTTTTTCTAATTTTCTTTCTTTTTTTCTTCTTCCCCACAACGTTTCAGGATCAACCTCATATACTACTTTCCTTGAGATAATTATTGAAGAATTTTAGCCATCTCAAAACACGCATACATACACCTTGAGACCTTTATGAAGCATAGGCTGTGTTTGGGTTTCTGGCCAAGGGAACATGTTGGTTGCTTCTCACAAACTCAGTTATAAGAATTCGTGCAACATATTTTGAACAGACCACCAAACACGGCTTTGAAAATGCTTTAAACAGAGAAAGAAACTCAGGGCTGTCTTTACAATGCCATGCAAATTAAGTATTCAGATACCAATTGTCTCCCTCAAATAATGAAACATGGGGACAAAGGGAGGCTAAACAACTCAAAAAGCATACATAGCACTTGGGAGTTAATCATTTACATAACAGCACATATATATAACCCTCTATTTAAGCAACACTGAAAGAACTTGCTGTGTTCTCCACAAATCTTCTTGCTCCTTTAAACCACCTCTTGTCCCCAGCTTGAGCCTTGCAAATGTATAGTTTCCCGTCTTTCACGGTCGCTCTGATTAGTTGGTGCTTGCCACCTTCATCTCCATCAGCGGTCCTTGTCAACACCGACAAGAAATAGTACTGTTTCCCATCAATCACTGGTGTTGAACTCTCTAGGATGTTTGCTGTGGCAACAGCGTTTGGATCAAAACCACCCTGAGCAATTTGAAGTTAGTTCAGACTCAGTTATAGGATATGTAATGATCCTATGTGTGTTTGTTGTGTTCAATTGTCAGTCACTTACCTCGGCTTGGGTTTCGCCAAAGAAGGCCTGCTTTCCTAGTAAATAATCCACCTACAAAGAGGAAAAATCAAATCTTGATGAATTTCAACCAGCTAGTAGCAACTAGGATCAAGATTTCCTGTGGTAAAAAATCCATGCAGTAGCCGCTGTCAAGAAATCGGCACTGTTATTAGAATTCACATGATCTGACTTTAGTAAATTGGATTTAAAATACAAGCTTGGGATATAAGTCGTCCGATCTCGATCCAACAGTGCCGATTTCTTGACTGCTTCAACTCTGTGGTTTTTTTCACTGCAGAGAATCCTCCATAGCCAATGTTGTCATTGTCTTCAAAACTTCATAGACATTATTCTTTTTAAAATGGTGGGAACTTGAAAATTACAAACTTGACTATTGTGTTTGTTTGTTATAGTGTTGGTGTGCAATCTCAAAGCACACTCAATGCTAAAGCAACAAATAGTTGTTGCAGACTGAACGAGCATTTGAGCTATCCGGATGCCAATCCAAACATGTTAATTGAGCTATAACTAGTGTTCTTTATAGGGAAAATTATAAATTAGTACCCAGTATTTTGTTCTCTAATGTTTCTAAAATGCATACAATAACCTTTATAATCAAACTTCAGGTACTAAATCGCACATGACCTTAATAATTTTTCAGATATTAGTTTGCATTTTTCTATAATTTAGAAAACAAGCACAAGTACTATACTAGTACTAGTTTACCTGAGAGAGGAACTGCTCCGGAGAACCATAGTCAGTGATGGACTTCTTGTCAGTTGGAGTCACGGTGACAACGACATTGCTGGTTGTGTCGAAGTTGTCCTCATATCTAAGAACCTGACCTATGTACTCAACCTCTTTGCTTGGGTTCCACTTTGAGGGAATCGATAGTTTGAATCCATCTCCATTGTATGGGAGGAAGTCTGTATTTGTCTTTGGTTTTCCAAACACATTGGCTGCAAGCAAAATCAATCAAAATTGATCAACTTCTTTTAATTTTTTTCATTTTCCAAAAACACCTTTATCTAATTGCTCAAATTAATAAATCATTTCATCTCTAGGGATCAAATAAAACCCATTACTGGGGCTTCAATGCAATGGCCTAATTAAGCTTCTTAGTTGATTTGGTTCTCAACATCCACTATATATCTAGGCTTATGTAAATTTCTGCCTTTGGATTGTATCCTATGATCACCCAAACATTTCATCTTGAACTCTACCAACTAAAGAGTGGGCAGTTCACAGAAATCAGAAGTAAATTATGTATACACTTTGGTTCCTACGATAGAATTTCAGTTCAGAGCAAAGCAATTGCAGTCATTTGAGTGATCCATGAATTTGCACGGCACCAAAGAGAATATAAATATATAATATAAGGTTTCCTAAAGAATATGGCACTGATCTTTCCA
Organism: Glycyrrhiza uralensis; assembly: GCA_030159175.1. Lineage (NCBI taxonomy): Eukaryota > Viridiplantae > Streptophyta > Magnoliopsida > Fabales > Fabaceae > Glycyrrhiza > Glycyrrhiza uralensis. Next base: position 2,600,465 of record BRZY01000006.1, read on the forward strand.
AAGAGGGGACAGTAAAAATTAAAAAAATCATAATCAAGCAAATGACCATTTTATTTCAAAAGTTAGGTGTGATCATCACTTACAGGGCCGGTAGTTTGGGTGTGCAAACAGTGCAATAGCACTGGGCCCCAAATTCTGGGCCAAATTTGGGGGCCCCAAAATTTATGTGACCTGTGTTAGTTGTTGATTGCTGCATCTCTTGTTTTTCCCCTCTCATTCTGTTGAGTGTTGAACACGTTTGACTGAAATCGTGGGAGCACTTTTTTAATTGGTGATAGTTGTGGCTCTTTTTAAGTAGCTAGAAAGTTGATATTAGCTTGAAGTTGTATTGGTAAGATTTTAATAATTTTATTTGCATTTATTGTCCTAAAGTGGGTGTTTAAGATTAGAGCAATTGTTCTTTTTAAAATAATATTTAAAATTGTCTTTTTTAAATAATATTTTGAAATAATATTTAATTATTAAAATTATCTTTTTTTATTAGGGGCCCAATTTTTAAGATTAGAATAGGGCCCCCAGAATGTTTAAGACGGCCCTGATCACTTATATAATATAACTTGTATATAATATAACACATATATTAGTAAGTTAAATATGTTTTTAGTTTCTACAAATAGAAAAATATTCGCTTTTGGTCTCTATTTTTAAAATGTCACATTTTGATTTTCATTTTTTGAAATAGGTCACATGTAGTTCGGTATTTTGGGAGACTACATATGGCCTATCAATGGGACTATATGTGGCCTATTTCAGAAAATAGAGACCAAAATGAAATGTAGCAAATATTTTTTATTTATTTATGCAGACTAAAAATATATATTTAAATATTTAACCCTTCTTAATTATATAGCATAACTTACAACTAGATCATGAAAAAGAGAGGAAGCAATATACTATACCAGCTTCTCCATAGGCAGCATCTGCAGGTGAGACCCTGGAGCCAACAGCAGCAGCACCAATGAGGACAGTGAGAGCTAACCGGCGAGAGACTATGCTGCTGCCCAGGGCCGGTAGTTTGGGTGTGCAAACAGTGCAATAGCACTGGGCCCCAAATATTGGGCCAAATTTGGGGGCCCCAAAATTTCTGTGACCTGTGTTAGTTGTTGATTGCTGCATCTCTTGCTTTTCCCCTCTCACTCTGTTGAGTGTTGAACACGTTTGACTGAAATCGTGGGAGCACTTTTTTAATTGGTGATAGCTGTGGCTCTTTTTAAGTAGCTAGAAGGTTGATATTAGCTTGAAGTTGTATTGGTAAGATTTTAATAATTTTCTTTGCATTTATTGTCCTAAAGTGAGTGTTTAAGATTAGAGCAATTGTCCTTTTTAAAATAATATTTAAAATTGTCTTTTTTAAATAATATTTTGAAATAATATTTAATTATTAAAATTGTCTTTTTTTATTAGGGGTCCAATTTTTAAGATTAGAATAGGGCCCCCAAAATGTTTAAGACGGCCCTGCTGCTGCCATCACCCTCTTGGATTGCCTGCTTCTGGGCCTTGCAAACTAGCTGGTATGGCTTGGTGGTGTTGATTACCACTTGGAGTTGGCGTTGTGATATTGATGGTGAGGGTCTAGTAGATGTAGTAAGGGCATGGTGGTGCAAGAAACATTGAGTAGCAGTAGAAGCCATTGTGCTGCTCTCCCTCTTCACTCCTCCTCCTTGTTCTCTTAATCAGACTATGGTATTGGTAGCTAGACAAACTTTGGTTTGGATGTCGTTGGGGGTGTGTTATGTGACAATGAGAATGTGGCTGGTTTTGGATATATAGTGGACTTAGAAGTGGATTATTGGATTAGATTTTTGATGTGGGATAAGGTAGTAGGGGATCTGATTGGTGCCACGTGATGCCACGTATTCTCATTTTCCTTATGCCATAGCCATTTTTGGGGCTTTGTGGCTTTGTCCTTATGAGGACATTGTCCTGACTTAAAAGTCTTCATATATTCGTTCAAGCACTTTCTAGCAGATTGATTTGCATGGGTTGTATTTGTTTTTACCCATTATTATATGAAATGATTTATTTCTATATTAATAAATTAATATATGATATATTATAAATTATACCAATATTGATTATATAACATTGTCTATAAAAATTTACATGAAAAAAAGTATAAATGAAACATATAATCAATATTATTTTATTTATAAAAAAATTTACAACTTGAAAATTATCAAAAACAAAAAAGATTATTGAAACTCATAAGTAAATATTATTTTATTTATCGTAAATAAAAAAACATTTTGCACCTAAAAAATTATAAAAACAAAAAATATGAATAAAATATATAAGTAAAAACTATTTTATTTATAAAAAATAAGATAAAATTACTTTTTTAACTTAAAAATTTACGTGAACAATTTTTTTTAATAAAACTCATAATAATTTTAAAATTCTTATTCTTATTGTATAGTTGAAAAATAATTTTATAATTTAAAAATTTAAAAGGGTAAAATAAAAATACAGTTTTATTCATCGAAAATATTTTTTTTTATTTTTTTGTCAATATCAAAAACGGTAAAATAATACTGCAACTTATACTAGTTTTTTTTATACTACCCGACTCGAAGGGATTACTCCTCGCATACACGTGCGATAGCCTTGCTTAGAAAAAAAAATGCTGGTTTTTTAAAAAATCTGAATCCATGTAGCCCGACCCGACGGTTTGTGCATACGACTCTCATTTCGTTCACTTCACCAACGGTTTGTACCCTAGCAGAGCTCTCCCAGCAGCTCGTTGTCGCCCAGTTCGTCGCCGTGGCAGCTCGTCCAGTTGGTGCCGCAGCTGCAGTTCGTTCCCCACTGCGAGGCAAGTTTCTGGCTTTGATTATAGTTACTTTCCGTCACTGTTCACCCAGTATGCATGCGGGATTGAATTTGAGTGAATGAAAAAAGAGTGAGTGATTGGGACTGGGTTTACTTTCTCTCCATGATTCTTCTGCTTGTTTGCTTGCTTGCTTCCTTTGATTTTGACATTTTGTTATTCTGGACCTCTGCATTTTGTGACTGCGACTGGGTTCAGTCACTGTTTGCATACTGTGATAGAATATTTCCAGAAATTAGAGTTCCTTTCTCATTTCCAGCGCCTTCAGATCCCACTGCGGCCCGACCCGTTCATCTCCGGGTCGGGTCAACAAAATAAACCGGCCCAACCCATGCTACATACCTCGGTTCGGTTCCATTTTCACAAATTTTTACTTAATATGATGTAGGGAAATAGCACTAGATCGAAAGGAAGGAGGGAAAATGGTGTTTGGGCAAGTAGTAATTGGTCCTCCTGGCTCTGGCAAAACAACTTACTGCAATGGCATGTCTCAGTTCCTCAATCTTATTGGAAGGTAAGCTTGTCTCAGTTCCTTTATCTCATGACGTTAATTTTAGGTTTTCTACTAATTTGGGTATTTCATTTGCCTGTATATTTTACTTTCCAAATGCAGGAAGGTTGCTGTTATTAATTTGGATCCAGCTAATGATTCATTACCGTATCCTTCCCTGTACCTCTTTCAAACATTGTTATACTCAAAGGTGTCTCTTTTTAGTTGTATAGTTAAATTGATATGGTTTCCCCTAATATAAAATATAGCTATGAATGTGCGGTGAATGTTGAGGATCTTGTGAAACTTAGTGATGTAATGGTAGAGCATTCTCTCGGTCCAAATGGGGGTAAGCCTATTCCTTTTCTTTGGAGTATTTATTTATTGTGAAGTTTCTGCGATTTTTAATGTCATGTAACCAGTAGTACTGTGTGATGGCCATTGGAAGTGTAGGCATGGAACTATGATTTTCTATGTTTTGCTATTGATTGTGTATATGAGAAATCTAACAAGTTACTCGATATGCAAATTGATAGTATATTTGTGTCTTACTGTATGCATATCCTGAAGCTCCACGTGTTATACAATCAGGTCTTGTGTACTGTATGGATTATCTAGAGAAAAATATTGACTGGTTGCAAGCAAAGCTGGAACCTCTTCTGAAAGGTTAGTGATTATGCCTTAATTTCTAGATTTACAGGCTAAATAATCAAACTATAATTTCCAACCTGATCCTTAAATCCTTAAATAGACTATAAACTACTATTATTCTTGTTAATGCACACTAGTGGCCTGACAATAATAATAATAATAACATTTCAGACCACTATCTACAAACTACTATTATTTTTGTTCAGATAGCACATTCTAAGTGGCCTGACAATAGTATTAACATTTCAGATCACTATTTACTCTTTGATTTTCCTGGCCAAGTGGAACTTTTTTTTCTCCATTCAAATGCCAAGAATGTCATCATGAAACTCATAAAGAAATTAAACTTAAGGGTATAGTTCTTTTCTTTACATCTTCTAATGTCAAACCATGTGTTGTTTTGAGAACTCATTCATATGTTCATTTGATGCAGTTAACTGCAGTGCATTTGGTCGATGCTCATCTTTGCAGTGACCCTGCGAAGTACATCAGTGCACTGATTCTATCCTTAACCACAATGCTACATCTAGAACTCCCCCACATAAATGTCTTGTCAAAAATTGATTTAATTGAGAGCTATGGAAGGCTAGGTCTGTAATTACTTTTTGATGCCAGGGGTTTGGTGTATTTTCTTTAAGCTGGTTATAGGTGACAAATTTGAATGTTGCTGACCTTACCATTTGATTTTTGCAGCCTTTAACCTTGACTTTTATACAGACGTACAAGACTTGTCCTATTTGCAACACCATCTTGATCAAGATCCTCGCTCTGCTAAGTACAGGTGTGATTTCTTGTGTGGAGATTCTTTTCCTGCTAACCATGCTACTGATTGTAATTGTACTTTGATGTTTTGTACTTGTTGGAACTTTTGAGATTTGAACTGTTTCCTTGAGATGTAGCTTTCTGAGTTGTATATTGTTATTTGTCATGTACCCTAGCCATTTCATGCCATATTGTATTGTTGCTAAGTTGCATTTTTATTGATAGATTCTATATACCATGAGACTATAAGGGATTTTAACTTTTAGAGCTTGTATCAACAGCTTCCTACTTGATGAAATGATAGATACTAATCTGAAATATGGAATAGATATGTAATACTCTTTAAATTGAGCAAAGTTCTATAATCTCTCAATGTGGAGTGCTCCTTTTGTAGTAACAACTTATAATGAAAAATGTGCTGCAATTGTGTCATTTGTTAATTTGCCTCATTTGCAATGATTATAATGTGCTAGGATACAAGGTGTCCTGATGTGAAAATATGCCTATGTTGGTGGATTAAAATTCCTGCTTGATATTTAGTGTCTGAATTTCATTTTTCTGACTGTAAATTTTTACATTGTTACTTACAAATTGAGGAGAAGAGTTGGAAATGGTGATTAAGGTTGGTTTAAATGGGTCAGATGAAAGTTATTTTGTTAGTATATATCATGGTCATTACTTCTTTCAGTCAGATTTTGATAGGAAGAGACTGTCATTTTGGGTTCACTTTTATATTCCCACTTAAAGGTTCTGGTTCATTTTTGTTAAGGTGGACAATTTATTATATTTGCAGAAAGCTCACAAAGGAATTGTGTGAAGTTATTGAAAACTTTGGTCTTGTGAATTTTACAACCTTAGATATTCAGGTACACAAAATATGCATAGGTTTTCCATATGTCTGTCAAATGTTCAGAATTCTAAGTTGGAATTTCTTTTTACAGGACAAAGAGAGTGTAGGGAATTTAGTGAAGCTGATAGACAAAAGCAATGGGTACATATTTGCTGGCATAGAAGCAAGTGCAGTTGAATTTAGCAAGATTGCAATTGGTCCTCTTGATTGGGATTATTATAGATATCCTTTTCTCGTGACTATTCTGACTCAGTTTATCTTTTACCCTTCACCTTGGGATAAATAACTATAGAAAATATCAAATTCAATATTGCACAGTTGCATAACAGAACTACCATTCTTCACTTTCAATCTGTATAAGGAGAGTCTATCCTTGAATGCTTATACTTTTTTAACTGCATTTTTTGGCCCTCTTGTAACTGAAGTGATGATGATATGGTATTATAAACACAACAGTTGCCTTCCTTTGGGAAACATGTCTACTACACTATTGTGGACTCCAAATTCATTCCATTTGTTGGTGGAAATGACTGATCGTAACTTGGAAGGATTTATATAAAAGCTTTTTGGAAAATGTTCTTAATGGCAGAAATATTGTCCTATTTTATGAATCAGTTGTTCACGGGTGTTACATGTACAAATTTGCCAAGTGTCTTTTGAATTTCAGAATGAGCTCTCTAACTCTGTTCAGGTAGGCAGGCGTGTTTTGCCCTTATTTCTCAACCAAATGTTTGAAGTCCAGCCTCTTGAGAATTTGATATCTGTGTGTCTATAATCGATTTAAGAATATTTCGTTGCATATTTCAAATCTCATCAATTACTAAATGTTTTTATTTTAGATAAGCAGTTCTCTGTGATGCTGCAAAGATGCTTCACCAAGTCCAAGAAGGATGGGAATTGAAAGGGAATAAAACAATAATATTTAAGTAGCATTTTGAACTTGTTAATGCTGTAATTTTAGTTAGTGTTTCTCTGATAATCATTGTTTCAGTTATGTTGCTTATTTTTTCTATCACCACTTTCCTGGACACAGCCTTATAAATATTGAATTCTGAGCTTCCTTAACTAAGCAATCTACAGTTGCAGCAGTGCAAGAGAAGTACATGAAGGATGACGAAAATACTGATTATGATGATTGATAGGGAAAAATACTAAAATTCTCTTGCAGCAGTACAAGAGAATGAACCCTTGGTAATTTTACTTCCTCATTCCCTGTTAAGTTGCTTTCATGAGTTGTTGATACCATTGTGAACAACACTGATGGCTTATGATTCCCATTGCAGATATTGCACAGATTGTTGTGACATGTATTTTTTATTCTGAAAACATAGTGGAAGCAGCAGAGCTATCAGTTAGTTTCATGATATTACCTAAGTCAGGGCTTCTCCAACAGTTGATAAAGCAACTACTAAACTTGGCCAGCTTTGTATAGAATCCTGCATCCTTATAGTTTTGAACGATATTTTTGTTGCTCTTTGAAGTCAATTTTGGAGGTGTACCGTGTAAGTAGTGTGTTTAAGAACTTAGCAAAGTTTCACGGTTTTGGCAATACCAATACCTTGGTCATGTTTTCTCATCATGGCTGTGACTGTTGGAGGACCAAAAAAGCAGTAGTTAAAAACAGTATAAGCATGCATGGCAAGATAAATAATGATATTTTTATGCAATGTTGCAGATAATGATATTTTTTGGAGTTATTTACTCCAATGTAAAAGATAAATAAATGAGTCAAAATAGTCACATGGAAAAAAATGGATATCTATAATAATCCCAATCAAGGGAATGTTAACAGTTTTTTAAATTTAAGAAGTGGCACTTTGATGTTTGTCAACTTGCGAAATGCACCCCAAGCTTGGAATATAAAAAAATAAAACAAATTGATAGAATGGAATGGAATTCCATGGTATTTATTCCATTCCATTTTATCACTCACTTTCAATTTTCTTCTCTCCAATTTGGTGGAAATGAAATGGAATGAATTATGATTTTATTTTTATAATTTTAAAATTACTATTTCATCCTTATCATATTGTTTTAACAATTTCTTTCTTCATTTGATTCTATAATAGTGAAAAAATAGTGAAGTTAGAAAGTATTGTATAGCACCACAATTGTATTTAATTAAAAACCAAAATCCAAATAAAAGTAACTATCCAATTTTATGTAGTTGTAGTGTAGCACAACATTTGTTTACCATTTTGGGCAGATATAGTAAAATATAGGGAAAGAACACCACAATGTGTGTTTAAAATAAAGGTAGGAAAAGATTATAAAAAGATAATTTATTTCATTCTATTTACTTCTCAAATGTAAATTTTATTCTATTTCATCCTAAAATATTCAAATAATAAAAAGTTTTTTTGCAGGAGGGGCCAAATAATGAAATGTAAACTTTGTTTTATTCCGCCCCGCTCAAATCTATTTCATCCAAAAAAAAAACCCAAACATGGTGTAAGCTTTTTTAAAATTTTCAATGTATTAACCTTTTTTTAATAATTTCTTTAGCGAGCAACTCGTTTCTACTGGACTCAAATTTAAAATTCTTATATAAAAAAAAACAATTTAAAATTCCAAAAAGGGAAAGATGGCGTGGAGGTTCACGTGTATTTTGTTTGGATTCTAAAAAATGAGGCAACCCTGGTTGCTGCTTTATTATCATTATTTGTTTATTATCCCCACCAATAATTAGTAAACGTTTAACCAAACGGCTTACAATTTTTAGAGTTTAATATCTATCTATTCTATACATTAAATTACAGATAATTTTCACATAGAAAATTTTCAATTATATTTTATTATCTTGATATATTATAATATAATATTATACTATACTAAAAAAATATGATTGGATGTTTATATATATATTTATAATGTGGAAAAATAATTAAATGTAATTAAACATATGTACAAAAATTTATTTACACAATTGGTATATATTTATTAAATTGTTATTTAAACGAGAAAGAGTTTAGCTCTCTTTCACTGTCTGAAATTTTCGATTTGAATTTTAGAACTGTCGAATAAAAAACCTAAAAAAATTAGTAAAAATTTAAAATAATATTAAAACAATGATAATATAAACTTTAATATAATATCATTTTTTAACACTACTCATGCTGTTCTGGTGCATTAACTGTTCTTTCACTCACTCCCCTCTTTCTATATACCTTTCTCGGTGTTGTTATCCATTGGCACTGCTGCTGCTACTGCTTGTTTGGATTCTTCTACTTCCCTCTGCACATTCTGGTTTGTGCATCAAACCCCATTCACCTCTCCCCTTTTATTTCAACTTTAATTTTAATTTTCGGCTTTTGCCATGCATTGATGCTTCTTACTTGATACTTCTTTTTAGTTCATGTTTCTAATTTTTCTTATTTTTGTGTTTTTTATTTTTCTCCTGTGTGAGTTGTTGAATTCTATGAACAATTTTTTAGTTAGGTTTTTGCAGCTTTTTAGGGTGAGAGGAATAGACTTTGAATTTCTTTGTTTGTTGATCTCTCTGTCATTATATGTCAACTGCGCTTCCGGTTGATCTCCTGTGTCATTTTGCTTTTCTGCTTTTCGAATTAAGTTTTATTTTTCTTTTTCTACCAGTGATCCTGGCTCGTCAACTTTTCTTTTAGACTAGAGATTATTTTTATTTTATTATTATTTTTTATACCTCTTAACCTTTTTGGTGTGTTTGTGGCTTCTCAAGTCTGGTAAGGACATGGGAATGTTTGACCTGCCAAAGTGTTTGTCCATGGTTGAGTTGCGTTCTCTTCTCTCTTTACCTCAAATGAAAAGCAATTGGGATTTTGCTGTTTTGAGCTTTTGAAATGGAACATGTTTTTGGAGTTCTCTTATTGTCTGTTCTTAATTATGGAAAATGCATATAAAAAGAAGAAATTAGTGTCATAAAAGTGGAGTTATAATATTGATTAAGCATGTTGTAGATTAAAGTTTCTGTGCTGTCCATTCAAGTGCGGGAAACAGGGGCACACCCGGTTGTTTTCCCTTTTTTCTCCTCTCTTATCATGAAGACCAACCTGAGATGTGTGTATTGGTTTAGTCATAATGGGCCTAACTTAACCATTTGGTTGATGAGAGAGATGGATGAAGAAGTGAAGTGTTTATTTTCTGGATCCTGATGTGAACATGTTCACACAGGCTTGGTCTGAGTATAGCAGTAGGCTATTGTAAAGCTGGATGATGAATTGCAAGCAAGTTTCCAATCTTAACTATGCCAAAAGTCAGACTGTTAATGTTTACTCCCACTCTTGATTTGGCATTTAAATACATTGTTTGTGAAGCCATTTACAAAAGTCAAAAGTCTTCATGTTTAAGTTTGATGTTTCTTTTATTCCAGCAGTGAGAGTTTATCTGTAGCACATGAAAGCTTTATAGGCTTCAGTTTGAGGGGGACTATTGAATTATATGATTCAGAAAGTATTTTTGGTTATGTTAGTTTTTACTTGTAGTGTATCCAAAGTAAAGGGTGTTGCCTTGCAGTTGTCTTTTGATTGTTGTAGTTTTAGAATAAATAGAGGTGTGAGGCTGTGCCTTGTATCACAGACTAGAAGACTTCTTTCACGAAGTTAAGGTCCATTTGCAACAATAATAACCTAAGCTAACACCCACTAGAAAGAATTAATGCCATTGAAGCAGTAAACTTGAAGTTGAAATACATATGGGCTACATTAATTAGTTGCCAGAGATGTTCCTTTTGTGACTTTAGACCCACAAGGCTTCTTTCATGTTAGATGGGCTTAACTTTTTGTCTTACTTTGTGAATGTCGGACTTGAGTTATCTATATGATCTCCTCTTATGTCATGGTTTAGGGAAATAAATGCTTGAATCGCTTACATTCATTTTATGTGTGTTGGTTTTTCAATAAATGGTGATTGATGCTGCAATGGTGTTAGGCATAATAGCTATTTCATACAACACTTTATGATGTTATTTTTTCATTCTTAGAATTACGGGAACAATGTCTGAGAAGATCACAGCTGAAAAGCTTCTCAACACCCTTGTGGAAACACTTGGTGAGAAGCAAAAATCTGTATCATTTTTTGAAGAAGAGAAGTCAACCTCAGTGAGCTCCCAATTTAATAGATTGTTTGGACGCCAGAAACCGGTGCACCATATTTTAGGGGGTGGAAAATGTATGTCAATTCTAGTCAATTTCCTGTAAATCTATCATATTGGCCTCAACTTCTAAAACTTTTCATTTGAATGACATAGCTGCGGATGTCTTGTTATGGAGGAACAAGAAGATCTCTGCAAGTGTTTTAACTGCTGCAACAGCTATATGGGTGCTTTTTGAATGGCTTAATTATAACTTCCTAACTCTTCTATTCTATGCCCTGGTTCTTGGCATGCTAGTACAGTTTCTATGGATAAATGCTTCCAGCTTGTTTAGCAGGTTATCCAAGCATCTTTGCACTTCTTCTTTTGTTGCCTGATTTTATCTAAATGTATTATACTACTTAACTTTAAGTATGCTTTGTTTTCTGTGATGACAGGAAGCCGTCTAAAGTTCCTCGTTTTGTTCTCCCAGAAGATTTCTTTGTGAATATTGCAACTGCAGTTGGTGCTGAGGTTAACATGGGTTTGAGGTTTCTTCAAGATGTTGCATGCAGAGGAAACCTGAAAAAATTTCTTCTTGTATGTTTACTCATGTTTTCTTGCTTGACTATTGTCATTTATAATCCAGATTCGTGCTTAAAACAAAGTTTTTAATTTGACTATTCTTCAGTTTCTTCTGACACTAGTATTTGCTTCAGTACTTTTTTTCATTCTATTCCATTTATTTTTGTTTGCTTCAACATCTTTCATTTATGACATTAATTGATATTTGTCATGGAAATTGTCAACTGCTGGTTTTTCTTGAGTTTCTAGTATGGTAGTCTCTATATTAAACTGATGCAATGCAGAAAGAGACAAGTTTATTGAGTTTGTGGGAAGCTGCCAACTCAACTATACCTTATGCAATAGTATCTTGTAAAATCATTTGTTGTTAAGCCGTCTGATATGGCAATAATCAATCAATTATATATTGTATGGCTACGCCTGATTATGTCACTTTTTGTTGATAAAGATGTGAACATTATTGTGCATTGAATGGTGGAAACAAGGATTGTAGTTTAATTATAAGTATATTTTAATTTAACATATAAAGATGAATTGCTTGAAAATATCTGACACATGATACAATCAAAATTTGCAGGATCTTATTCCTGGAAATTTGATATTTGATTGTGCAGATAAATATGGAATAAGCAAATAAATAAAAGCAAATATGAGAATGGTTTAAAGACGTTTTATTTGTAATTATTAATTAATAAGAAAAAGAAATAGGGAAAATGAGAGTGAATTAAAGTAGAAATTAGATGTGTCAGCATGATTTGGGAAGAAAGAGAAAATTTTAATGTAAATAGAAATTTGAAAGTTTTGAAAAATATGAAATAAATGTTGAACAATGGTGAAGTCATTTGTTTCAAGGAGGAGAGAGTACAATAGTAGTTGTCCACTTGTCCTCACTCTAAAGAATGATGATCTGTTTTATTATATAGGAGTGGAAGAGTGGATATATGGATTTAGTGTTTTACTTGATTTGGAGTAGTATTATATGACAAAAAGTAAATTTGAGTGGTTTTGTTAAGCATATTGAATGCACAACCATGATGATGCTCTTTCTACTACTGCCATCAGTTATATAGCTTGTTTTTAACCATTTATATACCCTATCTATTACAAAGAATAGATATATGGAATTTGTGATGATTAGAACATCCCCAGGTAGTAATGGGCTTATGGGCCGGTGCTGTGGTCGGGAGCTGGTGCAACTTTTTGACTGTCATGTATATTGGTGAGAGACCTGCCTTCTTTTCATCTGTCGATAGAATCTGTTGGCCAGAGTGTTTGCTTAAGTTATTGAGTTGGACAAATTTTGAGAAGTATATTTTAAATTTCAATTATCCTACAAATGTTTGCTCTAAAAACGTGAATAATTGAAATTATGAAAATAATATTATATATTTACATTAGCATTTCTTGGATGGTTAAGCCAATATTGTGTGCATTCGTATGATGGATACTAGGGATGATTAGAACAATAAAATAACTATAAAGGGCATGTAATTTATCTGCAACTACTGTTAACAGAAACTGATAGTTGTGACATAGTTTAGGAAACAATAGAAACATGTGAGTTAAATTCCTCTAAAGATGCTGTGGTGATGGAATTTGGACGTTTTAACATAATACATGCATGCAAATATACGCGTTGTTAAGTGTTTCCTGATAATGCGCGATCCCAAAAACCGAATCTTATTTGGAAAGAATATGTTAGTCAACGCCCATGTATATTATTTTGTGAGATCTATTTTATCTATTTTTCTTCCCAAAGTTCAAATGGATGATATGATGCCAACGATGATGAATTCCCTTCTATTTGATTTTCTGTGTCATACTTGATTGCTATAACCTTTTATGTTATGTCTCAAGGTTTTGTTGCTGCACATACACTCCCAGTTCTCTATGAAAGGTATGAGGATCAAGTTGACAACTTTGTGTACAAGGTCCTTGGTCAGGTGCAAAATCAATATCAGAAGCTAGATGCTGGTTTGCTTAGCAAAATCCCCAAGGGAAAGGTCAAAGGAAAGAAGTTTGAATAGATTCATGTTTATGTAAATAATGGTTTGATTTTAATATCCATTTCTCACTTCTGATGGAATTGGGAAAGCCTGAAGTAAGTAACTAGGGAAGAAAAAAAGATTTATGCCATATGGTTTTGATTGGGACACAACTGCATTTATATATTGCTTCGGCTTTGGCTCTAATATTTCCTTTTTATATGTTGGGGTCTTCAAAATTTGTGCTATGTCATCATTTGAGTGGGGATGGAGACTTCATTGTTGTCTGTTGCACTTGCAAAGCTTGTGAAGGCATTTACAAGGCAGAGTTTGATATTGAAAAATGATTTTTGTACACCTATGCGCTATTATACCACTAGAGAGAAATAGGAATAGAAGATAGAGGAATGATAGATATGATACATGAGTGATGTGACCAGAAGAGAGAGATAGAGAGAAAAAGAGGTGTTGGATGAGAGTTAGAAATTTAAGGGTGTCCATAAATCATTGTTGTTTGTTATTATCCCATGGATAAGGTTCCTTGAAAGTGAGATTGTCTCTACAATAAGTAGATTATATTCAACATTGAATTTAATTTAAAATGTATTACAATTTTAACCCACAAATTTAAAAATGAATATACTCTTATCTATTTTACAGACAAACTCAGTTTTGAATTTTGTATTCCTTATCCCATTGGAAAATCAAGCGTATAATAAATTACACTCATTATGTACATATGTTTTTGATAAATTTTTAGTTTTCTTCTAAACTTTTTTAATAAAAGTTCAATTATAGCTTATTTAAACGTAGAATAAGTCACTAAGGAAAATACTCTCTCTGGACTGAAATATAAACAAAAAAGTACATATATCCGGGCTAAATATGGTCTAGATACATGTATTTTTTTGCTTATATTTCAGTTTAGAGGGAGTAGTGATTAATCAAATCCAGGTGCAATTCTTAAACACTCTATAGCTTGCATGTTACTCTACACCAAAATACCAAATGTTTGCATCAATTGAAGATGCAAGGAATTTTGATTGGATGAGTGTGTAAAGAGACTTTACTCTGACCGAATAAATTAAACTCATGTTTCATATTCTACTGGCTGGCTGGCATAACATTATTAAAATAAATTCAAATGTCTGCAATATATATTATGTATATTTGCAATATAATTTTTGAAAAAATAGTTCGAGTTTATATCAACCAGTGAAAAAAAAATCTCCATTTGAGTTTTTTATAATGTTTTTTGGCAATTGTTTTCATATCAATTTGTACATGTGCAAAATTAAATTAAATCCCATCTCATCCTCTCCCTACACGCACACACACACTTTATATATCATAATAGGCAGTTACAGTGGAAAAGGACTCATGAATTCGGACGTGTAAAAAGAAATTCATTCTAAATAAATAAATCATACTCAATCAGAATGAGCAAATAATGAGTCCATGCAACCACAAGATACATTATTCTATCAAGGTGAAATGCGACTGTCAAAGTACTGTTGTTGTTCTGTATGGGAGATAGAGCACAATAGAGAAGTAGTGGTGGGAAAGAAAACTTGAAGGCGCCGCCTCTGCTTTGCTCTGCGGGGGCTGCCGCGAGCGGCGGTTCGTCGCCGGTTGCTGCGCGAGCAGCCCCCCGCCGTTTTCCCTGCTTCCAGTTTTTCTTTCTGCGTTTTTTTTTTTCTGCTTTGCTGCCAGATCCGTCACCGCCGCCTCGGGAGGGCTTGGTCTGGAGGAACGCCGCCGCCTGCTGGGTGTCCCGCTTCTGTCCGCCGGTTTGGGAGGTTGGAGAACCGCACTCAGCTTGGTTCGAACGAGAGTCGACCTTGGTATGGAGCCGCGTAGTTGTCTCCTTGCCTTTTCGTGGGGTTCACAGTCGCTGGTCTGGCTGGCTCGTCGTGTCCTTGCCGGATCCGCCGCCGTGGCTGGGGTGGAGCTGCTGTCTGGGCGCTGTTTGGTTGTTGTTCTTGCTGTTTGTTGCTGTTAGTTGTTGTCTGTTGCTCTTGGTTTACTTTGTGTATCTTTTTTTGGGTTTTCCTGTTGTCTTTTCGTTGGTGTTTGGTTTGTTTTTGCTGGTTGTTTGTTAATCTGCGCTGTTGTGCATTTTGAGGGCTGCCGCCATCCGTTCCTGCATCGCCCCTGTTGGTTCTGTTTGAACCCTGGTTGTTTGATGTGTGCTGGTTTTAGGATCCGTGACTTGTGTGCTTATTTGGAATGACAGAAGGTTCTGGGTGCCCCAAATGGGCGAAACCCAACCCACTCAAGGATATCCCAAGGATATCCTTCTTGTCTGTATCCTTTTTGGTATCCTTTTGATGTACTAGGGGTAGTTTTTTTCTGTTATGCTTTGGCTTTTTTGTCTTTCTGTTTTTGCTGTTTTCCTTGTCTGTAAGTTGTTACAGCTTGGTGTAGGTTACGGCAGCGGGTCTTATTTAGAATTGCTGTATTTGTTGTGACTCTTGCTTATGTCGTTTTCCTTGCTGTAGATGCCGTATGGCTGGGGTGTTTCCCTTTATCAACTCGATCTTATTGACCAAAAAAAAAAAAGGTGAAATGCGACTTGAATTATATAGTATATAATATAATACTAATATATATGCACCCAAGTCTCGTTTCGCTTTAATTAATTAGAGCCACACACACACTGTTTGAAAAGTCATGAGGGAAATGAAACAATTATATATATGCACACGCGCATTATATTCACACAGTTGTAACCCTTTCCCTCTCTACATACATATATACCACATTTTGGCCAAAGATCTAATTAACCCTTTGGCATTTTTACAATATTAATTCACCTTTTAGTGAGCATGTTTTCCATGTCATCCACCACATATGTGCGTGTGACAAGGAAGCTCAAGCGTGTGTGCAAACTCCAAATTCCACATGTTGAATGCGCTCTGCAACAAGAAGCCATGAGCTTTGCTCAAGTTTTGGGCCCTCTCTGTCCATTTTGGAAATATGTGTGGAGGGGAACCTCACCACCTCACCCATTTGCCCCCTTTAATTTTGCACACTCATAAAAGAATATGTTATGCTTCTGACCAGAAAAAAAACCTTTCACATTGTTGTAGGGAAAGAAAATAAACCAAACTTACCTTTCAGACAATCTGGAATATATATTAAAAGTGCCCCCATTAAATATAATACTATTTAGTATAAAGGATTTGAAAGAAGAGAATGCATGACCATATATGGTATAATATGTCTCATGTAAAATTGTTTTAAAAATTAAATAAATATATTGCCAAATCAACCAATTATATTTTTTGTGCAACTTTTACATGAAAAATTTTATGCTGAAAAAACATTTTCCTATATAATATATTTTTTTGGTTTTCACCCATAGTATATGTAACAGGGGAATTAAAGAGATTCCTGAACTAATCTGTGTTCAGCCGGGAGGTAAGTAAAGTTTGGTCACAGATTGTTCCATCACCAGGGATCAAACTCGGGTACCAACTGAGCTCGTCCCTTTCCTGTATGATATAATGTTCTTTTATTTTACTTCACAAAAATACAATTTTTTGTTGTGTATAAGAAAAAACCTTGCGTAATATCTATTGGAAGGTATATAAATTCAAATGGTGAAATCAACCTCTTGCAAAGGGTCAAAGGATTTGTAATGGATTAAGACCTTTTCCCATGGACCCCACCAAGTTGTCTCTCTTTTTTAGTGTATAAATAAGTGGTTTTGAAGACTCATGACCTCATCTTCTAATTCAGTCAACACAGGGTAGTTTACAACCGAGACATTAATCTCTATTTTGTAGCACAGTTTTTCTGTCATCTGTTATCTGTGCTGCAATATGGTGGTCTTGAGTTGCATAGAATCTGGTTGGCCCAAATTTCTCACGGGCAATGGCTCTGTTGCAACTGAATTCTGCAGCTTTTGCACCCATAACAATGAGAGTGATGGTGATGATGATGACGACGATAATGATATTGATATAGCTCCAGCAGCATAGTTAATTGGCACCATATATCAGTAGATGATTAGGCTGAGGAGGCACTACTGAGGGAATGAATGGCAAACGCACTTGCTGTCTTATTTGTAGATGAGATATGGGGTATTTACATATAGTAGTAATCTGTGTAAGCTTTTATATATAGCCTTGGTTCATTTTGTTTTTACTAAAATTTAGATTATACTCCCTCCGGTCCTATATATAAGAAACAAGTTACTTTTTTGGTTCATTGAATAACTCATGTATCTGGTCTATATTATAGACCAGAATATAGACCAGATACATGAGTTATTCAATGAACCAAAAAAGTAACTTATTTCTTATATATATGACCGGAGGTAGTAATATATAGTACTAGAGTGTTTTTGTGTAAACTATTTGTATGACATAATGTATGGTGTTTTATTAGTGATTAAGATTTAACTCCTCTCTCTCTTACTCGATATGTTCCTCCGTTATTATATTTTTGAGAAATAAAATGAAATGAAGATGATACACAGGAAAAAAGATCATCTATATTTTCTTTCTTTTTATTTTTCTATTACTATGTTTTTAGATAAATAAATGAAATATATGTGATACACATATGGTGGTAAGTATCATTTATTCCCCAGAAGCATAGCATTGGAGGAAAGAGAGAGAAAAAGAAATAGAGATTATCTTTTTCCGATATACACATAGTGAATAAGAGTGTCTGCAATTCCAGTTCTTTTTCTTTTGCGTTCTACATTATGCAGAATGATTAGTCTATATATGATGGCTCTCATGCAAATTAAGAGGAAAATCACTCAATGGTTTTCCTAACCATATCCTTGTTTCCAAATAATTATACTTTGCATGGAAATGTGTTACTTCAAATATTTCGGATGTGGCAGGTTGATCTATCTACAGAGTATCCCCCATAAAATATATATAAACACGCTAGCTCTTTTTAAATCCTATATGATTAATTTATAGTATTTCTATGATTTGTCCATCATATCAGCTTAATTTATTTGCACCAAAAGCTATCTATATATTACTTGAAAATATCCAGATTTATGAGAGAGAGAGTCAAAGTGACATTATAAAAATAATTGGGGGTTATCTTAAAATATAGAGCTTCCCACTTCATCAGAAAAGGATAATATAAATAATTTCTAGTGAAAGTAATGAAGCCAGAGACCAAATTAAATTTGTCCACAAATAAATGCCTTTAATTATAGAAACACATATTTTCCACTGGGTTATAAGTAGTAGCAGACTGCAGTAGCTAGGTTCATGTTCATACTGGATGGAATGAAAAATCGGAAGATAGATCAATACAATTTTTCATCTTTAATTTGTTTAGATATGACATAATAATAAAACAGAGATGAATAAACTGAGAAGAATCAAAGCAGTTTTCAATTGTTTAGAATTGCCATAAAATATATATGGAAGGGAAACTTATCTCTCAGTAACCCCCTTCGGATTACTTAATTAAATTAAAGGGGTCCAATGAATAGTAAATTAACATGCTATAAACCGATAATACATAAAGACTAGTGTCAAGTGAAATCAAAATTTGATGCATGAATTTTTACATTGAATGTTGTTGTTGTTATATATATATATATAGGCCATTAATTTTATGATACATTAAAGGCCCTTTAGTATTCTGCATTTTGTGTAACTTATGCCAACAAATTAATATGTTCAATAGAAGAAAGCGACCATTAATTGTCAGTGTTCGTGTATAATATACGCCATGGTCTTTAATCTTCATGTGGCTTTACTTTTTTTGGTCAACAATCTTCATGTGCTTGACATCGGACACAATATCCTTATTTTTTTTGTTAGTTTTTGGAATTGAGCTAGTTGTTGGGCAATTAATCCATATAATTTTTGGTTGGTTTTTGGATGGTTTTAAAATTTATAGGGAATTCCTATTAACACATACATGGTTTTCTATGTGCACATACATCTCCGCGGAACTAATAGTTCCGCGGGGTTAGTTCCGCGGGTGTATTTTTTTTAGCACACACATGTCCGCGGAACTATTAGTTCCGCGAGTTATAATTCTCCGCGGAACTATTAGTTCCGCGAATAATTATAACCCGCGGAACGAATAGTTCCGCGGAGAATTACAACTCGCGGAACTAATAGTTCCACGGACATGTGTGTGTTAGAAAAAAAATAAACCCGCGGAACTAGTAGTTCCGCGGAGAATTACAACTCGCGGAACTAATAGTTCCACGGACATGTGTGTGTTGAAAAAAAATAAACTCGCGGAACTAATAGTTCCACAGATATGTATGTGTATATAGAAAACGATGTATGTGTGATTAGAAATTCCCAAATTTGTATATATCCAATTGATATTAGGCCCAGTTGTGACTCCTAGTTTAGGTGACTCGGTCATAGAGACTACCACATCTAAATATCCAAAAAAGTTGAACCTGTTTATTAGTGAAGACTCACAAATGATTTTATATTTAACAGAACCGAGAGCCAAATATAGAAGAAATTAATGGATCATTGGATCCTAATCATCCTATAGCTTACGAATCAGAGCGAGAAGAAATGTTTGATTTCTTTTTTCTTCTTTCTGGGTAAATAATGTTGCTTAATGTTAGTTGCCGGCCTTAGCCCATTCATCAAATTAACCAAAGGATTCTTTTTTCTCTGGAATACTATAGGTATAAACCAAAAGTTGTTTTAGCTCATTCATCAAATTAATTAGATTTGTGCTGTTAAATAATTTATTTATTTATTTTTTGGAATTCAACGGGCCGAAGCCTAAAAACAAAAAACAACTATAAAATTACAAGGCAGGAAAATGAGACCCCTCTAAACTTTAATGGTAATGACAAAGATTATGTGGTAAAGAGGAATATTGAAATGTATTTTTTATCTCTGTGAGTCAAACCAAAGTTTGAAAACAAAATCGATTTAATTTAAAATTTGAAACAACCAACATCATCTTTTTTTTTATATATACAAAATCATGTTTCATCCATCAAACTTGATTTTGAGAGTTGCAAATGAGAAACATGCTAGAAGGCATTGATTTGCAAATATATATCCACAAAAGGCCAAATAGCATTCAATATTCAATGTCGGCATTAAATTCTGAACTAATTTTTTAAACATATATGGTGTATGAATAGAGTATTTCATCCCATATCCTTATGTATATGGCGTAGTGAGGAAGTTGACGGCAATTGTGGGATGGTTGCTTTGATTTCTTTGTCAAAATTGGGGCCTAAAAATGGTTTCAAACTATACACCAATTTTAGGTATGGAGCTTATGTACCAAAAATGGCGGTGGTTGTCATATATGATATTAATTCTAGTGTTGTTTACATCTATCTACATATTATACATTATACACGGTACTTTACCATTTTTGTGCTCAGAAGAAATATCATATATGTGTACAATGTATCTCGCTTGAAAACATTTCAGTGTTCAATCAAATGTCACAGCAGGGTCGGAAATGATAAATAAATTTAAGAATTAATAAAAAAAATTAAAAACTAGTTCATGGTATTCCAAACACAAATTGGTAAGAAAATACTCATATCTTTTTTATCTCTCATATTCTGATGTAACAACGTATTTAAATTCGAGACTTTAAATAATAATGTATCTGTGTAAGAAAAAAAATGGTTAATCCATTTACTACAAATAATATACACACACACAAACACTTCTACTATGTCAAACAGTCGAAATTTTACCATACTACAGAAAACATATGTGTCTAATTGAATTCTTTCAATATAAATAAATTTGAAGTTTGTTGAATCGCATTTATATTGGTATAGGTGGAAGATATATTTTGCTTTCAAAAATAACGAAAGTTGCTCGTCAATATCTGATACTAAATATGCATAGATTTTTGTTTATATAAATATAATTTTAATATGTTCGATGATGATGACTAATGTATTGGGGTGGGATCTCTTGGCCAATAATCCAACATGGCGGTGACGCGGATCTCATCTCACACAACCTGACTCAGCTGCAAATTGTGCCACTTTGGGCCAAGTCGAAACTGCCACTATATGTGGGAAGAAAAAAATGAGTAAGGTTAGGGTTTTTCTTTGGCCACCTCTCTCTTTGCTTCCCACCCCTATTTTTAATTTTTTTTAAAAAGAAAAAAATGTTTCTAAATAATTATGAATAGAAACACACTTTAGAAGGGTTTTAGATTTCACGGTTCCATAATATAAAAACATATTACAGAAGGTTAAAATACATTACGAAAACTAAGTTTTTATAATATAAAAATACCTTACAAAAATTAAGTCTTTGATTCGTAAAAATGCCTTACGAAATTTTGAAAATATACTTTGTGTGTGTTTGTCAAAAAAAAAAAAGATATGTGTGAAATTTTGAAAATTTTATTTTTAGTGATAAGATGAAATCCATCACTAAATGTAAATTTTATGTAGATAAATGTCTAACTCACATTTACCCAAAGACATTTCTCATATATTGACGGAATACGTCTGCCACTAAAAGTCAAATTTTCATAACTAAGTTTCATTGCATTGCAATGTGGTGACACAAATATGCTACAAACATGTTTTATTCGCGAATTATTAACCTCTAGTGATAGACTTTACGGAAACTTAATTTCTGAACATTTTTAAATTTTTAAAATGCACTATGGAAACTTAGTTTTTTATGTTTCCATAATCCCATAAAAGGAGCCCAAGAGTGCGTCTATGAAGAATTTCATAAATGCATTTTTATCATTTTGAAAAATTTAATTAAAATGAGATTTGGGCGGAGAAAAGGGAGAGGGTGGCCAAAGAAAAGACCACAAGGTTAACGATCCTATAATTTCTTCTCATGTAAAACAAGATATATATATTATATCCTTTTCAATCTATAAAACATGTCATTTTTTTAAGAGATTAAATTATGACATGTGTCATCTCTTATGCTGTGCCAAATGTGATATTTTCAACTTCTTTACTTTCAACTGAAACTGTTTTATTAGTTGACTTTTTTTTTTTAACTTGTAATAGACCCCTAGTTTGGCCGATAGTTTGATACCTTGATTAGTTAATTGGCATGGTACGAAATATGAAATGACTGCCACATGTGTTTCTTTCTGACATTGTCCCCAATAATATACACAGTCCTGTAGCTGCCACGTGTCATCACCCACGATGGTTTTTCAGATAGCACTCACCCTTTGCATGGAGAACTAGATTTTCCTTCTTGTTGCATTTCAAAAACAAACATCCCCAAAAACCCCGTATGAGAAAAAAGAAAAGAAAGACTCTTACAGAGTGAACCCCGTTGTTAACATGGCCAATTAGCCATCAACTGGTCCCATATTCATTCATCCAATGCCACATGTGCAGCCATGATTTTCTCGCTATTGATAAGCACAAGCACCATTTTATCATCATGCCATATTTGCTCTCTCTTTCTCTCTTTGCAATTGGCCATGTCACTGTCATTCTTGCTGTTAAAAACCATGCTCCCCAACCCAACCTTTGTTATCAAAGTTCCTTAGCAGCAGAAGCACATGTTTAGAGGGGGGAAAAAAACTAGAAGAAACAGCTTCAGTTTCTAGCATCTAGTTATACCTTCTAATCAAAGCAGTTAGAAAGAAAAGCAGCTTTTGCCTTATCTCAGGTGGGGCTCTTTTTTTTTTTTCTGCTCCTCATCATACTAACTTACTATAATTGTGAAAAACGAAACTGGGTTTCCTTTTCCTTGCCTAAAAAAAATGAATCTTTTTTTGTTTTGTTTTGAACTTTACAGTAATCCATGAATCACTTCTTATTTTTCTGAATTCTGTCACTGTGTGTATGTTTGTGTGTCTGAAGTGTGAATCTTTAAGCCTGTCTCAAAAGTTTCCAACTATGTTGGGTTTTAATGTTTGGTACTTCTTCTTTTTTTCAATTCTTGTATTTCATTATTTTTTGTTCTTTCTTTCTGTGAGCTTGTTTGCATGTACTTTCAAATGTAATGGGAAGGGGAATTTCCTTTTTGGGTCTCTTGGAGTTTGAACTTTAGTTACTTTATTTATTTAAACAATTCAGAATGGCAAAATCAACTTGTAGTTCCATACATGACCCAAATGTTTCCCTTTTTTTATTACTTTCTCTCTCTTAAAAAATTTATATGCTTATTATTTGATTACTCAATTAGCTGAACCATACAGATTATTTTACTCTGCTTGTAAGGTTTGTTCAAAGCCTAATAAATTTCTCTTCTCTCTTGTTCAAGCAGACAACTGGTTTGGTCAACCATGAACAACAGCATTCCAGGTTGGAATTTTGAGAGTGATAGGTGCATCACCAATCAAAAGAAACCCATAGGGTATGTGTCAGTATGTTACCTATTTCTGTCAAAAAAAGGACACTGTCCCATTTCTAATATAACTTTGTTTTGATTAAATATTTAGATATATCTATGTGGTCAATTATACAGGCAGGACCAAGGAATTGTAGAGCTCTTATGGCAAAATGGGCAAGTAGTTACGCACAATCAATCACATAGAAAACCATTTGGGGATTCATCTAATTTGAGACAAGTTCAGAAAACTGATGGACCAATATTAAGGACTAGTGGTCCATTTGAGAATTCAAGTAACTTGAGTCAAGAAGATGTGACAGTCTCATGGATCCAATGCCAACTTGAGGATCCATTGGAACAAGAATTCTGTTCAAACCTTTTATTACCAGAACTAGCACCACCTTGTGAAGTTGAGTCTTACAAACCAATCAGGCAATTGGAAGAGGGAAATTCTGCCAAACCTGTTGCCTCTCATGCAACTTCAAGTTCACAACCACCTAACATGATGAAACCCTCCTCATGTGTTCAGGAATTCCCAAGGAATAATCCTATGCCAGCTCCAAGATTTCATGTTCCCGGTTCGTCTCAGAAAATCAATGACTTTGGTGGATCGCGAAAGGTCCTCAATTTTCCTCACTTTTCAGCACCCCACAATGTTTCTCCACCAAATGCTAGTGAACAGCTTAGAGAGAAAGTTACTCCTAATCTGTCACAAAATGAAGCCAAGGAGTGCTCATTGGTGACGGTTGGTTCGCGTCACTGTGGCAGCAATCACATCCCTCAGGATCCAGATTTGAGCAAGGTATCAAGCAATGGTGTTTGGAGAACAATTCCTCGGAGCGACAAAGGAAAATCAGAGATGGTTGAAGTTGAACCAACTTTGATTTCATCCTCTGGTGGTTCAGGCAGTAGTAGTATTGAAAGAACTTGTTCCCTATCAACAAGAAGTCATGGCCAAAAGAGAAAAAAGACAGATGCAGAAGCATCAGAGGAACAAAGTGAGGTGAAGCTCTTTCCTGTTTCCATTTAGTCATTTACCCTCATGATTCAAAGAAGCTTGCTTTTGTTCTTTTAGTCCTTTTCTCTCTTTTTTAACTTTCTTTTGGCCTGATGAGTTGTGTCTACATGTGTTATTAATAGGCCACAGAACTTAAATCAGCTGATGGAAAGAAGGCTTCTCAGCAGGCAGGCTCTTCCAAAAGGAACCGTGCAGCCGAAGTTCATAATCTATCCGAAAGGGTGAGAGAATGGTAATTTTCTGGTAAATTTGGAACTTGTGTTAACTTCTCTTACCATTTTTTGTTTCACTAATGCAGAGAAGAAGAGATAGGATCAATGAGAAGATGAGGGCATTGCAGCAACTGATACCTAATAGTAACAAGGTCCACTAGTCACTATCATATATTTGTGACCATCTTAAATCTTTTCATAGGATTCAATCATGGTGGAGTAATAACAAAGTGCTGTAATTGCAGACAGACAAAGCATCAATGTTAGAAGAGGCAATTGAATACTTGAAATCACTTCAGTTACAGCTTCAGGTACAAGTGCCATACAATATCTTATGTATGACAATATTGTCTCACACTTGGTAACAAAATGTAACAAATTTTGTTCTTGCTACTAGGTAATGTGGATGGGGGGTGGCATGACACCCCTGATGTTCCCTGGAATTCAGCACTATATGTCACAAATGAGTATGGGAATGGCTACACCTTCTTTGCCTTCTATTCACAATCCAATGCAATTACCAAGAGTGACACATGATCAGTCCAACTCCATATCTGTGGCTCAGATACCAAACCAGGCTGTAACGTGCCAAAATCCAGTTTATGGTGCATTTAATTACCAAAATCAGATGCAAAACCAATACCTTTCAGAGCAATATGCACGTTACATGGGTTATCTGATGCAAAGTGCCTCTCAGGTAATTGGTTTATTCTATTATTACTATATAAAAAATGTAGGTTCTGGTGTGCACCAAGAAAAGTAGGTCCCGGTTTCCCATACTAGGATATGTGTCACCTCTCAAATCATGACATGTGTCACTTTCTGAGTTCTTTTTATTTTATTTTTAAACTAAAATTGTTTTGTTTGTTGGATTTTTGTTATTATTTTTGTTAGGAAAAAACTCGTACTTTATATGGGTATAGTCCTAGTTAAAGTCTAAAGTGAACTGTGATTTTATTTTTTTGCCTTGCCAAATCCCTCATGCGTTATGTTTCTCACAGTTTACCCTTCAAATAAATTTTCCCGGTGACCATGTTGGTTTTGTCTTGCAGCCAGTGAATGTATTTGGATATGGTTCACAGGCAGCACAACATAGTCAAACAATAATTGCACCAAGCAATACCAGTGGACCCATGAGTGGAGCAGCAAATTTTGACGATGCTGTGAGTGGCAAAATGGGTAAGCCATACTTCAAGTAGTTTCATTGGCAAAATTTTATAAAAACCAAAACGAAAAAATATATATATTACAAGGACTACAAAGTTATTTAAACAAAAAAATAAGGATGGTAAATCAATTATACAGAGAAAGTGTACCCAATTTTTTCACATCATTTTTCCCTTTTCACTCAAAGGTGGGTCTAGGGGTAGTGATGTAGAGAAAAATGATGTTTTTGTTTTTGGTCAAAGGGACAAATGATGTGAACATAACACTTTTGTATGGAGGAATTTCACCATTTTCTTGTGGGTAAAAATATGCAAGCCATCATGTGAACAACCCATGTAAGTCTTTAAAATTAAAACAGAAACTGGTGCTTTGACCTGGATAAAAAAATTAATTAACCTCTCTAGTAGTCCTTAATAAAGAACTTAGACAAATTCCTTGTAATTGATAACATTATAATGTGAATGATACACATGATCATGGCAGCTATGCTCAGTTCATGACTACTTCTTGAAAATCTGGTCCCCTCAGAATTTTTACCAATGCAATGATGTAAATAAATACCTAAGCAACTTATACACTTTAAAACCTTGTAACAATTGACATGATTTTACTACATATCAAAATCCAAATTATTTTTGAGCTAGTTGCCTCCACTTGATTATGTTCCTTCTAGTACATTCACTAATTCCTTTTTCTACTTTTCAGGTTCTTCCACCTTTAACTAAATAGCAATACCTGGAATTTACTCCATTGAATGGATTGACAAATGGAGTCAACCCTTAAAAGCACCAAGATTACTCCAATTTTATTTAGTTTGGAGGTCATGTTGTTTATATCAAATTTTGAAGCCTATTATTTAACTTTTAGAAATTGTAGTATTGTAGTATATGCAGGTCATTTATTATGGGCCAGGTTTGTACACCTCTCCTTGGACCCATCAGTTTTAGCATTTTGTATTGTTTGTAAATCTGGGAAAGAAACAGTTATTATTATACTATCAAGTATCAATGCCATAGAGGCATAGACTCTGAAGTCAAGCTTGAGATTCTTACATTTCTGTTGTCTCTTCACTTGGCTAATTCATGTGATGAGTTAATTTTCTCTAATAAAGGAACATCTGTCAAATTTAGGCTGATTTATAGGCAAAACCAAATTTATGATTGAATATGACCGAAAAAATACTTGAAAAATTGGAAGGGGACTTTTCAAAATGTAGATCTTTAACCGTGAGAATTTTATGTTCTTAGATTTTTTTTTGGTCTAATAGGAATGGTAAACACACACACAAGTGCCTCAACTGGGGATCGAACCATGTCCAACCTAGCAACGAAGGATGGTTTTAACCTTTTTATGTTCTTAGATTAAATTTTTTTAAGGGATCATAACATGCATGATACAATTCAAACTTCCTATATATAATTTAATCTGATAACTATAATGGCACTAATTATTTATAATTAATTGAATTCAATTTATACACAATAGTGCCGATTAAATTAACGGAGTATCAGATATTTGTAGAGTAAAACTATAAATAACTGAAATAAATTAAAATATTTAGATTTAAGATTGTTTTCAAATATGATTGAATGTTCAAAATATCCAAGTTCTTTATTTCAAAAAAAAAACCAAATTCTTTAAAATTTTAAAATTTAAACAATGATTTGATCGAGTTTCTTTTAAAACAAGAAATTCCACGGTTTCTTTCCTTTGTTCTCCCTGTTTGTAGTTGAACTGCATAATGATGTCAAATCCCATGCCATTTGTTTCTTTTGTATTCTTCATTTAGTCATCATCATTTGATTTTTTTTATCTCATCTGTCTTGGTCATGCTTCTCCAATCAACCCTTGAATGTTTTGTTTGAATGGTAGTGTCAACTTAATTGGGATAAAATCATGATATTTGTTAATCGAGCAAATCAAATTGCGTGAAACACATATATGCAAAGAGAATGACAAGAAAAAGACTGAAGAGAGAAGATAGAGATATATGGGACCCCATAGATGAAGATATGTAACCAGAACAAAAGGGGTATAGGTATATGATTAATTCAAGCCATATCAACTTCGTTGTATATGGACTAGTTTCATCCTCTATCTCTCTTAATTTCCATATACACACATCTATTTCTTGAAGTTGAATGTTGGAAAAAGATAGATAGCTACTCTGGCAAAGTTGTTTTTTTCTTCATTCTGTGAAAAGATTTTTTTTATCATGGTATTTATATTTATACTCATTGTAAATGTTAATATATATACTATATATTATACAAGGGTGTGCAAGGATCTTTTCAAGATTCGGCTCCTCTAAAGTGAGTAAATCAGTTTAGAGCCTAAATTGTAATTAATCTCAATCATTGAGGAGAAAATCAAGGGTTGATATTATAAGTATAAGTATAAATATAACAAATCATGGATGTGTTAGAATATCAACCCTTGATTTTCTTATCAATGGTTGAGATTAATTACTTTCCATTCTAAAGTGATTTGCTCACTTTAGAAGAGCCAAATCCATCTTTTCAAACATATAAACCATTTTTTTTATAATCAAACGTAAACCAATTATAAGAGTGTATTATAAAAACATGTTTCAAATTTTTTATCAGATGCCAATGTTGCATATTTATGTCTTCCCATTTTTTTCTTCCCTTTTAGCATAATATTTATGTCTTCAGTTTTCATAGAATATAAATTTAATAAATTCAATTGTTGAGGGAAAATTTCATATCAAGTAAGATTAAGTATATAAAAATTCATATTTTTTTAGAATCTGAATTTAACAAAATCCAGTTAGTCCGTTTTTGTTATTTTTTGTGATATCTTAAAAAACAAATACTATAAAATAATATAAGGTTTTATAATCATAAATAAAAATTAAAAAAAACTAAACATTGTCTAAAAAAATTATTTTTTAAGAGAGATATACAATATTCATAATAACAAATATATAATTTAAAATTTTTATAGACAATATATTATTTTTTGCATTTCGTTCTAAAATAATTTTCAATTAAAAAATTACTCAAAAATATTTCCTCTAAAATCATATGCCTCAACAGAGATAATTGATCAGCTTAGCTTCAAACGAAAAATGGGATGTCGGTTGTTGTGTTCAATTGGTTGGCCATTGGTCGGGAACTATGGCCATGTGGGTCCCTCCTTTGCGACATCCCCAAATTTTAATGTTAAGTCTTCATCTTCTAATTATCTAATTATTGGAGTACATATATATATGTCGGGGCCTTGAACTGGTTTTCAAATTTAAGATCCGAGAGGTTCGAGTTTTTTTGTGTGTGTCTAGAACAGGATATCCCCGTATGTACGTGGGGATTAATCCCTTTGAATTAGATGGAATATTATAGGTGGTAAAATTCTATTACACAAAATTTAAAGTTGTTATATTTCTATGTCCTGGATTATGTTTATTTCATTTGATATAATTTTTTTCAAAGATAAGATATAATCAAGGTAGTTAGAACCAGACTGGTCATTGAATCGGTGAGGGCAGGGGTTTAAGGTTCAAAGATTCGACCAGAGTTCAATGTTATAATTAAATAATATTATTTTAATTTTTAATATAATATATAACGCAATATTGAGTAAAACTTAACATAAAATTAATAACTTTATAAAGAAAAATTAAACTTCAATATAAAATGTCATAATTTATAGGCTTAAATAAGTTTTCAGTCCCTGTAAATATCCGATTTTTGATTTTAGTCCATTAAAAAAAAGTCAAACAAGTTTAGTCCTTTAAAATTTTTTTTTGGTTTTGGTCCTTTTAGTGCTAGGTGGCACATTATGACCCAGTCAGCATGTCTACGTGGCAGAAAACGCTGACGTGACCTATTTATGTTTTGAATTTAGTCCCTATAAAACTTTTAAGTTTTGAATTTAGTCCTTCTCAAAATTGAGATTTTGATTTTAATCCCCCTTTCTCCTCCACCACCACGTCCTCCTCCTTTCTTCATCCTCTCTCTCTCCCCCCTCCACCACCACCACTCTCTCTCTCCCCACCACCACCACCACCCAAACACACACACACTCTCTCTCTCTCTCTCTCTCTCCCCCCACCACCACCACCACCACCTCTCTCGTTTTCTCTCTCTCCCCCACCACCACCACCACCCAAACACACACACACACTCTCTCTCTCTCTCTCTCCCCCCCCACCACCACCACCACCACCTCTCTCGTTTTCTCTCTCTCCCCCACCACCACCACCACCCAAACACACACACACACACTCTCTCTCTCTCTCCCCCCCCCACCACCACCACCACCTCTCTTGTTTTCTCTCTCTCCCCACCACCACCACCACCCAAACACACACACACACACTCTCTCTCTCTCTCCCCCACCACCACCACCACCTCTCTCGTTTTCTCTCTCTCCCCATCACCACCACCAAAACACACACACTCTCTCTCGTTTTTTTTCTCTCTCTCCCCACCACCCCCACCACTACCACCACCCAAACACTCTCGTTTTCTCTCGAGTTCTTGGAAGTTCTGTCTTTCTTACTTTGGTTTGTGTTGCTATGCTATGAGAGAGAGAGTGTTTGGGTGGTGGTGGTGGGGAGAGAGAGAGAGAGAGAGAGTGTGTGTGTGTGTGTGTGTGTTTGGGTGGTGGTGGTGGTGGTGGGGAGAGAGAGAGAGGGGGTGGTGGTGGGGGGTGGTGGTGGAGGAGAGAGGATGAGGGAAAAGGAGGAGAGAGAGGGGGTGGTGGTGGAGGAGGAGAGGGTTGAAGGAGGGGACGAAGGAGAAAGAGGGAGGGGGTTGATGTGCTTTAGTCCCTATAAAAATTTTAAGTTGTGTAATTAGACCTTATAAAAATTTTAAGTTGTGTAGTTAGACCCTATAAAAATTATGATTTTTGATTTTAGTCCCGTGATAGGAAGAAAGTCCTAGTCAGCAGGTCCTTATAAATTTTAAATG
This sequence comes from Glycyrrhiza uralensis, assembly GCA_030159175.1. Taxonomy (NCBI): domain Eukaryota; kingdom Viridiplantae; phylum Streptophyta; class Magnoliopsida; order Fabales; family Fabaceae; genus Glycyrrhiza; species Glycyrrhiza uralensis. Next base: position 2,631,270 of record BRZY01000006.1, read on the forward strand.
ACGTGTCAAGTCATGACAGGGACATACATATGCCACATCAGCACAATACAGTAGTAATTCACTAAAAGGACTAAAACTAAAATTTTTTTTTTAAAGGACTGAAATAGTTTGATTTTTTTTTAATGGACTAAAATCAAAAATCGGATGTTTACAGGGACCAAAAACTTATTTAAACCTAATTTATAACATAAAACATTCAAAATTACAAATAATTGAAAAAAGTGATATCTATTTCTTTTAAAAAAATAAAAAATATCGGTAATTTTGAATTTTTAAAATATTGAAACGGTTCAAACCGGTTTTTGCCTGGTTTTCCCGATTTTTGATCGATTTTTTCGATTTTTGACCAGTTCTTTGTTGGTCTGATTTTTGGAGTCGTCCAAACCTGAGGGGGTCCGATTCCCAATCCAACCGTCCGATCCGGTTCTAACTACACTGGATATAATATTTTTCAAAAATCTGATCTAGTTTTGTTTGAATTTTGATGTGAGAATGTGTATTAACTACGCTATTAGTGTTAAGTCCTACATGTAGGTGATGTGAAGACATCATAAATCCTTACTGAAAATGTTACAATGAAAAGAAGAGTTGCCCCTTTTTCTCTCCTGTATAGCATTTTTTTTTGCCGACCAAAACAAAGTTCATTGCATGAGTATAATTTAGCCAATTGACATCTACATCAGATTAGAGTAGGCCAAAACACACTGGTCAAACAAATAACATATGCAAAATCTTAATAATACATCACAGGACACACTGCTGTTTTATCAACAAACATTGACGAAATCGGAACGGAGAACAACCAATATAGCATCGTAGGTGAAGATTTTTCACAATCCAAAAAATACTATTAAGACATTTTTTTTGGTCGATAAAAATACGGCTTTTTTTATTTGCATATACATATATTCTTATATACACATACATTTAAAAGCTAAAAGACCAAAATATCCATTTCATTTAAACAAACAGTTCCGTGGTCGCACACACACACAAACACACACTCACAGTTCCGTACATTCACACTTCCGTGGTCACACACACACAAACACGCACTCACACTTCCGTGGTCACTTCTGTGGCCGTCAATCTCTGTCCCTCACTCTTGTTGCAGCAGATCGTCGGAGAAGAAGAAGAAGCAGATCGGATGGAGAAGAAGCAGAAGTAGGTCAATGATGGAAGCAGAAGTAGATCACGCGACCCTCACTTCCGCGACCTCATGACGGCGAGGCAAAAGCGTGGTTCGGATACGCTTTTGGACGCCTCTGAAATGGGAAGAAAACAGGGAAGGGAAGAAAGAAAAAGTAGAGAAAGAAGGGAAAGAGAAAGAAGGGAAGGAAAAAAAAACCAGATTGGAAGAGAGAGAGACAGAGAGAGAGAGTGGCGTGGGGATGGAGATACAGAGTGAAAGAGAAGGAGGAAGAGTGTGGCTGCGGAACTAATGCTGCAGAACTATTAGTTCCGCATCAGTGCAGAATTAATAGTTCCGCAGGTGTTATTTGTGTGTGTGCAATAAAAATAATACCCGCGGAAGTAATAGTTCCGCACTGTTGCGGTGTGGAACTAATAGTTCTACAGGTGTTATTTGTGTGTGTGCGCTAAAAATAAGACACGTGGAAGTAATAGTTATGCACTGATGCAGAATTAATAGTTTCGCACGATACAAAACACGAAAAGGGTATTTTAGGTTTTGTACTGTTTACGTATGTGTAAATAGTAACATGTGTATGTGCATTTAAAAATCCCCTAAAAATACCATAAGACATAAGTCGTGGTAGTCTTCTTTTTTTTTTGTCAAAGTAGAATTCATTGATAATGGGCAAAGCCCGCAGCCCCAAAGGCAATACAAACGGCCCAGTATTAAACTTGCCATAGTCAAGCTTAAGCATTGTCTCAAAGCATCTATCTTACAATCCAAGGACAAGCACCTGACTTAGCAGACATAATCTAAACACAGCAGAAGTACAACAAACTCAAAGCATACAAACAACACATCAAGACTGCTAGATGAACACTAACAGAACAAACTGCTAACAAAGACAACAAGATGGACACTAACTAAACAGAACACTTACAGAGATTAACACTAACTAAATAGAACACTTACAGAACCACCTCCAAGCACGCATCTGACTTGTTGATTTTTTTTGAGTGGGTTGGGTTAGGCCCATTTGGGGCACCCAAACCTTTCACCCTACCCAATTTCAGCCCACATGTCTACAAACCCTTTTCTTTTTTCTTTTTTCTTTCCTTTTTTCCTTTTTTTCTCGGACCCCAGCCACCATTGCTCCAAGCTGAAGTAGGGAGGGCGATTCACAGCACCTACACAGAAGCCTAGTTCCAGAGAAGGCAAGGACGGTGATCCTTCAGTGTCCCAGAAAACCAACGAAGCCAACAAATCCAACAAAAACCGAAAACACCATAACAACAACGAAACAAGAAAAACAATGAGAGAAGAAAAAAAACCAACAGCCAACAAAAGAACCGCCACCAGACATGGCACAAAACAAAGCATCTCAGGGAGGCACGAATCCTAGGAGCACAACTCCACAGCGAGCTCCAAGCTCAACGAGGGAGACGACAACACAATCCTACCAAGGGAAGACACGCGGTCCGCCCAAGCCGATGCAACTCTCCCTTCACTCCAGCCCAAGCCATTGCAGCGATGAACCTCTTAGATTCGCCCTCAAATGCTTCCTAAAATTTGGATTTGACGGGGAAGAACATTGGGGATGGCGGCGGTGGTTTCATGGTAGTCTTCTATGATAGGCTTGCTAACATATTCAAGAGGCAAGCCCAGTGGGATGCCCCTTTATACATTTGGGCCCTTTTGTTTTTGGTAAAGGCCTGTAGCCTGTGATATAAACGATTGGTGATGGAGCCCTGAAAAAAATGATTAAAATATAAGGCAGAATAAAATAAAAAAAACTGTTATTGATTTATTGAGCAAAATGAAAAACTTATCATTGATTTTGACCAAAAAAAAACTTATCATTGATCAAATAGTTGTGGCTTGTCTATTGTCTCCCAAAAGGGGCTCAACTCCAAACTCTGAAGTTCATTATTCTTCTATATCATTGCTGAATGTGTTATATTATTATCATATAATTGCACCTCTTTCATCTTCATGAACAAACTTGTATTTTTCTATTCAAAACTCTGCACTCCTTTTTTCCCCATCATTAGCCAACTAGATTTTAAAAAATAATTTATAGTGTAATATTACAGGTGAATTATTTCTAAAAATTAAAGAGATTAATATTAATAAATATTTAGAAATACCAACAGGTTAGGTTTAGCAGCAGGGACTAGTCTTTCACAACGTGACAAATCACAGTTTGAACCCTCACTAGGAGAGATGTCCACATTTTAGGAAATGTGAGAAACCAACAATTTTTTTTAAATATTTTAAAAGAAAAATGGAAATTAATTTTTAAAAATATTCTATCAAACAAAACATATGATATAGTAATGGCGGCGCCGTTTTTTTTTTTATCAAACCAAAGCTCGAAAACGAGACCTTGAAATGAGGATCAACCGCAGTTGACAATCAAACCAACCATATAGACATATTGATAAACCAAATCAATAGGCTAATAGCACCCTATCCAGTTAATACATCGATGTAGCCACTGCATAATGGTAAAAAAAAAAAAACCGAAAAATTTGCAGAAAATTTGTAAATTTCTAGCAGTGGCAATTTACTTTTCAAAATTCTCAATTTCGATTCAATGAATTGTAAGAAACAAAAATTTCCAATGAATCATAGTAAACATTATTTCAATATGCGTTAGATAATTATATATAAAGGATAAAATTTAGTATAAATAATAAGTGTATATGTTCGCGTATGCATTTTATAAATTATTCATGACATTTACAATATTATCAATGATTCACTGGATTGGATCTTTTTGGCTTACACTAATTCATTGTAACTGAGATATTTGAAAAGTAAAATATTGCCTTCAGATAATGATTTATTTTTCTACCAAAAAATCATTTATTTGGAGTTTTTTCGAAATAAAAATTATTTGATCCCCTCCCTCTGGCTATAATGCGCAAGGACGGAACTACATGTTGGGTAAAAGGGGCAATCGCACCCCCACTCCCTAAGAAAAGTAGTTACCCTCCCTCTTTTAATTATATGTTCGTCCCCTTCCCCCATATATCTATCCTTGCTTAATTAGATATCCCACCCCTGCATAGGTATATTCCTTTTCATAGATGATCGATAATTTAAATTCTTTTAGATAGATGATAATGTTTCTATATACATAATGAATTTTAAAATAGTAAAAAAAAACTTCTTATAACAAATTGCCTAACTTTTAGGGTAACACACTTTAAAATAAAAAAATTCATTTTTATTAAATTAAATTTTAGATAATTATTAATATTAGAAGTTGATTTTACTTAGCATATGTTTAATTTTTGCACCCGTCAGCAATCTTTTCTAGTTCCGTCCCTGAATTAATGCGCACATGCAGGCACTCAATTTAGATTTGGTAATTTGTTTATTACATTTCAAATGATTCTCTATAATTCGTTGGATTTCTCTTGTGCTTTCAATTTATTGAAATTGATATTCATGAATAGTGTCATCTCAAATCGTCATAATTCATTAGCATTTTTTTTCCTAAAATAAAAGCTGAATCCCTTGCCTCTAGCGATATTTATATATACTTTATAAAAACATTCACCATATTGTTCATAATTTTTCTTACACTTAAATTAGTAGTATATATGATTCCTTGAATTTCTTTTGGCTCCATATTCATTGAAATTGAAAATTTCCACACACAGAGCTAGGGGTGTTCATGTCATGACAATTTTTTTTATCTAGTAGAAATGGTAAATATACACACAACCGCACCAATCGGGACCGAATCACATCCAATCTATCAACGCAAAATAGATTTAACTATTTGTGTTACGCTTTACAGACTGTCATGACAAATTTTTAAACACAAACTCAATCCCAAACCTGAAAATTAAAAAACCAATAATATACATACAAGGGTTACACATTCAAATGATATTAATATTATTTTTGAAATTTATTATTATTTATTTGTATCTCTGTTAAATGAAATAAGGAAAAAATTATTAGAATGAAATGATATTTTCTTTTTTGGATACCAAAATGATATTTTGCTTGAATCAAAATTATTTAAGACTTAAGAGTTTAGAGTAAAATTGTAAAGAATTGATGCTAATTCCTTTTGGTTTTCATATTTCCCCATTCTCACGTGCGAATATTCGAATATGCGGCGGTGTGGCCTTTTCTGTACCACTTACCTTGTCAATCTTTTCTCACTTCACTTTTTTTTTTTGGTGAACTTTTCTCACTTCACTTGCCAACATGCAAATCAACCATATATAGCATACTCTCTACTCGGGTGTCGTTTTGGACAATCGAAATTACCAAGAGAGACCCAAACGACGCGTCGTTTCACCGTACTCTTCTGTTTGGCTGGCACCGATCAATTTTATAAATATCAACCAACGACCACCTCTACAAAAAGCTGCAACAACTCCTGACTCGCGTTTCGTACCGATTAAAATATTGCACCTCACCTCACCTTTATTTTATTTTTCTTTTCTTTTCCCTTTCCCCTTTCTCTCTGAATTTTCTGGGAAACCAAACACCGACCAAACCCTCTCACTTTCCTCCTGCAAAATCTCCATAACCAATAGCGATATCCGCTTGGTATCTTCGCGATCCGGTCGAGCTGAGAGAGAGAGAGAGTGGTTTGGTGCTTTGAAAAAACTTAGCTGCATGAGCTGGTTTGGGAAGCTGCGTTTATTCTCCAACCTAAACTCATTTCGCTTCATTTCCTGTTTGTTAATTTTTATCCCTCATTTCTCACCTCAATCGCGTTCTCCTTTCTTCAATCTCATCAGCAATTCCCTCGAACCGTTGTTATTAATCGATAATATTAATATTAATATTATTAATAGTAATCTCAATCGTAATTGCGGATTGTCTTCTCACTATGGAGTCCCGAATTAAGAGTAATCCTCAATTGCGCAAAGGTTTGTTTTCGATAACAACGCTGTTTTTATTTATTTATATTTAATTTCTTATGCTTTCAGTTTGAATTGATTTCGTTTTGTAAATGTAGCTGCTGCATGTTTTGTTTCTTCATTTTCGCTGCAGCTTAAATTGATATATGTGTTGTTTCTATCTCACTGCGTGTGTCTGTTGTAATTAAATTTTTTTTTGGGGTTGTTTTCCGCTTCCTCGTTGTATTGTAGGTCTTTGCTATGCAAACGAGGACCGGCAGCGTGAAAGGTCACCGTCTGTTATTGTCATAGGCGGTGGCATGGCAGGGATTGCTGCTGCTCGGGCACTTTATGATGCCTCATTTCAGGTATTCAAGCAAATTACATGTATTTAATTTAGTTATTGTCTTTTACTTAAAAAAACTTTGGTTTGTTAGAGTTGCATGCCACACAATGTTGTCCTTCCGAGTCTGCCTCATGGCTGGCTGCTTACATGACTACAATTATCCGTGTCTGTGATTAGCTGCATGGATTGTTGTGAGTTTTATATATATTTCTACTAATTGAAGACGATTAAGAGTTAATTCTTCTGTACATGGAATGGAACTTTGTTTTGCGCCCCTCATAAGTTTAATGCTAGTTGCAATTTTTCCACTGGAAAAATTGTTGAACTCATTTATGATTGTGATTGTTATGTTTTGGTTCAAATTTGATGTTATCCACTTATCCGTAGGTATTTTTTTTGGATAAAAGCATTTTATAGTTCCTGGGAAGCTATCCTGGGTGATATGACTTCACTTGGTTATTTTGTTGTTTTAAAATTGGACTGGTTTTGTTCTTTATTCAAATCAAATGACACGTTTGGGGAAAAATAACATTTCCACAAGGTGACGGAGATGAGCAAACATATATGTAGCAAATGAAGAGAGGCACCATCTCCTTTATTTTTTGTTTTCCTTTCCCCCTTCTTCCCCCTTGAAAATGCCTACTCTTGTTGCTATGAACTTTGTTTGCATTGGAAGAGTTATACTGAAGCTTACTATTTTTTTTGTTCAGGTTGTTCTCTTAGAATCACGGGAAAGACTTGGTGGCCGAATTCACACTGATTACTCCTTTGGCTTTCCTATTGACCTAGGTGCATCATGGTAAAGATTATACTCGTTTTATTTTAATTTTTTCACACTGGCAAGAATGCAACATTTCTCCCTTTTTTCTAGCGTTGAAAGTGGCAGACCATGATTCAGGTTGCATGGAGTTTGCAAGGAGAATCCACTGGCTCCATTGATTGGGAGGCTGGGGCTACCTCTTTATCGGACTAGTGAGGATAACTCTGTCCTTTATGATCATGATTTGGAAAGGTAAATGCATCTTTTTTATATATGGTGGTATCAGTTATCTGTTTATGCTGTACTTTTGTAATTAATTGATACCATGGGGCATGCTTCAATTTATCCTCTGGTCATCTTGAATCTTGAATGGTATACATTATTGGTATGGGACATTTTTTAATTGAAATTCATCAACTTCTTACAGCTATGCTCTCTTTGATATGGATGGGAACCAAGTTCCACAAGAGTTGGTAACAAAAGTTGGTATACAATTTGAAACGATTTTGCAAGAGGTATTCATTTGATATTTCTAGTTATTGGGTTTACCAGATGTATTGTATTTTTATTTTTATTTTTATAATAGAAAGCAAATTTTCAGGAATACAATGTTTTTCTAATTGATGTCACTAATGTTTGATTCAACTTATTGTTATTATGAGCATCTCCTCTAATGATTGACACTGTTTTAATGCAGACAGATAATGTACGACAGGAATTCAGTGAAGACATGTCCATATTCCGTGCAATTTCAATTGTTTTTGAAAGAAAGCCAGAATTGAGGTCATTATTGTCATAAAACTCAAATTCTTTGACCACCATTATTCATTTTCTTGAAGCTCAATTAATGTGTAATTTGACTTTCACTATTGGATGCAGATTGGAGGGGCTTGCACACAAGGTGTTTCAGTGGTATTTATGCAGAATGGAGGGCTGGTTTGCTGCAGATTCTGAAGCCATATCACTGAAATGTTGGGACCAGGTGATTGGAAGAAACCGAGTTGAAGATGTTTGTGTTCCTAATTATTTGTATCATCGATTTTGAAGTTTCTGTCATGGAAACTTGAAATTGCATGAAAAATCATTTATAGGTGGTGGGGATGGGCTGAAGAGTCATCGATTTTATTTTGTCTTTCATCTCAGTTCTTTGCACTTGTCCATCTTTTTTTCTATACACATCATTGAAGGACATGATTATAAAATGGCAAACTCACTTTTGTGCACTATAGTTTTTTGTTTGAGGTTAAATGATAATGGTATGCCGTTTGTACTGGCTTTCGTAAAGGATATTAGATGGAAGGGATGTAAATATGAGATTGATGAGTGACTTCATATGGTGTTCCCAGTCATAGTATGTTGCTAGTAACTTATTACTCTATATATCTGCTTACAGGAAGAATTGCTCCCTGGAGGTCATGGTCTTATGGTAAGGGGCTACCTGCCTGTTATACATACCCTAGCCAAGGGTCTTGACATTCGCCTGGGACACAGGTAGATATTAGTTTAAAGTCTTGTTTTGAAAGTCTCTGTACTTTTATGTTGCTTCACTAAATTTACTGGCATTGATAATACTTATTTCAGGGTCACAAAAATAGTTAGGCGATATAATGGAGTAAAGGTGACTGTGGAAAATGGGAAAACATTTATCGCTGATGCTGTTATTATTACTGTACCTCTTGGGGTGCTGAAAGCAAAGAGCATAAAATTTGAGCCAAAGCTCCCAGACTGGAAAGAAGCTGCCATTGCTGATATTGGAGTCGGGGTTGAGAATAAAATAATTTTGCACTTTAAAAATGTATTTTGGCCTAATGTGGAGTTCCTGGGAGTAGTTGCTGAGACATCTTATGGATGCAGTTACTTTCTTAATCTCCACAAAGCTTCAGGTCATCCTGTCCTTGTTTACATGCCTTCTGGGAAGCTGGCCAAAGACATTGAGAAAATGTCTGATGAAGCAGCTGTTAACTTTGCTTTCATGCAGCTCAAGAAGATCCTTCCAGATGCTTCTTCACCGGTAACTATAATAGTTATTTATTTCACTCTTTAACTATGGAAGAAAAGTAAGCACTTCAAAGCGGATTTGGTTACTGAGGGGTGTACTCTAAAGGATAAAGTGTGGAATTGAAACAATTGATTAGGAAAATCAACGATTATAACACACTCTTTACCCTCTAAAGTGCGCCTCTTGCGTTAAAGTAGCCAAGTCTCTTGAACCATATGTGTTGTAGGCGACAGAGTCCTAAATTTAATCCATTTAGGTTCCTATACATATATTCTCTGATGATAGCTAAATGGTTGAATTGAGTAAGTTCTTGTCTGTCAAAGTCTGTTGTACAGTGTTTTGAAAATGTAATTTGTTTCCATTATGCAGATTCGGTATCTTGTGTCTCGGTGGGGTACGGATATTAATTCACTAGGTTCCTATAGCTATGACGCAGTTGGGAAACCACACGATCTGTATGAGAGGCTGCGGGTCCCTGTAGATAACGTATTCTTTGCAGGGGAAGCAACCAGTTTGTTATATACAGGGTCTGTGCATGGTGCATACTCTACTGGGGTGATGGCTGCTGAGGACTGCAGGATGCGTGTTCTGGAGCGCTATGGGGAGCTAGATTTGTTCCAGCCAGTGTTGGAAGATGAGGCTTCAGTTATACCACTTTTGATCTCTCGTTTTTGATCTCTGGGAGAGGCCTTATCAATCATGCCCCCTTATGTCTGGCGTCTCTATTATCTCAATGCTGTGTATTGAACTGTTGTTGATCTGGATCTTTGTACCTGGGACTGGGAGGTGTTGTGAGACTACTAGAGTTTGAATAATCTCATGAATAGCGCAGAAATGCATTAGGAGTTGGGAAATGACATTTAGTTATATTTTTGCTAATAAATATAGTAACGGCTTGGTGTTTTCTTTCTCTTTTTGATTAATCTCATCTCAAATCATTTTTAACCGCGCAGCCTGATCTAGAGAGCAAGACAAGCAATATACTTTGTTTTATCTTGCTCTTTTCCATTGAATTTTGATTTATTTTTTTTGACAGAAAAGATAATTCATTAAGAAGAAGAAAAGGGAACAATATCATTGAATTTTGATTTTAATATTTGACTAAAAGTTAAAGAGTGTGAGAGGTTATTCTAATCTAGAGTTTGCATCTCAAAAGCGATACATAGAGAGACTTTTGTGAGGTTATTTTGTTGAAGTTTTGATGTCCAAAAAAGTTATCATGTCCGTTAGTCTATCATGTTAGACTTTCAATTTAATCAATTAGAGATGTTAAAGGACTATAATATAATTTGAATTTTGTAAATTTAAAGACAGTCGATTTACTTTTGATTCAATTGACAGATGAGTTTGGTTTATATTGTGCCATTTTACTATTTGAAACTTTTTTTAATTACTCTTTTTCGGCTTTTGGATGTATGAGTTTGTACAGTATTTTTAGGCTAATAACTAAATTTACAATTCTTTTTATTCATTTTTGTACGGCGCATAATCATAAAGGAATTATTTGCAGAACATTTTCACGCTTAAATTTCATTTGTACTACCTTATGTCCTGAATTCTCATATTTCATTTCATTTTTTAAAATATCTTGCATCACCACCAGTGAACGTAAAATTGATAAAAAAACATTGCATCACATACTCATAGTGGAAGTGGAAAATGGGTTTCATTATTTGATTCTCAAAATTACTTGAACTGATAGAGACTAGAGAGAGAAGAAAGCCATCAATAGTATCCCTGTAGCCGAAAACAAGTTCAATCTTTCTACCATGCCTAAGAGAAAAAGAGAAGAGAAATGCCCCTACACGTCGACACCCAGTTGATCTAAGGTATCATTTTCGGCAGATCTCTTGATGCGAACAACTGCTTTTTCAACCTACAACAACATTATAAATTGGTTCACAACTTCAGATGTGACAATAAATTCACGTAGCATAAAATATAAAAGAGAGAAACTAGCGATACACTCTTTATTTTTTATTTTTTTAAGTTTAAATGTGTTTTTAGTTCCTCAAGATTTGAAATTTTGTTGTTTTTAGTCTCTCAAATTTAAAACAAGTGTTTTTGGTCTCTTATTTTTAAAAATGTGTCACTTTTACTCTCTGAGACTTTTTTCAATTTAAAAAATATTTTTTAAATTTATATTTTGATCTCTCTTAAATCTTGATTCTCAGCTTATCCCCTTTTCCCCAACTTTCAAAGATTTTCTAAATTTATATTTTGACCCCTCTCAAATTTAGAAAATATTTTTTAAATTTAAAATATAGCCCCAGAGACTAAAAGTGACACATTTTTAAAAATGAGAGACAAAAAATACACGTTTTAAATTTGAGGGACTAAAAACAATAATTTTTCAAACTTGAGGGACTAAAAATATATTTAAGCCTTCTTTTTATAATAAAAAATTTAGATTAAAAGAGACACACTCTTATATAAGACTACAAAGAACCACCAATCGGATTTATGGTGAAATTTACATATAGTTTATCAACGGGGGAATTCAAGATTTCAACCCAAGTCACAACTAGTGCGAGTGAAGGGTCCAATCATCTGTCGACCCCTGTTGGCTTCCAACACAATTTCTATTAGTGAAGTTTTCAAAGTAGTGAAACCCTCGTAAATTTCAACCAATAATAAATAATGTGTTAGAAAGATGGAGTCAGAATAGGTTGCTAGCAATAATCTAAATAAGATATTCTAGTCTAGAATTTTGATTACCTCTGCTGGCCAATTTGTTCTGGCAGTCAGAATTATTAGTATTACTGTCTGTATAAGAACTCCAAGGATCAATCCCCACCAGATGCCCTATAAAAATCACAAATGCATTCATTTCATGACACTAGCCTTTATACAAAATTCAAGAACTAGAATTAGTGAGAGAAGTGTTTTGAGCTCACAGCTACTCCTAAAGAAGTTTTAAAGCCAAGAACACATCCAACGGTTAGACCAATTGCATAGTAAGAACCCAAGTTTACATAAGCCACTATAGCTTGCCATCCACTTCCAATTGCAACCCCTGAAAATTGAAATTTTCCCAAGGAAAAGCAAACAAAAGGAGGGATCAGAAAGTAGGGATAAATAAACCGAAATCGGTGCCTATTATGCTTATCTATGAAACACCGACTCCAACACGGACACCAGACACGACATGGACATGGATACCGTGACACCGCTAATATCCAAAACATAGGCCACCGGGACACTCATATACATACATGCATGCATATATACATACATACACTAAGACTAAGAGTATGATAATGACCATCACAAAAAAGAATACTAAGACTAAGAGGGATTATTTCACAAAGCAATTTTTACAAAAATATTCCCACGATAAGAAGATGAATCATGTCTCTTAAAACAACTAGTTAAGTCGTATGATAATGAGCCTCACCAATATTTCTATGTAGCTCAAATATTATATTTTTATTAATAATAGGAGTGTCCCAGAGATATCTAGCCCATTCTCTTAGCCCGTGTACGAGAGGTGTCCGAGCTAGAAAAAAAATATTTTTAATTGTAATACCGTAAAGGAGTGTCTGACACGTGTCCAAGAAGTGTCGTTGTCCGAGACATGTTGGACATGCGGGCACGGCATCTTGAAGAGGTGTCTATGCTTTATAGATGCTTGTGGCTTTTTTTATTACCTGATAGTATAGGTTGAATGCCATTTAGGAGAACCGAGATGGCAAGCAATGGAGTCAAGTCAGATACAGCCTCAATGACTTCAGAGTCAGAAGTGAAAAGATGGCTCAAAGCAACCCGGCATGTCAAAATGATGATGCTGAAAACTGTGCTAATGAGGATGCTGGTTCCAACCACCACAAAGACAGAAAATTTTGCTACTCTTGGATGAGATGCTCCTAATTCATTGCTAATTCGGACACTGCAATCAAGAGATCCACCTTTAATATGTTTGTGTAGATGTTGTCTAAATGAAAAAAACCATTGTTTTTTGTCTCACTAACCTGGTTGCTGCAGCAAGGCCCAACATAAACTGCATGTCGAGGTTCAAGTAATTCATACTAGAAGTATATACAATAGGATGGAGATCATGAACATGGTTAGACAACATGTTGGCGCAATAATAGGAAAGATTGTTTGTTCTAAGAGAAATTATTGCCATACCAAATGGAAATAGAATCCAGTGCTATTGTGGGATTGGAGAGCAGCCCTGATATAAGCACTAGTCCCTGACTGTACCATATCTCCAAACTACATTAAAATACATTTTCAGATTATTAAAAACAAAATGATGTGAACTTTTTTTTTTTGGTCTATAAATTGATGTGAACTTAAGAGCTACATTTTGGAAGCAAAAATGTTGTGTGTCTAAATGTGTGTGCATGCATCTGAATTCAGAGATAGGGTCGGTCCAAGGGTAAGGCAGTCTGAGTCCTCGCTTTAGGCCCATCAGCAAAAAAACTCATTTACTATTAGTATTTATAAAACTAAGAAGTTTTACCAATGGTTTGCTTAGTATAGTGGTGACTAGTGTCTGCTTTTACCCTGAGAAACAGGGTTTGGTCATTGCAGGAGGAAAAACTGCTTTTATTTTTTTAAGGTCTCTAATTTTAAAGAAAATATTGTTATTAGCTTTAAAAAGGCTACACTTCAAAGTTTGCTTTTAGGCCTAAAAATATGTTGGACCGATCCGGTTCAGAGAATGGAAATTAGGAGGACTTTTGACATATAATGAGTGATTCATACCATAACATGACAGCAGAAGCAACTGTGAGCTTGAAATAAGGCCAAATTCCTGTGAGGGCTTTTATAGTGAAGCCAGTCCAAGTTTCCTTGCATCTTGGGCTAAGAAGGATGTACAACCCATTTATAAAGACAAGAAGCCACCAAGAGAAGCTGAGAATAAAGGCTGCCCCAAGAAGGCCATACCCCAAAACATAGACAACTAGCCAGGAGAGAAGCACATGCAAAAGGAATACCCCAACTGCCATATAAGCAAGAGGGTTCACAATGTTCTGTGCTTGGAGGAACCTCTGCATGGGGCAGCTTATTGCAAATGCATAGAGCTGAAGGATGAGTCCTCTTGCAAAGAGTTGGCCTTTCTCTGCTATGCTCTCTTCCTGCCCTATGACTTTCAGGAAATCACCAGAGAACCAATAGAGAAATGTGAGGATCACTGCTGCACCAATGTGTAAGACGATTGCTCTTTGCAATATGATGCTCATTGATGCATACTTTTTGGCCCCATATGCTTGCCCACACACAGTTTGCACTGCACTTGCCATCCCCAGCTGTTTTAAGGAAAATAATGCAATGATCACAAATATGAATTGTACCAAATTCTAATGTATCCTACTGCCAATTGCACCCCACAATAGCAATGTTAAGTTCAAAGCTGTGCAAGAAGCTAGTTTTTGAAGTTACATTTCTAATTTATAAACTATTGTTGAAATGGTGTTTGATGTAATTTAATTTTGATTTTTAAATTTTAATTATTACCAAAGCCAAGTATAAGATCTTGTTTGGGTTTAGAATCTCCATGAACTTCTAGCTTATGGAGAAGTTAGTTTTGCTTTGCATTCTTATTTTTTTCTCATGTATGGAAACGAGTAAAAACTGTTAAGTAGTCACTATTAAATAGATATGTACTTTTGGAGAAGTTAAAAAAAAGAGCTTTTGAAAAAATAGAAGTGCAAAAGCTGATTTCAACTTATATGAGAAATATTAGGGCCTATTTGGATAAATAACTTATTTAAGCACTTATAACATAAAAGTTTATCATATAAGCACTTATGTATAAGCTATTTTTACAATCGAAGAGGAAATGTGATGAGACTTATTTCATATAAGTTGTAAGCTGTTTTGATAAGCTATTCTGAAGAACATATGAAAATAAGCCCAAAACAGCTATGTACCCGTCATAAACTGTTTTCATAAGCTCTTTCAAACACTATAACAAGTGCTACTATCAGTAGATAAGCTCTGCATAAGCCACAATCCAAATAGACTCTAATTAATAAGCAGATAGTTAAAGAAGCATACCATAATGCCATAAGCGAGACCCTGAATTCCAACACTAGCAATGGATGCCCCAGCAAGTTCAACAGCCCCCAAATGGCCAGTAAACATCAAGGTCACAAAGGATAACAAAAAAGTGAAAATGGAGACAATGATGGAAGCCCCAGAGAGGATCCAGAGGAGCCTTGACTCCCATGCAACAAGCTTAGCCCACCATCTCAACCCAATTGGCTTGTGTTCCAAGAATTCCTCAACTGCATCTGATGACAAATTGGCAATCCTTGTGTGTGAGTCAAGCCCCAGTAGCAATGGTTGCTCCTCCACTGAACCCATTTTGCCTATGTTAATATGTTCCTCTCACTCACAACTCACAACTCACAACTCAACAACTAGTATAAGTAGTTCACTTCACTGCATGGGTGGGAAGGAGGGATTTACAATTATTACAAGTTAGACCCACCCCTTTATGAATTAGATGTGTAATTTATATAATATATAAACAGTACCACTTTAAGATTTTTGTAACTACCATTCTATTTTTATTGTTGGTACCACCAGTTCTATTCACGTGACTCTAGATGGAAGCAAGTAGATAAAACTACCCCCCACCCCCCAAAATTAGTTCTATTGTATTATATAGACAGACAGATATTGTAGCCGTCATTCCTTGTAACAATGAGTTGCCCTTTAAGAATGTGACAACTTTATGGTCTCACACAAATCTTTTTGGTCTATCTCCTAAAAATCTAACATATTATTATTACACAGTGAATGTGACTTGTTGAAAATGAGAAGGACTGACCGTTACACTGAGCTTGTGGTGAGATAAATTAGACGACAAGAGGGGAAATAAGTGGGGAGAAAATTAGATGAATGTATTACTTTCTCCATGCACTTAATGCACATATCATAAGAAAATGAATGTGTTCTTGACCAAAATATCTTTGTACTCCCATTTATTGTAATAGTAGTTAAGTGGACCCTAAAAAAGATTAATTAACGTATTGTAAATTGAAATACTACTAAATATGAGTAGTATTGGAAAAAGGTGATACATACTTCCTTAATATTTTAAAGCAATAAATAATTTGAGACAAAAAATATTCCAAACAGAACACTTAAAAATGAGCCAGAAAGAATTATTTTTCCCCCTTTGTCCTTGGCAAAAAGACAAGGAGAGAAAAAAGATACTATTATTGTGAACTTTTGCAAAAAAAAAAAAGTCTATCATTGTTAGGGACATTGGTGGTTCCAATCATGATCAATATAGGTGAAATGTTGATTTTTGCCGGGAATTTCTAATAACACATACACGGTTTTCTATGTGTACATACATTTCCACGGAACTAATTAGTTTCGCGGGTTTATTTTTTTTCTAACACACATGCCGTGGAACTATTAGTTTCGCGGGTTGTAATTTTCCGCAGAACTATTAGTTCTGAGGAGAATTATAACCCGCGGAACTAGCGGAATTAATAGTTCCACGGTATGTGTGTGTTGGAAAAAAAATAAACCCGCGGAACTAATAGTTCTGTGAAAAATTACAACCTGCAGAACTAATAGTTCCACGGCATATGTGTGTTAAAAAAAAATAAACCCGCAGAACTAATAGTTTCACAGACATGTATGTGTTATTAGAAATTCCCTTTTTGCCTAAGGTGTCATTATTATTACATGGAGATTATGGCTTTTTTTTGGTCAAAATGGAGATTATGGCTTGAACTAGCTAATACTCCATATGGGTGGTTGGCCCGTATAAACCATATATAAAGGAAGTTTCACACAAACTATTTTTTTTTCCACGTTGTGAGAATCTACCTTTTCAACCCCTTCTTTGGAAATGAAAACCATGGAATGACGAATTTATTTTCTGCTGCAGAAATCTTGTGTCTCGGAATAAGATTTTTCAACATTGTAACATAAGAATACTCATTCTCTACACATATATTCTCAGAAATATGTTACTCCCTCCGGTCCTTTTTATAAGAAACAAAATGAGCCAATTTTATAATTTTTTTTATAAAAAATAATGTCTTGTTTTTACCAATATTAATTATTTATTTTCTACTTTATCTTTATTTATTATGAGGCATACAAAAAGTATATAAAAAGTCATCAATTCCAAAAAGAATACTTTTGAAAAATTATAATATCATTAATAATAATTAACTCATTTCAATGCATTTCTTATAAGAAGGACCGAAGGGAGTACCATAACTTGAAACAAACACTGTCGAAGTTCATATGAACTTCACCCATGCATTTTTACTTTAAAAAGATGTAAAAGTAATTTAATATAAACATATTTTCTTTTTCTTTAATTTTTTATTCAATTAAATGAGAAAAGAGAAACATTTACTATTCTTTCTCTTTTTTCCCTATCTAAATAATATATAAAATATAAAATCAACATATATTTTTCTCTGTTTTTCTTCTCATCTGGTTCCAATCCAAACAACGCATTGATTGTGAATCAGCTTCGAATCTTCAACCGATTCTAAAGAAATGTATCTAACATTTCCTTTTTGGACCTGCTTTTACTTGTTTTTAGTGGCAAGGATCTTGTCGGGCGATGAGTTTTTTCCTTTTTGAAAATCATCACTAATTTTATTTAATTTAAAAAATAAAAAAATCTTTTGATAAGAAAAAATCTAAAGGAATGATCTGCAAAGTAGGTCCTATTGCATCTCGTCTTAATGTCATTTAGGAATATAAAAAAACTTATTTAATACCTAACAACGGACACTTGATTCTTCTGTCTCAAAGAGCATCCTAAATCGCATGCCAACATAAACTTGTGTATACATACTTTTTTTTTGTTTTCACCCACAATATCTCAGAGGAACTAAACTCGTGTATACTTTAACATACTTGGCCACAGTTTTGACCTAATTTGGATGGGCTTGGTCTACAAAAAAAGTGAGTTCAGTATGATTTATAGTGTGATAATTCAGATCATTAGCACTAAAATTATCAACCTAGGATTATAGAATATAGTAAAGCGGCTATTTGTAGCAGCTGCATGATCAGCAAGAAGACCTCAGAGTCTCAGACAACTTATAACAATATTACACACACACACAGAAGAGAAAAAGGAGTTGAATCTCCAACAGGTCAAGTCAACGGAAATATCACAATTATAGGTGCCAGATGAAAAGGACTTTGAATCCCCTGCAACAAGCCTCTTAGCACTGATAGAACAAACTTTGGTCAAAACTGAATTGCTAGTCACAGCGACAGTTTGACTGTGACATGACAAATTCTATAGACTAGTGTCTAAAATGGAGAAAACAATAAAACAAGCATAACCTCTCCCCATGAAAAATTAGGGCCAGCACATCCACCACATTGTATTTTGGAATGTCGACCGGAGTTCCAATCTTCTTCGAGAAGTTCCTCGGTTAGCTGGTTCCTTCTGCAAAACACTTAAACATGTTACAAACAGAATGGTAAAAAAGATAAAAAGGAAAACAATTAATCCAATGTCAAAAACGGTGACTGAGTATAATTATATTAATTGAACTTAAATTGCATTGTTAGGCAGAAAGGAAATGTTTACTAAACCAACCACTTTTTAACAATAGCAGTGGACATTTTTATACCACTAGTTCAAATTAATCTCACACTAAGTGAATTACCTGCCTAAACCATTGACAGGTTTTAGTGCTTGCCTCCACGCTTAGATTTTGAGGGTATCTTTCCATATGCTTTAAGTCTCGACTGTGATAACTTCAAATGAGCCGTTTGTCGCCTTCTCCTGGCTTTCCTTGATAGATTATCCATATTAATATTCGATTCTTCTGTGTTTGCCTTTTCATTCTCCACACCACTATTTGATGAAGTTAACTTGCTAGAATCAACCCTTGACTTCTTATTTTTTCTCTTATCCGAACTTGTCGCACGAAGGAGCTCCTTAGCCCTCATCTTCATCATGTGTCTTTTTTGTTTGCTAAGCTTCCATTCCTCCTCCCGGTAAGGAGCAAGCTTTTTCAAGGAAACATATTGATTCAATTCCTTGTCATCCATCAATAGTATTTCTGAAGCACTCATGCCAAATTTGTTAGGCTTTGTTTTGGCATACTTGAATCTTGTCTTCAGGTCACCAATTGTGTCCTCATAATCTAATTTATAGTACTCATCCATCATTGCCTCTCTTGCTTTCTCCAAAAGTGCTGTTTTACGCTTCCTCTTCTTACTGCTACCTTCCTCAGGAATTTCCTCTTTTTCATTTTCTCTTTCCGAGAGATCATCATCGCTAGTATTTTCGTCCTTTTCTTTCAATGCTTTCTCTCTTGCAGCCAAAAACCCATCACCAGATCCAAATTCATCCCAGCCTTTAGGAAGCCCAAGTAGTTCATCCTCCTTTTCAAAATCTGGCTTCTCCATGTCATCATCGTCACTACAAAAATCAGGGTCAGCATCCTCTGCATTATAATATTTATCATCAAATGCTTTCTTCATCATTCTATCATACTCCTCTGGGTCAAATTCATCTTCTAGTTCAGGAGCTGACAAAGGGATAATATCATCATCATGGATCCCTGCAGTCTTCATTATCTTTTTAACCTTCTCCTGTATCTCCTGCTTCTTCAAATTCTTTAAATGTTTCAACTCCTCCTCCCTCTCCTTTTGTGCTATTGCCATTCTCTCTTCTTTGCTCTTTCTCTGCTCTTTCCTTGTATTTGTTTTCTTCCTCACTGATCCCTCCACCTTCCGAGAATGACCCAACACCCTATCTCCCGGATTTTCCTGAAACCTATACTCATATTCTTCCTGCCTCTCGATTTCCATCTCATCCTCAGAGATCCCTTGCAATTCCTCCTCTCCAACATTCGAATTCTTCCCGTTCCTGTCAATCCACATTTTGTTCATGAAAAAACTTCTTAGAAATCTAGAGTTTTCGTTCAATTCTGCATCTTCACCAAAATACTCATCCAGTTTCTCCTCAAATTCCTTGTCACCACTATCTACGTTGTCCTCCTCACCTGCCTTCTCCTTCACGGTGAAAAAATCCCCTTCACCATCTTCGAAACCCTCCTTTTTTACTGCTTCCAGGAAAGACCTTTTCAGCTCCTCTTGCTCATCACCATAAGTCTTCTTCCCATCTTTGTTTACAAAATCCAACCCCTCCTGGATCAAATGTTTTGCCGTTTTATCCTTCAAAGATATTTCCTTCTTACTACCCTTGCTGCCTTTCTCCTTTTCATCTATTTCTTCCTCTTCATCACCAAAATCCGGTCCCTCCTCAATCAAATGCTTTGCCATCACATCCTTCAAATACATTGGCTTTCCGTCCTTCTTATCTTTTGATTTACTTTGCTCCTTGTCATCACCTTCGTCTTCACTACTATGATCGGACGCAAAAAGCTTAACATCTTTCTGCTTAAGAACAGGATCCTGCTTCTTAACCTTAATTAAGGCATCAAAAAATTCCCTGTCACTCCTTCTAGAATTGGCGAGTTTCTCATACTCATCATCATCAGATGATTCTGACTCATCAGATTCATCATCACCACCACCACCACCTTCTGAAGGTGAATCAATAACGCCCTTCTTTTTCATTTCTTCAAAACGCTGGAGGTCCTCTCGCCTCTTGTTGTGCTCAAACCTACGAGCATAATCCTCGTTTATCTCGATTTTTGAGATGTCGTCATTTTCAGAATCACTACCATCAAAAAGTTGCAGAGCCATTTCTTACAGTACAAGGCCAACTGCTACAATTTAATCCTCTGAAATACAGATTTCCTGAAGCTACACTTTCTTTTTTCTCAGCTTCAATCTACCTAAGCAATTGAAACACACACACATATTATTAAAGACGGATTAAATAAATAAATAATCACTTGTTTCAGCTGAAAGTGGATCAGGTGGAACAAGATACAACAGTAATCACCATGAAAATAAAAATTAAATAGATATCATCTTCTCAATAACCAGAGATCCAACCAAACGGAGCAACACACAGAAAACACACACTGCCCTAATAAATTCCGAATATTAAAATGAAAAATCCAAAACGCCAAAAGGGGGTCATTTTTTATTTAAAAAGAAGGGGAAAAAGGAAGACACAAGTAGATAAATTAAATGGAGAAAAAAACAGAGGACGGAGTGTAGAAACAATTTACGAAATGATAAGAGAAGGACACGAACGAACGAATGAATGCGGAGAAGAAAAGACCAAGACGAGACAGTGGAGGTTCAACACACCTTCCTTATGGCGGCGACCTGCGGAGGCTAGCCACTCTGCTGCACTCACAAACTCTTATCAAGGGTTATGCCCAAAACAACGTGTTTGGGTTTGGTTTTTTTCATTTCTACTATTCTTTTTATTTTTATTGAATCTAAGCAACTTTTCTACAATATAAAATATTAAATTAACAAATATCGTAAATATTGATTTAACTCAAAAAAAATCTAATAATTATGAAAATAATTTACTTTTGTGAAAGATAAAAGGTTTAATTTAAATTATTTTAAACAACAACTTAATTGATAAATGAATAAGATGAAATAAATAAATTTTTTATCAAAAAAGATGAAATAAATAAATAAAACTGAAACTCCAGATGAAAAAAATTCCTTAAGCAACATGTCAAATTCAAGTCTTATGAATAAAAAAATAGACATTAAAACTCTGGAAAAGCTTTGTGCTCTTTATATAGATCCATCAAGCTCGACTCATATTAGACTGAGAGTCTACTCAAAAATAATAAAGGTATATAAATTTTATATTTTTAGATATTTTAACAAACAATATCATTAATGGAGCTATTAACAATATGTTACTACTACTGTACATGCAAGGAGCAGATTTGAAAATTTACTATTGAGAGAATTCAGTTTCGCCATAAATTCGCATGAACCGAATGCAAAAGCCACCCAAGGTTGAGTGTGGATTTAATTTGAAGGTTGAAACTTGGAAGTATCTGAATTAATTTTGTAAGGAATGTTATTATTAGTGTTCTATATTTTCTGTAGAAACATAAAGACGGTAGCATTTGGCAAATTAGAACGAAATATAACAGAGCAGAGCATATGAGCTATGTTCTATATTTGCTGCATATTAAAATAGAACTAAACAGAATATTAGGTAAAAAAATGGTATATTTTAGTTTTACTAAAAGAAGGTTGAACCAAAGTAAACAAAATGGTATAGGTTGTTCTGTTCCATTGTCAATACCAAATGCTACCTCAAAGTCTAGCAAACAAAATATACACAACTATCCCAAAATTGCTTACTGGAACCTGGATTCAGATATATAAGTAGACAAATTGTTTTTGGGCTATCACATTTAAGTTTCAAAATATAAATATTCATAGATCAAACATGGTTAGCAATACATATAACAAGAAATTTACAAGTCTACTGCAAAAAAAAAAAGAAGAAAATATAAACAGATTTCAGAAGCACGAAAGCAGCATATAAGCCAAATTGAAGGCTCTCAAGCCGATTGAATTAACTCCATCTAACTTCGAAAAATCGGTCGAACTACAAAACTTGCGCTGTCAATGAATCATTGACTCAGCAATCCTACTTTAGATAATGTGAAATTACATGCAGAATTTTCACTTGTTATATACATCAGTGTGTTTTAAAATACCAGATAGCAACATTTGTTGATCTTTACCCAGCCCACAGAACCACTTCCTCAAAGTTTCAGCATGGTCAGAAACAGAATTAGAATATGCTGAAAGAGTGATGTTAGTATGGAAAAGGGTTTCAGGACCAAGAGGAAGAAGGCCAAACAGAGTATTGGCAATGGCAATTTGAAGAGAAAGGCCTGCTTTCATGGAATAGGTGCGGCATAAATAAGCAAACAAATTACATCTCAAGTTCTCAATTCCTTGATCTTCATATCCACCAATATCAACTCCAATCCTGAAATTTATAAAGTTTACCACATTGTTAAAACGTGAACAAAAAACATGTGAAAGCATCGTTCTTTGTTAAATCAAATGAGATCAAATAATATTTTATTGTGGACATGTACCTATAGCTTGTTCACAGATCCATTATCAGACAAGAAAAAGGCACAAAATTTCACAAGAAAAATGAATCATTCATAATATGCCCCACAAGAAAAAGGTTGGTCATGTTTCTAAAAGAAACAAAGGTACTATACTATCCATAGAATTGAAAGTGTGGTTATTATATTATTGGATTTTTGTATAACTGGTCATTCAGACACCAAGTTATGTGAATTGACAAGATCGCCATCACAGCTGTATACGACTTTTAATCTTCAGTACAGATGTTTCAATAATCATGTGTTACCCTTTCACTTTCACGATAAGCATACCTCTTACTCCATATATCCTCTACTCATAAATACGTGTATATGCATGCAGGCATGATTAATCACAACACTAGCAATATGAAAGCATACAGTGATCAATTTACCTCCCAAGTTGACCGAGAAGTACAGTGATAGCAACAGCAATTTCCTCCTCTACACATGAGTCAAGCATACTCAGCAGCTGAGGAACAAGTTTGATACCAGTCCAGTGCCAGCTCTGCATTAGGAAAGGAAACAAGGCAATCGGGTTTAAGTATTATGACATCAACAACATAAAGTGATAAGTTATTCTACAAGTATGAGAACAGCGTAATTTTCAACTATATAAAAACTTGTGCCTTGGTAGCAAGTCACTTATTCAAGCAAATGATATTGAATACTATGAGTGACTCAGTGAACTAGAATTATGGTCAATTTCATATTGTAGAATTTAGTTAATTTCAATATAACATAACATCACTTTTCCTAAGATGGTGGTTTATCCTTCAAAATTAGAGCTTGACATGAAGAATTTATAAAACGATGAATATTAACATGAAAAGATGAGAACAATACCATCTTGTTTGCTACCAGTTCCACCAATGACAGGACATCACTAAGGTGACAAAAGATGACATTATTAAGAGCATCTTCTGGTTGAGTAGCAGAAACCAAGCACTTTCTCAAGCAACAGGTTACATCATTGTTCTTGTCTGTGGAACATTGAACCGCTTCCCAGTTAGAACGTTGTCCACCATTACAATTGTCTGACATGAATCTAGAATCTGACAAATCAACTCGTTTTATCCCTTGATGCCAACAGTTTTTTATCTCTTCTAAGAGCAAGCATGCAACTACATCAATGGATTCAGCACCTTCCAAGAACGGGCACTTAACATTTGTGCAAAATTCAGTATGCAGCTGATTTATTGAAGGAAGACAAGAAGCAGTAACAACAGATGGGCTCCCACCCTCAAGAAACATAACTAGGGACTTCAAAACAGTCACCATCAAACCAGAATTATCCAAATCGAAAAACTTCTCTCCACCCAGATAAGCAAAAATATGGAGAATAGTCAGCACCATTGAAGAATCCCATTTGCACAATCTAAGAATATCATATGAAGCCTCACAAATAAATCCGACATGATCAGTTGCAGCACATACTGATGCTAATATAATACTTCCTGCTACTAATTGCTCACCTGAAGCTATGTCAGAAGATACTTTATCAACACAATCCATAAAATCATTGCTTCTCAAATCACAATCTGACAAAGTCTCAGCAGGTACTGTATTGTTCACTATAACTTTTCCTTCTATAAGAAATTCTTCAATGAGGCCAAGTAGCTCATGCAAACAATAATTTTCTAACAAAAGGATTCTAGTCTCAGCATCGGACATAGCTGGAGAAAAAAATGTCAAAAATGGTTTAGTTAAATTCAAGTTTCACGAAGTGCGCATAACATATTAAAATATCTAATTAAAAAACTTCAATGTTCAGAAAAAGGAAGTTAATTATAAAACATTTTAGCAAACCTGTGCGAATATGTTCAGAATAAGAATTCAGGCAGCGGGATAGATTCCCATCCGAAAGTTTCCCAAATGTCATTGTTGTAGTCACCGTAAAGTTGAAAAGCAAGAGCGTTAACAGCACTGACACCTTCTCCCTGAAAGAAATTAAAAGAAACAAAATAATAAAGTTAATATCATCACCATCATTTGTTCATGGTTTAATATTATCTTCAACTGACTTGCAAGATATGGAAATAAAACAGTATTAAAACAGAAACTACAAAGAGCTTTCAACAGCGTGGACTCCATGATATCGCAAACAGCAAGAGACACTTACTTCTGTAAAAGCTTTTCTTCCATTTTAAGTGCAGCCAGAATGCTACTAACTGCCCAGCCAGTTTGAGTAGCCAAATTGCACCGAGCTATACAATTCTTTGTGGCAATATTTATCCTAGTTATGACACTACTGTCCACTATATTTGAAAAGACAACACAAAATTTAGGAAGTTGACTGTGTATAGATCCAATTCCATCCTCCACCAAAAAAGCAGTCCTTGAATTTTCAGGAGTGTGCATGTCTTGAAATTTTACAACCTCAGTTTTTCTAGCCTGTGTAGTCTTATTCTGTGAATTTGAAGAAACTCCAGAAACATCAATTTTTTGTTCATTGGAATTGATTTCAACATTGATTACATCTAAGTGAGGTGAACGTAATGAGTCAGTTCTTAATCTCAACATGTCTTCTTGGAGTGCTTCCTCTGAAAAGGGATTCATCAAATTATCCACATCGAATGTTTCATGAAATTTGATTTCAGGAAGAGATGGAGACAAGGGAAAATCCACAGCTCTTCTATAGCATTCCTCATCAGTAGCATTTTCCAATTCTAACAACTTCATATAACTTCCATCAGCAACCTTGTCAAAACTAAATACAGAATCAAAATCGTTTGTAGCATCAGGTATCCTCTCCTCACATGCTTGAGTGATTTCTAAAGCATATGAGGCAGGGCAGAATGTGTGTCTACAGACATTTGCATCATCATAGACCTCAGCTTTAGCCTCTTCTATGCCATTTCTCTCATCCCGGTTAGTCCTTGGTATAATGTCCCCATTTTCCGCATGTTTCTTTCTCGTTTTGTGGGCTCTGTTATTCTTTTCCTGTAAATTGTTCTGATTATGAAGCATATATCTTCTTCCTTGTAAGCATTTGTTAGCTTTTCTATACAACAAAGCATGCAAATCAGAGAGATTCTCAGAAGACAAATTTGCAATATATTCAACTGTATCATGCAATCTTTTCCTCTTCCCTTGGTGCACAGTTACAGATCTTTCAGATGGGTTGCACGTGCCTTGTCTTGCATTAAAGATCTCCCGAGTCAATTTTGCTGATGCAGTAACTGGAAATGCAGTCGTTTCCTGTGAGCCCATCAACTGTCCATCAGAAAAAGATTCTGTACTTGAATTTATTGCAGAACTCTGTAACTTTGTTTTTTTGGATCCTCTAAAAAGAGGCTCCAATTTAGAATCAATACCTGTGATGGATTCAGAGTAATTTCCACCAGATAGACCAAGAAGTGGAGTAGGCTGCATGTTTTTCCTCAATGGATCACATGCATCCATTGTTGTGCAGCAAGGTTCCGGAAGCTCGTTTTTTAAATGGCTATGCATCTGAGACAAATTTAGATTGCAGGCTTGTCTCATGACATCTGAATTCTGCATGTATAGTATATTCTCAGACTGCAAAATAATCATCCCACATACATAAGAATAAGAACAGAAAAAACTGAAAAAAAAAAAAAGCAATTTCTATCTACACATACATGATTTTCTATCAACACATACATGCTGCGGAACTATTAGTTCCGCAGGTGTATTTTTTTTCTGACACACATACCGCGGAACTATTAGTTCCGCGGGTTGCAATTCACTGCGGAACTAATAGTTCCGCAAGCATTTTTTATTCGTTATGTGTGTGTCCGAATTGAATTACAACGCGCGGAACTATTAGTTCCGCGGTGAATTATAACCCGCGGAACTAATAGTTCCGCGGTATGTGTGTGTCCGAAAAAAAATACACCTGCGGAACTAATAGTTCCGATTAGTTCCGCAGCATGTATGTGTTGATAGAAAAACATGTATGTGTAGATAGAAATTGCCAAAAAAAAATCCTTTAATCATATGAATTCTGGCCTCAAACCAAATTCAGATTCAGTGAATCAACACAAGGATTTTTTTGTCAAAAAAAAAAAACTAAAGCCAAGTATCTATAACTACTAAACAATTATTTAGTGCTAATATATAACCACCAAAATAATTATTTATTGCTTTCAGAAGATTCCCATTTCCAAAGGCCAAATAACCTGTTAGTGCTACTGCTCATATCTTTATAAACCCAACGATCACTAATGCACAACATCGATAACTAGTCCTATACCTTAATTATGCATATGAGAGTATGCCAGAATGAAAATTGGCTTCAAAAGATAAGACGATATTTCACGAATAGAATTCACAGTTTTGGTTCATTTGTGTTACGTGCATGCATGTGCATGTTTTTGTCAGAATAATAGATACGAAGTGGCAAAAATTACTCAAACATTACATATAACTGAAAAGTGAAAACAGTTCACCAATAAAACCAACCTTTGTTTGGTCATTCATACTTCCAGAAACAGGTGAAAAGGATGCATCCAGTACATCAAGGCGGTGTAGAAGTTGAATGAAATCAATCTTTACACGACCTAATTTGTGCCGTAAATTGCTGTAACGACTTGCTTCTAACTTATATTTTTGCTTGGCATGCTTTGCTCGTAATTTTGCAAGCTTCAGTTTGCTTTTCAAAAGTTTCACTTTAGTACTTTCACCTTTTACATTGAGGTCAGCAGCCATTTCAATGGGTTTTCTCAGGGATGAGAGCTCATGCATCTTCTGCTTCAAATCCCTAATTGTCCTCTTATCCTCCTCTAACTGCTGAGACACCTGATCAGCACGACGTTTCTCTTCCATGAACTTGTTCCAGTTATCTTCTGCAAGCGCCTTCTGCTCCTCCAATTTAACCACCTCTGCATCTGCACGCCTTTTCTCCTCAACGGCCCTGCGCTTTTCAACCTCCAACCTTTTGTTAGCTTTTGCCATCCCTAACTCGGCATTTCTTTTTTCTGCTAACATCCTGCACTTTTCAGCTTCAAACCTTTTGGTTGCCTCTTTAAATGCAGACACCTCGGACGTCAACTTCTGTTTTGCTTCACAAACTTGTTTCTCCAATTGACCGATCCGAATCCTATACTCCTCCTCAGCCTTCTCTGCTTCGATTCTCGCAATCTGCGTCCCCTTTTCAGCGGTCTTACTCTTCTCTTCTTCTAGTAAATCCCAAGCCTCGGCAGCTCTCTTCCTCTCAGAATCAGCCCTTCTCTTCTCAGTCTCCAGATGCTCCTTCAATCTACAGATTTCCTTCTCCCTCTCATCTATACAGGCTTGAAAACCCTGTCCCTTCTCGTTCTCATTTTCATCCCGAGCATCACCACCACCACATCCCTTCCGAACCATAGGTGTAGCAATCCGAGACTTAAAGCCACGGAGTTCATTATTCTCCGCATTAGTTTCTTCAAAATTTTCCCCAGTTTCTATTTTGGCCACACATGCTGCATGAAGAAATTGAAGATAACACATTAACAAAAACATGTGAGTGTTCAGTGAGGTTATAAATGCATACAGTGAACTGAACCGAGTATTCAGAATATAGATAACAAAAATAGAAAGGGCGTGAGTAGTTAGTTACCTTTGTTGTTGTTGTGGGCGAGAATTTCGTTGATTTTGAGTTCGAGAACCTTGACAGCTTGGCGCAGAGCATTACGAGACTCTTGAGCCTTCAAGTACTTCTTCTTCCACTGCGTATGAATTGACAGAAGAGAAATGGTTAACAGAAGAAGAAAAAAACAGTGAAGTGAAAATTGAGAAGAAGTGAATGAAAGAGTGTACGTGGTCGCAGCAGGGGTTTGTGGAATCGGGTTTGAATGTGGGATCCTTATTATCATTATTGTTATTATCGGGTGAGAGTGAGAGTGACACTGCCATGTCGATGACAGAGAAGATGCAGAGTGCAGAGTGCAGTTCATTAAACCCTAAACCCACCACTTTCTTCCATCTTCAATCGGATCAACCTCTTTCCCTCGTTATTACTTTGTTGACTGATGCAAATGCAACGCTCTGCTAGTTTTTCTTATTTGGCTTAAATATGTTCTCTCTCATTTTTTAAGTGAGGTTCATTTTTAATCCCTTAAAAATAAAATACGTTTTTTAAATTTTTTATTTTTGAAAAATTGTAACTTTTAATCTTTGGGACTATATTTTAAATTTAAAAAATAATTTTTAAATTTATACTTTAATTTCTCCTAAGTCTGATTTTCATTTTCACTCATTTTTTGGTTCTCCTCCCCTTCACTTATGCACCACGACCCCATTCCTACTAGAAATAGTTCCAACGTCCTCCTTCGAAGCCGCCATGGTCCTATAATTTTTTTGTTTCAAATTGGTCCTTTAAGTTTTTTTTACTTACTTTTTTATTTTTTTATTATTATAGACATGTATAATGTCTTTATTTTTGTCCACGTAGTCTAATTCTGATCTATTTAAACATTTTGCTGAGATACATGCTTGTTACAAAAGAACTATTTAGACTTACTTTTAAAACTTAAAGGACTAATTTTTAAAAAAAAAAGTTATTGGACCAAATTAAAATTAACAATTTAATTAAGGGACTAAATGTTTAATTTTGTCCATATTTTTCATACAAGTTTCAATTATATAAAAAAATATAAATAATATAATAAATTGCCCATTATCGTTCTTAGTTATTGTTATGGCGGTGAGAAAAAAAAGGAAACGATTATTTGCGGAATTGCGAGTTCGGGGTGAATAGATTTTTATTTTTATTTTATTTTGATAGAATTAAAGTTCTGGTTTAAAATTTTGTAGCTTAAATTTTGTTTCTACAGGACCTAATACATTAATTGCTTTTTCAATTTTGATAAATTGCTTTCTTTTCTAAAATATATGAATATATCTTTTAGGTATTTTTATTATTTTCAGTCTTTTTGCTGGGAGAAAATTTTTATTAAATTAAATAAAGCGGTTGAAAGTCTCTTCAATTCACATACATTTTGGCTTTTGAGATAGCAAATTAAAGAAAGAAATTTCATGAGTTAAATTATCTCTTAAAATTACATTTAATTAATTATTGAAAGACAAATGATATAAATTATCACCGTTAAAAAAATAACTGTGATGTATTGTATATGTCTGCAGCACTTAAATGGCATTTTTTTGTCTTTTTTATTTAATTTTAGTTGAATTATTTTTTTAGTTGTTTATTTATAACCATATGTCCTTTTTTAACATAGAACCTTATTTTATATTTTATTTTTCGCCATGCAACTTTCCCTCTATTATTAATATGCTATATAATTCAAATTTTTATCAATAATTTAATTCATTTTTTTCAAAGAAATTGAGATTTTTGTTGCATATTTACATTTGCTTGTTAGGCTTATTTTCATAGTACTTACTTAACAAGTTAGAAAAAAAATCTTTAAAATGATATTGACACATAAAATTATTAACCATTGAATTTTAGTCATTAAAATCACAGTAGGTTTTAAAATAAACAAATTCTTACTAACTTAAAAAATAAGTTAATTGTAGAGAAATTTTTTTTCTTAATATCTCAATCTTTGTTTTCTCACAAAACATGATAATATACAAGCTTTGTTTGACAGATCCAAACTGCTACCTTAAAGCATATAGTTCATAGAAAATAAACTTATTTGACCAAAATAGAGATGTTTGGTAAACACATTATCCAATAATAACTAAACCCAACATTGTTCTTATTTTGAAATCAAATCCTATTTTACAAGTATATTGCTTACAAAATGAGCTCTCAGGCTACCAATGCTTTACATAACCAAGACAAGAGATCTGCAGAAAAGAAAAAACAATATTTCAAAGTGAGGCACAAAGGTTATTTCCTTCACAAATGGAGAATGAGAAACCGGGTAGCTGTCAGCAGATGAAAAATTAGAATTAGAATATATAACATATAGGATCTGCTGCTGCTAAGCTGCCCCCTAATTAGGGTGGTAATGTTAAATGGAAGCATGGAACTGTTGTTGCAAAAGTTGATACTGATCAGGCACCTGATTTCCTTGAAAATTGAATACAAAGGTGAATTGGGACTTAAGTGTGTTGTACAGGATTACAAGTTCCAGGAGAGCAGCAGCCAGCAGTCACTGTCTGGTATATCTGTGTATTAAAGCATAAAATCTTTGGTTGCATCCATGACTGTATAACCTCAAAAGTTGCGTCTATCGATCCACAAGGCCCATCAAATCAATGATATCAAAATGAAAATGTTGTCATCTTTCTTAAATCTGAACAATTCATTACATATAGTAAAAACAGCTTGAGGAGTAAAAAGAATATATTGGCTTCAAAGAGAAGAAGCTCTGCATTCCTTGGACCTCGTCATGGTGGGAGCTTTATAGCACTACTAGATTAACCCTGATTAACCCTTTTAAAGAGAAGAAGTTCTGCATTCCACCAAATCAACCCTAGAACAAGGTCTTATTCCTTTTGACACTTTCTTTTACAAAACAACTTACCAATATTGACCAAGTGATTTCATTAGGTGTGAACCCATTATCCACACCTTTGTATAAAAGCAGACATGCATCATTAAACAAACCCTCATAGCACTGCCTACTGATCAATGTGTTATATGTAAAAGCATCAGGACGAATCCCTTCTGCTTGTAACCTGTTAAAAAGGTTCAAAGCCTCCTGCGCACGACCCATCTTGCAAAGACCGTTAATCAGGCAGTTATAAGTGACTATATCTGGTGTCAAACCGCGATGAATCATATCCCGAAGAAACTGAAGAGCATCATTTACTTTGCCAATTCTACAGAAGGCATTGATCAGAATATTACAAGAGCTAATGCTAGGAAAAATCCCTTTTCCAAGCATTTCTTCAAACAATACCAATCCTTTTTCTACTGCCCCAGTTTTACAGAGAGCTTTAATAAGGCCATTATAAGTAATATTGTCAAGAGGACACCCTCTAAATAGCATTTCATCGACAAGCTTAAACGCTTGTTGAATCGAATCCCTCCTAAGAAATGCATGAATCAATGTGTTGTATGTCACGGTGTTGGCGATAACACCTTCCAAGAACATGTCATGATACAAACCCAAGGCTTCTTCCATCTTATCATTCTTGCACAGTCCATATATTAAAGAATTGAATGTGTAAGTGTCAGGTTTACATCCTTTGCTCGACATTTCATCATACAATTGCAAAGCATCTTGAATCTTCCCATCTTTACAAAAAGCACAAATCAAGCAATTGTACCCCACAGTATTCAGACTGAGACCCTTGGCTGACATGCTATTCACGACTTCAGCGGCCTCCTCTAACCGGCCTTGCTTGCAGAAACCATTTATCAATATGGTGTATGTGATCACGTTGGGCTCAAAACCTTTCATTACCATCTCACGTAAGAATTCAAGAGCAGAGACCAAACACCCCTTCTTGCAAAGTCCATCGATCATTATGTTAAACGTGAACGCATCGGGCTCATAGCCTGCAACTACCATGCTATTGTACAAAAGATCCTTGGCTTCTTCAAACCGTCCGCTAGCAACATAACCATTGATCAATGTATTATAGATCACAGCATTTGGTTTTGGAATTTTGTTTAGCAAGGCCCTTGCTTCATCAACTTTCCCCATCCTGCACAACCCATGCATTAAATACCCATAAGTTAGAGCATCCGCGCTGAAACCTCGAAGGAGCATTCGATCGAGCAACTTTGCTGCCTCGTGAATCCGATCGGCCCTGCAGAGGCCGTGGATGACATCATTGAAGGTCTCAACATCAGGTTCACAACCCATCAGAAACATTTCCTCGAGAAGTTTCAAAGCCTCATTCACTCTATTGTTTTCAGAAAGAGCATGAATCAGGGTTTGGTAAATGACCGAATTCGGAACACACCCGTGTTTCGTCATGTCCCTCAGAAGCGAGCAAGCTGAATCAACCTCGTTAACCATACACAATGCTTTCATGACCACCCCAAACGCATGCACGGTCGGTGAAATGCTGCGACTCAGCATGTCATAGAAAACATTGGGTGCTACCTTGGGACAATTCCCAGCAACCAGAATCTCCAACACAACATTATAGGATTTGAATGTGGGTTCACAAGAATAAACACCCCACATATCCAACAAAAGCCTAGTTGCTTGGCCAGGAAAACCAGACTTACCATAATATCTCATAATCAAAATAAAGAGTGACTCTTTAAACACAACCCCCTCTTCTTTCATTTGCTTCAACAACTTGTCTATGATTTTGAACTCCCCAACAGCACCAAGCTTATCAATCAAAACATGGTATACATGAAAGGAGTGGCAATACCCTTTTTGGGAACCAGCTTTTTCAAAAAGCTCCATTGAAGTGGGAATGTCAAGAGGGAGTTGCAGCAATTTACAAAGCTGAGATGGGGTAATTGGGTTGAGTGATCTTTGAAGCTGTTTGAGGTCAAAGGGTTTGAGCAATCTCTCCCACTCGGTGTCACTCTCACTCTCAGCATCATTACAATTGGGGTTTTTTCCAAGTGGTGCAGTTGAGATGCATAGTGGGAAAGATGGGATTTTGAAGCAAACTAGGATAATTCGACTCACATGGATTGAGGATTTCAATGTTTTCAACATCAAGATAAGAGATTCAAGTCAGAAAACTAACCCCAACAGAGAAACCACGATGTGGGTCGTGATGATAATAATCGACACAATCAAGATGGATGCTGCGCTACAATCACTGAACTGAGATGTCTCTTCCTATGCTTCTAACGAGAAACACCGGTGCAATGCTTTTTCCAAGTTTTTTTTTCTTCTAATATTTACTAAAAAATTATTTTAATTTTGTGTTAATATATAAAATTGAATGATAGGCAGAAAAAAATTATGTTGATGGATTAACGGGTTTATTTTATTTAGGTTTTTGTTGGTTGAATAAATTACATATTAGGAGAAAATTTTGAAGAAAAAAATCATTTCACCCTTAAATAGTTTAACAAATATATGAATTCTATTTTTTATATTTTCACTTTCCACCAATTTAACTAAAACATAATTCTGGACTCGTTTACCTTTAAGCAAGTCTTCAAAGGGCTCAAATCTTAATTCTTTTATATGAAAAATATCCTAATTAAAAAAAGACAACCTACCTTTGAGTGCTCTCAGATCTCACGAAGGAAATTAGTCTTAGTAAACTACTAGAGATACTTCTTACATTTGACAAAAAAAAATACTTCTTACAATCATATACATGTAAAAAAATGCATTGCCTTTTAATTTAGAAGTTTAACCTAATGATTTTGACTCGAAGATTTTATGTTGGAATAAATTCTCATTTTTTCATGGGATTAGAAGAAGACAAAGTATTATATGGATATTACTACACAATGAAATTAAAAATTAATTTACTAGGTAATGAAATTAATTTTTTAAATAATTTAATCATAAAAATGTCAAAAATAACATGTTACTGACATTTCTAATATTATTTAACTATGCTTGAACTGCAAATCGCAAAAACAACTGCAAATTATATATGATATTCAAAAATAAAATAAAAGAACTGCTTGCTAAAGAAAATATGGAAAAAAACAAATAAGCACTTCAAATGTTCCTTATCTTATGTATAATATATTTTTTAAAATAAAATTACTTGTTCATCATAAACATTTCATTAGATGTTCCGTTTCTCTTTATCTTTTTGAAACTATTCACGAAAATTAGCCAATGGCCGAGTACCATCTCTGTTTATTATGATGGAAATAAAGTTGGTGAGTATAAAAGATAGAGCAACAAAGAAGTTCCCGAATTTCAGTTGTGTAAGAACCAAAAGAGAATAATTATAACTGCTATAAGCAACTAACCATTACAGAAACACGGTCACCTATTATAATTTACAGTCATTTGCTGTTGATCTATATAGACCTTGTAGAGGCAGTGAAGCACTACATGTCCACCATTAATGTGTATAAGAATGCTGGGCCGATCCATACAAAAGAAACGTTTAACATAAAGATTCTGCCACCATAAATTTTCAGCTAAAAATACTTAGAAGCAGAAGGTTCTAGTAGTGAAAAGTTCCCATTGATGCCATGCCATTTCTCGAACTTCTCAACTCCTGTTGATTCACATAGTTATCACAAGAGTTGCCAGCAGTAGGAAGTTTGTCACCTGGGGCAGAAGTAGAAGTACTAACACTTTTGCCCATTTGTTGCACTTCTAAAGGAGACAGTATCTTGATGTACCACACATTGTTCACAAACTCCCTGCAAAAAAAAATAATAATAATAATCAAGTTTGAATGTTTCTTTCTTCACAGAATCAAGAATCAGTGAGGTCTAAACAGAAGCATTTCTTGCTTTATTCTGTTTTTTCGGTCAGCATTTTTCTTCTAGTCATCCACTACTTAAGGATGGCAGGCAAGTTACTAAATACTTCTGCACTGCCTGCGATTTCTGTAGTCTCAAAGAAACAGACATATACTCAACATCAATGTAGACACATTTAAAGCAGGAAAGAAACAAAAAAAAAGCAGGAACAATAACTCAGATCCATGTGGAAATACGAAAGAAAAATCAACGACTATTCCTATAGGTCATAGCACCAATGAAGGATGCAGCAAACAATGAGACATTGTGGAAACTTAATTCATGAATCAATGAAACAACTAATATGCTACAAAATTGAACATGAATAACAACTGCTATATGGAAACTTACTGCCAAGGATCGTCACCAAGAAGAAGAACATCGTTCTCCCTGTCAACAAATACAAGCTGCCAGCCTGATCTCTGAGTCTTAGGGTCCTCTAGTTGGCCTTCAAGGCCAAACAAGCGAGCGAGCTCACTGCGCAGCTCATCATAGCTGCTGAACTTAGAAATGTCCAGTGACCTCCCAAAGGACCCTGACTTGTGAACCTGCCAAAATTACATCACTTTCATCAACAAATGAAACCAGACTAGTAGTCCTAAATCAAAAGCATTATTTATTGCTTATATAAAAAGGGTCCCAATATCCCTGTAAAAGCAAATGAATTCAACATTGAACATAAAATATTGCATATAGATATTTAACTTGTAGCTTGAACCCATTGTATAAATTATAAATTTATTATGCGTAATTTTGGTAAATGATATTTAAAAAAGGTTGCACATAAAATAAATAAATAAATAAATAAATAAATAAAGGCATACCACCTATAAACATAAAAGAAACTAGCAATATTACCTTGACAAAGGTTCCAGTTGGTGTATTTGCTTGGTCTACATTTTCAGAAGACTGCAAGAAACCAGATTCATCCACACAACTTGAAGTTATGTTTGAACTTAGGGGAAAATCAGTGTCCGTCGTACCACCACAGTTTGAACCAGAAAATGGCAATGACAATGAATCATTTACATTGCCTATATTTCTCAGGTTCGGCATGCCATTTTGCAGCATAAGAGAAGAGGGGTCAATGTTAATCCCAAATAAAAGATTGCTCTGAGGATCAGGAGCAGCTTGATATGCAGAATGTTCTCTTCCAGGAAATGGAGGCAAAGCAGCAAGCTCAGACACATTTGATTGTGATGTTCCCATGTTTTCCACCTGAGGCAATACACACTGAGCAGCAGCAGATGGAAGCTGAGACCCAACAGTTACTTGCTTGGGTAGCATGGCTGCAGAAGATATAACGGAATTGGGTCCATTCAAATTAAATAATTGGGATGTTCCATCCTGAGAGAATGAACCTAGTAGACTCTGGATGGTGGAAACATCAGAACTGGAAATATGACTCCTCATAGGTTCGGGAAAGTTCTGCTGCTGGCAGTGTGAAGCTAAGGCTTGCACGGATGGAGATTGAGACTGTGCACCTGATGCAAAATTGGACAAAGGAGAAATGGCATCTGGTAACTGCTGCTGAATAGGCAAGTTTTTAAGTTGCTGCTGCTGCTGCTGCTGTTGTTGCCTCTGATCACCATATGGATGGTAACGATGCAACTGTTGTTGCAGAAGTTGTGACTGAGCAGGCACCTGGTTTTCTTGAAAATTGTGTAGAAGGGTGTTTTGGGGCTGAGACTGTGGTAATACTGGCCTCTGTATCTCGGAAGTATGAGCAGAGGGAATATTTGAAGTCTGCTGAAACTGCAACAGAGATTGAGAAGCAGATTTTGAAGGATCCATTGTTCTCATTTCCTGGAATGCAGCAGAGGTCATTGCTTGGTATAACTCTGGTTGGAGACCTGTTATAGAAGCATCAAGTCTTGGTTGCATCCAAGGTGCAACGCCAAGCCCCTGGAAGTTCAAAGATTGCATTCCTTGATCCCCAAGCCCACCTTGAAGCCACATGAATGGAGAACCAATGTTCATGTCACCATCCTTAAGACCTGACTTACACAAAATGGAAGGCAGAAATAACTGAACACATAGGTGAAGATGTCATGTGCCTCGCAGCACAGAATAAAACAAAGCATAATGTCACAAAGATCCCAAAGAATGCCATGACACATTTTATTGACAAAAAAGCATACCATATAAAGAAGGTACTCCCAATGGCCAAGGGCGCCTCAACCTCAAGGGGAATGGGGATGGATACATTGGGAATGTTGTCAAAGGTTCAATCTCCCACAAGGAAACTCTTGGCTGCCTCTCCCCTGCAGTAGACTCATCCCAGCCAACCTACACCAGTATACAAAAGTTCAAGAACTGAATAACCAAATTCTACATTATCCTTAAAGACAATCTCAGATGTTTATATAATTGTGTTAAATTCTATCATGGTAAAGGCATACAGTTGCTATAGATGAATCAAACAGTCTTGACAAACCTTTACAGAGCGCCAGTGTGAATTTGGCCAGCGGACTGGATCTAAATCACTAATACCTGTTATAGTACCCATGTATCTGGACAAGAACATGTGACAGTGAGTAGAATAGTGGATTCATTAATGTCCAAAAAAAACCTCAAAGACTGGCTTTCTGAAGGACATAAGCAAATATTGTCGTGACTAGTCATTCATAACACCCAATTGTTAGAGCACTATAGGGACCAGGGAGGACCAATTGAAAAAAACTGAAACTTCAAGGAATCAACTAGAAATTTTAAACTACTCCTTTTTTCCCCCAAAGCATAAGGACCCTAGAAAGTTATTGAACCAAGTAAGTTGCCTTGCTAAGTCATGGGACAGAAACATAAATTAAGCATGGTATTTATATGGGATAAGAATTTTTCAGCTTCTTTGAGCCGGGACTAATAAAGCATTAAGAAAAGGGAATATTTAAGACAAGTAGTACCTACCGACGGACACTTGATTCTTCTGTCTCGAAGAGCATCCTAAATCGCATGCCAACAGAAACTCGTGTATGATACACAGCTTTAACATACTTGGCCAAAGGAATGACAAATTCGCATGGGCTTGCTCTATAAAAAAAAGTGAGTTCAGTATGATTTATAGTGTGATAACTCAGATCATTAGCACTAAGATTACCAACCTAGGATTATAGAATATAGTAAAGCGGCTATTTGTAGCAGCTGCATGAGCTGCAGCAGCAAGAAGACCAATGTGCATGCTATCACTTGACAGAACCGATGATGGCATGATAGTCTGCGGACGGTTAGCTCGCCGTATGCCCAAGAGTAATTGATTTTTTTCATTCCTGATATAGAGAACAAAAAGAATGGTTATAATTATATCTTAAAGTTCCTTTCAATAGATTTTATAAATGCAACCATGGTCCAGACTGGATATGCAATTACTGGTGGTTTTACTAGACAAGCAGGCTAATGAGATAATAACAATTTATCAGGTCAAGAAGCTACCACAGATATACATTCTTTTAATAAGGAAAACTCGTACAAAGATAACAGAGAGAGAGAGAGAGAGAGACAGAGAGAGAGAGGAGAGAGAAAAAGGAGTTGAATCTCCAACAGGTCAAGTCAGTGGAAATTTCAGAATTATAGGTACCAGATGAAAAGGACTGCATCACCAGCAACAAGCCTCTTAGCACTGACAAAGACACTCCAACCTGTAGTCAGAAGATGCCTTTTGGGCTGACCTGCAAGTGAAAATGGAAAACTAGTAAGAAGCAAAAACATTCAAGTAACAATTCCAGCAAATCATATTATATGATGATACGTATCCTGACTGTTGCTAATCATTCCTTGGTTTCACTATAGACAATCTGTCAAATTTTATATAGAAAAGGCTCTTCAGAATGAGAATAAGATCCAAATTAGATAAGATGTGTATAATAAAGAACCATATATTCCACCATTATATGTAACTTAACGCGGCTTTCATACCGACCATGTGAAACAAAAAATTAAATTGTCCAAGGATGACAGAAATTTAACAAAATGAGAACAGTAATGGTAGAAATATAATATAAAACCATTCATGTGTCTTCACCCAACAGTTTAAGCTTATAGGATAGTTAGTTCTTGATGAATAATGGTGTTTAAAATATAGTAAGGCTTAAAGTTTAACACTAAAAAAATTGACCAAACAAAGTAAGCCAAGTAGCCACCAAATAAAGATGAAATGAGTATGCAATAAGACAGAAGTTGAAGTAGCATAGCCATTTCTACACACACAAAAAAAAAAAAGAGGTAGCACAGCCAGTATATTCATATCATAGCCACACGGAATCAAATTACTACTGAGAAACCTGTGTCCTGTTCCAAATGCCACTCCAATTGTAATGTTTTGAATGTTCAGAGGAAGTCACAGATTTGAGTTCATAAAATACACAAGTACATTAAAAATGCATTCATTTACCAGTAACTATGTGCAACAGCAACAGCATACAGTGAAAATAAGTGACCACATGCAAGGACTACATACATATATTGTATACCAAACACTTTGAAAAACTAACCTCGAAATATATGTCTGAATTTCCATTCATTATCATGAAGATCTCTGGCAATTAGTTCTTGAGCAGGAGGCTGCTGTGAGTAATCCTGAGAAACAAATTAAAGAAAATTATCAATCAGGTCAAAAGCAGACAAACTAATTACTGTATATCAATTATCAAATATAGCAGACAAAATCACTAAGTCAATATGACCTACAAGAGGAGGGAAGACTTTTTCAGCTGCTCTTCGAGGAACAGAAAATCCTCCATGAGTGCTGGTATCACTTGCAGTTAATGTTTTACAGAAGTAGTTGGTTGGTTGTTTGCTTGGAGTACCCAATTCTGCAGGCAGCAGATACACCTCCTTTTGCTCTTGCTATAAAATGAGTTATGTCAAGAAATGATAAAGAATAGAATAAAGTACTAAATAGGAGAAAAGTAAGTACTGGACTTAGAGGTTGCAGAGTCATTTGAGCATATACTTCATCCGTTTCAGCATCTGCCTGCAAGTTGCATGCTTATTAGGTTCAGAGTGAAAGTTCATAAAAATATTCTCTGAAGTAGATTTAATGCAAACTATTAATTTTATTCTTACATGCATTGTCACATTGTGAAGCTGACAGATAAGCTGTGGCGGCAAGGTAGGATAATTAGGAATGTGTGCATCTACTTCCCTGTTGGTTGAAGCAGCAACCTGAAAAATCAACATATGAATCTGTCTAAGAACTGAAGAACAACATATACAAATGAAATATATGAACAGCAATCAGTTAGCTGGAAATTTCAATGCAACAATAGATTAGAAAAGACAATCATCTGCTTTGAGCCATAAAAAAATTAAAAACTGAGAATTATCATAAAGATGATGCACCACAGAGCTAGAGAACCCAAAGTCACTAATTTTTTATAGTCACTAATAATCTATATGACCTTATGTACTTTCATGGGTATAGCAGCATCACCAAATATCCATGAAAAGAAAAAGAAAAAAAAAGTGCACCAAATCCAACTTTCAGATAGAAGTAGTAGTAGTAGTATTACTGACCTGCTCACTGTGACCTTGGGGAAAGTAGACTACACGACTTCCAAGAGGAGGCAGAGAAACCAGAGGGCCAGCACAAGCATGCCAAAGTTCAGAATTCAAACATTTTTTATCCCCTACACAATCACAGGCTATAATATGAATATATATGAAGTAAATCATTCACAGCCGTGCTCGCGTAATAATTATAGAAGATAAGTCAAAAGGACACCATAGCACAGTCTGCAAGTCACATATCAGTAAAAAAAAAAAAGTACTAAACCCACTACATAACTTATCATTTGAAATAAAAATACCATAATCCAAACTCCAAATACACAAAAAGGGCATGCACAACAGCCGTATATAAATAGTAACACGAGCTCGTCACCTCAAACTGAAAATCAAAAACTGCACACTTGCAGTCTTGCAGACTTAGCACCAATACAAGGAAAGTTGGGAAAAAAAATAAGGTACAAATTTAAGAAGTTAATATCAGCACACATTGTTGTGATACTAAAAACAAATAAAAACAGAGTGCAGAACCTTGTTAAACCTCAGTTCATGCCGTAAAATGCCAAAAATAGCACCTGCAACCAACAAGTACTAGTGTGTGTGTTTGTGTGTGTGTGTGTGTGTGCAACGACAAAAGAGAACTATCTCCACAACTAGAGCAATAAACAGAGGTAAAGACAAGACAAGAAATCTAAAAAGCAAACAAAAGTGGGACATCATATATAAAGCAATTTGAAGCAACCTTCTTCTTCAAGCGGTTGATTAAATCCAGGAGAAGAAAGCTTCATGCTTTCAGGTTCAGCCACAGACGAAGTTCCAAACTAGTGAAAATCCAAACCCAACCTCAATAAAAGAGCACTACCCACACACGGTTCACATGTTACTTCGAATCACTACCCCCCCAAACCCACCCTCCCTCCCAATTGAAGTTATGCAACATCCGTCATCCAAAACCAATTGCAATGCAAAACCCAATCCTCGTGGTTTTCATACCAAGCACTACACTCAAAATCCACCGTTTTTCTTCTGCAACAAGCCCTAATTTGAGGAAGCTAAGCTAAAATACAAAAAACCCTAACCAACTTAACTTCACCAGATCTCAAGTCAAAACAAACAAAAAAACAGTGGAATTAGAGGGAGTGAGAGAGAAGTGAAGCGAAGAGAGTGACACTCATGTGGTGTCGTGGGTTTCGTGGATTTCAGCAGAAGAAGCAGAAAAAAGTGTGCTGTGCTGTGCCTGTGATGTGTGCAGAGAGAAAATCGAAAAAAGTGCGAGCTAATGCTTTCTTGGCTGATTCTGACAGTGAGTGATTATTATTATTACTAGAAACAATAATTCTAAATTTTTTTACTTTTTATTTCTATAAAAAAATTTAATTATTAAATAAAAAATATTAAATATTTTTTATATTTTTA
The DNA here is from genome assembly GCA_030159175.1 of Glycyrrhiza uralensis. Taxonomy (NCBI): domain Eukaryota; kingdom Viridiplantae; phylum Streptophyta; class Magnoliopsida; order Fabales; family Fabaceae; genus Glycyrrhiza; species Glycyrrhiza uralensis. Next base: position 2,673,579 of record BRZY01000006.1, read on the forward strand.
AAATATTAATTATATTTTTTTAATTTTATAAAGTTGCAAAAGAATTATTGTCAAAAAGAAAAAGTAGCAAAAGAATATATAGAAAGATATAATATTTACTTAATAAAAAAATACTAATAATTGTTTCTTGGTATGCGACGAAATGGTGTATGGTACTAGGATGAGTCTACGTACGTAAGTAATTGGTATTGGTAGTTGGTAGGTAACAGCTCAAAATACGTAACCTCTTTTCTACGCTGTAACGTAGATCCCTTGTTAGATACTACTGCGCTTTTCTTGCCAACAAATAATCATATGCCAACTTCCTGTCTTGAGAATTAGGATAAGGTTGGATATGAGTCTTTTTAGTGTGTGTGTGCGTGATTGTCTGAGTGTTTATTCAAAGTAATTTTGATTTTTGTGTAAATTTGGTTTTATAAAATTGATTGAATTAAAATTGAATTTTTTTTATAAGGGATTAAAATTGAGTTTAAAGTGTATATAAATTGTCCTTTTAAGTAATTTTTTTATTGGTTGAAATGAGTCTTACTCCTCTCTTTGTCCTATGATAGCGAATGTCCCTTTGCGTTCTTTATTCCTCATTATTTTTGTTATATATATTTTTTTGATGACATGTTATTTATTCTTTTTCTTTTTAATCTAAAAGGAAAAAAATAAATAGATAAAAAATTTGTGTTTCTCAAAAAAAAAATTAATAGACAGTTATTCTTTCGTGAAGACTGTGGATAAAATGATATATTTGCATCATTATTGTAATTTAACAATTTCTAAAGTTTATAAAATTATCATCAAACTTTTAGAATATGTACTAAACTTATTGTCAATTGTTTTAGATGGCCTAAAACTAAAGCGGTATAATTTGATATTTCCTTTAAAATAAAGCATTGTATTAATTACTTTTTTATATTATAAAAGCATAGGAGGGGGATTATGCTAATGCTAGGACCAAGAGAGACAATAGACAAAGAACATATATAGTAATGAAGATGTGCGGACATATAAATCATATATTCATCAATCATTATATTACTGATTGATAATATCAAACTTTTACATCATAAACATAGAACACAGGCTGTATTATTTTTCGCCCCCGAGAAGACCAATTGTATATCCTCCCCTTTGTGACATATATAGTATTATTTTCTCATTGCCCCGAGCTCAAGGAATGCTGCCCACCAAAAAGAAAAAAGAAGAAACCATATCAATATCAATATCAATCAATATCAATATATATATACAATGTACAATACAATAACTATACTCAAGAAATAAAAATAAAAAGACTAGACTAATATTGTATTAACTATTTGGTGAAATAATAGAGGCAATTTTTAGTATAAATCATCGATTTAATCCGAGTCGACTAGTTGCATAGACCCATACAAGGGGACAAACATTAATGCTCTCTTGGTGTTAATTTTCTTCTTTCACACCAGACTCGTTAAATTGTTATATTAAAAAAATTAAAATTTGGTGAGAAATTGTAATTACCCATTGCAATTGATGTTCTTGCTGATGGGAAATCCAATGTCAACACCACAACGTTTGGGTAGTGCGGCAGCAAACTGATCGTTTATGTTGGGGATGTGGGTAGCTGCTTCCTTGAGGCACTCACATGCCGTGATTCGGTCATCTCTGTTGGGTGTCGACGCTTTCAGATCACTCACAGCACTGCAACATGCAATGGAAGGGTCACCACCACCAGTGAGGTACCCCACACATGGAAACATCGATGCCTTTGTTTCATCGCAATTGAACCCCAATGTAGCTACCACCACCAAGGTACTCATAAATACTACAACAATCCCCTGCACGTTCTTCTTCATATTTTATGTGTGTATTGGTGTTACTTAAATTTACTTGAATGCTTTGATATGTATGAGGATTGATTGAAAAGGGTACGTAGTAGCTATATATATAGCTAGGAATATGGGGTTAATAAATTGAAGGGGGTGTATTATCTGATAGTAGTTTTAATACTAGAAGTGAGAATCTTAAATTTGGACCATACAACTATACATAAATAGTTGAAATTAAAAATTAATTACTGGTCATATGATCACTTAAAAAAGTCATGTAATTTTATGTTTTGATATTGATCATTCATGATTTTATCTGATAGCTATGATTCACTTATCTCATTCTCTTATCGTAGAAGTCATCTCACTTTGATACATGCTCCCTATTAATTGATTAATTAATTACCAAAGTTAAATATTTGGCTTCTTATAATTCTAGCTTCACGGGAATGGTAAAGTAGGTGGCTAGGTTGCATTTTGTTTTGTTCACACTCAGCTCGTTTTTGCTTCACCAGTTCTGAAATGTGATGGCGTTAGACTCTGTTTCAAACAGTTTCCCGAATTTGCTAGCTCTTGGAAGAGAGTGCAACAAGGAAAGAAACACACAATTATAGCAAGCGGATGGATGGAAAACGCGGATCGGAGTTGCGTTTTCAGTTTCACTTGCCCCAGAGGATGGAAATCGTGGCAAATCCTTCCTTCCTTCCTTCCACTAACGAGTAACGACAACATAGAGTACAAACAGAGTGGTAACGCGCCACCGAAAACATGGCGTAAATCACTGAATGTGAAAGCATGGTAATTACCAATATTAGTGTTGAGTATGTTTTTGATTTCTGAAATATTCATTTTTAGTCTATTGTTTTTAAAATGTCTTTGGTTGTTTTCTGAAATAGGTCATTTTTTGTGATAATTCTATTGAGGTATAAGTGAAATAAATTGAATAGTTTTGAATCATTTGATAACATGTATAATTCATCGTTTAGAATTAACGTGATCAAATCTGAATTGTTACTTCGTTTGACACATAATCAATTAACTGAATAAAGATACAATCATACAAGTGTTATATTTCAGGAAGGAAAATGATGTTTAGCACGAAATAGTTTTCATCACAAGACCGAGTGATTTCCATCAAAAACCACTTTCATATTTTTCTATTTCTTAAAATAAGTATTTGTTTGAAAAGAACTGATTGGGCCACGTTAAAATCATTCGTACTATTCATGTCGTTGGCCTTTTGTACTGGATGGCAGGATTGTTTTCCGAAATGGAAACCCGAAATTAGACGTTTTAAAAACGAGAGACTACATGTTAATATTATTTTGTTTACTGCTACTAGTCTAGAGCTATAGTTAACTTTTACTAATTACTCTCACAGTTATTGTTGAACTATTTGTTCAATTTCTATATCTCAAATATATTAATTGTTTAAATACGTTTTTAGTCCTCACAAATATCACTTTTTTGGATTTTATTCCATGAAAATATATATTTTTCGAAAATATATATTTTTCATTTGAGTACTTGAAAAATAAAAAATTATACTTTTGGTCCTCCATATTTTAAAATTAATACACTTAGTAATATAAATATCATTAAATACTTTAGAAAAGTATTTAATGATATTTATATCATTGAGTGTATTAATTTTAAAATCGATCAACACTGCTATTTTTTATGAAGAAATTCATACGAAATCTTACACGAAAGAGAGATATCCAACCAGGGGATGACTTACCATACATGGGTGGGTTCCAACTATAAAATGATTGGTTAAAAAAATTAAATAACTGTTTTCTTGCCTTTCGTTTCGTAAAGAGAAGCATTATCCTTTCAAAATATCAAAATATTTATATGTAATTACATGGTTCGGTTCGAAATACACTGAAATTGGTTTGGTTTGATTCAACTGAACTGGTATTCGGTTCAACTCAGTGCAATTTTGTTATATTCAACTATACCCATCCCTGACTAGTTTATCATTCATGCCAAACAGAGTCCATATAGAGCGGGACACCAAAAGTTTCAACAAAAGTGAAGAGGCACAGATAAGTAAACATATAATGATCAAAGTCATATATTCATTAATTTGTATTTACAATATCAAACTTTTTATTCCATAAATAAACATAGGACATGCTATTTTTTTCTCCTGCGAAGAGCAACCAAGTGTTCATCGATCCCTTTAATTTTATTTGCTCCATTGCCCTGAGCTTAGGGAATCCTACACCCAACAAAAAAACAATATCAATACCAAAGACCTACGTGGCTCACAAGTGACTTGAGTCAGTGTCAAATCAGTCCCATGTGAGCCACATAGGTTCTTCTTGTTAAAACAACGGAGTAACAAAGAGATTTGATTGTAATAATTGAGATATTTGTGGAACCAAATTGCACAATCATGACATTGCATGATACGTCAGACTAAAATCGCGCTTTTGAAACTTAAAAAAGACCAAAAGTGAAACTAACCATATAAAAAGTAAGCATCCTTGAAAATAAAGAAAGAAATGTTGTTTGAGAACGAATTAATTACTTGCTGCAATCCATGTCCTTCTTGATGGGGAAGCCTAGCTGAACACCACATTTGTCGGGAAGTGTGGCGAGTTTGTCATCGGATATGTTGGGGATGAGTTTAGCTGCTGCTACGAGGCACTTGCACGCTGCGCGTCGATCATCTGTACCGTGCATTGAATCCTTCAGATCCTTCACGGCATTGCAGCAAGCAATTGAAGGATCATCATCGGCACCAACCAGGTAATTCAAACAAGGAACCAATGATGTCTTTGCTTTTTCACAATCGAAATTGGAGGCACCCTCCCCTGGCTCCACATTGAGCAACACTATAGCTACTAAGCTTAGAAACACAACAACAATCATGGACTTCATTTTGTGTATAGTAGTGCACTTGTTTAAATGAAATCTACTTGTGTGTGTGTATGTTTTGATTTGTGAAAGGGGAGGCTATTTATAATATAAAAAACGTGGGATATTGAGCTTGAATCACGTCAGCAGTGGTTGTGAAATTAAAGTTTGGTTAGCTGAATATCAAAAAAAAATAAAAATATAATAAAGTTTGGTTTCTCCAATGATAACCTATTTTTGAGTTGCTTAACTCTTATTGACATGTCTTTTTATGTCATGATAATTTTAAGAACTTAGCAACTTTCTACTTTAGTGGTACAACTCTTTAAATTTGAAATGGGTCCAACAAGTTATCCTACAACACTGTTCACACCGGTGGTGTAAAATTTTTCACATTTATGAATGCTGCCGATTTTATTCTTTTATACTTATAATCAGCGCAAGCATTCTCATAACTACTAGAAAAAATTGAACTACCGACAAAAAATAGAGATAGAAAACAATGAAATCCGTCTCTAGTTCTATATGTAAAGTGTTAGAAATAAGAGAATTATAGACCAATTTCATTTTTTTTGGTCTTTAAATTATTTCAACAATTCAACTTTATCTAGTATATAAGGTAGGTAGTGGCTCTGTCAGGGTATCTGATTATTTGGATTTGGTTATAAAATTGTATACAATTTTTGTTAGCATGGGTCTGGGGTCAAATAACAAGGTTTGGCCGATTGCATATATGTAGGGGTTATTTTAAACATTGTGCCATGTTGCCTACTCTTATATCTTTTGATGCTTCTAAATGGAGCACACTCTTACTTGCTTTAGCACTTAGGGTCTGTTTGGATTGGCTTATGGAGAGCTTATGAACACAATTTATGACTGATTGATAAGCTATTTTGGGCTTATTTTTCATAAGCTACCCATGATAGCTTATCAAAACAGCTTATGACTTATATAAAATAAGTTTCACTATAATTTTTCTTCGATTATAAAAGTAGCTTATAGAGCTTATGTCATAAGCAGTAGATAAAATTGTTATCCAAACATGGCCTTAATGTTAACTTCTTAGCTTATAAAAAAAATTGATGTTCAAGAATATGTTCTTGTACAAGAATTAATACTCATCAAAAATTAGATTTAAGAATCCTTAAACAATTCCCTTTGGATATGCTTTTGCATTATGAAGTGGCAAAACAATACACCTTTTTTTTCAAGAATAATCCGTATGGGTCTCACTCAATTCTATTGTCCTATTTGATGAGAGTGTCATTCAATAAAAGTGATCACATAAATTTTACCCAATAAAAGAATATGTTAGCTAAATTAAATTTCTCATGTTATTTACGAGATTGGTGTATATATTTTGTTCAAGCTTTACGCTTCGTTAGTTTTGAGCTGTAATGGCATTACTTTGTGTTGGTCTCAGGCGTATATATCTGGAATTTGATCTCGAAAGAGAGGGTAAAACATTTAAAGACTTTCCCATCTCAGGAAGTTGCGTTTTCACTTTTAACTTTACCAAAAGAGGATAAAATCGTGGCAAATATTCCTTCCTTCAAGTAATGACAACACTTGAATGTGAAAGCACAATTACTAGTTTTTATGGTTAATTATTTCTGATTATTTGTTCAATTCTCGAATATATTAATTGATTTTTTTAAAAAGGGGATAGGAGATTGAACTCGGATATCAGGCTATAAATGTTAATTGCCGGTAACTGTGCTAGTATCCCTTGAGTGAATATATTAATTGATAAAGTTAATTAATATTTTCATGAAATACGTTATTTTATTTGTTTATAGCAAGGCGATTAAAAATTCAACTACGATCTATTGATATGCAAGACATTTTTTTTCATAGATACATCGAATTAATTGACGAACATAACACGTCTCTCTTTTGGAAAATGCCCTGTTTATTAATGAGCGCGTCATTTGAAATGTGTTTATTGATTAATATTTAATAGAAGAATATCATAATAAAAAAAACATATTTATTATATTAAAGAAAACGTCTACTCCTGAAAATAATATTAATGATGTTCCATTACTTATAAATATATTCTACCTAAAAGTGTGAAATTCGCTTTTAACTTTTTTGTCATATTCCTTTCAACTTTATTTTCACATTTTTTTTTCTTCTTTTCTAAAATTTTGATTTATATCTATTGAAATTCTTCAAAGTAGTTGAGAAATTTAGAGCGAAATTAAGAATTTTATAGATATTCAAATTGAATGCGTGTTAATTACTGAGTATTTTATTGTAGGAGTATTTTAGGAGTACATGAGGATTTTTTTTTTGATTCGAGGGGAGATCGCTCTAACCCCACGCAGTGTCCCAACGCTTTTAACGAATGACTAATCTGCGCTTGTCCGTAGAGACTTGGACTGGCTAAGACATAATTTTACCCCCTAGTGGAATCTAACCTGCTACCAATAGATCGACCCCCCAAGAGTCTTAGTGTTCAACCACTAGGCCAATACTCCTAGGTTACATGAGGATGTTATCAATTGTTATTTTCACCTAGGTAACAACAAAAATCTAGCACAAATTAAGTGTTTAATTTCCATAACATACCTAAAACTTATCTATGCACTTCCAATTTCTCTCAATAACTTTGGTGACTTTATGGGTACGTTTGGATAAATAGTTTAATTTAAGAGCTTATTTTAATTTTATGATAAAAAAACTTATAGAATAAAACTCTACATAGGATAAACTATTTTTATAGGCTATTTTGTAGAGTTTATAAAAATAAACTAAAAATAACATATAAATCATATTCTTTACAAACATTGCATAGACACTTATATTATAAAATAAGCTCAAATAAATTCTTCTAAATACATCCGGAGGATGCAATTTCTCACTTTTAGATATGATTTATAATTAAATGAAATCAATGGTTGTAAAACCGATGAAGATAAATATTTTATTTGTTTAATATTACAAACTACAAATTATTACAAAGTTAACTCTACATCCTTGCATTTTTATCTAACTCCAATGTCCTTTCTCATGCTTGCACCGCGCAACACCGGAAATGGATTTCATAATTTTTCTATCCAAAATTTTCTGGTTATGACGGATTGGGTTACAAAAAAATTCTAAAAATTTAAAAGTAATGAGTTTCGTATAAATTTAATAAAATTTAAAGGATATTATATGACGAGAGATTATAATATGAAGAGATAAATCAGATGCGCAAATAAGAAAACATAGAAATCATATATTCATTAATAAAAGTGCTAATTGGTACCTACAAAATTGATTTTTTTTTGGGTCAAATACAAAATTGATTTTGTGAAAATGATATAAATGAGTTGGCTATATGTGTGTGTGTGTCACGTCTATAGATAGAATACCAGTTGAAATGGGAAAATTGAGAGATTGTGATAGTCAATTAACGTCATTCATATATCAATTCTCGTGATTAATTAATTTGTTCGCGCTGTACCTAATACCTATTTTTCTTTATTGTTTTATTAAAAAAATCATTATATATTCGTCAAATTTGTACTAAAACTATTCGCACTAAGTAAATAGCAGAACTGTTAATTATTATTGACATTATCAAACTTTTACTTCATAAACATAGGAGTGGCTGTAATAACCCCCAGGCCAGAACCAGTTTGCATCCCTTAATATTATTTTCTCCATTGCTCTGCCCTGACTCCTGAGCTTAGGGAATGCTGCCCAACCAAAAAAAGAATCAATCAATATCAATACAACATGCAATATAAAAGTATTATATTCACTGTTTGATGAAACAATGAAGGTTTTAATTTGTTAAATGGTGCCTTATAAAGGCGGTGGCACATAATTTGGGATTGTTGAAAATTGACCCATGAATGGGAACGTTGACATCACCTGTGATAGGCTGTTTCACCAGTTTGTTGTGTAATTTGATTTCTACCCCAATTAATTAGAGTAATTTTATTTTGACCCCAATAAATTGCTTAATTCAAATACAACTAAAGGATGAGCTGGACCCCAATTTTAACCCAAATAACTTTGACCTCAGGTTCCTCAGCTATTATTATAACGAGCTTTGAAATTCCTATATGCAATGGTGCGAAGTTATTATTTTTTACATACTGTATTACATACAGATCATCTCCTAAGAGCTAGCTCACTCCTATGATCAGTCATCTACTCAGCCATATATCAATACACCATGGAAAGTAGGAAAGAGTGAAAATTCTCTCAAACACAAAAATAACAGTACACTAAAATACACATAAACACTTATACATCACAATTCCAAATCACATGAGATTTTTACGTTATACGCTTCTAGTTTAGCGTATTTTTCGACAATTTTTGAAAGTTTTTCAAAAATTTTAGAAAAATTTCATAAAATCAAAAATATTATAATAACCAACTTTTGTGAAGAAAATTTATTTGTTGGGTTTGTTTGACACACTAAAGCTATTTAAATCTACTTCTGTCACTTAGATGTAAACCGTTTTCTATAAAAAGACCTTACGTTGATTGAAAAATTACCGTTTTAGAAGTATTCCAGAATCTGTATATTTTATTCCTAATTTTAAGCTAAAAATAAATCACACAACATTTATGTCACAAAAATTCATATAAAACATAATAAGGACAGTAAAAACAAAGAAACAGATGTTGTAATTAGACCTAACAGTAGTAAAAAATTGTCTGTTTTCAGAAGTATTCTTAAACATGCATATTTAAATCCTATTTTTAAGCTAAATATAATTATCAAAATATTTATATCACACAAATTCATATAAAACAGAATTAAACAGTTAATCTCAAAATGGACACATAAGCAGTCAACTCACTTAAAGGACTAAAAACAAAAAAAAATTATATGGACCAAAAGCATTTGATTTTTTTATAGGGACTAAAAGCAAAATACCCCTATATTATAGGGACTAAAAATATATTTAAGCCTTTTTTATCACATTTTTTATATTGGATCTTAAGAAAATTGTGGAAAATTGTCTTTTATGACATAACAACATTGTGGGTCAATTTATAATTTAACTATTATTTGAGGACTCTACTTACAAATATTTATTAATATGATAAATACCACTTAACCTGGTTACAGGTAATTGATCTTATCCGTTGAATAAAATATTGGTCAAAACGAATATATCTATGATAGAAAATGACTTTCCCATTCATGGGTCGATTTTCAACAATCCCAAATTAAGTGCCACCTATAAAGGCTATATTTTAAAGAAATTAATTACTATAGACCAACAGTAGTGTAAAAAAGTTTTACACGCATAATATATATATATATATATATATATATATATTATATATTTGTATAAGATACTTCGAAAGTAATATTATGAAAAGACACCATGATTGATGGGATATATATGATCGAATGTTTGTGTAAAATTTTTTTACATTGTTTGTACATAGTTAATTTTTTGATTTTTTGAGGAATGCTACTAATAGTATTAAACACACTCTTCTCAATACACTCTATGATTAGTTAAAATACATGTGAGTCCCATTAAATTATATGGATCTCATATCTTATTTGGTGGGACCTATTTTCAAAATAGTGGGATCCACATAGATTTCAACTGATTATAAAAAATGTATTGAAAAAAGTGTATTGCTAGCATTATTTTAATTTTTTTTATTGTGCATAGTTATTATACTCTGAATTTAACTATTATGCATTGACAATATAAAAATGTTATACACAGACATCCAATATATCTCACAATATGAATTTTTATGTAGATATTTTAAAAAGTGATATGAGATATTAATGGACATTAGTGTAAAATATTTTTACATTGACTATACATAGTTTTTAAACTCTATATTACATGTGTTAAAACTTTAATTAATTAAAGATATTAAATAATAAAATATTTTTAACTTTCCACAATATTTTATTGGGTTAAATATGTTTTTAATCCATGTAAATATGTCAAATTTTATTTTTAGTCTCTCAAAATTTTTTTGTCTCTTTTTAGTCCCTTATTTTTCAAAAATGTATCATTTTTAGTTCTTGTGGTCTTTTTTAAATTATTTTTTTTTAAAAACTCATTTTAACCCCTCTTAATTTTCAATTCTCAATTTTTACCAAACTTTTCGTTTCTATTCTTAGAGATGTCAATTTTAGCCCAGCTCGATGGACCTGTGGTTTATGCTACGCTAAACTTGTTAATTATAGGCTTGAAAGAAATTGAGTCATTTTGGCCCGACCCGATGGGTCAGCTCGGCCAGGCCAAACCCTCATTTAACGCATTTTTTAATACTTTGAACTATTTTTATTTAAAAATAAGTCCGGTTTGGCCTCACCCAGTGTATTGATAATTGAAAAATTCATGAGAATAAATGTTTGGTAAAAAATTGGAAATTAATAATTGAGAGAGGTGAAAATGAATTTTCCAAAATATTTTTTAAATTTAAAAATGGCCACGGGGATTAAAGTGATACATTTTAAAAAAATAAAAGATTAAAAAGAGATAAATTTTTTTTGAGAGACTAAAAATAAACTTTAAGTTATTTACGGGGGACTAAAAACATATTTTACCATATTTTATTTCTCATTCCTTATAGAAAATATGTAATTAAGCAAATGGTGTGAGAAGTGAAAACTTTAACTTACCCTTCGCAGTTGATGTACTTGGTTATGGGAAAGCCAATGTCAACACCGCATCGTCTGGGAAGTGAGGCAACCACGAATTCCATTTCGCCGGAGAAGTAGCCAACTATTTCTTTGAGGCACTCACATGCGGCGATTCGATCATCTCTGTCGGGTGTTGATGATTTCACACCACTCAGAGCATCACAGCAAGGTAGTGGAAGAGGGTCATGACCAGACTCACCACCACCACCACTATAAGTAGCATTGAGGTACAACACACAAGGCATCATTGATGTCTTTGTGTCATTGCAATCGAAGGCCTCTCCTTGCTCCACACTAGTGACCAACAATCTTATAGCTAGCAAGGCTAGAAATACAACAATCAAGTTCTTCTTCATCTTGTCTTTTAGTTAATTATAACTTTAATTACTTTGTTTTTTGATTTATGAAAGGGGTACACACACACACACAATATAGTTGTAAAGCGTGGCCGTGGGATATATATTGTCAAGGGAAGCTTGATGAGGCATTAATAAGAGCATTAATTAACTCAAAACTACTGGAGTTAAAAATCATAAATACACTGAACAGTAATATTCCTTTGGTTATTTAATGTATCTATGTATTTTAGACTTTGTTTGGATTGACGGAAGGGAATAGAATGTGATGAGATGGAATGAGACTTGATTCTCTCTATTTTGTCTATCACTATATTTTTGAGATAAATAAATGATATAAATGTGATACATACATAGTGGATAGTGTCATTTCCCATCAATGAATCATAATTTTTTTTTATATAAACAAATGTTAATATAAATTAATATGTTATTGTTAGTGGGAGATGTTTGAATTAATAATCTCTTTATCACTTTAATCTCTATGTATCTCTCCCAAATTACCAAATCATGTTATGACTGTATTTAATGAATCATAAATCTTTGTATAAAATAATAGAAAACCGAATTGGAATTTTTTATATAAATAAACGATTCGATCGCAAATCGCAATCCTATCCATATAGACCGAGAAATGGACATTTTTGGCAAAAGAGACTAAGAGAGGAAGATGTCATTTTATTTTTATTTTTTTGTGGTCCGTCTAATTTGTTCTTTATTTTTTCAAAATAAAAAAAACCTCACATCAGATTCTTTTCTCGACCTCGCTTAAATGTACCAACCACACCGGTCACAAAGAAGCACTAGCGAGTGTGTCTGTCTAATCTCAATTCTCATTGCATCTGAATTGGGACACACAAAGATGTTCCTCGGATTAGTACCGAGGCTAACCTTGGTGTTGGTGTTGTGCTGCTTGTTGATGAACTGTTGTTGTTGGAGTGAGGGTGGGGAAGTGGTGACAACGACGTGCTCCAACATAGTGCCGGTGAGGGATCGCACCGACAAAATCTCGTTAACGGATTTCGGAGGGGTGGGTGATGGGTTCACCCTCAACACCAAGGCATTCAGGGAGGCGGTGTACAGGATTCAGCGATTGCCGAGGGAAGGGGGCACCACGCTTTACGTGCCTCCGGGGGTATACTTAACGGAGCCCTTTAATCTCACCAGCCATATGACCCTTTACCTTGCTGCTGCTGCTGTTATCAAGGCCACACAGGTAAGCTCACCCTTCCTTTCCCCCATTCTCTTCATAATTTTTCTTTTTCTTTTTTTTTAATATTCAGAAATTACGTTGAATTCCGTTGAAATAATAGTTATTCCATTTTGGGACAAAACCAGTTGCGTAGTGTGTCTGTCGGCCAGTGTTTTGTTTTTTGTTTGAGTTGAAGTAAATTTTAGTACTATAAAATTCTCATATTAATAATAACTAGATTTTTCAACCTCTAAACCGAGGTTTGAAATTAAAATCCATTTTTATTCCAAGGAACAAATATCTAAAATCTTATTAAATAAAATCACTTTTCATGCATCCCTACGTTCGTAGTTTAGTTTAATATATTTTTTTTAACTACCATATTGGTGCATGGGTGTTGGGTATAGCAGCAGAGGCTAGTAGCTCACAACGCAGCGAACCACGGTTCAAATCCTCTTTTGGAGAGGTGCCCACATTTAGTTTCGAACCGTGACTTGAACAAAATTGCCTCTGACAGACGATACAGGAACATGGTTGGCCACCTTTAGCGGAGAATTTGGCTAGATCTAAGCACAATTCCACTCGGGCCAACATAACATTGATAGCTTATTTGTAATTATTACGGCTATTTTTACAATTTAAAAAAAAAATTCTCATGTTCTGCCACAGTGCTGCTAAAATGTGATCTGTAGTGAATGCGTCAGATGAACAAGGACTCTTTTACTAAACTTTTCAATTCCTTTTTTCTCTTGATTCCTTAAGGATTCATCGAATTGGCCTTTAGTTGCGCCCTTGCCATCTTATGGAAGAGGAAGGGAGCTTCCTGGAGGAAGGTATATAAGCTTTATCCATGGAAATGGAGTTCAGGATGTGGTTATCACAGGTGTGTATCTAATATTCAGTGCAAAATAAAATACTGATCTTATTTCATAGTTTATACTAGACCACATAGTTTCTACAATATAATGATATACTATGATAGTGAAAGGTGTGTAAAGGACAAAATCTAACATACTTTTCTTGGGACAAACGAAAAGAAAAGAAAAGAAAAGAACATTGCATGCTGGAAATGCTTTATACTGCATATTCATTCATGTAAGGCTACAGGCTTTCATGTTCATGTCAAAACTAAACCCTTTCTCTCTCTCTCTCTCTCTCTCTCTCCCTTATATTCATATTTTCATAGGTGAGAATGGGACAATTGATGGGCAAGGAGATGTATGGTGGAATATGTGGAGGCAGAGAACTCTTCAATTTACCAGACCAAATCTAGTTGAATTTGTGAATTCCAGAGATATTGTTATTTCAAATGTGGTCTTCAAGAATTCTCCCTTCTGGAACATTCACCCAGTTTACTGCAGGTATAGGTCAAATATACAAGTCATGAGGAATTTAACATTTATTCAAATACTATTTTACTTAAGTCATGAGGAATTTAAAACATAAAGTCGTGCGACTAATTCTTGATAATCTTGTTACTTTGTTGCTTGCAAGTAGCTGTCGTCCTGAGATCTGATTCCAAATTGCCTTACTTCTTTGTAGCAATGTTGTTGTTCGATTTGTCTCAATTTTGGCTCCACGTGACTCTCCTAATACTGATGGCATTGATCCAGGTGAGTAGTAAGCACTGTTTAATTATGCAATATCCTGTGCAAATAGTAAAATGGATATTACAGTCAAATACTGTTGTACTAAGTCCCTAACTGATCTCATTATTTATTTTATTGCTAAGTCTCTTCAATTTCTTTGGTATGAGATGCTAATATCAACACAGCATTTTCTGTTTTCTGTCTAAGTCCATTTCAATGCAAATTTTTTTTCATAATTACCTTAGTCCATTACTCCATTTCAATGCATGACTTTCTTTCATCTTTGGACTGTTGCACATTCGTGGCTGCATATTTTTCTTCTGCATATTTTTCAACTTTGCTGCATATTTTTCTTCTTTCACAATCATGTTTGCTTCATAATTGTAATCTCCTTTGGTTAGATTCTTATTCCAAAATTCAGATACACAACATCCACAGAAACCAGAAACACATACTAGTTTTATAATGTCTAAGAGATATTTTTTAGAATTGCATTATATATTTATTAAGTTTTCTGTTTTTTTATGCAAATGTATATATTTATCCTGGATGTATTATATCCTATAGTTTTCAAGAATAGTTGTATCACTTATCAGATATGCATGGTAGGTTATGGCCGGATCATATGTGTGCATCATTGTTGACAAGTAAATGAATCTGTGTATATTCATTAATCTAAGAAATAACTCATTTTATGCAGATTCAAGTTCAAATGTTTGCATAGAGGACTCATACATATCCAATGGAGATGACATTGTGGCTGTGAAGAGTGGATGGGACGAATATGGGATTGCTTACGGTCGCCCGAGCTCCAACATCACCATCCGGCGTGTGAGCGGATCGTCTCCATTTGCGGGGATTGCCGTCGGCAGTGAAGCCTCAGGTGGGGTGGAGAATGTACTTGCTGAGCACATCAACCTATACAACATGGGAGTTGGTATCCACATCAAGACAAACATTGGAAGGGGAGGGTACATAAAGAACATAAGTGTGTCTCATGTGTATATGGAGGGTGCAAGGAAAGGGATAAAGATTTCAGGTGATGTTGGGGGACACCCTGATGACAAATTTGACCCCAATGCTGTCCCAGTTGTGAAGGGTATCACAATTGAGAATGTGTGGGGTGTGAAGGTTTTGCAGGCTGGTCTAATACAGGGATTGAGGAAGTCACCTTTCACTGATATTTGTCTATCTGATATCAACCTTCATAATGGGGTGACAGGAACAGGAACTAGTAGAAGTAGAAGTACTCCTCCACCTTGGAAGTGTAGTGATGTGGTTGGAGTTGCTCATCAGGTTAGCCCATGGCCATGTTCTGAGCTTATCAGCCACCAGGTTGGATCATGTGCCAATTACTACTCCTAAGATAGTAACATTGATCATGGCAATGAAGTTGTTCATTTGTTAACCAAGGTATATTAAATATTTTAATTGATTCCATTATTGCTTAATTAATGGCTTATCGTTACTTTAAGCATAGCCGACTTAGGCATAATGCGAATATCAATGTGGAGTTTTTTTTAAAAAGATAATTAAAATAGTTTATTGTAATTACTGTAATTTTATTTGAAGTTTATCTTTTAATTTTTTTAAAAATACAGAATTATATTTATTAAAGTATCGTAATAAATTTTTCTTTATCAACCGATGAGAAATTTAATTCATTTAACCTTCAGTTTGAAATATTGTTAATCTTAGGTTAAAAGAAAAAAAAAAGGGAACATCATAGAATCTTGACAATAAAGTATGAGCAGTAGCACGTAGTGCGAATTTTTTTCCACTAAATGATACGAATTTGAAAATTATCCTATAAAATAATAAAATATGGACCAATAAGCAACATCACACTTGGTACGATACGAAATGAATTTCGTACTATGCAGCAATTTCCATATTTGGGATGAAAGAAATAGTCTTAAATATATTTTTAGTCCCTTATATTTGGTCTAAGTTTGTTTTTAGTCCCTCAAATATCAAGAATATTATTTTAGTCTCTAATCTTTTGAAAATCAGTCACTTTTGGTCCCTAAGGCCATATTTTAAATTTGAAAAGTATTTTTTAAATTTATATTTTGACCCCTCCTAAAGCCTGATGTTAACCTTAACCCGTTTTTACATTATCCTCCCCCTCCACTGATGCACCGCGACTCCCATCCCTGCTAGGGGCCTGTTTGGATTGGCTTATGCAGAGCTTATGAACATAGCTTATGACTGATTCATAAGCTGTTTTGGGCTTATTTTTCATAAGCTACCCAGGATAGCTTATCAAAACAGCTTATGACTTATATAAAATAAGTTTCACTATAATTTTTCTTCGATTATAAAAGTAGCTTATACAACTTATGCCATAAGCAGTAGATAAGCTTGTTATCCAAACAGGGCCTAGGAGTAGTTCCAAAGTCTTCCCTCGAAGCCGCCATAAGATGCGGCCTCTCTCTCGTTCTCCTCCCTGTGCGATCGCGGTGTCCCCCTCCCTTCCCACCATTGTGCACAACCTTCCTTGTCCGCGCGGAGCTCCTCCCTTGGCCGCGCGGGGATGGGGGGCCGCAGTGCATCAATGGAGGGGGAGAAGAACGGAAAAATGGGTTAAGGTGAACATCAGGCTTTAGAAGGGGTCAAAGTATAAATTTAGAAAATACTTTTCAAATTTAAAATATGGCCCCAGGAACTAATTGTAACACATTTTCAAAACATTAGGGACTAAAATAATATTCTTGGTATTTAAAGGACTAAAAACGAACTTAGGCCAAACATGAGGGACCAAAAACATATTTAAATGAAATTCATGAAATCACTAGTTAGCAAAAAAAAAAAGGTTTAAATATGTTTTTAGTCTTTCAAGTTTGAAAAATTGTTGTTTTTAGTCTCTTAAATTTAAAATGTGTATTTTTGGTCTCTCATTTTTAAAAATGTGTCACTTTTAGTCCCTGAGGTCATTTTTCAATTTGAAAATTATTTTTTAAATTTATATTTTGACCCTTCTCAAATCCTGATTCTCACCTTACCCTCTTTTCTGTAACTTCTAAAGATTTTTTAAATTTATATTTTGACCCCTTTCAAATTCAAAAAATATTTGTAAATTTAAAATATCTTCTTAAGGACTAAAAGTGACACACTTTTAAAAACAAAAGATAAAAAAACACGTTTTAAATTTGAGAGACTAAAAATAACAATTTTTCAAACTTAAGAGACTAAAAATATATTTAAGCCTAAAAAAAATATTGAAATCACCGGTAGTATTTATAATGGATTTGACTCCTCTAAAGTGAACAAATCACTTTAGAGAGTAAAGTAATTAATTTCAACCATTGATGAGAAAATCAAGTGTTGATATTCCAACACATCTATGATTAATTATACATATACTTATAATATCAATCCTTGATTTTTTCATCAATAGTTGAGATTAATTACTTTATTCTCTAAAGTAATTTGCTCAATTTAGAGGATTTGGATCCATTTATAATAAATATTAATCAGACCTTAAAAAAATACACGGATTAATTCTTCCGTTATCTTTTTTTTTGTGTGGTTAAAAGGAGGGTTTCTTCGGTTATTTTAAATAATAAATAATTAAATATATACACAATGGCTACATTCGGACAGAAATTAGTTTGGACAAAATTTACTCTCTTGTAACTTTTTTTTTTTTTGAGTTGCCTCTCTCGTAACTTTTGTACAAAGGTGATTTGAGATCTCAAATATGATAATTTTTGTATGTGTGTTTGGTTATATGGTGATAAAAATTGATTTTTATAAATTGATTTTGAAAATTGATCAACCACAACCGCACGTTCAAATAGAAGCTACACTCATTAGCTTTTGCTTTAACATGACCAAGGAGTGCGATTTTCATATAAACAAAACATACGTTACATAGATTCACATAAGAAGTGAGTTGAATAATAAATTTGATGTTTAAAATTATATTTAGAGATAAAAGCTTCGAATCTTAGTCTCAAGCTAAAATCTATTTTAGAGACAAAATCGATTTTATTCGAGAACACTCAAATATATCAAACAATTTTGTCTCTAAATCACTTTTGTCTCTCACAAAAATAAATCCAAACAGATATATTTAGAGCTGTATCTACATAAACGTACTAATTTGGTGGTTTTTGTAATTTTGCAAATCACTTCCCGTCAAAATCACTTTTGAGTTGACCAATTTTCCAAACTCCCCTTTTGCAACTCGTTCACCCAAACACGCACTTGTGAATGAGGTTAGATGCGCGTGCTACACTCCAAAGCCGAAGCTCCTTTTGAGCTCAGAGACTGCGCAACAAAACAGACACGCCCCCAATGTCCTCGCGTGCGACTCATTCATTCTGAGCACTCTCTCACTCTCACTCTCACTCTCACTCTTCTGCCATAGACACAGAGAGAGAAAGAGAGAGACACACACACACAAACAAACAAAAACACAAACACCCTTTCTTCTTTCTCTCTCTCACTTGTTGCATTCCTTCTCATTGCCATGCCTATTATACTTCCTGCTGCTTCTTCCCTTCCCTCTGGTACTTCCCTCTTCTTCCCTTCCCCTGTTTCTTTTGCTTCTTGTTCTTACTCACTTATCCAACTACCTTGTATATTCTTTTACCTCCATCAATTTGTTAAAATCAAACAATATAAACTGTTTATTTTTGAATTTGTTTTTCTTGTCTGAAGGAAGAAACAACATTTTCTTGTTTTTATTTCCTTGACATTTTGATTGTGCAATATTTGAGGAGAACTTGATTTGGATCGTTTGTGAACTTGATAAGTAATCTTTGTACATGCATTTGCTTTGACAAATACTAGAAATGGTGGAGCCTAATAAAAAAAATTTGCTTATGTTATGTATTCAGTCTAAAGATTGTGAACAAGACCAAAAGTTTTAGCGAAACAAATTTTTGATGGAAACTGGATTTTGATTGATAAAATCTCAAATATATAAGACTTGGATAGTTCTGTTTTGTTATACAGATTTTGAGATTTTGTTTTGCAAATGATCATGGTTTCAAATTGCAATTGCGGCCGCAATGTAAAAGTTTTTTAGGTCTCCATCATATTTATCCACGATATCAGGTCCACAACTGCGGCCGCAATGTAAAAGTTTTTTAGGTCTCCGCCGTATTTTTCGGCGATATCAGGTCTGCAACTGTGGCCGCAATGTAGAAGTTTTTTTAGGTTTCCATGACCGCATCAGCCGAATTTATCCACGATATCAGGGATCATGACATAATCGCAACCACAACCCTAACTACAATTTAAAACCTAACACATGATCTTTTGTTTCTTTTGGTAATTTTAGATATGTATGTGTATCTGCACATGTTAACATCCATGACTTGTAAACTTAGATTTAAAATCATGTAGGGACGCTCTTTCTGTTGGATGGTGTTCTCATAATTGTCCAACAATCTTTGTCTTGCAGAAGGGATATGTTACCCACTATCTTATGGAATAGCATGCAATTCAGTCAAATCTCCTATTGATGGCCGAAGGGTGAATGATCTTACCAGCACAAGGTGCTTACGTTAATAATGTTTATTTATCCTTATCCTTATTCAAAAAATAGATTGATCTGTTTGAAAACATGTTCGCTTTTCTCTTGCTTATAGGATTGTAATAGTGCTTGTGGGATCATTCAGCTTGTCATCTAATTAGAAAATAGAGATAAGGAAATGAGGGAAAAACACTTCTGATGTGGTTCCATGACTTCCATCCATGATCCATATCAATATAATATTCATGCATTATGATATGAGTAACTTTTTTCAATTCTTTTTTACTGTGTAGAAATTGACTAGTGTATCCTTCATTTAGTTATATGCACACTGTCAATCCACTTGACCTAAAAGCTTATTCTGTTTAGTGCAGTCCAAAAATTGTTTCTATAACCCTAGCACAGGCTTCCAGTATACTGGGATTTTAGTCTTGTTGGCTGTTGCAAGATTTGGCTTCTGGTAACCAAACATTTATTCCATACAAGGAGGAACCACCCAGAAACCTCAAAATAAGAGTTCTATAATTTTTAAGTTGGAAGTATAACTATTAATTCTGCAACCAAACTTTCCATTTAATGTGTTGGTTGAAAATTCATGAAATTGTTGCAGCTGCATTTGTTTGTATCAGTTTATTCTTGTCACTCAGTCAAATTTTGTCTAGGTAATTATTCTTCATGATAAATCTAGCTCTGTTCACCGAAAATAGCTTTGTTTATCTTTAGATGCAAAAGTCCATTTTTTGGATCCTCACGCTTCATTTGGCTATCCATGGGGCATGATCCGTGCCTTTCAAAGATTTGTGTTGCTGCAGACTATTCAGATTCTTTATCTGATTCATCGAGTTACATGAATAAACAAGGTTACCATCCTCTGGAAGAACTGAAAGTTTCCAATGATATTCCACCAGCTAGACTCTCTTCTGCTGAGATAGCAAGAACTACTATTGAGGTTTGTGTCTATATGTTTTTGTGTATGTCAAACCAGTTAATTTGCAATATCTAGGATTATAGACCTAGTAAGTATAATATGATGTTTCTATTCGCCGGACATATTTAGGTATAATTTGTATCCTTTGTGTCACCATGCCCTGTTTTGTTGGTATTAGGCTAATAAAAACGCTTTGCTAGTATTTCCTGGAACGGTACACTGTGAACCACATGAACAGATTTCATGGGCTGAGTTTGAATATCTTATTGATGATTATGGAGGTTTGTTGTCTTTTTGATACATATATATTTTGTTTATGAAATATGAATTATCATTTATCTTAAGGAATCCATGATTCAATATTAACATTAAAATTTTATCATATTATTTTTGTTTCCTTTTTTCTGTAGATATATACTTTAAAATCTCTGATGATGCAAACCTTTTGGAAGATCCTGGGGCAAATAATCCTGTGGTAAGAATTTTGTGGCGGTTTTCAAAAGGATTTCTTCGTTAGGCATGCGAAGAGATTTGCCAGCTTTGTTTAAGAGATTTTTTTTTTGGTCCTTTTTATTTTTCCTTTCTCTAAGGAGTATCTCATATTCCTTTTTCTTTTACTTCTTTGTCTTCCTCATCTGATAATAATTACTTTTATTATAAAAATAGACGTCTTTATTCTCCTTTTAAATTGGAAATTGATGTAAGTTGCAAAGTAAACATTTTAAGAACCTCCAAATGCTTTTTGTCTGGGAATCCTGTGATGTGTCTTTCTATCAAGCTTTGTGTATAATATTTCTGGCTGTAAGGTCTAGGCCTCTATTATCTTGTGCCTACCTTTTCTCTTGGTGCTGCTCTTTTCTTTATTTTTAGACTGATGTAGTCTGGATTCCCAGTTAGATTTCATACCTTCACTAAATAAGAAGCCATAAGCACAGAAGAGATACTGCATTTCAAATTATATGAAATTATTTTAATACAGGTCCAGAGATTATGTATTCATCTCTTTTAGGATATTCAACTATGTTTTTATGCAACGGCTAGCTAAAAGAGCTATATTTGTAGTTAAGACTTAGAGGTAAACTGATGTAGTTTCTTCGTGGTATTTTTGTGTTCCATCCCTATGTTTGTCATTTTTTTAAATTTATATTCAAGGTTTGTGTTTTTCAGAATGCTTTGATTGGAATGGACATGCCTATGTATGATAATAGAAGGACTATTAGTGAATACGACATTTTCAATAGTGGCAACACTGATGAATTCTCATTTGATGATGATTATATTGAGGTTTGCAGTTTCAAATACTTAATTTATGGAATTTAGTTAGTTGTTTTCTTTTATGCATCTAAGAAATTCAAATCTCAAACATATCTTCTGCAAACAGGTTCTGAAAATGGAAGACTTTAATACTCCAATGAATTGGGGAGTGCCAGATAATACTAGTTCGGTGCATCCCATTTACTTTTCGAAGTGCTTAACAAAGGTTTCCCCTCCTCTCATGACAAGAACTGATAACTAATAGTTGCAAGTGTTTCAGCGTGAGAATGATTTAACAAATTCATAAGCTCTGGATGAATAATATTGATTCTTTTTGAATTTTCTTCTAGGCTGTCAACATGGAATTGGAATGTGATAAACGAATGAATCATCCTTCAAATGGTGTTTCTATTTTGGGATACCTTAGACCTGCTTATGCTGAAGAAGAGTCTTATATAAGAACGATATATCACATTGAAGATGGTGATGGATACAGCTCAGACTGGAAAGGTATCTGATTTCTTCAAGATTGATATATAAGATATAAATATTTTCTATTTTCACATTTAGTACAAAATCAGTGTGGCTTTATCTATGAACAACACTATGGAAAGCCATATCAATTCCTAAAAGTTAATTTTGGAGAACTTAGATTTTTATGAAGGGGAATGTAAAGTTTCTTGTGTTGGAAGTTAGAGTTAAGGATGTAACTGCACCAATCTAATTTAACTTTTATGTTACTTTCTTGTTTCCTTTTTATGCAAAATAAGTAGTTTATCAATATGTAGGTTAAAAGTATTTTATACAGTACATCAAGACTTTCTTGAAATGGCACGTTTCTGAAGAAGCATGTTAAAGAGGACAGAATGCTCTGTATTTTCTCACAATTTGTACTCCTAGAATTTTGTTGCAGAAGGATCTTGTTTAGTTGACTAATAAAGAAAATTGTGTGCTTATTTTATTGAACATTTGAACCTTGATGCTAGTTGTTTGGGTTTCAGCTAATCTTGTCCATTGGTCTCTGTCTGGGCATTCAAACTTAGTATTGCAATATACCAACAAGGCTTGCTAGTTTATCATTGCAGTTCTGCGAGCATGTTGCATCTATGTACTTGCAGAGGCAAAGCCTCCTCTTTCTAAGCAAAATACGAAATCTTATTTTTTTGGACAAAAAAGAATCATAGATGCATTGATAAAATTCCTTTTAACCTTTTTCCTTTTTAACCTTTGGATGGTGAAGATTTTTACTCAAATAGTATTAATGATCAAAGAGACACTAGTTCGACACTCTATCGGTTGGAGATCCTGGAAATCAAGCTACACTCTGTGTATGGATCTCAGGCATGTATCTCAAAACTGGTTTTATGTGCTAAATAATATTTTCCCTGTAAATTGAAGCATTATTTAGAAAAACATTGAATTTATACAGATCTATGGTAAGTTACTAATTATGCATGTTCTGCCTGTCCAAAAAATTGCAGTCTGAAATTAATTTGCTAGAGTTTCAATATGCCGGACCTGATGTTCTTGTACACACTACTTCGGCAATTCTGGAATGGTTCAACCAAAACTATCGTGATGCTCTTAAAGCTTTCTGCAAAAAGAAGGGCCTTGATGCTGAGGTAATCCAAATTTTCGACATTTGACATCTTCAAGAATTTCTTTTTGTGCTTATTTATTTTTCCTTTAAAATTAACATGCAATGCTTAGATGGTGAAACATATGAGGTTAATTAAATGTTGAGTGATATATCTAGATATAACCTATCCTCATCTAAGTCCTTGGAACCGCTTGCTTGAAAAGTTACAGTATATTCCCATTATTTATGAAAAAGTTATTGATTGAAGAAATAGACTTTGATAGTTTGAGAAAAAAAAAGATAAAGAAACTATATTATGAAAATTTTGCCGCTGAGAGACAGATGATTGGGCTTTTGGAATTTTAAGGATATAAAATGGCTTTTCTTGAAGGGGAGATATCTTTTACTTTCTGGATGATTTACATTTGAAGTAGTTTTTCTTTGGTTTTGCCAGAAATGCCACAATGTGTTCATTCATCCTTTAAATTTTATCTTTGAATAGAAGACTACTTTTTTTAATAAAATAAGGAAATAAAATAACTAATGCAGGTGGGGGAGTGGGTAAATCAATCATAATTTGGATATTTTCAATTGCCAGTGAGGGTTGGCTAAACTAGCAGTATTGAACTACGTCAACAAAAAAGGTTTAGAGTTTAATCCCTATTTGATAGATTTGTATTTCTGAGAAAATGAGAACAAGTGAGGAAAGTGAGAGAAAATTGAAGAGAGGTTTCAAGAGAATCTGAAATTCTTTTTCTGAATCTGAAGTGATAATGTGAAATCAATTGCTTACATCATATTCTGTTCCTAACAGAATCTGTTATTAGTTTCCAATAGACATAACCTAACACTCAAGTATAGCTGATTATACATCAGACTGAGATCCAATAAGGGCCCAAGGCCCATTCAACTAAACAGAAACGTAAGAGAAATACAGTACAGTAGTATAAATGTATAAACTTCATATTTTCTCTCTTCGTGTGTGTGTGTATGTGTCTTTCATAATTTAAAATACTTTATCCATCAAATATTTTTCTTAATTTTTATTTTTTAGTTTGAAAATACCATGCAATGCACAAGATCCTTGCTAATTTAGATACATTTTCATTCTTTTCCTTTATCACCACCTTTCCCTTTGGATAATACTAAACAAGGAAATGATGACTCCTTCACTTCTTTCTTCTGTTGTTTTCTATCCTATTCCTTTCTTTTCCTTTCCCTTCATAATACCAAACTCGCCTCATCTTTTCTTTTCTTTTCTTTCCTATTACTTTATTTTCCTTTCCCTCCAAGACACCAGAGTACCAGACTCACCCTTGAAAATGGGGGACCAAGATGGCAAGACCTAAAATTGCTATATTTAGAGGGACCAGAAACATACTAAGCAGAAAAAATAATGTAGGAAATGCCCTTGGTTCATTATCCTTTTATTCTTTTATGCCTGGTTCTTGCATATTTATATATACACTATCTTTGGGTGTTTGTGTGTTTACTGTTCATAGTAGGTTAAAGCTGATTGTTTAATGCAATATTATTAATGGCTTCCAGGGAGCATGCTTGATTGGGGTTGACAGCCTAGGCGTGGATGTTAGAGTTTTTTCAGGAGCAGAAGTAAAAACTCATCGTTTTCCGTTCAAAGTCCAGGTAAGCATATTGGGATTCAATGGAATGTACATTATTTCAGGTTGATTCTGTCATGGATCCTCCTCACCTGAACTACTGAACATGTGTATTGGTTATCAAAATAATGACTGTTAGTTAAAGAAACATGTCTGTTATGGTACCTTTCCAAACTTAATGGATTTTTATCTGCACTTGCAGGCCACCTCAGGATCTATGGCTGAAAAGCAGATTTGGCAACTTTTGTTTCCCCGATCTCGGCGAAAAAAGTATATGAAGTCATGGCGAAGGAGTGCTCAAAATCCAGCATGAGTTGAGTATCCCTAGGTTATTACTTATTGGTCCTTACTTTTTTTATTTTATCCTTTTTCAAAGTGCCCTCAGAGCCTGATCTGGAGCTATAAATAGTTCTATAATCTGTACATTATATCCAGGTGAGTCCTATACAACATTTTTTGATAAATAAAAATTTAGGCAAAAGGGACGTAAGGGCATTGCTATGGGGATCAGTGGTTGCAAGAATTAAACCTGAGCTTCACTAGGGAAGTGTTTTGATCCTTACTGACTAAATCAATCCCCTGTTGGCCCCTCATAATTTTTCCCCGGTTGAAAGAGGGTCATGGCGGTTGTCTTCTTTTTCCTCCTCTACTTTCTCATAGATACGACATGTTTAAGTGTTACCTTTTTGTCTTTGCTGATAATAATGAGCGGTGCTGACAAACAGTATCAATAGATAGCATTGTTTTCTCAAGATACATCGGTTCATGATTCTTTTATACGCAATTACTTTATGTTATCAGTACATTATTTATAGTTTTGGATATAACTACTTATACAACATAATATGTTGCCCCACTCACTATTTTCCAAGTACATCGTATCTTCCAAGCCTTTAGCACAAGATGCTAGAGCTAAAGCAAAGCTGTTGGGTGACTGCATCACTGATATTCTTAGAAATCATCATTTATTTGTCAAACAAGCAAGATGGTCTAGGGTTATCAAAGCACACACATATCACGCCTTAGTTCAAGGGTCTCCCACAAAGGTAGATGGCCTGGGTTTGATTCTCATTTCCCCCAATATTTCAGCTGGAAAATCTAGCTGATCTTCTGCCATTGTTAAAACAATAAAACAAGGTGGTCTGGTGGGGTGAATTGAAAGGTATTAACCAGAGGTATCAGTTAGCTTGTAATGTTTTTGTGATGGGTACTCCCCACCCCAGATTCCCAGAATAATCCATGTGTCTGGAGCTTGGTATGGGCAACTAATGTTCCAAAGAAACTTAAGCTCTTTCCGTGGCGTGGTCTTGTTGACAGACTTGTAAATCGAGTTGTCCTATTCCTTGATTGTGCAGATTCTTCAATATGAAAATACTTTGATGTAGTTAAAGTGAGAGTATCCCATAGCTTTCAAGGTTTAGGCTTCTTTTGCCCCCTTCCTTTTTGTGCTGGTTGTGACCCTAGTTCTACTTTCTGGGCAAAGTAGTGTTTAAATTTAAATTGCTAATCAGTATGCTCTGATCTTCTTGGAAGACCTCATTGTAAAATGTAATAATTTGGTTTCTGAAGCTATTTTCCTTGTCTGACAAATTTGGAAAACTAGGAAGAACGGCTATTTGCTAACAAAATTTGTGACCCGTTTTCCAAATGTCAAAAGGTGTTATAGCTCACTTTGGAGAAGTTTGGTGTGTAAACTAATTCTCTTGCGTTTATATTTGTATGATGCCTAAACATGGCATCCGTGAAACTAATAGCAAGATTGAGAATTTTGAGAATTTCAAGGACGATTTTTTTATGCCGGAGAGGGGGTACATAATTTCAATGAATTAGTGCAATGTGTAATAACAAGTGTCTTGACTCTTGACATGCATAATCCACATTTTCATAACAACCACCTACAAAGAATGGCTTAAGTGAATAAATTTAGATTCGGTGGCTGAGAATTTTTTATAATGTTAGAAGTTCGAGCCTGTGATAAAATAATGAAGATTAGTCATAAATTAAAAACAAAATGGGTATTAAAGCTCCAATGACCATCCCTTCATCACAAGCTCCACCACAAGTCGCCAACCTTCCACTACAATCTCTACCTTTGCCAACATTGACGAGATCAGACAAGAAGCTCCATGGCGAGGCAACCACCATTAGACCACCTCTATCTCTTTTAGATTACTTCCATGAACCACAAGATGGCCTCCACCTCCAACCACCATGCCCCCTACCATGACCACCATAAAACGAACCAAACTACCATGACAGAAGAAGTTTTCCATGGGTACTCCAAAAATATTGCCATATCCGTACCAGGTACTTACAGGTCGATAAGGCTTGGGGTACTTGTACAATACGTACCAGGAATGTATCTTATTTTTTATTTGTTTTCTTGGTTGAGTACTCGCATTGAGTATGTACCCGGGTATGGTTGATCCAAAAAAACACGGGTTTCATCCGAAATAGGTTAACACACTATTTGAGTAAGTGAAATTTATGATATGTTACATGTATCAGGTAGCGGTATTGTACCCGTACCTATGCAACTTAGATTATATGTGATTTTTCTTTAATTTGGATAATGTAAAATGTTTAATCCACCAACTTGAGTGAGTTGAATTGGTTAACTATTTTCCTACTCACCATTAAAGGTTAATCGAGTTAAATTAGCTTGTTTTGAGTTTAATCTACCATATATGACGCATCAATCTAAGTGAGCCACGCCCACACATTGTTGTGCCCTTGTTTTAAGGGCTCAATTATGAAGTTTTATTAACAACTTAATTGAATACTTAGGGGTCGTTCGGGGTGGTTCTAAGTTTCTGGTTTTTAGTTTTAAAAGTTAAATTTGAAAACAAAACCTTTTTGGGTAAAATGGGGTTGAATTGGTTTTTTTCTTAATTTTGAAACAGTTTTAACCTGAATCTCAAAACCATAAAAATAGGTTTTGTGATTCTTGTTTCAGTTTTAAACGCTAAATACTCTCGTTCTCTCGTGTCTAGAGGTGGATATGCGGGTAGCCCAGCTTGCATATAAATAGATCGGCCCGGCCCGAGCTGCAAAATAAATGGGCCTACATGATGTGGCTTGCGTTCAGCCCGCATAGTCCACGAGCTAAATGGGGTCGGCCCGTGGGCCTACTAAAAAAATAATTAAATTTTGAAAAAATAAAATATACATTAAAAATTTAAAATTTAATTAAAAAAATTGGCCTGCAGGTTTAAATGGGCCAGGCTAGAAAAGCTCGCATTTAAAATGGTCCTATATTTAGGTGACCCATATCCCGCATGGGTTGCGGGTTAAACAGGTCAAGGTTCATATACCCAGGTCTACTCATGTCCCTTCGGCATCCTCTCGTTCCATCTAGGGATGGCAAAATGGGTCGGCCCACCCCTGCCTAATTTTTTGTCTGCCCCGTCAAGGAAAGTGGGCCAAAAAATACAGCCCGTCTCGTTTAAGGGTGGGTTGGCATCCCGGCGGGATGACCCGTTTTTTGCAGCTCAAGTCCACGACAAATAAAAAAATTGAAAAATCATTTTAAAAATAATTTAATCAACCCGACGGGTGGGCCAAAGCGGGTCGTGGGTTTTCAACCCGGCCCGCCAAAAAAGCGGGTTAGGCAGGGCCAACCGTCGGCCCCATACCCTTTGCCACCCCTAGTGTTATCCCTCTCGTACCTTCACTATTCATAGTGAGGCGAGATAAAGAGAGTGACTAAACTAAAAAAAAAACTGAAACTCAAAACTCAGAACTGAAACTAGATTTTGTTTTTGAAATTTTCAAAACATAAAACCAAAAACCACCCTGAATGATGCCTTAGCTAAATTATGAATACCTGTTTAAAAAAAATATTATTTTTACATATCCACGCTGGTTTTTTTTTTTTTACTATCTGAATATAACTAGTCTTATATATTATTTTTATATATATTTCTACTCAAAATTTAGTACCTTGTATAAACATAGGATGATATATTTGGCATTAATGTGTGAAAGAAAAAAAAAGGTTGTAGTAATAATTATGAATTTGATTAAGAAGTAGGTAAATACATGAGTAAATAATTATATGAACAATTAATAACAACAATAAGGATAAGTAAGATAAAAATACATTTAAAGTGAACTAAATAAAAAATTAAAGTGTCATCAATAAAATAAATAAAAAATTAAAGCTATTAAAATTGAACCAGTAATGAGTGATTTGGACAGTTTACTTTACATAAAGTGATAGATTCAAACCTCATTATCATCCATTTTTTGTAAAATAAATATTAATAAAAATATTATATTACTCTTTTTCTTTAATTCTTACCTGTGACCTATCCTAATAACAAGTCCTTATCAATTAGTCAGCAGAAACTTAAATTTTGAATTATTATAATATGATATAATATATAATATATATAATATCCATGTACATAAGGAATATTTAAACGATGCTGAAGGATAAATACATATATCCAAAGATGAGAATCAAGAAACATTAAATTGTACATTTGACCTTCGAATTATTATTTTACATGTGGACAAATATATTTTACTTTTATGGTAATTTCTTTTGGTATAAATGACGGCCCAAAGACCCAGAGGAAAAGCAGAATTATCATGAGGAAATTGGTAAATATATCTCAACTTTTTAGCCGTACATTTTATATTAATGTGGAAATTTTAAAAATATTCTTCAATTTTGTGTATATTTTGAAAACTGAAGTTTTTAGAATGCAATTTTTTGAATTGCGGGGTGTATTTAGGAAATTAATTTCTGGAATACAAATTTGTATTCCAGAAACTCCAATCAAAATTGTATTCCAGAAACTCCAATCTCTATACAATTTGTATTCCAGAAACTCCAGTTTTCGAAATGTACGCGAAAACTGAGGATATTTTTAGAATTTCAATATTAATATAAGGTGTATGGCAAATTTGGATGGGGTAGATTTACCAATTCCCTTATCATGATTCACGCAGTCTTATACATATCAAATAATAATTTAAGTGATTTGTCATAAAAAAATAATGGCTGAAATATGTTTTTAATCCTTCAAGTTTAGAAAATTGTTGTTTTTAGTTCTCTATTTTTAAAACATAACTTTTTAGTCTTTTATTTTTAAAATATGTCACTTTTAGTCCTTGGAGTCATTTTTTAATTTGAAAAATATTTTTTAAATTTATATTTTAACCCCTCTTAAATTCTGATTCTCACCTTATCCCCTTTCTCTTAATTTCTAAGGATTTTCTAAATTTATATTTTAACTCTTTCTAAATTTAAAAAATGACATCAGGGATTAAAAGTGACACATTTTTAAAAATAAAGAACTAAAAGGTTAAGTTTTAAAAATGAGGGACTAAAAATAACAATTTTCTAAACTTGGAGAACTAAAAACATATTTAAGTCAAAAATAATTTAAGTGATTATTTTTTTAAATTGATAATTTAAGTGATTATAACAAGGAAAAACAAAAATCATTCCAAAACCCTCTCTAATAAATTATACGTAAATTCCTTAAACTCTATATCATTTCATTTCCAGGTAACATCCAAAGCGCATGATACTGATGTATACATTACCTAGGAAAATATTTTAGCACTAACCCGGTAGCTGATTTCGGGTCTTCACTCCATTTTTATTTTATTTTTTGCTTTCGCAGCCAAAAAAAATCAACTTTCTCTCTCTTTGTCTTCTGGTTTTGGTTTTGCAGAAGAAGATATATCAAAATCCAAATCCAAAGAAAGGACAAGGAGGGAGAGAGAGTGTGGTTGTTGCAGTGGCCGTCCAAGTTGAAAACTTGGGCATATTTACGGAACACCCCATTATTAAAAATTCAGTATTTTCACAACCATCTTCTCCTTGTTCTCATTCTCCCTATCCTTGTCCTTTCCTTGCCGTCAACGTTGATCTCTCTCTTTAAATTTTTCAAATAGTGGCTGCTAATGATGCCGGAGCAGGAGAAAGAGAAGGAACAAGTGGTCCTTGATGCAGGGATGAAGAGGTATAGGAATGGTGAAATCTGGGAGTTTGAGAATGAAATGCATGTCTCTGATGATGGGAATGGTGTCTTGTTGGGTTTGGATGGTGGAACAACTTCAACTGTCTGCATTTGCATGCCCATGATCCCTTTCTCTCATTCTCAGCTCAATTCTCTTCCTATCCTTGCAAGGGCTGTTGCTGGTTGCTCTAATCACAATAGTGTTGGAGGTAATATTGCCACTCTTCTGTCTTGTAGACACTAAACATTGTGTGTTTGATTTTCCCTTTGTGGGTCAATTTCAAAATTTTGCTTTTTTTTTTTCTGTTCCTTTTTATGGGGGTGTTTGTTTGCTCTGTGTAGCAATACTTGTTGCAGGTCTGAGCATTTTGAATGATCTGGTTGTTTACATTAATACCTTGTTTGGTTCAGTGTACACTTTATTAAATTCCCCTTTTTGTGTGTTGGGGATAATGGGGAGAATTTTGGAGGATGTTGGTTATGGACTTATGGCATAGGCAATTTGGTTAAAAAGAGGAGGGGGAAAAAATTTGTACTGCAGAAAGTGGTTCTTTTGTTATGAAGTAAATATTTTATTGATGTAAGGTACCTTCTCTGCAAATGCAATCTTAGGAAATTCATCTTTTAGCTATTACTAACTGTCTCATTATTGACTTTGTGACATAGGATTATCTATTTGCCATTCTGAAGATGTTCTGAGTCCTGACAACAGTGTTTTTGTCTTTAGATTTTTTTTATCTCCACTTTGTACTTTCTCCCTTATTTCATTAATGATTAATGGATTTTTATTTTAACCAATTCCCTCTCCCCAAAAAACAATAGTTGCTGGTTACTTATGTTTTCTTGCCATGTACACCTGTAGCATAGCCATTGGCTCATTTTTGTTAGTAAAATCCATGTATAAACATCAAACAAAGTTTGATGCATTCAGCAGTTTCAAAAGAATTATATCTGTGATAATAAAATGAAGATCACATTGCAAGGATAGTCTTATTGTTAGTTGTTACCATTAATCATTTCTTCTACAGAAATTGCTGCAAGGGAAACGTTAGAGCAAGTTATGGCAGATGCCCTTTCAAAGTGTGGTTCAAAACGATCTTCAGTCCGAGCTGTTTGTTTGGCCGTATCTGGTGTGAACCATCCAACAGATCAACAAAGAATTATCAGTTGGCTTAGGTTACTCTATATATTAGTGTATCTCGCTTCTAGTTTTTTTAATTAAAAAAGTATATCTTGCTAATCTTACTCTTTTGCTATTAGAAGAAACTAAACAAGTTTATTTATTTTATTTATCTGTTAATTTTTTACGAGTAATGAATATATTTTGTTAGTTTGTTTTATTTTTCTCTAATGAGATAGGTCATCTGTCTATTATTTTCGTTATGTATTAACTTATGAAAGGAGAGGAAATACCTCTTCCATTAGTACTCTATTTTATCTGTTTATCTGCTTAGGAATAATATGTTATTGCAGCACTCAACTTTTATAAAGTGATGATGTGACCTCTGCTGCTTTTAGCTTCCCTGTATAGATTAAATGATACTGAATTTCTTCACTTGTTGGATTTGCAAAAGCATTATATGTAAAGAATTGGAGGACCACAATATAATTAGGGAACTTTTCTGTAAAGAATTGAAACTTTAGTGAAATTATAACTTATTTGTGCATTTTTATGGTTCAGTTCTTTAAGGACGTGTCATTTAATCTCCATTATTGTTTCTCTGCTACTTTAGGGACTGAAGTATGTTGTGATCTGATGTGAACAGGGATATATTCCCAAGCCACGTGAGGTTATATGTTCGGAATGATGCTGTGGCTGCTCTCGCGAGTGGAACAATGGGTAAACTTCATGGATGTGTATTAATTGCTGGCACGGGGACCATTGCATATGGATTTACTGAAGATGGAAAAGAAGCAAGGGCTGCTGGTGCAGGACCTGTCTTAGGTGACTGGGGCAGGTAATTCATTGCAACTATTTCTTTGTCTTTCCTGATCTCCTTCACCCCTCTCTCTATATCTTTGCACTTTCCTCTTTTATGCCCCCCTTGGTCCTCTATACTTTTTTAACCATGAAAATGAGCTTTTGGTGAAGAAAGGTGTTTTAGGCAGACCGAGAATTCAATTAGCTGGAGAAGGCATTATGAATTGATCTTACCGTACTTTTCTCCACATCTCTTTCATTATCTTATAACAAAAAGCCTGGGGGGGGGGATCTTTCGTGTGAGTGTGATGTCCAACTTGATTCTATCTACTGTTTGGTTGAGATTTTTTTTTTTTTGCAGTGGATATGGAATAGCTGCACAGGCATTAACTGCAGTAGTAAAAGAACACGATGGCCGTGGTCCAAGTACCATGCTGACAAGTAGTATTTTGCAAACGCTTGGTCTTTCTTCTGCAGAGGAATTAATTGGGTATATATTCTAGTTATATAATTGTTCATGTCATATATATTTCTGAAGTAAATAACTAGCATTTGAAATCTTACAATTTGAATCCATTTTGTTGAATTTATAGCCAAAAAAAAAGATGAGGTCTACTCGATGAGTGAGTTTGTTTTGTATGTGTATTCCCTTGTCTATGCATACAATAAATGCAAATGAGTTTTTATATTTCTAAAACGAAAAATTCAAGTTGGAAGCAATTTTATGAATGTAATTTGATTTGATTTCTTTGCATTTTTCATACTATGTTCAGTTTTTTGTATTATCTGATTGATATTGCATTGCAATGCATGTTACTTGTTTGATGTTTGTTAAACGGACTCAAAATGTCTAAAGAATATATGATTTTTTTTTTGTTGAAAAGAATTTAAGGGCTGAAATGAATGTGAATGGTAAGCCCTCCCTCCAACCCCCTGCGGGATGTGATTAAAAATCCTTATAGAAGAACATTTTACCAATTGGCGATTTCCGGAGTCTTGATTGACATGTGAATACAAGGGACAAAAATATAATTGGCATACAATTGAGCAGGATATAGGGTCTCAATCTCATTTTGTCTCAATAAAAATCAGGTGGACCTATGCAGATCCATCTTGGGCTCGCATCGCAGCGCTTGTTCCGGTCGTAGTGTCTTGTGCTGAGGCTGGGGACGAGGTTGCAAATAAGATCTTGCTAGAATCCGTGCAGCAGCTGGCTTCAAGTGTTAAAGCTGTCGTAGAAAGACTTGGATTGTGTGGTCAAGGTTAGGTTTCATTTTAGTCAATCTTATTTAAAATTTTTGATATTTTTACTCATTCTAGAATTTCGTATATTAAGTACTATGCAAAAGATGGTTCTAATTTCTCAACTTTTGATGTAACCAATGGGAGATGATAACTTGATTGTAAGTTGGGTTAGCTGAGACTTCTGGAAAGCTGTATTGACAGTTATGGAATATTTAGGAAGACCAGGGTTGTCTATGCCTTTTAGAATTTGTATTTTTAACTTTATGCTTGACATCTGAGATGCTTCTTAAAGATGCATATATTTACCAAGGCTTCCCAGAATTTGTCAAACTCTTGATATAGAAAGAAGCATTTTCTCTGGCACTTTGTGCCTGACAAGTAAACCTTATTTGAATTTTCCCTGGATGTTGCAATTGCATGTGGATGGCGTCGAGTGATTCTATGTAGCCAACCCTAGCTAGTGGGATAAGGCTTGGTTGTTGTTATTGTTGTTGTTGTTGCAATTGCATGTGGATCTTAACGTGGTTCTAATTCACATTTAATGATTTCTCTGCTTGCTCATTCAGCTGCAGTAATTCTTGAGAACAGCACCTGTAAACCTATCCTATGTTGAAAGTATGAATAATATTTGAACCAAGTCTAATTGACTTGGCCTCTAAATCATTCTTTTAAAATATAAAACAAATCGATGGCTTTTCCGTCTGTTGTGAATATTTGCATGACCTTATAAGATGGCGATTCATGAATCTATGATTGGTAGTCTGTAATTTTGGCAGATGGAAAGGATGTTTTCCCCCTTGTCATGGTTGGTGGTGTTCTTGAAGCAAATAGGAGGTGGGATATAGGAAATGAAGTAATAAACTGCATTTCCAAATACTTTCCTGGGGTACATCCCATTAGACCTAAGGTCAGCATATATTGTCTTTTTTATCTCTAGTACCTGCTTTATTTTTAGTTTAATAACTATACACTGACCATGTAAACAAGGCATTCATTCATATTTCACCATTTTATCAGTGTAAACAAGTTTTAAAAAGTGATATTATGATAATTGGACGTCTATGTAAAATCTGTTTACACCGACAATATATTATTAAACACTTCTTTCATGGTACACTTGCTTGCTTAGAGGTTGGTTACTTACCATATTTCAAAACTATTTTATTGAAGTCAGTTCTCATTTCCTTGTGATTTTGATGAGATTTCATACATTATGGTTGCTAGTTACATAAGCGAAGGTCAATGATTGTTGTTGCTCTTTGTTTTTTATTCCTTCATTATTAACATTGGTTGATTGCACAAACAGGTGGAGCCTGCTGTTGGGGCGGCATGGTTAGCTTGGAATTTTTTTATGAAAGAATATCAGAAAGAATTATGCGGCCGCTGACAATTGATGGTGTGGATGGAATAAGAGAGATAAATATATATATTAAAAAAAAAAGTAACACCCAATTCTTGGTGATTAAAAGTGTAGAATACACAATGCCGAAATTGTGAAAGCTATAAAATAAACTTGCTAATGCATATAGTTTGTTATGTACAATCCAGAATTTTATATAATATATTAGCTAATAGCTAATGGCACATGGTAGGCTTTAGTTCCTCCCTCTCCCTGCTTACTACCTGAGACAACGCTGCCCCAATTATTTTCTTGTGAACTTAGGATCATACCTATGTTTGTGTAAATAATATATAGTGGTATAATCACAATAGATCGCATAAACGAGTATTGACAATAGAGTTGTGTCTTTATCTGATTTTTTTTTGAAAAAAAAGTACTTGCTGTTTAAGATTCGCCTCTACCCTTGGGTTTTATGAAAGGTATGTTAGACACTGCTGCAATATAAGGGATGCTGCACTAATTGTCAAAATGGCTTAGTAACTATTAAACTAAATTAGTGATATGAATTCCATATTTTGAAACTAATTTAAATTTAGATTTATAACAACAATCGAAGCCTTTTTAAACAAGTGAGATCGGTTATATGAATTAAATGACACTTCAGTTTTCCTTGATCTTTTTCTGTTAATGGGTCCTATCCACACATTTGAATCATCTAAAGATTTTGTCATCTTTTTCTCCGGTGATACTTATCCTTATTCTCTAGATGTCAGATGCAAATGAATGATAGTCAGGTTAGCGCTAACAGAATGCAGTGAAGCATTGAACACTAACTACAAATATTTTGAACCCTAAAATTTGGACTATGGATAGACTCTGAATGAGATACAGTGTCAATGATTCTAAAATCCAATAAAAAAACTTTCAAAATGACTCAAAACAATTGCATGTCGGTTTTGACATCCTTAAATCGACTTGGCCTCGAGTAAATCTCAAACCACCTGTGCCCACTTGTGTAAAGAGCAAACTGAAGTTACTGAACCACTCTTTTGGACCAAATAGTGAATGCTCTCATAAAGTACAAAGCCGGGACGAAAGGATTTGATCAACTCGATTCTGTTAATTATTTTATCAAACCCCAAAAATAACTTGGGGTGAGGGGCGAAAAACAAATTACTAATAAGTAATAGGTAATATTACATCATATATGAGAATTTTCTTTGACAAAATTTTAGTATAAAAACAAAACAGCAGGACACCCTACAGCATTCTAATAAATTTCATCTGCCCATTTCTTGAACCACCACTCCTTCATAAAAGCTTGCCAATTCAAAACTGCCACGACATTTTCAGGATCATGTTTTGATTGCTTGAGAGAAGATAATGTGCCAACAAAACGCAGATGATGGAACCAGCAAAACACAGCCCTCCCTTTCCTTCTTTATAGATGGAAGCATAATACGATAGACCCGAGGCTGAGACAATTCTCAGAAAAGAAAAATTCTATGCCCATACAACTCGTGATTTTTATGCTATAGCCTTATTCAATCCTTAGTGATACGAGCATTAGCCTACATGCCTGTAAGTTCTAGAGGAAATAAAAGAACCAAACTTTACAAGAACTAAACCATTAAGAAATGAAGATGGTGGTTTTATGATACTTCATGAAGTTAAAATAGATTTCTATCATTCTGATCACTGCCACGAGAATCACCAAATGCACTAGATTGACCTGAGCCATAATCTCCAAAACTACGAGAGCGATCTGAACCGCCAAATCCCCCAAAACCACCTGGCCGACTAAAGTTAAATCCACTGGATGATCCACCAGATTTACTACCTGAATAACCTGATCCAGAGCCACCAAAGGAGCCAAAACGACCAGAGCTTGATCCACCATATGAATCGCCAGAAAATCCCCCTCCAGAATGCCTCAAACCAGGGCCACCAGAACGATTATAATTTGACCCACCAGAATTTCCATAGCTAGAGCGGCCAGATCCAGGGTTACTGTAGCCCCCAGAACGGCCAGAGCCACGGCCAAAATCTGCATCACCATATCGACGATCCCTCATACCTCCTCCAAAAGAACCAAATCGGCTGCCACCCATGCCACTAAATGTGTCAACTGATCCACTATCAACAGCAATCTTTGGTAGCTGATAAACATGAATATTGGCATAAAAAGTAACCAGTTAATCATAACACAAAATACCGACCTATATGTAATTGGCATGGAAAGGGGGAAAGCAACCACTAAAGTAAAACTAAAAACAAGAAATAGAAATGAAAATGGAAACAGAAACAGAAACCAAACAGACTGCAAGGCTAAGAGTACTAGACAGTTAAATTTTTCAGCAACTTGAGTTTTATCAGTGCTTGGTGCAACCTTGGTTACAAACTTTAAGGCATGATTCTATTTGGGAACCCTAATTGTCCAATACATCGGTTTTTCAAAGGTTCAAATCCCACCGAGAGGAGGCAGGAGGATATCCTACCCTTTTAATGTAGCCTAATATCTACAGCCAGAAGAATAATAAATAAGTTACAACTTCAACTGAAAAGGACAGGCAGATGGAAATGGATAGGATGCAAGGAGATTACCTCTTTAAATCTACAGCCTACATCGCGCTCAATAGTCCTAACAGTCCTGGATTGATCTTCTGTATAAATGAGAATAGCAGTTCCTTTCCTACCAGCACGGCCTGTTCGTCCTGATCGATGAACAAATATCTCTGAATTATTGGGAAGCTCATAATGTATTACCTACATGAGGGAAAAAATGTTCAAACTCCACATATATAAAAGAAAATAACATAATAAAAGTATTGTGTGCATCGAAGTATTCTGTCAACACACATGACATGTACGCTAAGTGAGGCATAAAAGATTTACAATGACCAGATACATACAAAAGAAAAACACAGAAAAAGACAGAACAGAAGGTACAAATGTTCCAAAATTTATAAAACCATGAACTAAACCAATAAAGGTCCTATTTGGATTTAGAAGCTCAGCATCTAGCTTACAAAGAAGTAATTTTTGTTTTGCATTCTTACTTTTCTCATATATAGAAAAGAGAAGTTGTTAAATAGTCACTGTTAAATAGATAAGTGCTTATAGCGAAGTTTAAAAGAGAGCTTTTGAAAAAAAAAATTTGAAGTGTAAAAGCTGATTTCAACTTATATGAGAAACAATTTTAGAAAACTCGTGTCATAAGTGCTTACAGAAAAAATTATCCAACTGGCTGTAAGAAAGATGCAAGAATACACCTAAATGAGAAATACTTCCAGATCATCTATGATCCATGTTGGTCTTTAATTCAATGATTTCCCTTATATCCAACTGTCCAAGATACCAATTTCAATATTTGAAAAGCATTGCTGCGCTGCTAAAAAGTAACAACTAAGCATCTGTTGCAAAATTTTCCCATTTATAGCTCAGATAGCACAGAAAATGAAGGAACTGATGTTCAAATAATTTGTGCAACCAACATGGTAAAAGAATGCCTGATATAATATTATCAAAGCACACAAAGAGTGCAATGCAATTTTGAAGATATATTAAATGTTCTGAAAAGCACACTCCAACATAGAACACATTACACATCAGAAGCCATTCACTGATTTCTACCACATACTTGTCCAGAACTTCAACTTAAAATAATGCATGTGGCAAATGTAGAGAATCCAGTTCACAAAAACCAAAACATCCTTACATAGCTAACAAATTTCTCAAACACATTTAGAACAGGTAATAAGCTAGGAGAAACATCATGGAGAAAATAAAGAGTTTTGCTTGAACTTCAATTAACTATCAATAGAAAACAACAGATTTTCCCAAAAGGTGGAATCAGTTGCATAGATCAAATGACACCATAATATTCTATCATGAATCAAGTCTAATGACAAGCCATTTAGAAAGTCTTGTCCACATATGCACAAATCTCCTTAGAGGAGACTACTATTTTTTTTCTACAATAAGTGCAACCTCAAATTTCTCTCCCATACATGGAATAAAGTAGATTAGACAACTTAACTATTTCAAAGGGGAAAGGCAAAATGGAACTCACAAGATCAACATTAGGAATATCAAGCCCACGTGAAGCAACATCAGTTGCCACTAAAACATTAAAATGGCCTTCTCTGAAGCCAGCAAGAGTTCTTTCTCTCTGAGCTTGTGATATATCTCCATGCAAGGCCTCACATTTAAGACTTTTTGACATGGAATATGATAATCGATCAGCATCACGTTTTGTTTGAGTGAAAACAATGCATTTTCCTCCTTTTGCATGTTCCTATGAGAGGATATATTTTAGAAGAGACAGCAAAATT
Organism: Glycyrrhiza uralensis; assembly: GCA_030159175.1. NCBI lineage: Eukaryota > Viridiplantae > Streptophyta > Magnoliopsida > Fabales > Fabaceae > Glycyrrhiza > Glycyrrhiza uralensis. The sequence continues at coordinate 2,713,711 of BRZY01000006.1, forward strand.
AAGTCAGAGATAAGGTTCTTTAAATGTTAATTAAAAATATTTATATATTGTAGCAAAATTTAATAAAATAACATAATAAACTTAAATATAACTACAAATGAAACAGCAATGATAATAACGATCATTAATCAGAACTAGCATACAAGTCAAGAAATGATGGTATCAGAAGGCATACTGTTATTAGAGGAGTGAGGATTCCTGCTTTAACATAATGATCAGATACAATTGAGAACAGCGAAATTCCATCTGCCAACTTCTGATCAGAATCTCCAACCTAGATAACAATAAGTTCAAAATTAAGTAATCATGTAATAACCAACAAACCATAATAACTGACTGTGTTGACCTCAAACAGTACGACTTCCTCTTCCTTCTTAATGACCATGTCCTCATAAAATAGTTTCCTTAACAAATATAGAAACTTACAATATCTTATGAAGGAAGAAAACAAATTCATTGAGACCCACTTTTTTGGGTGTGATTGAAACACACATACACTGCTCATAGATTTACATATGATAAACTTATTGCTCAAATGTTACAATTTTCACTGTGGTTCATGTGCCTTTCGACTTCACTTACTAGGTTTACTTTCAATTTTTTAAATATGGGAGGAGGCTATTCCAGTAAACTAAACAAAATTTCAAAAATGCATAGCCTCAATGCTTAAAGGCATTCTCCCAGTGACAAAAATAGAACCTTATACTTACAAGATCGATGGTTAGGGGATCTTTTAGGTAATTGCGTGTAATCTGCTTTATCCAAGATGGCATTGTTGCAGAGAACATAAGAGTCTGTCGTTTTGGGGGCAACCTCTCCAAGATCTTCTCCACATCTTCCTGAAAGCCTACTTGAAGCATCTGATCAGCTTCGTCTAGAACAACAAACTGAACATCCTTCAAATTTAGAGCACCTCTATTGAGAAGATCAATAATTCGACCAGGTGTGCCCACCGCAATATCAACACCATAATCAAGCTGCCTCATCTGTTGAGAAATGGGCGTACCCCCATAAACACAGATCGTATCCAAGTTAGGCGCCACCTCATAGAACTCCTTCTCAACCTGCCGCGCAAGTTCTCTAGTCGGAGCCAAAACCAAAGCCAGAGGATCCCTTCCTCGTCTGCCATATCAACCAAGAAAACATAAATGTGTACAGTTAAACACACCAATCAACATTTTCAGCCACACGAATACCAATTACCTTATCCACCTTCAATTCAAACAGAAAAAAAAGATACAAACTCAAGTAAAAGTAAGCCAGATGTGTCATTAATAAATAAATAAAAAAAATAAAATAACCAACCCATGTTTAGCATTAAATTGAATGATCTTATCCATGATGGGTATCCCAAAGGCAAGCGTTTTCCCAGTTCCTGTTCTAGCTCGACCAATCATATCACGACCTTGCATAGCAGGTTCCAGCACAGCCCTCTATAATTTTCAACAAATTAATAATTAGTAATTAGTAATAAATAAAAAAACAAAGTTAACAACAGCTCAAAAGTTACTAAATTATACACTACTAATAATAATCCCATAATATCATTAAAAAGTGATAAACCCTAGGGAGCTTACCTGAATGGGAAAGAGCTTAGTGATGCCTTTCTTTTCAAGAGCAGAGACAATGTCCTGAGAGATCCCAAGCTTCGCGATCTCGAGGCCTTCGTCGTTCCCTTTGGACCCTTCTTCGAATGGGAAATCGGCGACGGCATACCCCGCACGAGAGGAGAAAGAGGCGTGGAAGAGCAAGGGTTGCGGTCTCGAGTGGAAGGGCCTCGCGGTGGAGGCGGCGAGTTGCCGGAGCTGGGTGGCGGCGGCGGTGGAGGTGAGAATGGGGTCGGCGGCGGGGATGCCGCGCCTTGAGAGCGCGGAAGAGGCTCTTCTGAGGATTGCAGTGATCATGGTGGTGGGTGATAGTGATGGGGAAATGGGGAACAGAAACCCTATGCTGCAATTCGAGGGTTTAGGGTTTTGTGGGAAATGGAAATGGTTAACAGAACAAGTAGAAATGATATTTGGCGGAGGGCCAATCTAGTGTGTGCAAGTCTTCTCTAAGATATCGTGTGCCCTGCAATGAAGTAATGTAAACCGTTAATAATAAATCTACGGTTGATATCTCAATACATTTCTGATTCGTTAGATGTAACATTAATTATTAATTTTTCTTAATTGTTTCTTTTTCTACGTAAACGGATATCCTCTGTACACAATTATTTTTTTTTACCACTCATGTCACACTATATGAGTATTAATTGTTGAAATTTAGTTATTATTATTATTTTATTTTTTAAATTGAAATGATTATTTCATTTTTGAAAATTAGAATGTCGTTATGGTGAGTAAAACTGGAAACAGATTCTCTGTTGTAAGGAATCCACGTTGTTCATGCTGTTGACAAATCGGGATTGTTGAATGGAGATCGAACTGTTCACATTTCGAGTATTTTTTAATCTGTTTTAGTATATAAAAATGTAAACCATCTAATCTCCATCCAATATCTTGTTATGTCGACAGTGTGAATAACATAGATTCCCTACCGCAAGGAGCCCGCGTCCAATAAAATTAGGATCTGCTTAGCTTGGTGTGGAAGGGGCGCATCAAACGCGTAGTGTGAAGCTAATACTTGCCAAATGCTTTAGCTAACCTAGGTTGTTTGCATGGACTTTGATAGTCTATGAAAAACCCCGTGCCCAAATTGGACAGAGGTTGATCACTTGATTGTTGATCAAATGGAAGTTTTTGCCCCTCTTTTTGTTTCTATGCAATTTTGTGTTTTTGCCTTTTGGAATTTATCTCTATTTTCTTTTATAAATATATATTAGTAAATTAGTATTCCTATATTATGTTAGTGGGGGATCCATAAACTCTTTATCACTTTAATTCCTATGTTCCCCTAAACCACCAAACCATCTTATGACTCCCAGACTTCATCCACGTTGATAAAAAAAAAATGAAATAATTATTTTAGAAGAGTAAAATCTCACTATCAACTCTATAGACAAAAACAACTACTCTATTTCAGCTCTAAATCTTTAAATAAATGTTTTTTCTTTAGTTAAAATTAGTTTTTATAGATTATTCAGTAAAAAAATGTTTTGATTTTTAGACATTTTCTCATTTTATTTTTTATAAGTGAATAATAATAAATTTATGGAGAATCATTTGCAAGAAATTAATCCGAACTACTCCAATATCTGATGATGGAACTATCTTGATCTGAATTAATGGAGAATCATTTGAAAGAAATGGATTCAAAATGCTCAAATTTGTATATATAATCTTATTATGAACTGAGTCAATTTTGCTAGTGTTATGGTACACAAATTAATATACACAACGATAGCGATTGTTGTATAGCATAGATTAAGGTAGTATTTGGTCTAGTTTATTTAAGCTTCTCTTCTCCTTAAAAGGAGAAGCTGGGCTAAACACTTCTTGAAAGAAGCTCTTTGGAAAAAAGTAGCTTATTTATGAATAAGAAAAAATGAAAATAAGCAGCTTTTAAAAAAGTTACTGCTGGGAGCTTTTATGTGACTTGTGCGGAGCTTTTGAGAGAGGTGCTTACTTCAAATCCCAAAATTGCAAAAACAATCGTTTTCTTATATGTTTTCGTGCAACGCAAATGACCGATTGATGGCCCTTCCTTCTTTCCTGGAGTATCACAATTCCTAGGACAACCTTTACCCTATGATTGGTTTGAGAGAATTAGGGAAGAGAGAGTAAAGAAAGAGAGAAGTAGAAGAGAAATGGTAAACTTCTCTTGTTTGGTTAGAAGAGAAATAGGGGAGAGAGAACCAAAATTGGTGGGGCCCATAGCTTTTTTATTTCTTCGCTCAACTGTGAAGAAAGGGCGACGAAATGGGTTTCATTTTTTCAGTTTCCCATCGTACCCCTTTAACTTATTTCTACTTCTTCTAGTTTTGTTCCTCAGCGCTATTTCTACTTAGTTACAACACATCCTCCAACTCCGTTGACGAGCCTGCCTTGTCTCTTCTTCTTCCGTTTAGTTTTTAACCAGCCTATAATTTGGAGCCAAATAATATTAGTCGCCAGTCAGTGTTGGACAAAGAGGAGATGAGGGTAACATGAATCTAAAAGCCATTGAACTAAGGCTTGGGCTTGATCACAAGCTCCTAAAAGAGATTTTGATATTTGCCTATGTAGTTCAGCTCAATTTGATGAAAAACCTCTGTTTCCTTTGCGTCCTTCAATGGATAATCACCAATATTTCATTTTCTTTTAATTAATTTATTATGATTGCAAAATATTTAATTTTAATAATATTATGATTTATTTTTATTGAGAAACATTCATTTTAAAAGATTTAAATTTTATGATTAATACTGGATAAAAAAATGTATGATTAATTTCTTATTTTCAATCAAAATAAACAATATAAAATTATATGTTGGTTTATTTAGTTGAAGGGTATTTTTGACTTTTCAAAAAATATATCATTTCTCTCTCCTCACTTTCTATCAAACCAAACAAAGGAAGAGAGATAAACCCACTTCTTTCTCTTCTATTTCTTCTCTTTTTCTCTTATACCAAACAATACAATAAATCTACTCTATTTCTCACCTCTTTCTCTCTTCTCATACTCTTTCTCACCTATTTCTCTTTTCTCCATTTCTTCTCACAACCAATCAAATGGTTAGGGTGTGTTTGGTTCAAATTAAAAAGGGGGAGGGGAGGGGAGGAAAGAGATTTAATTAGATACTATGTTTGGTTGAGAGGAGGGGAGGGGAGAGATTTTAATGGAGGAAAAAGTCTAATTTACATTTTATGTCCTTATAAACATTTTTGTTAGTTTTTTAAATAGGATTATTTAAGTCAATATTTTAAAATCCCTCCAAATTTTCTCATTATTGGAGGGGAGCCAAAATCAAGTGAGGAGGGATTTTGCTCCTCTCCCTTCCCCTCCTCTCCCCTCCAAAAAATTGAACCAAACATAAAAGATTTAAAATAATTTCTCCTCTCCCCCTCCACTTTCATCCAACCAAACAAGGGCTTAGATATTTTTGCACTTTCACTCAAATTGTACTCTTCCTTTAGTTTTTTTTTTGGAATTCATTCAATATTGCTCAATAAAGTTGTTTATCGTATATTTTATTTTTTAAATTTTTCTTCATTTGTAAATATAAAAGTTTATAATTAAATATGCTTTTATATTAATTCTATTAATTTTAAATAAATCAAAAATTTTATACAATTTTTTATCATTTTCTATAATATGGCTATTCATGAATTTTTATTTGTGCGATAAAAAATTCATTTGTCTTTTATTAATATATTTTTTAAAGAGTTTCATTTTAAATTTTAAAATATTTTACTAATCAATAACATATACAGAATTTTTTCAATTAGATAGTGGTGATTTTAAATAAAAGTAGTGATTTTATAAAAGTATTTTATCAAATAACTTTTAGCTTAAAAATAGCTTTTAAGCTAAAAATAAATAAAAATTATCAAACAACTTTAACTTAACTTTTAAAACTCTTATATTTAACTTTAGCTTTAAAGTAGCTTTTAAACTCTAAAAAAACTGGGCCAAATGTACCCTAATTAGAAATTAGAATGATGGAACAGGATATATAGGCGGCATTTTCAGTGCACCAAAGAGAATAGAGTGATGGTTGGCAAAGATGAAGAGGTCAGGTTATTGTCGAGTAAGAATTATGTGAGAAGCGGTAAATAGTATTTTATGTTAACGTTGGTAGTAATAAATATTAGTATTTTGTGTTAACGTTAGTAGTAATAAATAAAGAGTAAACAAACAATTTGGTATTTGAGAGTGTCAGATGATGTTATTTTGATCTCTAACAGATATGAAATTAAAAAAAGATTCTCAACTATTGGCTGTCAATCACTTTAGTCCCTGAAAGTAATTACTTACTGTCATTTTGGTCCCTAAAAGTGATTACTTAACTTTCATTTTGGTCCCTAAAAATAATTACTTTTCTAATGACAGATACCAAAATGACTAATTCGCATCTATTAAAGATTAAAGTGATACCATCTGATACTCTCAGACGCCACAGTCGTTGTTTACTCAATAAATAAATGACAGATGCAAATTGGTCATTGAGGTCGGTCATGACTCATGCAATGACCCTTCTGAAGCCCGAGAAGAAGAATGAAACCAAGAGAAATTATGGAAGATTTGGGAAGTGAAGTCCTTGTGGAAGATTTTGTCATCATCTTCTATTATCGGTTTTTCATTTTTGTCTATGGGCCTGTTTGGATTGGCTTATGCAGAGCTTATGAACACAGCTTATGACTGATTCATAAGCTGTTTTGGGTTTATTTTTCATAAGCTACACAGGATAGCTTATCAAAACAGCTTATGGCTTATATAAAATAAGTTTCACTATAATTTTTCTTCGATTATAAAAGTAGCTTATACAACTTATACCATAAACAGTAAATAGGCTTGCTATCCAAACAGGGTCTATGTTTAGTTAAATTTCTTATTGTCAGAGACAGATATGTAGCTATTCAGGTTATTTGTTTTGACTCTGACATTTTAATCTGATTTTTGTTTTAGTTTTTTTCTTGCTATAATTTTTTTTGTTATTTTGATTCAAATGTTCGTTCTTTAATTTAATGTTTTCATATCTTTTTCGTTGAGAGTCTTACATCGATTAGTGATATGACTAATGTAATACTTGTAAAATTAACTTGAATAATTCTCACTTTATAAGTTGGTTTTGTGTGTTGAGTTAGACCTAAAATTCAAATTTTAAGATATCCAAGCCTATAAAGCTTTCATAATCCTCACCTTACATGTTTTAAATCCAAATTCTAAGATTTTTCAATGATTTACGTAGTGATTTTACAATTGAGAAATGATCTCAATACTTACATGAGCTATTGATCAGATCGGACAATTTGAGATATGTTGTCTTATGAATGAAGCACTTTTGTATGAGATATCAAGTAAGAGAGATTTTATTATGAGAGGACAAGAGGAGTAAATCATAGTCATAAGATCAAATCATGAATGATTAAGATTAAAATATAAAGTTACATGACTTTTTTAAGTAGTCATATGACCACTAACTAATTTTTAATCTCAACCATCCATGTATAGTTGTATATATAGTCCAAATTTAATCCTCTCACCCTTTCATATTTTAAAACTCTCTCACTTGGATGTAAAATTATGAATAATTGTAATTTTAATCTTAATCATGATAATTATGTTTCTACTAGAAAACAAAATTTGGTTAATTTTTCAAAATAATTTATTTGTAAATTTCTCAAAATTCAACCCGTGTATCAATACATCTAGTTTATAATATTACCAACAAGATCCGGTGCCTTGCCCATGCAGTAGTGCATATTAAGCACAAAGCATTCACCAACATAAATAGCATGTTTGAACTCAAATCTTTCCAAATCACTTTGAGTCTTTTTATTTTTGACAAACAAATCACTTTGAGTCTAGTATGATGTGATTTTGCCAAAAAAGAAATTGATGTTTGATTGCTCTGAACTACAATTGATTTTGTTTCTAAATCTCAAATTGAGTAGAGATGAGGATAGTTTTGTGTTAGATTGACGAGAAATTTACACTGGATTTTGTTTTAAATCAAAACTTTTTTTAAAATAAAAAATTCAAACAAAATTATCTTAATTACTTTAAATTTATTTTTAATCAAATTAATTTTACAAAATCAAATTCATTATTATTATGAATCACATCCGACAAACATACATGTATGCGACTTTTGTTAATTTTGTTAACTATACACACACACACACATGTACTGTAATGTCACATAAAATGGTATCAACTCTATCTATATAAAGAAGGCCCACAAAAACGAGGAATCTTGGATATATAGGCCACACACATGATTTCTTTCTTTCTCTGCATTTATATTATCTTGTCGCTGCTATAATTTTAGTTTCTGATGCCAGCCATAGTGTCACTGCCACGACCTCTTGTTCAGTGGGAGGCACCAGATAAACATGATGGTGTGTAAAGGGAAGCTCTCTATAATTATAATAATGCGATTTTTTTCAATTTATCTATAACTATATATAATGGTAATATCAATTTTTGGTAGAGTCTTTTTTTATTCCAATTTTGCTCTTTTTATAACTATCTATAATATATCAATAACTACTCCATAATCATCTTTTATAAAAAAAAAACTATTGTATCATTTAATTATACAACAATATCTATAAAAAAAAGAGAAGAGATCAATGAGCCAGCCACGAATGCCTGGCTCCCCCTAGTAATTATAATGATGCATTATCTCATTGTGCAGTAAAGGCCACTTGATTTGAAATTTATATAATGATAAATCGTAACCGGTTATGTAATCTATAACTATATATAATGGCAATATTAATTTTTGGTAAAGTCTTTTTTTATTTTAGTTTTGTCCTTTTTATAACTATCCACAATATATCAATAACTACTCCATAATCATCTTTTGTAAAAAAAAAACTATTATATCATTTAATTATACAACAATATCTATAAAAAAAAAGAGAAGAGATCAATAAGTTCGTGCCTGCTCCCCCAGTAATTATAATGATGCATTATCTCATTGTGCAGTAAAGGCCACTTGATTTGAAATTTATATAATGATAAATCGTAACCGGTTATGTAATCAAGATTTGGACATATCCATCTTTCAAATCTTCAACTGAAGAGCTAAATAAAAAAGTGTACCTTAACCTAAAGTACTTGTTTTTAGTCGCTTAATGCTAGAAATGGGTCCTAACACCACCACCCCAAAACAAAACAAGGGAATTCCCAGAATGGGACCAGCATGTTTTCCAATCAGTCTTTCAGGCCCCAACTGGCATGCCTTTGAATTGAACCAAAGACCATGCCAACATTAGCTTACTGCCATTGACCAATTTTAATTGATACGTGAGTCTCATATTCTATTTGGTGGGATTCATTCTCAAAGTCCAAAGTAATGAGACTCACATGAATTCTAACCAATTATAGAGTGTATTGAAAATAGTGTGTCAAATATTGTTGATACCATTTCTCTAAAAATAAAATAGAACTTGGGTAAAAAAGAAAGTATGATGGAAAGATTCAAACTATTTCTCTAAAAATAAAACAGAACTTGGGCAAAAAAGAAAGTATGATGGAAAGATTCAAACTATTTCTCTATAAATAAAATAGAACTTGGGTAAAAAAGAAAGTATGATGGAAATATTCAAACTGGTCCACATTTTGGAGAGAGATATGGGAAGGGAAGAGCTAGCTAGATCAATATCATGGATCCCAACATGCTCTTAAAAGAAGAAGAATCAACGGACTTTTGCTTTTTTTTTTTTCTTCCTTTTTCACGTTAAGTGAGGAGGGTTAAAGCACTGTATTTTTTTTTGGGGGTATCATAGAGCATTGTACTTTATTATTGTGAAAAAAAAAATGAAACTAACTTATACAAAAGTTAGGGTCCAGGGGACCAAAGGTATCCGCCTAAAAAGAAATTAAACTGTTGGAGTTTATGAGCTGACCTAGCTAAGGTTGATTTCATCCTTATATCCTCATTATTCAATCATAAAGATTGTGGTACACATATTTCTAGTCTGAGTGGGCTGCCACTCTTAAATCATAATATATAGGATATCTTTTCTTTTCTTTTTCATTCTCTCCGAGGGAATTAAGGGATCATTAAGCAAAGATGAACTAAGAATGTTTTATAATACACTTTTTAACACTCTTATTAGATTTAATTTATGTACCAAATCATGCAGGTGTTACTTTCAATTTATTGGTCCTCATTCCTTATTTGGTAGTACCTACTTTATAGTGTGTTGAAAATGAAAAATGTGACGGAGATAATATGTTGTTATGATTTCTATTTGTTAATTATATTGATTGATTGGTTTGGTTTTTTTGATTTTACATGTATCTTTCACGTATTATTGTAGAGATTAATCTATTTAAGGGTTGGTTTATCTTAACAAATATTTTTCTATACACAGTTACACACGGTATGAAGATCTACCCATCTTTATCACACCATGTGGGTTATTGATTGGTTTGATGATGGGTATATATGAAATTAATTTGAAGTTCTTTGAAATTGAAGTTTAATGCAACTGATGCAACCCCATATTTTAAACTTCATTCCTTTTTATTGTCTGTTTCTTTATGTTTTTTTTAACCATTCATGACGTAATTTGCGGAGAAGGAACCTCGATCTGGTTGAAAAGAATCAAAGATGACTTGCTTATGATTCACCAACTTGTAAACAACTTCTTTTGATGATTAATCCTTGATTTTAAATGAATGATGCGCTAAACTTTTGTACATGTTAGTTAAAGTACTGAACACGTGCTTAGTTAATGCGTTTTCATTACTAAACATGAATTGATAACTTGATGATAATTTTCTCTCTTGATTCTCTCTGATTCTGTCATCAAGGGATCTAATTATTTGCTGAAGACATGAACGAGGTATTCGAAAGACAAAAATGAATCTAACAACTTGAACTCAAGGAGTGTTGGCTCAGTTGGTAAAGTTTAAAATTTGTGACCATTGACACCCGATCGGTTCAAATTCCCATTTCCTATAAAAAAAACTATAATTAAAAGTGTAACTAAGTTATTGACCAAAAAAAAAGTGTAACTAAGTTTTACATAGAAGACCAATTATATTTTACCATTTTATCACACTATATTGGTTCTTAGAATTTGTTTGCATTATATTTCCTCTGGTCATTTTTATAAGAAACAAAATGTGTCATTTTCATAGTCATTTTTATAAAAAAACAATGTCTTACTTTCAACAATATTAATTGTTCATTTTCAATTTTATCCTTATTTACTATGAGACCCACAAAAAGAATATAAAAATACACTAATCTCACAAAAGGTACTTTAAAAAAATTATAGTATCATTAATTATATTTAACTCATTTCAATCCACTTCATTGATGGTTTTGTTACCTGTTTCTCATGAAAAGGACGAGAGGGAGTAGTAAGGTGATAAAATATCATTAATCGTACATGTAAAGCTTGTTTCATTGGTAAGTGTCACACAAAATTGACATAAATATCTTTCTCCATTTACGCATAAGCTTAATCTATCTTACATATGATATGTTTTACTAGATATCCTCATCCTTTCTTGAGATAATTATAAAATTATCCATGCTCAATAATTTAAGCTTTTTGAAAAGATATTAATGACATTAATAGTATATTATAACTTTTTGTTTAATTATGTGATATAGAATTCAATCCTTGCTATGGTGATGAGATGAGTGATGACACCCCCACCTCCTCGCTCTTGTTTAGAAACCAGAAATAAAAAAATAAAGGTACACTCAGCATGCATATTGTTGTCAATTTATACTTGCCCATGATTGGTATTCTATTATATGATCTAAGATTATATGCTATATCCGCTGCTTGAAGATTCCAAATCTGATTCAGCTTCACTCGGTTTCTGAATATATATATTTTTTTTAAAAAAAGCTAACAACAGTGTTGCAATAACCAGGCTCAAAAACCGACAAAATATGAAAAAAAATTTACTGGGTTATATGAAACGGTCCTTGGTCATGCATTTCTATCCAAACACCACTGCTTTTGCTTTTGCTTTATAAAAGCTAAAGATGACATCAAAGTAGTGTGTGTATGTGTGTGTGCGTGAATGTGGGAGAAAAGAACTGAAGAAGAGAGTGAACAAAATTAAGGGAAAGAGAAATTGAAGAACAAAGACATAGGATGCTGTTAATTTATTACCTCTTCCTTCCATTTCATTACAGAAAAACTCTCCTTAGTTCACCCTTTCTCTGCATCTACTAGTGCATATTCATGTATAACTCTATGATATTCTGAACTCAACTTTCACAGTTTCACTCTCCTACTAGTGTATATTTGGTTCCTTCCACTAGAATCAACCAAATCCTACTCTTCGCAAATGGATACTCCTACAACTTTCAGTTTTGTACTATATTATAGCCTCCTCCTTTTGTGCCTCAATAGTGCTGCTTCTTCTGTTTCTTCACTTCCTATTATGTCTCTGAGAAGGCAAGCTTCTATCTTGGTTGCTCTCAAACAAGACTTTGAAGCAGCCAACAACACTTCTTCCTCCTTGAACAGCTGGGACATGTCTAACTACATGTCCCTTTGCACTAATTGGGTTGGCATTCAGTGTGACAAAAAGAACAGGTCTGTGGTGTCACTAGACATATCCAACTTGAACCTTTCTGGGACACTCTCGCCTGCCATCACAGGACTCAGGAGCCTTGTGAGTGTCTCGGTCGCGGGGAACGGCTTTTCCGGTGAATTCCCGGCCGGTATTCACAGGCTAGCAGGGCTGAGGTACCTCAACATATCCAACAACATGTTCAGTGGGAACATGAGTAGCTGGGGATTCTCTCACTTGAAGGAGCTCCAAGTGCTGGATGCTTATAACAATGAGTTCAATTGCTCACTCCCTCTTGGTGTCACTGAGCTACCTAAGCTCAAGTACTTGAATTTTGGAGGGAACTATTTCTCTGGTGAAATCCCTCCACGCTATGGAAACATGTTGCAGCTTAACTACTTGTCTCTTGCAGGAAATGATCTTGGAGGTTTCATACCTTCTGAGCTTGGGAGTCTCACTAACCTGACACAGCTTTTCTTGGGATATTACAACCAATTTGAGGGTGGAATTCCACCTCAATTTGGTAAGCTGGTCAATTTAGCTCACCTTGACCTTGCAAACTGTGGTTTGAAGGGTCCAATTCCAGCTGAGTTGGGAAACCTCTACAAGCTAGACACACTCTTCTTGCAAACTAACCAGCTCAGTGGTTCAATCCCTCCCCAACTAGGCAACTTGAGTAGCTTAAAGTCTCTTGATCTATCAAACAATGAGTTAATAGGTGACATCCCAAATGAGTTCTCAGGCCTTCATGAGCTTACCCTCTTGAACCTATTCATCAACAGGTTGCATGGTGAGATTCCACCTTTCATTGCTGAGCTACCAAACCTGGAAGTGTTGAAGCTTTGGCATAACAACTTCACAGGAGCCATCTCTTCAAGGCTTGGCCAGAATGGTAAATTGACCGAGCTTGACCTGTCAACAAACAAGCTCACTGGATTGGTGCCAAAATCTTTGTGCCTTGGAAAGAGGCTCAAGATTTTGATCTTGCTCAACAATTTTCTGTTTGGATCCTTGCCTTCTGATCTTGGCCAATGCTACACACTCCAAAGAGTTCGTCTGGGACAGAACTATTTGACAGGATCAATACCAAAGGGGTTTCTTTATTTGCCTGAGCTTTCCCTTTTGGAACTACAGAACAATTATCTTAGTGGTTGGCTTCCACAAGAAACAAGCACTGCTGCACCCTCTAAACTTGGACAGCTGAATCTATCAAACAATCGCCTATCCGGGTCGCTTCCAGCCTCTATCGGAAGCTTTCCCAGCTTGCAAATTCTGCTGCTTCATGGGAATAGATTCTCAGGAGAAATCCCTCCAGATATAGGGAGGTTGAAAAATGTTCTCAAGTTGGATATGAGTGTCAACAACTTCTCAGGCAGTATTCCACCTGAGATAGGTAACTGTGTTTTGCTCACCTATTTAGATTTGAGCCAGAACCAACTATCAGGCCCTATCCCAGTTCAGGTTTCTCAAATTCACATACTTAACTATCTTAATGTCTCATGGAACCACCTAAACCGAAGTCTTCCCAAGGAACTTGGGGCAATTAAGGGCTTAACTTCAGTAGATTTCTCTCATAATAACTTCTCTGGTTCAATTCCTGGGGTGGGACAATTCTCAGTCTTCAATTCTACATCCTTTGTGGGAAATCCTCAGCTATGTGGATATGATTTGAATCCATGCAACCACTCTTCAACAGCAATAGTGGAGTCTCAGGATAATGGCAGTGCAAAACCTGGAGTTCTTGGCAAGTATAAGCTTCTCTTTGCATTGGCACTGTTGGTTTGTTCATTGGTGTTTGCAACCTTAGCCATTATCAAGAGCAGAAAGGGAAGGAGGAGGCACTCCAATTCATGGAAGCTCACAACTTTTCAGAAGCTGGAATATGGAAGTGAAGACATCTTGGGGTGTGTAAAGGAAAGCAATGTCATAGGAAGAGGAGGAGCTGGGGTTGTATATGGAGGAACCATGCCAAATGGGGAGCAAGTAGCTGTGAAGAAGCTTTTGGGAATCAACAAAGGTTGTTCTCATGATAATGGCCTCTCAGCAGAAATAAGGACATTAGGTAGTGTTAGAATATATGAGAATATCTTATAATATCTTAATATTATTATTATTATTATATATAATCTTAGATTATCTCATATATTCTAACACATTCTCATATATTCTAAAACAGGTAGAATCAGGCACAGGTACATTGTGAGGTTGCTAGCATTTTGTTCAAATAGAGAGACCAATTTGCTTGTCTATGAGTACATGCCAAATGGTAGCTTGGGTGAAGTGTTGCATGGGAAAAGGGGTGAGTTTCTCAAGTGGGATACTAGGCTGAAGATAGCAACAGAAGCTGCTAAAGGGCTTTGTTATTTGCACCATGATTGTTCCCCTCTGATAATCCATAGAGATGTCAAGTCAAACAACATATTGTTGAACTCTGAATTTGAGGCTCATGTTGCTGATTTTGGACTTGCCAAGTTCTTGCAAGATACTGGTACATCAGAGTGCATGTCTTCCATTGCTGGTTCTTATGGCTACATAGCTCCAGGTACTCGATTTTGAATATTTAATAAATAAATAAATAGATAAATCAGTTAGTCTGAAAATGACAACTACTTCAAGTAGATTCGTAATTGGTTACACATACACAATGACTACATACAAGTTTAGGACACATTATTGCTTAGCTCCCCCAAAAAGTTAAGAGCATGTAAGTGTCTAGATTAGTGAATTGATTTCCTAACCTGCATCATTGGGGATGATTATTTCAGCTGGTCCATTTAATAATTAAATAAATATTCATAGTAAAAAAGTCAAAGTGAAGGGGATGAATATTCTTTTTTTTCTTCTGGTTTTTTTAAGCACAAAATATTCTCTTTTTTTTTACCGCTGTAGAATATACCTGCTACTTTGTGGGACCACACACAATGTCCTGCACTGCATGTACGTGAATTCCAAGATCGGGTAAAGGCTCCACTTACAAAGTAAAAAATTCTTTCAATCAATCTTTTGCTTTTTTGTTTCCTCACCCCAGCTGGGTTTTGTTCTTTTGCATGCCTTGAAACCACAAACCAAGAGATTCAAACCTGAACAAATCACAACCATCCTTTTCTGACCAAAATCCATTATCATATATATCTTTAGCCAGCCACCAAATTCACAATAACCAAAGGCATATATATGTTTCTTCCATCAAGGTTCCAGATTTGGGATCTAAGATATTATACTTTCTCAAAACCCCAGAAAAAGAATCATGAACAAATTAACTGGCACAAAACACAACTAGGCAGGCTTATCTTTTTTCACAAATTTAATTTGTTACTTTAAAATCAAAATGAAGATTTTCCCTTGTTTTTACTACGTGACTAATAGTGGGCCAACCTCCCCCATTCTCTTTTTCATCATCATCATCATTATTATTATAAGTTTCGTCGCTGCAAATTAATAGTGTAAATTAAGGATGTAAATGGGGCGAGGCGTGCACGGGTGGTAGCTATCCGCTACCCGTCCCGTTTAATATATCCGCTACCCGTACCCGTACCCGCTCCATATCCACGCGGGTACCCGTTACCTAAGTTTTAGCGGGTATCCGTGGATATCCATGGATATTAAAAGAAATTGTTTCCACACAATATTTGTTATAATGAACATCATATTAATAAGACTAAATTATACCAATCATATAATTTTAACTCAATTGTTATATCAATAATTTTTCAATTAAATAAAAACAAATAAAACTATAAAATGAAAAATATGAGTGTGAGAATTAATACATGACACAACAATGATACATATTTTGGAGTCACTTTGTTCAATATTAAAACAAAGCAAGACAATAACTAAAAGTGACAATAACTAAAAGTAATGCATCACACTCTAATACTTGTCAAATTGTGCATTGGTGTTTTAGACTTTTAGGTATGTATATAAATAAATGGATATTTTTTGTAATTTTACTAACGGGTACGGGTACCCGCGTGTACGGGTATCTCACTACCCGCCCCCATCTCCATTTATTGGCGGGTACCTCAAATACCCGTTTAATTTACCCGCCATACCCATAACGGATTTTATCCGCGGATATCCGCGGGTACGGATTTTTTTGCCATCCCGTGTAAATAAGCATTACAACTATGTTCAATCATATTTCACCAATTTTATCACATTGTAAACAGATTTTGTACAAACGTTCAAATCATGTTCTACTATCTTGCCACATTATAATATATCTCGTATGATGCAGTAACACAATAAAATATGATTATATATCTGTATAAAATCTATTCACGCTATCAATCATTATGTCATATATGGCTAGTTTAAAATGCGAAAGCCAACAATTATGGTGTATTGATGTTGATTTATGTTACAGAATATGCATATACATTGAAAGTTGACGAGAAGAGCGATGTTTATAGCTTTGGAGTGGTGCTGCTAGAACTATTAACGGGGCGAAGGCCGGTGGGGGGTTTTGGGGAAGAAGGGATAATAGATATTGTTCAATGGACCAAGTTACAAACAGATTGGAACAAAGAAAGGGTGGTGAAGATCCTTGATGGGAGGCTACGTCACAATAACATTCCCTTAGATGAAGCTATGCAGGTATTCTTCGTGGCAATGTTGTGTGTTCAGGAACAAAGCGTGGAGAGACCAACCATGAGGGAAGTAGTTGAAATGCTTGCACAAGCAAAGCAACCAAATGCATTTCAAATGCAGTGACTAGTGATCACACAAGGAAAGTATTAAAAAAAACATACAAATAAAAGAAAAAGCTGAGTGCCTCCTTTGCATGTGTTGTTCAATTTCCCTAACTAGTTTGTTTTGAAGATTTTGTTTTGCTTACCTCTTTATTACAGAGTAGCATATATGTTGTAGGCATACTGAAAAAATTAACCAATGTTGGACTATGGTGTGTTAGAAAGGTGGAAGGGAATTATTGTTAAATACTACCTCAGAGTTTGTACAATACAAATTACATTGGGATTGGGGTTGAAGTTGAAGAATGAATGTCTTGGCTTCTTGGTTTTGGCTCATCTATCAATTCATTTTACAGTGATAAATAAATTAAGAGTTGATATTACAATTATATAAAAAATAAATTATGGATGAGTTTTTTTTGACAGAAAATTATGGATGAATTGAAATATAATCTCTTATTTTTTATTAGTGATTGAGATTACAATACATGCTTTACACTCTTCTTACTTCAAATGAGTCAAAGCCAAAATTAATT
Source organism: Glycyrrhiza uralensis (assembly GCA_030159175.1). Taxonomy (NCBI): domain Eukaryota; kingdom Viridiplantae; phylum Streptophyta; class Magnoliopsida; order Fabales; family Fabaceae; genus Glycyrrhiza; species Glycyrrhiza uralensis. The sequence goes on from BRZY01000006.1 coordinate 2,731,085, forward strand.
GGATTGGACTTAACTATAAAATCAAATCGATTAGATGATTGAAATACAAAATTGAAAAAATTGAATCGAGTGATTTTTCAACAAATTAATCCAATTCAATCTGCTAATGCCCTTGCACTTTACTCCTTCAAATTAAGAAGAAAAAAAAACCAACACATGATACTCGTTGAAGTCACTACTACTGGGGATCAAGTAACTTTGGTTTGGGTTTTTTGGCTCGTAATAAAAATAGACCGTAGCCAGGCCTAGACCTCAAAGACACAGCCAGAAAAAGAACATGCATTCTACAAAGCCTTTTTTTTTTAACCAAAAACAAAACGTGTTTTTGTTTTATAACATGTTTTTTGTTTTTATAAATATAAATATCTTAGTAAATATAAAAAAAATTGTTGATTTTTTTTCCCACCTAAATACGGAAGCGGATCCTCTCCATTTCTCCAAGAAATGGAGATCTCCATTTCTTTTGACGTGAGATTGGCATGTGGCATTGACAGGATTCAACGGTTCAGATTTAATTGTTTGAAATTTTAATTTTAATTTTGATTTGAAAATAGAATTGAATGTCTTTCCTGCACACCACCACGTCGGAGTCTCGCACAGCCAAAACCCGCCACCTTCCTCACCAACTCCTTCGTCGTTCCTCTATCATCCACCCCGCCGGAGACAACCCCGATCTCCACTCACCCCACCCCAATCTCCTCCTCGTTTTAAGTTCGTTTGACGTCGTCACAAAATCAATATGAGACCGGACCTTGAACCACCGCGCAAAAGCCATTGACGTACGGAAAGCTCGCCCATGTCTTGAACTTGCAGAACCAGAAACAGTCGTGCAAGGGCCTCACCATGTCCTCCATGGTTGCCGACCTTCTTCACCGAGTCAGATCCAACAAATAAGAAACGCAAAACCGAGGGTGGTGGTGTGGCGGAGAACGACGATGAACAGCGGCGACAGAAAACGGGGCGCTTGAAGTGGCGGCGTCGGGAGAGGACCGAAAGGTAGCCGCCTTCGCCGGTGTGGAGGCTTCGAGGGAGGTGGTGTAGGTGTTTTGACGGCGGGACGGCGGAAGACGTCGTCTCGGTGGCTCTGCAGTCTGCATCTGGTCGGAGAAGAGAGGCATTTCGTGTTTTCTAAATGGATTGTTTTTTAAATTAAAATTAAAATTTAAAACATTACATCTCAGCCATTGAAACCCTTCAGTGTCACGTGTCAGCTCCATATCAAAAGAAATGGAGATCTCCATTTCTTCCACAAATGGAGAGGATCTACACCCCGTAAATACAAGCAGTTCTTTGTACCAAAAAAATAATACAAGCAGTTCCATTCCACTTTGCGCTACGCCACCGTCACTGCCACGTGGATCGATTTAGTTGGTTATACCCAAGCGAATGCCACAAGGTTGTAAAAATTAAAAATTAAAAAATTATTTAAAATAAGAAACAAAAAAGATATTTTAAAAATAAAAAACGTTTCTTCAAATGAAAAAACAAAGAATTATATCAAAAAAATGAAAAAACAAAGAAAATATTCCTCTCATATTAAATATTAAATATTAACAATTAATAATTAATTTCTCTCATCATTAATATTTTTTTTTCTCCGTGCGTCTCTCTCTAAAAGAAAAAAAAAGGGGAAAAGACTTTTATTTCTCTCTCTTCCCCCTGCACCTGCACATCGTCGCGATTAATCTCACCTCGTCGTTTTTTTACTCTCCAAACAAATCAGACGTCACCCCTCGCCGCCGCCGCTACCACCGGAGAGTCTCTCCGCCGCCGCTTCATCATTTCGAATCTCGCTTTGTCGCTTTACCTTCAACAACAACCGATTTTCGTGTCCTATTTTTTATTGATACTCGCCGCCGGCGATTCAGTTTCCGGCAAGTCCTTGTCGGAGGAGGAGGTGCGCACGATTATTAACCCGCGCACTGTCGGACGTCGCGGTTCCTTTTCGTTCGAGCAAAAAATTGGCGGAACTTCGTTTCGCTCTGTGCTGTGTAGGTAGGAAAAAAAGGTGAGAACCGCCAACTCTTCCATCATCGCCGCATGGATTCGATCGTTGCGTAGTGATTCGGTTTCGGAATTGTGTTTCCGATTGCGGATTTAGGTCGGTGTTTGTGTTTGGTAGGTCGCGTTCTCCGAGCCTTAGGGGTTTTAGTGACGAGCTTCGTCGAGTTTGCTTTTGGATCCGTTTCGATTCGCTTTTGCCTTCGCTTTTGGGAATTTGACTTGTTTTTGATTCGGTGTTGATGGTTTTGTGCATTGCACGGTTGTTGTGATTCGAGTTTTGGCAAAACACGGGTTTTAATGGAATTCAATTTTGACCGTTAGAGTCTAGACACTCTTTTGAACCCGTGCCTACACTCCTTGATCAATGTAGCTGGTTCCTGAACTTGTTTTAATGCACATAAGACTGTTCTTAACCTAGAATTTGAAGTTAAAATCAAATTCACCTTACTAGGTCCAAGCTCTACCTTTTTGATTTCACTGCCACTTTACTTGGTTGCCTGAAAATGTGTGAAAATAAATAAGATAGCATTAGAATTTTAACTCACCCATTAACCAGTGGTTTGTAAAGGAATTCCAACTCAATGTTGTCACTGATTGTTGAACCCAGTAATTTATTTAATTTAATCATTTACAGTTGAGCATGCTGGGTGGTTTTGTAAGTATACATTTACAAAAGTATTGTGTAAGTTGTAAATTGGTCACCTGCTTTTCTTCTATGTCCCTTTTATTTTTTAACTTGTTGGGGGGTTGTAATATGGGTTTTTCATTTTGTTATTTAATTTAACTCGTATTGTTCACTAGTATATTTAGATTATCAATGTGCAATTATTTGCACGAGCTGAGCATAGTTTAGGATCCTACTGACCATATATCATTCTTTGTTGTTCAGGTATTGTGGAGATAGTAGATAACAGAAGCAGAAAGTGATATATGTCACTTTTTTTTTATTATTATGATTAACCACTCTTATAGAGGAGATTGAAGGATAATTGTAAGTTAGTCATACATTACAGGATGGCTTTCTTTAGGAACTTCGTAAATGATACAGTCTCACATGGTGTTGTGGAAGATAAAGGCCTAGGACAGAATGCTAATAGAATCCATAGATCAGTAGGTAATGAATGTACTGATGCAACTTCCAGTGAGAAAGAATTTGATATGAACATGGAGGCACAATATGAGAGTGACGGTGAACCAGATGGTGCCTGTACGCTGCAAAACGAGGGAACAGCTGATGATGGAGATGCTATGAAAGAATCCAACTTACAGACTTCTGGTGGTAAAACAGATATGGTCGGAAGGTGGGGTTCAACATTTTGGAAGGACTGCCAACCAATGTGCCCTCAAAATGGTTCTGAATCTGGGCAGGAATCGAAAAGTGGATCAGACTATACAAATGCAGATGGATCTGAGGATAATTCATTGGATGGAGGAATGAGAAGGTTAGACTCAGAAGATGATGATGGACAAAAGGAGGCAGGTAAAGGTTCAAGAAGCCATTCTGATGTTCCTGCTGAAGAGATGTTGTCTGATGAATATTATGAGCAGGATGGGGAAGATCAAAGTGACTCATTGCATTATAGTGGGATTCACAGGCCCACTGGACCGAATTCAAGGCCTCAACAGATGTCTGCTGGTGTGAATAGAACTGTGCATAGGAAATCTAGGATTTCACATGATGCTGAAGATAATGATGATGACGATGACGATGACGGTGATGCTGATTATGAAGAAGAGGATGAAGCAGATGGTATGTTAAACATTGACTTTATACAGAGATTGTTTCTTAAGCATGAAGTGATGAACTAGCTAATGTTTAGGCCTTGTTACCTAGTACTGATTAGTGATGAACTTCTATGATGCATTTTTTTTGTTTATAACTCGCAGAAGATGATCCCGATGATGCAGATTTTGAGCCTGCCACTAGTGGTCATACTGCAAACAAGGTTGCTTATTTGTGGTTATTGTTGTTATCAAGTTCTATATTATTTGCAATAGTGGTCTTTTATCTAGTAAGGGGTTGTATATGTTTGTTAGAGGTCAAATGCTGCTTTTCTGTTAGTTTTGAAGTTAATATGCATTTGTTTTTGGGTGGATGCTTCTGAATATTAAATGGTTTAACTGTTGTTCCAGGATAAAGATTGGGAAGGCGAAGGATCGGATGAAGATGATAATAGTGACGAAAGTTTAGATGTCTTCGATGATGATGAATCTTTCTATGCTAAAAAACATAAGGGAAGGCAACGAGGTAAGGTTAGGCAAAGCATAAAATCTACCAGAGATCGCAAAGCATGTGCTGCATCTAGTAGACAAAGAAGATTCAAATCATCTTTCGAAGACAACGAGTCAACAACAGAGGATTCTGACAGTGATAGCGATGAGGATTTCAAAAACACAAAAAAAAGAAGTTTTCATGCCCGCAAGAATAACAGTCGCTCTTCTGTTACCACAAATTTTTCTATGCGCAACAGCGAGGTTCGTACTTCTAGTCGGGCAGTTAGGAAGGTATCATATGTTGAAAGCGAAGAAAGTGAAGAAGCAGATGAAGGGAAGAAGAAAAAGTCTCAAAAGGTAAAGCCTTTATTATACACATTTGAGCATAGTTTCTACTTTCTGTCTCTAGGTGTCTGTATTTTGGGGTAAATATTGGGTTTATTGGTCTACTAAAACTCCTTAAATTTTATTTGTCAATTCTCATATATGTAAGACTCAAATCATCATGTGACTTTCAGATAACATGATGCCCCAAGGCTGTTTTAGATTTCTAGTAAATGACTACAGATTAGACATTCTTTTTTTTTTTTTTGTAAAAAATCTGGTAGCATATTATGAGGAAGTTATGGGTTTCTTTGAAAAGGATATTTTTACATACATTTGTTATGTTATTTGATTTGATAGTGTTAGATAGCATATTTTACATGTTTTTTATGTAAATATTAGTTGCTGTGCCTGAAATTAGGGATCTAGTTACTCAAATTAGGATTTGATTTGATCCTTTGTAGTTATGATTGATTCTATTCCATGATTATAAATAAGAGCATGTGTGGGCATACAACACACAACACTCAAACATATTTCTCTTACGTGGTATCAGAGGTTTAGGTTCCTTTGTTTCTTTCTCGATCCTCTGCCTGAGCGTTTTGCCATTTTTGGGTGAATAGTACTCGTGCTGCTGAGTAAGAAACAATGAAAACAACTTTTTTTTGTTTTCTCTGTTTTTTGTATAAATCTTTGAAAAACAGAAAACAAATTGAAAACAAGGTGGCAATTTTGCAATTAAAAGTGAAAACAGGAAATGAAAAAAGAAAACATTTTCTCAAAATAAACGGGTCCTAAGATATTCTAAATTAATCTAAGGTACAACCCAAATAAAATGAGATATCAACTATTACTTGATGAATGTGTGTATTTAGTATAAAAATATTGTTCAACAAATGAACATCAGATTATTAAATTTATATGGTGATCCAATAAGAAACATTGGAAGTTTGGAACAAATCCACTAGTGGCTTGTTTTTAATTGATATATCGAAGATTGAGAATTTTTAAGGATGTTGATGACTTCTATGCTCTGTATTACTTTTGAGTGAGATATCAGAGAATGAATACTGGCATGAAGAAAGGCTTACGAATTTGAACTTTTTGTTTTAAGAGAATAGTTTATGGCCACTAATTAGTGAATTTTTTTGTTGGTCTTTATTTTTGGTGTGGTCGTGGTGAGATCTCAGTCATGAAATTTGTTGATTACTTGACAGACCTTATGTTAAAGAGGGTAATTTCAGTAGCATTATAGAATTGTGTTACAGAGTGAATATATGTCATCTTTTTGTAGGTGCCTTCTTTAAATATAGTGTTTTAAAGATCAGCATAATCTGATCTGGCAATGATGATTGTTGTGTGCAGAAGATTTTTTGGTTCCTTAGCTAAGTCATATTTTTTTGTTTATATGGGAATGGCTTGCTTGTGGGAGTGTGGAATGTACTTAAATTACTATGATACTGCCTATTTACTTAATGTACACTTTTGATTTATGTCTAATGATGTGATTCTTTTAAATGTTCTTCAGGAAGAAATTGAAGAGGACGATGGTGACTCTATTGAAAAGGTGCTTTGGCATCAGCTGAAGGGCACAGCTGAAGATGCTCAAAGGAATAATAGATCATCAGAGCCTGTTTTAGCGAGTCACTTGTTTGATTCTGAATTTGATTGGAATGAGATGGAATTTTTGATAAAATGGAAGGGGCAGTCTCATTTGCACTGTCAATGGAAGTCTTTTGCGGAGCTGCAAAATGTATGATTCATTCTTATTGTTTATTAAGCATTAATCAAATTTATGCTGTTATTATTGTCTGTTTCTCTTTTTTTTTTATTATAATAATCCTGCTGCTTATTGTTTCAATTATTTTAACCTTCCGTGTTTTCTTGAGGTTTTTCTTCATTTCTTTATGGCTGAAATGTAATACATTCTATGTACATGAGATTGCAGCTCAGTGGTTTTAAGAAGGTTTTGAATTATACAAAGAAAATAATGGAGGACATCAGGTACCGGAAGACAATCTCAAGAGAGGAGGTAAATATTTGAGTTCAGCTATTAGAAGACTTTGTTTTAGATGCTTTGCTTCATGATCTTGATGTATAAATACCACAGAAACTTTTGCAGAAATTTATTTGGTGGAAATAATTTACCACTTCACTCCACTTGTTGGAAGCTTGGTTATAAGAGGCAAACTGCCTAACCTGATTTTGTTTTTGTAATACCATTATTTGCATGTTATATGTTCTACTGTAATCACCTCTGGATAAAGGTCTGACTAATTGGGCCATAGATTGTGCAGGGTGGCCCATTGCTCTGTCATCCTCATTTTCTGAGGCATTTTCTACCTCTCCATGTTCTTGTTGTTTTGATTTTTTTTTCCTTTATTTTCTTTCACCCATCACTATTTGTAGCCATGCCATATGAAAGAAAATGTTTATTTATGTCTCCCCTGTTTGATTGAAACATATACATATTTTTTCTTGTTTGTGAGTTTTCCATACATTTCCCCAATAATGTTATGTATGACTCTTGTACTATGATAATCTCATTTAAATAAAAGATAAATTTTTCATGATATCTTAATATTATTTATTAGTGTTTAGTTCTTAATCATTTTTTATTCTTGTATGCAGATTGAGGTCTATGATGTGAGTAAGGAGATGGATTTAGAAATTATCAAGCAGAACAGTCAGGTTTCTTTCCTGCATTTCATTATTTTTATTACTTTGGTCTTTCCCTTTTCTTGAAATCGTTGATGTATTCCTAATTGGATTGTTATTTGCACTTTCAGGTGGAAAGAATAATTGCAGATAGGATCAGCAAAGATAATTCTGGCGATGTTATTCCAGAATACCTGGTCAAGTGGCAAGGACTATCTTATGCTGAAGCGACTTGGTACACTACACTAAAATTTTACTGATGATTTATTTTTTCTTCATTTTCTATGCATCTATTGTCTTCATAATAGAAAGCAGGATGGGTAGATCATCTATGCATTGTCTTTGCACCGTGATTTAGACTTTTAGGTCATTACTTAGTCAAAATTAAATTATGTTACTTTTTGTAGTTATTTGATGTCTATGCTGTTTTATTAATACCAGTAATTGTCACACTTCTAAGTTTTTTTATGTATTGTATCAGGGAAAAGGACATTGATATAGCTTTTGCTCAACATGCTATTGATGACTATAAGGTAGCTCTCTATTTCACTCTATTTATTCTCATTATACTGCTGGTTATGGGAAGTTATTGTTTGACTGGATTGTATACCATAGTCATCTTGTGGTAGTTTATATCAAACTATTTGGCATGTATTTAGCATGTGAAAATTGAGATGGCATGGCTACAAGGAGATAGTTATTTTTATTGAACCTAGGAAGCACAAACATGATTCTGAGCATGATGGGTATGATACAACATGGATATGAGGACATGATGATTTTGAAAAACTTAGGATACTATATGGAAGGTATACAACTAACTGAATTATCAGATGCTCTTTGATTCATCTTCTCCTATGACAGAAGTTTGAATTCCTGATAGTTTTTTGCACCATGGAATTTGTGTTTGACTGTTTGCTTTTCTGGTTCTTTCTATGTCTTAGTCTGTGTTGAGCTATATCCACCTTCGTTAAGCTGAGTTCCACTGTATCTTAGCTCAGCTGTTTCCAAAGTAATAAACTTTAGAAATACCGGATACATCTTGATAAGTTACAATTAGATTATGTGTCGGATACTATCCAACATTTGTATGTTGGTTATGTTAGAGTGTCCATATTTCTTTGTGTTGAACACTCGGGCACACCCGTTGAACTGACAAACAGGTATTTTACTTAAAACATAGCAACTGGTAGCGAAACTTTGAAACCATAATTGATTTGTTGGGATCAGTATGTGATGTTCCCTTTGTTCCATCTGATCGACAGTTTCTTTTTCCCTTCAAACTTCTCATTAGGGGATCTTTATGGTTCTCTTATGTTGAATTTGTCTTTTCGTGTTCCCTTCTGTGTATTTGTCTCATGTATTTTTACCTTTAATCACATTAAAACTCCATTTTTAAGCATGCTTGGGTGAAATTAGTACTTGGAATGGTGACCTCCTGGGTAGTCCCGGAGTTTCACATCTAAGCCCATCGGGACTAGGCTGTGGTTGTTATATTTATGCTTTTCAGTGGTGTACAATGCATGCACACTGGACAAATTTATATACGATAATTGGGATATTATTTTATAGTAAACTTTTTGTTCTGCCATATTTGAACAGGCTCGTGAGGCTGCAATGTCAGTTCAAGGAAAGATGGTGGATTCCCAGCGTAAGAAGAGTAAAGGTGGGTATCTTTTAAAACTCAGAACGTTTGCACATATACCTTGTGGATACAGGTGATGTTGTTGCTGGTGTAGTATTTTCTATGCTTTCGTAATTCATCTACAATTGTGTTGTATCACTGTATTGAGAGACTTGACAGAGAGAATGACAACTGAAAATTTTAGAGAAAATTGATATATTGCCAATCTAAATAGTCCTGGTGTGATCTCTCATATATATAGATGAGAAGTGCACACGCAGTAGTTACACCGAAACTGAAACTAACCGAATCTTAATTGAATGCTAACAACCTAGCTAATTGCCGAGTCAGCAAAAGTAAGACTTACATACAAAATCAGAACCATATAATCCGAGTGTTGATATAGCTCTTATTAGAATTAGAATATATGAAAAATATCTCAATATTTGGGCTGTATCTTAGACTAATTTCAAATATCATATAATATTATATGCATAAATTCTGATTCTAATTCGTGATTATGATGTTTAGCAAGTTTACGAAAGCTTGAGGAACAACCTGAATGGTTGAAGGGTGGAAAGCTCCGTGATTATCAACTTGAGGGTTTGAATTTTCTTGTGAACAGGTATGCGTGTATGTTTGTATTAAGGTATGCCTTTCAATTTTTGGGGTTCTAAATATTTGTCTATTGCATTTGAAGCTGGAGAAATGATACAAATGTCATTTTAGCTGATGAAATGGGTCTTGGGAAAACTGTTCAGTCAGTATCGATGCTTGGTTTTCTACAGGTATTGTAAAAATTCTCTGTTTGGTTGCAAATGCCCTTACAATGTAATAAATGCATGTATTTCTGTTTCTTATACAGAATGCCCAGCAAATCCATGGTCCTTTTCTTGTAGTTGTGCCGTTGTCTACTTTATCAAATTGGGCCAAAGAATTCAGGAAGTGGCTACCTGATATGAATATTATCGTATATGTTGGTACTCGTGCAAGTCGAGAGGTAAGACATCTCTTTATGAATTTTTGGTTTATATGCCAATTAAGTTATGTCTTCTAGGAACTTTTTCAACTCCGAAGTTAAATCATTTTACACTGGTTTAGCTGTGGAGAAAAAGATGTAGTTGTAGTTATGAATTTTGTAGTCTTTCATGCCCCCGATTTTTCTCCTAGTTTTCAATCACATTGATGTTACATTGCCATGGGTGTTGACTCATCTTTATTATGCTTTGTTATTTCTTGCTATAAGGAAATAAATTAAGGTTTTTTTCATCTGACATTTCTTTGATAGATCAAAATGTGGTGATTTCTAGTTAGTATTTTATTTAACTTTTGAGAAGATAAATTTGCTACTATTGTATTTTTCTCAGCTCAGTAAGCGGTTGTGGTTCTGATACTTGTCTTTCAATTGAAATTATCTGTTTTCTTTTACTTTTTGATGGTTGAAATCTTAATAAGCATAGAATCATACTGTTGTATATGGTGATCTACATGCAAATGGTGTAATTGTAGTCAAAGCTAGTCATTGCAATTTTTATTTGTCTCTAATTCTATTAAGCTTTTTTTCTTTTGGTTCTGTGGCAGGTGTGTCAACAGTATGAATTTTATAATGATAAAAAGCCTGGAAAACCAATAAAATTCAATGCATTGTTGACTACATATGAAGTAGTTTTGAAAGATAAGGCTGTTCTCTCCAAGATCAAATGGAATTATCTGATGGTAGATGAGGCTCATAGACTAAAAAATAGCGAGGCACAGTTGTATACAGCGCTTTTAGTATGTGTAACTTTCCTCAATTTAATGTTCAGCTATTATTTATGCTGTTAAGGTCAACCCTTTCTAATCTTTGATTTGGTTTTTGTGCTGTACTTTTAGGAATTTAGCACCAAGAACAAGTTGCTTATCACTGGTACTCCTTTACAGAACAGTGTTGAAGAACTATGGTATTATTAACATTTTCCTTTCATACTGGACTTGTCAAAAGGAAGCTTACATCTTTTGTGGATTTGTTAGATTTCTTAATATTCTTGTATGGCTAAATGTAAATAAATAAATGTTGATTACATACAAGATTCTCTCTCTATTTGTGGCAGCTGAACATGCATGTAATTAAGTGCTTGATGTGTGACTAACTAATGAGCTATTTGCATATCATTTATTTATTTATTTATATATTAGTCATTTGAAGCAGCTTACAACATGGTTAACTGTTCTGCTTACAATATTGAAATAGTTAACATTGACAGAGGAATTGAGATAAAGTTTGCAAAAGAAGATAGGAGAGATAGAGCATATTCCGAAACTGAAACTTCAATATTTTTTATGTATCTGAATCCGTTATAAAGTGAATATAGTTATGCTTAACTCTAACCTAACTAACACTATCTGCACTGACCACAGTCAGTTCAGAAATCTAACTGAACCGATGCTCAACTGAGAGCCTAGCACAATCAACCATTGAGTTGTCACACAGATCATACTCACAAATGTGGAGTTTTCTTCTCTTTTTTTTTTTTGTAGGAGACTCCTTTGATTAGTGGTTTAATTATATGTCCACTGTATTGATTTCTTAATAAGTTATATTTCTGTTATCTTTTATTTTATTTGCTTTGTTTTTTCATGTTTGCATAACAATCCCCCCTCTCTTCTTGTTTTGTAGGGCTTTGCTCCACTTTCTTGATCCTGACAAGTTCAAGAGCAAGGATGAATTTGTTCAAAACTATAAGAACCTGAGTTCTTTCAATGAGAATGAGGTATAAATTGTCATCGATGCCCTTGTTAACTGCAATCATAATTAGTATTTATCCTTTCTTTCTGTTATTATTCTTCCAGTGTTATTTGATGTGCATATATTATTTTATGTTAGCTTGCAAATCTTCATATGGAATTGAGGCCTCACATACTTCGAAGAGTTATCAAAGATGTGGAGAAATCATTACCCCCCAAAATTGAGCGTATCCTTAGGGTTGAAATGTCTCCTCTCCAAAAACAGTAAGTGGATTTTTTTTTAAAAAAAAAAGCTATTCCTTTAAGTTCATATTATATATTCCTGCTACTGATTTCTTTTATGTAGGTATTATAAGTGGATTTTGGAACGTAATTTTCATAATTTGAACAAAGGAGTTCGTGGAAATCAGGTTATATCTCTATCTTGCATTTCTAGCAGTCATTCATACATATGTGAATCCTATGTGCTTTCTTCATGATGATGGTTAATGGAACAGTAGATGCCAATACTTGTCCTTTACTGTATAATTTCTATTGTTGCATGTGTCCTGCTTATAAATACTGTATAATTTTTTACCATAATGCCATTACTTGGCTTAGATGCTTGGTTTCTTTTGACCATGTAAACTTCATTGATTCTCGACAGTAGGAGGCTAGAGTTAGTGCACTTTATTGTTATCATTCAAAATTTGAATTTTTTTTTATCATTTGAATGAAATTTAAAATGTAGATTTATATGCATTTCAAGAAGCTATTAAAGCTTTTTTTTTTTTAAAAATCAAAATTGTGGTGATATGAAATTAGAGGAAGGAGTTAACAGAAAATGTTGCATCTTTTTATTGTCAGCTGGACTAACTAAACTTCGATGAGTTTGATTTCACATATGTATATTTCTAAAGCCTTTCCTCTTAAAAGATCATCTCTAAATGCAAATGTACTCTATGTTAAATTTCAGGTTTCTCTTCTAAATGTTGTGGTGGAATTGAAAAAGTGTTGTAATCATCCCTTCCTGTTTGAAAGTGCTGACCATGGCTATGGTGGGGACTCTGGTAGAATTGACAACAGTAAACTAGAAAGAATTGTCTTTAGCAGTGGCAAGCTTGTCATACTTGATAAGCTGCTTGTTAGATTGCATGAAACCAAGCATCGTGTTCTGATTTTCTCTCAGGTTTGTTGTTGAAAGTTGAAACTGACGTACTGGATTTTCTTTTTGATAACTATCTTAGTGGAAGCTTTTAGCTCAACGATGTTCCATCATACTTTTTCTGAATAGTTTAGTTTATTGTTTTGAGGTTGCAGAGTTTTCTAATCAGGAATACCTTTGGCCTGCAAACTATGTACGGTTTAAATTTAGTTCAGTTGCAATAATTGTAAAATGTTGTTTTAGTTAATTTGGAGATGATCTTTTTTTCTTGTGTCCTCGTGCAATTTGTGTTTACATTGTCATTTTGGCAGCTGTGCATCCCTGGAAAGTTAGTGTGATCACACTTTCTAGTGTCAATATTCACTTACATTTAGGGGGGTCAGATGAATTTTGAAGACATATATTAAATTAAAAATATTATTTTTGGATCTCTCCGGTGATGTTATCAAGTATGCTCATTTGGCTGGTATCAACATTAACTTTATCAGGGGTATTGAAAGGATAAATTGCTCTCAGCCGTCTAATTTACCGAGTAGAATTTGCAATGGAAATTAAAAAATCATTACTGATTGATCTACCTGAGAATTGGCCGGACAAAAATCATTTAATTGAGTAGGGGAAACCTAGTGCTGAGAAAAAATACTGATTGATCTATTAATGATTGCTGGTCTCTTTGAAGTCTTAAATCTCTCATTACTGGTTTTAGGGCTTATTTCTTGTACAAGGTTCATGGAGAGGTGGCTGTGAAGATCATAAATAGCTTCTGACTATTTTTATTGCTCCTCTAAGCATCCTAGTCTCCTTTAATTTGCAAACATGTAATATGCTTTAAGAATTAGTTTATGGTAATGCTAAGTTATAAGGGGTGTAATGCAGATGGTTAGGATGCTGGATATATTGGCAGAGTATTTGTCACTGCGAGGGTTTCAATTTCAGAGGCTTGATGGGAGTACAAAAGCTGAGCTGCGACAGCAGGCAATGGAACATTTCAATGCACCTGGTAGTGATGATTTTTGCTTCCTTCTTTCAACACGAGCAGGTGGTCTGGGTATCAACCTTGCCACGGCAGACACCGTCATAATATTTGATTCAGACTGGAATCCTCAAAATGACCTGCAGGTATTTCAGTTGACTTGATCTCACTATTAGTCAACAAATTGTTTAGGTACTTACTAATATTCTATGATTCTTTTAGGCAATGAGTAGAGCTCATAGAATTGGGCAACAAGAAGTTGTTAACATATATAGATTTGTGACAAGCAAAAGTGTTGAGGAAGATATTCTGGAACGTGCTAAGAAAAAGATGGTATGTTCAGAAACATTGATATCCAATGGCTGTTTTGCTTTATTCTCTTTTGTCTAACTTTGGTGTCCTGTCTTTTTTGGTATGTTTTATATTTATATTTTCCTACAAGGTAGATTCAATTGCTTATTGGCATGCCTTGAGGTCAATAGTTTTACATCATCTTTCATGTAAATGTGTTCTACAGGTTCTGGACCACTTGGTGATTCAAAAACTAAATGCAGAGGGTAGACTGGAGAAGAAAGAAGCCAAAAAAGGAGGAAGTTATTTTGATAAAGTAAGAACATTTTTGCAACTGTATATTTGTTAGCTTGTGTACATCATATGAAATGTTTGTAGATAACAAAATCCCAAACTACTAAGGTGACATCATCTTTTATTTGTATTTTATAGATTGCATTGAATTATTTAGTTTTCAGGGTCTCTGTGTTTTCTTGTTTTCTCATAATTATTGTATCAAAAATTTTCTTCTTAAATGACAGAATGAGCTGTCTGCAATCTTACGATTTGGAGCAGAAGAGCTTTTTAAGGAAGAAAGAAGTGATGAAGAAAGCAAGAAACGACTCTTAAGTATGGATATAGATGAGATTCTTGAAAGAGCAGAGAAGGTTGAAGAAAAGACAGCTGAGGGAGAAGAAGGACATGAGTTATTGAGTGCATTTAAGGTAATATATCTGTACAGTACCATGAATTTGTTTGTTTTCTTCTAATTATGAGTCTATTTTTTTTGTAATGATTTTTTTATTTCTCAGGTTGAGGAAAGAATAGATTTGGATAGGATGAGGAATTACTAAGTTGTTTCTCCTTTTTAATTTTTAAACTGCAGGTTGCCAATTTGTGCAATGATGAAGATGATGCAAGTTTCTGGAGTCGATGGATAAAGCCTGATGCTGTATTCCAAGCAGAGGTTTGATCCTGTTCTTTTTATAGATATATTCTTATGAAAAATCGTTGAGTTTCTAAGAATTATATGAAAATGTAATGTTTGTTTTAGTTCATGCTTAGCATGTTATTCTTTTACTTGCCTTATCTTATCTTTTTTTGATTCTTTTAGGAAGCTCTTGCTCCACGTTCTGCAAGACATATTAAAAGTTATGCAGAGGCTGATCCATCTGAGAGAAGTAATAAAAGGAAAAAGAAGGAACCTGAACAACCTGAACGAGTTCATAAACGCCGGAAAGCAGAGTATTCAGCTCATGCAGTACCAATGGTTGAGGGAGCCTCTGTCCAAGTGAGAAGTTGGTCATATGGGAATTTATCTAAAAGAGATGCACTCCGTTTTTCTCGTTCAGTAAGATTCTATTACTTCCAGCAATTTTCAGTATTATCTTCCTATAAAAATATCTATTACTTTTAGCATGGCCTAATATTGGAGACGCCCTAAGCGTTTCCTTGATTGGTATGTTGTTGACAATCTTCATCCCAATAAGTGTCATGCTATTTTCTCCCTGCCGTCTGGGAAAAAATAGCTAATTAGGTGCTGTGGAATCAGCATTTGAAAAGTTTGTTTTAAAGACTAAGGGTGTAAGTGAGTAGTGTGAGGCTCAATTTTTGGCGTAAGCTTGGATCAGCAAAGCTTCAGAGACATTCTTGAGCCTTGAGGTGGCACTGAATTTCAAACCTATGTCAGAGTTTGTTTGGTTACTAATATACAATTTAACATAAACATAAATTATATTTTGTGTTTAAATATATGGTAGTCTGAAACAATTAATGTTTGTTGTTCCTTTTCTTCAAATTTTTTTTATAACAGACTCATATCTCATATGGACATGTGAGCGCATGATAGTCTCAGGCTTTGCTTGACTATGAATTAAGCAAGCTCAAAATGGAGTTTATGTTGCCTGGAGAGTGTCTTCCTTGTTTGTTGGTGTTTTCTCCGCTTATCATAGAGATTACATGGATTTTTTGGTCACGGTGTGCATGTTGTTTAATTTCTATTGTAGTAGATAATGATCTACATCTTGTCGGCATCTAAGATGTCTCCCCCCTGTTATTTTTGGTCACATGTGCATGTTGTTTAATTTCTATTCTAGGATGATGCTGTCTTATCAGCTTGCAGTTGCTTCATTTTTGTTATTTTGTGGCAGTAAATATTTTGCTGTTGTATGTTCATCCCCAATTAAATGACCAGGTAATGAAATTTGGGAATGAGAACCAAATCGACTTAATTGTTGCTGAGGTTGGTGGTGCAGTTGCGGCAGCTCCTCCTGAAGCACAAGTTGAACTTTTCAATGCTCTAATTGATGGCTGTTCAGAAGCAGTGGAACTTGGAAATCTGGATCTAAAGGTTTGTATAACATTAAGTTCTCTTAAAGCAGGTCCAAATGATTATTTGTATTCTTATCATTTCCTTATATGCTTATAACATGTAATATTGCATCCAGGGGCCTGTGCTGGATTTTTTTGGTGTCCCAGTGAAAGCAAATGATCTCCTTAACCGTGTCGAAGAACTTCAACTCTTAGCAAAGCGCATCAGTCGGTATGAAGATCCCATTGCACAATTCCGTGCTTTATCGTATCTCAAACCTTCAAACTGGTCAAAAGGTTGTGGATGGAATCAAAGTAAGTGTATCTGCTAAGTGGTTTGTGCTATGCATTCCTTCAAGTGACTTAATTGCTGCTTTTGCTAATAATATTTTACTTTTTTACAGCTGATGATGCAAGATTGCTTCTTGGAATACATTACCATGGATTTGGTAACTGGGAAAAGATTAGATTAGATGAAAGGCTTGGCCTTATGAAAAAAATTGCACCTGTAGAACTCCAACACCATGAAACTTTCTTGCCACGAGCTCCAAATTTGAGAGATCGTGCTAATGCCCTTTTGGAGCAAGTATGGCTTATGCCCTGCAAGAAAGATCGTGCTATGTTCTTTGTTAATCAATCTTTGTTGCTTGTAAGTTGCCATAATGTCTTCATTTTTCTTATTGTCTAGGAACTTGCTGTTCTTGGTGTAAAAAATGCCAATAGCAGGGTTGGACGGAAGCCTTCCAAGAAAGAGCGAGAACATGTGATGAATATCTCACTGTTGCGTGGGCAGGAGAAGAAGAAAAAAATGGGTTCTGTTAATGTCCAAATGAGAAAGGATAGGTTTCAGAAACCCCGAAAGATTGAACCTATTGTGAAAGAGGAGGGTGAAATGTCCGACAATGATGAAGTATATGAGCAGTTTAAGGAGGTAAAATGGATGGAATGGTGTCAAGATGTGATGGTTGAAGAAATGAAAACTTTGAAACGTCTTCACAAGTTGCAGACAACAAGTGCCAATCTTCCAAAGGAAAAGGTACCCCTTAGGCTTCTTTCCTTCTATTATGTCTATTTCAAATATGTTTACCCTATTTACTTCACCCCTCCCCCCCTGTCTGTTTTAGGTTCTTTCAAAAATACGCAACTATTTACAGCTTTTGGGGCGAAAGATAGATCAAATTGTGTTAGAACATGAAGAGGAACCCTATAAGCAAGATAGTAAGTGCTCTATTCCATTCTGAATATCTTGTATTTGTGTTTTCCTCGTGGAAAAGGTTTCTGCGTTGTTCATGTGTCTGAAATTCTTTTATTTTTGTTGTTGGTCTCCTATTTCCTCATAGAGGACAGGACTGAGTTGGCCTGTGTTTTTTCGGGTTCTCAAGTCTCTACTACACGATTGAATTTCTTTTTCCTTGCTTATTTACAGGAATGACTGTAAGACTGTGGAAATATGTCTCCACCTTTTCCCATCTTTCAGGGGAGAGGCTTCATCAGATATATTCCAAACTTAAACAGGAACAAGATGATGAGGCTGGGGTTGGCCCCTCTCATGCCAATGGGTCAGTATCTGTTTCATTTAGCAGAAACGGAAACCCATTCCGTCGTCACATGGAGAGGCAAAAAGGATTCAAAAATATGGCTACCTATCAAATGCCAGAACCAGTTAATAATACAGGAAAATCTGAGGCATGGAAACGAAGAAGAAGAACTGAAAGTGATGATCATTTCCAGGGTCAGCCTCCACCTCAAAGAACCATGAGTAATGGAATCCGGATAACTGATCCCAACTCACTTGGGATCCTTGGTGCTGGACCATCTGACAAACGCTTTGTTAGTGAGAAACCTTATAGGACACAACCTGGTGGGTTTCCTTCAAGACAAGGCTTTTCTTCAGGGATAAACTAGCCAGCTTTGTGGGATCAGAGTGGCGGATTATGAGAGTGTCGGTGGCCGGCTTTCACTCTGCATTTACACAGCTTCAGCTACTGTATATGCTCTATAATATTTTTTTTCCACCCATAGGAATAAGATCCGCAGATCCCTCTTTGGTATCTTGAAGTGGATCTGAAAAATATCCCTACACTGGGATTTACATCCTTGAACAAGGTGGCTGAAGCCAAAAACTAGTGCAAGATGAAATTGAGTCTTGCCAATTTATTTTTGTTCTTTTTGATTTCTAGTTTCTACCCTTCCTCGAAGACGAGCCAAGCAAAGTGTTTACATAGCAAAAAACTTGAAAAGAGGGTTTTCCCACTAGCTCTAGCTATAGACATACTTAGGAAAGTGTACATTGTCGGTTCAGCAATTTTATTGGACTTTACGGCTAACTCCATAAGTATGTTAGTTGATGCAATGCAGCCAGAATTGTATTTGATTTTTTTGGTAATTATAGCTATATATAATTTCCAAGATTTTGTAACTATTTGAAGTGAGTATCATTAGTGAATAGTGAATGAAAAATGAATTCTCGGCTTCTTGCCCAAAGTATTTCCTGTATTTGGTTAAAGTTTGATACGTTTCCAGTATGATGCGATTGACTTCCAAGCTGGGAGTTATTGAATTTGAAGGCGTTAAGTTGTAATTAACAGGACGTGCTTTTATTTATTTTTATTTGAGTTGCTTAATTAGTTTAGCGGATTAATTGCAGATAATTGTTTGATGATTTTGTATTTGTTTTTGCCCAAACTTCAATCTCTATGCTTTAATATGAATATTACATTATTACTTTTCATTAATTTCCTTTCTATTGCTGGAAATTACAAGTGGAGGTCCCCCCTATCATCTCCTCTTATCCCTCTTCTTGTTTCGAGGAATTCAATATCTTGTATTACTCTATGGGATTATTTGTGATGACATTTTAATGTACCGAAGTAACAATTACTTTGAAGTGCCATAGTCTGCTACTCTATTGTAGTCTGGAAATAGAATTTCTAACATGCATAGCATATTAGGATTTGAAAGTATTTCCTTTTGTACGAATAGAGAATGAACCCAACAATGAACAGAATCACCAAAAGAAACAAAAAAACAGGAGATACGAGAAACACTATTCTCAGTGACACGCAAGCAGCTTCAAACTTAAGGATACTGCCAAACGTTGAAAAGGAATCCAAACAAGTACATTAGAGATTGCTGTGTGGCCTCATTTCCCTCCAGCAGAACCAGCCAAGTGTGGTTGACAAGATATTATCTCTTTATCTTTCGTATTGCCATCTCAGCCTCAAAACTTTCAAACTTGAAAAATTTGTGGGGGTATGTCCAAACGGTTTAACCTGTTTAGTTGACTAAGTAAAAATAATGAAAGGTATAAAATTTTAAATAAAAATTAATTTACTTTTATTTGATAATGCCAAAAATATGAGCTTATAAAAGCTAGAGTGAACTCATACTCATTTCACTCTATTTTCTTTTTTTTCTTTCACATATACTTATTCAACTAAATACATCCCTTAATAATTTAAAAATTCATGAGTTTCAATGTTTTATTTAGTTGAATAATTATATACACTAACCGTTGTAAATGAATTTTACCGATATAATCAATCATATTTTATTACCTTCATGTAAAATATGTTCGCAGTGTCCGTTCTTAATTTTTTATTGCATTGAGTTTATAAAAGATAAATCATATTCCATTCCCACGTCAGTCATTCCTAGCCGCAAGCTGCATTGTCCAGTCCATTCCTCTTATCTGCCACGTTTGACGGGACTGTGTCCCACCCTTGCATTTAAGAGCATCATTTATTTATTTTTGGAGTGTGCTCATGTATACTCTCTTCGGTTCTATTTATAAGAAATATAGTATTAAAATTATATAGACTAAAAAATACATTAAAATATATTATTTTTTATTAATGGTATTATAATTTTAAATTTTTCTTCAAAAATATCTTTATATTAAATGAGAAATAGATAAACTCTTAGTAAATAATATGATAATTAACGAAGATAAAATTGAAAAAAAATAATTAATTTTGTTAAAAATAAAATATTATTTTTTATAAAAAAAATAAAAAAAATATTTTTTATTTCTTATAAATAAGACAAAAGGGAGTATATTAATGTATCATATCATATGATGCTCACTCCAAAAATAAATAAAATGAGTTTTTCTCTCATTTGCACTTCAATAAGTGAAGGAGGCACGTGCAGTGTACGTCCCCTGCCACGTACCACTGATGTTTCTCTCTTATCGTTTCAGATACAGTACTACCATATTTGCATGCAATTTGAGTGTTCTATCTTCCATGTTTGGTTCTTTCAACTGAATTCTGAATGTAAGCAATTCTGTCTCTTTCTCTGTATCTGAAATTTCTAAATTGTCTCCAATTTCATCATTAATATTATCCTCTTTCCAATGAAAATGGTTTTGGAAGTGAGAAAAAAATCAAGTTATATTAGCATGGAATTCACAGCTCAGAGCAGCTATTCTATGTTGTTCTGGCCACCAATTTTTTTTTTATCTTTTTTAATCTAAAATTGAGTTGAGGGTCCCAAAAGAGTTTTTTCCACTAAGATTTTCAGTTTCAGAAATAGGAAAACCGTTATAGAGCAAGAAATCATGATATAAATGAATCTAAATGGGGATTTTTCCATCGATTATGAGTTATGAAATCATTTACTTTCTAGCAGCTTAATTTTTAGTTTATGAATACTTGCTTTGCAATGGAATTTATATAGGTGGTTTCATTGAGGGGAGAAGCCAAGAAGTAGAAGTGCTTGAAATCAAAGAAGTTGAGTGAGAATTGAAATTTCACAAGGAGGGGAAGATAGATGGATTACGTTAATGGACCTGGAAGGAACCATCTGTTTGTTCCGGGGCCTGTCAACATCCCTGAACAGGTTATTCGGGCAATGAACAGAAACAATGAGGACTACCGTTCTCCAGCAATACCAGCATTGACAAAATCTCTGCTTGAGGACATCAAGAAGATCTTTAAGACCACTACTGGAATCCCATTTCTTTTCCCCACAACTGGTATTGTATAATTATGTGGACATGCATCATCATGCCTTGTTTTGTTACCTTGTTGTCAACAATCTTGATCATTCAGGCTCAATTTACTCCCTATGTTATATCACACTTTTGGAATATGTTTTTGGGCCTATTTGGATAAACAACTTATTTAAGCACTTGCTTACTTATAAACTATTTTTATAATCAAAGAGAGGATGTAATTAAACTGATTTCATATAAGCCGTAAGCTGTTTTTTATAAGCTATTCTAGAGAGCTTATGAAAATAAGCCTAAAATAGCTTATGAGTCAGTCATAAACTATTTTTATAAGCTCTCTCAAAAACTCTCGCAAGTGTTTATGTCAGTAGATAAGTCCAAATAAGCTCTACATAAGCCAATCCAAACACACCTTTTGTAGATTGGAAAATTTTGAACCAAATGAAACTTGACTGCTGACTTCTAAGATATTATAGAATACTAGTTGTAGTTACTGTTCTTTTATATCTTTTTTGTTACTTGTTCTGTGTGTGTTTTTTTGGAGGTTAAAGCATTGATGGTAAGGTTAATACAACAAGAAATGTTATTGTTTTTTCTTATTATTATTATTACTGGTTGGTATATTGGAAAAATTGTTGGTTTTACTTGCCTATCTTGTTATATCTCCTATTTAAGTAATGCTCCTGCATGTGATGTGTTTCAGGTACTGGTGCATGGGAGAGTGCACTGACAAATACATTGTCTCCTGGGGATCGTATTGTATCTTTCCTGATTGGCCAATTCAGCTTGCTTTGGATTGATCAGCAGCAACGTCTCAACTTTAATGTTGATGTTGTAGAAAGTGAATGGGGCCAGGGTGCAAATCTTGATGTACTGGAATCAAAACTTGCTTCAGATACAACACACACCATAAAGGCAATTTGCATTGTTCACAATGAGACAGCAACCGGGGTCACCAATAACTTGGCCAAAGTGAGAAAAATTCTTGGTGAGCATGACTGTGCCTTCTATTGATGCCGGTTAATAAATCTTCTGGTCATCATCATAACTTTACATGTTGATGTCTTGATATATGTTAATATGTTGGGAAATGTCTTATTGTAAGTTTACATGCTACTTGATGTTTGAACAAAGGCTTTAGAGTTTGTTTGGATAATTTTTTCTATAAGCACTTATGAGCTTTCTAACTAATAACTTCTCATATAAGTTCAAATCAACTTTTACACTTAAATTTTTTCAAAAGCTCTCTCATTTAACTTCTCCATAAGAACCTATCTATAGCTTTTCCTCTTTTCCATAGCATTACACTAAACACATATGAGAAAAATAAAAATGCAAAGTAAAACTAACTTCTCCATAAGCTAGAAGTTTGGCTTCTAAACCCAAACAGGACCTTAGCAACCTTTCATGGAACAAATCTGCTTTTCCAATAACTAGGTTTTCATTCCTTGAGATTTTAGTATTCTTGTCTATTCTACATGTTTTTTTTTTCCTTGTTTTCCACAAAATGGTTCTCACATAGTATTTTGGAGACTCAGATGAGTACCAGCACCCTGCTCTTCTTCTTGTGGATGGAGTGTCTTCAATTTGTGCTCTTGATTTCCGTATGGATGAATGGGGAGTAGATGTGGCAGTGACTGGTTCCCAGAAAGCTCTTTCCCTTCCCACTGGGATTGGCATTGTTTGTGCAGGCCCAAAAGCTATTGAGGCTTCAAAATCTGCTAGATCACTTAGAGTTTTCTTTGACTGGAATGATTACTTGAAGTTCTACAAGTTGGGAACCTATTGGCCGTACACTCCTTCCATACAGTTGCTGTATGGTCTGAGAGCAGCTCTTGATCTGATTTTTGCGGAAGGACTTGATAATGTGATTTTAAGGCACAAACGTTTAGGCCAAGCAACCAGGTCAGTCATAATCCATCTATTACTATTACTATATTATAATTACTATATAAGAAAACTAAGTATCGCCTTCTAGTTGTGACACGTGTCACCTCTCACACTGTGACACGTGTTACTTCTCCAACTCTTTTTATTTCCAACTAAAATTGTTTTGTTTCTTGAGACTTTTTGTACTGTTTTTATTAAAAAAAGACTCGTTACTTTGTACGGATCGGGTCCATAGACTAGTTTACTTATTTAAAATTAATATTAAGGGCAAACCCTCCTCCTCTTAAACTTCATTAACTAAAAGAATAATTATTTTAGAGTTCTTCATACTATTGTGCAATGGTTTCTGAAAACTGATTAAGAATTTCTAACTTTTTGTTATATTATAACGACATAATCTGATGAGTTCTAAATCTGCTAAATGCAGGCTTGCAGTAGAGGCATGGGGTTTGAAGAATTGCAGCCAAAAGGAAGAATGGTACAGTGACACTGTGACTGCTGTTCTTGTTCCTCCTTACATTGACAGTGCTGAAATAGTTAGAAGGGCTTGGAAGAGATACAATTTGAGCTTAGGACTCGGATTAAACAAAGTTGCTGGGAAGGTTTTCAGAATAGGACATCTTGGTAATTTGAATGAGGTAAATATTAATTTCTCAAACACCAATCAGCTGGGCATATTGCAGGATATTAGTACACGTCTGTAATTTTGTGGGTTTGAGTTAGGTTCAAAGCCCAAATTCTAAGACAATCCATAACTATCGATACCTATATATGAGATCTTATAGCACTTACCAATTAGGCCGTATCGATTAATATTATACAAAAGAAATCCATCATAGAAGCTAATATAATTAGATCCACTCTCAAACTTGTTATTTGCTATACTCAATAAGAGTTTCTCAAATCTGTAAGCTTTCTACTAGTTATTGTTAGCTTTCAATCTGAAGTATATAGTAGGAACATTGCAGCAAGGTTCAGTTCTTTCTATTTTGTTAGATAATGTTTAATTAACCTACAAGTAATAGATTATTAATGTCAAGAAGTTGTCTTTTACTAAATTACTTCTTCAGATTTGCTAGTTGTTATCCTTGGTTTAGTTATTTATTTATTTATTTTCAAATTATATTTCTAGTTGCAACTTTTGGGTTGTCTTGCTGGTGTGGAGATGTTACTCAAAGACGTGGGTTACCCTGTCAAGCTTGGAAGTGGAGTTGCTGCTGCTAGTGCATACTTACAGAACAATATCCCTCTCATCCCTTCCAGAATTTAAGCCATTCTTGTGAATTACTTTTCTTTTATACTGTTCTTTCAGGGATTCTATGTAAAATATACATATTAACATTTTCGAGGCTGTAAAATACACATGTTATTAATATTAGTGCATTGCTTCTTTCATAGTCTTGTATATGAGACATTAGCAAGGATTAAATTTGGATACCAATTGAGTTTGTCCTTTTAGATTGAGCGAATTAACCATTTATATTTTTTTTTTTACTATTTTACTATTGTTTTAAACATCAATTTGAATTTTTCATTTTTTTTTGTCATTTCTTTGAATTTTTCTTGAAAAGAAAATTCATGGTCGACATTGGACTAGGATGGGCCAGGTTAGAGGCCCACGGGTCCAACACAAAGCTATCTCAAATATGCCGGGGACAAATCCATGTCAACCAACAAAAGCAAAACACCGCTGCTGCCGTTGCCGGTCCTTTCCCCGCCGAATCCAAACAGTATGTTTGCTTATTGTGACACCAGCACTGCGTTTTGGAGCTCCGCTGAGGTTTGGAGGCCGAATACTCATCTTGGGTTCGGACGAGAGCCGCCCTTGTTAGGAGTGTGCCGCCGCCTCCTTCCTCAGCTTGGTGGCGCCTATCTGCGTGTTTGGTGGTTAGGGTTTAGCCCTTGTTGACCCCCTGTGGTTTGCTGAGGGTAGTTGTTTGGCCGTTTTCTTGTTTTTGTTTTTGTTCCTTCGTCCTCCGTCCTGCTGGGGATTGTTGTTCTTGTGTTGTTTTTATGGTGTTGTAGCTGTGTTGTTTCCTCTTCTCTGTGTTTCTCGTTTGCTCCAGGTTCGCAACTGCCATCTGCGCCGCCGTGCATCTACTCAGCCCACCACGACCCACTGCTTCCTGCTTCTCTCGCTCTGGCCTTGACTGTGTCTTGTTGGACCGAGCCCTGGTTGGTTGTTTGTTTGGGTTCCATGACATGTGAGCAACTTTGTTGAGGCTGAAGACTCTAGGTGTCCCAAATGAGCCAAACTCATCTCTCTCAAGAATATCCCTTTTTATGTCTGTGGTGTGCTAGGCTTGTGTGGTAGGTTGCGTCTCTGGTTTTTTTATGTTTGTTGTGTTTTTCTTTGCTTTTAGTTGGGAGCTGATTATGATCATCCAGAGCATAGTTTGGATTTATTGTATATGGATTAGCTATAGCATATCTATTTTGACCTATATATTCAGGATTCCTTCTATGTAATATTTAGACTTTGACTTTTTTTAATATATCTCTGATTTGACCCCCCAAAAAAAAAGGCAAAACACGTATACGTTAACGTAGCTGTGAAATGTTGACCCCACTTTACGTTACATTATTACATTTGGCTTCCATGGAATGATCCCATATGCGTCTTCTTTCTTTTGTATTGGCCAGCTCAGGAAGTCGACACGTGTACGCGTTGTTCAATTTGCTGCGCCACTCCACAGGGGAGCTTCCTGTGTACCTGCACTTTTCTGCAGCCTTAGCCCATAGACATGAACCTGCTCCATCACGTTCTCATTACTTTCTTCTACATTTTGCTCACGTAATTTTTAGACTTGATTGACAAATATCCTGTGTATCTTACAATATTTAAAAAATTTAAAAATATGAATTAAGAAAAATATTTAACAGATGAAAATTTTAAACTATAAAAAAATATACATAAATATAAATTTAAAACTGTATATTTATGAAATTCGTTTGACATTAATAACAAAAAAATATACCATTGACTAAAATTATAAAAGTAGCATTTAGGAGGATTTATAAAAAATTCTTAACATAATCATAGAGTCACATGACTAAAAAAAAGTAGCATTTAGGTGGATTGAGACGGAGAGTGGATTAAGGAAAATCTTCATTTTTAAGAACGACCGAAGACTCAAAATTAATAGGCACATGGTTAATAAATTAGAAATTTTATTTATATCAATTCTCAACTAATACCCCGAGGAGTTGATTATTTGCGTGTACGAAAACATATTATTTATTCAAGAAAACAAAACTAATAATTTCTTATTACTTATACCAATTATTCATCTTTGGCAAGAAATAAATTCAGTGAAAATTTTAACACTATTTACAAATTTATGTTTATCTATTTTTAACATTTATAAAAAACTTATATAAAATTCTCATACAATATTATCATATAAACATTTCACGTAGTAAATAATTCATTTCCCTTGTATCAAAAAAAAATTCCATGTCCCTTTTAAAAGATAAGTCTCACCCCTGTTAAGCAAGAGGCACTTTTGAAAATAAGAAATATTTGACCGTCAAAGTACAACTGGATTTAATAAAGGGTGCATTAAAATTTATACCCTTTTGCATGCATTTATTTATGATTGATGTCCCCAATATTAAATGCATATATAGTATACCATGAAAAAGTGGGGCCCCACAGAGGTGCTCGGGAATAATTGGGGTGTGGTCGTTCGCACCCTATCTTTCCCAGCTTTCCATTGGACAAATGATGAAATGAGCAATGATGATGATCTGAGGAACCGTGTTTGTCTCAGAGCTTATGGATGAAGAGAAGAAGAAAGAAGAAGAGATCCAAAATCAGAAGAAAGTAACGATTTTTCAACATGGGTCTGTCCAAAGAGAACATAAAAGGCCTCATTCTAGCGTTGGTGTCAAGTGGGTTCATTGGGGCAAGTTTCATCATTAAGAAGCAAGGCCTCAGAAGAGCTGCTGCTATTTTTGGTGTCAGGGCTGGTGAGACAGTGATTCATAATTTTCTCATGTTTTTTTCTTTCTGAATTTCTAATTGGGAGGAGCTTTGTGTTGGTTATAAGCTTGGTTTTGTGCTTTTCTCATTTTGCAGGTGTTGGTGGGTATTATTATCTCTTGGAACCACTCTGGTGGGTTGGAATGATCACAAGTAAGCTTTTAATGTTCTTTCTGTTTTTGTTTTTTCTTCCTATGCTTGTCTTGTCTAACTGTTTTTTTTAATTTCTATTATTATTGGTTTTGATTTCATCCAATCATTGTATGGAATTAACTGGACTTTGTTTTATTAATATGAGTTCTGAGTCCTATTGTTTATTGGAATGTTGGAATCTGGATTTAATGTTTTAGGTGCTTTATTGTAGTATTGTTAATTATTAGTTAGAATCTGCAAATTTTAGTTTATCTGATTTCTTGCAGAATTTGTTTCTGTATGGTCTCTTGTTCAGTGATTGCAGGAGAGGTTGCAAACTTTGTTGCATATGCATTTGCCCCTGCTGTTCTAGTTACCCCTCTTGGTGCATTAAGTATCATTGTGAGGTATTACTATTCCCCTTGCTTTTCTACCTCAATTGAATTAAGATATAGTATAAACTTCTAACTTCGGCGGCGTGGTTGGTTCCTTCTACAATGATGGTTGCATGGTTATTCTCTAGTGCTGTTTTGGCTGATATTATTCTGAAAGAGAAGCTGCATCAGCTTGGGATATTGGGCTGTGTAATGTGCATTGCTGGTTCTATCATTATTGTTATTCATGCTCCTAAGGAGGAACCTATCAAATCTGTTCTGGAGATATGGGAAATGGCTACTCAACCAGGTTAGAATACACCGCGTTTTTTTAAAATGCAATTTATTGCGGTTCCTTGATAACAGAAGTATTCTCTATGCATGCAGCATTTCTGGCATATGTGGCCTCCGTAATAGTATTGGTTTTCATTCTGGTTTTCCATTTTGCACCAAGATGTGGGCATACCAATGTGCTAGTTTATACTGGCATTTGTTCATTGATGGGTTCCCTCTCTGTAAGTAAAGTAACTGTTATCTCTCATGCTCAGTCTTCTGTTTGATAATTGATCTAAAGTAAACTTCATAGATTTCTTTACTCATAGTTACTTAGTTTAACACATATATGACCTTAGAGATATGATTTCTATTTGAAATAATTGGGTCTTCACTATTCACAAACATTATCTTGCAAGATTTGTGTTAAGTTCTAACTTCTAATAGTGAATTTCATAAGTGAAGTTTTGGCTTCCATGTAACTTTATATATGTTCTTATTTATTTATATGTACTATAAAGTTTTGAAGTTTTCTCCCTCTCCCCCAATTATATTATATGGATAACTATATCTATCCAAATAACTGATGTTGTTTACTGACAAATGTTTTCTTTTAGTAACACTGCCATAATATGGCGACTGATCTGTATCAAATTACTATTGTTTTGCAGGTGATGAGTGTTAAAGCCCTTGGAACGTCTTTGAAATTAACTTTTGAAGGGAAAAATCAGTTAACTTACCCAGAGACATGGTTCTTTATGTTAGTTGTGGCCATATGTGTTATCCTGCAAATGAATTATCTTAATAAGGTTTGTTACTTGATTACTCTTAAAATTAGCATACTGGCCTCATCGGCTCATCCTACATACATTTTTGTTAATGACATATTGATGGTAGTTCAGACATTTGGATAATTCTTAAGTCGAAATACACCTTCCGATTGTAATTTGTTAGTATATAAGTAGAAAACTATCTCTTCCCCTTTTTTTTTATGTTTTGCATCTATTCTATCATAATCCATAGTCCATACATTCCATAGGAACTCCAAATTTTTAGGTAAAAGAAGGTTTATTAAAAAGAGAAGGGGGGAAACAAGGGAGGAGGATATCAATGAGCCTAAGAGGCTCATAAATGAAAAATGCAACATAGCTGTCTAATGACTATATATCAAGGAGACTCCCTTGCAAACACCAAAGCAAGGCCATGGATACAATCCCATCCCATAACACATGCTTGATTCTGAAGAAAATGCTTTGTTGATCCAAGTATATTCGATATGTTTTGCCGTGTTAATATTGACACAGTTTGATCAACTGACAAGGCAGAAAATTAGCTTCACTGTTAGATCATGAGAGATAGAGACAATAGTAACAATAACAGTTGCATTTAAAACTTGGAATATATTTCTCATTTTGTAATGTGTAATCTCATCTAGGGTTTAGTTTTGGGCACTCTATCTTTGCTTCTATGAAAAAGATTGGCATATTAATAGCACATGCACAGGATCTTTAGTTGAGCAATATGCATGACTTGATGGTAACTTTTTAGTTGCTTTGCTTTTGTTGTTTCTTCATAATCTGTTTGCATTTACTGTCCGTTGATGTCATAACACTATCTTTTAGAAATTTAAAAATACTGGCATTCATGTTGCTTTGCTAGATTACTGGTTCTGATATCACCTCCCATTGACTTAGTGATCCATTGTATCTGTGATGTATCTATTTTCCTTTTTTTCTTGTCTTTTTCAAATTGATGCCTCAATTATATTCAACGGAAAAAGAAAACAATGCTCTAATTCAGATTTATTTTGTGTATTATATGCGAATGTTTGAAATTTTGAATCAATTATGCTTCACTAACATGATTATAATATTTCAGGCTCTTGACACCTTCAACACAGCAATTGTGTCTCCTATATACTATGTCATGTTTACCACACTTACAATACTAGCCAGTGTAATAATGTTTAAGGTATCATCAACTAGTTTTGGCATTCAATGTAGGATGCATAAGATGTTTCTGTTGTCCATGAATTGTAACAAGAGCCTAATTACATTTCAAAATAATGCTTACAGGATTGGGATGGCCAAAGTGGTGGAACCATTGTGTCAGAATTATGTGGCTTTATTGTCGTGCTCTCTGGCACAATAATGTTACACGCAACCAAGGACTTTGAGAGAAGCCCTTCCTATAGAGGTGCGGTAAAATTTGATCGTACTATTTAATTCTGCCGCTACTGACCGGCTAGACTATTTTATGGAACCATAATTGGTATTGTCTTTCATATTTTGCATATATGTTGATTGTTGAAACAATTGCAGGTGGCTCACCTTCATCACCTACATTATCGGTCCGGCTTTATACCGGAAATGGGGACTTGTTACTTAAGCAAGATGAGGAAAATGTATCTCCTGATAGTATGTGCTCAAGAAGGCAAGAATCATGTTAGATGGTTTTGTATATGACACAGCAAAGGTCTTATTAATTCATTTAGTCATAAGGGGAAGGTGAACCTTTCCCTGGAGAACTGAATGAGAACCCCATCAGATGGTACCATGCAGCTGCAGGTACTAATTAATGAAACCATAGAATGGTGGGAGATTTCTGAAGCCATTCTTTTACTATGAGCATCTCAGGAATTTTATCCACCTAGATTTTTCAGTTTGGACTTTGCAAGATGGTTCTGGGAGCTAATTCATTGCAAGGTATATAAGGTACAGTGTGTTCTTGTGTCACAGATAAATGTGTTTGCTTCAGCTGGTCATTGGATTGAGATTAGTTCTGTGTGTGAAGGCTCTTTTTACATGAACAAAGGAAAGTGAGGATAGGGACTAGTTTGTCCAAACCATCTATCTGCATGGTGATTTTGTTATTGTATTTTATTTTATTTTTGTTGGCAATTTGGCTTAGCATATTACAAGATTCATTTGTGGTTTTGTAAGTAGTGAGATGTACAGGGAACTAAGCAAATTCTTATCAACATTGTAGTTTCCTTATGAATAAGAAATAATTTTTCATTTGTAAACATGTTCCCATTCTTACATGCTCAAACATACTATAGTTTTTGAAGGAGGACAATGTTTTTACATTTTGCACAAGTAGATATATGTTATGAACCACAAAGGGGACCTTCAAAGCTTCAACTTCTTTGAAGAATCCAAGAAGGGAACCTCAACTCAAAAGGGTGGTTATGCATCTCGCAATTTCCATACTCCTTCCCTAGCTGTCTCCTTCTGGGGACTCCAGGGTGCACTGCTGCACTATTAGTAGTATCCCTTGGACATATTAAAATCATAACTTTTTATTTTTTTATCTCTTAAAATGGTGGCAAGTGTGATACCACTCTACACTGAGTCGGCCAATTAAAGGTAAAATACTACCTCGTGTTACCGTTTGATTCCCAATGATCGAATGAAAGAGTTTTATACAAAACATTCAATTATATAATCATAATGATTATATAATGATAGTCTAATTAAGTTTTATACAAAACATTCAATTATATTTTGTCATCTTGTTACAATGTAATAGATTTAAAAAATAATAATATTATGATATAATAAGATGGTGACTTAGTATGTTTGAAGATCTATACAAATTTGCCCTTGTCTCACTTTTTCTTAAAGAATAATCTTCAATCTTGTCTAGAGAAGAGAAGACAAATATAACAGGAAGAAATGCATGGAAAAGACTAAGACTGATAAAGACAAGTACAACTGCCTTCAAATACAAGCTTGGCCGTTGGTTTGGTTTTATTATAAATGCTAAATGTTACGTAGATTTTTGTTATTTTGTTCTTTTTTCTTTTGACGATTTCTTTTGTTCTTTTTTTTTTCCTACAGAATGTGTTAATTCAATAATTCTAGTATGAAATAGTACTATAATTATTTTACTCGTTTTTTTATTTCCAATCAAATTCATACTTACTTGATGTATTAATAACAACAATTAGTTATTGAAATATGAATTTATGAATAATGTGAACATGAAATACAACAATTTACTCAAAAAGAATCTCTAAAATATTATGAAAGTATTTTACAAAAGCAACAAATGCGATGACCCTTCAACACGTATTTCCCCTTCTTCTTCTTTTTTTGTCAAAGTATTTCCCCTTCTTCATGTCAATTTTTTCAGGTGATATTTTCTGGGCCCTGACCAGACCTTTTTTCCATTTGCCTTTCATAAGTATTATAAAAACAATTGTTAATTTTTTAAATTATCTCTATAAACTATTTAGCATTAATTTAGTATATACAAATTTATCTCTAAACCATAATGTATACAATAGTTTTAGTTTTTGCCCTCACAAACAAAGGGTCTTCCTACTGAGTGACTTAATAGTACTGTTAAATAATTTTAATTACATAGAAAAGTAAATATTAAATAATTTTTTTGTATTTTGAATGTAACAAATGCTATTTGTTATAAAAAAAAAAACTCAGCATTACGGTACTCATCAACATTTACTTAAAGAAATATAGCAAAAAAAGGAAAAGAAAATAAAATTATTTATTGGATAAGACTCTTTTAAAATGAATAAATAAAGCCATATTTTCTTTGATAAAAATAAATAAAACCATATTTATTATTAATTTATAATTTAAAAACAAAAACAAATTAATCCCCCTTGCAAGAAGAGATTTTATCCGTATTTATTTTTGTTTATTTATTTAATGGCCTTAAGGACTAAGAAAGCGGGTCGAATGTCCGTGTCGGAGTAAACTAAAACGTGAGCAGCCAGCAACAATTCTGAGCTCACCTCTTCTTAAGTTTCTTTCTCCGAACTCGGAAGGAAGTGACTGAGTCATTCTGATTTTGGATAAGTAATATATTTCACCGATTTCTGAAATCAACTCAACTCAACTCAACTCAACTCGGTGGTTGAAATTGAATGGCGAAACTGGAAGCAAAGCTAGGGATGATAGTGGACTCGGTGGGTCAATTCTTCTCCGGCAAAGACCAACTTCCCACCTGCGACCCCGACATCATCGCTGTATGCCCCCCTCTCTCTCTCTCTTTCCGTTTCTGAAATTTTCTGAAATTAGGTTTTGCTATTTCTATTCTATGCCCTGAATCAATCTCATAATTCAATTTCAATTCAATTATAACTTGGGGAGTTATCTATCAACTTGTGATTTGATGAAAACAAAATCAAAACTTGAAGCATGGCATACATGTTCCTCATCATTTGAATTGCTGGGCACCATTGAATTTGGATCCTCATTGGGTCCTACTTGTAGAGAAACTAAAGGACACAATTTTTTATCACACAATAATAAGATAAGGACACTATACTTTTTTCAAAATAAAAATGGTATCTTGCAAAAGAGAAATGAGTTAAAATGAATCCCTTTTTATTTTTGATATGTTCCTTTGCTTTGCTTTGGTGATTCATAAATTGAATGTATGCATGTATGTGTAGGGATGTGAAAGAGAGGTTGCTGAGGCTGGGAAACAATCCTCCGATGAGTATATGAAAGAGTGTCTCTTGCGTTTATCATGGGCTCTTGTTCACTCTAAACGACCAGAAGATGTGCAGCGTGGGATAGCAATGCTTGAATGTACCTCATAAAACACCGAGAACCCTTTCCCACACTGACAACCTTTCTCTCTTTTACTTAACATGCAAGTGTATATCTATGTTTTGTTTATGCAATTTGTTGATGATAAAATGACATGTGCATGGCAGCATCTTTACCTGGTACAAACGACCCCTTGCAGCAAAGGGAGAAGCTTTATCTTCTGGCTGTTGGATACTATAGGAGTGGTGACTATTCAAGGAGTAGGGATCTTGTGGAGAGATGCCTATTGGTATGGTTTTCTGTTCTCTCTTTGGGCTTACTGTTACTCGGTTATCTGGGGAAAGATCAGAACACATCCTTCCAGCCAATTTTATAACATCATAGACCTCAACCCCGTTAATTATAGCATAATGATTTCACCAGTTCTGTTTTGTAGAAAAAATCACAACCAATTAAATTTTTTTCCCTGATCAATGGCAGAGAAACTTAGGTGTATCATTTTGCTCATGAAGGAGGTTGTGTTTGTCTCCCTAAAACAGCTCTATCCTGCATGCTATAGTCTTCAAAAAACATAATATCATATCTTGGAAAAGAATCTGAGTTCTGTAAATGCATTTCCTGTACATTTTACTGTGACAGCTTGTCAACAAAAGGAATAAGATATGATTTAGTAGACTTTATTGTCTGTTAGGAGTTGGGACTTTTCTTGCCTGGTATATCTCTACATAATTTAAAATTGAGTGAACCACCTTAAACACTTCCATTAGTTGTTGACACTTGACACTGGTTCAAACTCTCTGAAATTATAATAGGGTAGCTTATCACAGAATCAGGCATGTGCATCATTTTACTCCTCTTTTCCTTTTCATATACTCGAGTCTTTAATGCACTGTTCTCTTGAAATTTATAGAGGAAAAATTTACAGATTCACTATCTATAAATTTTGGGTGTTTTTGTTATACCCCCCTCCAAATCCAACAACTAATTCCAAGTGAGGGCAAAGCACACCATCAAATTCTTCATTTCAACCCATTCATTAACACCAATACAGCATATATTTGATGTGATACTATTACATGTTTTCTTCTGCAGATTGCACCTGACTGGAGGCAGGCATTGACACTTAAGAAGACGATTGAGGAGAAGATAACAAAAGGTTCTCATCAATCATTGATGTTACCCCCGAAACATTTTCTGCCTCTCTTATATTGTTTGAGAGCAATAGGAAAGTGGATTGATTTGGGCTCTAATGAAACACTGACATTGTTTCTGTCCCTCCATTGTTTGTAGATGGTGTCATTGGACTAGGCATTGCTGCAACTGCTGTTGGACTGATTGCAGGTGGGATTGCGGCAGCCGTATCTCGGAAGAGGTGAATTTGCTGATATGTAGCAGCTGATATGTAAGAGGCAAAACAGATATCATGCTGTGAATTTGCTGCATCTTACTGCTTTTTATTTAAAGGAGGGAGTGAACAATAGTGTGTACAAAGCGGTGGAGATGATGTCTAAGTACTAGATAAGAGATATATTGTGTGTGCTCATGTCTTCAAAAAAATATATATTTGCCTTTTTTATAATTCACTTCTTTTTTCTCTCCGCCAATTTCCCCCCATCCCCCCCCCCCCCCCCCCCATCTTTCATATAATGCAATACCGTCAATATTCTCTGAGTGAGAAGTTGAAGGGCAACTGTATTGTCTCTGGAGTCTTTTCTAATTGTTAAATTAACAAGTATGCAATAATTTTGCTCTTGCGCCAATTTCTACTTATTATAATTTAACCCGATGATTTAAAATTGCTCAATTTATTAAGGAAAGAAATTCGTTTCAAAACCATGGTTTTGAAGCAAGTTACTCACCCCAAAGAAGACCACAAACTAGAAGGGATTCAGATACCAAGATTTAGGCCAATATACCTTCCCTACGATCAAGCAACGGCCATTGGGTTCTTGTTTTTCAATTCACACCAGAAGGCCACTCTATGGCTAAACCAAAAATATCGATACCGAACGTGAATAATAATGGTATTAAACCATATGTCGTTTTATGTAATCGGAGATTGTATTACTTGAACCTTATATTGGCCCTTGTTTTTCTCAATTCTTGTCCAAATTTTTTCATCTGTTTTTCTTCCTTGATGGTGTTCCACTTTACTCATGCACCAGATGTTACTTGTGAAAATAGCTTGATATTCATTGAACTAAATGGACTATACAGCGGTAGAGAGAAAGAAACAAAGAAGCGAGAGTCTCACTAATTTGAAGTGTTGAAATACTAAAATCCACTTGTTCTATTATACATGGAAGAAATAGCAGGTTACACTTGGGCATCACTCTCTTCCTTCAGAACAAGTTGAAATGCTTCCTTTTCCCATGCAAAGGGAGATGGCAGAGAATCACATGGTAATGGAGAAGATGGAGGAGAGCTCCACTGCATTGAATAGTCCAACCAATCAGAAAATTCGGACATTGGCAACTCTACTGGTTCTGGGTAGCATCGAGGGGAAGGAGGAACCTAAAACCAGGAAAAAGAATAAAAAATGTAAGATAAAACAAAAGTTGAACAAAGGGAACAAACAGCAAAAAGTATCTAATAGATGTGTTACTTTATATTGATTCTAGTGGATAATTAAAAGCTTAAATCAAGATTTAAGCAACAAACTGAAGCACAGTAACTTTTATTGTATATGTCAAAAAACGAAGTAGTATATAATCAATGGTTGTTCTCAAAGCATAGTATGTAACCAAAACGAAACTAAAAGCAAAAAAAGGCATCACCGAACACATTACCTTTATCTGCTCTAGAATAGGTATGGAATCTGCAGAGATAAAATGTGGTTAGGACTTTTATCAACATAATGTAGTAGTAATAAGAAGGGGAAAAAAATGAGAAACAAGGACAGCCAAATTAGAAAGAGAATAGAAATACTCGTATATGTTTCAAATCAACTCATTTCACTAGAATTTATTTAATTTTTAATTACTATTTGTCAACAATTTATAATTTATAATGCAAACTTCCAATCCCTATACCAGTACAAGAATGCTAGAAATTAGAAAAGTAGAAATAATTTACCTCCCTTAAGGAACGTACTTGCATGCCAATATATACATACTCAAGACCACATTCTGCTTGTAATCTTAAAGCTAAAAGCTAAGACATTGATTCAGTTGATGTAATGATGTCAAAGTTAGAAGAAGGCGGCCATTAATACACTTCTAAAGAACACATCACAAACATACATTAATACATGATGGAATACTGAAACAGAAGCCAGGTAGGTTTTACTTTACCATCTTCTTCTGGAAGGTGAAGGACCTCTAGATTGATTCTCATTGCAGCTTTGCGGTCCTCAATGCACTTCTTGTGATCATGCATCAGCATTTCCTCCTTTATATTAATGTCTTCCTTGGGTACATTCTTTTTCCTAGATGAGGCTTCAGGCAGAAGTGATGTTTTGTTTGTTATATCATTCAGTGCCTTTCGACCTGCAGTCCTCGAACCACCTTTCTTTCCATCTGTCTTAGAAATCTTCGACTTAGCATTCAAACCAGCCTCTATCCCAAGCAAAGACAAAGGACAAAACAATACAGAACAAATCCAATTTAGTAAGACAAAAGTGTGTATATAAATAATAAATCAATAAAATCTTATTTCAATTTAAGATTAAAATTCCATGTTATAATTATATCATCTAAACGGGTCCTTAGCTAAAAATTAGGGGCATGCAACTTATATGAATCTGTAATAAGTCATAGCACAAGCAAACATTACTACGAATTTGAAATTGATCAATGGTCATATTTGGTGATTTTCAACCACAACCTGCCATTTCTTCTGTTGCAGAACAAAACTGCAGGGAATCCGAGTAATGTTACAGAATTTGCAAAGTCAGTTTCTGAACTGGTTGATTGTTTGGGAACATTACAAAATCTCTTTTTCGTTACTAGTTAGGTGAAATGATATTGATCCACCAAAAGAATCCTCGAAATTGGTGTTATAAGGAACATAATGTAAGGCTTACTTTTGGGGAGAAGATCCAAGTTTTCATCTTTGATCTTCAGGTGTCCACCAGGAGCAACAAATTTAGCCATTTCACTTTATTCAGAGAGCAAAGTCGTAGATACCGAACTCTGCAACACAAATTACAAAATTATATTAATAAATAAAATAAAACATAGGTTATTCGATAACAAGATATGTTACTCGCCATAATTGGTTAGAGTCCCTAAACCTAGAAGCGATTTTCAAATGCAAGTAATTTCGAGATTTCATTGATATTAAATGAGAAGCGAACAAGAACTTGGAACGAGTAATAATAAACACACGAGGAATACCTTCAATGGGTTTGGTTGACAAGAGAAACAGAACAGAGTGAAGCGGCACCGTACCGGTGGTAATGGAGACGCAGAGGCGGAAGGAGAAGAAGAGAGAGAAAATCAGAAGCCCATTAGTGAAATATCGCCGTTGGGTTTGAATCTTCGCTAAGGTCATGTTTGGATGTGAAATAATCGGAATTCCCGTTTTGCCCCTACCTTCCACTTCTCATCGATATATTGCAAGGTAGTCAGAACTGGACCGGTCATTGAACCGGTAAAGGCAGGGGTTCAAGGTTCAGAGGTTCAACTGGGGTTGAACCGGGATATAATTAAATAATATTATTTTAATTATAAATATAATATATAATACTATATATAACATATAATATTATTTTAAACCCTAAACTCTATACAATATTGAGCAAAAATTAACATAAGAGTCCTAATTTTATAAAGAAAACTTACACTTCACTACTAAATATCATAATTTATAATATAAAATATTCAAAATTATAAATAATTGAAAAAAATGATATCTATTTTTTTTTTAAAAATAATAAAAAATTTGAATTTTTTTATTTTTTAAAAAAAGTACGAACCGGTCCAACCGGTTTTACCCCCGATTTTTGACTGGTTCTCGCGCAGGCCGGTTCGCAGGGTCTTCCGAACCGGACAGGGGTCCAATTCCCGGTCACCGACCGGTCCGATCCGGTTTTGACTACCATGATATATTGTGATATTTGTGTAATATCATTGATGAAGGAATACTAAAATCTTTTATCGAAAAAAAAATGGAATACTAAAAATCATGAATTAAGTAGATACTTTGATATAATACTCCTTTCAATATTCTATAATGAACTTTATGCTTTTGACACTTTGGGTTGACTGCATTAAAGGTCAACCTGGGACTGTGCGGTTATTCACACTCTTCGTGAGGCTAATCAGTGCGCAGACTTCATGGCCAAAATGGGAGCGGATTCAGATGTGAGTTTCATTGCATTGCAGCGACCTCCTCCTGGGATGAGTGCTCTTCTCCTTGCGGACGCCTCCGGTGTTGTGTTCACTCGACCCTGAGTGGTTGCCTTGTTCTTTTTCCCTTTTTCTTGTTTCTTTTAGCCTCTGTAACCAAAAAAAGGTCAACCTACTATCAAAATTAAAAACAAATGAGCAAACATGTGTGATAAAGTGCTGGAGTTGATTCACATTGATATATGTTGTCCTATTCCACCTAGGCACCTATTGCCATGAATGGATATAGGTATGTTATCACCTTTTATAGATGATTTATTCATATTTGGTTGGATTGATCTATAGGAAAGGCCTAATGATCATTGGATGCTTTCAATTTTTTCCAAGGCCTAATGTTGAATTAGAAATAGGTAAGAGGATCAAATGTGTGACATCTGATAGGGGAGGTAAATATTTTGATAGAGAGATATAGGCCTTGTTTGGATAACAAACTTATCTATTGCTTATAGTATAAGCTGTATAAGCTACTTTTATAATCGAAGAAAAATTATAGTGAAACTTATTTTATATAAGTCATAAGCTGTTTTGATAAGCTATTATGAGTAGCTTATGAAAAATAAGCCCAAAACAGCTTATGAATTAGTCATAAGCCGTATTCATAAGCTCTGCATAAGCCAATCCAAATAAGCCCATAATTAGATCGGTAGAAACTTCGAGTCTTTTGCCAGGTTTATCAAAAAAAAATGTGTAATTGAAGTCCTATACACCATACTCACACCCCAAACAAAATGGAGTTACAAAAACAAGAAACTACCTGTTTTAAGAGATGCATGGTGAGATGCATGCATGTTGAGTCTTAAAATCATCCCTTCAACCTTTTAAGCCCCCTTTGTCATAGGTGTGACAGATCAACAAAAATGTTATATTCAACGATAAAAAGCAACGCTTTGATTAATGTAACCAACGATTTATTTCAATGTTATTAATTTAAAAAACAATTTTGTTCTAATTTCAGAGTAAAATCTAGGCAAAATTAGTAAATTAGTCTCTTATCTTTATTTTTTTTTAATTTGGTCTCTTATTAAGTTTTTTCAATAATAAGGTTCTTAATGTTTATTTATTTTTTTAATTTGGTCATTTTTTTCATTTTTTGATGACGTGTCTGTTTTTGATTGGTCTCGATTTATTGTACACCATTACCTGAGACCAATCAGTAACTGACACGTCATCAAAAGGACCAAATTGAAAAAATAAACAAACATCGGGATCTTGTTGTTGAAATTTTTTAATAATAGACCAAATTAAAAAAATAAATAAAAATAAGAGACCAGATTACTAATTTAAATCTAACCTAACTCTGAGCCTGGGTCATAATTAAACATGTGGTAATTTTTTTAGGGAATTTCTAATAACACATACATTGTTTTCTATATGTACATACATATTCGCGGAACTATTAGTTCCGCGAGTTTATTTTTTTCCAACACACACATGTCCGTGGAACTATTAGTTCCGCGAGTTGTAATTCTCTGCGGAACTAATAGTTCCGCGGATTTATTTTTTTTCTAACACACACATGTCCGTGGAACTAATAGTTCCGCGAGTTGTAATTCTCCACTGAACTATTAGTTCCGCGGGTTATAATTCTTCGCGGAACTATTAGTTCCGCGAAGAATTATAACCCGCGGAACTAATAGTTCCGCGGACATGTGTGTGCTAAAAAAAATAAACCCTCGAAACTAATAGTTCCACAGAGATGTATGTGCACATAAAAAAACCATGTATGTGTTAATAGAAATTCCCTTTTTTTATTTACGTTGGTTTTATAGTAAATATTTTCCGGCAAAAGTGTAGAAGAAGAAGAAGAATTGCAGAAGCGTAGAAGAAGAAGAAGAAGAAGAAGAAACAGTAACAGTATCGATAGATAGATAGATAGAATGTTGAGAAACTTGTGTGCGGCACTCGAATCTTCCAGAAAGACCCTAACTTCACTATCTCCAGCTCCTTCCAGATGGTGGGCACCTTGTTCTTCTGCTTCTCCCTATTCCAGCAGCTTCTCCTCCTTGAACCAGAGCGATGATCCTGCACTTGCGACCCCACCGAAGCTTATGGTGGTGCAGCCCCGTCTCCGCCCCGAGAAGTTGTTGCAGGCGAAGCTGAACGAAGCCTTATGTTTGGCCAATTCGCTGGAAGAACAGCGCGATGGGTATTTCCACACCGATTTTTTCGACAAGCCATTGCCTCCTCACCTCCTCGTTCAGAACCCTTCCCTCAAAGGCCACAAACCTCGCGCTGGTTCACAAAAAAATCTCTCTTTTTCTCTATCTGCACCCCCCCCCCCCCCAAATTTTCTCTATTTCATGTTATGTGAGTGTGCTTTGTGCTTTTTTCAGACACCTATTTTGGGCCTGGAACTGTTGACACCATCAAATGCCATCTAAACGCTACAGAATCAAAGGCAATAACATAAAAAACTTTGCTTTTGTTCCTTTTTCATGTGATTGGTTATTTGGGGTATTCTTTTGGTTTTTAGAGTGTGTTTGGGAGAGCTTATGATTTCATAAGCTATTTTGAGCTTACTTTTATAAGCTCTCTAGAATAGTTTATCAAATCAGCTTACAATTTATGTGAAATCAGTTTAATTACATTACGTCTTTGATTATAAAAAAAAATCTTATACTTAAGCACGCACTTATATGATAAGCACTTAAGTGTTTAAATAAGCTTGTTATCCAAATTGGCCCATAGTTTAGTAGTACTAGTTTAGGTTTTGATTGTGTGAGTGTAATTGTAACAGGGTGAAGTGGATGCTGTCTTTGTTAATGCTATACTGTCTGGTGTTCAACTACGAAACCTGGAGGCAAGTTCTGCTTGTTTGTAGTTTTATATTTTTTCTCCTTTTTTCTTTTTGGAATGGCAAATTGATGAATCCGTTGTCAATGATGTGTTATTGACAGAGGGCTTGGAATAAACCTGTAATGGACCGTGTGGGCCTTATAATTGAGATATTCAATGCTCATGCCTTCACCAAGGAAGCCAAGCTCCAGGTATCTTCCATGGTTTCCATTCATTGTGCTATTTGATTGATGTTTGATGGTATTGTCTCTTGAATTGAATTTCATGTTGCAATTGTTACTGTGAGTAAGCTTTGCCATCTGTGTAGGCTGAACTGGCAGCTCTATCGTACAAGAAGACGAGACTTGTTCGTGTTCGTGGCCCAGGTGGTCGCTATACATTTGGTGCTTCTGGAGAAACTGAAGTTGTTAGTGCCCGAGGGTTGGTTTTTCGGTCCCCCTGTTTTCTGATCTTTGACACCATTTTTGAATTGGAAGGGGCGAAGGGCTTAATTTTTTATGCTAATGTCTTTAAGTGCTGAGTGGGTTTAGATTAGAATATGACTGACATAATTTTTGACATATTTGATAATTCTAATGTCGATTATTGACAATACTTCCTGAAATTGAGTTAATCAGTTTGTGTTTCCTTCAGTGGGTCAATGGACAGGAATAATCAGGCACAGACATAGTATTTCAGTAAAACAAGCCTGATTCTTGCATACTGCATGTCCAATTTGTGTGGCTAAACTCTTTTCTTACATAAATTGTACATGGGAATCTTTTTTTTTTTCCTTGTGCATATTCTCCGAATCACCAAATATTACTTGACATTTAATTTCAGTTTACAGATGAACGAACCAAGAACCTGAATAAAATTTTTATCACTTTTCTTCACCCTCTTTTTCTTCTCTTATGCACATATTTATGCATGCATGTATAATTCTGTGAATCTGTGTAGCCTCTAGCCTAATCTATTGTACTTGTATATTGTTAATTAGAGTAACAGCATCTAACCTTGATACTTGTCAACACTCAACATCAGGAGAGGAAGTGGGGGCCAAGGTTTTATTAGTGGTGCTGGAGAAACTGAACTTCAGCTTCAGCGACGAAGGTATATAACTGTGATACTAAATTTTTAAGATACATACATTGATTCCCAAGTGATCTATTCTTGCTTTTGTTGGCATATCTTATGTTTTCCTTTTAAACTTGTGTTATTTTAAAAGCCTGATTTTTTACTCTCATTGCATCAAGTTTTGCAAATATTCACTTTAATAGTGCTTGTAGCAATAGTATTTGGAAGGTGGGAATGTTAAGAAAATTTGTATGTTTTAGGCTATGTAACTTAAATCTGCTCTGAATTAAGGTTCGACCCCACTGAGCACACTGGTCCTGACTAAGTGTCTTTTCATTAGATGTAATGATCTCAAGCATGTATTGTTACAAGTTTTGTGGTGATTTCAAACTTCAATGCACGCAGCCTTATTTGAGACTAACCTGTTTTTGGCATTTATAATGTAGTCTTGCTGGATATTTTTGTCTTGTCTATGATATATGAACTACTCATTGATGTGCAATTACAGTACTTTTTATGACAATTTCTTATTAACATAATTTGGTCACTGAATTGTGAAACTCTCTTAGAATTTTAGAAAGGAGAAATAATCTATTAACACAAATTGAAGAGGTTCGTCGTACCCGGGCTTTGCAACGTGCTGGTCGGAAGAGGCATGGAGGTTCATTTGGACAAGGCTTAGCCACCGTTGCTGTTGTTGGGTATACAAATGCTGTAGGTAGTCTAAGTATATATGTGTTTGCTATTTATTGTAATTAGACAGCATCACTGATATGCCTTTCCTTGTGTTTTTATTAGGGAAAATCTACATTAGTTAGTAAGCTATCGGACAGCGACCTGTATAGTGATTGCCGGTAAAACCACCTTTACTTTATCTGTATGCATTTAAATCCTCAAATTCTAATATGTTTAATTTTTAATGTCATGTATTGCAGACTGTTTGCAACAGTTGATCCTAGATTAAGAAGTACTGTTCTTCCTTCGGGGTAATGTGATCAGAAACTCCCCAATTTATTGTGATATACGTTGTAGTACTCTCTATTTTGTACATTTGTTGATAGCATTGAGTATATATATGTTTCACTGTTCTAATTTTATTTATAGGAGGAAAGTGCTTTTAAGTGACACAGTAGGATTTATATCTGATTTGCCTGTACAGGTAATGAAAAAGGCATGAGCAAAATGCCATGTCAGCATGTCTGTTCATTGATTTTGTCAATATTATTCTTCAACACTCTTCTTCAACAATGACCAAATTGTTCTTTCTCTCTTTCAATTTTTGAAGTTGGTGGAAGCATTTCATGCAACTTTAGAAGAAGTGGTGGAAGCAGACCTGCTTGTGGTATGATTTTGCATCTTCTTTCAGTTGCTGTAGAATAGAAGTGGTTTTTTAGTATATGATTTTGCATCTCCTCTCATCCTAATTCTTATACAGTATGAATTAGTATGCGCATAAGACTCATCTTGTGCAGTTACTTATGTTAAAAATTATAAAAATTATCCTCTTGGAATTTGGTCTTTTATGTGGCATGAGACAACACCACTGACAAATCTATCCTTTTTGAAGCATGTGGTGGATTCAAGTGCTCCCAATCTTGATGAGCATCGCTCAACAGTGTTGCAAGTTCTTCAACAAATAGGGGTATCGGAAGAGAAGCTTCAGAATATGATTGAAGTTTGGAATAAGGTAAAAACAAGCATACAACTCATCTGCCCTTCTACCAAAATGCAAGAAAAA
Source organism: Glycyrrhiza uralensis (assembly GCA_030159175.1). NCBI lineage: Eukaryota > Viridiplantae > Streptophyta > Magnoliopsida > Fabales > Fabaceae > Glycyrrhiza > Glycyrrhiza uralensis. The sequence continues at coordinate 2,775,404 of BRZY01000006.1, forward strand.
ATAATTGACTATATATATGTATCTACTCAATCTCTCTTCAGATTGATGTTGAAGCAGAAGAGTGCATGGAAGATGTTGATGAATATCTTGATGAAGATGAAGAAGAGGCTGATGAAACTAGCAGCTTTAATGGAGAGGAGGATGTGAATACCGAGACATTAACGGAAACAGAAAAAGACTATGCTGGCAGTATTTCTGGTGCAGAAAAAGAAGACTATTCTGATGGTTGGTTGTATGAGGATACTTTGGTTGATGAAGTTGATTTTTGTTCTTCGCCTTCATCTGCGGCTGACGAACAAAACGAGTCCTCTTCTAATAAGGACAATCACAATGGTGTGGAAAAGGATAGCACAATCATGGGACAGTCTGGTCCACATGTGAAAACATCTGCCATCACAGGAGTTGGCTTGCAAGAGTTGATGGAACTAATAGACAAGAAACTAAGTACCAATGATGAGAAATTGAAGGGTGCACAAGTGGTTGAAAGAAATTTCTTTGATAGAAAATGGAGGCCCTCTCATACTCAGGATTCTAGCATTGCAGTTGAACAGTAGCTTGTTCTATGGACCTAGTTTCTTTCCTTGCTTTTTCTGCTACATCATCTTTTGCTAGTTAACAGCTGCATTATCATTAAAAATAAAATCTGGGGATTAGGCAAGTTTATCTTTCTGCTTTCCCCACCACTTGGTGAAGCTGTTTAATGCTGAAGATATCAAAGACGCTCGTGTTTGTGGCATTCATCTTCTGTCTCAACTCAACCTTCAAGCTATCAGCCTTTCACGAACATAGTTCAAGTTTTTATTTTTAAATTAAAAATAAGTTTACATGTTTTCCTTGGTAGTGTGTTGCAAAGCTTAGCCATTTTTGTTTTTTGCCTAATTTGTTTGGTTCATTAATGTATAATTAGAATGATAGCTGCAGAATGTAGTGATATATAAATAAATCTATAATTTTGTAAAACATTAGATATATTTTTGCAGGGTCAATTTTTTATGTACACTGAATTCAATCCGATCAGCAATCCAAATATAATTCACATTTCGCTGTCTAATTAGTTCAATATCATCATCGTATGAATATAGCATCTGGCAACGCAGAGAACCAATCAACATAAAGTAGTCAAGAATCGATTTACAAATTCAGGATGCGGCTGCAAAGGAGAAAATTTCAAAACGGCAAAAAAAAATTCCGTTGCCGGGAATCGAACCCGGGTCTCCTGGGTGAAAGCCAGATATCCTAACCGCTGGACGACAACGGAAGTGTTGATAGGATCATGGATCTAATATTACATGAAGCTATTATCATCCTGCGGCAACAATGGTCATACAGATTTAGGTTCCTCTTCGGTACTTGAAAAACCTTCTGAGCATCTGTAATTTTTCGTGATAAAATTCAAAAAATGCAATCGACGTAATGAGGTCTTGAGCTGCGGAATGTTACAGAATGGAAATAAACGAAATCAGACACAATGTAATATGAAAATAATTGTTAATGCTGAGGGAATAAATCAAATTTCACACTCATCAATACAAATATTCAATTATTACTTTTACTTTTTGATAATTCAATCACTGACTTTTTCACCAAATACAGTAGCTAAAGATAGGCCAATTCTCAGGTGAGAAGGTCTCTCACCGTGAGCAATGATGTCTTGTCCATTGATATAATAGTATAATAATGAGTGGTAGAGATTAATATCCTTCACTTTTTAAATTTTTAAAAAATTGGCCCTAATTGAAAATCCCCTCCGACGCCGACGCGGCTTCTTCTGTGTCTCCAATGCCATCCTCTCGTCGACGATGGACGACGTCGAGGCCTCTGACACCGGCGATGCTTCTTATGCGTCTCCACCGGCATCCTTTCGTCGACCATGGAGGACGACGAGGCCTCCGACGTCGGTGGAGGTGCCTTGTCGGAGTCGTCGAGGTTGAGTCGAGGCCGCCGGCGCTGCCGTCGTAGGCTCGGAGGAGGCCATCCCATGAGTGCTTTTCTGAAATCTAAATTGTAATTATATTTGTGCTTGTGCAGCAGAAGAAGGAGAAGGAGAGGCGTTGTGTTCCCATGGAAAATTGGGTTCTGTGTTGCATATTTTTGAAGAGGAGAGGTGGTGGTGCCAAAAATGGAGAGGAAGGGGAAGAATAAAAGTAGCTACACAAAGTGAGGAAGGGAAGAGGAAGGAGGAGGAGGAAAAGGGGGTTATTATTACTATTGTTATTATTATTAATATTGTTGGATGGATAAAGAAAGCAAAAGGGCAAGGAGAAGGGTGGAGTTTGGGGAAATCGCGATCTTAAAGTTTGTAATTTTAAAAAATTGAGGGCTTATAATTTGAGAATTTAAAATAATTATGGGGTCAAAATATAATTTATTTTTTGCTGAAATGCCCTTACTCACCTTAGGTCTCTCACCTTAGAATTGGCCATGAAGATAATTGTAAGGAAATGTAGATAATAGGGGAAGGATTTAAATGGTAAGACATCTCTCTACTAAGAATAATAAAAAAAAGAATAATAATCGTTTTTTCAAACTATAATAATGAAGAACTTATCTATTAAAATTAACCAACCAAATTCGAATTTTTAAAATATAATTAAGAAACCATCCAATAGTGGGGTGGACAAAAATGACCCGAAACCGAGTTACCCGACAGAGAAGGCAAGGAAACGGTCGGATTCATATGGATTTTCGGGTCAAGAAATTAGAGACGCGGTTAGAGATATAGAGTTAATACGGTCCGGCTCGGGTGGGAAAAAAATTTCATCGGTATCCGAAACGACCGAAGTGGCAACGTTAAAGCGACAAAATTTATTAATATAATATGTCTATGAAATCCTCACACCTACATGACTCAATCGCAGCTTTCGCAGGACACACGAGGCTCGAGAATCACATAATAACGCAGGGGCCCACTGATTGTTGTGTCAAAAATCGGCTTTTTTACTCTTCTAACACCAAAAAAAAAAATTATTTACCAAAATAACACTTTTTTTTATTTACCAAAATAACACACTTTTGAATATAATATTCATTTAAACATTTTTTAATCAATTAAATATTAATAGTTGGTTTAAGATTGTGATTAAGTTGCTAATTAAATTAATATTTAATTGTTAAATATTTATTAACCCAATTTGTCACAAGACAAATACATCAATATCTCTGTCTCCGCACACTGATCGGAACACTCTCTCTCTACTCCTTTTCTGTCACAAAAAACAGAAACATCAATGTCTCTGTCTCTGCACACTGATCAGAGCACCTCCCTCCACTCCTTTTCTGTCTTTCTGTCACAAAAGACAGAAACATCAATGTCTCTGTCTCCGCACACTGATCGGAGCACCCCCCTCCACTCCTTTTCTGTCACAAAAGACAAAAACATCAATGTCTCTGTCTCCGCACACTGATCGGTGCATCTCTCTCCCCTCCTTTTCTGTCACAAAAGACCCTCATTTTCTGTCACAAAAGACAGAAACATTAATGTCTCTATCTCCGCACACTGATCGGTGCATCCCCCTCCCCTCCTTTTCTGTCACAAAGACAGAAACATCAATGTCTCTGTCTCCGCACACTGATCGGAGCACCCCCCTCCACTCCTTTTCTGTCACAAAAGACAGAAACATCAATGTCTCTATCTCCGCACACTGGTCAGTGCATCCCCCTCCCCTCCTTTTCTGTCACAAAGACCCTCCTTTTTTGTCACAAAAGACAGAAACATCAATGTCTCTGTTTACCCATCAGTATTTTCCTTCAGTTATATAAATAGGTAGTCTCACTATGTTAAGAATTGCACCAACACTCTTTCTCATATATTCATCTCCTAAGCTAACACATTCCTCTCCATTTCCTACCTAAGTGATGGCTGAACATATCTCCTCAGCATATCGCCCATCACTATCCACTCAGAGCATTGATCTTAATACCCCACTCAGGGCTGGTGTCCACAATGAAGAAGGAGTGGAGGGGGTGCTCCGATCAGTGTGCGGAGACAGAGATATCGATGTTTCTGTCTTTTGTGACAGAAAGACAGAAAAGGAGTGGAGGGAGGTGCTCCGATCAGTGTGCGGAGACAGAGACATTGATGTTTCTGTCTTTTGTGACAGAAAAGGAGTAGAGGAAGAGTGTTCCGATCAGTGTGCGGAGACAGAGATATTGATGTATTTGTCTTTTGTGACAAATTGGGTTAATAAATATTTAACAATTAAATATTAATTTAATTAACAACTTAATCACAATCTTAAACCAACTATTAATATTTAATTGATTAAAACATACTTAAATAAATATTATATTCAAAAGTGTGTTATTTTGATAAATAAAAAAAGTGTTATTTTGGTAAATGTTTTTTTTTGTGTTACAAGAGTAAAAAAACCTCAAAAATCAAACTGCCTCACTGCCTCAGTAAGTGCGTGTCCAATCCCAATAAAAAATATTTAAATATTTAAAGACTAAAATCAAAAAATAAATATTTTATTGGGAGTGAGGCAGTTTGATTGGACACGCACTTTTTTTAAAAATCAAACAAGTTAAACTTTTTTTACCTAGACCTAATTCAAAAACACTCCATATTACAAGAACCAAAAACATCTTTAACCTTTAAAAAAATTAAAATGTTAAATTGTGTTTAATGTTTGATTATTATGAAATTACAATTAAACAAACAAAATTTTTGAACTATTACTAGGAGGGGCCGCGCGAACGCAAGCCCCCACTATCACAAATTATAACGTAGGCTCCACCACTTGAGTAGACCTTAGACTAATACCCTTCCTAAGTGCAATGGAAGTCACCGGTCTAAGCCATGGGCCTTCTTGATCACCCATTGACTCCGTCCAGGTAAGTATGGTGCAATGTGCATCACGCTTCGCTTTTATAACCAATCCCGTACTCTACTTCATCTAACTTCATCAATGTGGGACATTGAAAAGCCTCGCGCATCCCACACCCATGTACACCAACACACCTACTCACCCATCTCTAATAATATGCACCTTTCTCTAAGATTCTTTCTCTCTTTTTCCGTCTTCGGGAAACGAATAAGATGCTCCAAGGAGGAATAATTTTCCCCTCCAGGAATAAGAAAGAAACGTTCTAGCTATAAGACTATTAAGATGCTAGTTCAAGCGAAAACGGGGAAGCTGAAGATGCTATTAAAGAGTTATAGAAAACCACTTCTTTGCAGGGAATACCAATGAAAATAAGGTTTAAATGCCAACGCCATATCCTCCACTTCTCCACTTAGCAGCGAGAAAACCAAATACTCCCCATTCAAATTAGATGTTGTGCTTGTGCTTATCGCTGGTTAACGAGCAAGAATGACAGCAAAGGAGAAGTGCAGGAGGCAGGACTGGTTGGACATGGCCTAGTTAGCTTAATTTGGTCACATTCCATATTATAGCTTAACTCCACAACTCAGTTAAATAAGTACAACTAAAATAATAAAAAAAATGAAGATGTAAAGACTTGACAATTTAATTTTTAAGGAATAAATGAAATGATAAAATTCATTTTAAATGATTAGATTAAAAAATTGTTGCCAACGTCCGTTGGTCTGACTGGCAACTGCCATTGGTCCTCATCTCAAAGTCTGCTTTAATGCAATCGAAGTTCTAGAGGGAGATTAGTCTCTGTACTAGTAGCCAGAGGATGCTCCCGCTAATGCTATGGTAACAGAAAAAAGGCTTAATTGCACTTTTAGTCTCTCATGTATTATTATTGTGCAATTTGAGTCCCTCCATTTCCAATTGTGCAAGTTGGATCCTTTATCTTTTCATTATGTTACAATCAAGTCTCTCCGTCTAATTTCCGTCAATTTACTAACAGAAAATGTTGACGTGGCCTGGACTAAGACACGTGGCATCTGAGTTGGCACTTAGTCACTGACATGGCAAACATGTGGCATGTGACATGTCATTTTTCACTGACATGACACATTGGTAGAGAGATGCTGACACGTGACATCTGAGTTGACACTTAGTCGCTGACGTAGCAGACATGTCATTTATTCACTAATATAGCAAGCTGAAAAATGCGGGAGAAAATTAAAAATTGTATGACACGGGGATCGAACATATGTTTTGGTTGATACGAGACTCAACTATGCCATTAGGCCAACTAGAATTCATGGTATATTTGTGTAAACTAACTAAGATATATATATTACAAAATTGATTATTCTAAATAAATGAATTTATTAATATACTAATTTATATATATTAATTTTTTTAATGCATATTTATATATTTTATTAATATATAAGTCTATTAATATAACATTTATTAATAGTTTAATAAAATGATATATGGAGTATATGGATAATAATGAACTAAAATTATAAGAAAATAATTCTTCTTGTTAGTAAACTATACGTAAAATCCACAGTAAATTTTCGCCGAGATTGATGGTTCTTCTTATTCTTTGCATGGAGGAGTGACTCCCCTATTCTAGATTTATTTACATAAAAAAATTAAAAGAAAATCTAATTATATATATTAAAAATTGTATGCATAATAATTATTTTTTTACTTTAATTGTTAAAAATAACTTTTATTAAATATCTTTTTTATTATCAAAAGTTTTTAATTAAAATAAAAGTTTTCTATTATGTAGTAAAATATTGTAATATATATAATTATATTTTCTTCTAATTATAGGTCATTATTATTTATATACTTCAAATATTATTTTGTTAATGTATTCATAAATGATATATTAATAAATTTATATATTAATAAGATATATATAAATATGTAATAATAAAATGAATATATATAAATTAGTATATTAATAAATTCATTTATTTAGAATAATCAACTTTGTAATATATATCTTAGTTAGTTTACACAAATATAAATGGATTCTAGTTGGCTTAGTGGCATAGGTTGAGTCTTGTATCAGCCAAGACATGTGTTCGATTCCCATGACATGCAATTTTTAATTTTCTCCCGTATTTTCCTGTCTGCTATATTAGCGAATAAATGACATGTTTGCCACGTCAGCGACTAAATGCCAACTCAGATGCCACGTGTCAGCATCTCTCAACCAAGATGTCATGTCAGAGAAAAATGACATGTCATATGCCACATGTTTGCCACGTCAGCGACTAAGTGCCAACTCAGATGCCACGTAGTGCCAACTTAGATTCCACGTGTCTCAGTCCATGCCACGTCAACATTTTCCATTAATAAATTGACGAAAATTAGACAGAAGAACTTAATTATAACATTATGAAAAGATAAGGGACCCAATTTTCACAATTAAAAATAGAGGGACTCAAATCGCACAATAAGAATACACGAGGGACTAAAAGTGCAATTAAGCTAAAAAAAAGATTAAAAAATTGTTTTAAAATACTAAAAAAAATTATATTACAAAATGAAGTGTAATAAACAAATATCATATCATAACACTCGATTCTCATATTTGTTTTAACGAGAATAATAAAGATAATGATAGGTGAGGAAGCAGATCAAGTGAGATTTAAAAAAAAAAACGCAAAACTATAATACTCAACGGAAAAATTGAGAAAGAATTAATTATTTCATTACACACAGTAGAATCGTTATAACTCCATTTTTAATTAAATACACCTCTCATTTTATATAAAGTGAAAAATAAATCAAAATTGTCAACTTTTACATAAATAGTTATAATTATGACATAAAATTATATAACTTGTTTAAAATATTTATCATTATATAATCAAAATTTAGTCAACTCATCTTGTTATTAGATATCATCCCTACTAGATATCTATCTCAACTACTTAATGTGCCACTCCACTCCAGTCCACCCTATGACTGGAGAATTTATGATCCGTGTAGAAGAAAAATTTGTAAAATGCATTCATTCGCTTATGAAATTTACACTGCTGCTCCTTTCAACCAGAGTCTGCAACCTACTAAGAATATACATTTCTCACCCTCAACCCCCACACAAGGTACATTATAGGGAAAAAAATGGAAAATGGAATCAAAATGGAAAAAGAAGGGGAATTACAAAATCACAATCAATCCCTATTCTCTCCTACTATGCCAGTCCAGAGCTTCCCTCAATGCTTTATGTTAGATGGAAGCCGAATGTAATTGATCAGTACGATCTTGCTCTAATTCCAGCCGAAATATGGAAAAACATCTCATTTACAGGTTGCCACGTCAATGAGCCATGTCCTCACCCCCAATACCAACACTGGACTTGTCAATCATGCGTACATTGTATTGTTCATATACTCTTGCACGATTCTCAGCCCACCATTGCTCTGCTTGTTTCTCACTGAACCGTTTCCGACTGCATTCACCAATGTTAAGGTTAAAACTCGGATTATAAAATAGCCAATCATGAAGTACTGTAATTATCTGATTTGTCCCACCAGATACTAGAAGAGACTGAATTGCCAATAGAACCAAAGTTTGTCATTGACCTAGGAATAATTCTTGTCAATGCCTTAACACCAATGATCATATTCTACCTTTTTTCATTCTTACTTAAAAGTATATCATATTCTACAGTACCGAATTTCACAGAAGTTCTGTAAGTTGACAGAAAAACAATGTCTACAGAGCATTCCATACCTGAAGCGAACTCTCTTAAGATCTTTTACGCCTCCTGGTAGGGAGGTGAGTGTAATATATACACCAGGTTCATCTTGCTCGACCCATTCGGTCTCATTACGGGATTCACTATCCTTTGTTCTGCTTCCATTTCTATTAGTTGAATCTGACTGGCTCTGTTTATTGTGACCTGCACTGCGATTACTGACGGTGCTTGATCCATTTGAAAGTGACTGGTTATTTGATCCAGTTAAGTCTGCTTCTGGGCTTGTTGCTTGAATATTTAATCGGTCAATGGAAGCATAGCTAACTTCATTGGAACCAAAAGAAGCAAGAGAAGGTGATTTGACATTCCTAACTGCTCCTACAGGTAGTCTCTCAGCCATGTCCTTCAACTATTCAGCGCAAGATACAAAAATGTTTGACCAGTTAGCCTTGTTTATGATACATCCAGCACAAATCTAGACAAGAATACACAAGCTTAAATATTAAATTTCCACTATTTTGGCTTAAAATTGATATTGTGCCTGACTGTAACATCTAAAATTCTCATGTCTTTACAATTTATTTTTAGAGTCAATTGGTGTTAACTCGGTGAATCTTTTTACTTGGAGACAACAGCTGATTTTTTTCAAAAAGAAAAACATAAGGTTCCCACCCATTATATGTAAACTTTTTGCTCTCTTTTCTTTCTTCACTTCATGAGTGCGTAAGAATTTTTGGCTGCAATAGTAGAGTCTAATTTGTTAAAGTGGTTTAAGGTATTAAAGTTTCTACCTGGGCAGTAAGTGACTTGATCACTTCTTTCGCTGCTTTACATTTTGCAGTTTCTTCCCCAGCAATTGCTATTGCATCTTTTAGCTGTTTAGTTGTTCTTTCCAACTCAATTTCTTGAAGTTGGGCTTTCCGAGTCAGATTTTCCACCTAAAAAGGGAAAAACAATTATCAGGCTCACTACAAATAGAAAACCAAGTGAATTTAACATCCTTGTTGCAAGTCTATGACAGTAAATTACAGATATCAGCCATCCCGTGTTAAGCAGTCAACTATTTGTGAAAAAAAAATAATGGACAGGTGATAAGAAGCAGCTCTCTAAAATTGATTAGTTGAACCCCTCCAAAAACACAAAGGTAAAGAAAAAAGCATAGTTAAAATCAAAACCAACTCACTGTTAATCTTTTTTTTTAATTAAGAAATAAAATATTGAATCACTGAACTGACTACCTTCAACAGTGACATTGCCACATATTCTGCATTGTAATTAATATGTATATATATATATATATATTAAAATTTACAAATTTACATGGAAATACTACATCTCTAGCACATGCTTTGCAATTGTACATTGACCTGAATTATAAATTGGTATTCATCTCTTTAAGTATTGTCAGGCAATGCAACAAGTGAATCAGTTGCTTGCAATTAACATGTATCTTGCTACCAACATTAGTAGAAAGAATTAGCATATAATTCCCTTCTCGCCCTTGTTTCCACATGTCATCTAGGTCATTTCATCACACATAATTCCCATAAATTAATGTCATAAAATATTGACTGGCTGAAATATAAAATAGGGTGCCACTTATGAGTCCATTTTTGTTAAAATTCAATTTAAACATGTATAGCAAGAAAGGGAATACTGTCGCTAAATGCATAAAACAAGATACCTGTGATCTTAATTTAATAACCTCCTGACTGAGACTATCATTAGTCTTCTTAGCATCATCCACAACTATCTTTGGAGATGTAAGACCTCCCAATGTTGGTGTTGGAGTAGTTGAACGAGGTGGACTAGGCCGTCTAGATATTGGGGATGTTGCCCGGGAAACAATTCTAGATCCAGGAACAGAAGCTGAGAAAAATTTCTTTGATGATCCAAAAACAGGATTAAAAGATTTAGAAATATTAAGTGCTCCCCATTGTGAACCCCCATTTGGAACAGGCGAGACACGGCTACTGTTGAATTCCAATTTCTTGTTTTTCTTTGAAGATCTGCTTTCCACTTGTTTCAAGGATTCCATTGAAGAAAACCTCGCAAGTTGATTACGAGATCTGGAATCCAATTTATCATCTTTGTCAATTAACTCAAGAGACCCCTGATTGATACTTCCTCTTCTGCTAACAGAAGAATGAGATGAAGAGTCATTTTCTAAAGTTTTCCTAAGTTTATTAAAGCAACCATCACAGACACGATAAGGTTTGTTGGGGTTTGGTGCCATTGAAGCCTTAAGAGACTTCTTACTGCTACATGAATGACAAAAAACAAGCCCACAATTATAACAATTGTGACGTTTCCTTTTGAAATTAAATGGCAGACGACAGCCAGAACACATAGACTGGTCAACACCAGATACCCACTTATGCAGACAAATAGCTGCAGTGAAATTAGTTCCACAAGTAATACTTTTGACATGTTTGTCTTTCAGAGCTTCTACTAATGCTGGAGTATTTTTATCATCTGTATCCCCATGGCCTAAACGGCCATTTGCACCCTTCCCCCAAGTGTAAACTTCGTTCCTTAAAGTTAAAACTGCAACATGATATGCACCACATGCTATCTCCTCCACAAAACTCTTTGACAGTTTTCCTTCAACACGGGTTGGTAGCTTCCCATCAGCTTGAGGATTTCCTAACTGGCCATAGACTGGACTTCCCATTGCATAGACATGGCCTGAGGTGGTAAGTGCAACAGTGAGACTGTGTCCACAAGCAACTTGACAAAAGTTGTGTTCAACAAGGGGAACACAGGTTGGAACAAGTTTTGTTTCCTTGTCACCATGCCCAAGTCGACCTTTATCTCCATCACCCCAAGTAAACAGCTTCCCAGAAGAGCAGTTGCTGGAGCTTGAATTTCCAACCATGACTTCCACAACTGCAGCAGTATGCCAAACACCACAAGAAGCCCGCATAGTACGAAGACCTTTGAGGGACTCTACTTCCCTTGGTAATGAAACACTTTTTCTGTCTCCATGACCCAAAGCACCAAATGTACCATCACCAAAAGTAAATAGTTGCCCAGCAGATGTTACAACAGCAGTGTGCCATGGTCCACATGAAATATATGAAACATGTATGCCTTCCAAGGGGCCATTTACTCTTTTTGGGACCCAGTGGCTCACTTGATTTCCATGTCCCAGAAGACCATAATTGTACGTGCCATTACCCCATGTATAAAGATCACCTGAAAGTGTCACAGCACACGTATGATACTCCCCACAAGCTACAAGTTCAATATTTGTATTACTCAAAGCTTCTATAAGCTTTGGATGGGGAACATCAGAGTCAACACCGTGCCCAAGCCTGCCTCCTGATTCCTCCCCCCAGGAGAAAATTTCACCTTGTTTGGTCACTAAGGCTGCATGTCGTCCACCACAAGCAATATTCTGTACATCGAGAACTACCGCAGATTCCAGGGCTTTGGGAAATAGAGAATCCAATTTTACACCCAAACTACTCCCAACTCGATGATTACCACCACCCAGAACACCGTCACCTGTGCCCTCCCCCCAAATGAAAACATCCCCTAAAGCATCACCATCATCATGACCAGAACCTTGGCTAGATGAGCTGACAGCACTAGATAGACTAACTCTAAAAGCATCCATACCCATTGTCTTCATGTGACCATGCATACTATCTGATCCTCCGGATGATACAGAGTGGACTGAAGCACTGGCAGAATCCGGGGGGAAGAAACCTTTTTGAGGAACTGCATACAAGACCACATCTAATGCTTTATCCAAACCATTTTTAGGGGGGCTCTCATATGGGCTATGAAGGCGAAGGTGATCCCCACTATCCTGAATAGGACAGACAAAAAATCCTCATAACAAACATTGTCAACTGCAATGGAGTGAAATAGGAAGAAAATAGAAGGGACATGGATAATATGTTAATACCTTTTGCAAGCTCTCATTACTACCGAATGGAGAATTTAAGGGAGAACTTCTTCTTGTGTATGTTCGAGGACTATTAGCCTCAGATGGAATACCATCACTTCTTGACTCTGTTCTCCACTTCCGGTGATGGCTACGTGAAATTAATGCTTTCAAACCACTGAACCAAACCTCAGCTTCATCTTTATCCTTGCATATCTAGTAAAGGAGAAATCATATCACTAGACTGTGTTAAGCTTTTGCAGACAAAAAGCAATGATACTGCTCACAATATCAATAACATGTGTACAGGCAAACCAATAGTCTAACTGCAGCCAAAAGACCAAAGGGGGGAGAAATAAAGAAATTCATACCAAGTCCAGTGACCTATCATTGTAGATAAGAGAAAACGACTGGTATTCCTTCTCAGGTCGTGGATATCTTTGAAAGATAGGCTGAAAAAAAGTAGAGGCATGTTTTATCAATCACAACAGAGAACCTTATTCACTTGAATATCAATTCACAGTAGATGCCCAAAGTCAAGAAGGAACTACAAATATATTATAGTAATTATTAAACACACCTGTGCACATGCTTACCAGAAAATCTTGAGTTCATGCATGACTAATGTCTTTTTTACATATACATTAAGTTATTTGAATAGAACACTGGAGCAATACAAAGCATCAGAACATTCCCTAAAGCAAAACACAACCTAGTAGCTACCATAAACAAGCATATTGGAAAATATTCATGATACAACAGAAACAAAGCCTTTTACTAGTAGATAGATAATAAAAGATATCCTATTTATATACCTTGGCTGTGAGCAAATGGAAGTCACAAGATTGCATATAAAGACAAGTAAAACAAATTGAGTTAATAATATTAACATCAAATAGAACAGACCTATCTTATAACAACTAATTATCTATACATGATATAACACTGTTGGCTAAGTCTGAAGAAGCAAACAGATTATGATTTCACTATCAATTTAAAAACCTACCGTGCGTTGTCCAGATATAATTCTAGAGACATGGCTCAGTTTAAGGTGCTTCTCCTCTTTCCCTGAGAACCATATCAAAACAGATTCATCCTGAAAAAATAATAGCAAAATCAAATACTTTCAATTTTTGGCAACTGGAAAATGTATAAAAACAAACTTTAATGTAATGAAAACAAATAATTTATGAGGAATTTACAAAATAAACCACAACCACTTTTATGGCAATAACAAAATAATCATATGGCTTTCAAGCCATGAAATGGCATGAAGATTATTCTATTAATTGCATGTGTAGCCACCTACAGCAGAGTTTGATTTGGTGTGAGTCAATAAGGTAACATGTGTGCTTGCCTTCAAATTTACATCGGATTAGAGTGCTTGCCTTGAGAAGATTTGGCAAGTTTTTCATTTTTTTTAATATTGGTACAAAGGGATACCAAAAAAAAATATTCGTACAAAGGACGTCTTATCAAACTAGTCAGGGCTGCCCACTCCCCATGGTTCGGTAAAGCAATATTGAGTTTTCACATTTTCAATTTGTGCTGAAAATTCACGTAGTAGTTGGGCACAATGCCATAATCTCCATGATTTTATCAAATTTTCATATTGTTGTCCCAGCAAACACTTTTGAAAACCTAATCTCAAGCTAATCTAATTGCTGTTAAGCCATTGATAGATCATTATGTAATTTTTATTATTATTTTTGTTAGAGCATGCAGCTTTGGAATATTCTATTTTTCACTGTTTAAATTTATTGGATGAATATTTTGCTTTCACTCCTCCCTCCCACAAATTATTCACGTTCTTGTCTTTCAACTTCAAGGACCCCTACTATCCCTTTTCCTACTGCTTTTAGAAGAAACATATTCACCATTATTTATAGAACAAATGAATACAAAATAAAAAGTTGAAAGCGTAGTTAGAATCGATGAATTGTACAATTCGAATCACGATTCGATACAAAATCAACCAAAATCAATACAAATCAGATGAAGAATCGTTTTCGACCCAAAATTGCCACCAGAATCGTTTGAATAGCAACCTGAATTGTTTATGCAGCCAGCCACTGTTTTTGTCATTTTTATTTATGACTTGGATCTTGGATTATTTTGAAGTTCATATATGATGTATCAGTTTATGCAACGAGTTGTTCACTTGTTTGCTTAAAAATGCTAATATTTTTCTGTTTTAAAAGTTTCTTTATGTGAAAACATATGTTATAACTTAAATTATATTTTTAAGTAGTGATCACGTATCTTACGATTCATAATAAGATAAAGATTCGATCCACAATTCGGAAAATAGTCTGATTCACGATTTGAATCTCGACTTTTATAACCTAGGCAGAAAGACCGAGGCTCTAAGCTTGGTTTTGAAAATATATAGGGACAAAGCTACTAATGTAAAATACAATTCATTAAGAAAAACAAGAATGAGGCTAACACTGATTAATTTAAATCCATGGAAAAGGAGTGCAAAACTCACATTGGAAAGCCGAAACGGGCAAAACTTGGGTTTTCCCCTTCTTCCATACTTGAGCAAGCAAGCCCCTTTCTTTAAAGCAGTAATGGCCTGTCATTAAGATCAATGAAGGACTTCAGTCAGTATAAGAATCTTACAAAACAGAGGAAACACTGAATAAGCATAGCACATAGATAACATTTGACTAAAAAGCGCCAGAGTATCTTACTAAAGTCCAAAATTTTCTATAACACTACAATAGACTGAATGCACACCAACTTAAGTGAAAAGAAACTTTTATCACAATTTACCGCAATGAGACCATATATAAAAGAGAATATCTAACACTCTTGTCTATTATACAATACAATATAATAGTAACGGTACACTACATTTGCCTTGTATTTCTGTAACCAAACATATGACTCAAAACTTGAATGATCCATAAAGAGAATGATAATTAAACATAACAGTCCATGAATGATCATATCAGTGAAACATAAATATGAGAAAAAAAAATAAGTTAATATACACATACCAATTTCTAAAATAAGCAGCCAAATCTTTGAAAAACACTAGGAAGCCCTAAAACATATCTAAGTACTACATATCAACACACTCATTAAATAAATTTGAATCAAAGAAAATTTCCCAAGCAACGGCTCATAATCGCTGAGATTTTTCACTGTCAACCATAAAACCATTAGTTCTGTCTAAACTGGCTTGAGCTGATGATGCACACCTAGCTGGTAGTTGAAACAAATTAACAAATCAACCTTATTGCAACTATACTTCCATTGACTAACAGCATGTTTGTCTACGCGTCAAAGGACTATTGATCGTTTGTTAGGACTCGATGGCAAAAATTATTGCTCTCTCATCCAACGCAAGCAATGAGAGCAATGGGAATATAGCGCGTAATCAAACATGCACTAAGCCAATTACCTATTCCCTCAATCATCCCAAATTTGTATAAAACCACGATAGCCATGAATATTGCCGATTTGAACCCGAACCGATATCACAAGATTCACAACAACAGCAAATTAAAACATCACTAACACTGTACAGTAGTGTACACACACTACATAGGAACACAAAATCTACAAGCAAACAGTACTCTATCAACAAAATGCAAACCAAAAAAAATGGAAAGTTAAAGTCCGATGCTAACCTAGAACTCGAGGAAAAAGTTCCGAAAATATTGGACAAAACAAAGATATATATATATATATATACCTGCTCAATGTCTCTTTCCACAGGACCAGTTCTGCTAAGATCCGAAGTCATTCTAACAGAAATAAAAATTCAAAAGCAAAAACAAACAAAAAACACCAATCAGAAGCTACTTTTTCTCAAATATATATATATATACTAATCTTGCATTCACACGTTTTCATACCCGAACCCTTCCATTCATCAACTGAACCAAAGAATCCACTCAAACCCTTACTACACTCAAAATTGGCGCGCTCTAACAGCTCAGAGCCTTCACCGGCGCTCAAATCCACCATGACTAGAGCTCCATCGCGCACTCTCCGGAACCGGAACACTGCTCCTGAACTTCATGCGGCACAGTAACAACTCGAGCGTGCTCGGGAGGTAGCTCCGGGGCTGATTAGCACCGGCACGAGGTACTAGGTTGCGGATGAAGGAAGCGATCGAGAAACGGAAAGTGAATAGTGAACGGATTCCGGTGATCGAGAGGTCAGTGAGCTCAGTTCAGCGCGGCGGGGAAGAAAATCGAGGCGACAAAGTGCGGGAAAAAACAGAATGGGAGAATCTAGGGAACTATTATGATCTGGAAAATCAGTTGCAGAAGAGAGAGAAAGTGAGGTTTTAGAGAGAGAAAGCAGTGCGGAATTATTAAAAAAAAAAGGCATAAAAAAAGGAAGAAAGAAAGAAAGAAAAATACAGTGTTCATCTATCTATGGCTGAGAAAGTGTGTGAGTGCGCTCAAAAAACAGAAACCATGCTAAATGAAAAATCGAAAAATTAAAGGAAAAGTGAAATCGGTGGAGAATCTGCCCATAGTGTTGTAAACATTGTCCATTTTGCCACTGTGATTCTCAGTTACGTATTCAGATTAGCGTATTGTAAAATTATAAAGTTTTAAGGAACTTTTTTTATAAAAATAATTATTCCATTAAAGTAATCTATTTGCAAAATATCTGGTTGATGATGATTGGATAAGGGAATTGGTAAATACACCCACCATTTTTTTCCATCCACCTCACTTGTCACTATTCAAAAATTTTAATACCAAAATACCCTTTTATACTACCGGAAATTCGAATTTCCGATAGTTCTAAAATTGAATTTTATTGAATTTTAGAACTACCGGAAATTCGAATTTCCGGTAGTTATAAAAGTTTAATTTTACAACTACCTAATTTCCGGTAGCTGTAAAATTAAACTTTTATAACTACCGGAAATTTGAATTTTCGGTAAATTTTTAATATTTTTTTAGAAATTTGAATTTTCGGTAGTTATAAAAATTGAAATTTTGTGCTACCGGAAATTCTAGTTTCCGGTAGTTCAAAATTTGAACTTTTGAACTACCGAAAACTAGAATTTCCGGTAGTTCAAAATTGAAAATTTACACTACCGAAAATTCTAGTTTCCGATAGTTTCATGAAATTTTGCACTACCGGAAACTCGAATTTCCGGCACAAATTTAAATTTTTGAACTACTGAAAATTCGAGTTTCCGGTAGTATAAAATTTCAAATTTTGAACTACCGAAAACTCGAGTTTCCGGTAGCAGTGGGGTGTATGCGGGAAAATAAAAAAAACAAAAAAAGGGTATTTTTATATTTTTACATTAATCTGACTTTTAAGTGAAGTGGATGACAAAAAAAAGGGAGTGTATTTACCAATCCCCTTGGATAATTGTTCTTTTTGGTCACCATTGAGTCAATACGAGTATTAATATTAATTGTTAATTATTAATTAATTGTTAATTAAAAACAAAACAATTTTTTTAGGAAAAAAAAAAAGAAAGAGAGTGGTTTTGGAAGCCGATGTTATTCTTGTGTGAAGAAGATAATGGCACTGCCGAAAATGTCGGAATCGCTTTTTCCTGGTTGGCTGGCGGTGACAGGAGAATTGAAAATTTTAATTTGCTCGTGCTCATAAATTTTTAAAATTGAAAATTAAATTATAAAAACAAAATGTTGTTTTTATAATTATGAAAAAATAAAATTAGACAAGCCTTTAAGTTGACATTTATTTTCCTTTTCTTAGGACTGATTTTTTCAGGATTATTTTCTTTACTTTGACGGGAACATTACATTAAATAATTTTATTTAAAGTATATATTTAAATTTGGAGTGAAGAATTCAGCAAACAATTATTCACGCAATTCGAGACCCGACAGTGGTTAAGCAAAACACTATTATGATATAATTATTTTAATGCTTTTTTTATACAAATTATTTTACATTTTTTTAAACATGATAATAATTTCAATTAAAAATATAACACTATACATACAATAGAAAATAGATTTTATACAATACTCCGTCCGTATTTAACTTATAATCAAGTGGCCATGTCCTTTTTAATTTCTCTCTTTCTGATGGAAAACAAACTATTTCACGATAAGAAGAGAATATATGTCAGTCAAGGTTTTCTTTTTGGTGAATAAATATATGTCAAAGCTTAAACTTATAATTAGATATATTTGATGGGATTTTTCTGTGCACTTGTTATACAAAAGTTCATAAAATTTTTGAATTAAATCTTATTTAAAGAGAAAATTATCTCTATCCCTGTTTATCAATTATCCATTATATATTATTTTTACTGTACAAGAAAAATAGACTCTAGCAGGGACACATATCACTTTTTTGAATAAAACAAATGTTATCTTTCAAGTTAGGACACATGTCATCTTATAGATTTTTTTATTTCCTATCTTAATTGTTTTATTTGTTAGATTTTTTTACCATTTATGTTATGAAAAGACTTATACTTAAATATAGTAATGAAGTGAAAACTCATGTTTTTGTATGGGTCCATTGGCTATATTTTGCTTTGGTCACCCTCTATCTCTAACGAACTACCCTTACTGATTTGGCCTATATTTTGCTTTGGTCACCCTTTATCTCTAACTATTTAGTGTCTGTTTGGTTTAGATTCCTAAATGGTCAAATACGATTTTAACTAGTCAAACACACTTTTGGTAAAAAAAATGTAGGTGTTTGTTTTAAATTGTGGTTGTTATAGTAACGTAATTTTGGGTCCCAAAATCAATTCTAGTGGAAGGATATCCTGGGTTGTTTTTCTGTTTGCCAAAATTAATTCTAGGTGTGGGACCCATAAAATTCTCTATGTTTACACATCAAACGTGATTCTACCGTTATCATCTAAACACAATCAATTTTTTAGACACACTTTTAAAATATCATTATCAAACACAAATCAATTCTTTTTAAACACAATTTTATCAAACACAATTCTTTAAACACAATTCCATCAAAATCTAGAACAAAACGGACCTTAACCATCCTTTATCTAACCAATTCTCCTTACTAATGTTTTTACAAGTCTTCGTCATATGTATCACCTAAATTAAAACAAAACTCTATCATTTTTCCACAATGGAGTTGGTCGTTTCAGTTTATCTCTAATGATTATATTTCTGAAACTTATTTGTCTTGTGTAACCGCTCATCCAATGTAACATTCTCGTATTTGTGACACTAAATTTATTTTCTAGCCATTGTCCAACGTTCATTTTCATGTGTATGATAAAATTTTCCTTTAAGTACGTAGTACTTTTTTTATCACACTTAAAACATTTTTCTATTTCATCCATTATACTTGAATTCTATGATTAATATCTACCATCTCCCCCTTCACTTATAAGATTGACTCAAAATATATTTAAAACATGAGACTTGTATGTTCTCCAAATTTCATCTGTAAGTTGAGATTTGTCTTGTTAAGCTTACATTTCATATGTTTTATTTTACTTTTATTTAAGTAAAAACCGTGTTTTTTTAAGGTTGATTTGTCTTAATATAACTTTTTATTTGTTTTTCCTTTCTACTTCTCAACTACGTACATTATATTAAATTTTCATTATATTCAATAAAAAAAAATTGTAACCTTTTTAAAAAGACATATATTATATAATGGAGAAGGGTGAAGTTCCCCTCACATACACCCCCTGAAAATGGGTCACTTTCCTTCATTTTGTTGTTGTCATTTTTGCTCCAAATTCAAAATAATATATTTAAAATAAAGAATAATTAATAATTCAATACAAAATACGTTTCCATCAACAAATTACTACCTTATGAAAATCATTTTTATATGTGTGTGTGTGATATCAATACATCGGAATTTAATAGAACTATGTCAATCTCGCTGCAACTGGCCAATTATAAGGACTGAAAGCAGAGTGAGTAGGTTCTTATCATAAGCACCCTGGCCCTGATTGATTCTCTATGTATATTATATCTATCTATTTTTTCAATTAATTAACTTTGGGGTTGCTTTCACCCGTGTTTGATGAGGTTGATATATCTCTTCGAGTTAATTATAAAACTCCACACACAACACACACTAGCAAATTAAATAAAGTGAAGTATTAGAAGATCTGGCAATGGGGACATGCAAAAACCAAGTATTGGCTGATCAGTGTAGAAATTAACTAACTGATCAAAGATTCAAAATCCATGCATGTGCACCATGGTTGGAGTTCACAGACACCCATGATATGCTCATTGGCAATGAATAGTTCACTTTGTCTTTCCAACCCCCTTGTTAGTGATTGAGACCAACACCACTGTCCATTGGTGTGATACACTTTTTTAGAAAAGTTGAATTTGGCCACAATTCAGAGAATTCATGGTCCCCAATTTGCTCAATAAGTGGTCCTAATTTCCCTCAAGACTTTCTAAGCTCTTCAGTCCCACACACACAGAATTTATACCGTGTGAGGGTGATATGAGAGATCGAATCCTAATTAAGCACCCTTACCACATGATGAAAAGGCCTTCATCTCGAAATTCATTAACAGTGATGTTACTTTCATATCATGTGGGATGTGTGTGTGTGTGTGTATTAGTTGGAGATAAATTAAATTTTGACACATGAGCATCTGCATATTTGAATTCATACCAATAATATTTTAATAAGATTGTGCTTACAATGATATGTCATCTTAAAAATCAAGAGGTACTAGTTCAATTGGCTGTGCTTAGCATTTGTAACATCTTATACTTGAGTTTGATTCTCCCCTCCTTTTTTCAAATAAAAAATATATGTCATCCTAAAAATCATACACAAAGTTGTGAGGAATTAGATTTTGAATGCTTAGTAAGGATCAGGAAAAAAAAAAGTGACTGTTGAGATTTACAAAAATAAACTCAACACTCGGTTTTTTATTTATAAAAAGAAGTTAAAGATCATTAACTATAATAATAAAAGTTATTGCCAATTTGCCACACACACACACAGACACAATTATATAAATTAAGCTATATAATGCACATGGTGCTATATTAACCAAGTAACGCTATTATCCAATTTGATTGGTAGCTAGAGATATATATCCTTCATATTGAACTAACCTTTCAATTCACAATTATTTTGAGAAGTCGACCAAACCTTTTAAAAGCTCATTTGTCAATTTTAACCTATATGGGAGAGAGAGCCTATCATTCACCCAATGTTTGCAATAGTGCTCATCTTTTAAGCCTGACTCGTGTGAGATTCTTAATTCACGCCATTCTGCGTGGCTAGCTACCTGCATGTGGTCCTTACAATTATTAAAGGGAAATTAACTATGATCTTTTGGTGTGATTTACGATCAACTCATCAGATTCATAGTATGATGTTAGATAATCCCCATTCCCCGTGGAGGATCTGCATGCTCCCATATAAAATAAAAAATTTCTTGCTTAATGCCTTTTGCTTTTAATGTATTTGAACCTAGGGCATCATCATCAAAGGGAGCTAGCTTAATACCTTTCTGTTTTTAAAACCATGTGGCTAGATATTTTATTAATATTTAATATTTTTGTAAATTTAGTTTGAGGATTATTAAAAGTTAAAAAGTAGTTTACAAAGTATCAAGTCTTTTGCCAACGAGGGGTTGACACTGATGATTGGACCTTCTGCTTACATTAGTTGTGACTTGGGTTAGAATCCTGATTTTCTTTGTTGATAGGCTATACGTAAATTCCATCATAAATTCTCATTAAGGTTGGTGGTTCTCCCTGACCTTGTATAGATGTGTGTCTTCTCTAATTTAAATTTATTTTTATAAAAAAAAGTATAAAGTCTTTTATTAATTAGAGTAACACACAATAAAAAGTTTTTTTTGTTTGTCAGGGTATCCTCAGCGCATAACTGCGGAGACTAATCCCTTCGAAAATCTATAGTGCATTTAAGTTGTCTCTCTCAAGTGGCACATTTCTATACACATGAGTCCGAAATCGAACCCCCTGACTACATGCTTAAAGGACTCAAGTCATTTATCACTCGGACCACACCAGTTTAGTAAAAATATATATTATATATAGAACACCTTTTAATAAAAAAAAAGTATATAATTTAGTCATTTATTGATAAAAACCATCCTCCATGTATCCAACTCTGCGCCTATTAATTAGCGCATCCTCTTCTCACCTTCATGGCTAAAATATAGAACATGCAGATACGACTTAAACAGCATCCATTCATTATTCAATAGTTCATAGCCAATTGCCCATTGTGAAAAATAATCACTTTTTTGACGCAATCCTTAAATTTAAACAAATGGAACTTATAATTCAAGAAGCAAATTGACTACAGCTGGATAAGCACACAGTCAATGCAGTCACAAAATTGGAATTGTTGGATGAAAATCGGATTACATATAATTTTGATCTTGTGACTTCACTGAGTCATTGACCATGTGCTTATCCAACTAGTGGCAATCCACGTTCCAATCACACTGGCATTGGGATTCGGAAGTGAGGAACCACAAACATTCTTGGCTTGGGCTGCCACCCGAACAATGGTTTTATGATGGACCAAATGCTTTTTTTTTTTTACAAGACCAAATGCTTTTGTATGGACCAAAAACACAACCAAACTCACACCATTGCAAAGGCCTACTTGATATTCAATAATTAAATTTACACACTAAGGTGGTCACGACCAAAAAAACAACACTAAGTGGTTAAGATGTGTTAGATCAATTGATAATGTTTGGCATTTGTAACTCCTAACACGTTGACCAAAAAAATGTTCCCAGCACCCGAGTTTACATCCCCCTCTCCTTATAAAAAAAAGACACGAGAAAGAGAGAAACATAGGA
Source organism: Glycyrrhiza uralensis (assembly GCA_030159175.1). Lineage (NCBI taxonomy): Eukaryota > Viridiplantae > Streptophyta > Magnoliopsida > Fabales > Fabaceae > Glycyrrhiza > Glycyrrhiza uralensis. The sequence goes on from BRZY01000006.1 coordinate 2,798,613, forward strand.
AATTTTGAAAACACAATGAAAGAATATATATTAAAAAAAATTGGTATAGAATTTTTAAATAATTTTTTTATTTGAAATTATATTGATTGGGTAGTGTTAAGTACATGTGTTAGAACGAAACAGAACGAAATTGGCTTAAGGCCTCCTATCATTCTATCAATCAAAAAGAAAAAAGAAACAGAACATGTGAATTTTTTTTTTGTATATATATATGTGTGTGTGTGTATAAACATGACAAGATTAAAAATTTAAAATGAAATACATTCCAATTCTTTTGAAAAAGTCAGAAAAAATTGTCCACACACTAAACGGTACTAAAGTGTTTCAAACATATTGCGGCTTTAACACATTTACCCAAGTAACAAAAAAGCAAGATGTGCAGAGTGTCATGTTTTTAGTATAAACTCTTCTACTAGCTTATTCTATCCAAGTGTGAAATAGTAACCAATGGTCTAATCTCTATCCAAATAAAGGGGGTGCTTACTTGATGTAATTGTTTGGAGACAGACAGAAATTAGTGTTCCAATCACAAGACTTACAATATTGTTGAGTGAAAAGGTTTTCACACACCCCCTCAACGTACTTATCAAAGTATGGGCACATCATTAGAGTTAAAACTAATGAAACTAGATAGACATAAATATTGGGGGTAACCCTAATTTGGGGGTAATCAATATAAAACTAATGAAACTCTTACATTGTTAAAGCATAAAGTAGAAGTACCTAACTCTTCCATCCATGGATTAAGTTGAACCAAATTAGGATGCCAAACGCACTGCCACAATTAAACTATAAGACAAATGATGTGTATATTGTAAAGCACCTACCACAAGCAGCTGCAAGAAATGAGATTTTACATCCCAAAATAAAAAAAAAAGACCAAAGGGGTGGGGGGTTTACATTTTTTCTTACAAAGGCAATATAGGCAAGCACAACAAACAATAAATGGAGTCATGTGATGTGAATACTATTGCTGCTAGAAACAGTGCTTCCCATGTTACTACTACTACTACCTTACTAGTAAAAAATGCATGTCTTTTTAGTCTCTGTACATACCCAATGAACCCCCAACACTTGTCATCATCTATCAATAACACTTAATCCAGTGAGGAACTGGTTTCGGCAGTTTCATCCTCGCTAAAGCTAGATGGCATCTCTGCAGCAGATCTACATCATCATTCATAATGTTGTTAGAAAGAAGAGCTACATCCATTAACAACTTGGATAAAAACTTTATAAGGAAAAATATAAAACTGCTATAATAAGCATGAGGAAAAAAAGTGGTTTTCAAGAATGGATTAGCTTATTTTGCACTCAAAGGAAGCTTTTAGCCAAAAGCTTACCATTGAAGCTTTTCTGAAAGCAAAATAAGCATCTAAACACACACAACAATTATATTACTAGAACAATTATATTACTAGAGATAAAACTACATGCTTAATCTTTACCATTAAGTTTTTTTAAGGTTTGAAATGATCCTCCAACAATCTTTGCTGTCTACTACTGTCTTCATCGTTACTGTTAGAACATGTGCAACAGATGAACCCTTATCCTATTTTCATGAGGCAAGCAACATTCATCCAAAACCTTAAAATCTAAATCACGACAATAAATGCCATTAAATAATCTATAGGACAATTATTGATCAAATTGACACTGCAAAAAACAAGCATAGACATGCACATAAGCTCAAAAATTCCTAAGAGGACCTTGGTAAACATGTTACAGACATATATAGATGCCCACCTCTGATTTTTCCTTTGTTCCATCTCAGCAACAGGTGATTGTTTCGCCTTGTATTGTTGAAGCGTATCGGCTTTAACTCGTTTTGCAACCTATACTCAAAGCAAAGCAAACATCACGTACACATGCATGGAAGGAGGGAAGTGAGCTCAATAGAAAATCATCAAATAATCACATTCCAGAGGGACAGGTAGGTGTACACATCTAAAACTCACCATATTTTCATTTGGAAGCATCCTTGCTCCATCTGCATCGCGATATTGTTTTTTTAACTTCCTGTCCTCCTTAAACATTTCTTCCTGCCATATGCAACAAAATCGTATCATTCTAAACCATCTGTAAGCAGAATAAATTAATCATAACATATAGAACACACAGTGAAATAGCAAGTATATTAATGAACCTTAGCCATCCTAGAAGGAAGCCCTCTTTCTTCAGTATCCACAGAAACTCGAGAATTGCGGATTGAATTTGAAGGCTTAGATTTTACATGTTCATTTCTTTGCACATTCTTCGGAATGATGTTATCATAGCCATGTCGCAGAAAGTCTGTCTGCTTAGCTGCAATGTTTTCTTCATAGTGATCACTATGGTTAGAAGCAGAATCAGATCTCATCCCCTCAACACCATGCTTGGTGCCCATCCTGTGATTCTTAGTACTATTATAAGCAGATGCTTCTCCGGTAGAGTCTTCATACAAATCCAGGGAAGAGTTCCTGCCAGAAAGATGATTGGTATAATTGTGAAAAGTTTGCCTGTGTTTTATGTCCCGGCGGGATTTCTTATCTTGTTTATCCTGGACATCAGAACCATGCAAGGACCCAAAGTCAACTCCTTCCATGTGTGAATCTTGGGAACTAAATTTAGTGTAATACGGATCATATCTCTGCAGATACACAAGTAAAAGAGAGTGAGAGAAAAGGGATATTGGCATTACAGTAACACAGTTGTTACATTTATAAACAGGATAAATTTAAGAGTAGCAATGAAAAACATTTTCAGGAGGATTGAGCATGCTCAAGTATGAAATTACTATTAGTATTTGTAAGGCAAAACACAGCTTCTAATCCATTAAAAAGTTTCCCTTGAAGTCACTTGAAACAATGGAATAGTTGCCCCCATGCAATTTCTTTCACTTTTTCTGGCCCCTTGAACAAAGGTACAAAGTAAAAGGGCTACATTTAGTTCACGAAAGTAACCATTCCATTTTAGCCATGTTTCATTTGTCATTCCTTGGAAATCATCATTCCAATTCTCATGCATATTAATTCTATGACGAATAAGAATTGCAAGATGATCAGGTCCACTCTCCCTTCACTTATGATGAAATCCATAACTTAAAAACAAGACAGACAGAAAGACAGAGAATTTACGGGGTAAAGAAAATGCAGTCCAGTAATGAGAGACAGGATCTAAGGTTTGGCAACAAATAGGAGAGAGGGAAGATAATTGAAAACCATTGTTTTAGAGAAAAATGGTATAAAAGCATGTCATACCAATTTCAAGAATCAATATGTTAGAACTGGTGTTTTTTCTTTTGGGGTAAATTGCCAGTGCTGCTTTTAAGTAAATCATCTCTTCCTTGACATAAGCTTTTGACACAAATAATCAGGTGGGCTATCCAACTTACAAACATGCATCATACGATTTAAATAGGCCATGTTCAATTACTAGGCTCATCAAAATACAAGAATGCTTTAGAAAGATCCACTTACAGAGCTAAGACCAGGTCGCCTTTTCACAGCAGGGATTTCTGGAGAATTCGGAAGAGCAGGTTTTGCAACAGATAATGGTTCTGACATAGAATTCATTGGATTACAAAGGTAAGAATCTCAAACTATTTTTAGAAAGACCAAATGCAGCTAGAAATTATTTCTAGTAAAACATGCAGATAGCAAAATAAACCATCTTGGCCTAAACAAGCAAAACAGCACACTGCAAGGAGATTATCATGCCAATACCCTGTGCTATGAACCTTATGTTATAATACCACATTGATCAGGTATTTGGCCAAAGTATTCCTTATAAAGACTTGAGCAACCCTCACCCCTTGAGCTAACTTTTGGGGTTGAGTTAGGCCCAGATTCTAATATAATATCAGAGTCTGTCCTAAATATGATATTGGACCTCCTACAGGTGTCCAGTTCTGCACACGCTCAAGATGTCCAACCCTGGGCCCATATTCTAATACCTTAAAAAACATAGCATCGGTCTTCAGGAATAAGCTCTCCAAAAATAAGGAAAATGAAAGTCACAACTATGTGTGCGCGCGTGTGTGTCTATAGGGAGTGTATCGGTTAAGAGCATGTCCTTCACTAATACTATATATGCTCCCTATATTTGTATATATATATCTATCTATAATACAGTGTGATGTGTAAAACATATTATTTTAACCCAAAATGTCAGGGATATTTTTCCAAGTTTCAACCTTTAGTCTCACATTGAATGAGACTTGAAGAAAAAAGAAGGGAATCAGAGTACAGCACAGCCTACCATGAACTGGATCTTCAGTTTGGAATTCAAATGCCCCAGGAGGAAGTGGATCAAATTCTACACCAAGTAGTGGACCATCTTCCAGATAATGCCTTCCTAATTGCTTCTTCACAGCAGTTATAGCAGCATGTTCTATCTCGCCCTTCACTTTCAAATATCCCGATGGTTTATATCCCATGTTAATTGCACCCTTGGGATTTAGGGGTGGAAGAGCTCTGCTAGGTGTTAGGTGTCTAGAAGGCTCCATCTCATATGGATCCTGGCCTTGACGAAACAACTGTTCTTGCAAAAAGGAGCTGCTCTCAGATGACGTGTCGTCCATTCCACTAACATTTTCTGAATAGTGATTCCTACGTCCATAGGTCATATCTGCTACTGAAATATCATTATTGTAGAGGCCATGGCTCTCAACCTCTTTAGGATCCAGATACCTATAATCACCATGTTTACTGCTTCCACATGAATCTTGCCCAAGTCCACTGCCACGATCCTGGATGACACCACTTGAACGATCTTGTCGTCCGTTAGCAGCTGCTTCATCTTTCAGCAATCTTTTATCTTTTAACCTTCTGTGGCAAAACCATCCAGATACTTGCTTTTCTGTCAACCCTAACTCCTCAGCAAGTTCCGATTTCATTTCCTCTGTCGGATATTTGTGCTCTGGAAACAAAAGTAAAAAAGAAACAATAATTCCACAAAAATTATCACTTTGTAATAAGATGCATTAATACCCATATGATAAAAAGGTATTCCTACCATTATAAAATTTCTCCAAGCCCATAACCTGAGCAGGTGTTTTGAGCTTTCTTTTTATTTTTTTCTCCATGGAGACTTTATTCTCTTCTGATTGCAATTCACCTGATTCTAAACACCAACCGAGAAGCAGGAAGTTTAGTCCGCGTGTTAGAATGGAAAAAACAATCACAGTACACAAGAAGATATACAACAATCAGGAAACATCTTATGCCATATCAACCACTCAAATCGATCCACAAATATCATGAAATCACATATATGACTGACTATTTGCTGAACAGAGATGACAATATAAAAAAGGAAGCATGCATGAGATACTGAAGTTAAGTTACTCACGGGAAATGTTCATAAGAACCAGAAAGCTACTTGTTTTGACCAAATAATTATAAGAAAACGATTTTGCAATGACAAAAAAATAGGTTTAAAAGGAAAATACATAATTTTGGAGCTGCTACAACAATATAGATCCTTCAGTGCTAAACCTTATCCCACAAAGAAAGTAGATCCAGCCTATTCCCACCCCTATTGACAGAAAAAAAAAAAAATTAATCTGCTCCAAATAGGGATTTCATAAGAAGGATGAGGAAGAGAAAAATGTATGAAGACATCAAATACTAATTTTTCAATTATGATCAAAATTAATCTAACCCCATTATACCCTTTGGTTTGACTCACTTTCCCAGAACCAAAAGACCCCAAATTGAAGCCCTTGGTGCCATACCCACCATTGCAACAACCACCCCAGTAATGCAAACAATCTAAATTGTGGGTTCCAACAAAACCATTCATTCAATTTCAATGCATGAAAAGATGAAGTAATCTGACAAAAATCAACCACCAAATCAGATACCCAAATCGCTGATGAGAACAGAGATGGGGATGAGAATACGAAATACCTTCCATGGATGTGAGGAATTCGGGCGAATACCGCTCCTGTGTTGAGGCTTTTTGGGGTCAAAGGTACAAATTTTTTCAGTGGCTTCTGGGAAAAGCGAGACCCCTTTACGCCAGAACGAGAAGAGAATGCAACATTAACAATAACACACACACTATTGTAATTGTTATTGTATGCGTTTTCAATCTGACCCCTTAAATCCGCTTAGGAACGGAGAAAGGAGCTTCTGGTGAAGGTGGAAAGACAAACGGAGAAGAAACAAAACAACAACAACAATTCCTCTTATGTTTTTATTTTGCTTGGTCCAATCAACCTTTACATTCGTCACAAAATAATTAATAATAATAATAATAAATTATTATAATTATAGTAAAAATAATAATAGTAATAAAAATATACTATCTTTTCCCATATACATCACATTTCCAATTTGAATTTGAAATGAAATGTTAGTGTAATTTTTATATGCATAGTTATTTCTAAAAACTTTTCCATTATTTGTAGTATTACAATATAATATAATATTGTGAAAATTATATAAAAATATCATAAAAATTATTAGTCTAGACATTCCACGGCAAAATTCCATCTTTAGATTTTGTTAAAATATCAAAAATAAAAAGTAAATTAAAAATTATTATGTATAGCGATTAAATTAAAAATATAAAAATTATATTAATGAAACTATTTTTTACAATTGATTCTTTATTTCATTTAATGATTCAGATTTATTCATCTCATTTTTTTATATTTATATATAATATATATTCGGAAGGGGGAGATATCGATTCATAGTACGATAAGATTTTAAGTTACCAATTAATAACTTTTAATAAAATAATTATATTCCAAAATTTACTATAAATTGAAAATGGTTATTGAATATCTTATATCTAAAAAAATTATATAAATTTAATATTGTTTAATGTGTTATTGCAATCCATTAATATTAATGTCATATATACCTTTAAAAATTATAAAAATAAAATTAATTTGATTATACACTTGAAGTGATAAACTTGGTATTATTTAAAATTTACAGCATTCGTCACTAATAATTGAGAAAAAAATTCTGAACAGTTGAATAGATTTTTTTTATACAAAAAATATATTAAAATTAAATATCATCTAAAAATATTAATGATATAGGATTATTGCAATATTACACCTGTATGATTTAATTATTTCTCATTATAATGTTTTATTACTTCGATTACTGATATCAAAACTTGTAAAAATTGAATAATAGTAAGAATAATGGATTTTTTTTGTATATTTCAAAAATATATGATGTTAATTAATCTTCATATATATCAAGGGTATTTTAAATAATCTTGAATGGATTTAAACTCTTGTATATATAATCTTTATGATAGTAAAATTTAATTGAATGGTAGGTTTTGACTTTTGAAATAGAATTTATTTGGCAACTTGGTTCATCTCCGTTCCTCGGCCCCTCTCTCCCCTCTCTATATATACACATGTGCATATGTGTGTGTGTAAAAGAGAAACTGATATTGGTTGCACAATCTTACAGAAATGGTCAAAATTGCTTTAGTTAAATCCAATGTTGGTAGTGTGCTGTGAGTATTTGTCAGAATTAATTGAAAAATAACAGTAAGAGTAAAAATTTTCTCCCAAAAAGTCAGCCCCACATACACTTTATCCTCACTGTCTTATGTATTTCACTAGTTGACTTTTTCAATTTTATTAATTCTTCATTAAAATTCATATCTTTTCATTATTTAATATTATAAGTGTTAATTTGTCCAAAAAAAATAGTATCATTGTTAAAGTATACTAGCACTATTTTTGTACCCAAAAAAATACTAGCACCATTTGACCAACTTAAATTATGCTTTGCAAATATTGTCTTTTTCTCTTTACAAATTAGGGTGTGAATCAATAAGTTCATTCATTAACTTTAAATATTGTAATTGCAATCTTTTACTGTCATTCTAATTTCGTATATCAATAATCAATGGATTGACTTTATTATTATTATTATTATTATTTATTTTTGTTACCATTGGCAGAAGTATCCTCCGACTACTAGCACAGAGACTAATCTTTCTCGGGACCTTGGCTGCATTAAGGCTATCCCTCCCAGCACCATTTTTTTTATCAAACCTAAGGCTTGAACACGAAACCTTGAGATGAGGACCAACCGTAGTTGCCAGTCAGACCAACGGACGTTGGTTTTATTATTAAAATTCTAAGTTGTTCTGTTTTTGCATAAAATCAACAGAATAGCCATGGAGACAAATGGATTGACCCGCCATAGATTGAAAAACAATATTAAATAAATTTAATTATGATAAAATAACAATTAGTTTTATATTCTAAAATGTCTAAATTGTAATTTTCAAATGTCTTTACTATAGAACTATGGACATTTTTAGTGGTACAATCTAGAAGAAATATAAATGTGTCAAAGTGAAGCAAGATGACAAACTTGGATTGGCTAAAAAGAGTTGAGCCGGGTTGACTCATTTTTCCGATGAGTCAGAAAAATCTCAACCTGACTCAACCCATAACAGGTTGGTATATTGATCAATTTGACCTACATTTATTAAAAAAATAGAAAAATAGTAGAAAATACAATATATATTTTATTTGTAAAAACTAATTAAAGAAATAAAAAAATTATATGGAAAAAAATTGAGCCAACCGGACTCAAACCCACTTTGGTATGCTTTTTAAGTGAATCAAAATTATTTGAGAATAATATTTTGCAACCCAATCCACTTGTGAGTCTAATTGGGTCAAGATAGCTCATAGGTTACTCTACATATTACCATCTATTAAAAAATGGATTCATATTTGTTTATAAAAGCTTTTCAATGATGGAATACATAATACCTTCATAGTTAATGATATCTTGAGGGTGAGGCTTGATTGTGCAAAATCTTATAAAGATGGTTCCCTTCTGGCTCAGTGTTTCGATGTTTGTTGGGTTTTCCTTTGTGAGTGTTGGATTAAAGTTAATTGCAATGGTGTAATTGAGGGTCTTAATGCCAAGACAACTTGAGTGTGCAAGTTGATGCCGAGGCAACTTAATTCATGATCATTTGGGAGCTTTTTCTCCTGTTATCTAGGCTGTAGTTTTATCCCTCAACAGAAACCTTGGGCTTTGCTTTATGGTCTGGAAGATGGCTTGGAGAAGAGGTTATAGGGAAATCATCCTTAAATCATACTTGCAAACAACACTCTAGTTACTTTCAGAGAGTTGCTCTTACTCTCATCCTTGCCACTCGCTAGTGTCTTAGGCTCTCTCTTTCTGTCCAATTGGAGGTCAGGTTGTTTGGAGACGTGTAATGTGTTCTAAGAAGCTGACTAGGTGGTGGATACCCTTGCAAAAAAATAAAACATGGTATCTCTTTGAGTAGTAATTGTATTAAGTTACGAGAGTTTTAATACGAGAGGGTGAAAGGATTAAATCTGAACCATACAACTATACAGGGATGGTTGAGATTAAAAGTTAATTAGTAGTTATATGATCACTTAAAAAAGTCATATAATGTTTTAATCTTGATTATTCATAATTTGGTCTTATGACTATAATTCGCTACTCTCATCCTCTCATAATAAAAGTTCTCTCACTCGATATGCTCTCGTGTTTGATAATCCCTTGTCTTTTATTTATTTGCTTTGTTGGTTGACTAATGATTTATTTCGTTTCCTCGTGGGTTTTAAGTGTGTTTGTTTGTGCTTCTAGGCAACCCTTTTATTAAAAAAAAATAGACTTAAATATGTTTTAGTCCCCTAAGTTTAAGAAATTATTGCTTTTACTCCCTCGTTTTTAAAACGTAACTTTTTAGTCATTCATTTTTAAAATATGTCACTTTTAGTCCCTGATGTTATTTTTCAATTTGAAAAATATTTTTTAAATTTATATTTTGACCCCTCATCATAAATCTCAATTCTTACCTTACCCCCTTTCTCTTAACTTCTAAGGATTTTTTAAATTTATATTTTGACCCCTTTCAAAATTAAAAAATATTTTTTAAATTTAAAATATGACTTCAGAGACTAAAAGTGACACATTTTTAAAAATAAGAGACTAAAAAATTGTATTTTAAAATTGGGAGACTAAAAGCAACAATTTCCTAAACTTAGAAACTAAAAACATATTTAAGCCAAAAAAATATATAATAATCTTAATAAATTATTTTAATTAGTTTTTTTGGTCAATAATTAGTTTAGAAATATTGTAATCGTCGTCGTCGAGTTAGGGGGTTGGACCGGGTCGAACCCACCCCACTGAAAATCCCTTCCTGTGTTCCGGTCGTCGTGATAATCTCCATCTTGCTCCTTCAAATTTCAATGGCGACACTAACACTGCCATTGACACAGACGCAACACGTTCCTTTCACTCTCAGAAGAACCCTCACACTCACACTCCGCGCACACCCTCTCACCTCACACACCTTTTCCTCTCTCCCCACTACTGTTGCAGACCCTCCCCAACACCACCACCACCACCAACAACAACAACAACAACAACCCTGTTCCCTCCCACACGCGTTTCTGGTGGACAAGCTCCTCTTCCGGTTGAAGCAAGGCGACCTCTCTTCCCTCCGCAACCACCTCCTCCACTGCCCCGACCCATCCTCCCTCCTCCCCCAACTCCTCCACCGATGCCGCAACCACCCCTCTCAGCTCAACCACCTCATCCACTCCATCGCTTCCACGTGTCCCCACCTCACCCCTTCCCTAACCCACCTCCTCCTCCTCCACCGGAACCTTCCAGAAGCCCAGTCCCTCCTCCTCCGCATGATCCGCAAGAGCGGCGTTTCCCGCCCCGAGATAATCGATTCCCTAATAACCGCCTCAACCAACAACCACCCCAACAACTCAAACGGCGCCGTTTTCGACTTGCTGATAAGGACCTACGTCCAAGCTAGGAAATTGAGAGAAGGGTCTGAGGCATTTCGCTTGTTGAGGAACAGAGGCTTTCGAATCTCCATCAATGCCTCCAACGCCCTCCTCGGCGCACTCGTTAAGGTTGGCTGGGTTGACTTGGCGTGGACCGTGTACGAGGATGTCGTGGCAAGTGGGACCCACGTGAATGCCTACACCCTCAACATCATGGTCAATGCTCTGTGTAAAGATGGAAAATTGGATTCTGTTAACGCTTTCTTGTCTTCCATGGAAGATAAGGGGGTTTTCCCTGATACTGTCACCTACAATACAATGATTAATGCGTATTGTCGAAAGGGGCTTGTGTGTGAGGCTTTTGAGTTGATGGATTCTATGGTTGGTAAAGGGTTGAAACCTGGGCTTTTTACTTATAATTCTATTATCAATGGCTTGTGCAAGGAGGGAAACTATGAGAGGGCAAAGGTTGTTTTGGATGAGATGTTGGGGGTTGGATTGTGCCCTGATGCCGCGACTTTTAACCCCTTGCTGGTGGAGAGTTGTAGGAGGGAGGATGTTTGTGAGGCTGAGAGGGTTTTTAGCGAAATGTTGCGCCGTGCGGTTGTGCCTGATTTGATTAGCTTTAGCTCGATCGTCGCGGTGTTCTCTAGGAAGGGGGAGCTCGATCGGGCATTGGCGTATTTCGAGAGGATGAAGGATGCTAGGTTGGTTCCTGATACAGTGATTTATACTATTCTTATTGATGGGTATTGCAGGAAGGGAGACATGTCTGGGGCGATGAAGATTCGGAATGAGATGGTGGAGCGCGGTTGTGTTATGGATGTGGTTACTTATAATGCCCTGTTGAATGGGTTGTGCAGGGGGAAGATGCTTGTTGAGGCTGATGGGCTGTTTAAGGAGATGGTGGAGAGGGGAGTTTTTCCTGATTTCTACACACTAACAACCCTCATTCATGGCTATTGTAAGGATGGAGACATGAATAAAGCACTTGGTTTATTTGAGACTATGACTCAAAGGAGCCTTAAACCTGATGTTGTGACGTATAATACATTGATGGACGGCTTCTGCAAGATAGGCGAAATGGAGAGAGCGAATGAGTTGTGGCGTGACATGATAAGCAGGGAAATATTTCCCAACTACATATCATTTAGCATTTTGATAAATGGGTTTTGCAGTTTAGGCCTTGTGTCTGAAGCATTCAGGTTGTGGGATGAGATGAAGGAAAAAAGTATTAAACCCACCCTAGTTACTTGCAACACCATAATAAAGGGCTATTTGCGGGCCGGCGATGTGTCGAAGGCAAATGACTTCTTGAACAAGATGATTTTGGAAGGAGTTTCCCCGGATTGCATTACATATAATACTCTTATCAATGGTTTTGTAAAGGAAGAGAACTTTGACAGAGCCTTTTTCTTGGTTAATAAAATGGAAGAACAAGGGCTACTGCCTGATCTTATAACATACAATGCAATCCTTGATGGATACTGTAGGCATGGCAGAATGCAAGAGGCTGAGATGGTACTACGTAAGATGATTGACAAAGGTATCAATCCCGATAGATCAAGTTACACATCATTGATAAATGGGTATGTCTCTAAGGACAATCTGAAAGAGGCATTCCGTATCCACGATGAAATGCTGCAAAGGGGATTTGTGCCAGATGACAAATTCTAGGAATTTTGCTGTTGCTGCTGTTAGAACATTGCAGTCCTTTGTTCTAAATTCTGAATATGAAGGTTGGACATTCTATCTTTAAGCGTCATCAACTAAATTTTGCCTCGTTATGTTATAAGCATTGGTTTTGTATCCTTGTGATGATTACTTATTCAGATGTATATTTGTTGTGTTAGGTCTAGTTGTTGACAATGTCTGTGCCTTTCCTTGGTCCAGGTTCTGTGCATAAAAAAAAAAAAAAAGGCACAACCCTGGTGCATGCCAGTTGTGCCCCAACATGTAAGTTAAGCCTTGGTGCTTTGGTTGGTGACAGAGAGAAAATGGGGAGGTGTTTGTTACTTTGTTTCTTATAACTATGCAATTATGAATGCCTTGCTGCTGCTTTTTTTCATGCTTGTAACTATAATATTTAATGATGGGTCCTAGGCTATATCAGGCATGATTCGTATGTATTTTTTTGGGTATTTGACTAAACAATGAGATTCTATGTCATGACTTTCAATTTGAACAGAAGAATCCTGTATGTTTGTTTTGGATGCTTGGAAATGCTGCCATCCTTGTTTCTAACTTCTAAGCATGGTTTGCAGGAGGGAGACTCCACCTTCTTTCATGAACTTCAGACAAATATTTTTTGTAAGTATGCTTTACCAGGAATTGAGATTACTAAACAGGGAGGCAATGTGGTTTTTGTAAACACAACTGGGGTCTGGGACTGCTGGTTTAAGAACTAAACTGCTTTAGTTGTCATATTCACTCTCCAATCAGTTAAACACAAATTGATTTGGCATTTCATGTGACGATTACATGGAATTCATAGTTTCTATTTTATTGAAGGGGTATCCCTGAAGTCATTGCAATTATGAAGAATAATAGCATGGGAGTTAAAGCATTCTTCTTCCTTGTTCTCATACATACTTGAGAGTGGGTTCCACTTCCCAGTTACCACCTAATGTCCAGCTCAATTTTTTTTTTTATTGCAGCTATCTGTACCAATGAAAATGGCAGTTTATTTAACAGTTATATGCAGAAAAACGAGAATGAATTGGTTGTGGCTGGTTGGACTGAATATAATCATACCCATCTATGGGGTATACTCTACAGTCTACATGGATGAAGCACATGATGCCCCTTTTGACAGTTAAAAAGGCAAACATCAAATTGTATAGGTTACTTTCTTTTTTCTTTTTTGAAGGTGATCCATATGGAGTTGCCTTCTCAATTTTGAACTCTTTCTGAAGCCAATTGATCAACCATATATTATCTGACTCTGGTATTGTTAAAGTCGATTTGTTGGTATATCTCACTAGTTAAGAGGAATGTAAAGGTTTAAGTGCATAAATTGCCGCATAAGCTGCCTCTAGTTCTTTTTTATCACTGAGAATTGTTTATATGTGATCTGTGCAGGTTTTAGTTCCTGTGCGTGTGTGTGTGTATACATAGTTTTTTTTTTGGTCGAAACATAGTAGATTGTTAATCTGATATAAAAGTGACAGGAAGTTGTTTTTTTTGTTCAATTGACGGGAAGTTTTGTGGTCAGTAGATGAACAATCTGCTTGTTGGGCTTTGGTTGTTTGGCTTCGGCCTTTATGATACCCTACCTTTGACCAAAAAACAGGGTGGCGTGGATAAAAATTGGATTTTGAATTAGCCCATGAATGCTTGTTTTGTTGGAGGGAATTTTTAATAACACATACATAGTTTTTTATGTGCACATATATGTCCGTAGAACTATTAGTTCCGTGGGTTTATTTTTTTTTAACACACACATGCCGTGGAACTATTAGTTTCGCCGGTTGTAATTTTTCGCGGAACTATTAGTTTCGCGGGTTTATTTTTTTTTCCAACACGCACATGCCGTGAAACTATTAGTTCCGCGGGTTATAATTCTCTGCGGAAAATTACAACCCACGGAACTAATAGTTCCACGGCATGTGTATGTTAGAAAAAAAATAAATCCGCGGAACTATTAGTAATAGTTCGCGGAAATGTGTTAGTTCCGCGGAAATATATGTATACATAGAAAATCATGCATGTGTTATTAGAAATTCCCTTTGTCGGATTTATGTGAGATTTGATAAAGAACATTTTAGTGTTATTCATGCATAGAACCCGTTTATCTTGCCATGTTGTGGGCTGGTGTTATCAAAAAGCTAGAACACTAGGGATTATATAATGCTAAATTATTATAGAATTTCACTAAATAATGATATTTATTCGAGTGTTGTTTTATATAATGCCTTAATGATTTGAGTGCTGTTTTATATTTTGTAGGATGAAATAGTTGATCAGTTAAATTTGATGTTAACCAACAAAATGTTGGTTGTAGTTTATCATGATCACTATTCGTTTAGGTAAAACTAAACTCTTGAATAGAACTTATGGTCAGTGCCATTAACCAGCTCATCGTTGGATTGAAGAAAATATAATAAAGGTGATCCAATACTATGTCTTCTTTTGAATTCCTTTGCCCGCCTTCGGCTTCTGACTAGGCTTGATTATGGGTTTATTTGGATAAACAGTTTGTTTAAGCATTTAGGGTATAAGTGCTAATGTGTTTATATGATAAACACTTATGCATAAGCTATTTTTATAATTAAAGAGAGAATGTGGTAAAACTAATTTTATATAAGTTGTAAGCTATCTTGATAAGCTATCCTGGTAAGTTTACGAAAATAAGTCCAAAATAGCTGTTAAACAAGTCAAACTGTTTTTATAAGCTTTGCTAAACAAGCTGACAAGTGCTTATGTTAGCTCAACTAAATTCTGTATAAGTCAATTCAAATAGAGTCTATAATTTCAAGCGCAGGACATACAGATGCTTTTAAAGAATGGATCAATTCACCTCCGCCAATAAGCCATCAATTTTCATATTCCATTTCATACCAGCCATATATAAGTGGATTAGTTAGCCGTGAGAGATTCAGATAATATATACTTGTAAGTTAAGATATCTATATCATCATCATTATTAAAAAGAAACAACAAACAAACACGTACAAACACACAACTTCCATTTATTAAATTAAGCAAAGGGCGTGTCGGCTTCTTGAATACTCAGATTCATGCACGAATCATCATGATCATAAACATATATATGGGACCTATTATGTCTAATGGGAAGGGAGTTGAAACTTGAAATCTTCCAAAGCCTTTCAAATTAAAGCAGCAGCTACAATATATGCCGAAAACAAAATAACACACAGCTACTACAGAAATGGATTATTACCGAATAAGGGGCAGAATCCATTCAAAAATATATGACTTGATCAAAACTGGGCTGATTCTATTTTTAATAAAATTTATGCATATCGTTAATAGTTTGAGTTATAAAAATTTAAAGTTAAGGAGCTAAAATTAAGAGATATTTTACAATATATATTTTTAAATTACTTATATCTCCAAAAACGCTTATTAAATTAAATAAAGAAATCTTATTCTTTATTAATATTGAAATAAATCCTTTTTTTTTGGGTCAAATATTGAAATAACTTTGAGCACAACCCCTAACCACTCAAAAATATATTTGGTCAAATTTTAAACTCAGTACTATTAGGCCTTGGGGACATAAGCCCAATTACCTCAACAACATCATCATTGCATTGTCTAAATAATATGGCACTATTCTTTGACCAAAAAAAATAATATGGCACTATTGGAAATAATAATAATATGGCACTAGTTTTTGACCCAAAAAAATAAAAATAAAAGATGACACTAGTTTGTTTCTAATTGACTCGTGTATATGCAGCACAACAATTATCCAAAGGACAACACTGAATGAGGACTTAATTAAGAAATTACTAATTAATGTCCCTGTAAATTGCATGCTCAGACAAATTCAACTTTGCCTGAGCAATCAAAAAAAGCTTAATATTCAACCTGCCACAAGACAATGTTTTTTTCCGTGAAATGTAAAGATAGAAACTGAAACTGCGGCTACACGATGTATATAAAGAACGGCTCAGAGGTCTGAGACTTATAATGATGATGGAATTGATAATGATGGTTGGGGGTGAAAATGCTCATATTGGTTAAGGACTGAAAAAATTCCAACTTTTTAATGAATAACAAAGGAGAAAATGTCAAAACAGTTTCATTGTCATTGCTATGATGAGATCATTTAATTTTGAGGAGATAGCCCAATATATATAAACTGTAGAAATGGATAAGTATGTGGTCATCATTTACTAACTATATGCTTATAAAATATATTATCTTTAATTATTTGGTTCTTTAATTTTCCTTTTCTTTGACTGAATAATCATCTGTTCCTTTCAATTTTATCATACAAAATAAAAACTGTAGAAACAATATACTGAGTATAAGCCAAGTTTCATTGTTCTTCATTAATAGTACTTAAAAATAAATAAATAAATAAATGTCCCTGCAGCAATTATTTGGCTCGGAGAGGGACTTGTTTTGAATTTTGTACATATTATGTTTTGAATATGGCATTTAGTAAAGAGCTGTTAACTATGATTATGAAAGTTGGAAAAAAAAAACATAATTTGACAATATAAGACAGATAACACGAGAAGCACTAATTCATTGTTAATTAATTGATATTTAATAGGTTAGAATGTAAGAGTAAAACATTTAATTTGTGAGCATTACACATGATCAAAATCTCATCCAAATTCATCTTGATGTGAAATATATGACTAGTCCTGCAGATTAACTCTGCGCTCGGCCCCTTTCAAACTGCAAAATTTAAAATCCCACTCTAATAAACTTGATATTGATTGTTTAATTAAAAAACAAAGCATATTAAGTTATAGGAATGGCACAATTGCTATATAGGTGATTTAGATCATAACAGTTAATTCTGATAGTAGCTAGGCGTACATTTTTATTTTTATTTTAAAAATTTGTTGAATATTTGAAAGAAAAAAATTATAATAATGACATTAGAATTTCATTTAAAATTTTCTAGATTACATATCTAAGTTCTAATATTTCAAGCTCGTGAGCTGCTTAATTAATAAATTTTGAGCCTTTATTTGGTGGAAGCAATAGTGGTTCAAACTTTATTTTTGTCCTGGCTCCCTTGTGATCTTCCTGCGGTTGTGGCCACTGGCCATGCACTGATGTCAGATCAACTATTTTTTTGTTTGATTTTGTTTGTTAATTTCTTGCTTGATGGGGTTTTCTTAACAAATCTGATGTATATATATGAATTATCATATATTCTTTTGTTTTGAAGTTATGTCATTGGTTAGACCTTAAGGAGATAAATTAAGTACTACTTGAATGAGGGCATCACAAATCAACAACCCAAAGTGAGGAAATTACGAAAGATCAAAATTGTCAATAGTTCTTCAATACGAAAATCAATGGTGTCGATCATCTTCAAAGTTTGGTTCTTGAATTTTTAAAGAGACTTTCTTTATAGGGTGGTAATTTTCTTTACATTTTCTTGCCTACTGTAACACTAAACTACTAGTGTTTCTTCCTTCACCCCTCCAATGTTTTAAGCAAGATATATAGATCCGGTAATGCACAAATTTTATAGTTGTTGATCTACCAACTGATTCTGTCAAGACAATTAACACACAATTATAATTGTTAACAAAATATTGACACATATAACATTGACTTCGCTTATCAAAAAAAAAAAAATATAACATTGACTTCTCTAAATTTTACTCTGTTTCCTTTAAATTTGTATATATATTCGTTAAAACTGAGTCATAAATACCTCTCTCTCTCTCTCTCTCTACGAGATCTTATATAATTTGTATTTATATATAACTTATGAATTAGAAAATATAGGGATTAAAACATCACAATTAGAAGTTTTTCAACATGTAAACAACACACGAGTTTCCGGCCTATACATTATTGGAATTTTGAAATACAATTTGATATTAAACAATCAACTAAATGAATACGTCAAAACTATAGTTTTTTGTGGCTCTATATATACATAATACTTTCTTCTTAAAAAAATTAATAAACCATTTTCATGTTATTTGAAAATTCATAAACTTGATTACTTGGTGTCTAGTTTCATATATATATTTGGAATCAAATTATAAATCTCACAAAAAGAACAAATGTAAATTTATTGTGTCTATTCTATAATTAATTTTATAAATTTAAAGGGATGTCCTGAGATCCATTTAAGGAGTTGATCTCTCCCAACATATGTTTTTCCATACACATAGCAAGTGATCAAACCCCCGACATCATGCTTAAGGGACACAGGTATCTACTACCTGTGCTACACCATGTTGGTATGCAAATATTTAAGATAGTGCTACTAATTAATACAGAGTACATGAACATAATCCAGTCAAACCAAAAACCCACAAAGTGACCAAAGTGACATTTAAAAAGTATTTTTTTCAGTAACCTACATGGTCTCAAAGGGGTATCAATCATGCCAGGAATTCTCCAGTAACTCATCAGTCTCAAAGTAGTAATTTTTAAAAAACACTATTATATACAACAAGCCCCATCACATACATCCCAACAGATTAAACCCTCTATTTCTCAACCCTCTATTAACAAACCAATTCCATGACAAAGTCTTGATGCTTGCAATTACATCAATTACATTAGCAGAATCATCCCTAAAAATAACATTGTTTCGTGATATTCATAAAACTCAAACTGTGGCTATCCAAATCACATGTCTACTCCTGCGCATTTCCCTTCCTTTAACTATTCCTACAAAATCCAAAAAATGGTTAATTCCATCACGATGCACTGGGTCAACTGCACCTGACCACAGATTGATAGCCGACCACACTTGGTAGGAGAATCCAAACGTGAAGAACAAATGGGAACAACTTTCAACATCCCTGTTACACAAACACGAGTGTTACCCAAATTAAGAAATGGAATCATCCTAGGAGATAGGACTTTCGTTTTTTTTTTTTAAAGTTTCGGTTTTCCTTTTTCTTTTTGTAATTTGCTTTAATTCTACCAAAAAAACATAAGAAATATTATTGGAATCATTAGCAAGTGACCGTATTAGTTACATGTGGAATATTTTACGTACGTACCTTATAGAAATATAGAAAGTTGCAATAATTGATGAAGTCATATTCATACGTGGGACTTACGTACGTAGGATTGCAATCGCATTTATACGTATGCATCTTCTTTTAGATATATACAAGAACTTATACGTACTCCATTGTATATGGATAACAGAGTTGATTTATCTACTTGTATATGGAACTAGTAGTAGCTACAAATATAGAAAGTATAATCCTTTCATACACAAGTATGAATGATGTGAATCCAAACCATGTATTCAAAAAATTCTCACATTTATATTATTTGCATATTGTAAAACATGCTCAAATTTTATAAAACAAAAAACTGCAGCATATATTTTTGTTTTTAATATCCAAATTCAAACATAATTCTGTGCGAGTTTAATATATATTGTTCATATAGTTAGTGAAAACGCAAAGGGGGGAGGGATAGAGAGAGACGCGCGTCGTGTCTCAAATAAAATATTTCACGAAAAGGAAAGAAAAGTCAACACTTCTATTTTAGATGTTTGACATTAACTAATAAATTTATTTTATTTTATGTAGAATTCATTATTTATCATACTTGAGGCTTGCACGATGGAAGCCAATTAATTAAAAAAAAAATTGTATGGATACAATTTATAATAGGAACAGAGTTTCTCAAATTAAAATCATCAATTGAAGCTTTTGGCCAACATAAAGTAGTATCATCATTTTATTAAGTCTTGTGGGATGTCTTAAATTTCTTTGTTTTAGTGTGTTAAAAGTTTAATTTCTCTAAAGGTTTTATTGGTGTACAAAAATCGATTTATATCGCACCAATTAAAACATTATAATAGTCAATTATTATTTGTTTTTCCATATAAATTGATAATGACAAGGATAAAGATTGCAAAGTACTATTGGTATATCCTCGTTTATCATGCAGTCTTGCAGTATTAAAATTGAAAAATCCTAAACAAACACACTCCTTCATAATATTGCAACAACCCAAAACAAAAATAACTATAAACTTGGCACGGAGTCAAGGGGGGGCATTTTTATTTATCTTAGAAAACGGTTTTGGACTTTCCTCGAATATTCAATGCCCGTCCCTCAAATAAAAACCATTAGATTAAGATGCCCAAAAATGACAAATTCATCATGTGTCTAATTCATGACTTATAAAAAAAGTTCTTTTTCATTTTTTATATCGAAAAAGGTCACAATGATCACTAGTCTTCACGCGTCACCTCCTTTAATAAAATAATAAAAGTTCCCAACTGTCGCTTTATTATTTTGTCACATGCCCAAAACTACAAGAAAGATGAGACTATATTCTACAATAATAATTGGAAGTCTTACAGGAGTACACAAATAGAAATTTATATTGAAATATATTTTGAAACGTTTCCGGCCCCAATTACACTATTTAATTTAATAATTCGCAATATTCACAGAAAACGTATATATATCTCAAATGATGTTTCTATTGCAGCAAGTATCGTATAATATGGAATCATTTTGTTTTTTATTGATTTGTTTATTTTCTGCAATAGCAAATTTTTACCATGAAAATTAATAATGATATATATTCTTTTTAGTTTCTGTTCTGCTTTTAGTATTCAATTTTTCTTCTTAACGGTGGAGTGAGCTTATTTTCTATTTTGTTTTTTCTAGTTACAACTTAGTCAATGAAAAAAGGACATAAACTTCTTCAAAACTATATATATGTAAGGATTGCTTTTCGGTTGTTCTATTGACAATGTAAAAGTCAGCCATACGTTTTTAGTGCCTTGAGAATAAATTGTACGGATATCTAGCAAACGAGTTCTCGTTTAATTAAGTTCCTATGTTAGTTCATGGTGAAGGCTAAGGTGGAATAGTTTTTAAGTGATGTATGGTGGAATAGTTTTTAAGTAGTTTTGGAATAGTTTTTATATCTCTTGGATTTAGCTAAAAGAAAATCAATGGTTCAGATCACATGGAAAAAAAAAAAGAGAATAGCAACCTTGCCCACACACAATCACTACATCTCTCCACTCTCTCACAAACGATTCATCAGATGCTCCATGTAGCGCCGATCGAGAACAGAAAACCCACCTCCGGCAATGGATCTGCTGTTGGAGAATTTGCGGCATCACGAACATTTCGAGCACCAGCGATCGATCGAACACAACTTCACCGGGAGCAAAACAAAACATAGGAACATAGTATAAAACCTGAGGCGTGTGTAAACACTGTCCTTAAGGATTTATCCGCGGTGTGTCGCGCAAATCTTCCAGGATTCAACAGGCTCTTCCGGCGATAAATATACCGAGCTATCTGAACTCGAGAAAGAAAACAAGGCGGATGTAACCCAGGAAAAATAAGACAATTTAATTGCACCCAGAAATAATTAGATGGAGAAGAAGTAAGAAAAAAATTTATTGAAGAAAATGACCAGAGAGAGGTGGAAGGCGTAGAAAGGAAGTGATCAAGGGCTCAGCTAAATAAGGCCACGGATAAAAAGGATTTTATCATCTCATAAAAAAAATATGTTTGAAAAACCGAAGCAAAGAAAAAGGACAGTAGGCAACGTGACTTTGTGCTTATCTCATCAAAATGTTGGTGGCATAAAATTAGGAGATAAACTAGGATGCATAACGTTCTAATATTTTTAAAAGAAGATCAAAGCAAACTGCACTTTGAAAGTGCACCCCAAGTATCGGATTCGATCAACGGAACAGAACGTGGTCCTTGTCCTTATAACTAGTCAAAGCAAGTTATATTAATATAACAAGGCTAACTTTAAAATAAATATTAATAATAAATTTACAACATCTGCCACGACAACAACGGTGCCGACGGCTTAGGGTGGTGCTCCGACGTCGCAATATGGTTGTCGTTGACGGTATTGAGTTATGGCTATCTCTAGCATCACAGTCTATTAAGAAAATTATTGAAATCAACCTATATATGCTCGGGACAATGGCTGGAGGTACTGCTGATTGCCAATTTTGGCGAAAAAATCTTGGGATCAAGGTAATCTAGGCAACCTTCTATCTTGCAAGCTTTGCTTTTGTCTTTGTTGTTAATAAGTTATGTTTATAGGTTCTTATTTTTATTGTGGTTTGTTTTGCATATCATTAGGTTCCTATTCACATTTAGAAACTGCTTTTACATCTCCAGCTTCCACATTGGATGTACCAAAAAATGGGTATGACTAGCTTGATCAAGTAGATTAAAAACTCTAGAAGAATGCTAGTTAATATGTAACTAAAGCAATTGTCAAATAATTCTAGACGAATGCTGGTTTATAGAACCTGTATCAGTAACTATTTATCTTATCTTATTTACTTATTGGAAACTACAATAACTAGTTGAATAAAACAAACAACAGAGCTATGGTGCAGGAACTTAATACTCTGTTACCCTCACTAGTACAAAAATAGGAATAAAACAACCAACAGAGTTATGCTTATGCAAGCACTACCTGCTTCTGCTATAATATTATGTAATGATTTCTTTTCTTGCTTTCCTGCACCATTTGATTTAAGTTGATCATGAAAACACCTTGTTCATGTTATAATCATCTCATTTCTTTAATACTGTTGTTGGGTTTGGTTATTGAATTTAACGAAGTACAGTTTGACATTAACTTTGAACTAGTTTGAAGTGCTGCATGTGTTATGTGTTACGTCTCACTTCTTTTTGTTCTCAAAGGAGTGCAATAGATGCCATAAAGGTGAGAACTCTAAATTATATACTATCCACGAAAGTGACATAATATATTCAAGTTCTAACTAATCTTTTATTATTATTTGTACCTAAATGTATATAGGTACAACAAGTTCAAACCTTTACTATGTTGCATTAAAGGATCTCGTCATGCTCTCAACAAACACTACTTGGTCCTTGTGGAAGCAGGTATGCGTATCAAATTCCTCTGACTTTCATAAAGCATATGTGATGGGTTAATATGAAACTTAATTTTTTATCATATATAAGCATTATTTGAGTTCTAAAAATTAATCTATCATGTAATCTGTGTAAGAGCCTTTTATTTTTAGGTGGTTCATGCAATTTGCCATGCTCCAGAACTATATACAGTCTTGCTTCATATCTGATACATGCTCTGATTTTATCTTTGTAGGTATTTTGGTTCCAAAACTTAGATCCAGAACTATACAGCAAGCTATTTGAGGTTTTGCATCTGGCGCTCGTTGTAAATATGAAATCTAAAAACTCTACATGAGAATTGAAATACTGAAATGAATCTATATCAGAATTTGTTTTTTTTTCTCCACCCCCAAATTGTAATCAAGTAGTTTAAATATCCTCTTCACTTATGATTGAAGGGCGATTGGTTATTGCTTTTAATATCTATAGTGTTAACATATGAGCTTTTCATTAGGTTCGGTACAGGTGTAGTACTGCTAGTATAAGCCCAAGTACATTGATACAAGTAGTTTAGATGGAGAGATGATTTCTTATAAATAAGTGTCTTATAAATAAGTGCATACTGTTAGTGTTTTATTACTTGTTGAAGTTGCATGCACATGTTTAGCATTTTGCTACTCATTGATAGTTGATTGTTTGTTAGCTCATTTGTATATATAACAATGGTTGTTTTGAGGTATAATTTAAATAGCTCACTGTTTTTGTGGTATTTGTTGTTGTTCTGAATTAATAGACTGCAAATGAGTATTTATTCTAAAGTCTAACAAGGAGGGGATATGAAAAACTGAATCTGCTTAAAAAAAACACTTTGTTTTAAGCATATTTAGATTTGTACTTTGTGATATATTAATTAAGAATACAATTTGATGTTTTAAGCATATTTATTTTATTACTGTTTTTTATTTATATTAGTAGTAATTCAATTATATTAGGTAGACAACAACAAACAATTAAATGTTTATAAAAAAAATTACCGAGGGCTAAGCCCTTGGTAATAGGTAACCGAGGGTTTAGCCCTCGGTAATAGGGACCAAATAGTAATTTTAAAGAGCTGTTCTTTTTACGGAATTACCGAGGGCTTAGGCTTAGCCCTCGGTAATTCCGTGAAAAGAACAGGTCTTGTTGGAGTGATATACCGAGGGCTTAGCCCTCAGTAATTACCGACAACTTTTGGGGCCGTCGGTAAAATTTACCGATGAGCAATTTTCCGATGGTCTCGTGGCCATCGATAAATTATATAATGTTAAATTTTACCGTCGATAATGGAATCTTTTCTTGTAGTGCCTCACTAAAGGCCAAAATTAATAGTCCCAAAAGATATGTACGTCTTTAATTTTTGGGTCGCTACAATTTTATTTTTCCATGAAATTTTAAACTTAGTTATTTTTACAGGTTTCTTTTACGCCGAGGACATAAAAATGGTACGCGAATTATAACCTGCCATTGGACTTTACGGGTATCTGAAAAAGAAAATTCAAAGTAGCAAATTGGCAAAATGAAAGCCATAAGCTTGGTCTTAAACCGACAACGTAGCTAGGTTCGATTAATATCAACCTCTGACGAAGGGAAGTTATAACTTGTGGCTTTCAGTGACTTACAGACTTTGTCTATATTATGGAACTAATTATAGTTGGAAAGAACCAAACGAATTACCTACTGATTTTGAAATACATTCTTTAATATTGAATATTAAATGAGTTAGTTGGGCTAATAGATTAAATCAGTAATAAAGATCAAATCACGGATTGGAGAAGTCAACAACTTCAAGCTTAGAATGACTTTTGACCAAAAAAAAAAAAAAAAAAAAAGCTTAGAATGACTTTGATTAATTGGGTTGATCTGTTTTATATTTTTGGGTGACGTCGTTGGTACAATTGGCAGAGTATAATTATGAAACTGAACTGCTGGAGCTAGCTTCAGTCGTTGAATAATGATAAAATTTGTAGATTTAAATATATTTTTAGTTTTTTATTTTTTACTCAGGTCTATTTTTAGTTTTTTATTTTTAAAATGTATCTTTTTAGTCTTTTATTTTTTATCAAAAATAATTTTTTTTAGTCTTTTGGGTCATATTTTAAATTCAAAAAGTATCTTTTAAATTTATACTTTGACCCCTCCCAAGTCTGATGCTCATCTTAACCCATTTTTTTGTTCTCCTCCCCCTCCATTGATGCACCGCGTCCCCTGCACGACCAAGGGAGGCTGCGCACAATGGCGAGAAGGGAGGCGGCCACTGCGATCGCATAGGGAGGAGAACAAAAGAGAGGCCGCATCTCATGGTGGCTTCGAGGGAGAACGTTGGAACTACTCCTAGAGGGGATGGAGGGCCGCGGTGCATCAGTGGAGGGAGAGGAGAATGAAAAAAGGGATTAAGATGAACATCAGACTTGGGAGGGGTCAAAGTTTAAATTTAAAAAATACTTTTTCGAATTTAAAATATGGTCTGAAAGACTAAAATAGACCATTTTTAAAAAATAAAGAATTAAAAAGACACATTTTAAAAATAAAAGACTAAAAATAAACCTCAATAAAAAATAAAAGACTAAAAATATATTTAAGCCAAATTTCAATATCGAGACGAAAACATCGCATGTACTTGAGTCTTAATATATATCATTTTAATTAGGTTTGATTGTTTTTATAAACCGCTTTTCTCATAAATGTGAAAAAATTTGTGCTTATTTATCACTACAAGAAAAGGCTGAGTTAGCTATGGGATATTACCTACGGCCAAGAAAAAAATTAAAATTAGGAGCTAGAGAGATTTAGAGATATGGTCGAAGAGGATCCAAATCCTATAATTCAGTCCAAGATTTTAACATTTTTTTATCTAAGAACCAAATTATATATAATTGATTAATATTAGTTAAACTTGTATAAGCCTACCATATTAAAGAAAAAAAGTGTTTTTTTTATACACCTTATGTGAGAAAGACAAAAAGGAGAGAAAAGTGATGAATGTGATATGTAGGTGATACGATTTGATAAAAATCAAGAAATATATATAAATAGATCATGAGAGGTGTTCCATGGATGTTAAAATTAACTTTTTGGGTGTCTTGTATCATTGTTCTAAAAATTATTAATCTTTCATCGCGCATATATAAACACTTAAGAGCTTTGCCATATATAGTAATTTTGTGTCAACAGAATATTCCAAAGTATTTTACACGCAGTTTAATAATAATGTGGTGAAAATGATACTCTGCAAATGTTTTTTCAAACCTTCTTTTAGGTTTTAGACCCAAAAATGTCCATAAACATGAATACCCCCCGCCCCCCAAAAAGAGTAAAATCTTAATGGCTTAAATATGTTTTTAGTCTCTTATATTTTATTTATGTTTATTTTTCGTCCCTCATATTTTAAAAATATTATTTTAGTCCCTAATGTTTTGAAAATGTGCCACAATTAGTCCTTTTTCTTGAAATACGAGGGACTAATTGTGGCACATTTTTAAAATATTAGGGACTAAAATATCAATATGAGGGACTAATTATAACACATTTTTAAAATATTAGGGACTAAAATAATATTCTTGAAATATAAGAGACGAAAAACGAACATGACTAAAAAACGAAGGACCAAAAACATATTTAAGCCAATCATAATCAACAACTCCTTTATTAGTATATTGGAGAGAGGATAAAGGTAATCAACTTTAGGTTTGAATCTACATGTACCAATATACTATCTCCTTCCTTAATTATAAGAGGTTTTTATCTAATTCTCTCTCACTAAGAAAGTTAATTAATATAGTTTAAAGTATTAAATTTGTCAATAATATACATTGTGTTTCCAAAACTATCCATAGTAGTATCTCTCTTTTTCCACTTACTCTCTCTCATTTAATTAATGCATTATCCTCTCTCTTCTCCATTTATCATAGGAGAGAGATAAAAAATGTTTATAATAAATAAAGATAATTTGGGTAAAAGAGAAATTAATACATAGTACATTTTCAAAAGCCTCTTATAAAAAAGGACAATTAATAAACTTGCTAAAAACCTCTTATAATTAGTCACGGAGGTAGTAATTAATACTACAATAGTACAAAAGGGGGCACATGGTCAAGGGGTTAAGCTTGTGATGTTCGTGTGTGCAATGCAAGTGACCCCAATATGGTGTGTCCTGAAATTAAAGACCCCCCCACACATCACGAGCGAGAGAAATTAAATTGAAGAGAAATGTTCAAAGCCGGCATGGTTGACCAAACCACCGACCCCTCCCACCTTCAATTTCCCCCAAAAAGCAAAAACTTCAAAAACAAAATAATTTCATTCAAATTATAAAAAGTCAATTCCCCATACCATGATCATCTCTCTATATATACTTAATAATCTCTCCTTCCTTTCCCGAATAGTCTCTCTTCTCTTTCTCTCTTTGTGTGATCTCTATTGAAAATGGGAAACGCAGTACTCACTCCATGTTTTCAATTACACAACACAAACAAGTCCTCCTCATCATCACATGTGAAGCTAATATTCTGGGAAGGAACAACAAGATCCTTAAAAGGGAAACACATAGCCGGCGAGATAATGTTCGAGTTCCCGGAAATGATGGTTTGCCACGCGGATTCCTTCTTCATAGGACACCCAATCCCAGTCCTCTCCATAGATGACACCCTCACGCTAGGTCAAACCTACTTTGTTCTCCCCATCGACCGCTTCGGCGCGTGTGGCGCCACGCTCTCCGTCTCCTCCATCGCCGCCTTTAAATCATCATCAACAACAACAAACAACGACAACAAGTCACCTATCAAGTTTGGGAGCAATAATAAGTGTCCTTTTGAGTATTTGAAGGGTTCTAATGGAAGGGTTTTGATTAAGGTTATGCCTGAGTTCATTACTGGCCTAATCATCAATGATGATAAAGAGAATAAAAACATCAATGGTAGCCCATGTAGCAATAGCTTCTTGTGTAGTACTCCTGAGTTGCAAAAGCACTATGAGCAGCTTGTGAGGTCTAAGGATCAGGTTTGGTCGCCTAAGCTTGAGACCATTTCGGAATACAAGGTTAGGTTTTCGCCTTGCAGGTTCATTGGCTTAGAATGGAAAGAAAAAGAAAAGTCATCAGCACCAGGGGAATTGATGTTTACTAGATGATAATTAGTTAGTTCATGTGTACCATGTGTTAATTAAAATGTTAATTGTTAATTAATTAGTTGATATATATATATATATACATGTATACAGTAATTGTTTCTGGCTTCATCAGTATAATTCATTTGTCACGCGCTTTTGATCCTCCTTATTTATAGTTTAATTTTGTGGAAACCATCTATGATAATGATGAAAATTAATTAATTGTTTCATGTCCTCATGTCCATGTACAAAAAGAAAGCTTGAAATTAACTTGGATTCCCCCCCACCCAATTAACTTATAGATTCATATTGTATTATTTACACACTGAAATACCTTCTAAGATCACGGACATTTTACCCACACACCCATATCTATTGATTTCTTGATTAATTCTATTTCATAATAACATGTACGGTTCAGTACTCTAATTTGTTCCGGTGAGGTTTGTAGTGACATTTAGCTTCTATCTAAATAGCTTAATTTACCAACAAAAAAAAGAAGTAATATATGCTGGAGAAACAAACGATTAAAATTGGTTACCCTTTTTCTATATATATAAGAGGCCAAGTTAACTTCCAAGAGGTAATTGGTAATTAGGAATATTTAGCCTTGAGAAAGCTAAAGGACTAGAGGAATTACCCGTCCGTTTGTGGCATTTGTCTGCGGAAGCTGGTTAAGTTTAAGCATCTTGAGAAAGCATGCATAATATTGCGCCTTGAGAAAGGCTAGCTAGGGACAACTTGTATTATACCTTGGTCCAGTTTGGATAAATTTATTCATAAGCACTTCTAGTATGTGTTTTTTAACTAACAATTTCTCACATAAGTTAAATTTAACTTTTATTCTTCATATTTTTCAAAAACTATCTTTTTTAATTTCTCTAAGCACCTGTCTATTTATTATTTACCATTTAGTGGCTGTTTGGTTTAGATTCTCAAACGGACGTTTGTGGCCAAAAATTGTGTTTGACTGGTCAAACAGTCAAACACGATTTTGGCCAAAAGTGGATGTGTTTGTTTACCTTAACGTGAAAATTTGAAATGTGGTTTTGGGGTCCAAAATCAATTCTAGTGGAAGGAGGTCATGGGTTGCTTTTCCGTTTGCAAAACCACGTTTGGGTGTGGGACCCACAAAATTCTTTATATTTACACATCAAAAGTGATTTTACCTTTAGCAACCAAACACAATCAATTCTTCTAAACACACTTTTAAAATATCATTACCAAACACAAATCAATTCTTCTCAACACAATTTTTTTAAAATCAATTTTTCAAACACAATTCTATCAAACACAATTTTGCAAAAATCTAAAACAAACAGACTCTTAACAGTTTTTTCTCTTTTATATATATATGAGAAAATTAAGATATAAAATAGGAAGACTAACTTCTCCATAAGTCAAAAACAGAAGTTTTGCATCTAAACAGGACCCTTATCAAAAGCTTGACCTCTCTAATTATCGTATTCAAGCATCTAGCTGCAACAGCTGTCCCGTGCAAGTTGCAACCCGACATACATTTTAAATAGGAAAATATTGCATAGACACCCAAGGGGTGTACACACCTAGAGAGATAAAGAGAGAGATGAGAGATAAATGATAGATGTGATAGGTGGTATGATATGACAAGAAGAGAGATATTAAAAGAGATGAGAGGTGTTGGATGAGTGTAGAAAATTATTGGATGTCTAAATATCATCACCCTTTTAAATAATGTTGTAGCCAAACTACAAGCAGCACTGATCGGTGCATTACATTACATTACTGCTCCTTGTATATAAAGGTGCTGCATCATCAATTCATGTTTTAATTTGGTCGCTGGAATCGCTTCCAATTAGACTCACCTATATATGTAAGGAAAACATACCAAACCTGTTGGGAGGAAGAGGATATCTATTGAAGAACAGCATTTCTATTCCTTAATTTGACACATGCATGCGCTTGATATAAGATTATCATTATACAAGAGTATATTTCATTTATTTATCACAAAATGAATTGCATTATCTCGCTAGCCATATATTATTTTTGTATTTTAGATAAAACATGCATGAATTGAAATTTTTTAATAGTTCTCTCGCTAAGAGAATATTCAGTTAATCTTTTAATTTCTATTTTCAGTATGTTTAAACATGTGAATGAACTACGTACAGTGGTTAGACATTGATTGGAGCTCTGTGCCTCTGATCAGGCTAGAATACTATTATGCTTGGGTGTTGGTAAACACATCTCACAAAATTTGTCATCCACTCTACTTCAACATGGAAATTCTAAAATTACCCTCTTTTAATATCACATTTTGCTTATTGAGATCCCGAAATCGCATTTCTTTTTCTGGAAACTGAAATTTCCAGAGGACAAAATTGTATTGCGGAAATTGGAACAAACAAAATTGTATTCTGGAAATTCCAATTTTTGGAAAAAAAAGTGAAAAACTGAGTTTTTATACATTTTGGGAACTTCAGTTTCCGAATATATTCCGGAAACTCTAATTTCTGGAAAAAATGTGATTTTGGGATCTGAAGTAGCAAAACGCGATATTAAAAAAGATAATTTTGAAAATTTCAAATTAAAATAGGATGGATGGTAAATTTTGTAGGGTATATTTACCATCGCTGCTTACAATTTGCATGGCCCAGTTTAGTGCCTGGTAACCAAAGTTACCCAATTAAAGCCTTGTTCAGTCTTTTGACCAAAAAAAGCCTTGTTCAGTCTTCGACCAAAAAAAAAGCCTTGTTCAGTCTAATCTCTTTTTTTTTTGGGGGGGGGGGGGGGTCAAATTGTTCAGTCTAATCTAACTATCTAAGATACGAACCTAGCGGATCTGGTGTTTTTTTGGTCAAAGAAGTAGATCTGTATTAAAAACAGGCCCAAAGGTTGAAAGCCCAAAGGCATACAACACGGGCAGAGCCCAAATCAGCATAAGCCTAGTTTAATGAGGCGGATCTGGTTTGTACTGTGCCTTTTTGTGTCTTGGTGTATTGCCTGTGGTGGGCCAACTTGGGCTTCATTGCTGCTTTCTTGAATATTAATTTCGACCAACAAAAAAACCTGGTTTAGTGAGTCAGTCGCAAATTGTCAAAAAAAGAAATTGAATTAGTCGCAAAAAAGTAATGCAATAACGGAGATGTGTAATTCTTAATTGGGAAAATTTGGGGTATATTATAAGATTAGGTGGTTTCTAGTATGGACCATAACTAATACATGTAATATTCCATCGTAGGTTATATAATTAACTACAAATTAACTATATTAGCTATGGATTTTAATGAGTAGTTAATTAACTACAAATTAGCTGGTAAAATTTCATAGCTAAGTCATGGCTAAACAAACTAATTTCGTGATTCATAATGGATTATATGAAGTGGTGGTCAAGAATTCACCATAAGATTAAGTTGGAGCATTCTGTATTGGTGAAAACTTTTGTTATAAACTGAAGTAATGGGTCAGTGTTGGAACCACTAGCAGGTTCAAAAACAATTGAAGTAGGTGTGCTACACTACACTATTGCCTAACATGTAGGGGTCATTAACAACCATAAAAAAAGTGGCACTTCTCATCTCATATATATCTATAAATAAAGATTAAATTGTTGGGGGAGAATTAAGAAGGATAGGGTTCTTACTAGCGATTTTGGCAATGACGATGGTGAGATCAGAGAGAAGATGTAATAGGTGGGTGTGTGTAGGGGACTGTACAAAAGTCAAGAGATCCAAGCAAGCAAGCAAGCAAGGCATGATTGTGGGGGACCACTCTACATAGTACAAACTACTCTGTATACAATGTACTTAGTACATTGGTGATTAATTAAAGCATTGCACGCGTCGTGAACCCTCCCTTCTTGACACATGACTCCTTTCATTCTAACACTGGCCCAACTTCGGCCCAACCACATGCCCTGCCTCCTCAACATAAACAAAAACAACTTTATTGTTTGACAAAAATCATTGTATTGAAAAAAAAACAATATATTGACAAAAAAACAACTACGTGGTATTACAAGTATATATATAAAACAAATTATAAATATATTAAAATATTAATCCTTATTTTTCTCATTAATAATTGAGATTATTTACTTCCCTCTTACTAGCGGAGGCAAAATCTTTTCACATTAAACATTTAGTCACAAACAAGTTCATAAATGGCTGAATTCATTATCAAACCGTTATTGGTCCAGTCTGTTTCTTCTTTGGATTCTTTTGTTTTCTGGAGGACCTTCAATTCGGAATTCAAGTTATGATCTTATCATTTCAGTCTTTCCTTAGTCAACACTCAACCAGCTCCCTAGCTAGGCTTTATTAGAGGCCAAAATGCTGCTCCCCTTCCCTTGGGCTTTACCAGACAAACTCTACTTCGTGTCTCAATTTGGTAAACTGGTCCTATTCTATGCAAGTGCCCAGTTTGACCCAACTGGCAGAACTGCTAAGATCATTTAATTATATTTTTCCAAATAAGAAGTTAATAGTTCGACCAAAAAAAAAAAAGAAGTTAATATTATAGATGGACAGGAAAAAGTGAGAGTTTTGAGAATGTAATAGTTGATTAAATGCATAAACCAACAACGGGAACAATTTATGTAAGGTTCAGGGGGCACTTAGTATGGACCATCCTTCATGTTCACCATGGTGGTGAAGTGTCTTTTTTTCCTGTTATTGTCTGTTTTTCCAATTTTTGAGTTATTATAATTTTATCCCCAACATTTATGGGAATAATTATTGTGTACAATCAGTACATACCCCAAAACTCTTGAAAATTACCATTGTTCCCAATTTTTTTCCCAAATCTTTTAATATTTTTTGTATTCCCCAACCTATTCCTTAACCTAATTCCTCTTTCCAGCAGAAATTCTCCACAGACAAAAACCATCCAGTCTAGAACATGAGACCACCGTGTCTCCGCCGTTGGCACCAACGGAGTCGCTGTGACGGCAACCAAGCCAACCCCGGCACCGCCATGGCCATAATCAACCACCATCCCTGTGACGCCGCGAGCGGCGGCTGGACTGGCCTCGGTGGTCGTCGAAATAGGAGTCGCGCGGGATCGTCGTTCTGGCGAACACACGCCGTGGGAAGACACAGAAACAAGACTTTGGCGCTTTTGTTGAGCGTTTCGAGCTACTTCCCTTCCCTCGGCCTCCTACTGCCAAGCAAATGCTCTCTGCTCTCACCTTTGCCTAAGCATCATGTTCGTTTCTCAATTAAATAAAATAAAAAAGAACAAATTTTTTTTAGCTTTGCTTCAGCTTGAGTATAAGAGTTGACCCTTTTTATGTTTTTCCTTCATGGGGTTGAAGAGAAAATTTGCCTATATTATGTGAAGCCTGTGTATATTATATTATAACATAACATTTGATTTGCCATAAAAATGTGTTAGTTTTTGGACATTATTGTTATTATTGTTAGTGTTTTTAAGCATTGGTTCGGTCTTTGTATTTGTTTGATTCAAAAAGTTTACTTTTTTGTGGATTTTCTTTCACGAGGTTGAAGGGAAAATTTGGTGAGAGCTTTAGCATGTGATGCTTTTATCTGGGTATGTTGAGGCTTCCGATTTAGATGGTGTTTTGGGTTCTGTTGTTGAGGTTGGCAAATTTGATGTGAAGGGCTATGTGACGGGTTTTGGAAATCCTGAGTGGAAGAGAACGCACGAGGAGGCGCTGGTCTGTCGCCGCAGGCTGCGTCTCTTTTCTCCTTCAGGACAGAGAAGATGAACAGTACGAGACCCTTTTTGAAAAACATTTCATATTTGAAAAAAATTTGGCTTGTTCTTGATTATACTAAATGCCTAGCGAGTATTATTAATGCAAAACATTATAGGATCTTTTTTGCAATAACGTTAAACTCTCTGTAAAACCTATATGACAGGTACCCAGGAACAGATCTTAGCCATTCATTATTTATATTAATATATCTATGGATATAAAGGGCACTTCAACACCATGGTGAACATGAAGGGTGGTCCATACTAAGTGGACCCGGTTCAGGGGTTGATATATTTAAAAATTAAAGGTGCCAACAAATATATATATATAAGAAAATATGATACTCGTCTAATGAAATTTGATCCAAAAAAAATGTTACTTAAACATTCAAAAAGGAGATCGACATTTGACCCAAAAAAAAGGAGATCGACAAGATTCGAGATTGAATAAAAGATCATATCTAAAATATAGAGAGACTTAAAAGAAACTTTTCAAATACTAGCTATAGAAGCAAAAAAAATATAGCAAAATGATGTAATATTGAAGGATTAATTAGGACAAAATGTTTTTTGTGTCTATGAAATAAAGTCATTGCCCTTCTTAATATATAAATAAATAGATTTTCAAATTCAATATTGGTCTTCATATATAATAATTATATACATAAAAATTATTTTTTTATTTTTGTTTGATAAAATAAACCATGGTGATTCGAGTCTTGGAAGAATTGAGAGCCCCAATCCCAAAAGCGGAACAAAAATCTATCCCAGAGATCTGGAATAACGGTCCGTGACGAAACTCTGCTAAAAATAATCGCATGCAGTTTTTCCACAGAGGATCAGACCAATCAACAACGGACAAGATAAGGACACGTGTACAACTTTTGAAGCTTCTCCTATTTGTTCCGTGAAAATTGAAATACTACTATTAAATTACTATTAATTAATTAATTAATGAAGGTAGTGAGTGCCTGAGTGGCAGAAGGAGGAGCAAGTGTGTTTGTGTAGACAAGTGGAAATGTGGGAGAGGTGGGGGAAAAGAGCACACGCGCCGCCAGAGTGTCCACCGTGGCGTGACAAGTGAATCTAGGAGTAGGGCACACAGGACAAAGGGAAAGCGCGTGAGAAAATGGGAAACAGGACAGAGACACAAACACCAACACCAACCAACGTTGAACAAGAAAGTACTCAGACGAGAAGATTTTAGTTAGATTGATGGTGGCATTAGTAGCATAGTGGTCACCTTTGCAGGGCTCGAGGCACCTCGTCATGTGCGCCCCTTATCCTACTATTATTATATTAATTAATTATTAATTATATTAATATTAATTAATACTACACACAATAACAACAAAAGAAACCATTTAATTAGTAGTAGTAATTTATTACCAAGCTGGCTTCCACAACACATCGCCGCTTCGTTCTCTCTCTCCCTCTCCCACTGTCACACGTCAACGTGTCCCCTCTCATTCTCTCAACGTGAGAGTGTTCATTTTAGGGTACTTAAATAGTTTTATTAGTATATATTATTTATTTTTATTTTTTTAAATTTAAGTATTTTATAAGTAATTTATTTTTTTAACTCAATATTTCTAAAAAAAAATCTTAAATAGACTCCACAATAATTTCATATTATTATATTTTATCAATAATAAATTTTTTAATTTTATAATTTGACTTTTTTATTTATAAAGTAATACATGGTCCATCGTGTATTTAATAAAGTAGTGCTTAGCAAAAGTACTTAACTAAACAATCATATTTAATAAATATCTCAATAAAAATACTCTCTAATGCATAAATCTTAATAAACATCACTTCCATTGAAAATACTCTTGAGTGTATAGCTTGAGAGGTCATTCCTTATTGGATAACTAATCGCAAATGATGGGAATGCAGAGTGATCTATTTTTTTTTGGGTCAATGAGTGATCCAATCTTTATTTACACATACATCAGTTACTATTTACACATATATTCAAACTTAAAAAGACTAAAATGCCCTCAATTTTGAAAAAACTGTAGAACCCCTTTTCTTTTCCTTTATCCTCACTTCCGCAGGCAAGCTCTCACTCCCTCACTTCTGCAGCTGCGACGTGAAAAATGCACACGTGGAACTATTAGTTCCATGTAAAAAATGCACACGCGGAACTAATAGTTCCACGGAGTATTTTTCCTGTGAAAAATACTCAGCGGAACTATTAGTTCCGCGAGTGCATTTTTTACGAGGAATTAATAGTTCCGCCTATTACGTATGTGTCATTTTTTATAGGGGTGTACAAGACCCGCCCCGACCCAATGACTTCGGGTCGGGCCTAACCCGAGCCCGTCAAAAGGAAGAGGACAATAGGACAGTCCAACTTAACAACCCGATTTCGGGTCAGGTTGACCCTCTGGTCACCCGACCCGTCCCTATTATACTTGTTTTATAATTTTATTTATTATCATTTGAAGATTTTTCAAGACTGGTATTCTCACATCTGAGGTATGAAACCTTCCACAGCTGTGATTATCGCTAAGCTGGGAAAGTTCTTTGTATCAACATTGACCACACCAAGGGTGTGAAAGATTCTAAGGGTGTGGTCGCTTCTGGGGCTCCAGGTCAGGAGGTTTTATAAGAGGGCCTACAAGTCTCACACTAGGAGTGGAAAATTTTGCCCAGTTGTGGTTAGCTCTAGTTTGGCAGATGCAGTATGAAACTGATTGTTTCACACTAGGGATGTGAGCGTTTTCACTGGTGTGATTCGCTCAACTTTAGAGAAATTTTTTCATCTTTGTTTCTTGGTCCTTGATAATATTTTAAAATCTTAGTCTGACGATACTATGTGATGTCCCTCGGGTCAACCCGGTATTGTCCTACTTGGACCCGGTTTTCATTGAACCCGCATATTATTGGGTTATATCGGGTTAAAGACAGGGTTCAGGTCTCAAAAATTGACTTGATTAAACTTTCGGGCCGGGTGAGGGTTGGGCATAATTCGTCCCAACCCGTCCCACGAACACCCCTAATTTTTTATATAAGCGGAACTATTAGTTCCGCGGGGTTCTTAAATCGCGAAAAATTTAACTCGTGATTTTATTTGACGACGGAGAGTTTCTGTTCGGTTGTGCTGCTTGTAGATGCAAGAGAGACTCCTTTGCTTGTTGTTGGAGGGGATAGGGGTGAGTAGAGAAAGGAGAATGAAGAAAAAATTTGAAAAAGAGGGGAGGAAGAAGAAGTTTCGTGCGCGCGCAGAGGAAGAAGAGTTGAGAGGGAAGAAGAAGTGTGAGTGGGAAGAAGAAGAAGAAATAAGTAGGGGTAGTTTTGGTATTTTAAATGTGTGTATGTGTTATTAGTAAAATAGGTATGTGTGAATATAAAAAGCCTCCAATCTTGGATTAGGCCCGAGGAGCTAACTGGGTCCGGAATTATCAAATGAATTCACGGGCCACGGCCCACCTGACGCATACACTTCCCCACGAACGCTTTTTTTTTTCTATTAATATATATTTTTTCGGTGCCTTTTAATTCTATATGTTGTTAATATTCAACTAAGACATGCAGAAACTTAAGTTAATATTGTTATATTATGTTCACGAATGAACTTCAGTAACGGAATACGGTGGCCGGAGAAGGTTGAGCTGGTAATAATTGTCGATGGAGAAGGCGTTTGACATGGTGGAGAAAGCTTCTCCTGGCGGCAAAATTAAAGAAGTGGAGCCAGCCACCTACAACTACAAACACTCTGATTCTTAAGTCACTTCCAAAATGGGGTGAGAGACAGTATATGTGATAGTTTAGGATGTTACCTGTCTCTATATGGAGTTTACCTATTTATACATTCGTTTGTGCCTTGTGGTAGTTCCAATCGCCTCCATATTTATCGATGATGCGTATTTGGAGTGTGTGTTACACGCTCATCCATATGGGTCACTTTAATTAGTGATTTAATTACTTACTACAGTAACTTAGTATCGAATAAGTTATTGTTCTATACGTTATTATGAGGCGCTCCTCTTATTTTCAGGGACGGACCCACTTGTGACATTGTGGGTGCAATTGCCCTCACTAAAATATCAAAAAAAAAATAAATACAAATATAGATTTGTGTTTTATTGAGATAAACCTTTAAAAATAACAGTTATTCTTGTAAAAATAAAAGATAATTCATAATCAATAAGTTTTTTCTTTATTAAATGTCTATCTAATGCCCCCACTTGGACATTAGGTAAATATATTTTTTGAAATATTATAATATATTTTGTATATAGCAAATTTATATATGAGTTTTGCCCCCACAGTATAAATTTTGTGGGTCCGTCCCTGCTTATTTTAATGCAAATTTTTCAATCTCTGTGATTTGTGAACCCGCGTCCCCTTCGGTTCAAAGAAGGCAGTGCAAGTCAAGTATATATCATGGCCTACATTAATTTATTGCAATTTAAAAAAAATTATATGGAAAATATTTTAAACGATGGAGACTTTATTCATTACTACTATTCAATAAAAAAAGAGGGAAAAAAAATCCAAGGGTACGGATACGTGTTTTTTTATTCTTTTTTAGAAAGAAACAATGGGAGTTTTGTTTACAAGTGGGGAATTTTATATCGGTACAAAGTGTCAGCCACTTGCCCTCAAAATATGCATAATTTTTTTTGATAAAAAAAATACTATCTTTGATCTAATTTATAAGAAAAAAATATGATTTTTTTTAGTCTTTTTTATAAAAAAATAATATTTTACTTTTAATAAAATTAATTACTTCTTTACAATTTTACTCTTATTAATTATCACACTACTTAATTATATTATGTTATTTTTAGTCATTTAATACAAAGATATTCGTATAAAATAATTTAAAATTATAACACTATTAATAAAAAATAACACATTTTATTATATTTATTAATCTATGTGATTTTAATATTATATTTCTTATTTACGGGGACCCGAGATATATACATATAAAATTGTTGAGCTTTACCAACACTGCAAGTTGCATAAAAGTTCATCTTTTTCTTAACTTTGAGATTTGTCATTCCATGGTATACTCGCTTTTCCGAAACTACACATGCATCAGAGTCATACATTTTGATTACGTTCTTTAACTAAGAATCTTATTGAGCTTATAACCATGCATGTCGAAAGTATTGTTCCATTATGGAACGTAACCAAGAAATGAATAATTCTAAATTTTTTAGTTTTTATTTTTAGAAATTTTCTTAATTATTAAATGGAAAAAGTATTAAATAATTTTTATATTTTTAAGATATTAGTTGTGTTCTCTTTCTTATTTTATAAAGTAATAAAATGATATATAAAAAAATTTATAAGAGGATATAATATTTATCTAATCTAATAAAATACATGCTCCATCGTTCGAATATTAATGTGCTTTTAAATGTTGGCACCTAAATTTTTTTTTAACAGATAATCCACGTGCAACTACAGAGATTAATCTCTCAAATTACTAAAATTTATTTAAATGATTAATTTCTTCTGACAGATGTTATTTCATACACATAGTCCAGCGATCAAACCCCAACCAACGGACTCGAATATCTACCACCCAAAATGTTGGCACCTAATTAGTATTATATACACGGTTTTTTTTAATAAAGCCTGACTTTTATATTCTGGTGATGAAAATAACTTACTACATAAGAGTATCTCCAATGGGGTTCCTTAATTTGGGTTGCTTAAGTTATTTAAGTGGGTCCCACAGTGCCACATAGATTTTAAGCAATACCCACTTGCTTTTACTCCAATGGGAGTTGCTTAAAATGAGTTGCTTAAGTTATGTCAGTGGGTCCCACAATGGACCCCACATATTTATATTTTAAATTTTAAAATATTTTTAACTCAAATTAAAATATTAATTCATCTATATTCTGATTTTATAAAATAAAATGAAAAAAATAAAATAAATAAATATTACAAATTTATTTTATTTATCACAAAAAGTTAAAATGATAAGAAATACATAATATTGAATAAATATAAGAATTAATTCTCGCTATTGTCACGGTTTAAATGTTCCCAAACTTGTTCCACCAAGTCTGCTTGAAGTTGACGATGAATTTGTCCTCCATGAATATGTGTTATCTTTTGCACGTATATTGCAAAATCTAGACGAGGACCATTAGATATCTCACCTATTGAGATGTCATTCTCAACATGATTATAATAATAATTACTAGTATATGTGACTTGTTGGTCTTCAACAATCATGTTATGCAATAGTATACACACACACATTATATGTTTCATTGTAACAACTAGTTTGATTAAAATTAAAATACATAACATAATTTAATTAAAATAAATAACATAATTTAATTAAAATCACATAGGAAAAACATAATTTAATTAAAATAATTCAAATACAACTAGACATTGAATTGCAATTTAATTTTGGATTTTTAAATGTCATATGCAGATTTAATCTAGATTTTTAATCTTGTAATTTAATCCAGGTTTTTAAATGATTCAAATTTCAAACGGTAATATTGGATCTCAAAATTAACATTGAATTGCAATTTAATCTTGCCTTGGGTACACAACCATTCTTTTCCTTCACGCAACTAGACCCAATTCAGCACTGCTGCACTACCTACACATTCAAACCAAAAAAAAAAACAAAGCACTACCTAAACATTTCACTCAAACATCCAAGTAAACATTTCAACACAATCAAACCCTCACTCAAGTCCCAACCCCATTTCTCTGTACCGCCACCCACATCACAGAGCCTCATCCCTTTCTTCCTCAACGTCACCCTCGTTCGATCCATTCTCTTGCTCTCATCGTCACCCCGTCTCTGGTTCCCATAGTCTTGCTCGCATGGAGTCTGATCGACATGGCGGTACTCGCATGGAGTCCGATCAACACGGCGGTACTCGCATGGAGTCTGGTCTACATGGCGGTGCTCTCATGGAGTCCTGTCTACACGGCGGTGGTCGCATGGAGTCCGGTCCCTTTCCTCTGCCGCAAGGTTTCCCAGTCATCCTCTCCCTCCTCCACCCTCACCCTCTGTTGGCTAGCTCTCCCTCTTCCTTTCGTCACTTTTTTATTTTCAGATCTGTTTTTTGTGGGTGTGATTTGTATTTGTCATATTTCTTTTAATATTATCAATTTTTTTTATAATTTCTACATCTGGGTTTCATTGTTTTGGATTTTTATTGTTCTGGAGTTGTTTGATCTAGATTCTGGAGTTTGGTTATTTCCCTCTTTTTTCTGTTGGTGGTTGATCGATTCTAAAAGCAAAAAAATGATTTTTTAATGCTAAGCAACCGTTGCTTGCTTATACAAGCAACGTTGCTTACATGTGGCATTTAAGCAATGCCAGGTCAGGTTGCTGCTATGGCAAAAGTTTTTAAAATGCGTTGCTTAAATTTAAGAACGCTCTAAGATACGACCATTGTAGATGCTCTAAGTAATTTTAATTTCTGATTTTCATCAGTCTTAAAATTATCAACATCAAATAATTATTCGGTATATAAAATTTAATTTGTGCACAGAATTAATTGGCACATTAACCTATAGTCTCAAAGCAAATTATCACGTAATCACATGGGAGGAAAAAAACTATACTTATATATAAAGAAAATATAAAATTATAACTGTATATTTTTGTGTTCTAATTTACTTTTCAATATTATATTTATCTTACTAAAGTTTAAATATAAACTTAGCATGATAATTAAAAGTAATTTTTGTATAACTATTTGAAGAAAAAAAGAAAATGAAGGCGGACAACAGGCAAGAAAGCGAAGGAAATTTAATTCCAAGAATGGATGGATGGGATGATAACACCAACATGAGTGACGTGGAGAGGAGAAGGATCGGCTGGGGCTGTGTGCACTGCACTAACGTGCGTTTTCTAATTTTCTTCTTCACAACTCGTATTATTAAAAAATAAATTCTAAATTTTTTTATCTTTTATTCATAGTAATTCATAGTAAGGTTTTACCTACGATTTTCTTCATTTTCCTAATCAAATCGTTTTTTATTTTTTAATAAATAGTGAATAAATAATTAGTCTATACCAATTATAACGGCGATATGAATGGTTGTATAGTCTTTTTTTATCAAAAATATCATTTAACTTCTATTAATCACTAATAAAAGTCACTATGCAAATTAATAACCATTATTTTATTTCTATTTTTATCCTTTAATAATTAAAATTTTAAATTTATTCAAAATTATATAATATTTTTTATGGGAGGATATAATAATTTTTTTTAAAATATAATTAACGATAAAAAAAAGATATATAAATACAGCAAACACAATGCGGAGTTACGCTGTGCTCCCACTAGAAATAAATAATAATGACGATAAAACTGGAAAAATAAAGTGTAGTAAAGCACCACGGCGATTGAAAGCCGGGCGCGGAGCTCAAGAAGATTAGCATTTTATTAACAACAACAAATGAACAATGAACACCATTGAACAATTTAATACGGATAAAGAGTCATTTTGGTCCTTGAAAATGTTAGGTGGTGTCACTTTAGTTTTTGACATATGCGAATTAGTAATTTTGATTTTTGCTGTTAGAAAAGTGAATATTTTGAGGGAATAAAATGACAGTTAAGTGGTCACTTTTAAACACTAAAATGACAATAAATATTATTTTTAGAGACTAAAATGACTAACGACTTATAATTAAGAACTAAAATGACCAATTCGTATTTTTTAGAGACCAAAATGACTGTTTACTTAATTTAAAACCTAATTTTACGCAAGTGGCGTGGCGTGTTGTCTCACCATCTGTGGGCCCTTTCTAATTCCAATGTTCTTCTTCTCCTTCTCCTTCTTCACATTCCAATTCCAATAAATAATAATTGATCCACCGTGTCCATGCATGTATTCCCACCTTTTATTTTCTATTTTTTGGACTACATCATCATCATTATTTTGCAATTACAATCATGTTTAAATTTATTCTCTCATAGGATTAGAAAAAACATAAATTTTAATTAAATAACTTACTATTTTTAATTTTACTCATCTACTAATCTCTTTTGCTAATTAAGGGTAGAATTCACTTTTTTAATTAAGAAAACAATATTATATTTATTATTTGTTTTTAAGAAAACAATATCTATCTTTGTTTTTCAATTTTTCAATTCAGCGGTTGAATTAATTAAATTCATACTCTATAGTATCATAATGAGAATTAATTACTAAAACAATGGTATGTCTACTCTAATTCATCCCAATAGGTTAAATTTGGTTTCTCATTTTTGAATTTGGAACAATCTTGACATATACTATCTTTCTTATGAAATCACGCCTTATTATTTTTTTTATAAAGTCACATGCATTACTCATATAATTACGACATGTATTCTGAAATTTTATTCTAAATCAAAGTAAATCATTTCTAATTTTTTGTTTGATTTATAATTATTTAATCAAAAGAGGTTTCTCTTTAGTTTCTTTAAACATACTTAAATTTCTTCAATCAACATTAAATATGAAGATATTTTATAAACTACTATTAAAATAATTCTCTATTAATCAAATAAACTCTTAGATACTTAAAAAATTATATTATTATCATTAAGATATAAGATGGATCTTACGGTTAAATTATGATCTTTTAAATAAATTTTTATTCATTTTTTCACAATTCATGAAACTACCTAGCAGCCATATAACAATCGAGATACTTGCTAATATTTGTTATTTTTACTCTCTTCAATTACAAGACACCCAAATATTAATAATAGGAAAAACTACAATTTATTTTTACAATTCATCATATTTTCGTTCTCCCTATTTTGTCTTATTGTCCGAGACCATCTTTATATTATTTTAAGAGCAAAAATAAATCATGTGAAGACGATACATATATATATATTTCAAGTTTGACGTGATCAACTTCTGTTTTAATTTTTAAACACGGACAGAAAATATTTATTGTCACAATACTATATAATCAATTAAGTTGTCGTTTTATTTTTGGTGGTCAAGATAAAACTCTTATTAATGCACAATAGAAGCGTGGATAGGGATGTAAACGGGGTGAGGCGGGCACGGGTAGTAGCTACCCGCTATTCGTCCCGTTGGATAAATCCGCCCTTGTGCCCGCCCCATACCCGCGCAGGTACCCGCTACTTATGTTTTAGTGGGTACCTGCGGATAGATATCCGCGGGTATCCATGGATATTTATTTTTAAAAAAAATCTAAAAAACCTATATAAAAAATTAGTTTTCATGCAATATTTTATATTTGTCATAATAAAATTATAAAGTTGTTAGAGATTGAATTATTTCACAAAATTACAAAACCAAACATTGCAAGGAAATTGCCCCCTCAAACACGAGGACTAGCTTTAAGTAAAGAACAATCAAACATATTGTGCAGAACAATAAAACTAACTTTAAGTGCAGAACAAAATTTCCCCCCCACTAAACACAAGGACTAGCTTTAGAAATCAACATATTTACATCTCAAAATTTTCCCTCA
Organism: Glycyrrhiza uralensis; assembly: GCA_030159175.1. NCBI lineage: Eukaryota > Viridiplantae > Streptophyta > Magnoliopsida > Fabales > Fabaceae > Glycyrrhiza > Glycyrrhiza uralensis. The sequence continues at coordinate 2,843,209 of BRZY01000006.1, forward strand.
TTGGAGCAACTCAAACAACATAATAAGAAGTAAAGAAAGAAGGAAAACAAGCATTAAGAAAAAGAAAAAGTTGTTACAGTAGCCAAAAAAATGCAAAGAAGAGAAGAGGGAAGAAAGAGTGAAGTCAGTGAACTAAAGGTCTCAGACGGCACTAAAATCTTCAATCAATCTAGGTTTTTTAGGTATATATATATATAAATAAGGTTAGTTTTGTAATTTACTAATATTAGCGGGTACGAGTATCTCACTACCCACTCCGTCTCCGTTTATTAACGGGTACTTCAAATACCCGTTTAACTTACCCACGGATACCCATTAAGATACCAATCACATATCTATCACAGATTTTATCCACGAATATTCGCAAGTATGGATAATTTTGCCATCCCTTGGCGTGGAGGAGAATATATGAAATTATGAATGGACAAGAAAGTTGGGGCATGCACGCCAGGGAATTGAAATTGATGATCGCAATACTTATAAGGGATAATGACAGCTATACATATTCCCCGTACGTGTAGATAACATCGGGTCATAATTTGGTGAAGAAAAAAATAACTTTGATTAAATAGTAACAAATTTTTTTTGTCTTCGCTCATTCGTATACCGTGAAAAAGAGATCCTAGACTAATTTATATTTAATTGAGAGATAAATAAAGTTTGACCACAAATTATTTTATCATCAAGATTGAACGCAGGTATCAATTGAATTCATCTCTTTAGATACTTCCTCTGGTCTCAATTATAAGCAAAAAAAAATTCATGTTTTATGGTCTCAATTATAAATAAATTTAACTACTTTTTATCCTTTTTAATAAATCTATTCTAAAAATATTTTTATTTAACTCAAATTGTATTTTTAATATAAGGAATGTGAAATAAATAGTTTTAATTGGTAACCACTAGTCATATTTAGAGCCGGCAAAATGGGCTTAGCCCGCCGGGCCGGCCCGAGCCCGCCCGAAAAAACACGGGCTTGAACACACAAATTTGAGCCCATTTTTAATCCGGGCCTTTTTGGCCCGGCCCGGTAAAACCCGAACCCGTAAAAGCCCGAACCCGAAGCGGACCGCCCGAAAAACATAGGCCAAAGCCCGAGTCCGGCCCGAAAAATAGAGGACTCGGACACACAAATTTGAGCCCGTTTTCAATCTGGACTTTTTTGGCCCAGCCCGATAAAGCCCAAACCCGATGCGGGCCGGCCCGAAAGCCCAAATTGCCACCTCTAGTCATATTGGATAATTTTGAAATAAATTTTATTTTTTAGCTAAAATTAAAAACAATTAATTTAATTAAATAACTTTCTTAATCAACGTAAAATCATTTTTTTTTACTTATAATTAAAATTGGAGGGAGTAGAGTGTATTTACTAATTACTATTTACATCCAACCTCATGGTTCTTAACCGATTAATCTGGTAATGCAATTGAAAATTGAAAGTCGCCCTTGCTAAACAACTGGTAGCTTCGTTGGAAGAAAACAGGAATTATATTAGGGCTATGTTTGGACTTTGTATCTTTATTAGTAAAATGGAATAATTGATATAGAATGTTAATGAAGTGGATTAAAATGGATCAGAACGAAATAAACTTATTATTTTATTATTACTTAGTGTGTTTCATCCATTTTTGCGCGACTAAATTTGAGAGAGAAAAAAATAATGGGATTTTAAAGAGATTGGATGAAATATCATTTTTATGCCAATATTACGTTGTTTGGAGTGAAACTAACCTTGGATCTCTTAAGCAAGGTCTCGATTTCGAGCCGATTGATACTTTATACTAATATCATATTTTAAAAAAATAATTAAAATAAACTTTTAACAATTCTATTCCATCATACTCCCAGTGTTTTTGAATATAAACAAAAAACACCAAAATATTTTGTTACTAAATATAAGCAAAAAATAATCACTTCTATCTCATTTAATAACATTATTCCTATAATACCCTTAAGTTAATTTAAATTTTATTTTCCAATGCATAGTTTGTTCTCAAGTAATAATTTTCTATGCAATCATTAAGGGTAATTTAGAGACTATACTAATTTTTTATATGAAATCAAAAAACTTAATTACAGTTAACTAGTTTCCTTAATAAACATGGGTTTAGATATTTTTACTTATATTTCAAAAACAGAGGAAGTACCTTCATTGCATCCATTTTCGTCCATCCGAAACATAGTCTACCTATTATTTAGTAAATTAGGTGAAATGATGGAGCACAATTAATAAAGTGAGTGTCGATATATTATAAGTAGAATCAACGTAGTAAAAAAGAGGATATACTAGCTACTATAGAATTAAACTAGCAACGGCCAAAATTAATGCAGACAGTATTCACATAAGCTATTTTTTTGTAAAAAAAAAACTTTTAAACAAAGGAAGACAAATTTACATAAACTAGGTAAAATATCAAGTTTGTCAAAAAAAAAGGAAAAAAATATCAAGTGAACAAACTATACAGGAAATCAAACAATTTAAGAATTCAATCTAAACTAGCAAGCTCCATCGAATTCCATGATCAATAAAACATGGTCTCGCTGTTTTTCCATGGCCACCGGTTTTTCTAGATGCATATGTATGATATATATGATTACAATGAGTATCTCTGGTCTTTCACTAAGACTAGTCCTTCGGTTGAATTACAAAGCAAGTAATTTAGGAAAGAAAAATGCTCGTTGAAGAGAGAAATTCATGAAATTTAATAAGAAAATGAAAGAATGAAATTCAACAAAGATATAAAGAAAAAATAAAAAAATAAAAAAAATAATGCATGAAATAAAGGAATTCAAGAGAAAAAGGAAATTAATTAAATTAAAAAATTTATCAAGTTAAGAAATAAATTAATTTTAGAAATAAGAAGGCATAAGGCGCATAAAACAATGAAAAGAAATATGTATTTGATCAATATTTTTATGATCTATTTTCTTATCCAAATGACTTTTATTACTAATAAATTGTACCAGTTAACACACACTAGTAACATGATAAAAAAAAAAGGCTTAATAGGATTTTTGGTCCCTACAAATATACCTATTTTTGCTTTTCGTCCCTGCAAATTTTTTTTTTACTTTTTCATCCCTGTAAATTGCCCCGTCTCCGTTTTTTGTCCTTGACGTTAAGTTCCGTTACAAAAAAGTTGAGGTGGCTGACGGAAGTCCACCTGTCATAGCCATGCGGGATAAGTAAGGCCAACTGTGCTTGTCCAGTCAGCACATTTGCTGACTCAGCCTTAATTAAGGTTTTAATATATTTTATTTAAAAATTAAGAAAATTTACCCTTTTTTTTTCACTCTCCCTCGTTCTTCTTCCCACCCCCAGCTAGCGACCTCCACCCCTAACCCCCCACCCACACCCCCATTCTCTCCCAGTTTGGCAGCTCATGGTAGGAAACAACACAGGTCACACACACAGACAGGAACACAAGAGGAAACAACACAGACAGGAACACAAGAGGAAACAACACAGCAAGGACCACCATTGCACCAGCGCCTCTGTCACCACCATCGCACCAGCGCGACGGAGGGAGACTCCACATCTGGCCGCGGTGAAGTTCCAGATCTGCGCAGCGACGGTGGCCCATGGCCATTCCAGATCTGCGCAACGCCTTGTGCGGCCACCGTCGGCCCGTCGCGACGGAGGGAGCCTCATCCAACGGTGTCCCTTCTATTTGCTTCGCGGAGGAACTTCCACTTCGTTAAAGCCTCCAACAGTTTGAATCTGCATAAGAAAACCAAGAGGAACTACTTGACGAGCTTGAGGGACGCAATTTTAGGGGGGAAAACAAGTTGCTATTTTTCACCATTGTTGGGTTTTGTCTCTGATTAGCTGTGTTTCAGGTTTTCAATTTTGTATAGCCATACGATGCTTCTTAGATGATGGGTTTCTGGTTTTGATTTTGGGTTTCTGGCTTTACAATTTTGCGTTTCTGATTTTGATTTTGGGTTGAAGTTTATTGTTCAAAACATTGGTTTGACAAACTGTTTATGAGTTTGCCACTGAACATTTATGCTGCTGATCTCGTTTTTTTTTCTTCTTCTGATGACTGGGTTTGTATGTGAGCTTCCCTCTCAATAAGCTTCACTCCATGAATCTACGTGTGGGTTGCTGTTGTTGTTGCTCTGCTTGTTGGTTTGCAGAGAGGGAGAGAGATGATGGTGGGGGGGGCGGCGGCTGGGGAAGGGAAGAAGAAAGAGAGAGAGGGAAAAAAAGAGAAAATAATTAGTTTAATTAGTGTTTTCTTAATTTTTAAATAAAATATATTAAAACCTTAATTAAGGCTGAGTCAGCAAATTTGCTGACTGGACAAGCACAGTTGGCCTTACTTATCCCGCGTGGCTATGACAGGTGGACTTCCGTCAGCCACTTCAGCTTTTTTGTAACGGAACTTGACGTCGAGGACCAAAAACGGAGACGGAGCAATTTACAGGGATGAAAAAGTAAAAAAAAAATTTTACAGAGACGAAAAGCAAAAATAGGTATATTTGTAGGGACCAAAAATCCTATTAATCCAAAAAAAAAAACACGTTACCAATTACGGCAGTGTTCTGTTCTGTGCGCATGCAGCTGTGCTATCCAAAGCATATTCTAATTCCCCAACTCTCCCTTTTCTTATTCCGTTTCATATAGTCATAATAATAATAATTTATTTCCTACCTTCACCAAAAAAATATAGTCATAATAATAATCTTTTTTTTTTGGTGAATTAGTCATAATAATAATCATAATCATATTCATTACTACCGGTAGAAATTAACAACAATTGACACATACAAACAAAATTATTTATTCCGGATAACATTATAGAGCATTATGAAAGAAGGATCGTAAATATATATGATATCCCTTCCCTGCCATTGGTTACAATGATGGACTTTTGGCAGGTTGTGTTGCATGGGTAAAGGGAATTGAAGAAAAGGAGGTATATATGTTGGAGCACTGAGCCCACAGTTTGAGAATTGTCTGAGCTCCTCAGACAACAAAATCTTGAACCAAAATTCATTTAGAGCATCTTTATTGGAGGGTGGTATTTAATGGGTATCTATTAGGTATTTTTATTAGAGTAAAAGAAACTTAGGTATCTATTAGGGAGGGGTGTTTATACAAGTATCCTCTCTCTCCTCTCTCATCGTGGGTCTTATATATTTTTGTGGGTTATAATTGGATGTAGAGTTATTGGTGGGATTCATTTAGTAAATCTTTTAGAGTTGCTGGGTTAGAGAGGTTGAATACCTATTAGGTACTTAAATTAAAAAAAAAAATGAGTGATGTATACAAGTGGGGTCCACTTAAGTATTCAAAAGTGAGTACTCCAATGAAGATGCTCTTAGAATGTTAGGACAAAGCCCGAATCCTGCAATTTTGCTGGGGAAACCAATTTTTATTGGTTCGTTCGAGGGTAGACCATCCTTATAAGTGGTTTATGGTGAACTACTAATTGTAAAATTTTTACAAAATTTTAGTAATTATTAGATTTATTGATACAAAATCAATGACCCAAATCAATTGAGAAAAAAGAGATAACACATATATGTTCTCCCACACAATGACACCCCAACCCCATCTCCATTACGCTGCTCCTATTCTCCAGTGCCGTCACCACCACACTGCCACCATCAACTCTGGCGCTAGCATACTTCCTGCAGTCCTCGTATCGAAACGTGCAGTCCCCGTACTTCCCCTCCTACTCATGCAAGTACAAACAGTAAGGGCACAACATCCAAAATGATGCCGATGGCGGCGACGGAGGGCACCCTGTTCCAGCTCGCAGAGGGCACCCCGCGAATCCCACTCCAGCTCCGGCAACTACCCAGTGCCAGCGTCAACGTACGGCATCCCGTTCACATCGCTAGTGCCATCGGTGTTCCCCATTCGCGTACTCGCCCCCTATTGCTGCGCAGGTCCTCTGCCGTCACCCATATCACACCCCTTCCCATTTTGTAGCAAACACCAAACCAACTTATAGTAATAAAAATTAAAAATAAAATAACAATCACACTTAATAACAGGAACACAAAACAAAAGAGGATTGCATTGCACCTACCTACCTAATGTCTTGAATCCCGAGCTGCGATGAGGATTAATTAAGGAAGGAATGGGTCAATGGCGCCTTTGATTACAAGATGGACTCGAACCCTAGCTTACCCCTGTGGTCTCATCAAATCAACGCTTCTGGGCTTCACATTCGTTTTTTTGGTTGGAGAGAACGAACCAGGCCTTGAACTAGGGGAAGTGGCTTTCACTTTCGTCGGCGAGGGGGAACTTGTTCTTGTCGCCGGGTGGATTGCAGGTTGGCGAACTGGGGTTGGGAGAGAGGTGAGGTAGGGATTGAGCAAGGTCAGGTGTAGTTATTCTCATTTTAATTTTCAAAAAGATCTAGAGCTTTAATTTTTGTTTTAACAAATCTAACGGTATATATTATTGATAATGTTATTAGTCCACAGTGAACCACCTATTTATTTGTTTAAAATCAAGCTTTACCACGGTGAACCACCTATTTGGTGATTCACCCTAGACGAAGCCATTTTTATTACCTACAAATAGAGGTGTCAAAATTGGCCCGACTCGTGTTTTAGGTCGGGCCGGGCTCGATAATTATAGGCCCTAAAGTAACTGGGTCGTTGGCCCAGCCCGATTGGCCCGCCAGGTTGGACCCGAATTTTTTACCCTTTTATGATACTTTAGCCCTTTTTATATGTAAAACAATCGGGCTAGGCCTGGCCCAGTGTGTTTTAGGCCAGGCTGGGCCAGGAAATATGTGGCCTATAAGGAAAATGGATTGGCCCGATCCAACCCGATTTTGCAATTTGGCCCAATGGGCCGAGTCGGTGGCCCGAATTGACAACTCTACCTACAAAGGCATGTGTTTCCCTTTTCTTTCAAACGCTGGGAGAGAAATTGCTCCAGTATAAGGAAATAACCAACAAGTATCCGTACAAGGGCGCTTCTGTAAAATAAAAAAATAAACTAAAGATATTTAAAAAATAATAATTGATAATAATATTTAATGGTAATAAAAGTAATTTAAAGATAAAATATGAATATTTTTAATAATTATTTACAAGTATTATATATATTTAATGTTTAACTATAAAAATTAAGTATTGATTAAATAACATAATTACATATGATGTCTTTTTTTTATATAGAAACTCGATTTAATCCGAAATGAGTCACGTGGACCCATATAAAAAATAAAATTCTCCTAATGTTTATTTTTTGAGACTTATTTGGGGAAATTAAATTTCTTACCACTTGGATTAATAAGTGTTGATTTATAAAATAAAAATTACATAATTTTTTTTGATTGATACCTACAATATCTGAGGAAAAAATAACTGATTAACTAATCTATATTTGACTAAAAGATAAGTAAAATCTAGTTATCGATTGTTTTATTATTTTATAGAAATATAAAATAGTACTAAAAACACTAAAAATATCAATGTTAAAAAATGAAATAAACCTTTGCATTTTTTTTTTGGGTTTCATAGGGGATGATGAAGAATTTGTCACAAATGTCGAGGATGGAGATATTGGTTCCTGGATTTGAGTGGGACTCTTGCTAATTAATATATTCTCATTTAGTTTCATTCATTCATTCATTCATAATTTCTGGCCGGGGTCACTGTTGATGAGTCAACGGTGCGTATGGATTAGATGGTGATGCGACTTTTGTTGACATTTTTGGACTCTACGTCTGATCTGATGTGACTCACGACTGAGTCACTACCACCACGGCCCTCGCCTTCGCTAGCTGTCTTCCCTTATATTACTCTCTCTCTTGTTTGGTTACCCGGATTCATTAACCATTGCCACAATCCATATAACCTTTCGTGAGTTTTTTTCAAAATAAAAAATAAAAAAATATAACCTTCCGTGAGCAAGTTCAATAACACACTCTCTAAACACTTTTTTATAATCTATTACTATAATAATTTTTGGTAATACTCCAACAGTGTTCCCGCCATTCGTTTCTCAATTTTTAATATATATATATATATATATGTTAGCTTTTTACCACATAAACAAAACAACGAAGAATTCTCTAGAAAGATGTATTATTCTTTTGTGTGTGTTTGGGTTATAGTGCTAAAAATTGATTTGTTTTAACATTAATGTTACACACACACCCATCACACACCCTATTCTCTCATTTTACTCATTAGAGTGGGGTGTCATATGGGTGTATGGATGTCCATGTATCATTGCTCTTGTTTTAAAAAGTGAGTTTAATGTAAATTGATTTGTATTCGGATATATTTACACAAAAGTGAGTTGAAATAATAAATTTGAGAATAAAAATTATGTTTCGAGACAAATTAACTTCAAATCTTAGCTTCAAGTTAGAATCTACTCTAGAAGCAAAATCAATTCTAATCAAGAATACTTAAACATGTCAAAATTAATTTCATGTCTCTGAAATCATTTTTACCTCTTGCAAAAATGAATCCAAACATGCACTTTGTTCTATTCGCTTGATCTTTCTCACTACAACCAATAATGTGCCTGGCAAATAAAATAGTGCATACTTACGAGTGGGTTTCATTTATATTTTGTTGTTTCTATAAAATATCAGGTTATAAAATTATTGTTCTTTTAGTTTTAACTTTGATAAATAAAATAATATTTGTTTATCGATTTTATTCATTTTTTGTGTAAATTTTCATGTAAAAAATTTATTTATGTTTTATTTTTATTTTTGATAAATAAAATATTATTTCCTTACGAGTTTCATTCATTCGTTTTGCTTCTATAAAATTCAAGTTACAAAATTATTGTTCTTTTAATTAATTTAAACCGTGATAAATAAAATAATATTTGTTTATTGATTTCATTTATATGTTTTTAATTTATTCGTGTAAATTTTCATGTTGAAAAAATATTTATCTTCTAATTTTATTAATTTTGATAAATAAAATATTATTTACTTACAAGTTTTATTCATATTTTTATTTTTTAATTAAATATAATAAATTATTATAGACCAAAAATTCATTTTATTTAACTAAAATGAGCAATATTAGAGAATCAATATCAATATATTGTTATAAATTTAGAGTATATATCATATATCAAATTATCAAGTTATTACTATATAAATAAATACCATATATAAAAATAAGTGGAACCCGTGCATTTGCACGGGTCAATTTTCTAGTTGAATAAAATATACGTGGATTCTACTCAATTATGTGAGTCTCGTTTCTAAAATAATAAGATTCATTTTTAAAATAATAAGACCTACAATTTTATCCAATCGGAGAATATGTTAAAAAAATATATATTAGAGAGTGCATTGTTAATACTGTTTGGCCCTTCATTTCACCCCTCTTGTTAAGGGTGTTTATAAACTATTTAATTCAATAAAAATAGAAAAAATAATTTTTATTAGTTTATTATTGAATTATAAAAATTTATCCTTTTCCATTTTTTTTTATGAATGAATCTTGGTTTTTCGGTTTATAGTTTTTGCTCTTTTTTATCATCAATTTTTTGAGTCGATTATTGTGGTTTGTATTAACCCAGAGATTTTGTATAGAGTGTGCAGTGTTTGGAAAAAGTTGTAATTAAGTGAAAATATAATTGATACATTAATGAATGAAACAAGGGATTACTACTCCTATTTATACAATCTACTGGACATAAAGACGGGTGAAGGAATAACAGGAAAACAGGGTGGAAAAAAATTAGTAACAGAAACAAGCTATAAAAATGACTCTATAAGTTAACTACCTAAACGGAATGTTAGTTTGACTTAGTACTCTGTAATAGTTTATATTAAATTGGATTAATATATACTCCGTTTCAAAATTATAACTTTTTTAGTCTTTTATTTTTGTTTTAAAACTATTATAATTTTACAATTCTAAAGTATCATTAATTATTTTTTTTCACCCATACCCTTATTTAATAACTACTAGTGAGAGTAGTTGACATTAATAATATAGAGATTTGTAAATAATTTGTCATAAATACTCTTTCATTAAATAAAAATATTTTAATCTATCTATAACTATATTTTACTTCTATTAAATGTTTTTTAAGGTGTGTACATTAACCTTAAAAATCTATAATTTTGAAACGAAACGAGGATTTGTAGAACTGAATCAAACACGCCCTACATATACAGCTAGTGTGGACTTCATTTCTCTTGGCAAAGGTTTTGTTAATCAGGTTAATTAGCCACATGGGCATTGGGCATTGGGCACATACCTATTCCTTAGATATATAGCCAATTTTTAGCAGCTCCCCATACAAAATTGTGAAAGTTGTCAATAGACTCCCTTTTGAGAACTTTATGCGGCTACGGCATTTGGTTGTGGGTCTAATGATACTATACTACTTGATTTGCTGTGCTTGCTACCACCCTGTATTGAAACATGCCCCAGAATGGCTATTCCCGGATTGTTAGGGAGGAATTTGAGAAATCCAATGACAATTCTGTACAGTCTGCAGTTCATCTTATTTTATTTATAAATATAAAGAGGAAATTAATCTCTACAAATCAAATTCATAAAAAAGTTGTAAACTAAAACTAAATATTTTTTTGCTGAATACTAAATATTTAAGTTCAGTTATTTTTAAAAAATAAATATTAGAAATCTACTTAACTTTTTTTGAATATGTTGTTGGATTTTTTTTAAAATTGTAATTTTGTATTGAAAAACTAGAATTATCATTCGGAAATAAATATATGCAAAACAAATTTCATGTAAGTTTGAGATTGCTCTAATTGAAATATGTCCGACAAAGATCCACCATCATTGATGTCTGATCCATTATATTTCAACCACTAATCCACTATCTTTTTTCCAAAATTAACGAAAAATCTATTGGTTTTGTTGACTTTCTTTTTATTCTTTTGTTTTTTTTATGAAATAATTCTTTTGCTTCAAACTTGTAATACAAAAAGGCTTAAATTAAGGATAAAGCAACAAATTTTCATTCCAATTTATTGCTTTTTGACTAAAAAACACGGACAAAAAACGCAACAACAATTAGGTGAAATTTATCCTTTGGTATTTATAGTTACATTACAATATTTGAATTCAATTTTATCTTTACAATTTAAATACGTTAAAAAGATCTCTTATAAATTCTTAAACAATATGAAAATTATCTCTACAAATATTTTAAATAATATAAAATGGCCACTATTTAATTCCTATAATTTATTTCAAATCAATAAGAAACTAAGTCAATTATTATTTCTTCATTATTTTAAAACTTTGGAGGCTTTGTTAGACATTTCTGAATTATAGAAACCAATTTGAATTTAGAGTAAAACTGTATGGATGAAGTGAATAATTGGAATTGATTACAAAAACCAGTAAACACTATAGTACTATAGTAGTATTTTTGTTTATCCTAATTAATTAATTACAAAGCCACCAATGATAATCATTCAAATACAAAAATGAAACCAGTTAAAACGAAAGGGGGTTTTAAATTAGGAATGCACTTTAAAAAAATGAAAAATAGTTCTAGAATAAACAAAAGTTATTATTACTTGTAGAAACTAGCTATGAGGAGCCCATGGTTAATTATCAGCATATGCACGGAGGGAAAAACAGCTGCTTTGGTGCTAATGCTTTTTGCCTTTTTGATTTGCTTGGATAGGAGTTAAGTGGTGATCGTGCATGTATGTACCCAAGAGAATTTTGGTCGGTGGAAATTAAAGCTAAGCTACTCAAGTAATGCATTTATGATTATAATATGATGCACTTTTGCCCTTTAGATCTGATTAAACGAAAAACAAAACGCCTCTCTTATTGATTATGCACTAGTACTATAAAAACCGGTAGTTATATATATAGGGTTGTCAATTTTGGCTCAACCCGACACTTATTTTATATTGGACTGGATTCGTTAATTATGGGTTTAGAAGAATTTGGGTCATTTTGACCCGTCTATTTGGCCCGTTGAGCTATTTTGAGCCCATATTTTATGTATTTTTAAAATATTTTGAACTATTTCTTTTTGTTTTGTAAATAATTTAAACCAAACTTGGTGTGTTTTAGACTAGATTGAGCCATCAAATGTGTAGCCCAAAAGGTATATGAAATGGTCTGACCCGATCTTTTTTTATTTGGTCATGTGTTTGGTCAGGTGGTGGAAGCAGCACGATTTGACACCTCTAATAATATAATTGATATAGCAATGGCATCCATGCGTATTTTTTTTTATTAGTATGGCATCCATGCATATGAAAAAATATAAATATTTTTTAAAGCATCTAATTAATTATATCATATTTAATACCGAGCTACAAAAGCAAAAGTCATATGGGATTAAAATGCATGAGGAATCATGTTGGTAAATAAGGAAGGGTATATTATATGAAAAAGGGAACATATATAATAAACCTAAGTATACAATAAATAAGTTTTTTCAAGTGCACTCATTTTTTTAAACAAAAAATTGAATGGTAACATCAACATGTTGATTTTGTGTTTATTATTTCTTAAAATTAATTAATCCAAACATGCTCCAGAATATTTTAAAATAAGCATAAGAACTGAGTAGTGAAATTTTTATATGCAAAAAATGTTATGCAAATGACCATTTAATGAAGTGGAGGTTATATAAGAGAAAAGTGATGTGATCTGATGGGCAACGGCAAGAACCGAAGAAAAATTGAGAGAGATTTTTTTTTTATTTTTTTTTTGGTGATTCGAAAAATTGAGAGAGATGAAACAGAGCCCAGAGAGGACAGCAACCAAACTATGCAATATGCAGCAATGTTATGAAGAAAAGATGCTGCTTTTGTGTGTCAGTGCAACAATCTTTGCAAAGAAGAGCAACATAAATATTACTAATTAAAGACTTTTAAGCCAAACAAGAACAAACTCACTTTAAGCACAGTTAGACAGTAAGAAAGAAAAGATGGGATGGGATGAGGGGCGATTGCTTTTCAAGTGCATCATTAACACACTTTGTGTACGTTGAGTGTGTGAGAGAGAGAGATGAATATATGGTCCAGACCAGCCTATCCTCCGCTAGTGTAGGAATTAATTTCTTCGAGTCACATAAGATTTTATAGGTAGTAAGTTTTTATACGTGAGATTTAAGTTTGTTATATTCTCATGACCTATATTCAAATCCAAAACCCTAAGTTAAATTAGAAGAGACTTATATCATTTTATCCAAATCCCGACAATAGAGAGATATAAATATGATAAAAAAACAAATAATTAAAATAAAAGAAAAGATATAGAGAGAGTTAATTGATGATGGATTGGGGGGTATGCTTTGAAAAAAGAGGGTACTTTCACACACACGCTTACTAGTTACAAGATACACTTAATACCTATCTCTTTAGACAACAGAGAAAAGGGCTAAAGAGAGACGTAGAGAGAGAGAGAGAGAGAGGGGGGGGGGGGGGGAATGAATTGAATGAACCTTGAGAGAAGTGACTGATGCGAAGAGTGGAGAGGGAAATTAAAACTCGTGGCCCCCAAAGGGGGCAACAAAGAGAGAGGAATTGGTGCCGAAAGAGAACATGGAAGAGGCATTTATATCCCTTTGCTTTGCTTTCCTTTGCTTTGTTGCTTTCTCTCTTTCACCTGCCCCTCCTATCTAATTAATATAAGCTATATTATGCTTCCATTTGCTTTGCATTCTTAATAATTAATCACTTGTATTAGCTAAAAGGCATTCGGCTAATGCAGCTCCGAAATGGTGTGTCCTCAAGAAAGATTGATCAACACGGGCTTATCACATCATAAAGGCATGGAGCACACACAGTGGCGGAAGATCATAAAGAAATAATCAATAAGCAAGCAAGCAAAATTTGAATGGTATGTGTCTCTCCGTGTGTGTGTATATATGCAATGTATCGCACCAAACAAGTACAATATTCACGTTTCGCCGTAAAATCCCATATACAAAGGGGGGATGGATCAAAGAAGCTTTTGGTGAGAATACATTGAATGACTCTTAGTGCTTGTTTGTTAACCCGGTAATAGCATGTAAACTTACTTTTTGTGGAGTGAAATGTGATTTTTCTTTTATGTAAAGGTGTTTTAGTTTTTGCAGTAAAAAACGATACCTTTGTCTAGAATTAATTCTACCTGAAGCTATAATTTGTAACTTTTACGTTAGGTTGAAAATTTTATACTAAATTTTATTACCTCAAACTTGCTTTCAGAGTAACAAACATTCGAACATAAATCGCATCACTCCATACTCAATTTTAACCAAATCAATTTTATTCAAAATCATTTTTATCAAACGTTCACCCAAATATATACTTAGCTATATGTACATGTTGAAAAGATTATTACTAATTTACAATTAACCACACGAAAACTATTGTTTTATAAGATAAGATCATCCACAATGAAACTATTCATTTTTGGACACTTAAGTGAGTCTCACTTATATACATCACTAATTTTTACTTTTTCAACTCAAATATCTAATATAATAAGTATCAAACTCCTCTAATCCAGCACCTCCAAACAATTTACTAAATAGGTCCAATCGATAACTCTATATTGAATTATAACTCACAAAAATATGTTAAACTCACGAGAAGAGAGAAGATAGAAGGTGCTTATACACGTACCATTTCCTTATTCGGTACCTATTTTTGAAACTCCAGAGTAGAATACCTATTTAAAACCCTCCCAAATTATAGGTACTTCCCCCTTAAACATCCACAATTGGAGTTGCCCTAACTGAATATGGACATTATTTTGTTTAATTGTTATATAGCACTACGCACTTCTTGCACCGTTGTAGTGTGACAAAACAGTGATAAACAATAATATAAATTTATTTATTTTTCAACTACACACGGTCTTCTCTCTCTCACAGAGAGATAGAGATCATACCAAATGAGAATGAGAACTAAGAATAATCAATCATGGCTAAACTATAAATACTAAAATAATTTCGAAAATTAAATTTCATATTTTTTCACCTTTATTATTTTTATGGCTAATTAAAAATTTTCATATATAGTAATCCGTAGATATAATTTGAAATATTTAAGTAAAAACTATACCTGTCATTCCTATTCCTATAATTGCTAAACTCTTTCCTTGTCATGTAGATATTATTGGAGTGTTCAAATGACTAAATTAAGTCAAATCAGATGTCAAAATTAATGTCATTTTAGTATTTGACATTAGTTTGTGTTACCAAAATAAATATGTTTTTTTTGTCAAAGTAGAATTCATTTCAAATAGGGAAAACCCGTAGTGTAGAGGGCAGTATAGCTGGCCCAATAATTTGGCCAAAGTCAAGCTTAAATACTGTCTCAAAGCATACACATTACCAATCAAAGACAAACACCTAACACAGAAGACCTATAACTGAACTAAAAAAAAACTGAACAAACAAACCAACAACCAAAGCACAAAACAACTAAAAACAACAACAACAGCCCCACTCCTGACATGTCAAACAAATTTCGTGAATGGGTTGGTTTTTGCCCATTTGGGGCATCCAAACCCGCCTCATCACTATTAGCTCACATGTCACATTCTCATTTTTTTTTCTTAACGACCCAAGGATATGCTCCTAAGGTTGCCAAGGAGCCAACCACTGCTTCTCCAAGCTAGGACGACGATAGGCAAAGGCTACTCGGACGCAAAAGGAAGAGTGCTAGGCGAAGTTGCAGAGATCCACAACAAAAACAACAGAAACCGCAACAAAACGAAAAAAGACGATACCGACGATGGACCACAACAGCCACCACAAAACATCGCGGAAACCGCAAACCAACAACCACCATGACATCAACCGGAGCAGCTCTGAACGGCACGAACCCTCAGACCACAACCCACGACGGGCTCCGAGCTCGACGAAGGAGACGACAATGCGATCCTTGCAAGACCCGCGTTCAACTCAAGCAGATCCGGCTCTCCATCACTCCAGCCCGAGCAGCCACGACGTTGAACCTCCGAGGTTCGTCCTCAGACGCCGTGTTATTGATTTGGATGTGACGGGAAGGGAGAAAACTCAAGGCAGCGACGGCGGTGCAAGAGTTCTCTTGTTTCGGGTTTCTCTGGCTCTACTATGTTGAGTGAACAAATTAATGTCAAAATTTATTTTGACCTAGCCCAATGCGAATCGGCCAACGGTGAGACCCATAAACCCATAAATTCTTCGACCAAAAAAAACCCATAAATTCAAAAAATATCAAATTTAATTACTGGTAAATTATATTTATGAAGTTAGGGTGGACTGGAAATCTATTAATCTGAATTAAATTAAGCTAGCCCGTTCTGCACTCAATCTGAATATGGCCCGGTCTGAATTTACATCTCGATGGCCTATTTGTGTGTTGTGTGTTCTTTCATGAATATCTGACCTTGTTAAGAAAATTCTGTAATATTGTTTTGACCTCTCAACTGCATCGCAGTATAAAACTCAAGATATTCTTTTTGTCTATGAAGATTTTAAAAAATTTAATTGATCCATTTCATTTCTGTTCTAGTTTTCGTACCTTTATCTTTCCCGTTTTAGTAAATAAAAAACTAGTATTACTTTTATGCTTCTATAAATATCCATATAAAGACAACTTTGGAACTGCTTATATATTTATAAGAAAAAAGTAGCAAAATTATGTAGCAAAAGCTTAGCAAATTACCTCTTGCAAAAAAACTGTCATATGCCATCCTAAATGTGATGGCTTAACTTGAATATGGATAAATAATATTCATGAATAATAATAATAAATCATTATCAATAAAATAGTAACTAATAAAATAAATAGGTCACATATGTCTTTAATTCTTATAAAACTGACAAAATTTAATTTTGATCATTATAAATTTCTTATACGTTTTTAGTTCTTAACTAAAAAATATAAAGATATAAAAATAACGTGTTTTAAATTCTTAATAAGGTCCTGAGAGCAACTAAAAATACTCTATTTTTATTAAATACAAGAACTAAAAATGTATAAATTTTTTATAGGAACCAAAATTAAATTTGGCTAATATTATAGAGAGTAAATATATATTTAATCCAAATAAATAAAAATATATAAAGTTTTTTACATCATGCTAATTTTTTTTGTTTTCTTACTTACATAATTAAATATCACCATGGATTTATAAAACAAAATGAAATCACATGGTTGTAAAACTTTAAATATGTTTTATTTTTTGTTTTATTTTTGTCTTTGATTCACTAGAAGCATTTTACCAATCACGAGGTTTTATATTGAAAATGCGACTTGTTTGTTTCCGCAGCCGATCGATAATTAAAAGCATGTTTTAATAATTTTGCTTTATATTAAAAAAATTATAGTCAGAAGTATTATTTTAATATTCCAGCCATATATGTTTTATTTCTTTAAATTAAGCAGGAAAAATCAATTACATACTATACAATAAAGTCTCATTTGTGAGTAAAGTTTAGCCACATACCGCCTAAAGAGATCAATCTCACACTTTAAGGTTTGTAGTACACAAAAGAGAGATCAATCTCACACTTTAAAGTGTGATAATACATCGAAAAACAATCATTATATTTTTTTTCTTAAAAAATATTATATATATATATATATATATATATTATGTATACTAAACTCATATCACTTGAGGTTTGGGTGATATGACACAAGTCTCTCTCAGTTTAATCAGAGGTCTTGGATTCACTTTGTCGCCTATAGGGACTCGAAGGGATTAGTCTCACACATGCACGGGAATACCCAATATATATATATATATATATATATATATCAAATGAGAAAACTTTTATTATGAGAGAATAACAAAAGTGAATCATAACTATAAAATCACATATAAGCTAGGATATTTATGAAGTCACAAGGCCCACAGTTCTTCAAAATCATGATTACTTATTTATTCTTTGAAATATATTCTTAAGTTAAACGTTTTATGGGCAGTTGAGTAATGCAGGTACAATATTAATAAAGTTTGGGCCTTTGGGGTAGTTCATCAAAAAAATAAGGTTGGGGTACAGTTAGGAGGATGGCTTGTAAGTTTTTTTTTAATTTTATTTAAGTATATATGTAACACTAAAACCCTGGCACTAATTAATATGAATAATTTATTTTTTGATAAATAATTAATATGAAATTGAATAATACTAATAAGCTTAAATTTGAATGTCATGTGAGTACACAAAGATTGCACAAATCTGACAAAAAATTCATATGAAACTTTCATCTTAACCTAAAGAGAGTCATCAAAATGAGACCTGACAAAGACAATCTAAAGAAAAGGATTCATAGATATGGGATTGGATTGGAAGGACACTATCTTAGGAAAAAAGGAACAGATATGGGATGACACCTTATATTATAGACTACAGTATAGTATTTAACTTTTGTTTATTTTCTTCCCCGAAAAATAAGTAACAACAACAAAAAATCACAAGAATGCCACGAGAGCGTTGGGGGCACACGCGCGCACCGTTTCGTGTGAGATGGGGAACACCAACAGCGCTGTAGGTATTGTGGGGTGACAAATCAACCACGCGCGTCGAGTGAGGTAGACGCGCCGAGCCCACCAGCAATGAGTGGCGTCATGTGAGTTTAGAGGAAGAGTCCATAAAATTACAAAAACAAGAGAACAAAAGTCTTTATGCTCTTTCACTCCTCTCTCTGTCTCTCTCTCTATGCTATGCTACTTGTATACGATAATTGGAGAGAGAGAAGAGTGTGAGAAAAGAAAGGCTAGTGAAGAAGAGGAACCACCCCCATCTTCAGTTTCACTTTCTAGAGGAAGGAAGTGAGATAGAGAGAGAGAGGGAAAAGAAAAAGAAAGAGAAAGGAGGGAATTGGAAAAACCTCAGAGAGAAAGAAGCTAGAGGGGTTGTGATTTTTGTGTGAAGGGAAGAAGAAGGTAATGATGATGAGGATGAAGAGAGAGAAAGAGAGAATGGTCGGCAACAATAACAAAAAAAGAAAATATATATAGAAAGAGAGAGATAGTGAGTGAGAAAGAGAAAGAGAAAGAGAAAGGTCGTTATTGCAAAAAATTTCTTATTCATTCACTGGTGACTGCTGTGCTGCACTTGTGCTGGGAGGGTCCAGAGAAACTGATCGTAGAGTTCCCCCCTTCTCAGTTCTCACTCAAAACCAAAACTTTTTTTTTCTTCTCACTGTGGAAAAAGCCAAAGTGACAGTAGTAGTAGTAGCCACAATAGCAGCAACAACAGAGCCAGCAGAACACCAGAACCAGAAAAACAGCCAGCAGCAGAAGAAGAAGCAGAGAAACTAGTTCGTTTTCCTCACTCACTCATTCTCCACCCCTTTTGAAAAAAGAGAGAGAACAACCCAACCAAACCCCATATAAGATCTAATCACTACACCATCCCTCTCACACTCCCCAAACTCTTCTCTTTTCTTCCTCATGAAAAATTAAATTCCTCTTTCTCAATCCTCTGATATAGTTGCAGAGAGAGACCCCACACGAATAACGCCCGCATTAGATACACCTAAACACAACACACACACATATATACACACAGACGATTACCACTTTCAACTTCCACAACCTGATCACAATATATATACACAACATCCATCTTCATCATCTTCATCCACAAGACCAAACCGGGTTGTACTAACCATAATAATAATAAAAATAGTATTTTGTTGTTGTTTTGATTTTGTGTGTTTTGAGATTTGAGAGAGATATTAAAGAAACGAAAGAACGAATTTTCAGTTGTGGCTACTACAAGGAGGTTTACTTCAGATTCTGGTGGAGCCTTTGCAGATTGGGCAGCAACTTCCTCCTCTGCCGCTGCTGCTGCCCGAGCTGCCCCCGTCGACGAACTCTCCCTCGGCTTCAATGCTAACCCCTCCGCCGCCGCCACCGGACCCACCACCGGAATGTGGCCCACACCAAGGTCTATCAATTACGCCGGCGTCTCCCCTGAAATGGGTATGTTCGTTGTGGCACCCGCTTCTTCCTTCCACCACCACCACCACCACCACCACGACCCACACCCTCTCCTCTCCGATCCTCATTCCGCCACCGCGCTCGGCGTCGGCGTCATCCCTCTCCTCACCGCATCACCTTGCCTCGAAAACGAAACCACCACCAACATGCTGAGTAGTAGTACTAACCGAAGACAACAACAGGGAATTCAGTTCTGGCAAGAGCAGCAGCAACAACAACAACAACCCCATCAAGGTCACTACTTGAAAAAACAAGTCTTTTTAGAACACAACACGAGTCCCACGAATTTGGTTCACAGTGGTGGTGCTATTGGTGGTGGGGGGTTAACTGTTTCTGGAAATAGCAGTGGGGGAACAACGTGCCAAGACTGTGGGAACCAAGCGAAGAAGGATTGTGCTAATAGAAGGTGTAGGACTTGTTGTAAAAGTCGAGGTTTTGATTGCCCTACTCATGTTAAGAGCACTTGGGTACCCGCTGCTAGGAGGAGGGAACGCCAGCTCATGACGACGCCCACGGCGGTTGCCGGTGGCTCTAGTGGTTCTACTTCTGGTGCCAAGAAACCTAGGCTCATTAACTCTCAGACTACTACAACCTCTCACACTTCAACTTCTAATACAACTCCTCCTAGGAGCTTTGACACTGGCTCTAGCCATCAAGGTTTGATCTTTTCTTCATTAGGTTTCGTAAATGTCCATAAACTCATGCATCTTTTGTGGGGTAAAAATCTTCTCATTTCTTTTCCTCCTCTCCGTTTCCTCAGTTGCTATGTTTTTGGGTTAATAAAAAAAATACTCATTTCTGTTTTCTCTATTACTATGCTTTTGGGGTAATAAATGATAATAGAGAATATCATTTATTTCGATCACTAAAGGCATAACGATTGATGAAATGAAGAGAAAAAGAAATGGAGATGATCTTTTTCCTATTTTGTGTGTTTGGGGGGGGGGGGGTAATAGGACTTGAGGGTGTGTGAGTTGATGGTTCTATTGAAAGACATGTTCGGTTTTGGTCGAATGCAAAAGTACGTTTGAACCGAAGGAAATTATAGAGTTCTTTTTGGGTGAGAGTTGGTGTGTTTTTTGTTTTGGTTGAACTTGAATTGTTGGTGTTTGTGATGTGTGCAGATGCGAGTTTCAAAGGGACATTGCCGGGACAAGTACGTGCACCGGCGGTATTCAAGTGTGTTAGAGTGACGGCAATGGAAGATGGGAAGGATGAGTATGCATATCAGGCTGTTGTGAAGATTGCTGGACATGTGTTCAAAGGGTTTCTCTATGATCACGGGTTGGAGGAGAATGATAATAATAGTAGGGATAATAATGTGTATCCTAATCTATCTGAGCTTCATTTGGGTGGAAGTGGAAGTGGAGGTAGTGGTGGTGGAAATGGGAGAAATGGGGTATCTTCTTCATCACCAATGTTGGATCCTTCTGATGTTTATGCAGCTTCTGGTGGGGGCATACTAGGAGGTTCAGCTTCAGCCTATGGTAATGTGCAATAAATTGAAAGTGTTATGAAGTGTCTTTCCAAGTGCAAAGGTATTAATAGATGGGCTTGGAGAGGCTGACGTTTAATGTAGTCTTTTGCTAATATTGATGAGAGGATATGATGGGGTTGGGGGGATTAATTAATTTTCTTTTTAGGCTTTTGTACCTTATAATTGCATGACACTCTTTTCTCTGCATTTTTCAACTTGGTCTTGTAGTTCATCTATTCTTTCTTTTTTTCCTCGCCCACCAATTTGCCTTTGTCATAATTGCATGAGATGATCATGGAATGACAAAGGAGCTAGCCTGCCCTCATTATCTAACAGTTAGAGAAGAAAAAATAGTTTTTTATGTATCAAATTAACTGGAAGTGGAAAGCTCAGGAAGGATAAAATCTTTTTTTTTTACTAGACTCATAACTGTTTCAGATTTTAATTTAATTTAATTATTACCATTTTTATTGATTGTAACAACTGACTACTACTTTTTTTCATCTTTGAAAGCTAATGTCTTTTGTGATGTATTTTACTCCCCCTTTATTTCCATTGTGTAATTTTATTAAAATTTGGCTAAGGTGAAATGTACAGTTTGTGATAACCGTGACCAAAATCTAGAGTGTAAAGTATATGATATGATAATGATGAATTTTTTAAATCTTAATATTTTATGTTATTTATTGGTGTACGTTCAGTTCTTTGTGCTTGGTTTTTATTTTTCAGCACGATATATATACTTAGTATGTTGGTATGATTCCTTTTTTATGAATAGACATAGTATTCCATCTTTTGTATTTTCTAATATTATATTATATTTAGTGTCCCCTCTTGTGTGTATCTAGTAGCTTAGTTTAGTTTTAAATTTTTGTAGGCTAAAAATAAATGTTGGGTTTTACAAGTAGTTGCTACTTTAGACTTAAGCATGAGAAGTAGTTGTAACGTCACCATCATTATGTGTCTGTCCTTTTCATCCTAGTTCATTGGTCATCCTCTGATGCGTAAGCATCCTGCAAAGTTTTTCTGCATTCATGAAGACATGATGTACCCTTATTTCCTTTTGTTCTTTGTTTGGAATTCAGACAATTACCCATTGTATTAACCCACCCTTTCATCTCATCTATACCCTTTAATGTTCGTTTTGCAATAAACTTGGAAAATTCTTCTGTTGCCTCATTTTGGTGTTCCATGGTGCTTAATTTACTTTAACACCACAATTATGTGCAGCAGCTTAATTCTTTGTCTATTACACATTGCTTTTTTTTTTTTTTACAGACAGTTGTAGTATTTATAATATAATTATAATTATCATGTTGATATTTTGATGTTGTTGCCTGCTATATATGCCATTTCTATTCTTATCAGGATAACTTTGTCGGGTTTGCATACTCAACTTTTTGTATACTTTATTGCTATGGGAAACTGCAGTTTAGTGTCACTTGTTTTTTGGCCAAGACTAGATTCTTAGTTACCAATATGTCTGAACATGGATAAACAAAAGAATGATTGTCTCTATTCATTGCATATTTGGATTATCTTTTCGTCTGCACATGCTGCCCCCTTCTAGTTGTCTCAACATATTTTTTATATATATTGGTCGATTATGTGTCATGTACTCATGTAGATTGCATTTTTTTTGTTCCATATAATAAACATATCTTGCTTTGTCTTCTGTTTGTTATACTATTTACACCCTGGTAAAGTATTGAGAATGTAATCACGTTTATGTCCTGATCCTTACTTTTTTCTTTAGGGTTATGAGATTTCTTGTCTCATAATTGTGTCTAGCTGTCCAACACTGCCTATCATGTCATTGAAAAATTAATCATTGAGTTCACACTTTTTCACTTATGGGATATCAATGTTACTCTGTCTCTAGTCAAGTCTGTACAAGGGTTGTATTGGAATTGGAAAATTGAACAAATTTTGATTGTGCCCTAGAACATGTATTTGTCCTGTTCATATATGTGGGGCATTTGGGTTGTTTGGTGCTTGCTATTTGTCTTGCATTTCTGGGATTTTGGGGGGTGCATGTTAAAAACTCTGATCCAATTTCAGCACCTTCATTTGTTTTTTCTTGTCTAATATGTGAATGATTTGATATGGCTATCTTTGTTATGCTTGGGCAGTTCTTCTCTCTTTATATTTGGGCGTTTTTGTTGTGGTTATACAACTTTGCATGATTCGTCTAATAATGGTGGTACATATAGGTACACATGTCTCCACTGGTGGGTACATTTCCCTTGAATTGCTTACATTAAAGTACACTTAAACTTTGTGTGTATCTGTTTTAGTAATGTTCTGCTACAAAGTTGGTTATGCTTCCATTGCTTTACTTTTGGTTTGCCCAATTATCATTTCGTCTTCATTTGTCATGTTATAGTGAGAAAAAAAAAGTTTTTTTTGTTTCTTTGGATGTAATAATCAACAATTAGTTTTATGTATATGTAGTAGCTTTTCTAGTCTCTGAGTATTCGTATTCATATATATATACGTATTCATATATATATATATATATATATATATATATATATATATATATATATGCACAATTGCTAGTTCTTGTCTGGTTTGCATTGATTGTGCTTTGCTAGCTAGTTGATTTTGACATAATACTCTTTGTTATGTAACACTATATTTCTGTTGGTTTTATGTTTTGTAGTGTTGTATTTCTCTATGGTGTGGAAAATTGAATTTCTTCAACCTTCATTGCACCACTACCACTAGTGTCCAAAATTCCATCTGTGGAAGTTGCTTAATGATTTTTTTATATTCTAATTCAGTTAATTGACTAACCTTAATTTGTTTAACTTCAAGGTAGTGCTACAGACAGCGCTTTTTTAAGTGCTGTATTATGTCATTAAAAACACAATTGAAAGATTTTTTTTTTTTTTGTGGGGTAGTAGTGGTTAATTTTGGGAGTTAAAACAGCAACCACCCTTTATGTTGCTGATCTTATGGTTTTTCTATCATTCTGATAGGTGTACGGTGAGGTCTTTGTGTTCTATGTCTTGTCTAGCTGAATGAGTGAATGATTAAGAGAATTGGAGAACTGTTTTATGGATCCACCATATTTTGGCATTGCAAAGCTCCACTTGATTCTGTCAATTAGCTTGTCATCCTTCTTATTTGAGCTTCATTTTTATTCATCTGATTCATCTCCTTCATCTATACAGGGAAGTTTAATGGATCCACCATATGAAGTTGCACACATTTTTTCTTTATTTTGCCAAGGCACTCTTCCTGTCTATACCTTTGAATTGAGCTTAATGATTTGTCTAGGCAATCATGGAAATTTATGCTGTTTTATATATGGTTTACTTAATTCGGAATCAAGTGGTTATTTATTTAGGATGAACACTGGGTAATCTTTAGGACATGCACTTGTTAAGCAATTTAAAATAAAATATTTTTAACATTTCCTTGCATTAATGTTGACTTATTAATTTTTTAAATTTTAACGTATTTTTGGGTTATGTGTTTTTTTCCCCTTTTAGTGGATCATTTTTCCCCCCTATTTGGGGGGTTGTTTACAGCCTGTATACGCGCACCGAAATGCTTATGAAATTAATTCATTAAATTCATGGCGCGTTACTGTCCAGCTGTTGTTTTTGTTTAGTAGGGTGGCGTAAAATCAGATGCATAATTCCGTCGTACTAGAGTACTTTGTAATACACAAGTGTGTATATATTATGTATTTGAAAATATTCTGCTTAGACTTCTCATTTTTTAAATCACGTGGTTGATAGGTAGTGGTTAATGCGTTTCATGTAAGGGATGAACATGGTTAGTGCCCGAGTTTGATTTCTGGTGACAACAATTCAAGACATTTATTTGCTTTTGGATTGAATATACAGATTAGTCTAAAGCCACAAAGTCACTTTTTCTTGGGATACCCTGGGTATGAAAAAAGAGTTCTCATTTCTGATCATTGTGGTTTCAGTAAAAAAGCGTTATATAATGTTAAATATGTCCGCAAGAACTCATTTGTGAAGACCCCTAATTTGTGATGCATTGCATGAAAACCTACTTAATAATTAAAGTGTAAAGATGAACGGAAAAAATATTTTAAAATTTGGAAGTGTAATCAATCGAATTTTTTAACCATTTTCACAGCTGCTACTTATGGCTAATCATTTCGGGGTTTATCAATGATATAGCACATACTCTTCTCATTCTAAGGCTGCAAACGGTTCTGTTTGATTTCTGAGAAACTCTGAAGATGTTTTTCCTTGATTTCTTCCATTTTATGAACGGAAATTTCTTTCTTGCATTTCCTAAGCAAAAAAAAAAAGTTCCCCTTGTGCACTCATATGATCGTAGGCGTTTGGTGCGTATTATCAGAAAATGCTTTGACAACAAAATGAAGAAAAGTGCGATCATTTCCAATGCAAGTTTTTCTTTAAATGGCCAAGTTGTAACCCATTTGGGTATACGAGCAGAGACTCTATATATGGTAGGAAAGGACAAAAAAACCTACACAAAATTATAATTGAAACCTAAATACTAGGTAGTAGGAGTAGTCCTGTGTCCATCAATTGCCATTACCGGTTTATATGCAAACATGTTCTCAGCAATGTTATAATGGGAGACAGTCTAACTTTCACGTGAAATCACGTGGACATTGCTTATGGTTTTTTTTTTATTAATGAAAAAAAAAAGTAAAAAACTAATCGAATCTGGAAAAAGAAAAAGAAATTCCAAAAAAGTTGTTACTAATAAACTCTGTCTTGTCAATAGTCATTAATTAGTTGTTAAGAAAGTGGTGGGGTAGGAATTATTTAGGCATATGTTAAACAATTTTATGCAGGAATGTAGAGAGCACGATGTAAGTGTTTCACAGAATGATTGAATTTGAAAGTGAAAAGACAATTTTTTTCTTTAGAATTTTTTGTTACATAAGTTTAGTCAAAATTAATTTATTTGGAGAAGGGGAACGGGAATGTTTTACTAGCTATTTGAAGCATGGCACTTAAAGAATATTTTAATCAGAGTGTAAGTAATTAATTAAATTATTTTGTAATTTTCTTTGTCTCAACAGAAAATTTTCATCATATATTGCTACAAATTAGATATCGTTTGAAATTATGTGGTCTTTTTGTATAAAAACGGGTGAGAAGACAGAATCTACTGTCATAATTTGTGAAGTGAGCGGTATATATTGCTCTAATCAAAATATCTTGAATAGTGAATATTTTTTATTGTTTTTTTCCCAACTCTTACTCTCATTTTTTATTTTACCATTTCGTAAATAAATTTTGACCACTGAAAATGCTTGTACTCTTCCAGCGTAAACTATATTATCCCCCAAGTGAGTCAAACATTCACAATTTCCATATATGCAGAATAACAAAGCTTACAGAACAAAAAAAAAAAAAGAATAACAAAGCTTACTCTTTACACAACGTATCAGGTTCCCAAATTAACCATGC
Organism: Glycyrrhiza uralensis; assembly: GCA_030159175.1. Lineage (NCBI taxonomy): Eukaryota > Viridiplantae > Streptophyta > Magnoliopsida > Fabales > Fabaceae > Glycyrrhiza > Glycyrrhiza uralensis. The sequence goes on from BRZY01000006.1 coordinate 2,870,014, forward strand.
CGTTAGCCAAATTATGCTTGCTGTTATGGACTTATGCCTGTCTTCAATCATTGTGATTTTATACTTAACATAGTTTTAAACCTTCTTGAAGATTAAGTAAAACAGAACTTATCACTTGATTTCTTTTTCGTGTTTTCTGATCCCAAACCATCTTTTTTTTTCTGTGTATCACTTAAAGAATATTCAAAGAAAAATAACAAAATGTAATCTGAAAAACCTTTCATAAAAATTAGTCTACAACATGCTAATTATATTTACAAGTAAGCTATATAAGTGAATAGAATAAGTTAGAATAAATCAAAATAGATAAAACCACTACCTAATTAATTAATCAATTGTATAAATATCTGAACTAAATACAAAATGTTATATTCGTTTCTCTTGTTAACCACGAGGTTGGATGCAAGTGGCTAATGCACTCCATCTATGAGACCAGCTCGGCTAGTACTCATGTTTGGTTCCTGGTGAAAGAACAATCCGTGATCAGATTTGTACTTACTTTCCGATCGAACTCATATTAGTTCAGAAGCTCTTTTCTTTCGCCCTGGTATGCTGAACATGGGTATAAACAAAAAAAAATATTTCTTTCCCTTTTTCTTGCTTGTTACTATAGACGGTTTCACCTTAGAAGGCTAGCTTCTTTTTCTCTCTCACTACAAAACAGCACCTTCAGTCTGTTTATCCCTTTTGAGGATCCTCATTGCTACTTCACGAATCCTTTTATTATGATGGAACTAATTAACTCACCCTGTATATGCCCCACATGATAGCATTTGAGGCTGAGAACTTTTTACATAGTTCCCCTTTGCTCACAAGTTAGATACATTCCAAACCTAGCTAGACTTTTTGTTGATTGAATCACTATTTTAGTCCTTAAAATTGCACTATTAATTTAGTACTTAAAATTATTAATATTCTAATCATATTGAACTTGGAATATGGTTTCCACTTCGGTGATTTTTTTTGGGTCAATACTTCGATCACTTGAATATAAGAGTTGTTGTATTGTAGGAGAAAGAAATGAAAAGGAATAAGCTTTCTTGCCGCAAAGTGGGAAAAAAGTGGATGCCAAAAAGTATTGGTATGTATAATATTTATGTTCAATGGATCAAATAATTATTTATACACATTGATTATTTATACAGACGTTCTATATGCACATTGATTATTTTTTTGAACCTTATTTAAACTATTGATTTCTTGGCTTCACGAAGGCTTTTATATATGGAATACCAACATAATTAAGAGATAGCATATAGAACTTTCGAAGGAGGGCCCTGTGAGCATCTTAATTAGCTTTATAAATAGACTTGGTGTGTCTTAATTGTTTGAGAATCAAAAAAACTTTTGGTGGACATGTGCACCAATACTCAAGTGCTACTCAAACTTTTAAATTAAATCCTCATGCTTTGATTAGAATCATTCTAAAAGTTTCTTTTTGTCACGTTAGTTAATTTATTGGTAAACTTTCTAATAAATTGCACACCATTAAAAGTATGCTTCACAATATGATAGTGATGTCGTACAAACCCCCCAAATTCTTTGCTAGTGGACCTAACTACCATGGCAATACCAATTTTTATGTGCACAAAAAAGTTCTTCCCGATTATTATTCCAAAATTTATTTAAAAAACTTTAATTGCTATAGTCTTTCTTGTTTTGGGCTATTTTTTGATCTGAAATCATCTCTCTACTTCGTTTTTTTTCTCCTTTTATCTAAATAAATAATTTTTCCACATAGATCTGGTTTTCTTTCATGTTTTTGTCGTTTGCGTGCGGTGGTGTTTTGATCGTCGTCTTGGTGCGGCGTTGTTTGATTTCCCGTCTTGTTGCGGTGTTAATTTGTTTTAGATGCAGATCAAATTCGATCCATTACAGATTCAATCAAGACTTGGGTGTCAACGTTACAAATCCGGAGGCATGGGTACTCCGGTCACTTTGATTTTGTCACATTTGTAGGCATTTTGCCGTATTATGCTATTAACTTAGGTGTTGTGAATTTGTTCTCAGATTCATCATTTTCAATTTTTAGCAATGTTGAATTTATGTTGTTATCGATGTATTTTACCAATTTGAATGAATGAACATTTTTTTTAGTAAAAAAAATAAACGAAGGAGAAAACAAAGGAATATTAAGAAAGTGAACAAAGGGGCTAAACTCTTAGCATAGGCTATATATGAATTAATATTATTGTTTGTGGTGTTTTTTTTTATCAAATTAAAACTATATCAACAGCACTTTTTATGAAGTGCTAGTTCTCAAGCTTAATGGTAATATAATTTTGTTTTGTGGGTATATGAACAAGCCCAAGTGCAAATACGTAAATTTGTAGAATCTGAAAGAACTTTAAATGATAAGTTGACAAATGAATAACTAATACAAAATGAGGTTATTATATACAGTGTTTAATTAGTAATCTATCTTTTAAATCCGGCAAAGGCATTTAGAAATTCTTAACTATATATTGAACCCACAATAACCTTAAGGAGCTTTACAAAAGGTTAATAATTATACTTTTGATTAAAATTTGGTTTAAAAACTATAAAATGCGTAATAGTGATCTGATTGTAAAATCATCGTTCAAATGTACGTATTTTTATATTTATATTTATATTATGTATTACATTATATAATAATGGCTTAAATCTGTTTTTAGTCTCTCATTTTTCACTGAGTTCCGTTTTCAGTCCCTAAAAAATAAAACACGTCTTTTTAGTCCCTCATTTTTGAAAAATTGTCTCTTTTAGTCCCTAGGGCCATATTTTAAATTTGAAAAGTATTTTTAAAATTTATACGTTGACCCCTCCCAAGCCTAATGCTCACCTTAACCCATTTTTTCGCTCTCCTCCCCCTCCACTGATGCATCGCGGCCCCCCATCCCCGTTAGGAGTAGTTCCAACGTCCTCCCTCGAAACCGCCATGAGATGCGGCCTCTCTCTTGTTCTCCTCCATGCGCAATCGCGGTGGCCGTCTCCCTTCTCGTCATTGTGCGCAGCCTCCCTTGGCCGCGCGGAGATGGGGGGCGCGGTGCATCAATGGAGGGGGAGAAAACGAAAAAACGGGTTAAGGTGAGCATCAGGTTTGGGAGGGGTCAAAGTATAAATTTAAAAGATACTTTTCGAATTTAAAATATAGCATTAGGGACTAAAAGATACAATTTTTCAAAAATGAGGGACTAAAAAGACGCTTTTTATTTTTGAGGGACTAAAAACGGAACACAGTGAAAAATAAGGGACTAAAAACATATTTAAGCCTATAATAATTATCCATATCTCAGCCCCAGTGGGTTTTTTTTTGTTCAAGAAGGATTCATTCATTAACACGGGCAAAGTCTGAAGCCCGAAGACAGTACAACTGACCCAACAACAAGGCCAAAGTCAAGCTTAATGCAATGTCTCTAAACATCTTATCATCAAACCAAAGACACGCACCTGACAATGCAAAAACATACAATAAAACAGTAAAACACTACATTACAAACTAACAACACCCATACATCAAACACAAAAACTCCTTAAAACTAACAGGCCCAAGATCAAACATCCAGTGGGTTTATTTTGAGCAAGAGAGCGGTTAAATGGGTCATCTGAAAGGATGGCCCTGTTAATCAAAATGAAGGCCTAACTATTCAGTTAGTGATATGGGCCTTATTTTTGCAAGCCCTTTTTATTCTCTTGGTTTCGTAGTTGGGTGAGACAAAAGACAATATGGGCTGAGAAACACAGTTTTGGGGATAGTATTTGTAAGGGCTTTTCTAATTGCACAAACCCTTATTTCTTACACACATACACTTAAAAGTTAAAAAGACAAAAAGACCCTTGTTCACTGCGTATGTGTAATGTTATTTTTATATATTGCGGAACTATTAGTTCCGTAGTCAATTTTGTTCTTGTGGAAATAATAGTTCCACAATGTAATTGTTTGTCAAATTTACACTGCGGAACTATTAGTTCTGCATCAACAAATACACTGTGGAACTAATAGTTCCGCAATGTAATTTTGACACAAAGTTACATTGCGGAACTATTAGTTCTGCATTGTTAGGAAATCGCAAAAAAAATAACTCGTGAATGAGGGTAGTTTTGTCATTTTAGAAAAAAGTTTAAGTGTGTATGTGTGCAAAGAAAAATATGTATGTGCAATTAGAAACAGCTTATTTGTAATGACAAAAGCTTTTTTTTTTTATTCTCTCCATATGACCCATTTACGCGGGGAATGTATTTTAGATTGATTAATGGCTTGGTATACACCCAAAAAAAAATGGCTTGGTAGGTGGATGGTTCATTGGGAGGAAAGGAGATATAATTCCTCCATCACTAGCATTGAATAATATAGGTTTCGAACTAGCTAGTTCTTGCACATAATTCTTTGTGATGATAACGACACTAACTCTATGAAGCAATATGTCGATGTTCAAAGTTATGAATTTGAAACTAACAAATGATGACCCAAAAAAAAAAACTAACAAATGGAAAAACGAAATTTCATTCATGCCCTAAAACTTTTGAAGGAATAGCTTAGCTGGTTATTATAATTATATATAGAAAAAAAATTGTTTATAGGGAGAACGCGAAATCAATGACATTTGTGTGGCCTCTAATAAACCATATAAAAAAAATGAGAACCAGAGTAAATTGCAATTTTTAAGCTAAATAAAGGTGTGTGACTGCAATTTTGGGTGGGCAACAGCCAACAGGGGACTAAAAGTCTAAAGGGAAGGATAAGTTGGTAGGTTAACGTTGTGACTTTAATAACTCAACGTATATAGGAAGGAATAAAATGAACATGATGGTGCTCCACTTTGAAATGGAAGAAAAATCGCACAATAAATTATGGGGAAGCAACAACACTATCGAAAATACCTATATATGTAGTGTGTGTGTGTGTGTATTGATTTGAGTGAAATTCACGTATGAATTCCATTATATTATGCCGATCCATTTCTTTTCTTATTTGGTGGGACATAATTTTAAAGTAGTAACACTCACCTGAGTTTTGTCTAATAATAAATAAAAAAAATAAAAAAGAATGTGTTAGTAAGGGTGTGTTTGGGAGGGGAGAGGAGGGTTTATTCCAATATTTTAATTGTAAAGATAGGACTAGGAGAAAAGGATGGAGAAAATATTTTGAAACCCTCTAAAACTCTCCAAAGTTCTCCCCTCTAGTATATTTTTTAAAATCCTCCAATTTGAGGGAATTCAAAAAATGTACTAGAGATGTGACTTTGGAGGATTTTTACATATTTTTTAAACATTCAAATAGGTAAAATATTAATCACAAACCCTCCCCTCCAAAACTCCCAAACACACCCTAAGTGTTTTAAAAAATTGTAGTGGCGAGGAGTACTTTGAGTAGTAAGCATGAACTCATAGGTTTAAATATTATGTGTTAACCAACATGGTGTGACACATGTAGTAGATACTAGATCCCTTAAATATGATGTCAGAGGTCAAATGATTAATCTCTACAGTTACGTGTGGAGGATACTGAAGTGACAATTGTTATGTGTTATTGGCCTTTCTCATCTTGCTATTAGCAATTTGACATTGCTGTGAAGTCCCCCCCCCCCCCCCCCCCCCCCCTCCCCCACCACTTGTTTTTGTTTTTTCACTCACGTTTTTTTTTTTCTTTGCATCTTTCTTAACTTGAGCTGTTGTATGCATGTGACGAAGGGCGATTAACAAAGACTCCGAGAGAAGGGGGAGGGAAAGAAACTGGCAGATTAGCAGTCAAAGGTTATGATTTGTGATGTTACACCCGTTGCGTGCATACCACTGGCCGGTGACATAGAAACTTTTCACATAATCATTCAAATTAGTGGTGAATTGCCAAACAAGTCGTTCACATTAATTTCTTGTCAAAAGACACGACACGCATGTCAAACTTTTAAGAAGAATTACCGGTATATATAGCCAGAATCCAATTTATATATTTGTGTTTTTTTAAACAAAATGATTCTTTTCTTACAAACCGATCAGCAAATTCCATTAATTAAGCCATTCATTCACACACTTAAACTTCATGAGTCAATCTAAAAAGTATAAATAAATTTTGTACAGATATTCAATTATGTTTTATTATTTTTATCACATAATAATATTACTTCTCAAAATCTATTTATACTATAATAGGATAGTGAATTATGATTGGATGTGTGTATATATAAAAATTAACTATAATATTAGTTTATAGTTATTAAACTACAAAATATAAGAAAAAATTGTTTTTTAGCTTCTTTTAAAGTTACCTAAGTCTAAAATTATTTAAGGATACGTAAATACCAGTTAGGATAGAGGTACTAGTCTCACAGTCACAGCTTTGTGCTGGAAATTATACACTGTAAACAGTTAATTAAAATGAAAGAAATCAAACCCACAAAACTATGAAGAAATCACTTTTATTAATGGTGTGCTATATGATGAGATTAGGTTGAATAATATATTTTTAAAATCTTCTACAATGTTAAAAAAATATAAATAAATAAAACTATAATTATGTTTGTTATCTTGGTAATGCAATATTTCCACATCGACAATGACCTAAACAGATAGTCATGGGAGTATAAATCATTTTTATTCCAAAAAAATAAAAATAAAATATAGATAGCTATGATTATCACCCCCACTCATCACAAGTTACTACATTAGCACTAGTGGGACAATTTGGCATTAAGCCTAAAGCTCCCTAAGAAAGAGACCAATTTATGTTGTCTTAAAGCATAGCTAGAGTGGGAATCTATCTATTGAAGAGTGGAGTGAGTAGTGATAATGAAGAAGGTGGCAAGTGGGGTCCTCCAATATTATACCAATAGAGTCAGTGGAGCAAGTCATGCAACTATAGAAATGGAAGCTGCATTGTCAAGCAAAGCAAAACACCCCTTATGGCTATCCCCCACCCAACACCAAAAGAAAGAGCAGCTACCGAAGAAAAGTGGCATCCAAACAAACATGTACATCATACTCTTCCCCTATTCATTTTCATGCTCTCCATTCCCTTCATTTGTTTTTTACCTACTACCACAAACACAAGGTCCTTTCCTTGGCTCTCTCCATAATTTCCATAAAGCAAGCCACTTCTTTTAACTTCAAGTTTCCCCCAATACCTATCTCCCTCTCCCTCTCTATTTCACTCCATGCTTGTGCCTCAATTCATGGATTGATCCAATATGCATAAAGAGTTAGGTGATTCAACTCTATGTCAACATTCATTCTACTAGGTGAGAAAAAACTCTCTTCATGTTCTATTTAATTTTAATCCTTTACATACTTTCTCTCTTTTAAAAATTTCAGTGATTTGCAGCTTTCTCTATAATCAAATTTTGTGTGTGTGTGTGTGTGTGTTTTTTTGGTTATTTATGTACATCCCAAAGGGAGCAGGAATTGGATAACTAATATTGATGAACCAAATATTTATACCAACAACTCTGTTTCTGTTCCGTTTCCTAATTCTGGAAAACTCTGGTAGTTGGTTGCAAAACAACATTTCAAGGCAGAACACAGGTTAGAATCAATGGATTCATTCAATCAGAGTCATCAGAATAACAGCTTCAGGTACAATTCAAATGATGGAGAGGATGATGATGCTGAATTCACAGGGATTCTTGATGTCTTTGTTCATCATGCTAGGAATATTCACAACATATGCATCTATGATAACCAAGATGTATATGCTAAATTCTCCCTCACTTACAACCCAGATGAGACTCTCTCTACAAGAATCATCAATGGGGGAGGAAAAAACCCAACTTTCAATGAAAACCTGAGGATGAAGATTACCCAGATGGATGCTGTTCTGAAGTGTGAGATTTGGATGTTTAGTAGGTCAAGAATTCACATGGAGGACCAGCTTTTGGGGTTTGCTTTGGTCCCAATTTCAAAACTTGTTGGCAAAGGAAAAGTGAGTGAAGATTACAGCCTTTCCTCCACTGATCTCTTCCATTCTCCAGCTGGAACTGTCCAATTAACACTCTCTTTAGACCCATCTTTGATATCAGAGTCAGCAAATAACTCATCCATTTCATCGGAAGTTGTTTTGCTTGATAGAAAAGTCTCAGAAGTTATGTTAGACCCAGTTGAGTATTCAAGGATTGAGTTTCCTGACATCAGTGTTGTTAAGGAGAATCAGCAAATGGTTTCTGAATACTTCAATTTGGCTTCTTCTGCCTCCTCAAGGCCTAGCTCAGGAGGGATGCTACCATTTCTTCACCTTGGTGCATCATCTCCACAACTTGATGATTATGAGATGATGACTATGAGTTCACCAGATGAGAATGAGAACCATGTTGTTGAGTCCATTTCACCAAATGAGAGCAATCACAATTCTGGGTTTTTAAGCTCTACCATTACAAGCTCAAGTGATGATAGAAACTCAGCTGATTCTATTGAGAAAAAGAATCACTTAAGGGGTGGTAATGACTCAGCAGCAAATTCTGTTGTTACTGTGTCAGTCACTGTTGAAGGTACACAAAACTGTGGTGGTGTTTGTCCTGATACACCAACATCCAAGAAGGAAAGTGAAGAAGCCAGAGATGATGATAACAAAGAGGGAAAGTTCTCAAACAACAAGGAAAAGGAAAGCAGCAAGAAAGATAGGAACATAATAGAAGCTGCTGCAAAGTTTGGTCAAGTTTTTTCTTCTCCACTTGGGAACATGAATATCAATATGGAGGCTGAGCAATCTGCTATGCAGAAGCAGATAGTGGACATGTATATGAGGAGCATGCAGCAGTTTACTGAGTCCTTGGCTAAAATGAAGCTTCCAATGGACCTTGATAAACCTGAAAGAGGAGAACTTCATCATGGTGATGTGATTCAGAATCATGACAATAACAACAAATTAGAAACTGATAAGAAGAAAAAGGATGGATCACGTGTGTTTTATGGTAGTAGGGCCTTCTTCTGAGTTCTAAATCTATTCACCTCTTGACGCTGAAAATAGCAAGAGTTGTGGTGATAATATGAGAGTTTAATTTACAATAACATTCAGGTACCTCAATTCCTTAAGCGATATTTTTATTATTATTACAAGATTTTAGTTTGTTTGACCTCCCCCCTTTTGTTGATGACAGTAATATTCTATTTTAGATGTGCCTTTATCTTCTTTTAACTTCATGACTATGTCTATGTGTACCCTAAAAACAGCCTTCATGAATCATGAGTATGTATAAGTTTTCTGTAATGTTATTGTGGCAAAGTTTTTATCAATTTACTATGCCATTGAAATCAATGAGCCTTTTTAGTCATGCTTATGTCAGTGACAAGCTATATATTCTAGGGAGCATAGTTAAGAGTGAGTTTATATGTTATGATATAAGTCCAAATAAACTCTTCCAAACACCTTCTGAAATATGTGGCAACTCTTATTTTGTGTACTTATTAAATTGCAAGAAAAGAACAGGGTTCCAACAATGCAGAGGAGGTTTTAGAGAGTTGATACTAGATTCACCAATCTACTTCATTGTGATATGTATATATTTTCCTTTCAAAAATGAGAAAAAGTCTCATGTCATGATCAAAGGCTGAGAAATCAGTGCCAAAATTAGCTGATTAGATTGTAATTCTGGTGGATGGTGGGGCAGATTTACACCAATTTTGTCAACACACTATGGAGGCGTGTCCTGAAAAATAATGAAAGAAACGCACTTAGTCAAAGGACACGGAAATCTAACATGAGGCATCCAAGATCCTTAACCATACTGGTCTCCTTCAAGAATTGCTATTTACGCAATCAAAATCAAAATCCATTACAATTGTTAAGAAAGTTATGAATTTTGAGCACCCCTCAATTTCTAATACACATTAAACACTTTATTCTTTTTCTCTCTTTTTTCTTGTCATATCATTCATTTATCATATTTATATCTATCACTCATGTTTTTTCTATTTCTATCTCTCTGTGACCGTAGGTGTAAATTGGATTTTAGGAGTCGAAAAATAATTTTTCTTGTCAATAAGTCTGCATCTTTAGTTTAAAGATAAACAGTTAGTGAGATTTAGAGTTAGTTTCTTTAAACTTTGCTTATGGAAAAATCACTTTTAAAAGCAGTGGCGGAGCATAAGACGGACAGCCACCCCCTCCCCCAAAACATTTTTAATTTTTTATACACATACATAATATATAGTAAAGGGATAAGATTATAATAGTGAGAAAAAAGGAAAAAAAAATTAGTGGCTCATTCTAGTAAAATAATAGATGAAACTAATTTTGTTAAACATATTTTCTATTGTTACAATTGAAAGATCTTTTTCGGCAATGAAAACTATCAAGATTAGGTTGAGAAACAAGATCGAAGCTGATTTTTTAGCAAATAGCATAATAGTTTATATTGAAAAAGCACTGCAAATTTTAATAATTCTAATTTAATTATTGATGATTTCGAGTCACTCAAAGAGCTCATTGTGCATCACTTTAAGATAATTTTTAGTTATTTAAATTTTGTGTTTATATTGAAATTTAAATTTTAGGATGATCAATTTTATATTACATTTTCTTACTTGAATTTTAAATGCATAATATAATATTACATATTTGACTTTTATTAAGTCTTAGTTTGGCCCCTTCTAAATTTTAGTCCAAGCTCCGCCACTCTTTAAAAGTTTTCAGAATACTTGTTTAACTATAAAAAAAATCAGAATATGAATTTTTTTAATTATTTTGTGAAGTTACTAAAATAGAGTCAACCAAGAGAAAGATTCTTAATAAGTATATCAGTTTTTAAAGTATGTCAATAAATCATAGAAGACAACAGTGTACTGTATTTGTGACTTTCATTTAGATACCATTTAGATAGTATGAACTTGTGGGGTTTCACTTATATTTGAACATTATTGAACTATTTTTAGACTATTTCTATTTTCTAAGTTTGACAATGTGTATGCATATATTATGACTTATCATGGATTAATGTATGAGTTTTGATCTTTTTTTATCTGTATTATATTATTTCTGATAATTATTTTATTCTGAGATAAAAATTTAATCCAAGCCAAAGTTAAATGTTTAATTAATTAAGATAAAAATTTAAGTCAAAAAAAAGTTAAAAATTTAATTAATTTTGCGGTAAATATAATTAAAATAATTTAAATAATTTTGTGGCGGTTGGAAATCGTCGCAATAGCTTTATAAGTAAAAACACTGAAACTAATGGCGGTAGACTAACCGCCGCAAAATGTTCAATCAATCATACTTTTTGGTTTTCGCGAGTCGCAAGAATTTTGAAGCACTGCGGCAGTTTGTGTGGCGGTTACCTGGCGGTTCCAGGTAACTGCCGCTATTTCGCTCGCGATGGACAAATTTGCTACAGTTGTGCAATCGCCGCAATAATGTTTTAGCGACCGCTGCAAAATAATTTTTTTTCTTTTAGTGAATCGATTTCTTCAACTCTCTTGAACAAATATAATCATCTTCAACATGTTAATTAGATTCACTTTTGTTAGAACTTTTAAAATCGGAGTTGAATATATTAAAGGCCCAACTTTAACTTTAAAAATGTTTAAATCTGCCATGCTAAATATACCAAAGTTTTACAATTTTAAATTTTGATATTGGTGTCTAATGCACATTGTATTACATTTTTACCAATGTATAATCTATGATCTCGTGATGTGGTTTGCAATTACAATGAAAACTATAATCAATAATGTGCTCAATGCTCCAAATCCAATATACCTATAACTTTTGTTGATACATGTGAAGAAAATGAACAAAGCGAGGGGGTGGATGAGGCAAATACTCTTTAGATGGAGGAAGTGATAATAGAGATTGACGTGAATGAGGTTGAAAATTCTGCACGTGGTTGAAATTTCCATGATAATAGAAATTAACATGGAAAAAATGTTTGTTATTTGTTAATGTAAAATGAGTTCTAGAATGTACTGAGAGATTATGTACCATAAGAATTGATATAAAGAGGGTAAAAAGAGAAATTAAGAGACACACCCATTTGTGCTTTGGGTGGCTATCCTTAGAGAATACATACTTGCATTAGGACTTAGGAGATTTTCGAAAAAAAATGCAACATCAACATGGATAGCAAAAGAAAAACTAAAAGGATCCCCAAAAGTTGATCATAATATGAACAATGAGCTAATGTCTAATAAATTGAATACTAAATTTGGAACAGAACTTAATTATCCTATGCAATTATACTGGGAAAGAAAAAAGGGAAAGACTTTTGCGTCAAGTTTGACTAAACTTGTTATCTAAACCAATCAAAGACTTTTGGTTTGGGTTGGACTGGGTTTTTCCACCCGGTCAAACCCGGACCAAATCAACCAAATCAAGATTGAGTTGGTTTGAGTCTGGTGTATCGGGTCATACATCTTTCTCAAATTTAAAAACATGTTAAAAATTATAAAAACAATTGTAATTTTTCATATTTACTTAGTTGAATAAGCAAACAAAATTTGAAAAAAATATTATATGTCATTGAAACAGGTGACCGGGTTCACCGGTTTAAAGGTTATAACTTGTTGCCCAGACCAACTGAGTCCAGATTTGACCAATTTGGTTCTAATTCGAACCAAACAAAAAAGGTAATATTTACGAGCATTGCATACTTATGAGCGACGGACAAAAGGTAATATTTTTAATTCACATTCATTTAATTCTTTCTTACTAAATGTGGGAATATTGATAGTTTTCAAATTCATGACATAGACATTGCAATTTGTATTTATTAAATAACTTTAATGCCAAATTTTCATTATTAATATTGTGGGAGCTCATTTAAGGATGTTTGTTTAGGTCCCAAATGAATTTATTTTCTAAAGGTAATGGAAAAAAAATAAAAAATCATGATAAACATGCATGCCAATATTTGATGGATATTTCTTTGCCCACTTGGTCTAGATCATGATTTCATGTGTTGTAAAAGTTCATAATCTATCTATCTATCTATTAATCAATCTATCTATCTATATAAACTGAGACGCAAGTTAGAGAACTGCCAAACCAACTTATATGACCTCTATATTTTCTGCCACATTAGACAAATTTGCAAATTCTTGACTTCAGAGAGAGTGTCTCTTTCTCTCACTTTGTTACTCACAAGTCACAACCGTTTCAATATGTCTTTTCAATTAATATGTCCTTTTAATATTATTATCAACATAACAAGAGGATCGAATTTGAAATCTAAATTCTTGAAATAAATTTAAAAATTTAGGCTAACGAAATGTTTAGGCTAAGCTATTTCGTTAAGACATGTAGCCTAACGAAGGTGGATTTTACAATACACAAGCAATTAGTTTTGTGCATGTGCACAAACACAGTCCAAACCGGCAGTAGACAGTTTTACCTGTCTTTAGATAATTTCACTATTCCCCTACATGTTAGCTTTAATGTCATTGTATTCCCATAGTTTCCTTATTTTACTTTTGACCCCACATCAGAAATCGACCCACGCTTTCATCTTTTGTTATTTGGGTCCCTCCCCCCTTATCAGATCTGGAAATGTGGAAGACCATAGACTCCTATTGCGGTGGTTGGTCTCACGTGGCTTGTACAACTTGGTGCAGCAGGGAGGTAGATGTGCGAGGGGCCTCGGTGCACCTTTGTGGTTTGGTCTTGCGTTGCCTACAAAGGTTCACACACGCAGGGGAGGTGGTTGTACGAGGGACTCCGACGCGACTGATGGGTGGCTTGTTTGTGGTGGATCTTTAACGAAACAGTGGTTTACGACATGAGTGTGGGTGTTATATTGGAGGAGGTGTGAGATCGCATCGGTACCATGGATTGAGCGATGGATGTTACTGGAGAAAGATCATTTGTCTCCCCTTTAATTGCAAATAGTTGAATGTATAAAAAAAATGCAAATAATTAAATACTTAATCTCTAATATTAAATTTCAATAATATATCAACCCAACCCACTTTGTCAGTTAAGGCGATGATGCTATCAAGATTGGTGATGGGTTATGATAATATAAAATTCATTGCATTTGGAGCTGTGATTGTATGAAATTGTTGGCTATATATCATCTGTGCTATTTGTGTAATCAACGTAACAGGGAAGGGGGAAAGGAACTTTTAACTGAAAGAGTGTGTAATATTATGGTTCTGCAGTTTTGGGCAACCTGCAACCATGACTATAGGGGCGGTCAACCATGAAAGGAAGAGCCCCCCACCTTTGAGTGAAAAAAAAAAAAACTCTTTCACACTCCTTATGAATACTGATGTCAGATGAAAAAGAACTGAAACCCCCCTCCATAGTCGTAGCTCAATCCCCTGTTTCATATCTCTTATTTGTTCAAATCACCTTTTTCTAATGTTTTTTTTATTTCTCCCTGTTAATTGATTTTATCAAAAGAAAAAAAAATAGTGGCGATGGCGGCGACGGTGGCGGCGGCGGCCGTGGTGGTGGTGGTATCTCTTATTCAACAATTACTAAATTCAACAGATAAATATCATTTCTTCTATTGGAAACTAAACATCTATTTTCTAATTAGTGAAGTGGCAAATGACGTGGAAATATTTTTAGCCACATAGAAGTGCTGACTACGCTAAAAATGTGACACATCAGCAGTTAATTCACTTAAAAGATTAAAATAAAAAATATAACAGGACCAAAAGTTGCCCAAATCTTTAAGGACTAAAAGCAAAACACCCATATATTATAGGGACAAAAATATATTTAAGTCTAACCTTAATCTCTTATTCGACAATTACTAAATTCAATAGATAAATATCATTTCTTCTATTGGAAACTAAACATCTGTTAATAATATTTTACCAATAATGCCACGACTAACTTAAATAAATATGGTTCACACATGTCACTTGTTATGCAATAGAAACAATTTTAATCATATTGCTTTATTAGCTAATCAATTAACTACATTTTTTTCATTTATTATTAATTTAATAAAACAAACATATTTTACTAATAAAACCTATAAATATATCTTACTTCAGTTTTTCTATAAACTATCTGAAAAAAATTGGTTTTTCTATCAAGTGAAAATCTTAATATACAAAATATCAATGTCTAATATTTACAGATTAGCATTTTGGGACCATTTCAATCATTTCAACAATTTAATGGTCAATTTACATAAAATAGAAAGATCTGGGTCAAAAATGTAATTTTTCAAAAATATAGGGTTTTATGATGATTACAACGAACTGTAGGAACCAATCAGCAAACTTTTAACAAAATTCTAAATTACTTGAACAACAGGTAGCCCTTCTCAAATTTTGGCCATCGAATTTAAAAGTACACTAATCAACGGTTTTTGAGTGCATTTGTGCACATGCACAAAACTAATTGCTTGTGCATCGTAAAATCCACCGCCTAATGAAATGGCTTATCTAGGAATCATAATTTTTGAATTTATATCTTGTGAATTTAGATTTCAAGTTCGATCCTTGATAATAATATTAAAATTATATTTTACTATTATAAACAATGAATAACATCTAGTCAACACATCACTATTACCCAATATTGCTGCCTGATCCAGTCCTTTTTTTTTTTTTTACAAATGCTTCAGTCCTTCTTTAGATGAAGGGCATGTGCCCCACACTGTTTGCAGCGAGTACGAGTGATGCATCAGTTACTAATATTAGTCTTACACATTTGCACTATAATTTACCATATATTATGAATGGGATCAGATCGAGTTAATCAGATAAGGATTATATTTTAAACCGTTCCTAGTATCAATTTTGTAACGTTCAATCTGTGAGGGAGTGAATATGCATGTATGCATTTAATTGAAAGCCTACTATAGGAATTCATATGAAAGAAAATGATGTTTTTTTTTATATGTGGCAAAGCTCTATCACGCGAGTTTTAAGACTACTGTATTCTCATGACCTGGATTCGAACCTAGGACCTCTGGTTAAACTGGGAGAGACCCGTGTTATCTCACCCAAGCTCCCGATGGTAAAGAAAATTATGCTTCCAATTAACATCATTTTTCTTAATTAATAATAATAATAATAATAATAATAATAGCTTTGGATGACAACTAGTATCATCCAATAGATCACATACAACACATATTTGTAACGTTACATACAACAGTCAACAAAAGCATTATTTTGTCAAAAAAACAAAAACAAAAGCATCAATTTTGGAAAAGCATAACGCATATTATATATATATATATGTTTTTTCACTGTGCTGCTGACCATCTTGAATATAGTAGTTAGGATATTTTGAAAAAAATTAATTTTAATTCACTCTTAATGTAATTTTTTATTACACTACCAAAAAAATGTAATTTTTTATTGGTATCATTTGTTTAAATGTTTTTCATTAGTTGAATGGAATGGAATAAGTAAAAAATAATCGTAAAGAGAAAAAAAAAAAGAATGAAAATTGACTATTGCGTTATGGAAAATAAGAGTAAAGAGAAGAAAATGAATAAAAATTGACTTTCGCGTTATTTGGAAAATAATAAGAGAGAAAAATAAATTTTCTTTGCCCTTATTTGAGTTTCTAATTATAAAAAAAAATCAAATAATTTATTTTAAATTATATTTTTTAATTATTGTCTCTGTATCGCGTTATTTGGAAATTAGTTAGAAATTTTAATAAATTTTCTTTACCCTTATTTAGGATTTTAATTATAAAAAATAAAATATAGTTACTTATTTTTAATTATTTTTCTTTAATGCCCCAATTTTAAAAGTAAAACTAGATTTTGAAGAAAATAATGAAGAACAGAGTCCACTGTGCTACTTTTCTTCCTGGTGTATTTTCAACAAATTCATGACAAAACTTGTTTTCTTTTACTTTCTTTGTTATTTCCCTCCTTACTTGTTATATATCCCAACACAATATCAGTAAATCATGTGATATATATCATTAGTTTAAAAAATAGTTAAAAACTCTCACTAGAAGTGAAAAACTTGGATATAATGAGGCATTTTTTAAGTGTAGAAATTGTTACACCCCTTTAGCAATATGTTTAATACTAAAAACTACCTTTCAATTGGTATAATAAAACATGAAAAGAAGAAAAAATTCCTTATTTTATTCTTTAACTTACGTTTAGACAGTTATATATTTTCCTGATTCAAGAATCAGAATGTATTGAGCTGGACCTACTAACTTATATGGAATCAAGTTACATATTACAAACAAAACATTAATAGTTTTGCACAATTTATTACAAGAGAACAAAGAATAATACGTTGTTTGGTTCTGTGGTGACGAGAATTGATTCTGACAGAATTGATTTTGTAGAACTGATTTTGATTAAAAGTGAGTTGAATATAATGTGATTTCTGTTTGGATATGTTTACAGAAAAATGTTTTTTATTAATTCATAGTGTTTGGATAGTTTAAATCAAAATTGCTTTAAGTATACAATTACCAAAAAGGGTCCTAACAAGTGTGTATATAATTTTCTTTAGATATTATTTAAATTATTTATTTCCTTATAAAAAAAGTATTTAAATTATTTAATGATTAAGTGAGCATGAAGCAATTATCCATTTTTTATAAGAATAACTTACAAGTAACTAAACTTATTATCCTTCCTTAAGGAAGTGTTCAGCATCAATTGTTATAATTATTAATTATTAATAAAAAATTTAGTAAATCCTTCTCCATTTTTTCTTTCGTATTTATCTCTTAAACCCAATGATTGATATATTTTTTAAAACTAACAAACAAACAAAAAAATGCAAAGAGAGAAGGCCCCAAATAAATAAAACGCAAGCGAAAAAAACACAACTGTAAAAAAAATAAATAAAGTATTTATTCTAGTAAAAGGGTTTTAACCTAAAACTGAAATCCCCCAAATCAAGAGAATGTTGCGGCACACCAACACACTGGATAGCGGAAAGAGAGAAGGCTGTGCAGTGAGGACTCACGAAGAAGAAAGAGGACTCGCAATGGCGAAAGTAGAAGGAGGGCAGCTGCACATTCAAACAGGGAGAAGGAGGGCAGTGAAGGAATAAATGAAAAGGTACCCACAAATAAATTCATAATCGATTTAGAAGCACCGTGAAAGCTACTATTTCCTGCTTTTGCTAGAATTGAGTTTGGATATCAAAATTGCTTTCACCTTAGAAAGCCAAACACCATCAGAAATGAAAGAAATCACGTTTAGACCATGTTAACGCGCGATTGAGCCTTACCAACGCGGTTCCAAACACACACTAAGTAGGAGTGTCATAATGAGTACAAAAATAATAATAAAAAATTTAAATATGAAGGATGCACTTTGGACAGTAAATGAACTTTGAATTAACATTAACAATTTTGATAATTTTATATAATTTATAATATATCTGCATAAATATTTTATAAGAGCGTGTTTAGGTAAATATTTCGATAACACATTTAGTGTATATTTGGTTTCATGGTGAGAACTATCGAAATTAATTTAGTTTTATGTCAAATGTAATTTTAGTACAAATACAAATATTTGATTACCGTTGAATTTGTGTCCAAATTTCGATGTATTGAATAAATTATTCTAGAAAGATTAATCAGGTGTTTATTAATAAACTATTTTTGGAGATTTTTTTGACAAAATTTTTGGAGTTTATTTAAACAAAGCAAAAATGACTTATAATTTATAAATATATTTTTATGGCATGTATATATAATTTATAAATAACTTTTACGTTTATATATATATTCCAAAATACAAATATAAATATATTTATATGATAGAAGAAGTCCATACTCTTTTAATTTTCCATAATTAAGTGTGAAAATATCTTCAATATTTTACATTTTATGATGGCTTGTATACCCGCCGCAGTCCAATCCAAAAAGGAGATTACAATCCAACTAGGATACCCGATGGGTGGGCCCCAATCTCCAACACTTGAGACTCCTTGCTATAAATTCCGCACCCACTGTCACTCCCTTCCTCTCATCAGCATTCAGCAACGTCCCCACCAATGGCAGAGAACGGACGTGCACCCAACTCTCGCCCCTCACCCTCCGAGAGAAACTCCTCGGAACAAAGCCCCATGAGCTTTGCTCCACTCTCCAGCGGCAGAAACTCCGCCACCGGAGAGTACATGATCTCCCTCCCAAACACCAACAACAACAACACCAATAACAACAACAACAACTTGATGATGCCACCACCACCACCACTCCCACCACCCTCTGGTGGGTATCTCATCCTCCCTCGTGAGGCAGTGAGGGAGGTGGTACCCATCAATTCAGCCTCCAAGAGGCCTCGTGGGAGGCCACCGGGCTCCAAGAACAAGCCCAAGCCACCCACTGTCATCGTCAGGGAGGACAACAACGACTCCCTGTTAAAACCAATCGTCATTGAAATCCCGAGTGGAAAGGATGTCGTCGAGTCACTCATTAACGTGGCTCGACGCCGTCAAGTGGGGATCTCGGTGCTGAGTGGCACGGGCTCCGTGACGGACATTGTCGTCCGTCAACCGATGTCCCGTGCCACTACTTACCCCATCCATGGGCCATTTAGTATGGTCTCCATCGCAGGCACTTACGTGAACCCAAGCATTGGCCGTGTCCCTCCCCAATTCCTCGCCAACCCGCCTTGTTCCTCCTTCTCGATTTACCTCTCCGGTTCCCGGGGAGTGGTCTTCGGCGGGGTGGTAGGAGGAAAGGTAATGGCTTCGAGTACCGTCATTGTCACCGCGACTCTGTTCAAGAGGCCAGAGTTTTACCGGGTGGCATTGGTGAATGGGAAAATTGAGGAAGTATTTCAAGGTGGTGGGGAGAACCCCAATCACCCCAGAGTATACCCTGGTGTTGTTATCAATGCGGATCATCATCATCAACCCAATGGTATCGCCAATAACAATACCAACAACAATAACAACACTGTTGCTGCTGGTGGTGCCGCCATTGTCTCTGCTTTTGGTGCTGCTGCGAATGCCAATTCAAACCAGATGAATCGCAAGCTCGCAACTCCTCCTCCCACTGCTCCTGCTCCTCCTCCTCCTCTTGCTGCTGATGCCAATGTCATGCAGTGGAAGCACTACTCCACTCGCACTGATAATTAGTATAGGGAGAGAAACTTCCAGCCCCTTTTGTGGGTTTTTTCCTATCATGTTTTGAATAAGATGCGCTTAATTTCTTGTTGTAATATCAATCGAGTTGAATATTAGTAGTTTTTATTGTCACCTTGCATGTCCTCATGATCATGCTTCCCTTTCTCCACCCCTTTTTTAATTTTCCTTGTCTTGTGTACTCTGTGTACGTGGCTTGGCCCAAACAGTGATAAATTATCAAATTATTTTCAATGGGATTTTTTTTTTAATTTGTAGATGTTTGATTATTTCTATCTGCAATTTTGCATCAAGTTTTCAGAGTTGATCTTAATTAACCCAGGGGCTAGGATATATGGTGGCTGAAGCCCTCTAACTAGTTTATTTTGCAGTTGGGGTTAATTTGTGTTGTTTTTGTGTTCTGGAATTACATTCCATACTACAATTTCACGGGCTCTGTTTCTGTTCTGCATACGTATGAGAATTGAGAAAGGAAAGAAAAAACACGTTATACTATTATTACCATGATCCTCTATTGACCCATATATCAATTGAACCGTTCCAATAGAAATTCTTTTCTTTGTCAATATTTTTCAAGTTGAGTTACAACGTCAACATGAATTCCATGTAATCTACTTGTATATATTCTTTGTACGAGCAAGAGCAAGAGCAAAAGCAACAGTATATTTAAATTATCGCCAATAATACACTCTTTCCAATACACTTTCATTGATTGGTTGAAATGCACACGGATCTCATTAAATCATGTGAGTCTCACATTCTATTTAGTGAGACTCATTCTCAAAGTGATGAGACCTACATGTATTTCAACCAATCAATGAGAGTGTATTGGAAAGAGTGTATTAAAGAATGCATGGTTAGTACTCCTCCGTACCAAAATATCCTTTTCTCATTGTCACCCAGGCCACAACATTTTTCCACTGCATGCCGCATGGGAATTTTTTTTTTTTACTATTGTAGTGCAATTTCGAAAGCAAATTATTGAAATAGTGTAGGATAAAAAAAATTATTAGTTGAATAGAACAAAATAAGTAAGAAATAATTGCAAAGAGAATGAATTGAATGAAACAAAATTGACTTTTTGCGTTATTTGGAAAATAATAAGAGACCATAACGAACTTTTCTACCCGTATTTGGGAGTCTAATTATAAAAACAGTAGTTCTAAATGGCTCGACAAAATGTGACACGAATCAGTCACGACATTTGAATGAGCCAATGGCATACACGGGAGGTGGGTCCAACAACCATACATGGGCGTGGTTTTTAAGATCAACGGTCATTACTCACTCGTCATCTTTTTGTGACATATATTGTCGCATGGATGGGCATTTTTCTTATAAAAAAGAAATCGAAATAAATATTTTAAGTTAGGCAAATCTAAATTCTAATATAAATGAAAATAAATTTAAAAATTTCACCCCAGACTATGAGATATTTTTAAGACTCAACAAAAAATGAATTATATTGTATTTAATCATTTAGCGATGAAATAACTTTTCTCTCGCTAATTATTTAGTAATACCCAAATAAGTCATAAAATTATTGTTCACCACAAATTCTGTCGCTAATATACTTAGCAAAGAATTTCTAACATTAAGAGACGATCTTTGTCTCTTTGATTTTAATTTTTCTAATTGGAAAAGATAAATCCAAAAACCAAATCAATTATAATTGACTTGATCATTTGAATTCGAAGTAGAATGAACTAGATATACAAGTCAATCCAAATAAATTTAATTAATTTGATTTAAATTATCAAGTTTAGTTTTTTCTAAAGGGAATCAAGCTTCAGCCACTTGTTAATACTCTCGATAAATTAATCTTATTTTTGGCTCCTACTTAATATATATAATAAAAACTATATGCCACTTCTAATAATGACACAAGCAAAGTTAATTAACCTGATAGGGAGTTTTCGCTAAAAATGCCATGTTTGAACCCAAAAAATGTCATGTTAATTTTTTAGTTTAGATCAGGGTATCTTTTGCGCACTTATATTCTTAGGGTCTGGATTCGAACCCATAACCATCGGTTAAATTGGGAGAGACTCGTATCATCTCACCTAAGCCCCCGATGATAATGCCATGCTAATTTCACAGCTTAGAAAATTAATCCAGAATGAGAATTAATCAATGAAAGTATTTTTATTTTTTGAAATGTATTTAATGATCCTTTAGTAGGACTAATTCAAAATTACTTAAAAGTAAAAAATAATTTTTTATTTTATTAAATTTGTGAACACTGATCAGTTTTGTCCAAGTCTTGTGAAAATTTGTAAAAGAAAAAAATCACAAAAACATTCATCATGTATATTTTGCATTTTTTAGTTTTTTATCATTCAATAGTCAATTTTAGCCATGTCCGTAATTTTGTTCATTCAACGAAAAGGACAAAAATTTTATTACCCATGTTGGCCCTATATATTAAATTAAATATAATACATCAACATTACAAAATATTTTTTAATCAATAGTATAAGCAAGTAGCGCACCTAGGTGGTTGCAGTAAAGTAGAAAACTGTGATATATATATCCTTATATGAATTGTATTTATAATTTAAAAGTTTGAATCATTAGTTAATTATTACTCTTGAGAGGACCCTCTCCTTTCTTAAGTCATTGTTGGGAACTATATAGAAGAGGAGAGTTAAAAAAATGGAGAAAGAAAAATGAAGAAATTGTGTTTTTTTTTTCGATTTGATATAATTACAAGTGAAAATAACAGAAAAGAAAAAACTTGTTGGTCCAGCAAAAAGGGAAGCACGTACACCAAAAGAACAGACATCATAGAATTAGCGGGGGAGGGGAAGAGGCGGAGAGTTTTCTTTTCCCTCAGTTGATTCCTTCACTTCCATCTCACATACAATATTAATTATGAGTTATTGGGGAATTTTCCGACATGTGTGTAGATACCCTTTTGAGATCATGTAGGTTACTGGAGAAATACTAGTTGAGTATCCTTTGAGATTAATGAACTACTGAGAATTATTCTAGTATATGTTCAGGAATTCCTTTGAAACCATACAGGTTATTTGAGTAATATTTATTAAAATTCTACTTATTCTTGAGGGATTTTTCTGTATGAGAGTTTGTCATCTTAACTTTTGTATCTCTGATGCGGGTTGGACACATCTTATGTTTTTTGTCCGGTCTTAATTCAATTTTGCTTATAAAAAAACATACAATATTACAAGACTCACATCTTCATGACATTCACCTTCACCAATATATTTTTTTTGGTCAAAACCTTCACCAACATTGTGTTAGGTCTCACGTATGTTGGGCTTAATTGGATACTATTTGGGTTTGAATCTGAGGAGTATACCATATAATTTAGGTGATTTGGTGTGTCTGTTTTGATAAAAATAAAATAAAATGAATAATTTGTGTTGGTTCAAATAAATTTCACAAATAATGCTATGAAAAAACTAGGAAAAAAACCCAAAATTGAGAATGTTTGAAACTATTTCTTTTTTCCTTTTTAGTGTTTATAATTTTTTTTAATGAACTACCAAAATCGCTATGAAATTATAGGATATTATCAACATAGTCCTCAAAATTATTAAAATTTCAAATTAATTCTTGAAATTAAAAATCTTCGATCATATGGATTCTTTTAGGTTAGTCAATTTAGTGTTTATTCACTTAGATGTGACACTGTATATGTTTTGTTTTAAAGTCATATTTAACTCTTCGGAGAAGAGACTTTTTTGGTGTGACATTTTGCTAGTTTCTTCTCAATCTTTTAAAATTTATTTTCAATCTCCTTCACTGCGTTCCACCCCTAACCTACCGTTAGTTCTCTCCTAATCTTTTACATTTAATCCTTAATAATATTAAATAATGCGAGACGATTTGGGCATAATGCTTAGTCTCCTAATCTTATAGGTTTATTTTTTATGTTTTAAGGGGGTAATGTTTTTCTAAAAAATAATCGGGGGTGATTTAGGTGTGTGAACCTTGTTAATTCCTTTCTATTTTTTAATTATTAATTTACTTTCAAATAAAAGAAAATAATTTAAGTGTTATACACCTTGTTATTTTTCTTAATTCGCTAATCTTAAATTTCTTTTGTTGAATTTTATATTTTTTGGATAAACAAATGCTAGTAATTAGTATGTTATTTTAGTGAAAAAATTCTAATTTATGACATCCTTATCACTCTAACCTCAATGTATCTTCCCCAAATTATCAAATCATCTTAGCACTCCCGTTGAATTCTTATATTGTTTTAAGAATAATTAAAATCAACCGTAAACATACAACTATCTTTTACAAGAGTATGTGACTTTTGAGTTATTCTTCATTGTACCAGAGGATATATAGGAGCGGGGGTCATCTTTGTCAAGCCAAATTCAATTTATTGAAATTTATTTTGTTTGGTAAATAGTCACTTTATTTTTTTCATTTACTTTTATCCATTTTATCTTATTAAATAGATATTTTGAGAATTTATTAATTTGCAAAATTAAATTAAGATTATCATCTTAGGACATACTCCCTGTGGATACAAATATTAGCAAAAAAAATAGCCTATGCATGGTGGACACAAATATAAGCAAATTTTAACTAACTTTACTCTATTCATTGATTTCTTATACAAAATACCCTTTATTCATTGTAGATTTAATTTTAATTATCTATTTTATTAAAGACAATTTAGGGAATGAAGTTCATTATTTGATAAGATCAAGAAAATCAAATAAACTTAACTTACTTTCTTAATAAGTGTGAAATTAGATACTTTTACTTATATTTGAGTCAAGATAGAGTATATATTAAGAGCGTTATCGAATTAAGTTTCCACTCTTTCCTTTGCTTCCCAAACTTTTGCATTTAAGATATTAGTTAAAGAATAAAAAATATTAACTAAAAGTGAAAAAACATAATTTGAGAAATTTTTTATTGTTTTCTTTTCTAAAAAAGTTTTTTTTGACCAGTTCTTTTCTAAAAAGTCAAAAAGTAATAAAGATATTAAATGCTCTTTTTTTATAACAAATATATTAAATGCTCTTTGACCACACCTTTTAAGCATTTCTAAACAAAACTTAATATAGTTTAAATACTGAATTAATGTATTGTATCAAAAAAATACTGAATTAATGTATGAATTTATGCTAAATTCAATAATTACATGCAGCAATAAATTAGATTATATTAAAAGCATGACAACTTTTAAAGAGTAATTTGATTTTGTTCAACGCAAAAGCTATGGATATCTTACTTCCATCAAAATCAATTATACGTACCGCAGAATCAATTTTATCCAACTCGATTTTGCACCCAAACACAACAACATTCAATTTCAATTATACTCACCTTTTTTTACTCCATAAATTGATTCTAGGCTCTCTAATCTATAATCTAAAACAACCACCCATGACTCATCAACTTTTTGTTATAAGCAAAAAATTTATGAAATGCTCTAACGATCCAAAATCCAAATCCAAAATCCAAAATATAATACAAAGCTAACAATAAGCTAACAACACCAAACATTACTACTACTAGCCCTAAGAATTAACATATACCAATACAAGACCTGGGATTATCAGCTTGTTTTATATGTGTGTATGTGTGTGTGTGTGTGTGTGTTTGTGTTGTTAATTAACGACTTGGAGTACCATCGATCCGTTGGGACACATATATACCCAAAACAACCAACACAAACATAAGTCCATAACACCGTATTATCCATATAAATTATTTTATAAAATTCACAGTTTATTTCTTGTCTCTTTACTAATTAGATAGATATATAGCATACCTGTAAATCATTCTTCATACATGCATAAGATTTTCATTATATATGTTTATCTTTCATGGTGCCTGGCATTATACTGGTTAACGATAGAGCAGATCGAACAATAAACATTCAGCAAATATATATTATCATTATGTTGATTAATGTTTAGCAATATCATTTATCCACATATATATCATGAGGAGGATGCCAAAAATTAAGTATGAATTTGCAAAGAGAGATTTCGAAAACTCACAACTAATTAATTAAATCTCATCAGATCCAAACCTCTTAGCTTGCTTTGATCTCGGTAGACTTAAACCTGCTTATAGAAGTGGAGGAGTTGTTATTTCCAACAATCTCATCTTTTCACCCCCTTATTGATATTTTTACAATTATTATTATTATTTTACACTTTTATCTTTTTTTTTTTTTGATTAACTTTTATCTATTTCCTTCTTCTTGTCTCCCTTCTCTTCTTTGTCGTATATATCCCCCAAAATAATAATAATAATAATAATAATGTTTTGTATTTCTAAAGCAATATAAAAAAAATGGAAATTCCAATAGAAGCCAGCAGAATTCAGTAAGCGAGATATATTTCCGAGTGCTAACTAACAAAAAGGAAGCGTCTTGAACAAAGAAGAAGATAACCATGTTACATGGTCCTTCTTCAGCTTCTCTGCTATCACCTTACATATTTTTTTCTTTCTTTTTTTTGAACAAAGAAAGAAAAACATAGAAGAGAATCAGAGAAAGAGAAAAGAAAAGGGGGCAACAGAAATAACAGACATAATAACAAGATGAAGCAGAAAGAAGCCAACAGTAGGTATTTCAGTTCAGGTGGACTTCTCTGCCGGCGGCTTCTTGGTGTTCGCCGGAGAAGCGGTGGAGAGAGCGATCGACGACTCTTTGGTGATCTCTTCTTGGTGTTGGGAAGTGGTGGCGGTTGTGGTTGTGGTTCCAACTGCTGCATCTTCAGTGATGGTGGTGGTGACCGGCTGCTTCAGGTCAAAGGGCTTCGTGAGGTCATCGGCGGCGAGAATCTCCGGCGGAATGGCCTGGGAGGCTTGGCGTCGATGACGACGAGACATTGTTGCTGCTGTTCCGTACTGAGTGAGTGGTGAGTGCTGTGTTTGAGAGAGAGCGAAGGGCTGAGGGTGATTTATTGGGGATGGCTGATGGCAAAACATGGGGTTGCTGTGTTACCCACGCGCTCCTATCTCGCGTGCCTGTTCAACCATTTTTTTTTACAAAGGGCTGGAGAGGAAAAAAAAAAACCAAAAGTAATTAACCAGGAACTATGGCTCTTAAGAGTTCGATTGCTGACTTATACGAGAAATGATGGATAGACCACCATTCCACACTCCTCTCACATCTATCATTTTATTGAGATGAGGTGTGAGATAGGTGATTGGGTGTGTCTATCATTGTGCGACTTATATATATGAAAGTTCACTGTTTAAAAGAGAGTACTTAAATGCGCTCTAGATATTAGAAGGAATTAGTTTTTGTAGTTGTACACGAAGGATATCTTGGAAAAGCAAAAAAAAAAGTCTCCAGGTTTGGCTATTGTGATTCGTAAAACAATACAACAATATGTATTTGGTTCTATGGTGATGAAAATTCATTTTGAATAAATTGATTTTGATTAAAAGTAAATTAAATGTAAAGTTATTTATGTTTAGATGCATTTACATAAGTGAGATGAACAATAAATCTGAGAATAAAAATCATGTTTGGACGTCGAAGCTCTAAATCTTAGCTTCACTCATTCTAGAGGCAAAATCTATTATACTTAAAAATATTAGTACTCAAAATCAATTTTGTATCTCTGGAATCACTTTTATCTCTAACAAAAACATACACTTTTTTAAAAGCAATCCAAACACACACTTGATAATACAAGAGCTTGTTAATATAAATAAAAAAATTTGAGATTTGGTTTCTCCGAAACGAAATGGTGTATTTAAAAAAGCATAAATTAAAATTGTTAATTAAAAAATTAATATTTAAAATCTTAATATATTTTATCATAATTTATCTGCTGATTTCTCAAATAACGAATATTGGTGTCTTTTATTATCTCTTAGAAAAATGATATTTAGATATCTTGAGAGAAATAGAAACAGAAGAAATATAAACGATAGATGTAATTACAAATAGATGATGTGTTGGACATGGCTTATATTTGTTAGAAAGAGGACAATTGTCGGAGCGGAGCGAGCACAGCGAAGTCCAGCAAGTGCAATATGTATTGTTATAAATAATTGCCTGCAACCCTATTTTGGAACATAGTAAAAATATCTAAGCTGTCATAGCTATGGGGACATAAGTATAATTGGGCAAACCTCGAAAATAAATTTCTTTATCTTCTCTGTTTTTATCATTTTTACTTTCGAAACAGTACTGTTGTTACAATGTGATGAAATAAGAAGAAAAATTTAAGGCTTAAATATGTTTTTAGTCTCTCAATTTTAAGAAATTATTATTTTTAATCTCTCAAATTTAAAACGTGTATTTTTTGTCTTTTATTTTTAAAATTGTATCACTTTTAGTCCCTAAGGCCATACTTTAAATTTAAAATTTTTTTTTTACTTTTAAATATTTTTTAAATTTATATTTTAACCCCTGTTAAATTTAAAAAATATATTTTAAATTTAAAATATAGTCTCAAAGACTAAAAGTGACACAATTTAAAAAATAAAAGACAAAAAATATACATTTTAAATTTAAAAAATTAAAAGTAACAATTTTCTAAAATTGAGAATACTAAAGACATATTTAAGTTAAAATTTAAAAATTAAGAGAAAGATCAGAGCAACGTGTCATGATTATTCACCTTAAAAGGCGCAAGAGTTTTTTCATACCAAAAAAATTTCCGGGGAGCACCATTGGATTTGGGACACCACAAGCGTGTTGATATGGCCAAATAGGGCAGTTTTGAACCACGGGAATGTGCAAAAGCACGTGCTATATATATATATATATATATATAAACTACTGGCAGTCTATTATTTGAAAATGATGGTTTAAACTTTGAAGACATTTTTTTCTTTTACATACAAATAAAATCCCTTCAGGTTTTACACGTCTCCTGGTCTGCACCCCCTACATAACACTATTAGTGTACTATTTAAGAGAAAAGTTATTAACATATTATATATATATATATATATATATATATATATAAACTGAGTTAACTTATTTAATGAAATTTATATTTATATAATAATCAAAATATGTTAAAAATATGTTGAATAATGGTTTTTTCGTTTTGTAAATTTTTATTTTTATTTACAATTATCGGAAGAAAACAAAAATGCATGGACACGCGCGCAAGGTAGTGTGTGAGATATGTGCGTAGAAGAGAATTGGGATGTGAGTCATGTGACAAAACAGAAGGGCATCACGTAAATAAACAAATTTATTACGAGTATCTTTAGATACAAAAACTATAGCTATAGTTTTTGATTTATAGAAAAATTAAGTTTATTTTGTATTTTATTTTTTTTATATATATACAAGAGAGAAAATTGTTAAATAGTTATTTATAAACAAATAGATATTTTTAGAGAAATTAAAAAAAATAGCTTTTAAAAATGTGAAGAGCACAAATTAATTTTAACTTATATAAAAAATTGTTACTTAACAAAATATGTTAAAAGCGATTATATAGAATCCAAACTATGCCTATATGTAATTGTGTGTAGGGATGGCAAAGCGGGGTCGGCCCGCCTCACCCTGTTTTCAAAAACGGACTCTATAAATGCATCTCGCCCGCGCTCGCCGGTGGGTTGGCGGACTAACCCGTTTTGGCGGGCTAACAAGCCAAAAGCGGGCTGCCCGCCTCGACCCGCCCAAAAGAAAAATGAATTTATTTTTTTTAATTTCTTTAAAAAATGGCGGGTTGGCTCGCCTCGCCCCGCCTCTGGCCCACCAAGTTAGCAGGCTGGCCCACCCGTTGGTCTGACCCGCTTTGCTACCCCTAATTGTGTGAAACTGTGAATTAGAGTTAAGGCATTGGTTACCTAACTGATCAACTCATCCTACGGAGACATGCGTCCCCTCCACGGTCCACACCTTGCCATACTGCTAGCATTCTTTCCTTCCCTTCCCACTCACACCCACACCTTCCATTCTTCACTCAAAATAAAAAGAGTTGAAACTTCATTTATTGATACCTTTATTAATAATATATATTCAATCTTTACCACATTTTTTTTTCACTTTTGGAGTGACTAGAATTTTAACTAAATAGGGTAAGGTGTTTAGGTTTTTAAAGAAAAAGTAATTCTCTTGCCCAAAATCAATTCTACATGAAGAAGTAGAAATGTTCAAAACTGAATCGATCCAAAAAATAACCGCAATCTGTTTTAAAAAAACCAAAAACCGATCAAAAATTAAATTTGTTGGATATTTTAGATGATTTTTTTGCAGAACCAAACCGATCCACTTGGATTTCATATCTCTTCATTAAAATCGAACTGAACCGCAACTTATACAAAAAATCAAACATTTTATCATAATTTATTTTACTTATTAAAGTGATAACATTTTAGCATGAGACTTGTGTGTTAGATCAACACCACCACCATAATATTGACTTGGAGCATTGGAATAGTTGAAATAAATATGGACAATTTTTTGAAATAGTGATTGGGTACTTAAATATTGAATAGATTAAATTTATATATTAAAATAAATAGTGAACCGTGAACATATTGTCATAGTCAAGAAAGTTTAATAGTGGACATAAGTTCATATTTAACTATTTATCTTTAAAAATTATAACCACATAAAATCGAAAAATCATCCAATATAGACCGCATTATTTCAGATCGAATCAGAACACATTTTTTTTAAGAAAACAAACCAAACAGAAGCGAGTCACAAATACCCCTAACTTGAAGTAAGGATTTGTAATTTCTGCGTTGAGTTAAAAATTTTACATTAAAGTTTACCTTAAACATAATTTCAGAGTACAACAATCAAACATAAATCACTTCATTTTAAACTCAATTTTAACTATATTAATTTTACAAAATTAAGTAAAATAAAAAATAATACACACACACACACACGATATAACTGGAACAAAAACTACAAAAATAAATAAATAACTATTGAATATTGAATATTTATCGCATAATATATTTTCATTTTTCAGAACATCTCATTTTCATTCTCATACTCATATAGTGAAAACAAGCCAAACAAGAGGAGATATCCAAATAAAGAAGACCCAAAGTGTGTCCTGAGTCCTTGGAGCATCCATATCTGAAACGACAATAATAGTGTCTATTATTGATGGATGTACGATGCGGGAACAGAACAGGCTGAAGGCTCTGTGTATTATTATTATTTTTTTTTTATCTTTTATATATCTGGTTTTCATGACTGACAATTGCGAAAAATAAATGAGTGGGGGGACACGTGCTCTGCACCTGCATGTAGAGGCACTGAATATTTGAGTACACTTCTTTTTGTCTTCATGCGCATATATTCTCCAAACAAAACACAAGAGTACCAAAATGTGTTCTTCAACATTATCCGCACAGAAGCAAAATAGTAAAAGAAAAATGTAAAATTTAATAGTATTTTATTGTATTTATCCAAGTACCATTCTGCATTCCCCATCCTGTGTGGTTATTTCACTGCCCACTCGTAATAAATGATTGATGATAATGATATTATGCGTTGGAGTGTTTAAAATTCAGATCATTTAGGGGGAGAGAAAACAATTCAGGTTCCATTATATGGCTTTTAATAATAGTATAATAATAATAATAATAATAAAATATCAGGAAAATGTTTAAATAACATGATTTTTTTATTAAGATAAAATTTATTAGAAAGAGGGAATATAAGTGATGCTCAACATCATAAATTAGAAACAAGAAGAGCACCTAAAAACTACTATACAGCTTTAGATTTAGTCTAACATATTTTGTTTACAGTGAACCATTAAATTTAATTGTAAAATATTTTGGGCAACAAAAAACATTTTTACTCTTTTTATATTTATCTTTAAAAACAAAAAATAGAATAAAAGGTATGTGATGTGATGTTTTTTTTAACCATATTATTGGTGGCTCGAACCTAAGACTTTACTTAAGGGATCCAAGCACAGTGTCATTTGGACCAACGTAATGTTAGTAGTTATGTGATGTGATGTAATTAAAACAAAAATAAAATCCTTTCCGAAAGTAACAGTCATAAACCTTCTTATATTCTTTTTAATTTTTTTTTATTTAGGCTTAAATTTGTTTTTGATCCTTTATTTTTTAGCGATTTTTGTTTTTAGTCCCTACAAAATAAAATATGTCTTTTTAGTCTCTTTTTTTTAAAATGTGTTATTTTTAGTCCCTGAGACCATATTTTAAATTTACAAAGTATTTTTTAAATTTATACTTTGACCCCTCTTAAATTCTAATTCTCACCTTAATTCTTTTCCCTTCTCCTCTTCTTCCCCCGATGAACAGATGCCATAAAGCAGAGACAACCATGGGAAGAGCTCTGCGTGGCCAAGAAGGGAAGCTTCACGTGACCAAGGGAGGCTGCTCACGATGGCGGGAAGGGAGGTGGCCACCGCGATCGCCCAGGAAGGAGAATGAGAGAGAGGTCGCATCTCATGGCTGTTTCGAGGGAGGATACTGGAACTACTCCTAGCAAGGACAGGGGGTCACGGTGGTCGGAGATGTTGCAGTGCTGAAGGGGGAGGGGGACGGGAAGGGAAAAGGGGGTAAGGTGAGAATCATGCTTTGGGAGGGTCAAAATATAAATTTAAAAAATACTTTTTAAATTTAAAATATGACTCCCAGGGACTAAAAGTGACACATTTTCAAAAATAAGGGACCAAAAAGATGTGTTTTATTTTTAAGGGATTAAAAACAAAAATTGCTAAAAAATGAGGGACTAAAAACATATTTAACCCTTTTATTTAAAAAAAGCTTTTATTTTTTTTGGTCAAATCAAAAAACTTTCTTTTTTTGGTCGTTACTTTTTCTTTTGGGTCAAATTTTTTCTTTTTAGATAATCGGATATTAGATTAAACTGGGCAAAGCCCAAAAAAACTTTTTTGGTCTAAAAAAACATGGCCACTGTATGGCGTTGCGATTACTAACCAAACGGCCCAAAACCTAACTCAAGCATGGGCCACTGTAAAGACTCCCAAAATTGCCATAAGCTTTTAACTATTGTTTGAAAAAAAAGCTTATTGACCAAAAAAAATAGCTTTTAACTATTAAGTTATAATTATAATACTTTGACCAAAAAAAAAAGTTATAATTATAATACAAGAATTTTACAAAAAATAAAAATATAATTTAAATATATTTTCATTTTCATAAAAAAAGATTTTATGATATTAATTTTTGGTATATTGGGAAGATTATTATATCATTTTGATTCTTGAACAAAACTGTTTGATGTCAAATAACCAAACTGTTATACTTTTTTCTTTTCCATGAAACTAAATCAATGTCATGCAATGATTAAAAATAATTATCAATTTTATATCAGTGATCTTTTAAAGATGAAATTGAGAGTTTACTCTTATATATAATAATTATTAAAGTTTTAATTTCTAATAAATTTCTGATATTTATTTCAAGCCATGTCACTCTTAATCAGTCTTTGAAGCACACCCAATCTGTGCAATGCAGATTTATTATCTTCCAATGAGTATATGTGATGACCTGGATGAAAAAATGTAGAAGTTTTTCATAGAGCTGGGTAAGCGGGCTAGCCCGGCCCGTTTAGGTCCGCATTAGCCCGCGTTTTGAGTGGGTTGGGCTAGCCCGGTCCGCAATTTAAATGGGCTCATTTTATCAGGCCCACGTCCGCGGACTAACGGGCCGGCCCGCGGACTGTAAATAAAAAAAATGAAAAAAAATAACTAAAAATGGAGAAAACGTTAAAAATTCAAGGAAAATAAATATTTACAATTTAAGTACATTTTTTTATAAGCAAAATTATATATTATTAATACTAAAAGTTGATTTTTAAGAGCACAAAATATGCCAAAAAAAAACACCACAAATGAATACAAGATAATATAAAATGCTAGCTAAATGCAAGGGAATACAAGATCATAGATATAGCTACTTCTCTTGAAGATAATCACGTCCTGTAAAAAAAGCCACACCCGTGGTGTGGATACTGTTCTTGTCTTTTAGATTGGACAGAATCGTTCACAGATGTGACACAAAACCCACCCCTGGTGTGAAAGTCCCAGTCGATGACTCATGATTGTTTTCAGAACTGTTCATAGGTGTGATACCAAACCCACCATTGGTGTGAAACTCTCAGTCCGCGGGCCAGCCCGCATAACCGCGGACCAAACCCGTTGGACCCGCGGGTTAAACAGACTGGGCCAAAAAAGCCCGCATTTAAACGGGCTACTATTTTCAAGGCCCGTGGCCCGCGCGGACTGCGGGTTAAACGGATCATCCGCGGATCAAGACCCGTATACCCAGCTCTAGTTTTTCATATGAGGCGATACGGATCAAAGTAGGAAAGTTCCCCAGGTTGAGTTCATTGGAATTAAAATATGAATTAAATGAAATCCATTTTATAGATGAATTCATTAAAAATTAGTTGAAATTTATTTATATTTAATTTGGACCATCATTTTTTCTTATATTTGAGTCATTTTACTATTATTGTTGGTATGGTAATTAATTGAGATTCCTGAATACTTGCTCTATTCGACTGCTCGATCGGTTTGGTTTTAGATTTCACATCTCAAACGAAAATGACTAGTTTGTTTTTTTTTTTTTTGACGATGCAAAGATGACTAAGGTTGATTGTGAATATATTGAAGAAACAATCGTGCCTAACATCACCTACCTCACAAGAAGAGTCTCATTAAGAATTTCCTAATAAAATAAAAGGTCTAATGATATTTACCAAAAGTTGTCGTACAAAAAAATTAACGTGTTTAAAATATTCAACAATCCGATTTACCAAATGCTTTTATTATTATTATTTTTTATTCAAATGTTAACCTTTGTAAATCCTAAGCATCAGGTTTAAACGGATTTTTGTGTGTGAAATTATCTATTTCCATCATTATTGATCACGTAATCAAAATACATAAATATCACATTCTTTTAGATTTTATAATATATTTAATTATTATATTACTTTCTTAATATATATTATTTTCTTATATGTAAAACATGTCAAATACTAACATGTTAATGTATGTATGTGTTCCCGTAAAAAAGTTCCACATTACTTCGGAGTTGAGTCAAAAATAGTTTATAAACACTTAATTTTCTTAATTCACCAATGTACATTTTAAAGACAAAACTGTGAAAACCCACACAAGGGTCAAAACACATAATATCTCAAAACAGTGACCCTAACAATGCGGCAGATTGTAAAGAGTCAATGGACAATGAAAGCATTGGACGAAATAGATCTTTAGGAAAAATAATTTTTTTTTAATTTTTTTACAGAGTTATATTTATATTGTTTACACACCAACAAATCCATGATATCAAATACAACTGTTCATTATCTTGCATTTTTTATCATCATCAAATTTTAGGGTCTAAGATGATCAATCGTCTTGGTTGTATCCAAGGCTGTCTTAAACATTTTGGGGGCCTTGTTCTAATCTTAAAGATTGGGCTCTTAATAAAAAAAAGACAATTTTAATAATTAAATATTATTTCAAAATATTATTTCAAAAAAAGACAATGTTAAATATTATTTCAAAAAGGACAATTGTTCCAATCTTAAACACTCACTTCAGGACAATAAATGCAAAGAAGATTATTAAAATTCTACCAATACAACTTAAGCTAATATCAACATTCTAGCTACTTAAAAAGAGCCATCCTTTTAACACTTTTTGAAGCAAGCAAAAGTATTAACTCATTTTGGATGTTATGCCCAAGATAATGAAAGTGAATATTATCATTTGTAATACGTCTAACATGTTCTTGGACAATTGGGTCAAATTCTGCTAACATTTCAATTAAGCCCAAAAAATTGCCATTGCTATTTTGGTACAATCTCTCATTAGAACCACGAAAGGCCAAACTATGT
Organism: Glycyrrhiza uralensis; assembly: GCA_030159175.1. Taxonomy (NCBI): domain Eukaryota; kingdom Viridiplantae; phylum Streptophyta; class Magnoliopsida; order Fabales; family Fabaceae; genus Glycyrrhiza; species Glycyrrhiza uralensis. Next base: position 2,905,781 of record BRZY01000006.1, read on the forward strand.
TTAGCAAGGAATTTTACTATTGAAATAATTCTTTTTAAAACATTTTTCCAGTGATTCTTTTCTTTCTCAATTAGTCTTTGATTCTTTCTCAAATTTTGGGGCCCCCAAATTTGGGCCAAAATTTGAGGCACTGTGTAATAGCACTACTTACACGCCCTAAATGCCGACCCTGGTTCTATCATCTATTATTATTGTGCTAAGCACGTGTATTTACACATATATCACCTCATTTCATATATATGAAACTACAATTGAATTTTATATTTACGTAGTTATACAGTTATACTATATATCATCATGTCAAATAAATAAATGCAAAAGATGTAAGAATGCGTATTTTGTAATAGGCGAATTCTAGGGTGGATTATCATCGTGGATGGTTCTTCATACACCATACATTTTGACCGCTTGTTATATTATTACTTTATTAATAGTTCATATTATACTAGTCTTATTATACTTTGAAATTGCAAACTAGTCCCTCTCTTTTGCATTCCCCACATATATTTTGTTTCAATTTCTAAATACTCATTTTGCTTTTTTCCTGATTCCTTCATACAACTTTGAATTCTCCCCAGCGAAGAGAATTGACACCGGATAAAGAACCGAAAAAGTCCTCCTCTCTTCTCTCCTATTTGGTAGGCATGTCCTAGAACAACGACATTAGGTTGTAGACCCTTTGAGTGCTAATGAAGAATGTGAAATACAAGTGAAAGAAAAGATGAGGTTGATAGCAAACAGTGACTCAAATATCATGAGAGGGTTGTGTATGTTTGGTTTGGGTGTTTAATGGGTCAAAGCCATGAGAGATTTTGTAGATGACCATCAATGAGATATGGTGTGAACTTGTGGAGCATAGGAAGGTGAAAACATAGAAGCATACAAGAAGGAGAAGGAAGAAAAGGGGGGATTAAAATGCAATATAAATAAAAGAGAATACTTAAATGCAATAAAAAATTGGTGGTGCACCATCAATCACTAGGAACAGTGGTCCACCATATAACTCACTTTTACACTTATCATTTTTCATCTATGATCTTTACTGAATCAATCAATTAAAAAGTTTATTGAGATCCTAAAAAGAAGAATGGAAAAGCCAAGTAGCCAACACCAAATAGAATATATGAATAGTATTATGCACCAAAAGAAAAGGGAACAAAGAATAGGACAGGGATTACACCCATGAACAGCAATAGCTTCCCTTTGAAGTGGCTTTTGAATATTCAGATGGAGACAAACTGGGATGTGTCTGTGACCGGGATTTGCGTTTTAATCCATCCCAATGACCACCTTTTTTCTTCAGCTTTCTCCCCTTTCATTCAGGTGGGACTTAGCTTGGTGAACCTCTTAGGTTCACCACCGTGGAGAAGTCACCTTTTTACCTAATAGTGGCAGCTTTCCCAGTTTTAGGTATAATAACAATTTTTACCCAAAACTTGTAAATATTTTATTTGTGGCTTTTGCACATTTTGCCCTTAATTTTTAAAATTTTGATTGATATTTGATTGGACGTAGTTCGATCGCTAGTTGGGACACTTGTGTGTATATATTTACCATTTCTATTGGATAAAAAAATATAATATTTATAAGTTACTAGAGGTTATAAATATATATATATCATTACGCAATTATAACTGTAAATATAAAAATATTAATCCATGCTTATATCCCATTAATACATATAACTGTCCATTCTATTAGAAAAAAATTCACAATTTTTTTTTAAATAAAAAATATGCTTTTGTAATTTACACAATATTTTGGCATATAAGTAATTATCACTTTTACCTTTCGCATATATAATTCAAATACACTCTAGGGACCTCTTTGCAATAATGTTTTACACTTAGCAGTACTTATAGCTCAGGTTTCCCATGTCGAATCATAGCCATTGAATATTTTTATTCATATATCCACGGTTTAAACCTTCACTTCGCCACGGTGGTGAACCTAGAAGGTTCACCAAGCTAAGTCCCACCTTTCATTCATTCCTTTTGGTGCTGACCCTACGACCACCCATTTCACCCCCTAGCACACACTAATTCAGTCTTGGGGTCAACATAACATGCATAACACATACACATCACCGATAAAGTGCGTCACAAGGGATAGATATTCGAGTCTTTTAAGTATGATATTAAAGATTTAATGTTCAGACCGTATGTATGGAAGAATATTTGTTGAAAAATATCAATCTCTTAAATAAATTTTAATACTCGAGTGATTAGTCTCTACACTTACGGAGAGATAATACTTAAAAAAAAAAAACATACACACATTCATTCAAATTCATGATCTCTGACTCTTCCAACTTCAAACCTCCGCGTTTTGAAGCGAGAACTTGCTCCTTTTGTTGTTGAAAAGTCAAAACCCACAAATCTCTTTTTCTCACCCCACACGCCACCTTTTTCTCTTCCACCCTTCCTCTGCTTCCTTCAAACACTTGCTAGCTACCCATCTTCTTTTTTCCTCTAAAGTTTCGTTCTTTCGTGTCTGTTCTTATTCAAAGTTCGAGTCTTTCCCATTGGGGTGCCTTGTATTGACGCACAAACCAGATCTGTTTACGCGAGTCTTAATTATTCAAGTTCAACTACGAGTTAGTCTTCTCATTTGTGCTTTCATATTCTGGGGTTTTATATTATGATTTTTTATTGGGTTTGGTTTCAATTCCATTGGTTGCTGTTGTGTGTGTGGAACATTGAATAAATATATAACTGCTTTTGTTACATGCTGTGATGCAGATTTTTCTTGTGGAGCAAACGACTGAAGTAAAGGGTTGTTTACTATTGACTATTACTATGAACTAAAGCTGTGATTTTGAAGGACTGCAGTGGTACTATGAATGGGGTTTTAATCTAAAATTCTGAGCTATTGCAGATAGCTGAATTGGACAGTGTTGACAGTTGGGGAGGTTCAGGGAATTCATTCATACTTGAATAACTGAATTAGTGAAGATTTAAAAAAATGATTGTGAGGAAAAACATGGGGAGAGTAAAGTTACTACTTATGGTGCTTATGGTGATGGGGTTTTCCTTTGCCACTTATAATTTGGTGTCTATGATCATAGACCACAACAAGGAAGGAGGTTTGGAATCTTTTGATCATGGAAGAGTAGTGATGGGGTCTACAAATTCAAAATTCCATGTTACTGTGACTGCAACTGATGCTGCTTACAGCCAGTGGCAATGCAGGATCGTGTACTATTGGTATAAGAAGGTGAAGGACATGCCTGGTTCAGACATGGGAAAGTTCACACGTATTCTGCACTCAGGAAGGGCAGACCAATTGATGGATGAAATTCCTTCTTTTGTTGTGGATCCTCTTCCTGAGGGCTTAGATCGGGTAAATATTTTTTTTTTCTGTTTCTATTTCTACCTTTTAAAGATGTTTATTTATTTTTGGTGAATTCATGATCTAATATCAAGTTTACAAATCCTGACATACAGAATAAACACACATCCTTTCACAAGTTGGGGAGAGAGGGAGATAGAAGTTTGGTTAAAATAGTATATTCTAATCTATTGTAACTTAAGTGTGAAATGAACATATTTTGTAGATTCAGCTGTCTAAAAGGATTCACATAAAAGTGGAAAAAAAGAAGAGAAAGAAGTACCTGCAGGACCACTTCCTTGTAATCCAGACTTCATGATTGTTATTTGTTACCATGTCAAATGTTTTTCTCATCATAAAAAGAGTTCATTTTTTTTTTTCTAGAACTTGTGAGGGAATCTCCCTTGCCGTGATGAAAATGCAATGAAATGAGAGTAAAGGGAAACATGGTTGGCTTACATGAATATCCTGAATGCTTTTGACTATTATGGCGCTGGTTATTTTTTTAAATATTTGGCATTCTGACTTTTTAGTCCTTACAATATTTTATCTTTTTAGTCTGCCTTATAATGATTGTTGTTCAAAACGGTTGTTGGATTAGAAAATTTATTTTGATATTTTTTCTTATTGTCATCAAATTATGTTTCTCTGTATTTGGAAGTATTTTTTTGTGGAATTTTTTAGTACTTCGTCTTAAAATAATTGTCTTCTTGCTTCAAGTTATGGATCTTTCTATTGCTGATGGTGATTGACGCACAACTGATTTTATATCCAAGTATTTTGTTGCTACTGTCTATGGTCTGATGCAACACATTGACTGTGTAGTGGAGACAACAGAAACTGCAGTGCAGCAAGATAATATGATAATCTGCAGTAATCATTTGAACATTTATCGTATAATCATATCCATAATATAGCATCATCTTAGTTCAAGAAAAACAAAGGCCTTGATTGGGCTCATACTTGAATGCAGTCATACTGGGGCATGTTTAAACTCAAAAGCAAAATAAAAGTCATAACAAAGGGGAAACAGATATTGTAGTAACCGTATTTTGTCATATATCTCATTTCATGCATAATGAAATTATTTGCACCTGGTACCAAAAAAAGGAAGAAACGATAAGTACCAATAAAATGATTGAACTTTCTATATTTATGGATTTTACCTTTCCAATGGCAAGTTTGTGACTTAACATGTTCCAAATTGTTGATGATTGTCATTTATATTACGAACGTCATTATTTGTGATCTTTCTATATTTTTCCTTACTGTTCACACTGTTATCAATGTTTTTTTTTCCTCGGTTCAGGGTTATGTTGTCCTAAATAGACCATGGGCTTTTGTTCAGTGGCTTGAGAAAGCAGATATTGAAGAAGAGTAAGTTTCTTACACTTTTCTCGAATTTTTATTTTTATGCTCTCCAATAACGAAATCTAAGAGGCAGTGCATTTTATGATTGGTGCAGATATATTCTGATGGCAGAACCTGACCACATATTTGTAAAACCTTTGCCTAATATTGCTTATGGATCCCATGCAGCAGGGTATCCATTTTTCTATATAAGACCAGCTCAAAATGAAAAAGTAATTAGAAAATTCTATCCTAAGGAAAATGGCCCTGTTACTGATGTTGATCCCATTGGCAATTCTCCTGTAATCATTCAGAAGGTGAAGTTTCACTTAATAATAGCTTGCATAAGGTGCCTGATTAATTTTAGTTGGTATACTATGACCCTTATAGTTGTTACTGTTACCTCATTTTCTTACATGCTACATAGTCTTCCTCTAAGGATTTGGTTTTTCTGTATCATCAGTCTTTGCTGGAGGATATAGCTCCCACCTGGGTGAATGTTTCATTGAGAATGAAAGATGATCCTGAGACCGATAAAGCTTTTGGATGGGTGCTTGAAATGTGAGTATTATAACTAATCACTATAGAAATTCGAGACGTGAGGGCTTTTATTTTGTATTAGTTATCCGATTCAACTAATGCTTTTCATTTTATAATTTCTCATGGACACTGGTCAGTACTGATAGGCCTAACCTTCTACTGGTTTAACTCTGTGTTGAGTAAAGGTATGCTTATGCTGTGGCATCTGCATTGCATGGTATAAAGCATGTTCTTCGAAAAGACTTTATGGTGCAGGTTCGAATTGCTCGTATCATCTTGTATATTCATTTCCTTTTCTCCCCTTTCTTTCGTAAGACGGGGTTCGCTTTGTTACTTAACTAAGTCATACTTAAGAAACACACATCATTGGAATTTTTCAGCCACCTTGGGACTTACACATAGGGAAGAGTTTTATCATCCATTATACGTATGGATGTGACTACAATTCGAAGGTGAGTTCATTTCTTCTTACTTCCCATTTGATTTGGAAGTAAGGTAGACAAACTGTATTTCCTTTTGCTTGTGCATGTCCATGTTCAAAATATGAGTCTTCATGCTTAGTGCATGTTTGGTTTTCCGTTGGGGGATTGCAAAAGCACGTTTGAACCCAAAGTAACTATAGAGTTCTTTCTGGCCTAACGCACTTTTAGATCCAAACGTACTTTGCAACGGAAAACCAAACATGTGTTCAATTCATAAGTTATTATTTACTCCCTATCGCTTCTTCATCCAGGGGGTACTAACATATGGGAAGATTGGAGATTGGCGTTTTGACAAGAGATCATATCTTTCGGGTCCTCCACCCAGAAACCTTTCCTTACCACCTCCTGGAGTTCCTGAAACTGTGGTAAGTCTATGCCTTCCAATTTTCTTGGTGTCTTGTTTTGAAATCAATTCATTAATCAAAGCCATCTTGGTGAAGGAGTTGATGTTGGAGAAATGCTATTTCCCAAAGAGTCGAAATTGTTGTCCTCTTTCTTGATCTCAATGTTTCTAAAATGGAAAAAGCTCCTCTAAAGTGAGATTATCTCTTAAATGAGCAAGGTTGTAGCCAGTCTTGAATTTTTAGTGGGTTATTCAAGATGCACTTTAAAGGAGCCTTATCCTTCTAAAATAGCTATTATCACCTTAAAAAAGCTAAGTGATTGAAAGTTTGACCAATGATTACAAATAGTGTATGTCTATGCAAACATTAGGAAATATCCTCCTTAATACTGAGTTACTGACCAATCCTCTACTCACACTTCATTTGTGTTTCCTAACTCCTCAAGAAGGTAGGAGTTTTTTAGCATTCTCTATAATTATCTTTTACCCTTGTCCTTTTATTTCAGCCTCCATCATTTCAACTCTTTAAAAATAAAAAATATATAAGTCATCATTTTAATCCCTTCTGCTTGACAATAAGACAAGAATTAGTATCTTCATTTGCTTCTTTATGTATGCTGTGTTTGTTTTGCTTCATGCTGTTTTTGTAGTGTCATGTCAGTTATCTAGGAACTAGGATATGAATGTTATGCCATAAGTTTTGAGCTGATATTACATAGTTTTTCCAAAACCTTCAAACTGCAGGTGTCTTAATTGAAGCTTCAGTCATGTCATTATTATGTGTTACTTCCATGATTGCTTGTTTTTTTTTTTGTTGCCAATTAATAGATTCTGTAATTATCATTTTTGCAGGTGCGGCTTGTAAAGATGGTCAATGAGGCTACTGCAAACATACCTAATTGGTATTTCATTAAATAGAAGCTGAGGGGAGAAAGATAATAAACCATAAATGCCTTGCCACGCCCATTTGCCAAGTGACTATAAGATCATGAGGACCACAAACACTAAATTACATGTCAAAATAGATTAGTTTATGCAAATACAACAGGAAGATTTTGTGCTTGCTCTGAAAAATATAATGTTTTTTTGTTTTTTTTTATAGCCAGTTAATTCTTTTGCATTCAAACATGTACAAGACATTTACTGTCCACTTAATACATTTTTGCCAACCGGTTGCTGTCAGAGTGCAACCAATGGATGTAGATTTGTGTTATATATGCTACTTTGAAGTAGTGATGAGTTTTTAATCTGTATTATATATATGCTATTTTAAATTATGACGACTTACATTTTATGTCTCGTGAATTGCAATCGACATAGTGTAGGTACATTGTCAATTTTTTATAATACTTAATACATGCCATTGTTATTTTTTTTATTTTTTATATAATTTCATATTTTAACAAAGGAATGTATAAAAGCATGTCAATAATCTCAGTTCGACTCATTTAATTTTATGTTATCACCAATTCAAGGACCATTCTGATGTGAAAATATTGCTAATTATCAAGTGATAAAATAATTGCAGTGTTGTGATTTAGTAAAATTCACATCACCGGCATGAACCCTGAATTTAAATTATTTTTAGATTAAGGCATCCGCATTGTTTTTATTGATTTTGAGAAAAAAATGAAAGAAAATGAGAGTACTTAAAGAGGTGTTATAGAAGACAGGAAAAAAAATAAGATTTTTTGGTCATTTGGAAAAAAGAAGTTTGGATTGCATGTATTAGAGTGATCAAAGACATGTATAAGGAGGTCATGACTACTGACTATTGTGAACACAAGGTAGAAATACAAAAAAAGAAAAAAGAAAAAAAAATCATATAACTATAGATGTATATGAAGAATCAACTTTGAACTCATCTTTTTATCTTGATATTAGACATGCTTACTGAACTTACACAAGAAATGGTGCCATAGTGCATGTGTTTGTGGATAACATAATTTTCAGTTAAGAGTCAAAATAAGAAATAAAGTTAAAAATATGAAGACAAATCTTAAAAACACACGGCTTTCATCTGTGGGAGTAAAACAAAGTATGTGAAATACAATTTCAGCAGGAGATTGCACAAATGATAGCTTAAAGGTAAAAATTTGAGAGCAAACTATATCACAAGTCACTCGCTTTAAGTACCATGGGTCGATCATTAAAGAATGATGGGAGATAAAGGGATATATTAACCATAGGATCCATTCAGGAGATATTATTTAAAATACAAATGAGAAAAGATTTATAGTAATATCAGGATATCTGACAGCAAAACACAAGTTTAGATCATCTTTAAAATGTCACTGGTAAGACAACATAAAAGTGTAGATCATCTTTAAAGTGTTGGGCTTGGCCCCGTCACAAGTTCAAAATTGAGAGCTTACAGATTAGCAGACAACTCAAATTAGCTAAATTCGGAATTCAACAGTGATTATGTAGGCACAGTAAGAGACTAGCATGAAATAGCATACATCAAGAATATTCAAGGTGACTTTTAAGTCCTTGACTAGATAAGGAACCGGTAAAGACGTAAAAATAAAATAGGGCAAGAAAGCGCAAACTTTTTTTTCCCCGATTAACTGGTGGTCTAAAAGACCAAGAAAGCGCAAACTAGAAACAGCTCCGGTCTACTACTGAACACAAACAATCAAACACAGCATCATAAAATAAAGATAGAGACTATTGAATCTAATTATAGAATAGATTATATCATATTGGTATGGAACAAGACATATCCACGACAAACCATCCAACAGAAATTATTTATTTGTAAGTTCAAACTTCAAATGACATATCCATGACAAACCATCCAACAGGTATTATTTATTTGTAAGTTCAAATAAACCCGGACATAAGGAAAAAGAGAAGTGAACCGTAAATCACTTGTTCTACAAGCAAATTATGAAATTATAAAAACCTTAACGAAGTTGCGACCCTAAACACATGTACTTATTCAAGCATGCCCCGCAACATCATCATATCCCATTATCCAACTTCAGACAACCACATCAAACCTACCAACCTCCCCAACTAGTCTGAAGCTTTGAGGAAGAGAAACGGGCTAGCACTATGTATCATCGGCAGCTTGATGATGGTAACATTTCTTACAGGTGCACCATTATGATATTTCCACTAGGGAAGTGAACAAACCATAGTCATACCACCAATCCCAGGAGATACAAACTCCAACAAGACTGGATAATCTTTTATTTATCACCTTCTATCCACCCCAAACCAGACAATGCATTTACTTACGAACTTTGAACTGTAAACATGCTCTTGCTTATCTTTCCTCCATTCGGGCTTGAGAGCTCAGCAAAATCTTCAACAATTTATAAGCAAATTCTGCTAGGGTAAATTCATCAGTGAACACACAAAAATCAATCACCAGTTCACAAGTAAAGAAGTAGTCATGACTCATGATTCACAAGACTTCCCAACATTGTTGTAGAATATAGTAATAGAGGCCAGGCTAACACAGAAGCAGAAGCCAATCATACATACACGAGATGGTAATTGAAAATTCAGTGAAAGAGGGTAAGTATGACATAAAAGATTTTCCAAATTTCAAGTCAACTTACAGAAATCATCAGTATAAAGAATAATTTGGTACCCACCTTTAGGAGTAGCAAGTTCCTGCAACAAGTCTAGGCCAAATAAACTCCAACAACAATCAATGACAAGGCAGCTAAATTGGAGTTTGAACCGGTACAGAAGGGAGGCAGCACATTGAAGAATCCTTCAAGAACCTCCAATACATAATTATGTTAGTGATCCAAAAATTAAACAAAAAAAAAGGTATCCATCGCATAAACAGCAATAAATCCAGACTAGAAGCATACCATCAATATTCTTATACCGACATCACACAAAGTAACGACCTGTCCAGATTGACTGTCCTTGAAATTGCTCAGGCAGTGAAGTAAAATGCTGATTTCCAGTTGTGAGCGGTTGCTGTGACTGCAGCTGCTGATTATGGTGTGCTTTTAAAAGCTCAGAAGTATGGTAATCTTGCCAACCATTCTGTTTCTCCCCCTGCAGTGCATATGGAACTTGTTTTCCAGGAAAGGGGAAGCAGACTGTCCCACTCAAACCATTGTTATTGACTTGTTGAGAATTTGACTGAGAGTAAGTAAGAGGACCATTGGGGCCTAAACCATTGTTTGATGAAGGCAACTGATATCCATCCAACCAACTGTAATCATCCATAATTGGATTCCCACTAATTGAATTTGAAATAGAGGGTTCGATATCTTGCTTATGAGAAACATGACTGAAACCAGGAGGAGGTCCATGGTGCCTAGAAGGTCGGCTGACTGGAGATTTTTTCATACCAGCTTGCAAAACTGATGATGTTTGCACAACAGAGTTATCAGTAATGACTCCAGAAGATGCAATGGTATCAACTGCCATCAAGTCTTCAGCTTTTGAGAGACCATTAAATACACTGTTAGCAGTACTTATAGATTGCTGGATAGGAACTGCAAGTGCAGCATGATTGGAGACTGATACAGCTTCTTGCAGTGACAGGTCAGGTTTCAACACATGCCCATTCTCCATGAGCCCAAGACCTTTAAAAGTGTTGGCAAGAGATATTCCATCCTCTAACCACCTCGAAGAATGTGGCTGAACTGGTAGCAAGTATTGAGGCACCATACCACTAACAGAAACAGGTAAAGAAGTTTGATGGTTCACGTTATTGGGAAGGTTAGAAGTAGAATTAACATTAAATTTTAAATCCCCTCCTGAAGCTGTTGGGATTGACTCTAAGCCTTGGTGGGGTGCCCGTGATGAGACAGCTACCACATCAGCTCGTTTCTCAGCTACTATAGGTTTGAAAACAATAACTTCGTCATCCTCCTCTCCTTCCACATACTGCTGGTGGTCTGGCTGAACAATCCCTACCTTTGTCTTGTCTGTTGCATTTTCTTTCAATAAATCATCTACATCAGGTATGCCAGAATAGGGGGCAAGAACAAAATCATCTGAGATTCGAGGCTCAACACCAATTATAAATTTCTTTCCCTTTGAGTCAAAATATATCACTTTCTGATCAATCCTAACAACATTTGCTAAAGCCTTTCCTGCAGCTAAAATCCGTTTGACCCGAGCTCTTCTTTCTTTTTCACCATCACTTCCAAGGGAATGCTTCTTTGAAAAATCCAAGATCATTTGCGCAGGGAGAAGTGGAACAAATCCTCTTAACTCAAAGTCCTCCCACAAAGCAAGCCGGTTATCAGTTTCCCCTTCTTCATACCTGCTCATGTTATTAAAGCAAGTCTCCTCTTCATCGTCTTCAATAGACATAGGCTCAACTGAAAGTAGCTTGTTCAAGAAGGAAATCCAATGATTCCAAAATTTTGATCTGACAGTTGCCTGATTCTCATCCACATCTTTGCCTGCAGCAAGATCTGGATAACATGCCAACCACTCAACAAAAACCAAAATACCTGGTAAAAGATAACTACAAGAAGGATCCCGCAGCTGCACACATCTCTCTATTATGATACTCATCAATTTGAAAGCTGCAGTGAACGCATTCTGAAGTACAACAGCACGCTGTACAATTTCTGCGTAAGTTTGACCTTCAGATTCCTTATTCACATTATGAACTGTAAAGACGATAATGGAAGCAATTCTGACAATGGCAAGATCATTCTCAAGAGTATCCTGGCCAAAATTCAGCTCTTCATCTTGACCTGAAGACAGAAGCTCACGCAAGCCAGTGCTAACAAGAGAGAGAACTTCGGTGAAGGTCTCAAGGCTATCATCATGAAATATGAGAAATAAAGAAAAGGAAAAAAGTCAGAATGTATCCATCTTTAATGATTTAATGCATAAAAAAGTCGGAGTGTGCATCAAGAATACATGCCTCGTACGAGTGAACAAGATTCCATTTAGACGGACAAAGCGAGTGCAGAAGAATTTGTAAGTCTCTCCTTCCTTTCTAGGACAGGCTTCCACACCATTACCCCTTGTCACAAGTTTTGGTTCCACTTTTGCTCTTCCTTTGCCTGCAGATTTCCCAGAAGATTCCTTGACTGCAACAGCTTTAAGGTCACTAGAAAGCTGAGAGTAACTCTGACGATTCTATCATGGTATGACAAAAATATATAGTTAGGAAACAATAAAGTAACGCCAAAACAGTTACAGGCCATACATGAGACAAAAAACTCAAGGAAAAACAGAACACATACCAATTCAATAAAATCAAATATAATTAAATACTGATTACTAAAGCAACTACTCATATGACAGTTATTGAAGTCTGAAGTCTGTTATACCAGACTCATGCTGAGTCAGCTAGATTGTTTCAATAGCTGTTAGGTAGTTAAGTAGTTACACAATTAGTTCCCTTCCTAATTCTCAAACTGAATGTATCTCTGCTCTGTATTATAAAATTATAAAATGGGTTAATTCAAATATTCAATCAGTTATTTCTAGGCTCTAGCAATCAAATTCTCTAAACTCTGAACATTATCTTTCCTTTCCACCCATTCTCTCACACTTCCTCACACACTATTGATTCGAATCACTAATAATATATGCACAAAGTCTACCTTACACGTCTGAATAATATGCATACATCAATGCTTGAATAACTTGAGAGCCTGTCTAAAATGACTGAACTTGAGACATCATAATTGTACTTCAGTTTACAAGAGGCAAAAAAGACACCAAAAGTTGAACAACACATAAAAAATAAAAAACAGGATACACACGTATCAAACAACTGAGACTTATGAGTTATGAACATAAAAAAATGTTACACGTTTCAAAATCAACTCCATGGTCGCATTACCTTCTCAAATGCAACAATCAAATTATCTCTGGCAGTTGAAAACGGACTATCCACAGCCAGACTCCTAAAATAACGATAAATAGCTGCCAGCTCGTCCCCAGAATATGAAGCCAATAAAGCAAGCTGAGATTAATAGGTTTATCAAATCAAATCAAAATGATATACAATATACCACAATACAAAATATGAGATGTGAAACAACCAAAAACAAAATCACAACAAATGCAAGAATGGCAAAAACCTGATGGTGGGGATTCCCGCTTGAAGGCCAAATAGATGCAGCTTGTAAATAGTAACTAGAAGCTGCTGCGAACTCACGCTTTATTGAGTCACCTTCACCATACAATCCTTTGTAGCGAGCAAGATCACCCAAATATATCAAACAACGATGACAAGATATCAAACCTTTCTTCATCTCAGCAGATTTCTTTCCATCTTTCTCCATCACAACCCGAGTCTCTGAGTCCTCAAAGTAACCAAGAGGAAGCCCATACTTTGCTCTTATTTTCATGATAAGATCATGGTAAAATCCAGTTGCTTCCGAAAGGAAAGTCTTAAACTGCAGCTTTATTTTAGTTAACCGATCAGGTCGTACAGAAAGTTTCCCACCCTGAGATGATTTTGAGCTTGCAGAAGTGAGAGCAGCACTGAAGTATGCCCTTAATTCTTCAATTCGCTTATAATGCAATTGCCACAGGGCATACTCAATATTGTGCTGCTCAGCAAAGGCATGATCCTCGAGAATTATTGCTTCATAATTCTCACGCATCTGTGGCCAAACATTTGGATCTGATGGGACCTGCGCCTGAGCTGATCTCCGACGCTTATTCTCCAACTCAAGATTCTAAGTAAGAAAAAAAAGTGAGATTACAGAGTACATTTTGGGTTCAATCTACAAAAAAAAAATCTTACAATATAATTAGAAGAACAAGTAAGCCACAGCATACAAACAACAAGAGGTTATAAGGTCAACATGGTTTCCCATGGCAGACAGTAGCAAGTCATAGGTTCTTAATTCTTAATCAATCAATCTATTTAACATTCAAGAACTCAACAAGTGCACACCAACCAATATGATCAAAAGGCCCAAAACACCAAAATATGCAACAGTTCCGGGGCAACCATACCGGAGGGTACTCTAGCACTAATTCCAAAAAGGAATAATGGTAAAGACAGCAAAACCAACATTACACAAAGCAGATTTATCTTTATCTTCCCATTAGAGGAACAACAACAACAACAACAAGCCTTATCCCACTAGGTGGGGTCGGCAGGAAGAAGAATAACACCAATCAATAAACTCATTCCTCTAAATCGATCTACAAAACCTGGAGCATATCCTCCAAAGAGTAACTTCCTATATGCAGATGCCAGAAACAGTAAAGCAAGAGAGAAAATTTGGCAGATTATCAGAGATTTAGACATGCAAACAAACCCTTGTTCGGTGATCATATCTATGAGGTTGGCTGTTCGGTGAATGAAAGAGGGAGGGGAAGAAAAGTACCTTCTCATAAAGGCGTTGTGCACGCTCCCACGACGAAGGAGCAGACATCTTATCCATCTCTACTATCATCATCCATCAAATATTTATTGACAAAACTCAAGCTACATACAACCTACAAAATAAAAAAAAATAAAAAAAATAAACAAATTGCTCAGTTCAAAGAGTTGGTTTTGAAGTAACCGAGATAAAAGCAAGACACGGTTAGGTTATTGTTACACCAAATGCGCCAATAATAAGCATAATAACGACCACCTCCTATCACATTTAATGTAACCGTCGTAACTGAAACTCAAAGCTAGAATTCAATAAAAACACACAGTTCTCCGAAGGGATAAAAATTCAGTGATCAAATTGTCAAAATAAAACCGCTATCAATCGGAATACAAAAAAATTAAATGTATCAATTCGAAAATTAAAAATGTTCCTCTCATTCTCTCAGGCAGAGTAATAATCCATTTTAAGGAAGGGGAAAATTTTGAAGAAAAAAAAAACTGTACAAAAATCGTGAGACAAAGCGTGAGCGAAGATACTAATACCGAGAAACAGGATCAGATCCGTGAAATCGAACAACAATATATTACATATGAACCTATAGTTTGAAAGCTTAGCCAACAGAAGGAAAAGAAATTGGAAGGGAAAAAAAGAGAGAAAAGGAAAAATCTGAATCTGACCTATGCAATAGGATCGAAGGATCGGATAGAGATCCGGGGGTAGGAGAAGGAGAAGGAGAAGAAGTTGGAGTTGGTGTTGGTGTTGGTGTTGGGTAGGGTTTGGTTGTTCGAGACAAAATAGGAAGAGAGAAGGGGGAGGAGAAGAAGAAGGGGGCGATGAAGTGGTTGTTGTGTTGCGGGGTCCAAAAGGGATAAATCTCTCTCTCTTATTTTCTCCGTGCAGGCGGTGAATTAGAATACTTAACGACGCCGTTTAGACCACCGTGTTTTTTTCTCCACTTTGAAGTTTTTTTTGGTACATCTCCACTTTGAAGTTTGAATTGACCTCTCTCTCTCTCGGGTATTATTTTTTTCTTCCTTTTTTGTTATTTTTTATCATTTATTTAAATTGATAAATATTTAATTATTTATGTATATATAGAAGTAAAGCAATGTGTGAATGTGGTGTTATTTTAGAAATTTTTTTACTTTCCTAATTTAGAATCAAATATTTAATAATTTTTTTTTGGAATTTTTAATTTGATTTATTATACTTATTAAATATGTTAAATTTCCTATGCAAAACTTTCCATATACATCTTTAAACTCTTTTTTTATTCTTCCTATTTTTAGTTTGAATTTACTTTGAGACACTATAAATTAAACAAGTCTTAAGATAGGGAGAATAAAATAAGGGGAGTGTCTTACACGAAGATTTCATAGCTTTAGAAGCCAAGATGGACAGAACCATTGTTTGGGTTAGATTTCCAAACTTAAGATTATGACAGAATCATACTTTTGACTTAAGTATCAGTTGTTAGTATATTTTTCTTAAGTCTTCGTGAGGACTTGAATAAAATCTTGGGAACAAAAAATAAAATTATAGATAAAATAAAGTATCATTTTATGATTTGATATTTGAGTTAACTTTTAAGTTATTTGACTTATCTTGTGTAGCTTTTTGTTTTTTAAATGGTCCATGTATATCTTTTTTTTTCTGACCCATGCATTTTTAAGAAAGAAAAAACAAACAGCAAAACAACTACCTAACCCCTCTAAGGGTAGAACAACCTATGCACATTTATTTGAATGCATATTTTTCATGTACATGGATCCATTAATATTGTTTTTTTAATTAATAATATCATGAAATTATAATTATAATAGAGTAAAAAGATGTCACATATATAATGAAAGAAACTTTATTATATATATTATTTACTAATTTACTAATTGCATGAACTATTTTTTAACCTTAATATGTAATAATAATTTTGTTTAAGTTATACCCTAACTTGATTTTATCCTATTTAAGCATAGTCTTTATTAGAATAATAGATTATCATATTTTTTTCGAAAAAACTTTATAAGCATCCTCACTATTGAAATTTAAAATGAGATGAGAGGCAAACGAGTCTAGCAAATTAACCTTGTTGAAATCTAAAATGAGGTATCGATTAAAACTTGTCTCACACTCAGCCTCTAGGAGTTCATTTGGTTCATCCTTCTTCTTTGAATTTTTTTTTTATATTCATATAATTTGTTGGCAATTAAATTTCCCTGTTGAATTAAATTAAGTGTGCTACAACCATGCCTACAATTTGGATGTGGGCAAGGCAAATAAAGTGCAACTATGTAAAATATTTTTACAATTTTTTATGCCACATGTGTATTATATAGAACCCGTTTGTTTTAGATTTTTCCAAAAGGAATAGTGTGAAATAATGCAGAAATCTCACCTTCCAATGCACGTTTTACAAAAGGAGCTTCTGCCTTCCTTTTTGGAAACGTCCGTTTGGTGAAAGGGGAATCTAATACAAACAGGCTAATAATATTATTATCGAACGAGGCAAGATCCCAAGCTCGCTTTTGCAGCCAATGGAAGTGCGAAGGTAGATTGAACAATAGAGGAGACAAACAAGAGGAAAGGCATCATGATCTTGTACTCTCCTCTCATTCATGGCAGCTTCGCCTATTACGCAATACCATGTTTACCGGTGCCAGATCTGCTCCACCAAGTGCTATGTGTGTGTTTGGATTGTCATTGAAATTCCATTGACACTCTTTCCAATATTGGTGAATGGAGAAATAATAAAAGGATTAATTCTCCAAACTGAGTTTAGAATACATTAAAAAGACTAAAAGAGTGTGAATGAGTTTCCAAACATGCATTATAATGTCACACCTAATTACTAGTACGCGCCTACGCGGTGGAGTTAGAGCTAATTACCGGCATGGGAAGAGAGCTTTGGGTGTTGTTGTAGGTGGTCATCAAGGTTTTCATGCAGTTTTCAAACAAGTTAGAAACCATAAATCATTTTCAACATCCTTGATCAAGAATTTTGTAGGAAGAATTTTACAAATTTAAATAATCAAATGACTTAAAAATAATAATAATTTTTTTTAAATATCTCTAGTTCACGATAAACCACTCATGTGACTGATTTACCCTAATACGATTAAATCCTTTAGCATCAAAATTTCATAATATAAAAACTTCTTATTTATTTCCATCTCCCTAAATATTAATCAAGTGAACATTTATTGAAAAAAATAGATTATTTAAATATCAGTAGTTCACGATAAAACCACCAATGTGATTCATCCACTTGAAGGCCATTGGATCTTGTGTTTTTGATATACAATGGAGAAAAAAAAACACAAAACTGCACAACTAACGGGTGCAAACTATAACCCCGAATATCATCGGCCATCAAAATGCCTAACATAGGATTAACAACATCAAGCAGGACCCAATCCAACGAGGCATCAAGACCTTGTTTGGCTAAATAATCTGCACAACGGTTAGCCTCCCGATAAATATGAGATAGAGAAGGCCGCTAATCATGATGCTGGAGATCTTTTATCCTATAATATCAAAATTTCATAATATTTTTTTGTTTTAAACTACCGTTAAGGCCAGTTCAGGGCTTAATCACACTTAAAATTTCTCACCCCTCCATAAGAGTATATTTTGTTGGTTCTTCCACCCACAAACTCAATATTTGTTTATCTCCCTCTCCCAAAATATTAATCAAATGAATATTTATTGAAAGAGATAGACATCAGAGCTACGTCAAAAAAAAATATAGACATAAGAGGATCGTTTACTTTTGTTTTTTTTTTTACGACTCCTGTGGTATTCAACACTATCAATTGATTTTATTTTTTTTTGCATTTTAGAAATTGAGAATTTATTCTTTAATGAGAAAAACACTCTTTTTTCATTTTTATATTAATCTCTAACTCACGCAAAATAAAATCACTAACTCCCGCAAAATAATCACCTCCATCTTTGGATCCGAATCCCACCTTATTGTTCCGGCACCATTGCCACTGAATTCTGGCGACACCACGCTCTTGACACCGGTAACACTACGAATCTAATTTATTTTGCATCTATTTTTGGATCGATTTCTTTGATGTATGATCGCACCGCTTCAATCATCTTCACTGCGTTTTTCGCTGTGTGCGAATCCCGAACTTCCTCTTTCTCCGAATCACTCGGTTCAATTTCACATTCAATATAGAAGGATTTCTTTTCCCCAGTACTCATAGGAATTGTCACTGAAAAAGAAACGTAGAACACTTTCTCTTTCCTTGTGATGTGTTTGGCAACCATAGAGGAAAATCCTCACTTCTCAGTTGTGCTGCGAATCCATCGTGTTTGGTGTTCTTTACCGTTATTCCACTGAAATTCGATTGTTTAAAATTGGAGAAAGCTAGAAAATGTTCACGCGCAAGCAAAAATTGCTATATAACTAGTGTTTCTACATTTTTTTTTTGTATTTGGTAACATCAGCTTCCAATTGTTAGTTTGTTACTCTATCGCTTCTGTCTTTTTAAAGTATCTTTTTAACTATACCTTATGCAAAACTTGAAGCGAATATTGAATATGTGATGTTGTAATTTGAAATAGTTTGACAGATCTAGTGCTTAGTACTGTATTGTCAAAACTCAACTTCATTTCTGGTTTTTAGGGTTGGGTTTTTGAACGTATAAGTTTAATTGAAGTGAGTAGTGGGTGTTGGTAAGTGTAATGGCTTTCAATTTTTGAGCTCTGGATTGGGTATTGACTATTGAAGTTGCCAACTTTTATCATAGGAATACTATCCTTAATATGTATTCAGATATTTGCCTTCATGTTTGGATTATCAGGATTATTGGTATATTTTTGCTTGGTTTTTATTTCTTCCTTCACTTGCATTTGGCCTTTAGGTTAAATAGGTGCTGACTGGTGCTATGTACCTAAAGAAAATGCTGGTTATAAGTTGTTAATGCATAATGGGTCTCCAAAATATGGAAAAGCTTTGAAGTATTCTTACAGAATTCATCGATTGTAATTTCTAGAGAATAACATAATGGTGTGATTTATTCTGGATTCCGGTCGACTAACTGACGTGGGCCTATCAATTCAAACCGACTAAAATTTTGGTTAGGTAGTTATATATTGTATGTATGTCTTCTATTTTATGGATCATTGTAATTGCTCTTCTATTTTATGGTTATGCCTGGATTGCTATGTTATTTGGTTTCTTTGCTACTCTTTTAAACATTTTACTTATATTGTTGCTTGTACTTTCTCTTAAAGCAAGCATCTTTATATTTCAGATCTATTGTCTGGCTTGAAAATTAACTGATATTTTATGGGTGGGTTAATTTAAGTTTAGAATTCACTTGCTTTGCTCAGTGGGATGTGAATACATTTTTCGTACTGATCCCTTACGAGTTGGTTCTCCTAGGATATTTTCTTGGATTAAGATTTTATCACGTGGTGATGCTGCAGTATGATCTTTGAATTATTTTTTCCATAGAGTAGATGATTCTTTCTCATTCATGTATTAACTGAGTTTGATTATTTTGTATTTCAGAGAAGCCAAGCTTCTTGAACATCTGAATTGTTGGTAAAAATGGTTTCCTTTGAGATGAATGATCGAAAAAGTAAGTGGAATATGATATTTTTATTCTTATATCAACAATAATTATATCATATGAAGTGATATACTGTATTTAATGCTTATGTATAACCTACAAGAATGAACTATTGTTGAGTTAGCTATAGTTCCATAAATTACTTATCATATTCAGTTTTTTCAGTGGAAGAGGTATATTGTTTTGATTTATTTTAAGGATATGCAATTTAAAAAAAATGTTTTTGGCTTCTTCCTTTTTCCTACCTTGTATATTTCTTGGTTTTCTTAATGGTCAAGTAGAGGACCTAAACTAGAAAGTCTGTGAAAGACTTGTCTATGAAACTATTTTTTTCAAATTGATTATTCATTATTCAAAAGTATGACGACATTCGATCCTTGTAGCCGACCACACTCAGTGGAAAAAGTTTTTTTTGCTGTCGTTGATTAATTAAAATTATTGCCATAGCCTAATGAAGACAATTGAAATTTATGAATAATGGAATTGCTTACTGCATCGTACTCAATGGTATTCCAATGCATCATGTTGATTTTCTTTGGGTTCATGGAGGAAGAATGCATTCTTAAGATATATGTTATTAGGTTGGCCTAATAATAACAATATACAGTTTTCAATACATATATTAGTGCCATTATTTTATGGTATCATACTGGTCGGCAGAAGTGTTGTATTCACTAAACCGTGCATTTTGTTTTTCTACATCACATATTTGGCATCTACTACTATTCTATTTTGTCAACTTATTTACAATTTTGTTATCTTATTATATTTAATATATGTGATTCACACGTGATACAGAGATTGGATTAGGATTAACTGGCTTTGGTATATTTTTCTCTTTCCTTGGGATTGTCTTCTTCTTCGACAAGGGATTGCTAGCCATGGGAAATGTAAGTTTCATTCTCTCACAAGTTTCTTGCTTAAGTAGTTGCTTCATATTTGATTATGCATAATATGTAATAACATCTTTTTTGATGCCCTGTTATCTTTACGTTGCTCAAATAAGATCCTGTTTGTATCTGGAGTGTCCTTAACCATTGGGCTGAAATCCACTATGCAATTCTTCATGAAGCGAAGTAATTTCAAGGTAAATTTGCTACCGATTTACTGTCTCTTTCACTTAGTGTCTCATGCTCTCTTCGCGGTAAAGTTTCCCCACTAACCTTTTGCTTTTCTTCAAGGGAACGATCTCATTTGGTATTGGGTTCTTGATTCTCATCATGGGATGGCCTATTTTGGGCATGATTATTGAGGCTTATGGGTTCATCGTACTATTCAGGTTTGGTTTAGTGGAATTTTAAAGAAACTCTTATGTTGTGTTTAAGTGTGTTAATATGCTTTAAGCTAATGATGGATTATAATGTGCAGTGGTTTCTGGCCTACACTGGCTGTTTTCATACAGAGGATTCCTGTTCTTGGTTGGTTGTTTCAACAGCCATTCATCCGATCGGTATGTATTCGTGATAAATTGAAATACCTTTGCCTTCTACCTAAGTCTTAACAAAGCATCTTACACATTTACTAGTCTAGATGCTACCATATCAATAATCAATGTTCTTGAAAGTTATCAAGAAATCTTTAGCCATTCTGAATCTCTGATTGATTGGAGCATCTTGGTTTTCACTAATAGATGTGAAAAATGACATACAGTCATTTTACAACATACAGTCATAATAGATGTGAAAAATTGAGAGGAAAAGCTACAATATATAGAGACTGTCAGACAGTCATACTAAAGTTTCACGATACTGAAGCTGGAAAAGGAACTTTTTAAGTTTAGGTTTAAAACATCCTCCTCACTTTTACAATAATGCTATGTTAAGCTACAAATGAGGCAATTTAGTCGGGGGGGGGGGGGGTGTCCTGTTTTTGCATATATTCTTATAAAACTTTGATCCTGGTATTCAGCAAAAAATAAATAATAAAAAATGGTCCTGGCCTCCTGGGAGGATGGAATGAAAATTCTGATGTCAATAGTTGGTTGGTTCTATCTCTGTCTGGAGATTGGTGAGTGATATGATGTGAAAAAATTTGCCACAATTTCTACAAGTTGAAGCCTATCGCATTCATTTGCATACTAAGCTGAAAATTTTAAACTGAGCTTGCTAATTTTCTGTGCACTTGCAGTTATTGGACCGCTACAGAGGCAAACGAATGCCTGTGTAACACTGGAATCTTTGGAAACATTATGTAACGGCTAGCAAGTGCATTTGTAAGTCCATGTAAAGAAAATACTCTCATATGGGGAGCTAACAATGTGAACTGAGTTCGCATTCTGAGTTCGCAAAGGGAAAAAGGTTTTGGTTTTCAATTTACTAAGTGGAAAATCGAGTGATATTGGGAGTTGTCACTTGTCAGTTCTGTTTTACTATTCCAATCAGACGCCTTTGGGAAGCATCAGTGCCTGCCGAGGATCGTGGTGGCATTTGTTCACACTGATAAAAGGAGTCTAATGATTTTAGATAATGTTAGGGCAAACAACATGGAATTAATTTTTTTTTTTTATCTTCTTTTTATCGTACCAATTTGCGATGGATTCGATGGGCAGTGTCGTGGAATCAAATTTTTTGAAATATAAATGTTTTAATTTTAATCCCCGTTTATCTATTATTTTCTTTTTGACCCATGTCATCTATTTTTTGTTTTGTTTATATCTACAGTATTCTAGAGAAAAAGAGGCCCATGGATAAATTTGTGTTTGGCCGGAGGTAAGTAAAGTTTGGTCACAGATTGTCCATTATCAGGGATTGAACTCGAGTCTTAGCCTAATCCATTATTTAGACAGAGCATATTAACCACTTATGTCCAATCTCGTGATTATCCGTATCACCTATTTGTTCATCGTCGTCATTATTATTATTATTATTATTATTAGTATTTTATTTCAGTCTATCGTTTTGCAGTTGCTCATTTTCATTTACATTTGTAAGGTGTATTTTGATTGGCCATTGGTGTGGAATTCCATATTGTTGCTTTTAAATAATGGAATCGTTATTTTATGGACAGATTGAGTTAAAATGTAATTTGGTTGTGAAAGTGTCACCCGGTGTGTGTTTTAATCGCTTTTAAGTGTGTGCATGTACAATGACCAAAAAGTATATCTACACATAGGTCCTCAAGTGACAATTTAATAGTAAATTAATCATTTCATTAGTTGGAACTAGTGAGATATAATGGAAATGTTGATATTGAACCTTAACTCTTAAGTATACATTTGTAATGCTATTTGCTGATTAACAAGAGATTTACGAGTCAACATTAATCCAACTTCCATCAATTAGGTCAACTTATGAAACTTTTTAAATGAAAAATGTCACTTAAATTTTTCAAATTTTAACTTAGTTTTTTATATTTCACAAAATTATCCATACAATGCACCAGATAATTACTGATTTTTCTTCAATTAATGGTACGGATAGATTACTTTTGGGTAATCAAGATCCCCATCAAAAAGGGATTTATTTAAACAATGAAGCAATAAGAACAAGACCTAGTTTTCCTCCTAAAACACTTTTCTTTTTCAAATTGTTTTTGAGATGTTAGGGATGGCAGGCACTTCAGAAAAAACAGAAGAAAATGAAGATTCAGTTGGTACATTGGTAGGAACTTAAATAAGCAAAAGCGTTATACTGAAGAAATTATTTAATAGCATCACAAGCAGATTGCTAGATATACAATCATAACATAACCATTTCCACATAGGTGACATAACTGGCAATTGCATATCCCTACGTAACAAAGAATTTGCCAAAATACTAGAATTTCCTCCTTGTAGTTGTTTTGTTCAACAACAAAATTCCCCCATCTATTGACACAACAACATATAATTACACCAAATTCCAACCCCTCCCCTAAATAAAAACAAAGGAATGCAAAAGGATTAAAAAGATAAAACTTGACGACCAAAAGGAAAAGCTTTTAATTTCAACTCCAAAGACCCTTCACTAGCAAATGAGAGAGAAGGAAAAAATTTAAATAGGAACAAAGAGAATGATTGAAGCAGTACATGGACCTCAAAGGATACAAATATATGCAATGAGTCAAAGGATATACAAACATGATGTCAGCCAAAATTCTTCCCCCAAGGATTTTATGAAGCACCAATTTGGCCAAGTCAACTCCATGATGGTGATGATGGTTTATAGACAAAGTCTTGGGAAGTTGTAGAACCATAATTCAAATCAAGGTTATGGAGCTGTTCCATCAACTGGGAACGCCTTTCCTTGAAAAAATCAAGACGTGTAGTTAACTCTACTAGTGTTGAAGATGCTACAGATGGATGCCTTCCATATTCTGTCACCTGAATGAAACCAATGCTACTAGATTAGTTCCTAACAATTGGAAGCAAACAGAACAATTATGATAACATAGAAGGAACTAGGTTCTAACAAAATGAATTAGAGCCCGTTTGTTTGAGAATACTTTATGAAAAAATTCACTTTTTAATTTCAAAATAACCACTTTAAAGGATTTTCAACGTGTTTTTTAAGATTTCGAAAATAATCAGAATCTAAAAAAATCTGAAATCTTATTATAATAAAAAGCTACATTGAATGGCTTCTGAGAAATAATTTGATTATAATGAATATGGTAGATGAGAGAGACTGATAAAAAAAATATTTAAGATTGTAATCAAATACAAATTAGTTTTGGCTTTATCTAAAAACATCTATTTTATATACAATATTCGCTTTAGATTAAACGGGCCCTTAAATGATGTTTAATAGATTTTTAATAACAATAAGACCAACTCTAAGGAACATTTCTTGAACTTAATGCTTACCTCTGCTGCCCTTGAGGTGGAGGGCAATGAGGCAGAATCAACAGCACAAAGCTCATCCACAGACATGCTTGTTGATGCCTCAGTGCTTTTGGAATCACTAGGACTTGAGTCCATAAATTGCTTCCTAGAAGGCTGCCTACTGCCATTACCAGTAGCCAATACTTGTCCTTTGACATTTCTCCAATCACTGCCCAACAAATTCTCCTGTCGAAATGAAAAGGCAAATTTTACCTGTTATTGAAGTAAGAGTGCTCAACACCATAAGGGATGATTGGGGTGCATTTATAAATTCGAACACGTTAAAGAAATTAATCCTGATTTGCAGCCCTAAAATTAAATAATTCAACTTATAGGCCAATTTCTCAAACTAAATCGGCCCTTAGTTGAATTTTGTTATGTTTTGAAAAAAGACAGACTATAAGACATACCTCAGTCCTTTGTTTCCTTTCATGATTACAGAAGGCAAGGGTTGAATCAAAATCTTGCTGAAGAAATCTCCTGCATAAATCAGATAAACTTATATATAGATACTACAGAATTTAACAAGCTCACAAGGTTGTCAATTAAAAGGCAGGTCCCATAAAATTTAACAAAATGCAGCACAAGACAAGTGTTCAGGTTAAGAAATCACATACTTCAGTTAGAAATTTAAAATTAGAATAGGGGTGAGCCCAAATTTCTATGACGACAACTGCAATGTTCTAGATTCAATGCTAGTGAGTGTATATCCCTTTGCAATTGGTACTAAACCAGTAAACCCTTTGATATTTAAATTGGATTTGTTGTCAAATTCATGTGGAACTAGCACCAATTTAAAGTTCCTAAAAAATGTAATAAACCACAAACAGTATCCATTCTTTTTATTTTTTCAACATGATGCAAAACCTAGGTCTAAACATTGTTTGATAACTTTCAACATAATAATCCACGCAATGTTTAAAGATAACATATGTCTGCATACTCACGGCTGAGGATGATTTTGGGCGTGCTGGTATCGATCACCCACATCAGTAAGTGAACCATAGTGATGCTGCCGTTGCTGATTAAGCTGATGGTGGAGTTCCGCAACCTTCTGCTTCAACCTGGCCACGTCAGCTTCAGCAAGTGCAATCTCCTCTAGCTCAGCCTTTGTCTTAACATAAGCAGATTTTGTAAGATCATGTGTACTCATAAACCAATCAAAAGGGCAAAAGAAAAGAAAATTCCACAAGAATAAAATACCTTGGAATCCATGCCACGTGAACTTGAAATTTGTCCCGAAGACATGCTCAAACCAACTTCCAATGCAGCTCTAAGATCCCTTTCAGCTTGCAACTGTTCTTGCAATCTTGAAACCTTTTAGATTTAAAAATCAGTTAGATATTGTTTATGGAGGGATAAAAAGGTATGAATTATGTGGCAATGCACATCCACTTAAAATATGGACAGAAAAATAAAAAAAAAAACTTTAAAAAATATGACAGCATGATTGTAATACACAAACATTTTTGGTTTAATCAAGGCTTGCATAGATTGTAATACACGAGCATAATTAAAATAGAAACGATTTTCGGTTACAAGAATATTTTGCACAATTTTAATTCAAGAGTTCAACCAATTTAAAGAAATAAGTAGTAACAGTGAAGTAAGGAATGTCAAACCCAAAAATGAAAATGTCTAGAAATCGCATGCATATTGAAAACAAATAGAAAAGTGCAGGATAAACCAGAAAATCAAATTAAATTTGTCACAATTCATATTGGGGAAGCGATAGATATATCGATAATGATTACATCTTGTTCAAGTGCCAGGCGCCGCTCATGCAAAGCTTGTTTCCTTCTCTCTAAGCTTGCTTGTAAAATTGCATTGCCTCTAGCCTATAACGAAAACAGGACCGAACTCCATTAGAGACAAAACATCAACAATATATGGTTTGGCATAAATTTAGTTAGGAAAAGAAATGTACCTCCTTCGCAATTCTGTGTTGCAAATCACTTTTTGCAATCTCTAGCCTTTGAATAGCAAGCCTGCAAACATCGAAATATTATGTTTATTCGTTCTCAAGGTAAAAATACAAAGTGACAAAAGGGGAGACATTGGAAGCAAATCACATAATGCAAAGAGCTAACAATAGATGCTTGTTAAAGCTGAAGAAAAAGCAACCCCAGAGTGTCTTACAGGACCTAGCAAAGAAAAGACCTATCCAAGAATATTTCTGAACCCTATCAAGAATCACATTCTACAAAGGAAAAGATGAGTACAAAGTTAAGTATCTTACTCCTCCTCTCCAGAAGAATCAACTGATTCCACTGATGGTGACTTCCTCGGCTGCATAAATCAGAAAAAAATTATCAGATGCCAAACATTGAAGTTAGAGACACAACTACGAAAACTGCACAGGAAATATCAGTTTTGCTTCCCACAATGAAAGTAAAACCACATATTAAGTCAGCATATTTTAATTGCCAGCTCATAGCAAGTATATTGTCAGTGTCACATAAAAGTCTCATGCCAGAAATTTCCAAGCCGATAAATAGAATTATCCAAAGTTATTAGGAAGTAAATGGCAAAAAAAAAAAAAACAACTCACGTTGCTCCTTCCCCAGAATGATGACCGCTTAGAATTGAAGTTTGTGCTACTAGCTTTACCAGTTTGCTTTCCAGAACCTGATTCAATGGACCCTGGCACAGGTAAATGATTGCCAGGGTCCATTGAAGATAAAATCTCTCCCATAGAACGATAAGATTCTGGGGAAGGCAACACATTGGGAGCATCCTTCTCATCAACCGAGTTCTCATTGCCCTTTCTTTGCTTGTTTTGATCCTCAGACAGTTGGATATCAGGAACAGCATTCAGATTTGAATTTCCAGCCTTAGCATGATTACTACTGGAGGATCCAACATCTGAATCATCACCTCCAAATGCCTGCAAGGGCACAAAAAGAATTTAAGAAAGGGAAAAGGGTCAAAAGAACATTGTTAATAAAAAGAGAAAAAAGAACGTTGCCAATAAGTTAATTACAACAGGATCAAAGCAACATTGCTAATTAATGCACATAAATGTCTCTCCTTGGATAGATAAAAAATAGGTTAAATTATCCCATAAGTCCTTATAAATTTACTGGATTTTTGAATAGGTCATTATAGTTTAATTTTTTTATGGAATAGTTATTAATTTTTTTTAAATAAATCCCTACTTGCTAGGAGTCATGAAGCTGTTCTCCCCCTCTAATTGAAATAGAAGACTGAACAAGGGTATGAATGACATTTGAACACAAAACATCCATGAACTAACTACGTTACTGAGTCTGTTACGTTTGACAGCATTATGGAGTTGTAGCACTTTATCAGTACAAAGGAGTTCTATGTAAATTTTCATAATAGCATAGAGATCTGCATAGTAAAAAAAGAGAAGAAATTGAAAACTTATTGAATATCTTTGGTTATTGGTTTGATAAATAAAAATACATCAGACATAAATGAGATGATAAGAATAAGGGAAGAAATAGGAGGCAGCATTAGATAACCTTGTAATCGTAAAGATCACTGCCAGCATAACCACTACTTTCACTCAATTTTCCACTGTCAACACGATCACGCTCGTCATCTGTCTCTTGATCAACTTCATTCTCCGCGTCATGGTAACCATTTTCTTTCACATCTATATTATCATCATCAGTCGAATCTTCAGTTCCACTATTTTCAACCCGAGAATCGGCTGAAATGGAACATCTTTGGATATTTTCTTCCTGAACCAGCAGATAGAAATTAGGCTTCAGAATCGAATCAAGGAATGAAAAATAGTTGTTTTTAGAAGCACCATAAGTTAGCAAACATCTGCCAACTGATCATGGGTAAATCATGAGTCACACACATTTAATTCTAGTTGCGTAGGAACGACATCTAGTGCAAGAGGTCAAACCAGAGAGTAATTAATGAATCAGTCCCACACTTAAAAACTTTATGGTACGTATATTTTTTACACAAGCAAAAAAAAAATCCCATATAAAGGACAAAAACGAAAGGTAAGCCAGGGAGTAATTAGGACAACTCAGACCAAACACAACATAAATGCAGCAACAGATTTGAAGTGACATTCCCTAATTATGTACATACCCAAACCAGAAAGTAACTAATCAAAAGAATACGGGTTGATTGAGAGTTTCTTACATCAAATATATTCTCATACTCCTCCAACAAAGTGGTAATAATTGCTTGAGCATTATTAGCAGCATTAGCAGCAGCAAGAAGCTGAGCCGAACTGTCACCACTAGCATCAAATTCATCCTCCAGTTCACATTCTCCAGCTAGCAGAGGCCGTAAGAGCAAGGGTGCCATGCAAGCCGCAACAGCAGAAGCAGTCATCCTATTCTCATGAGAATGAGAAGCAATTGTGTGCATCATCTTCAGAATTCTGTAAAGGTAGAGATAACAACAATTAGATTATGGAGAAAAAAATTAAAGTATTTGTACCATTATAGTATATTTATCATTTTAGAATTCTGTAAAGGCATTATTATTTACTAGAAATTAAAACTATTCCCCTGCAAACTCAAATACTATGATGGCATCATACAAATAAAGAAAAGAATAAAGCTTTATATCTTCTAGAGGGGAGGAAGCAGAGGGGAGAGAGAGAGAGAGAGGACCTCTGTAACAAACGTCGATTTGGCTCCGGAAAGGTCTCTAATATAGCACAGCGCATTGCGTTTATCCTAGCTTCCTTGCGATCAATTTCTTGTAAAATAGAGTGACAATAACATGAACTTCTAAAAGCATAGATTCACATGCAAAGAACCAGAACAATAAAACAATACCATCTATTCTTAGAAGCATATGGCTACAAAAAAATAAACAGAGTTAAACTTACTATAACCCTCCAGTAAAGCAGTACAGCATGAAGCTGGAACTGGAGAGGACGGCAGCTCTCTTAAAACATGCTGTAAATATACCAAGTGTTTATTCATTAAACAAAATGCATAATCCAACAGAACATTAAATATTAATTAATTGTACTGAAATAATAATAATAATAATTGCTTCCAAATTAGAGTTTTATTAATCATTTAAGATGATTAAATGGTGCAGGAATACATAATTGAATTGTGGAGTCAGAGTTCTTAACTGCAGGCAGTGAAAAATAATTGAAAAGGCAGATGCTCACTTATATGAATAAATCTTACAAAGTGAATCGGATTTTAGTTTAGACTCTATGCTTGTAGATTTGTATCTAATAGGTCATAAATATTTGGACAAAGAGGGGGTTTACTATTGTTAGGGAAAAAATTGTATAATTAAAATTTAGGATTCACCAACTCGGTCATTGCTATTCAGCCAAAATATTTGGTTTAGTAATTGATACTGCAAGTTTCCTTTTTGAAGCACACAGCGGGATTATAGGCAGGTTTAGAACTATTATGATATCCACCGTGCAAGTAAAGTAGGAGGTTTTAGGACTGGTTAAAAGAGTATGATGGTTGAGTACTAGAAACATCTCAAAATTAATCGTTTTTATGCCTTCTCTTCTCTGTTCAGCACGCAGTTTCTTTTAGAATTTTTACTGGGTAGACGAGCAAAGGGATTGAGCTCTTTTGCATTAATGTCATTGTAATTTTTGTTTTTTATGGTTTTTGTTCAGTGCCCTTTATCCGTTGTATTTAAATAGGATTTTTTGTCCGGTTTCTTCGTGATCGTTCTCTCTATATGGTAAAATTAACAGGGAAATTTTTTTCCAGAAAGCTTAAATTTTCCTTAACACAAAATTGAGATCAACAATTTTCTGCTTTCAGTTGAATGATTCTATCACCTTTCCTAGAGTTACAACTTACAAGGCATGAAAAATTATTAGATTGAAGATTTTCATCTCCATGACATAGTATGTTCAACATATATGTTTCATTTTTCATATATTTATTAAATCACTAGTTATCAAAACTAGTATTAATACCTTAACACAGTCACCAACAACATGCGCATCCTCCTCTGCACCAAATTCAATCTTGCCTGGAAATATCAGTTAAAAATAAGGAATTCATAAGTTTCATTTCATGCCAAAAAAAAATCTATAAAATAAACAGTGTTTAAGCCTGGATGTTATCTTCAATGGTCTTTCATCCATGGAAGGGTTTAACTATGAAAACCACCATAACATTGGTTCCATGTAGAGGGTGACTGATTCGAAAAGTGGCACCTTACTTTGTAATATGGAAATCGGAAGGCAAGAAAGGTAACTACATCAGAACAATTCAAAGTCGTTGAAAAAGTGCAAAAATATGCTTTGACATCTTTTCCCCTATCAGAGGGCATCTTTGACATCTTGGATAATCTGGACTTGTGAAATTTAGATTTCCTTTCCTCGATATTTTTGTTCTTTGCTTGCTATTGCTTTGAAGACCGATTAACTTTATTAATATTATCTGTACCTATAAACTGCTCTCTTCAAATGCACTTAGTGCTTAGGGCATTTAAGATAATTGTTATTACCTTGCTCATACTCTTGAACTCTCCGATCTACTTCCTCAACATCTGCAGATTGCCGCAGTATTCCTTCAACTTTAGTTCCTGCAAATGAAAAATAGTAAAATCAGCAGAAACCCTTTACTGAGAAATAAGTGAGAATATGTTTCATGCTTCTAACAGTTTTTACCCATTGAACACCCAGATGCATTTCCAACATGTCTCAGCAACATGGTATGAAAGGCAGTCTAACCTTTTAAACTAAGGAAGTTTCTCCAATAAGTTTCAATAATTGAACACCAATGTTGTTATTTAAAGTCTAAGCAGTTTAATCGCTGTTTTTGAAATTACAGACTATGTGCCAAAGGTCCAAAGTTGAAGAGGTAACTTGAATTTAAACCTCACAGAAACGATATAATAACATGCTCTCCAGCTGAACAGGCCATAGGAAATAATTTAGGCATGGAGTTTACCATCACAATAGGCCTACTAGTCAATTAGTTTTGAACATGTTGAGATCCCACATCGACTAGAATATGGCCAATATATTCCTTATAAGGCTTGGCAGTCCTCACCTTACAAGCCAGTTTTGTGGGGTTGAGTTAGACCCTAAGCCCAAATTCTAACAAACTACTTACTAAGGAAATAAACTTAACAAGTAATTACTAAAATTTGAAACATAGATGATAAGAAGTAAAATGAAATGCAGAAGCACTGTGTAATACAAGACCATAACTTACCATATTTCTCTAGAAACCGAAGAGCTTTTTCAAGGAAAGATGGACCTCCATCAATATCTTCCAGTGCTAGCAGAATTGGTCTTCCAACAACCAAAGACTTAACCGGACGCTTGTTCCCTGGAAGCAGAAGAAGAAATATAGTAAAAATAACTATGACAGGTTCTTTTCAATCAAAAATGAAAAAATTACAATGACAAAAATCTGCACAAAACAATAAATAAATTGTTGATTTTTTTTAAAGAAAAACAAACACAACACTAGCATTGACATGTAACAAAAATAAGTTAATAAACTTAAAACAAGTGAATAAGGTTTAATGAATAATGAGTACAAACATTGATTGAAAGACCCTTCAATAGAATCACTCGTGTCATTCCGAAAAATCCCATTGTGTCCCATAACAAGGGCAGCACTTGGTGCTTGTGCAAGGGCTTGTTCAAGAGCAGTCTTCCATTCAAACAAGTCTTCCGATGTCTCAGCCTGATTATAAAAAAAAAACAATGGAATTTATACAGCCAAACTATTAACATGCCATTTTCACTATAGTTGAATTCTAATCCATCGGCTTAAAATTGTAATAGTAAATGAATCACCTTAAGGGTGAATGCTCGCCCATCACGTCCATCTGGAAATAATACTGTAAGCAGCTTTTTGTCTTCTCTAACAACAACACTGGAAAATAAAACTCACAATTTTAAAACAGATCATGAAATTTTACTATGACAAAAAAGTCAATTTACCAAACATACCTTCCTGAGTTGTTCAAGTCAATACCCCCCAATGTTAGGTTTACTTCACCACCTCTCTGTGGAAGGGCACTCTACATGACCGATCAAAGTAAAGACAATCACAAATAATGGCAAAAGTAACTCTCATATTTGGGTAAAAGAAGAAAGCACCAAATAAGTAAAATTCTTTATAGTATTATTGATCATCTAAAGGTCTACAGTAACATCTTACACTATAATAAGAAATGTGGAGTAAATAAAATGTTTTAAAAAATATATCAAGTAAACTTAATCAATAACTATATTATTTCTTCTCCACAAAATAATTATCTATGTCCATATCTGCTTAATACAGAACAACAGAAGAAGAAATGAATACAACAAAACAAAATAACCAAGTAAAGATCTTAACAAGGATGGAAAAGATCTGAGTGATACTAACAGGGTCATTTTTGAAAAAAACCAATGATGTGCGTGTGAGTATAAACCATCGCTTCTTCCAAGACTTCCAGCCTATTCCTACAAAATTCAAAATGGGAAAACAAGGAAAATAAATACCATACCAAAATATAATTATAAAAATCATTTATCCTCTCTCAAGAATGAGGAAAATGAACAATAACTGCCAGGAGGATATGGACACCAACCTTTGGAAGATATGAAAAGTGGGCCACTTTTGAAAACCTGCAAAATAGTAACATATGTTAGGAATTACCAGGTAACTAGGTTGATTAAAAGTAATCCCAATCAAACAATTGTAACCAAAATAATACCTGAAAATTATTTTAAAAAAATAAAACAGAAAAACCAACTTTATCCTTTAGTAAATACTAATGGCACCATATTAGGAAAAAGGAAATACAAAGATTATCATTATTCAAGAACTACATAGCTTATTCATTCATACATATCAATGACCTATATTACCTTACTTGCTTATACTCTTGTTGGTAATACAGTTCCGCAAATGTATCTATTAATAATTAATAATAGGTTTAATTCAATGGGTTATGTTGTTCAATACTTTTTCTGTTTGTCTCACTTGTCAATCTGTTTGTTATATACTTTCATTTCATCCTCCAAACTGTTGACCCCCTTCTTAAGTTTAACTAAAGAGTAAACAGATAAAGATGAATGTAAGGTGCTAATCACAGCCTCCAACATGCCAACCACTATCAATTATAAATGCAAAACTTTTTCATTACTAAAATAACAAACTATGATTTTTCTGAACATAAATTAAAAGGAAACTACAAAATCATATTGGGTAAAATTTAAATCAAACTAAGCTAAAGGTGCATTTGGAAGAGCTTATTTAGTTTATTTGGGCTTATCTTATGACATAAGTACTAAGGGCCTGTTTGGATAATAAGCTTATCTACTGCTTATGGCATAAGTTGTATAAGCTACTTTTATAATTGAAGAAAAATTATAGTGAAACTTATTTTATATAAGCCATAAGCTATTTTGATAAGCTATCTTGGGTAGCTTATGAAAAATAAGCCCAAAACAGCTTATGAATCAGTCATAAGCTGTGTTCATAAACTCTGCATAAGCCAATCCAAACAGACCCTAAGTGTTAGGGAGAGCTTATGAAAATAGCTTATGACATGTCCATAAGCTGTTTTCAGCTTATTTAAATAAGCTCCCCATAATAGCTTACAAAAACAACCTACAGCTTATATGAAAATAGTTTAATCTCATTCTCTCTTCAATTATAGAAACAACTTATTCATAAGCTCTTATGTGATAAGCACTTACTCAATAAACATTTAATTAAGCCATTTATCCAAACACACCCTAATTCTTAGCTTCCAAAGTAATTAAAAATCATAATTTTAACTAGGTCAAGCTAAATCACACTCTGCGCACAGTTCCTCATCCAGCTCAACACTTCAAAAAGGGCAACCTGGTGCTATAATACTCCTGTCATGTAGGGTTTGGGAAGGGTCAGACTCTCCCGAACCCAATTGCAAGAGGCCGATTTCACTATTTGAACACCATGACCTTCTAATCACAAGGCAATGACTCCAACCGTTGCACCAACACTCTCTTCTCATCCAGCTTAACACTCTTAAGAAGGAAATTAAACCCCACAAGCCATACTCAGCTTCCTTCACTCTTCTAGCAACATTTTCAACGAAACCAACACAGACACAGATCAAACCAACTGCACCAAGTTCAGGCAATAAATCAACTCCATTTAGAAACCACAACATTTTCCTCAAACTCAAATTCCCATTAACTGTTATCTGGATTAGCTCAAAATCAGATTTTTCTAAAACACAAACATTGAAAAGAAAAATGGTTGAATCTGATTGATTCCCTCCAAAAGTAAACATTACCGTATTGGAAGCCCCAGGTCGAGGTCGCTCAAAAGCCGCTAAAGAAGCAGACATTTCCACACTGACACACACAAACACACAATCTCACTGATGAACCAGCATTGCCACTAAGTTCAAACACCATCAACAACCCCAAAAGAAGATATTGGAGAAATTATCAAACATTTCAAACCCCCCCACAAAAAACCAATCTCAGTTTCCTTATTCAGTCAACCCATCAGAGAGATCCACCACCACTCAGTAAGCTCCAACCCCAACAGCACCAACACAAAAATTTCTGAGATCTGACCAAAAAGCCACAAGCTTTCAGTACTTAGGGCTCGATGGTGACATCAGATTCACCCGTCACTTCAAAATCCCAACTTGATTATACCCTCATAGTAAAAACACAGAAGGGCAAAGCTATTCCCTTCTGGGGTATCGATTTTTTATTTTCTGTCACTTTCTGGGTGATTTTTTTCTCGCACTTTCTTATGGGATTAGGTGGGAGGAAGAAGGAACAGTAGTTGTGATTGTAATGTGAAGGGAAAAAACTAAACTATGAAGAGAAAGGGGTTGGGGGGTTCTTTGCTTTTCACCTACTACTTCTGGGGTGTCTCTAATTCTATGCCTCTCTCACAGAGAGTGCTTGGGGAGGTAGAGAGAGAAAGGGGTAGAGACTAGAGAGAGAAAGTGAGGGTAGGATTGCGTCCGATAATAGTCAAGTTTAAGTCTTGTCAGGTAACCGTCTAATGAAAACGTGCCACGTCACCAACATCACAGAGTTAGTGCCTGTAAATTATGAGTGTTACCTAAACACATAAATCATGGTTTCAATATGGATGGTTGGATTTTGGTTGATCATGCATTGCTAATTCAAATTCAGTTCATCTCTTAAATTTTCTCCCCCTCAGGCTGATCATTGTCTGATAGAAACAAAAAATTATTTGGTTGATCATTGTGCTAATTTTTAAGTTCTAATAAATAATTTTTTTGTCTGATAACATATTAGTGCTTACAACTTAATCCTCACCTTACCAGCATATTAGTACAACTTAAAAATTATGCTTTTTTAAAAATAATTTTTGTGTAAATATGATATATAATAATAATTTACATTAATAGTTTTGGAAAAAAATAGTCTGTGCTGAGCTTCATGTTTAAATTTAACGAAAAACAATTAATTTCATTAATTAGATGTGATTTTTTGGATTTTCATGAATCGGTAGGATTATGTGTCAAAAACATGAATCGGTGGGATTATGAATGAAAAATAGGTTAAGATAACGTTGGGAACATCTCCCTGTTACTCCGTGATTGCTCATTTTTTTTTTCTGATGAAGTGATTGTTCTTCTGTTCAGCACATGAGCAGCTAAACTATATGATAGAACACCTAGAATATTAGTATATTATATATTATATTATATACTGTATATACAATACTGTATGCTTTTCTGGTTTTTTATTAATTTTGTTTAAAGAAGGAATTAATTTGTAGTTTATGATGAAATAGATTGAACTTGGACAATGAAATATGTTCAACGCGACGCCAGTGTTTATGATCTATTATTGTCATACAGGGAATGTCCACTAAACCAACAAAAATAAATTACCCTGTTGTAAAATTACTTTTTAGAACATTCAAAACAAATATTACTATGATAAATATGACAATTAGGGTAAATACTAAATTATTCATCCAAATATTGATGTTCGAATAAATCGGTCCTGTGCACCACGTGAAGATAATTTTTTTAAAGTTTATATACTAGTATTAAGTTAAAAATAAACCAGAAACACATGAAACTAACCAAGGCAATTCTTCCTCTTTTTTAATCATCATGCCAGTAAGGCAGTAATACAGAGCGCACTTCCACATTTAAAAAATAAAAAGCCAAAAAAGAAGATGAAAAAGAAACATCACATTACATTACATAGATCATACAATTGTAGCTTTATATTTAGCGTTTTTGTTCCATACAAGTGTGGTTCATTTGATTGAATCAAACGATATAAGGTGGTCTAAGTTAGAATATAATAACGCATTTTTCTCTCTTCTAACAAATAACCACTAACCGGTTGACCTATTTAGAGTTTCTTCCATTCTCTATTATTTTTTTGTTCTTATGGTTCTCATTATGAAACGAGATGTCAAAGTTAAAATCATCCATTTGTTGAAACTTAGCTTATACTGCAACAAAACCATATTAATACACATTTAAAAAGAATTGGAGTCCTATTGTGGTAACACCATGTTATTGGTCACTGTCTCATAGAGTCCTCTTGTTGTTGAAGAAAGGGAAGTAACACAGGATAGAGGTGTTGAGGGGTGACCGGCTTTGAAGGTAACCGGTGGATTGCTGCTCTGGACAATTTGTCATCTTCGGTTGGAACAAGGAAACCATGAATGAGTTTACAATTGCCAGCCTTTGTCTTTTTGGTAGCTTTTTTATGTCACCACCCAATCCATCACACTCCACACCATCATAATCATCGGTGGTCCAAATCATTATTTTTCAATCTTTAACAACAATGTGTGGGTTTATTGTGTGTGGGTTTATTTATTAGAGAAAAAGTTTTAACAACAATTTCTTTTCAATATATGTTCAAATTTTTTATCTTTTTTTTCTGTTGATAAAACACATTTCTTTTCAATATATGTTCACATTTTTTAATCTTTAATCTTAAGTGAAATTTATATAGATACCAACTCATATTATTGAGGTCAGAATTTAGTTTTAAAAGATTCAATGTTAAAAGAATTAATTCTGAGAGAATTGAGATTAAAAAATAATTTGTGCTTGAAAAATATGTTTTAAAAATGAGTTTTAAATAAAGATTAAAAATATTTAAAATGCAACTATTCCTTTAAAAAAGTAAAAAAAAATCATAAAATATTCTGGAACAAAACAAACGAGCTCTTAGTTTTATTTTAAAATCTTAAAATGTAAATGTGAGAAATATTGAGTCTTATGTGATTATATATCTATAATCAATTTGATTTACTGGAAAAAGGTAAAAAAATGTATTTGTTTCATTCTTTTTGGGTGATTTGTGAGAAAAGCTGGAACAAAAGAAAAAACAAAAACAAAGAACACAGGACACTCCAGAATCTGAGACAGCTGAGACCCGCAGGAGGGTTCAAATAGCTCATACTCATTTTCATGTTTATTAACATAAGCACTGTAAAATTAACATACGCACTCTATTTTTTTATGGATTTGAGTCTTCTAAAGTGCGTAAAGTGTAAAGTAAGTAATTTTAACTATTAATAAAAAAATTAAAGGACGATATTCTAACATATCTATGATTTGTTATGCACATATATATAATATCAACCATTGATTTTCTAAAATAAATTACTCATTTTAGAGAAGTCGGGTTCTTTTTTTTATAACATACTCACTGTAAAATTAATTTTTCTCA
Source organism: Glycyrrhiza uralensis (assembly GCA_030159175.1). Classification (NCBI taxonomy): domain Eukaryota; kingdom Viridiplantae; phylum Streptophyta; class Magnoliopsida; order Fabales; family Fabaceae; genus Glycyrrhiza; species Glycyrrhiza uralensis. The sequence continues at coordinate 2,944,142 of BRZY01000006.1, forward strand.
ATCAAAATATCCACCAAACGCATACGTTTCTTCTCACCAGCACTTCTTCTTGCCGCAACTACAAGTTTGGTATTTGATCAAGTAAATAGTAAATTATATTCTTAATTAGTAAACGTGAGATTCATCCAATACTTTAAAAATAATAATTTTTTTTGCAAGAATACGCATAAAAAAATACTTTATTAGAGCATCTCTAATAGTGAACACTATAAGAGATAATTCTTTTTTGATGTGTCTTACTGTGTCATGTCAATTTTAAAAACTTTAGCAATTTTTCACTCCCAATACAATTCTTTAAGAATGGGTCCCACAAGTTATTTACCTCTTTATTTTTTTTAATATGAGTTTCACAAGTTATCTCAGTAATTTTTTAATGTTTAAAAACTAATTCTTATATAAGAACGGTTTTTACACATGACATGCACCTTATTCTTTTTTGATAGTGAACTCATCGGTTCTTAAATTTAAAAATTCAGTTAAGAACTTCAATTAAATATACTGCAAGAGTCTTAGACGGCCATGATTAATAAATAAATGGATGAGCAATATAATCTAATGGCAAGTTGTCCTAGTCTCCTAGAAGTAGCACATTTTGTAGAAGCAAGCACTCAGCCTGAAAAATCACAAGAGGCAGAGAAAGAGAATATAGTCAAGTATGAATATAATTACTATTTCTCCTAATACAAAAAAGGTGTTGTTGCCCCTTTTTTCGTTCTACATACTTAATTTGTTATATATACTTGCATTGCAATATATAAATAAATATCTGCCAATAAACCTGAGGTCTCAAATTGCCATGTTTTATCACTCATTGGATTCTTTCAGCTGCTTGTTATCATGATTACTTGGAACCGTGATAAATGGTCTTATATATACACACGCATGTGTGTGTGAGAAAGAGATGCTAGAGTTTTTCACATAAAACAGACACAAGAGATGATGCTAGCTAGATTTTGTTTCTCAACCCCCCACTTTTTTTATTTTTCCTTTTTATCATCACTCACAAAACATAAAAAATATCCCTTATTTTAGCTTGATCTTCATCTTATGACCATTTCACGTGTTATGCTATCTTACCAATTCAATTAGCATATAGTATACAAAATTCTATTTTTTTCCCGTATATCCGTACATGAAATGTGTACCTATATCCATATTGTGTTTCAGCTGGTAAGCTATATATGTATTGTTTCCTATATTTATTCGTATAAATAAATTGATTTTTCTCTGTTGCACATGCTGTTGTTCCTATTAGATTTGATGCATGATTTCTCACTGGCCCAACAATGTCTCAGACTCTAGATATTAGCTGTATCCATATGGCACACATATTTGTGTTGGACACCTTATAAATTTTTAACTGCATTTGTAAATTTTAATACTTTTATTTCATAAACCTTTTATATCAAAGTATTAATGGGAATACCATAATGAAGAAATAAATAATGGCATTTAATTAGTGTTTATAATGACATGTACTAATTTTCAAGATATGTATTCTGTCTTTTGATTTAAGATGTGTGTAATTTTATCCTAATTTTACACGTTATATTTTATAGTCATGTTGTATTATATGTTATAATTTCAGAAAAAATAGTATATATATATTCTAAACTTTATTATTTTTGCAAATAGGAACTTTTCACTTTGGTTTCATAGCTTGGCCAAGTAACTGAAGGAGATGAAGATATAACTTGTTTGATGTTCTCCAAATTGAAGAGTCTGACTGTGACAAGCTAGAGCTTGTATTTTCCAGTCTCTTGTATTGAAGGTCTTGTAAAGCTTAGGAGTGTGCAAATGCATGAGTCTTCAGGGCTTAAACATTTCTTTGGTATAAGCATGAAACATGATGCTTAATTACGTACAACTACGATATATCATGTCCCTAATGTGATTTTGCTCCATTGATTTTCAAAAGTTTGTTGATTTGATTGTATTTGATGGAAGTAAGCATTTCATGTAAGAAGGCTAGGTGTCGTGCAGCACATTAGTCAAAGCAATGGGGCTTACAATTTTTGCAATGGATCATCCCTCATTGAGTATTATGATAATAAGATTGGCTATTTCATTCCTCAGTCGAAATGATGATTCAATATATGAACTTTTGACCACACGAAAAGGAAGGTAAAAAACAACAGTTCTGTTTCTGATAGAATGTATCCCTTATCTGTGATCGCATCGGTCAGTCCCACATCGAGAAGAATATGTCATAAGTAAGCCTTTATAACCATTCCAGCCCACATCGCCTGGTGAGCGTTGTTACTTGAACCATCACTTTTTTCCATTTTGTTTTTGAAAACAAACTTATGAGCGAGATAATAATAAAGATTTAATAATATCTCTCATGAATGGCAAAATTACACATTCTTTACATGGAAAATAATTGGCCATGCTCCATTGATACGAAATGTACAATGTTAATATGATCTCTTCAAAAGCTTGAGTCCTCTGATATTCTGAATGCTTGAGTTGTTAGTATCTTCTTCCTTACTATTATACGATTTTTTACTCTCGCTCTGGATATAATTTATTTAGCTTTAAAATACTGTCACTCTGTAAGCCTCTCTTTGGTTGGAGGAAAGTGGAGGGAAGGAAAATGGAGGAATTATTTTAAAACTTTTATGTTTAGTTCAATTTTTTGAAGGGGAGGGGAGGATAAGGGAGGGGAGCAAAATTTCTCCTCACTTGATTTTGGCTCCCCTCTAATAATGGAAGAATTTAGAGGAATTTTAAAATATTGACTTAAATAACTCTACTTAAAAACTAACAAAAAGATTTATAAGGCATAAAATGTAAATTAAACATTTTTCTCCATTAAAATCCTTCCTCTCCCCTTCTTCTCAACCAAACATGATATTTAATTAAATCTTTCCCCTCCCTCCCCTTCCCCTCCCCTCCATTAAAATCCCTCCCCTCCCCTTTTTTGAACCAAACACACCCTAATTGTGGCAGATTTGAGCTTCCAGTGAATGAGCATTTAAAATTATTTGTTTTCGCAACAAAAAATGTAATAATAATAATAATAATTTGTCTCTTGGATATACTTTGATTAACTTGTTTACTTTTAGAACCAGAACAATTTTTCTTTTGGTGGAATGGACCGAAGTTCATATTATCATGTTTTGAAGGAGAAAAACGCAAACTTTTGTCTGAATATGCCTACGTACTATTATTTATCCAGTGTCTAAATAACATCTAGAGACTTTTTTCACTAGATAAAATCGACTACACATAAATTAAACAACGCTAATGATATCTATAAGGGTAGTGATAGGTGGACACCCCACTACCCATCACACCCCTCTCATCCCAATGAAGTGGAGGATGTGCCATGGGTGTCGGGTGGTGGTCCACGTGCCATTACCCTATCTATAAAGGAATATACTTTGTCTTTATTTCTTAGAAAAGTGAGAATGCATAGAAGTATTTTTCTCGTATTTATAAAAGAGATGTGATATATTGATCAATTTCTTTTGGGTCTAGGATATATTTCCACGAAAACATATAGCAACTTGCATCTATTTCGCGTGTGGATGTTCGATGAGTCAACCCTGAGTGCCTTTTTTTTTTTTTTAAATTTATTTCGGTGCTTATGCAATTTCTAATGAGTAATGACACATGCTGCTGTAGGCAAGTTCATGGGAAGCTGCATTTTCAATTCTCAAATGTGACAAGCAAGTGAGAACGCATTGACTTTGTTCAGTCATCCATATAAGAAATGGCCAAAAGCACTAACAATGAATAATTAGACTCTGCATACACCGCATTTGCATTCAAAGAAATCTGAGGTATGAAAAGACCTTTTCATTTCATTTTTTTTTCCTTTTTGCTTCTTAGAATATGTAGCTTGTTCCGGTGCAAATCTTCTCTATAAGTGTGGATCTGGGATATATGCAGAATTTTAGCTTCTGGGGTGTTAAAAAATGAATCCTATCGGTTGCTAGCTTCTTGTTTAGTTAATGAAACAAGCTAGAGTTTTCTCTTTATTTTTCTTCTTCTTGTTTTCATTTTTCTTTTAAGGTCTTGGTGGTTAATGAATCAATTAATAGAAAGTTTTTATTAGAAATCACAACATTCAATACATTATTAATCTCAACTCTCCCTTAGTTCCAAAGGTACTTGTTATTATTTGTCTTTCTTTTATGTTTTTCTAATGCTTTTAGAATAACATGTTATCACGCAGAGCTTACTGAACCTGTTATTTGCAACAGCTAGAATCACCAATCTCTAGAAATTCAACATCCTACGCCTTCTTGTAATTTTTGACGATCGAAGAACTAGTGCTTTTGGATAGAGATCCAATAGGAAAGGTATGTCTTTAGCAGCTAGCTTTCATGGAAATTGATCAGTAAATTCTTTTGGCACCATGTTGGTTCCTTAATTTTTGGTTTCACAATTGATGAATGGGTATGCTGTATGCAACATGCTTATCATTCGATAATTATACTTTGATGGACATAAATTTAATCCGTGCTGTTCTGTAGAGGTAAAAATTAATAAATTATTATCATAACCAAACTAACATCTGTTAGTATAAAATGATATGCGGAACCTTTGAAATATAAAAAAAAAATCCAACACTTAGTAAGCTATAGACACTACCTTTCACAACTGTGCTACTTCCTCCTCTTACATAAACAGAATATTTTTGTAGTCTATACCTTTATATGTCACTCTACTTTCATACAGCAGAATTCATTTTTATTTTTTAGTGGAAGGTAACATTAATTCATTTTATAATTTGAACTTACGTGTGAAGAATAAGTTTGCAAGATGTTTCTTCATCTTCCATCATTTGAAAAAGAAAAAAAACATTCTTATATATTCCATAATGATGGATTTTTAATTAATGAGTACAAATGATTCTGTTCTCAGGTGCCTGGCCTCCCTATTATAAAATGGCAGACATAGCTATTTCCATTGCTGCTAAAGTCATGGAATATTTGTTTAAACCAACAATACAGCAAGGAAAATACTTGTTTGGTGTTGGAAAAATCATCAAAGATCTTGATGGTAAAAAGAAAGAGATGACATTAACAAGAGACAGTGTGCAGAATCGTGTTGAAGAAGCAAAGAAGAAAACTGAAAAAATTGAAATTGTTGTGGAAATGTGGTTGGGTGAAGTAAAAAGTCTACTGGAAGAGGTGGAGAACCTGGAACATGAAATGAGGGAAAACATCAATGGTCTTCCAGGTTGCTGTCCTAACCTGAGAAAACATTACCTGTCAAAGCAAATGGTGAAAAAAACAAAAGCACTGATGGAACTGACCAGAAATAGCAAGTTTGAGTCATTTTCACACCCTGCTACACTTCCAAGCATCGAATATTTCTCTTCTGGCCACTTTACATATTTTGAATCAACAAAGTCAGCTTACAATCTACTTTTGGAGGCAATACAAGATGATGGCAGCTATGTGATAGGCTTGTATGGGATGGGAGGATGTGGCAAAACAACCCTTGTAAAAGAAATGGGTAAAAAAGCCAAGGATTTGAATCTTTTTGATCAAGTTGTATTTGCAACTGTGTCCCAAACTCCAAATGTTGGGAGGATTCAAGACGAAATCGCAGACTTCTTGGGTTTGACACTGGTTGAAAAAAGGGAGCCAGGAAGAGCAAGACGAATATCACTTAGATTACAAGATGAGGAAAGGATTCTTTTGATCTTGGATGATGTTTGGGCAAGACTTAGTCTGGAGGATATTGGAATTCCTTTGAATGCTGATCCCAGAAGCTTCAAGGTCCTTCTAACCACTAGGCGCCAACAAGTATGTACTCTGATGGAGTGTCAAAGAAAGATTCCACTATATCTCTTATCTGAGCCAGAATCTTGGATTTTGCTCCAAAAGCATGCTTGTATTGATCATGATTCCTCCACTAGCTTATTAAATGGACTAGTGGAGGGAGTTGTTAAGGAATGTAAAGGACTACCCCTAGCAATTGAGACTGTGGGGATGTCCTTGAGAGGAAAATCTGTCCATGAATGGAAGATAGCTTTCGATAGATTGAAGAATTCAAAGCCACTAGATATTGAAGAAGGTGTGAGAGACATTTTTGCATGCCTGCAATTAAGTTATGATTATCTTGGAAGTAAGTTGGCCAAGTCACTCTTCTTGATGTGTGGTCTTTTTCCAGAAGAGCACAAGATCCCTATTGAAGATTTGTTTAGATTTGGAGTGGGGTTGGGTTTCTGTGGTGAAGTTGAATCATTTGACATAGCTAGGAGCCAGGTGATAGCCTCTATAAGCAAGCTTATAGACTCCTGCTTATTGATGCATTGTGAGGAGAGTAAATATGAAGTAAAGATGCATGATGTGGTTCGGGATGTGGCTCTTTGGATAGCATCCCAAGAGGATTGTGTCATCAATGTAAATCAAGCAAAGGCAAGGGATTGTTTTGCAATGTCTTCATGGTATAAGAAAATAGATGAACTTCCTAATCAACTTGATGCTCCCAAGCTTGAGGTTCTGCTAATACACACATTAAGTTCCTTGAAGCTATCAAATGCAACTTTTGAAGGCATAAAAGGGCTCAAGGTTATGGCTTTAGTTTGTGGAAAAGATAATGAGAGACTATCCCTATCCTTGCCGCTGTCAATCCACACTTTGACAAACCTTCGTACTCTGACATTGGTAGGCTGGAAACTGGGTGATATCTCTTCTGTGGTAAGGCTAAAAGGACTAGAAATTCTTGATTTGCACAGAAGTGGCTTCAAGGAAGTGCCAAATGGAATTGAAGATGTAAATAAATTAAAGTTGCTGGATTTGTCAGAATGTGAAATTGAAGAAGATTGTTATGGAGTCATAGCAAGGTGTTCACAACTGGAAGAGTTATATGTCTTTGGAAGAGACAGAAACTTTGGAAGTATAGATTCACATGAATGCCTTCAGGACAGTTCTAATTACTCAAAGTTGCAGTTGCAGAGATATGTATTACAAATAGGACCGTATAAAGGACCTGTGAATGTGAACCTTGACGAAAAATGCAATCCAAGAATTCTGTACATAGAGGAGATGAATACCTCTACCTTAAGTACAACAACAAAGGATCTTCTCCAGAGAGCAGAAGAAGTGTATTTGGGGGACCTTTGTGGAGGCTGCAAAAATGTTCTCCCAACAATGTTTCGTGTTGTAGGAGGCATGAATCAGTTAACTAGCCTTACGCTTAATCACTGCTCAGAGCTAGAGTCCATTGTTGATACAATCTCTGATCAAGCAGATGCTGACCTCCTCAGATTGGAGGTGTTAGAGCTGAAAAGTATGGATAATATGAAAGAACTGTGTCATGGTCCACCATTACTTACCTTTTTCCAAAATTTAAGAAGACTTGACTTATGGAAGTGCCAGCGGCTGCATAACATATTTCCAAGGGGATGCAACTTGTGCAATCTTGAGGTCCTAGAAGTATATGATTGTCCAATGTTGGTGTCACTGTTCCCAATGTCCGTTGCTAGAACACTGCAACTGCTACAAGATTTATCTATCGATAGATGCTGCAAGTTGGAGCAAATAATAGTAAATGAAGATGAGGAAATATCTCAAGTTTCAAAGAATTCTCGTTTGATGTTCCCCAAATTGAAGACATTGTTTGTGGATTCTAGTGACAAGTTAGAACATATATTTCCAATCCGTTGTGCTCAAGGCCTTGTGCAACTAGAAAGTATAAATATAGGTCGGACCTCAGAGCTGAAATATATTTTTGGCCAACATGAGAATTGGGATGGGTCATCTTATCAGAACCAGGTCCACATTGAACTTCCTCTTTTGAAAGAAGTTAGACTCCAGGGCCTCCCTAATCTTCTTAGCATTTCCCCCCATAACTCTCACTTAAGGTGGCCATCTCTAAAGGAAATGGATTGTGAAGCTTGCCCCAACTTTAGCACTTCGGGCATTAATATTTAGGCCATTTCTGAATGTTTTCATAAATATTTTAAAAATGCACTTTAATCAATTGCTAATGTGATTTTGTTCCATTGATTTGCAATAGTTTGTTGATTTGATTGTATTTGATGGAAGCAAAGCAAGCATTTCATGTGAAATGGTGTCGTGCAACACATTAGTCAAAGCAATGGAGCTTACAATTTTGCAATGGACCGTTCCTCATTGAGTATTATGATAATATGATTGGCTATTTCATTCCTCAGTTTTTGAACCAGCGAAATGATGATTCAATATATGACCTTCTGGCCACTTGAAAAGGAAAAAACAACAGTTCTGTTTCTGATAGAATGGTTAGTAAGTCCCACATCGAGTAGAAATATATCACAAGTAAGTGTTTATAAAGCATCTAACACGCACGTTTGCTCGCCGAGTTGCGTAGTGCCAACTTGGGATCCAAGCGGAGGCAAAGTGATGGAACAGTGCTCTAGCTCGCTGGGTTGGTGGGCTGGTGCATGCGTCATGCTGGCCTGTCCACTCCAAGTTGAGAGTTGGGCCATGGGAATTGGGCGAAGGCCCAAACTCTTGGCTCCTAGATATGAGAGTACCGCGTGAGGCTGGCTTCATAGAGCGGCGAACACCTCTGGCTCTTGGCAATGGAGGGATCACAGGCCACTACACTTTCCGGCCCACAACGGCTGGTGAGTGTTGCTCCTTGAACCATCACTTTTTTAAATTCCTTTTCAATGAAAACACATTATTATGAGCTTCCAGTGAATGAACATTTAAAATTAATTTGTTTCTGTAACAAAAAATAATAATAATTTGTCTCTTGCATTGTATATATTTTGATTAACTTATTTCTTTTTAGAACTAAAACATTTTTTTGTTGCTTTAGGTGGATTGGAGCAAACTTTTGTCTAAAATATGCCTATTTACTATTATTTATTCAGTGTCTACAATAACATCTAGAGCCTTTTTTCACTAGATAAAATCGACTACACATAAATTAAACAACGCTATGATATCTAGAGGTATATAGTTTGTCTTTATTTCTTAAAAAATGAGAATGCATAGAAGTATTTTTCTCATATTTATAAAAGAGATTCAATATATTGATCAATTTCTCTGAGTTTATTCCACGAAACGTCTAGCAACTTGCATCTATTTCTCGTGTGGATGTTCGATGAGTCAAACCTGAGTGTGTTTTTTTTTTTAATTTCATTGGTTATGCAATTTCTAATGATACATGCTGTCGGCAAGTTCATGGGATGCTGATTTTGAATTCTCACACGTCAGAACGCATCAGTCATCCGTATAAGAAATGGCCAAAAGCACGAACGGTGAACAATTAGACTGAATACAGCGCAATTGCATTAAAAGAAATCCGTGAGGTATGAATTTTAGCTTGAGATCTGTAAGTGTGGGTCTGGGATATGCAGAATTTTAGCTTCTGGGAAATGGAATGGAAAATATATTCCATTCCGCTCCGCTCCACTCCACTCCATTCCATTCTGTTCTGCTCCGTTCACTTTTAAATATCCAAACATACCCTTAAGGAACCGCAATCACTTTTCTTGGGGTCATAAAGAATCAGCATCACTTGGTCATAGTAAAATTTCGTGGCAGAAAACCCAAAAAAAATCGCAACACATCAAAGTTTATGTAATTCACATGCAACGAGGTTTTCATTGAGCTACGAAGGGACACATGGAATTCAAAAGTTTAACCTTCCTCCTCTTGAACAAAAAGAGAAGGAAACATCAATGACTCCATCAAGCTACAACGCTATAGTTTTAATAAATTATAATGCCAGTCATTTTCCTGTTCAATCCAATTTTTTTTTTTTGGGTGGTATGAGAATACAATAGAAAACATGATACACAATTTTTCCCTCAAGCCTCGTAATGAAAATTACAACCCAAAGCACTAGGAATCTATTGCAAGGAATTCACCAGCACACATGTATACAACCCAGCAATTGAAATTGAACAAATGAGAGGTCCGCACAACAATGGAAGATAAAAAGAAGAGACCTCTGCAAGCCGAAGATAACAAGAAAAAACACATAAAATTCACTTGCTGACCCTTCACTAGAAGCAAGATGGTAGTGCAGGCCCATGGCAAACAAAAGCCAACACAACATAAACTATCAAAAGTAGGATGACTATAACAGCAACCCTGCAACAAGCAAGCACTTTGTCAGCAGTTTAAGACCCAAAATAAAACTGAGCATCCCAACTAAAATTAAAGACCGATGAATTGTACTCGGAGGTTCTTTGAAGGCAACAAATTTGATGTTCACTACTCTAAATTATTCTAACTCTAGTAAAGCCGATCACTATCATATGAAAATTCAAAATTGCATAAGTGAACTCTTGCAGTCTTGCCAGACAAACACACAATTTACATTTATTATATTACAAATAAAAAGGATATTGCACTCTCAATAATATAGAAGTCAGTCCAATTACAGGAATTTATGTCATGTTACTATAATTTCACTTGAAATGAGAATCTAAAACCTTGATTTTACTGGTGTGTTTTCTTGCAAAAAATTAAGATACTGATGTTGATTTCAACTTATGAGAGAAACTATTAGTTAGAATACTCATGGTTATTGTAAGATCATTTCATCTGTTTCTTTTTCTATAAGTGCTTCTGGAAAACGTTAATTGAAACTGGCTCACAATAGGTTTCACACTAACGACTTGTTGCAAGTTACATGCCCTCATATATGTCATGTGTAGACCTAAGTTTGAAACTTTTTTGTCACATTTATTTCTCCGTTGCTCAGCTGTGCAATAGCTTTGGAATACACACTTTGGTATTTTTGGTAGCATTGGTGTGTCCTAGTTAATTGGATCAACTTCTACACATTTGTTTTCACGGGTTTAGTAAGAACGAAAATAAAATCTTATGGCAATGTGCTGTTTACTTTAATGGGATTTAGTGGTTGGAAAGGAATTCCCTGCATCTTCAAGGGTGATCCTCAACCTCACCCCTGAATTTATGGGACAGAATTGTTCTATGGCCACTCGTCAGTGCTCACTCAGCTCATGATTTATTGAAGGGTGTCACCGTGTCAGTATTCCAGAAGTGCAAGGCCAATGAGACAGAACAACTCTCCAACACTGACTAGTTTGGAGGAGTTTCCTTTTTGTCTCTGTTCTTTTCTCCAATTTGTATTGTCTTTGTTTGAGGATTCCTTATCCTCCAACCTATTGTATTTCTATCACTTTCCTTCGCATATAAAATTTCTTCTATATCTATATATCTATACTGAAAAAAGGAACAATCTAACTCATACAAGCACAAATGGTAATTAAAAAGCAGAGAGAACTTACGTGAGCTTGACATTTCTCCACCACACAGTGCTTCTAAAACGACGAGCTTGCTTCCTGAAGCGAAACGTGTTTCCTTGCATATTAGCAGTTTTATCCACCAGCAACTCCAATCGATCACCTCTATCCAAAACTTTGTCAATATTTTCTATCATCACATTCCGCACCTATCAAAAAACAGAGAGAATCCTGAGCGAACCGAATCCAAACAATACACAAGCGCACGCAAGAGGATTAAGAACTGAAGAAGAATAAGAAGAAGAATTGATGATGCATACCTGAGACATTTCACCTTTGAGACGATTGATCCTATCAGCATTAGGGTCATTAGAGTAATACTCCATCTGCTGGCTCAAAACCCTAGAGAACTCATCGTTCATGCCGTAAGGCTGAGCGGAAAGAACCGCGCGTCCGTAAGTCCTCACGAACCGCTGGTGAACTTCCTCCAGAAACGCAAACGGAATTCTCCCTACAAAATCGAACCGACCAATTAATTCCAAAAAAAAAACAAAAAAGAATGAAATTAGAACAATTAGGGTTTAGAAGACTGAGGATAGCGTACTGCCGGCGGTGTCGTCGGCCATACAGAGAACGGTGAGGCCATCGGTGCGTTTGACGTGGAAGATGTAACGGTCCTGAGAGTAGGAAACGTGAGTGTCGTTGTTGCCTGGGATCTTCTCCAGTATCTGCCTCGCGATTGTGCTGGCGTTCGTGGCGGTGCCGCTGAACTCCGCCAGCACCACCGTTCCTCGTGCCACCAGTGCGTACAGTATTCCCATTCTTCGAATTCGAATTCGATTCGATTCGTTGATGAATTGATGAAGCAGAAAAAGGGAAAGTAAAGAGAGTAGTTGATGTTGATAGTGTTGTGTGGATCCGATTATCAACTACTTCAATTCAATGTTCTTACTCTTTCTTCTTCATCGCAGCGTGTCGCTTTCTCCTTGCCTTTTTCTTTTTATTTTTTGCCCCATCATTTGTGTTGTGCTGTTCAGTTCTATTATTATATCATTGCTTCTATTGCTTTCACACCGATTATTGCCTATTATTTTAAAATTTTAATACAAAAATCTAATTGCTTTTGAATTGCCTCCGGGGAGATAATTACAGTTTACTAGTTCCTTGTTTGACTTTTCATTTTGTTGTATGTATCCTTTGCTTGGCTTGGTCCATTTAGGAAATCCATTAAAATATTAAAAATCTCTAAGGAAACACAAGATTTATTAAAAATTAAGATTAAACTATAAGAAAACATTTTCTCTTAGTAAAAGTGCATTCTCAAGCTATTTTGAGATTTAAATACATTATATTTAATGTATGTGTGTTCAAGGGAGAAATGAGTACATTGCACGTTGCAAAGTTAGAAGAATCTGGAGTTCAATTTCTCTCTTTATTTTATGACACTAGACCAATATTTCTTATATGCCCAAAATACACATACTGGAATATTTAGGTATATGCATTATTTTCACCAAATGATAGAAGGTTTAAGAGGCTGATTCCACTCTGCTTCTCTAAACATTCTTACATCCCTTTGGTAAGGTCTTTCCTACACATCATCTACCATGACCAACATTCTTTTTTCTCATTGTTTAGTCTTTAATTACAGGTAAAAAGCCAGCTCTATTATTAATATGTACGTTTTAAGAGTAAAATTTTATAAATTTTGATTTAGCAGTATTTTGCTTTAAATGGTAAATTTCACTCTCCTTATTTCAAAGATGTTTAAATTATACTCCATTTTCTCCTTCTTTAAAATATTTGGTCCAATTTAGGAGCAACTGGAGTCTCATCGCCAGAGAAAGAGGTATACTAACCAATACTCTCTTTAATTATTTTGCTTCTTGGGTAGCATCTGATATATGCATGTTATTATCTAAAGTCTTATAATATGTTTATATTCTGATTAAAAAGAAGAAAAAATGATAACATGGTAGTGGTGAGTTGTAGTCTTTGACTCCTACATCATTTGGGATGTACTTTTAGGCACATCATTTGGAACATTTGCCATTATTCAAATGGAAAAAGGACCTTTTATGTTGGATGTACTGTTCAATTCTATTTTGTTCAATTATCACTTTATATGCACAACATTTGAGATTTTTTTTTTTTGACGTGGGAAAAGTTTGATTAACCAATTTTGCAAGGTCTTGGTTTGAGCACCCTTCCAAAATGTTTGACACTAAATCCATAAGTTATGAATCATAAACAATCTTACAAAATTCAAAATCCTATATTTTACCTTGTAGAACTTTTTATAACTACTACTACAAAATTATTGTTCATTCCTCTGTTCAAAATGACAATGGAGTGATGAGGCGTGAGCATCCCAATGAGTCCCAAGCCATATGCACGATCCCAACAAGCTAATCTATTTTACATATTTGTATATTTATATTTATTTACATATTCACTCTAAAACCATGCTAAAAACTAGTGAAATTTATCAAATTCATCAATGCTTTTGTAACACCAGAATAATGCAATGCATATGGTACCGCACTCAAGATTCTCTTGTCTTTTAGACCGAGAGATAGGCCAAGCAAGTGAGGGAAAAAAAAAAGTTTAAAATCTAGGCCAATTTGAAATTTTCCCTTCTTGTGGGGGGTCGGAACTTATGCCAATTGGCAAGATTTGGATGAATCAAAGAAGACACTGTCTGTGTGTGATATCTGCCTTCAATTCTGCGGTCACTCGTTACTAGCACGTCCCCCTTTGCAGCATCGGTTGAGTACTTGAGTTTTCATTAGGAGGGTAAAACGGGCCAATCCATCCGACCTACTTTTGATCCTGCATTGAATAAAATGGGGTGGGTTGGCCCGTCATGAAAAAATGGGTTGAAAATGTCAATTTGTCCTATTTAGTGGCAGATTGACTGGTCAATAGGCGCATTTAGGTGGGTTAAGCGGGTCAACCCGTCAAAATCCACCCAAAAAGTCATAAAAAAGTGTAAGAATTTTTCTAGAAATGAAAAAAATTTCACCTTGGCGGGTTGACCCTTCCTGGCATGCAACCAAAACCACACAAAAATTAGAAAAATTATCTTTCTTAAAACGAAAAAACTGCTGTTGACCCAACGGGTCGGGTGGGTTGCATTACCTAACCCGCCCCACCATTTTTTGCGGGTTAGATGAATTGACCCGTGGAGAGTTTTTATTATTGTCAACCTTTTATTCTTTAAAGACTAATATTGTCGATCTTTTATTCTTTATTATTTTAAAACTAATATTTTAATGTCGACCTTTTATTCTTTAAAGACTAATTTAAATTATGGGGAGCTTCCTTTTGGTTGAGTGACTAAACACTCAGTGTGTCGACTAATCTCTCCACACAAATTTTGTCACTTGGAATATTTCATACAAGAGAAACTAAACTCACTTGGACTAAAATATTGGTATGATAGAAATCATCAGATAATTAATTTTCATACGCAACAAATATCTTGAATGTGGTGGTCTAAAATATAAGCAGATGTTAACTACTTTCATATCATTTATGAGTTCATCCACAAAATATTTTTTTTTAATACAAGTTTTAATTTCAATGACTTTTTTTATTAAAGACATTTTAGAAAATAAAATTTAATTTTTGTTGGAATTAAAAAAATTAAATACAATTAACTAATATTCTTAATCTATATAAATTATTTATTTTTTACTTATATATGAATTCAGAGTAGTAATACAGTGCCGTGTTTTTCAAATCACAAATTGAGGCAATAACGCTTTATGCTCATGTCTAGTTGGCAACAGAAGGAGATCTACTTTTCGGAAAGGAAGAAAAGAAGCCGCTGCAAATTAAGGTGCGAAAGATCACACCGGGAGAAGTCAGATTAAAAAGAAAAGATAAAGTATAATATTAAGGGACAAATTCACCCCGCTAATTGAATATTATGATAGTGCTTTTCTTTATATGAAATAAAAAATAATGAGAATGCATACTTATGAAGTAGAAACTCTTTGGAACATTGGAGTTCATGATAACCGTCCCTTTTTGGTCTATGGAATCATTCAACAGGGTGAGTTTTCTGTTAATTAGTAGAGTAAGTTCATGCATTGTTCCATGAAAAAACAAGTGAAGAAGTCAATTTGAAATTGGAATCCCTTTCTTTCGGTATATTCTTTGAACACAATCAAATTGTGAATAAAATAGTTATCATGGGGCAACTAAAAGAACGAATATCACTGGCAAAAGAACACATGAATACGACTCCATTTGAATATAAAATTTAAGTGTCCCACTCCCATACATTTTAATTAACCCAAAAAAATGACACTATTTCAATGAATCATAACTTGTTTAAATATATTTACAACTTTTCCTTATAAATCTGTAAAACTGTAATTTCTTAAATTAATTTTATAGTTTTATATCAAAAAAATTATAGATTAAAGCTATAGAAAAAAGGTAACAGATTTACCACTACAAACTACAAACTCACAAAAAAATTACAAATCTATTAAACATAATGGATTTTTTTTTGGTGACATTAAACATAATGGGTTTGGTTTCTCTAAATTGTGAAGAGAGAGTAAGTTTTTCAAAGAAAAATAAGTCAAAGTCAACCCGGCAATATTCTTTTTTTTGACAAAACCCGGCAATATTCAATGAAACAAAACACAAACAAAATCTATAGAGTTAATTATCGTTTTAGTTCTTGAAATTGTAAATCTTATTTAAGTCTCTGAAATTAACGAAAAGGTAATTTAGTCCTTAAAATTGTAAAACGTCGGTCAAGTTAGTCCCTAAAATTGTAAAACGACGGACTAACTTGACCGTCGTTTTATAATTTTAGGGACTAATTTGACTGACGTTTTACAATTTCAGGGGCTAAATTACCTTTTCGTTAGTTTCAGATACCTAAATGAGACCGTATTACAGTTTCAGGAGCCAAAACGACAATTAACTCAAATCTATAAAACAAATTCAGAGCATTAATTGAACCTCCTTAACAACAAAAACACTACCAAAAATACAAAAATGTTATGCTAATAAAGGTGGTAATAATACCATAGCATATAAAGATTTTTTTCCCTAAAAATAAAGACGCAGAGTGAATTGTATTTGTGGTTCATATTTTAATTTGGACCAGTATATGGTCGTGACGTGATGTAACAATAAGCAATCAATCATATGATATGATATATTGATATTAGTATAAGACAAAGAAAACAAAAAGAGGATAGTGAAAGAGTGGGGATTGTGGCGGAGGGAGGCAGAGAAAGTCATGTTGACGCAGACACACACACACACACTTCAATTGTGTTTCATTCTTAACAATAAATAAGCTTCATTCTTTGATTTTGATCATCACATTATTATCATAGTCATCTTAGTGATCTCTGTGGTATTAAAATTTTCGAATTCTCCTCCGAATCATCATGGCCTCGTTTTGCCGGGGGTTATCCGGCGGCGGCGGCGCCACCGCATTGGTCGGCCATGTTCAGCTCCGGCGGGCGGCGGTTCCCGCCGGGATTTGCGGGGTACACTACAGGTGTTCACTTCGGCGGCCGAAGGTGCTGAGAATGCAGCTGGCGACGATGGGGGCCTCCGGCGACGGCGGCGTGCGGCGGAGGAGGAAGGAGATGGAGAAGGTGGGGCCCTGCTCCTACGCGGTGGAGGATAGGAAGGTGGGGAATGATGACGTGGCGGGGAGGACTGGGAATCGGGCGGTGGAGGTGGCGGTGGCGGCGGCGGCGACGGTGGTGATGGGTGTGGGGAACAGAGTTCTTTATAAGTTGGCTTTGGTTCCTTTGAAACAGTATCCTTTCTTCCTCGCTCAGCTTTCAACTTTCGGGTAACTTCACATTATTCGCATTTATTCTCTTCTTAACATTATTTATTATGTTTTTTTCACCCCTCGTTTGTTCAGAATATAAAATAAATAAGAGAATATATTTAATTTAATTTAATGGAGTTTTGTGGATAGGATAGGAGTGAGTGTTGATGAATTTGTGTTTATATTTCATTTTTTTTTCCAGATATGTAATAGTGTACTATGGCATTATGTATATCCGGCACCGTGCGGGGATTGTGACTGATGAGATGTTAAGTGTGCCAAAGGCACCATTTATTGCTATTGGTCTGTTGGAGGCTCTTGCTGCTGCCACTGGAATGGCAGCTGGAGGTAATTTGTGATGCTTCTTTGGCTGCTATCATTAGATGCATCTTTAAGTTACACAATTTTATTTTTCTTCATGAATTCGGTCACATCTCTTGAATTTCATTTGGTAATTTGTTGTGCTCTTTCTCGTATCAGCAATTCTCTCTGGAGCATCAATTCCAATTTTGTCTCAGGTAAAATGAATTAGCAATTAATTTCTCTCTGGCATTTAATTGTTGCCATCTGCATGATTGATCTAGA
This sequence comes from Glycyrrhiza uralensis, assembly GCA_030159175.1. NCBI lineage: Eukaryota > Viridiplantae > Streptophyta > Magnoliopsida > Fabales > Fabaceae > Glycyrrhiza > Glycyrrhiza uralensis. Next base: position 2,961,724 of record BRZY01000006.1, read on the forward strand.
AGATGATGATTGGATGACTCACATTCCAAGTTTGTGTTTTAAATCTGATTTGTTAACGTCGGAATGTGAGTTATCCAATCTTTATCCAATAACTCTGATAGTTAAAGCCGGGTAGTTAATGTAGTTATCTAAACCAATTCAGGTCTCTGTTTAGCTCATCTTTATACAACTTGCATAGGTAAATCAAAGCCGGATAGTTAATTCAAACTATTCTTCTGCAGACTTTTCTAGTGTGGCAAATTCTCCTGTCAATAATTTTTATTGGGAGAAGATATAAAGTCAACCAACTACTTGGGTGCTTTCTTGTAACCATTGGTGTAATTGTTACTGTAGCAAGGTCAGTAGTATATATTATTCTTCTTTAAGGATGTCAGACCACGGTGTCTTGGGGCATGTTTGGTTTACAATTGTAAACATACTTTTGGTTGAGAATTACATTTGCAGAAGGAATATAAACATTGCTTTTGAGTTCATTTTGCATCGGAACATGTGTCAATGGATTCCGAACTGAAATATAAACACACATTTGGTTTGTGAGTGTCAGTAAGGGCAATGCATTCTTGAACCATGAGGCTGTAGTCAAGAACATGGTCTAGAATGATGTTGGCCTGGCCCATGACTGAGTCAACAAACTAATTCTGATAGTTTCTAACCATCTTGATTCAATGATATTAGGTTAATTTCTTGTTCAACGTGTGAATCTTAAGAGATTACAGATCAAAGGCCACCGAGTGCTTAGATTTCATGCTGAACAACAAAGTCAAAACTTTGATTTAAATATGTTAAATCTTATTAGTGATTCCATGTCCATGTATCATTTCACTTCTATAATTCCTCTGTAACTTTTAAGTTTTAAATCAAAGTCTAGAAGGCAAATTATCTGTTAAGGTGTGTTGTAGAACCTTTGAAACTTTATTCTTTACAACAATGGAAATATACATTTCTATCTGATACAAACTTTGTGAAATTTGTTTTTACTGTCCAAGGCCTTCTGACTTATACCACTGTTTACTATTGTAGTGGAGCTGATGCTGGAAATTCATTAAAGGAAGGTGGTATATTTTGGAGTCTTTTGATGATAGTTTCATTTTTACTCCAAGCAGCAGATACCGTGCTGAAGGTTATTATTGTCTTTCAAAGTTCATTGCATTTTCTCAGCTTTCAAACTATTTCTCTATGGTTACACTGACATTTTTCATACTTGGCAGGAGCTAATCTTTTTGGATGCATCCCAAAAACTGAAGGTCTGCTCAAGTGATTACCGAATTGTTTTAATTCATACATTTCTACAAATTATGGCTTTCAAAAGTATGGTATTGGGCTTACCAGTTCTGCTACACTCACAAGCACATTTGCCTCAAACTTTGGTGCAAAGAACAGTAATTACTAATGTAGTAAAACGTTAACTTTAGTGATACATGATGGACTCATTTTAATAATCAACCTAAACAATACATTCTTTTTATTGTAAGAGACTCTAAAGCTCCCAAACCACAGTTAGATGCATGATGCTAAACTAGGTCTATTCAAACTAGTTTAAACTAATCATTATTTTTCCTGAGAGAGAATATACTAATCAGTATTATCTGAAATAGGGAGGTTCTGTGGACCTGTTTGTTGTCAACTCGTACGGATCTGCATTCCAAGTAGGTATCCTGCAATCTTTCATGAAATATTCATCTTTTGGATTGCATAAAAGTGTTTACAATATGGTTACCAATGGATGTCTAAATGCACAAATATATGATCAGTGTAGGCACTGTTTATATTCCTTCTTCTCCCCTTCTTGTCAAAATTATGGGGCGTCCCCTTCAGTCAACTACCAAACTACCTCAAAGATGGTGCAGCCTGCTTCCTAAATGTTGGTACCTTATCAAGTGGTAAGCTGTATTTCCTTTTCCATTTTGTCATATCTTCTATGGGTCAGTTTGGGGTCCACTTAAAAAATGAGGCTGAAAATTCAAGGATGAGCTTTATAGGAAAAACCATCCCTGAATATTTCACTCACAATTTCAAGCATGTGCCATACTGGCCTGTATAAGTGTTAACCAAATATGTCTCTAGCACATGGAAGCTGATGAATTATGTATGGTCTAGCTTAGAGCCTGTTTGGATCATTTTTTCTATAAGCACTTATGAGTTTTTAAACTAATAACTTATCATATAAGTTAAAATCAGCCTTTATACTTCAAATTTTTTCAAAAGTCCTATTTTTTAACTTCTCCATAAGAACCTATTGACTAGTTAACAACTTTCTCTTTTTTCCATATATGAGAAAAATAAAAATGAAATGCAAAGCTAATTTCTCCATAAGTTAGAAGTTGGACTTCTAAACTCAAACAGGACCTTAGTATCAAATGCATTACTGCAGTGTGTGGTACCTAGATCTGTCAAGTTACAGAGCAAGATGACTTTGCATGTAAAATTTCAAGAAGAATTCAATTATCTCTTTAATGGGCTGGCTTAGAATCCTAGTTTTATATTCTTACTCATGTGATCACAAAGGGAAGTTTTTTTTGTTTCCAGGATGTGACGGTGCACCTCTATTGCCATTGCTGTTTATTATTGTAAACATTGGTTTCAATATTGCGTTGCTTCATCTCCTCAAGATCTCTTCAGCTGTTGTATCTTGTCTTGCTTCCACATTTTCAGGTATGCCAGTTATAGCTAGCTACACTGAAGTGTTTGTTTGTGTGTGTGTGTGTGTGTAATGGGAATGAATGTTCTCGTCTTAAAATTTCACATGATCTTGTTATGAGAAATTTATATAGAAAAACAAATTATAAATGCATGGCAATGTGAAATTATTTATGAGGGATACCAAACTGATGCATGCAATTTGGCTTTTGTGGCAGTACCAATATCTATCTATGTGTTCACAATGCCATTGCCATACCTTGGTGTTGCCTCCTCTCTTCCCACAGGCTTTGTGGCAGGGGCCATCATTCTCCTTACTGGCTTACTCATTTATGCTTGGACCCCTTCAAATAATGGCTCCTCAAGTGCTTCCTTCTCAGAGGCTTGAGTTGAAACAAATGTGTTGACACTTCGTTGGAGACTCCAACACTAGCTACAAGGAGGAGAAAGGAAAATGTTGTTGTATATAATATAATTTGTTGACTCAATAAATTGCTAGTAGGCATTCTTGATGAGCTTAAGCTCAAGAGATTAGAAAGAGTAGAGGGATAGAAGAAAAGGTCTCTTAAGTCCAATTTTTGTGTAAGCTAAGGAAAAATAAAATGGAGAATAAAAGTCAATTTTGTTGACTAGGGAAACACAAAAATAAAATATCAAAGTGACTGTATTGAATCTATTGATGTGCTGAGAAAAAAATGAGCATTAACAAAATTGGTGTTTTTCTCACAAAATTAAGGCTTGTGAATTGTGATATTGCAAAATTTTAACCAATGGAATTAAATTCGCATTGGTTAAACTTAAATTCGCATGTGGAGTTAAATTCGCATTGGTTCTTATATTAATTTATAATATTTAAATGCTTAATACTATCACTCTATATTTTTTTTTTGGTACCATGGCATTGGCGGGAGTATCCTCCGCCCCAAGACTCGAACATGAGACCTTGGGATGAGGACCAACCGTAGTTGCCAGTCGGACCAACGGACGTTGGTTACTATCACACTATATTAAAATTTATAAATTGCAAAGTTACTCTTTTGATTAATTTCTTTCCCCCCCTTAAATATTTGGCTTTGCCTGTTTGTTAAGCCTTTTCACAAACAAAAATGTTCATCCAAACGGCTGATTGAAGCTTTGCAAATGCTAAAACAATCAGTTAGGATTATTTTATTTTATTTTCTTAGAATTCAAATGTTCATAATAAATTTTTCGTCAGACATACTTCTTTAAAGCAATTCGGTCAATTGTTCATAATAAAATTTAATTCTAATATTAAATTATATGTATCATTAAATATGACATTTAAGTTCTTTGCCCGTTTTACCAAAAATAGTTTGAATATTTTTAATTTCTATTTATATCTTCAGTAGGCTTTACTAAATTTGATTAAAATTGAATTATTAGTTTTTTTTTATTAACATTGTAATCACTGCAAAAGTAAAAAATGAGTCTGGAGGCACTTTTTCTAATAGTTCTCCCTCCTCTTTCTTTGGCTAGAAATTGATTTTGGAATGAGATGAATTTTAACCAAATAAGCTAATAATTTTGTTAAATCATGGATTTGACTCTATAAAACAAACTCTCACTTAGAAAAGCAAACTAAAATATTTCAATATTAAAAAAATCAATAATTAATATTTTAACATATCTATAATTTATTTTATACATACATATATATATATATATATATATATAATACCAATAATTAATTTATTGATCAATAATTAAAATTACACGTTTTCCTATGCAAAGTTAATTTTCTACCGTTGCAACTTACACAAACTGAAATTCATTTGAGTGTCAGTGTGTAGTGTATATATTGTTTTCTGTGTTGGGTGTGCATTGGGTTGAGTTTGATATCCAAAGAAGAAGAAGAAGAAGAAGAAGAAGAAGAAGAAGATGCTGAGAGTTTGTCAGTTACGAGTGGGTGTGGCAATTCCAAAACCTTCTTCACTCTCCACCCTTCCCTCACTCTTTTTCCTCTCTTCTCCTTCTTCGAATTCTCGCTCCCACTCCCACACCTTCCTCTCCAGAACCTTCCATTCACATTCCCCTTCGCTTCCCCTTTCACCCTTTACCCTTATCATGCCTCCCAAAGCAACAGGTACTCATTTTCTTCAAACCCCATTATTATTTTATTGTTAATTTTGTTCGAAAACCAATAAAAATGTGATTTTTCAGCTTCATATAGCACTGGGGGTAGTAGTTCTGCTGAAGGTGATGGGGAAAGGGAAATATTGGTGCAGCATTTGTTGGTGAAAGAAGATGACCAGAAGCTACTGTTGGATATTCAGCAGAGAATCTCTGCAGGTTAACAATTTGAATTGTAAAATTCAATCAATAATTGTATTTGTATGATAAAATTGTTTGTACCAATGTTTGAATTGAGCTATTTTCTCCTATCAATGTGTAGGGTTAAGTTTTGGAAGATATTTATTTGTATTGTACAATTCAACTTTCTGAGGCTTTCTTCTTGTGTGTTCAGGGGAAGATTTGAGTGATCTTGCTGTGGAATATTCAATTTGCCCATCTAAAGAAGAAGGAGGAATGCTTGGGTGGGTTAGAAAGGGCCAAATGGTATGCTGTTTAGGTTTAATTAAACCTTGATTTTAGGGTTTCTCAATCTGCCCATTATTTGCTATTTTTGTGATTCTTTCCTAGGTGGTTCCAATTGGTATGGTATACATCACTGCTTTATGTAAATGAAACTGTCTTTGTCTGTTAGAGGAGGGGATATAATTACTATAAAGTATAAACTTTCTTTCGGTATGTGTGAAAGGAACAAAGGATATATTGTGCTTTTTCTTGCATATTCCTTCACTGATGATAATTGTGCCATATGATTCTGTAGAGGGAAGCAGATGAGGGACAAATCTAGACCTAGTTACAGAAGTGCATTTTTTAGTTAATTTTAGTACAATAGTACAATTCTGTGATTCGACGCATCTCTGATGGTGAAAATGTGATAGGTTACTGAATTTGAGGAGGCTGCATTTAGTGCACCTTTAAACAAAGTTGTAAGGTGCAAAACAAAATTTGGATGGCACCTGCTGCAGGTTTTATCTGAAAGGTATTTCCAGGCACATGTTTTCTAAATTGGATGATAAAATGTGTTTAGTTCCAACTGAAAAATTTATTGAAAATTTGTTTTTGATAGAGCCTAATTGATTGTTTGATCCAATTAGCCAACACCACCTTATGCCTCGTAAATTTGCTCCTTCTAATGTTAGGGAAGAATCATTACTTCAAGACATTCAACCTGATGAGCTGCATGTGAAATTTCAAGATCCCAACTTTATGGAGGAGGCACAGTTAATTGATGTTCGAGAGCCTGAAGAAGTGTATGCCCCTATTTTCTTAAACTTTAATTAGTTTTGGAAATCATTGAAATGCATTCTTGTATGATTTGCATTTGGTTTAATACTGTTAGTTGGCTGAATGAATGTTGATAAGGCAATGATCTTGGACAGGAGAAAATATCAAGCCGATCAATAATTCAATAGAAAGTTTTGAGAGCATTTCAACGTTAATGTTCTGTTGACATCTCATAGACTAGAACATCTACTTTTGTTTGATTGTATGGGATATTCATTTAGTAGCTTCCACTTATATGCATCTATTTTTCTTTTGTTCTTTAGTGTTTTGAATTGTCCTTTTATCTTGCTTATGTTTACTTAGGTATCTGATTTTGGTTTTTCCTATTTTTAAATGATACTCTCATCATACACAGGGAAAAAGCATCTTTACCAGGATTTGCAGTTCTTCCCCTCCGACAATTTGGAAGCTGGGGGCCTGAAATAACTACCAAATTTGACCCTCAAAAGGATACATATGTAATGGTAAGTACAGTTTTTCTTGCAAAAAATGTCAATTTCATTAGCAGGTATCTGGGAAAGCATACCTCTATTACTAATTTCTTACTGTTTTCTAAATTGGATTGAGTATTGTTCTTTATTGTTCTTATCTGAAAGATCTGTTCATGTTACTATTGTCTCCTCATGCTCCTCCATTATAAGTTTGGAAGTAGTAAGTTGATGAAACATGAAAGTGGAATTCTTTGAATAGGTTCCTGCTTTAGCAGTCCAAGTTTGAATTCATATATATTCAAAACTTGTAGTTCGATGTTCAATATTGTAGTCGGATTGGCTGCTTAGTCAACTTGTTGCTGAAGTGCACATTATGATTAAATTTGGATCTGCGTTTGCAATGTAATTTATTCTGTGCATGTTCAATAACTTGACTTCTGAATGCAGTGTCATCATGGCGTGCGGTCATTACAGGTTGCCAAGTGGTTGCAGTCACAGGTAAAACAATTTATGCCTCACTGTCTGGCCTTAAAGTGTAAGCATGTCCAAGTGTATTTTACCTATGATTTGTTCACTTACTGGTATTAAAGTTTTCAAGAATTTTTAGCATGTAATATTTCTGATGCATATAAGATAGAGAGTGCTGTATAGTCATAGACTGTAGACAACTAATGGAATAAAAGGGTTTTCACTTGATCAAAGGAACTTTCGTGATGAATTTTTATACCCACTAAACAAAGTTCATATACATGTTTCTGGAAGTGGAATTGACCAATTCAGGAATCAAGGTCCAGTTTAGATAAACTTCTCTATAACCACTTTTAGTATGTGTTTTTTAACTAACAACTTCTTACATAAGTTGAAATTAACTTTTGCTCTTCACATTTTTCAAAAGCTATATTTTTAAACTTCTCTAGAAGCACCTATCTATTTATTAATTACCATTTAATAGTTCTCTCTCTTTTGCATATATAAGAAAATTAATCCATAAGTCAAAAGCTGGAGCTTTTGCATCCAAACAGGACCCAATTCTCATTGTTCTCAAGTTGCAGTGAGAAGTGGTCATTGTTTCTAATTTAATGATCAAGGCAAACCACTATGGACATAGGATGATAATGATTTTTAAAATGTCACGCATGTCGTTTTCTATATATGTTGACTGTGCTGGTGACAATGCTTCAGGGGTTCAGGAAAGTATACAATCTTTCTGGGGGAATCCATGCCTATGCGGTTCAGGTTGATCCATCAGTCCCCACATACTGATTTACATTATTTTCTGCCCCTTTCCTCTCCTTCCATGTTTGTACATGAGAGCAAGATTTTGTGAGAGAGGGATGAGTTCAATATTGTAGCAAGTCACCTTTTGGGAACTTTCAACTTTTACTTGAGAGGCAAGGCATGGGAATGTCCATGTCACCTATAGGACTTGGAATTCTCTTTTAGTGAACAAATAATACCCAACAAAATAGAATAAATGTAGACCAATAAATATTGCTATGAACATGTGTTTTTTTTGGATCAAGAATTGAAGGCTTCTTGAATTCCTTTTTCCGAAATTAAGGTCACATATCAATTACCTACATTTTTGCAAAGTTGGCCTTGTGTGCAAGGTGGTTTATGATTTTTCCTATGCAAGTAATTGTTACATGTTTTATTTGAATTCCCCCCCCCCCCCCCCCTTCTCTGTCTGTGTGATTCCCTTTTAATTCTATGACTCTCTCTTCCAGCTTGGGAAGATAAACTATACTCCTTATACCTTGGAACCAAAGAATAATAATTTTCCTTTGGTTCTGTTATGAACAGAATGTTTGCATCTTGGTCCAGTGTACCAAAAATGTAACCTTGATAAATATAAATAAGGAAATAAAATGCATATTAATTCGTTTTTGGTTATCGGGAACTAATTTCATCATTTATTTATTTTAACAGAGAATGGTTATTTCTGATTATATATTAGACAAAATTGTCTAGGAAAATCCGTTTTTTTCCACTATGAAGAATGTTGCTCAAGACAGACATGTTTAGATTTTTTTTTCTCACTTTTTTGCCACAAAAAGAAAACCATGTAAAGTGTGCTGTGATGATGTTATGTTAGTAACAACTTTTTACATCTCTCCAAACTCTTTAACTCATTTGTTCGATGTTTATAACAAGATCCATTGACCTTTTGTAACAGACCAAAATCCATTTTTATTTACACCACCTCCGAAAGTTCCTCCTCACCTTTGTCTCAATGAAGTCCTTACCCCTTCCCACGTAAGAGACACGCCGAAGACTCTTTCCTTCCTACAATCTATCAATGCCTTCATTCCAATCTGTCAACAATCAACTATCCTATTTAGCACCCTTTAATTTTTATCGATAGTTTTCTCTCTTTTTGTTTTAGATTTTTTTTAAAAATGTTTCCAATAACTCTTTCTTCATTCTAGTTTTCTCTTCCAAACATTGTTGTTCAACCCTCAAACAACACTACCTTTGCCATTCCTTTAACCTATATACCCACATCAACCCAATTTCTTCCAATCCATTTTTTTTTCTTTCTGTTTGTCCTCCCTCCCTTCCACCATGGGCAATTGTTGCTCAGGTGGCACTGATGACCCTGAGGACAAGGGAGAAAACAACCAACAACAAAACAACAACAACAACAACAATGCAGGTGCAAACTCCTCAGCCACAACACCACCACCATCATCCAAGCCAACCCCTCCTCCTGCTTCTTCTTCCAAGCAATCGAAACCGGCACAAATTGGCCCTGTTCTCGGAAGGCCAATGGAGGATGTGAAAGCCACTTACTCCATGGGGAAAGAGCTAGGGAGAGGACAATTTGGGGTGACCCATTTGTGTACCCACAAGAACACTGGGAAACAATATGCATGCAAGACAATAGCCAAGAGAAAGCTTGTGAATAAAGGGGACATAGAGGATGTTAGGAGGGAGGTGCAAATCATGCACCACCTCTCAGGGCAGGCCAATATTGTGGAACTCATGGGTGCGTATGAGGATAAGCAATCGGTTCATTTGGTGATGGAATTGTGTGCAGGGGGTGAACTCTTTGATCGCATCATTGCAAAGGGTCATTACACTGAGCGTGCTGCGGCTTCCTTGTTGAGAACCATAGTTCAAATTGTCCACACTTGTCATTCTATGGGTGTCATTCATAGAGATCTCAAGCCTGAGAATTTCCTTTTGTTGAACAAGGACGAGAATGCACCCCTCAAAGCCACCGATTTCGGTCTATCAGTTTTTTACAAACAAGGTTTTCTAATTTTAACTCATCTCTCTTCTGTTTTTATTTATTTATTTGTGATCAGGTTAAATTTGATTATAACAAGAGTTAATTTATATGGAAGAACATGGCATATTTATTTTTTAGGGTCCTAGAAAACATTTGTTTAGCATGAAATTAAAAACTGGTTAATTTGTTCCTTTCTTTCTCCTTTTTAAAAGAAATTTCAACATGTATCACACTTGATCCTAACGAGAATTCATACCTCCAGTGCCAAATTTTGGTAAAACTTTTGTCCTAATCTTTTTCAATATTTTTTTTATATAGAGTTTCCCATTAAACAATTGGCTTAGGGAGACGAATATGCTTATGGCTTATTCAAAGTTGCAGAGCCAGGACCTAGATGGTTGTCCTTAATCTCCAGCTAGTAATGGCACACCAAATACTAAGTTTTTTTTATTTATTTATCTATTTCTAGTGAATGCTTGTAGGAACTGTAATTTATTTAGAGAGCTTAAGCTTACTGTTTCAAAAGAGTAGTTCTTCTCTCAAAAGATCTAAACTATTCTCAAATTCTCATGTCCTAATAATAACTAGAATTCTTTAGAACATTCTCTAAGGTTTTAAAACCTTCCCGTGAGCTCCAAGTTATTCTACTAAAAAATTGGTGTGGATTCATAATTCTTTTCATCAAGAATTATATAGCCATCACGTCAATTTGAAAAGAATAAAAAAAAAAAAAGCAATGATCATAAGAGAATCTAAAATTATGATGAAGGTATACCCTCATTACTCTGGCCATTCAATCAAACATATTATTCCATCTGCTTACACAACCTTAGCCATAAGAATACGAAATAATTTGGTGAAAGATCTGGCAAAGTTATATGTAAACAAAATTCTTGAAATGCATGCTTGGATAATTTTAGGATGATAACACAACCTTCAAATTCAAATCAATCCTATTCTAATAGGAAGAGTATCCTTTTTGACAGGAGAGGTGTTTAAAGATATTGTTGGTAGTGCATATTACATTGCACCTGAGGTCTTGAAGAGGAAATACGGGCCAGAAGTAGACATTTGGAGTGTTGGTGTCATGTTATACATTCTTCTATGTGGTGTTCCTCCATTTTGGGCAGGTATATAGTCATCCACTCAATTTTAAAGCTACTTCTAAGTTACTGACCAAAAAAAAAAAAGCTACTTCTAAGCTACCAAGTTTGTAGAACTTGATAGAACAAATAGCATTCCTCTTAAATTGATGGTATATCACCATAATTTGAAACTAACGCCCAGAGTTGGTTTGACAGAATCCGAAAATGGAATATTCAATGCCATCCTACGAGGCCACGTTGACTTTACTAGTGATCCATGGCCCTCCATTTCACCAGCAGCAAAAGATCTTGTAAGGAAAATGTTGAATTCAGATCCCAAGCAAAGGCTGACAGCATACGAAGTTCTAAGTACATACATTAACTTCCTTTATATGAATTGCTTGAATTCAATTACAATTACATGGATTTATAGATTAATTTTACATCAACCCCCAGAAATTGGTTTAGTGCATTGCAACTCTAACAAAGCAATTCTTATGCAAAAACAGATCATCCGTGGATCAAGGAGGATGGAGAAGCACCAGATACACCTCTTGATAATGCAGTGCTGAATAAGCTCAAACAGTTCAGAGCAATGAACCAATTCAAGAGAGTTGCCCTAAGGGTAGTGCTATTTTGGCTTAATTTCTATTTAAGAATTTCTCTCCATACTCTGGATTAATGATTTAGTGATTCTAGTTCTAACTCGGGAAAAACTCTATCAGAATTCTTAACTACTATGATTTTTTTAGCCAGTATTTTTCTACTGCCCTACATGATGCATGAAATTAAACAAATTTAGTAGTATGATAAAGTTTACATATTGGTAGGTCATTGCTGGCTGCCTATCCGAGGAAGAAATCATGGGATTGAAGCAGATGTTTAAGGGGATGGACACTGACAACAGTGGAACCATTACAATAGAAGAGCTCAAGCAAGGGCTTGCAAAACAAGGAACTAAGCTGACAGAACAAGAAGTTAAGCAATTAATGGAAGCTGTAAGTTATCTCTCTTTCATTTTTGTAGTACTGCATGGTAAAATGACTCATGCCCAAAGGTAGCTCTCTACCACTATTATTTAGATGGTTTCTTTTTTCTTTTGCTAATTACAGGCAGATGCCGATGGTAATGGAACCATAGATTACGATGAGTTCATCACAGCAACAATGCACATGAACCGAATGAACAGAGAAGAACATCTCTATACAGCCTTCCAATACTTTGATAAAGATAATAGCGGGTAAAGAAAATAAATAAATAAATAAATAAAAAGGACTAAATTGAATATATATAATTGTTGTTGAATTTTTATCTCACTGCTTTTCCATAATTAGGTACATTACCATTGAAGAACTAGAGCAAGCTCTCCATGAGTTTAACATGCATGATGGCAGGGACATCAAGGAAATACTTTCAGAAGTTGATGCAGATAATGTAAGTCCTGCAATGAATGAATTAAATCTGTTTTAGTTCTAATAGAAACACCTTTCTTGCACATATATAGTCAGTATACCACTGTACTTCATATTTGAGTCTTGGTTTAGAAAAATTATGATGAAACATTCATGTCCGTGCAGGATGGCCGGATTAACTATGATGAGTTTGCTGCAATGATGAGTAAAGGCAACCCAGAATCTCATACCAAGAAGAGGCGTGATTCAATCATGTATTAGCTTGGACCATGCAAAGATATTTAACAGGGGTCATCATCTCTTTCAGCCCTGTGTTTTTAAATAATGGAGATGCTTATGGGTGAAAAAACCAGAAACTGTAACGCTTGGAAGCTGTTTGGTTGGAAGGGGATATAGGTGAGGAATTGGTCAAGGTGAAAACAAACAAAATAGGAGGGGAAAAAGAACTTAAACTAACCTTTGAAAAATGTAAAGATATATGCTAGGTGTTCAGTCGGTTTGTTCCGCTTTTTTCTTTTCTTTGCAACAAGTATTATATTGTAATACTGCTCACTTAGGAATCAAATCAAAAGGGTGTTTATTTATCTACTGTCTCCTTTAGAATACTAGGTTTAAATATGTGCATTGTTAAGTTTATATATTTGAATACACATCTTATCAAACTGACAAGAAACAAGACAAGTATATTTTTGGAGTCTAGTTAACGGTAAGCAGACAAACAATAAGTGCAAACCTAACTTTTTGAATCGTGAATTGTAACTTGCATCGAATTGTAAAATTTGGAGAGACAACAAAAAAATAGCTTGAAATGTGTCATATAAAGTGTAGTGCTCGATACATAATGATTGTAAGGCTATCAAGAGCCATATGTGCAATAGTTAGAACAAAAATAAAGCAATGATATGGCCAAATAAGGTGTGCATAGTATGGTGAGTGCCTGTTTGAAGGCTCTATTTTAGAAGAACAGTAAAAATGAACTAAACTAACGTATTGCTGAGTCGTGCGGTTCACATCAGTGATGATTCATTCATACACATATCACACCATTCAAAACCATTTGCAATTCATCGCGTAATACAAATAGCGGACTTAAAAAATCGAATTAAATCGTGCATTTTGAATCACAAATCGTGCACTAAAGCATCATATAAACTCTTTCTACTCTTGAATTGATACTGAACTCTGCTGTGTTTCAAACTTTAATGACAGATTTTCAACTGTGCCAATTTCTCAGGCTACAAGTACTATAAAAAAAATTAACACTAATTGCTACAATACACTGTAGAATCCGATGCAACATAACACACTCCATACCAATTCATTCATCAATCATGCTTCATCTTCATAAGTTATACTATTCAGTAGCAACTTAAGCATCCATAGCTACTACTCAAACAACAACGAAACAGTCAAAACATACAAGAACCACAATATACAGATTCAGTTTCTCGAAACCCTAGGAATTTGGCAAAATTGAATCGGAATTTCGGAAGAGGCTTACGTCAACTAGATACTACTTGTCTTTGGTAGAGACGCCGTACTTCTCCTGCATGCGAGCGATCTCATCCTCCTTCTTCTTCTGGTCGAACTTCTTACTCATCTTAGCCTGCTGGTAATAGAGGACGATGAGGTAACGGTTGGCGACGTTGAAGCCGGAGAGGTGGTCGACGGCGGTTTTGGCGTCGTAGATGTCCTCGTACACCACGAAGGCAGTGCCGCGCGTGTCCTTGTTAGTTCCGATTCGGATCTGCCTAATCGCACCGTATTTGCCGAATATGTCGTACATCTCCTCGCTCGTTATGTTGAACGGAAGGTTACGAACGTACAGCACGCGGTTCACCTCCGGCGGTAGCCGCGTGTTCCCCTTTCGGAGGCTGATCGTCGCCATCGTTCTCACTCAACGCTGTTTGGATGCCGGTAAAGTGAAGGAAAAATTTTCCAACTATCTAGAAACAGCCAAAGAATACTGTCAACCATGGTTTGAGGCTCGCATTTACATAACGCTCCTGTCGGGTCGGGCTTTTTGAGTCGGGTTTTTATCATGCGAACAGAACGGGAGATACTGGTTTTTGGGCTACGCGTAAAACTTAAGATGAGATATTGACCAAAAAAAAAAAACTTAAGATGAGATTTAAAAAAAAAAATAATAATAATAATAAAAAAATAAATAATGATACATAAAACAAATATGTTAATAGAAACGGAAGAGAATCCCCCTATGCTCTCTCGTGAAACCCTAGCTGCCCTTGCAGGAGAACGATCTGATCGAAGATGGGGATGCCGCGCCGGCAGTCCTTTGCCATTGCGCGAGCGGCCCCCAGTTCCCTCCGTCGCTATTCCTTTCTTTTCGTGCAAAGCTAGCGTGGTCGCCATCAACCTCCATCCCCCTCCGCCTGTGCCGCTGTCGCCAGGGACGGATCCAAGGGGGGCAAGCAGGGGCCCGAACCCCACCCTCCTCCCCTATATTTTTTTAAAATTTTTTTGTTATATATGTGTGTGTGTGTGTGTGTGTGTGTTACCGACTGATACGTTTGCGGGCCTGGAGTTGTGCCAAGGGGAAGAGCCCAGTGAAATTGTTGAAATTGGACCCAAGATCAGACCAGCTCGTGTGAAGAAAAACCCTGCTTGGATGGCCGATTTCCTATAGTTTTATCTGATTTTTATTAATTTTGTTGAATCGTTTCTTTAACTCTTTCTGTTAGGAGAGTATATTCTCTTTTGATTTGTTGTGATTTTATTTCCTTTATATAAGGAGCACCAGCCACTTGGCAATGATCCATTAATTAGGATGTTGAGGAAAAACCTTATAAAAACTCAAAAAAGTAGTGGAAGAAAAAACAGAAAAATTTGGATAAAATTGTTGTGTCTTTCTTCTCTTATGGAGTCTGTTTCTCTCTAAAGGAACCCTTCTTCTTTACTGTATCATCGGCACTCTAATATTTTCCTTTTGTGCCCAAGTATGAATGAGTTCATTGCACTCCATGTGCCCAAGCTTTTGTTATGTTACTGGCACTGCACTCCTTATGCAACTCTAATATTTTCTATTATGTTATATATATATATATATAATATCTCAATTTTTTTATCAAAAACATTTTCTGGTATCTCAAACTTGACTTCTTCTACGCTTATAAAATTTTGGTCCCCCTCAATAGGTTTCTAGATTCGTTCCTGGCTGTCACTACTGAACTGAGTTGGGTGTTCCCTCTGCTGTGGCAGGAGGTGTGACACTTAGCTAGGGTTTGGAGGTCAGCCTCCCTTGTTTGGAGTGCGGTGTCGTCTCCTTCTAGCTTGGAGGCCCCAGCTGTAGTTGCAAGCGCTGCCACCTGTGGAGTTTGCGTTGCTAGGAAGGTTGACGGAGCTGTCGGCGTTCGTGTTCCAAATCTGTTGGAGTTTTGTAGCTGGGTTGGTATGTTGGACCATTGTTTCTTCGCCTTTTTCTGTTTTTTACAATAAGCCAGCTTTTGTTTTCTGATCTGATATGGCCTTGCCTCGGTAGCTTGATGTTTATTGGTTTTGTTGTTTTAAAGCGTTTGATGCAATCTGAGATTGTGATGCAGATTTGGTATTCTGACCATGGTTTAGTTTGTGTTAAGTCTTACTCTGCTGGCTCCCATGTCCCAGCTTTTGAGGTTGCGAGTTAGAAATGGTGTTTCAAATAAATAGTGTTCAAAGTAACAGCGAGGCTTGGTGGAGAAGACGAAGGGTATTTTGGTGTGAGTTGGGCTCCTTGATTTGTAGTTTAAGGGCTTATTAGATTTGTGGTTGTTTTATGTTGGTTGGCATTTTTAGGAGTTCTGCTTGTTTAGCTTTTAGAGTTGTTTATGTTTGTTATTGTCCACGACGTGTCTTGATTTGTATTGTTGTATGTTCTTGCGACTCTGCTTATGCTATTTGCATTAGCCAATTTGTTTGGCTTTATCAGTTGTAGATGTCGTTCGTCTGGGTTTACCCAATCTATGAACTTCACCTTGACCAAAAAAAGAAGATTTAAAAAAAAAATAATATCTTCTTTTTGAAAAAAATATATATAACAACTTTTTTTTGACAAAAATATATATATATAACAACTTATAAAAGCTTAATCCAGCTTCAATTTTTTTTTTATTATTGAACTATAACTATTAGATAGAGTTAAATAATTCAAAAAATATAATTTTAATCATTATAATAGTAAATGTAAAGAAATTAAAGGGAGACTTAACACAATTGGAGTTGGTGTTTTTTTTTGTCAATTTGGTGTTGTTTGTGTGAATTGAAATTACCTTAATCTTGTTGATAGAATGGATCCTTTCTATAAAAATGCTATTTTATCCATGGAAAGTGAAATAATTAGAACCTCCTTTGAATGCCAACAAATATTAAAGATTGCACGAGTAGTCGTGTAGTCAATTAATGAGAGTCAGTGGATGAAAATTAGATGATTCACTTTTTCAACTTTAGCACATCATATTCAACACATAAGTTTAGAACGCGAGTCCAATTTTTATCTAATGGCTCTAATTTATTGTAGACATAGTGACTATATTTTTATACTGCAGTGAAATCGAGTTTGGCACTTGTTGATCAACTCTAGCTGGAGTCTAGAAGTACTCAACACAAGTAATCAAAACTTATAAGACAGATTGCTTTAAAATAAAAACAAATAAATAGGCAAGACATTTTTTAGGTGAGAATATTTTTGAAGTAAACAAATAAAAAAAATTAGTGGGTCACTTAAAAATAAAAAAATTGAAATGATAAAACTGCTAATGACAAAATTTGACATAATTTTCTGTTGCATCAACTAATCGTTCTAAAGTTTTTCTCAAAGCTGTTGCACTCCCAACTTTCCCCTTACCCTTTGCCACTTTCTCATTCGCATCGTGTGACACCTTTCTTTTCTTTTTAGGCTGGGTATTTTCTACGAGGCTATCCTCATCGTCAAGATTGACTACATCATCATCAGATTCAATAATTTGTTGTGGCACATCTGAAGCAATATTTTTGCCATTGGATTCATTTGGCATACCCGTAGCTGCTGACCAAGCACATTGACTTATTGCCACGGTCTCCCCAAATATGAAATCTAATTCATCACGAAATTCCAATCCTTGATATCGAAATTTTGCATATTTTGCATTCTCCTACATAACCATAAAACAAATAATAAGATTTCAGTAAACCAAATTATGGCAGTTGATTAACTTTTAATAGATATAAAATTAAAATAAACATAATACTCACTCTTATCTTAGCATCCCACCAAGTAGCATCAGCTTGGATAGTTCCTGTCTGTGGGCAATATCCTAGGTCTGTTTCTTTACCCATCAATTGTTTCCATGTTGTCCAATCAACCATCAAATTATCCAACCTATTCTTCAATTGCTTGTGGGTATAGTTTTTATTAGCACGTTTATAGAATTCTTCACGTATTTCTTCCCATTTTTTATTCCTAAATGCAATTCCTAGTTTTCCACTTTTACGAATCTCATCCATACAAACGTCGAGCAAAATTTTGGTACTAATTGGATCCCATTTTGCTTTGCTTAAAATTTCACAATTATTTGGAAGGCTTTCTTTGCTAACCATGGCTGCAGTGTATTAAAAAATCATAAGATATATATATGTACCATAGTAAAGAACAAAAAAGTTGTTTAAATAAAGCTACAATCTATAACTCGTTAACTTTCATAGCTAATATAAAAGTAAATCAAAAACATAATATAAACAAATTCTAACAGTGTCAACACCCAAATGCACAAACAATAAAGAACTAAATAAACAAATAACAATCCAAATGTACTCCACCGTTAGTGCTTGTTTTTTATCCCCTTAAAATACCACAATTTCATTTTCGTCAATACATATACAATATTATATTATATATATACGGACACAGAGAGCACAAAAGCGAGAAAGCACAAACACAGAGGGAGAAAGCATAAGAACACATAAAGCATGAGAAAGTGCACTGCAATTAATATACGAACACAGAGAAAGCAAAATAAAGTGCAAAAAAATCGTACCTTTTTCTAGAGAAAACCAGAACACAACTGCACTACATAGAGAATAGCAGAAACAGCGCGAGAAGAAGGAACGTGACCAGAAAAAAGCGGGAAGAACAAATGGGTATAGAATAGGGTAAAGAAAAAAAGATGAGAAAATGGGGAAAAAACGAAATTGTATGGACACGGGTTTCGAAGCATGGTCACTCAGCAAAAGCTCCGCATAAGAGGATAAAAAGCTCCTCTTGTGGGCTTTTTTAAAAGCCGCTTATTTTTTCTTTTTCTTCTTTATAAAAAAAGCCACTTATTTTTAAAAGAGCTTTGACTGAAATCTGTTTGGCCCAGCTTTTTTTTTTAAGGAGAAGCTAAGCCAAAAATAAGCTAGGCCAAACACACCCTTACGCTTATAAAAATTTCATATCTACAAATACGTTAATTCCGTTGAACCCGTCTTGGAGTTGGAACATTTTAAATGCCCAACATAACAAAATGTCTCGTTTTATCCTAGTTTCCCTAATAAAAATACCACGTCACAAGAACATCGAAACACTTTTCAATTGGGCATATATCCTGAAAGAGTAATAGTAATAAGCACCTTCATTTGTACAATAGTCATAGCTCCATATTCTCGGTCCCTCGCGTCTTCATTCAGCCATGGAACAAAAGGAGGTAATGGTAAGTTTAAATCTTTATAAGAAAAGGTATAGGGAGAAAAGAATTTATGAGCCTTCCGAACAAATTAAATTATTTTTTCTGCATTTGTCTTCAAGTTCAACCATGGCAGGAAATAGGAATCAAGAAGGAATAAGGAATAACAAAAGGCAATTTATAATGTTATATTGTTATAAGTTGTATTTCAAATTGTTACTAAGATTTTTTTTTAGGTAAACATTTCGATGTTTCCTAATAATTGTTCAAAGGTTAACATTTGGGTGTCTCTCAAGTTAATGGATTCACAACATGATTATGGGATAAACCACATTTTGAATAATCTTAATCCCGGGTTTGATTTAATGTGAAACCCAAATTTCACACTATTTTCTCTCATACACACAAGACAAAATTATGATGCTTTTGAGTACTGCTTTTCTTTCTTTTCTTTTCTTTTTTTAATCAACTTCTAACCAAAATTTATCTTGATGTAGCAATGCTCCTGTCCAAGTTGATCCTATTATAACCTTGCTGAAATGTGATTGTCATCCAGTATATTGTATGTAGTCAAGTTATTATAGATATAAACATGATGAAACATGGGAACTCACATGTGAATGTTTACTATCTAAGTTAGGCAACGAAGTTTGTTGAAAGGAATATTATTTTCATAGGTGTGGCCTAGTTTCTCTAGTGAACCAAATTAAATAAAACTCAACAAAAACAATAATGAGATTTTTCCCCTTTTCCTATGCTTGTGTTGAAACCTTTGAGCTTGTATTGGTTTATGTGTGTTATACGGGGGTATCAACCACTGTTTGGTCAAGAAACTCAAGAACAAATGTCTTGTGTGCTTATATTGGAAGTTTGGAACCTTGAACTTGAAATAGTTAATGTGTGTTGTCTTGGGAATCTAAGTGTGAGTTATAAGTCCCACATTGGCTAGGAATGAGCCAAATGAAGTGAATATAAGAGATAAGACTCACATATCCAATGCCTTAAGGTTTTAGGAGAAGATATGATGTCAATGTCTCACTGGCGTTCCCCTGGAACTCCCTACATGTTGATCCAAGGCGTATTAACCAATACAAGTTCAGGAAGAAACTTCCAATTCTTCCTTGAAACAAACTTCATTGTTCAGTATTGAAAAGAATGAACAACAAATAAAGTACTTAGTAGACTGATATCATTTTATTTGTGCAGAATAAACCAAGCCCAATTGGCCCTGTCCTTGGCAGGCCAATGGAGGATGTGAGAGCCACTTACACCATCGAGGAGGAGCTGAGAACCATAGTTCAGATTGTCCAGACTTGTCATTCCATGAGTGTCATTCACAGAGATATTAAGCCTGAGAATTTGGTTTTTTTTTACCAAGGATGAGAATGCACCCCTCAAAATCACTGATTTCAATTTATCCGTTTTTTACAAGCAAGGTTTTCTAATTTTAACTGATCCCTCTTTTCTTTTTCTTTTTCTTTTCATCAAGAATTATATAGCCACGAAGTCAATTTGAAAGGTAAAAATCAATATGATCATGCAAGAATATAAAATTATTATGAAAGTATATATACCCTCATTACAATGGCCATTCAATCAAACATATTATTCTCAAAATGCTTGCTTGGGGTAACTTTAGGATGATAACACAATCTTCAAATTCAAATAAAGCATATTATAAAGGGAGATTATCCTTTTTGACAGGAGAGGCGTTTAAAGATGTTCTTGGTAGTGCATATTACATGGCACCTGAGATCTTGAGGAGGATTCATGGGCCAGAAGTAGACATTTGGAGTGCTGGTGTCGTGTTATACATTCTTCTATGTGGTTTTCCTCCATTTTGGGCAGGTATATATATATATGGGAGCATATCAAGTGAGAGAGCTTTTATTATGAGAGGATGAGTGGAGTGAATCATAGCCATAAGATCAAACCATAAATGGTCAAGATTAAAAATAAAGTCACATGACTTTTTTAAGTAGTCATGTGACCACTAACTAACTTTTAATCCCAACCATCCATGTATGGTTATACGGTCCAGATTTAATCCTCTCACTTTCTCATATTAAAACTCCTCTCACTTAATACATCCCCATATATATATATATATCCATCCACTCAATTTTAAAACTACTTCTAAGCTACCAAGATTGTAGAGCTTAATCAAATAGCATTCCTCTTAAATTGATGGTATATAGGAGTATCAACATAATTTGAAACTAACACCTAAATTTGGTTTGACAGAATCCCATAAAGGGATATTCAATGCCATCCTACGAGGCCACATTGACTTTACTAGGGCTCCATGGCCCTCCATTTCACCGGCAGCAAAAGATCTTGTAAGGAAAATGTTGAATTCAGATCCCAAGCTGAGGTAGACAGCATCCGAAGTTCTGAGTAAGTACATAATTTGACTTCCTTTCTATGAACTGCTTGAATTCAATTACAATTAAATGGTTTACAAATTAATTTTAATTCAACCCCCCAGAAATTGGTTTAATGCATTTCTAACAAAGCACTTCTTTTGCAAAAAAAACAGATCATTCGTGGATCGAACAGACCGAAGATGCACCAGGGCTACATAGGCTTCGTAGTTTTTTATAGTATTAAATTAGGCATTTTAGTTTTTTGTGGTATTATATTTGAAGGTCTAACTCATCTTTACAAAACCGTCTTGTAAGGTGAAGGATGTCTTGCTTTGTATTCTCTATTTAGGCCCGTAAACACTCAATTTCGTCCTATTTTCCTTACTTCTTTTTTTGGTCCAAGAACTATTTTTCTTTCTCAAAAAAGAGCAATTGGGCTCAGTGCAAAGGCTATCCAAAAATTGGTCACTTGGGCTTTTTTTGGTCAAGTTTTTTTGGTCAATTCAGTTGGGCTTATAAAAAATAATTAAATAGTCAAGATACACATTTGGATTTTTTTAACCACACATACACATATTTCTACCCACATATACACTAAACAATTTTATCACCTAAAATTAGAAAGACTAAAACACCATTAATATTAAAAACCCTTCTCACACACACTCACACACACCTTCACACATACTTGTGAAACTATTAGTTTCGTATGTTGTATTTCGAACGTAGAACTAATAGTTCTCCACACGTATGTCTTAATAAAAACATACTCACAGCGCGAAACTATTGAAACTAATAGTTTCGCAAGTATTTTTGATTAAAACATACCGTTGAAAATCAGCAAAGGAGAATGATCGTCAGGCTGAGAAATTCTGCTGAATAGGAGAGGATGGACCTTCACTTTTACTAGATACTCGATTTCGTGGAAAGAGTGGTGGAAGAGGTGGGGGTGACCTCTGATTTGAGCTTGAAGTTGATTCCTCCTCATACTGTTGTCGTAGTTGATGGCAAATGCAAGAGCCACAACACTTCAGCTCGAGCTTATTGTTCTCTTAGAAAAGCCACCACTATTGCTTCTTAAAGGGGAGTTTCTATTCTTTTCCAAAACATGGCTGAAGGCCATCAAATTTCTATGCCTCCTGGTGTAAGCGTTCTCTGGTTTTGCAATGTCTTCCACGGATGGGGAAGATGCATCTTCCGCAAGACTCATGGAGGACTTGGACTTGCCATTATAGAACTTCGAGATCCCCCTCCTATCAATAACAACTCCAACCATCACACGCTAATATACACATAATTTGTTCGCATTTTACTGATATTTTTAGTAAAAAAAAGTTGCATGATCACCAAATTTCACACAAGTATGTTTTTATTAAAACATACATGCGGAATTAATTCCGCATTAGAAATAAAACGTGTAAAATTAATAGTTTCGCGTTTGAACTTTAACGTGCGGAATTATTAGTTCTGCACTATCAGGAAATTACAAAAAAAATAAAAATAACTCCCAATTTATGATGGGGTATTTTAGTCATACTAAAAAAATATTTAAATGTATGTGTGGGTAAAAATTTATGTATGTATTATTAGAAAAACCCTACACATTTTGGCCTTTGGCCCAGTTTTCATCCAACCCCATAAATAAATTACAAAAAAATTAGGATGAAGGTCAAACTCTAAATCGCAAAAAATATATAAAAAAGGTAATTTTTATTTTTATATGTACATACATAGTTTTTTATCTACACATATATATCCACTGAACTATTAGTTTTGCGGGTTTATTTTTTTTCAATACACATATGTTCGCGGAACTATTAATTCTGTGAGTTGTAATTCTCTGCGGAACTATTAGCTGCGGAACTAATAGTTCCGTAGATAATTACAACCCGCAGAACTAATAGTTCCACGGACATATGTGTGTTAAAAAAAATCCACAAAACTAATAATTCCACATAGATATATGTATAAATAAAAAACTATGTATGTGTGGATAAAAATTGTCTATAAAAAAATACACACAAAAAAAACAAAATAGCACAAAATAGAAAAAATAAAAACGAATTGCTCTCTGCTCTGCTTTCCTGTCCTTGTATCCATCAACTTGCAGCTTTCTTCTTAGCTCACAATTTCCAATTTCCTCTTCTGAAATAGCCGCCCCTGTTCCACTTTTTAAATTTCACTTCATCTGGTTGTTTTACATATATAGACACTCTAATAGTGTCACCATCTATTTAATACTTTTTATTTTTTTTTATCTCTCTTTTATTGTCACATTATACTATTTATCACATTTATCACTTCTCTTTCTTCTATCTCTTTCTTTCTCTGAGTGTATATATCCATTGAAGTGTCCATCAAATATTATCCTTTACAGAAATTATATCAGCCCCATTTCCCAACTGCAAGCCACCCCTTCAAAATCCTAATTTCTTGAAGAGCTTTGGGTCTAAGCAAACGCACAAAATAAACGAGTGATGGAGCTTTGGGTCTAAGCCACCCCATTGCTATATGCTTGTTTGTTAATCGCTGTGATTTTTCAGCCATATTTTTCTACTGCCCTACATGATGCATGAAATTAAAGCATGACGTACAAGTACAACAGGGACGTCAAGCTAGGAAATAATTTCACAAGTTGATGCAGATAATGTAAGTCTTGTACTGAATGAATTAAATTTGTTTTATTTCTAATAGAAACAACTTTTTTGAACATAATATATATATATATATATATATATGTACTACATATTTTTTAGTATTGATTTAGAAAAATTATGATGAAAATGTCATGTGCGTGTAGGATGGCCGGATTAACTATGATGAGTTGCAATGATGAGTAAATGAAACCCAGAAGCTCATATCAAGAAGAGGCGCAATTCAATCTTGTATTAGTTGGGGACCATGCAAAGATATTTGACATGCATGGATCATATCTCTTTCGGCCCTATGTTTTTAAATAAGTGTATGCTTCATTTTCGGTTAGAAGATTACAAAAGTATATTTGAATCTAAAGTAACAATAAAGTTCATTTTTGGTAAATGTAGTTTTAAGACTCAAATGTACGTTTGCAACTGAAAATCAAACATGTTGTATGATAGGTGTTTGGTCGGTTGGTTTCACATTTTGTTTTCCATACAACAAGTGTTATATTGTAATCGTTGCTCACTTAGGAATCAAATCAAAAGAGTTTTTATTTATGTACTATGACTATTGTCTCCTTTCCAATACTAAGTTTAAATAAATATATGCATTGTTAATGTTAAGTTTATATATTTGAATACACTTCTGATCACACTGATAGGAAACACGACATGTTTAGTTAACATGCAGTAAGCAAACAAACAGTGAATATTGCAATCCTAATTGTTGAATCGTGTAGACAATAAAAATATGTAGATTCAAATGTGTCATATAAAGCATAGTGCTCAATATATTTTGATAGTAAGGGTCGCAAAACAAAATCAAGAGCCATATTTTGACGTGACTTTTCAATTACTTTAATAAGAATTGGTAAAAGAACATTAAAAAAGAAATAACGTATTGTTGAGTCGTGCGGCACATCAGTGATGATTCATAGTTCATATACACATATCACACGATTCAAAACCATTTGCAATTCGTCATGTAATACAAATAGCTGACTTGACAAATTGAATTGAATTGTGCATTTTGAATCACAAATCGTGCACTGAAACATCATATAAACTTGGCAAAATTGCATTTTTGGTCCTATAACTTATTTATTTGTTTCAATTTGGTCCTATAATTTTTTTTGTGTCATGTTAGTCCCGTAACTTCGAAAACGTTTTCACGTTAGTCCCTTCCGTCTGTTTTAAAGAGACGCCGTTACTAACGGGCTGACGTGTTCGTTAACGTGGTGACATGGCCTTGGTGAGCTAGAACATGACTGTTAGGGGTATTTTCGCAATTAGATCTTCTTCTTCATCTTGCTAAATGTACTGAGCTAGGGTTTCAGATTTTGAGATCCCCAAATCGCGTCCTTGCAAAGATGGCTCAATGTCGATCTGATTCTGTCAATTCAAAGCATGGATGTAGCAGAAACAACTATGGGAGCATGGATTGTGACACAAACCTCAATCAAAACCTACATCCCCATAACCCCATTAGTGACACAAATCGCAACCAACAAAAAAAACCCCATCAACCTAAACCAGAACCAGAACCCAAGTCTCAGAAAAAAGAACAACAACACAACACTAACATTTCAGAAACTCTGTGGAAGAGAGGAAATGTACCTTGAATCACTGCCACAGAATGAACCCTAGGAGAAGAAGAAGAAGCGAACAATTGTGTCTTCGTCGGCTCCCTCATCGTCTGCAATTTCTACCTCCTTCAACCCTAACCTCGCGCATCTCATCTTCTCTTGGTCCAGAACTCGTTTCTCTTCCCTCCAATAACACAGGATGGTGCTTCTGGGAGAAGTTCAATCACACTGAAAACCAGTGACAAAACGGCGTCGTTTCGCAACTCAGACGCGAGTAAGTCCAACTCATCAGCTCACTAAGGCCATGTCACCACGTTAACAGACACATCAACGCGTTAGTAATGGCGTCTCTTTAAAACAGACGGAAGGGACTAACGTGAAAACGTTTTCGAAGTTACGGGACCAACTTGACAAAAAAAAAAGTTATAAGACCAAATTGAAACAAATAAATAAATTATAGGACCAAAAATGCAATTTTGCCTATAAACTTTATACTCTTGATCCTGAACTCTACTGTATATCGATATTTAATTTAATTTAATGGCAGATTTTCAACTGTGTCAATTTCTCAGGCTAGAAGCACTATTAAGAAAATTAACACTAACACACTTCATACCAATTCAATGTGAGATTTCATTAAACTATGACTACAACATAGTTTTTTTTTTTTGAAATAGACTACTACGTAGTTAAATTATTGGAAAAAATTAATCATTATAATTATTTATTTATTTATCGTCTTAATCTTGTTGGTGGTGTTCCCATGGTAATGCTATTTGATCCAGGGAAAGTGAAATAACTAGCATGTCCTTGGAATGCCTACAAATACAAGGATCCGGTTTGTTGTAGCAAAATAAAATGATAAAGTCATTACGGTTAACAAATTAGAGTCGTTCAATAAAGGTCGAATGACTTGAGTTAAAAAAAAAAAATTAAAGGTGGAATATTGACTCACATTTCAATCTTAGTAAATTGGATCTAAAACATGAATTCAAAATGTAAGTCATTTGATTTTTATTTAATAATTCCTATTTGCTAATTAATGTAGTCACCACATCATTTCTTAATCATAACAAATCTAGGTCTCAAATGCAAGAGTGAGGTTGTTAGTGAAGAAGTCTCGTACTTGTTAATTCAATATTGCTAGGCTACAAGTCCAAAACAAGTCATAGTAACTTATAAGACAAATTATTTCAAAATAAAAAAAATAAATACACAAGATTTTTTAGAAGTGAGGATACTTACTAAGAAAATAAATAAGAAATTTTTTAGTTGTTCATTTAAAATTTAAAAATAAAGAATTCCATAATGATAAAGATGCTAATGATATAATTTGACGTCTATTTTGTTGATAACAACCTAAAAGAAGAATACCAACATATCTAAAAATGGCGCATACCGAAAATTAGTTCGGCAGGTAAGTTTTTTTACGTTTTTGTCTTGAGAAGTTACATTTCTTTGGTGCAAAAGCTTTGTGTGTAAAATATCTTTCTAATCATAGAATAACGATATGAGGTACAATCTTATGTTATAATATGCACAAGCTTATAATAGAAGGAAAGCATTAAGTGGACGACCACACTTTTTTGTCCTACTTTTACTCTTATCAAAATTTCATATCTACAAATCCGTTAGTTCCATTGAAGCCTCCTTGGAGTTGGGACATTATAAATACTCAGCATAACAAAATGTCCAGTTTTATCCTAGTTTCCCTAGTTAAAACACCCTATGACAAGAACTTCCAAACACCCTTCAATTGGGCATATATCTTGAAAAAGTAGCAGTAATAAACACCTTCATTTGTACAGTAGTCGCAGCTCCATATTCCTAGGTCCCTCACCTCTTCATTCAGCCATGGAACAAAGGGAGGTAATGGTAACTTTAAATCTCTATAATAAAATATATAGAGGAAAAGAACTTCCTAATCTTTTGAGCTATTAAAAATATTTATTTTTTTGAAATTCTCTTCTTCTTCTTTTTTGTCAAATTTTGAAATTCTCTTCAGCCATGACAACAACTAGAGATGTCAAATCAGGCTGCTCGGCCTGGTAGGCCAAAATGCCAAATCAGGCTAGTCTGGGCCGAGCTTATAGGACACGCATGCATTTTCTAGCCCAGCACTTCCTAAGAGTGGTCCGGACTCGTCCTCGTCCAATTTCTTTTGCAAAGAAAAATAGCTAAATGTATACAAAAAGTGTATAACAAGTGGGAGCCGCCCCGCCCAATGGGCTATCGGGCCAGACCAAATTGACCTGTTGTATTTCGGGCCTGTAATTAATGAGTCCAGCCTGACCCATCGACCCAGCCTGTTGGGTTGAGCCAAAATTGACAGTTCTAGCCGAAACCAAGAATAAAGAATAAGAAAAGGCAATTTATGATGTTATATGGTCATAAGTTGTATTTCTAATTGTTACTAATCTTTTTTTTTTGGGTAGACATTTTCGGGTTTCATAATAATTGTTCAAAGTGGGTACATTTGGGTGCCTCTCAAGTTACTGAATTCACAGTATGATTATTGGATAAGCCACATTTTGAATAATCTTAAACCTGAGTTCGATTTAATGTGAAACCCAAATTTCACAGTTTTCTCTCGTACACACAAGAAATTATGATGACTTGAGTAATGCTTTTTTTTTAATCAATTTCTAACCAAAATTTCTCTTGATGCAGCAATGCTCCAGTCCAAGTCCATCTTATTATAGCCTTGTTGAAATGTGATTATCGTCTAGCTAGTAGCTAGTATATTGTAGTCAAGTTATTGCTATAAACATGATGAAACATGGGAATTCAGATATAAATGTTTGCCATCTAAGTTAATTAGGCAATGAAGTTTGTTAAAGAGAATATTTTCATAGGTGGTCTAGTTTCTCTAGCGAACCAAATTAAATAAAACTCAACAAAAAGCATGGGATTTTCCCCTTTTCCTATGCCTATTGGAGGCTTGAGCTTGTATTGGTTGATGTGCGTTATATGGGGGGTATCAACCAATGCATGGTCAAGAAACTCAAGACCAAACATCTTATGTTCATATGCTTATATTGGAAGTTTGGAACATTGAACTTGAAATGGTTAATGTGTGTTGATCACGGGGGGTATTAACCAATACAAGTTCAGGAATAAACTTCCAATTCTTCCTCTGAAACAAACTTTGTTTTTTTTTTTTGTATGGAAAAGAATGAGCAACAATGAAGGTACTGGATAAACTGATATCATCCTATTTGTGCAGAAAAAACCTATCATTGTGCCTCAGTTTGGAGGGTGGGACCAAAAGGCTCCAGGAGCTACTGACTATTCAATGGTGTTTACCCAGGCTCGTGCAAAGAAAAAGAACCAGAAGACTGACCTAACTGAAGTCAAGCGTCACAGCCTTGGGAATGAACAGGAGTTTGTCCATGCCAATCATGGTCATGCACATCATGCTCACGGTCATGGTCACGGTCATGCCCATGCCCATGCCCATGCCCATGCCAATGCCCATGTTCATGCTCATGCTCATGAAGATCCTGTTGTTGTGGTGAGACCATTTTCTTTAGTTACTATTTCTGCTGCATAAATATTTGTTTATTATTACTTGAGATTTTATGATGGGAGTTTCAACTTCCCACGATAGAATACCCAATTTTGAGTAAACTACTCCACCTAGCTTTGGTCCATACCCCCCCGATAAACGCATATGGATCATTTACTAGGTGGAGTATTGTCAAAAGCCACAGTGAGGGATTGAGGAGAAGAGAGATGTACTTATTACTACTAGAAGTCTATTTCAACTTCTATGTAATTCTGTTTCCTGTGTACATGTGTATTTTACTATTCTTTTAGTTTATGCTTGCGATATATGAGCTACACCCCCTTGGTGTTTCTATTAACTTACACACGCCACTCACACAGAGAGAGGCATGAAAGGGAAACGACACTGCTGAATGCAATTTCTAATTCATTTGTTAATTATCAAGATTATGATTATGATGCAGGGGAAAAAGAAGATTCTGACCTACATAAATTGCTGCATTAGGCCGTGAAGAGATGAGAACCACACAAACAGCCACTCCTTCATTTTTCAAATCAATGGCATGCTATTAAACGTACTAGGGGTCTATGACTTGTAAAATATTTATTTATGTAGATGAGACAAGTTCAATTGAAACCTGACCAGCAGTTTCCACGGTACATATTGTACAGTATCTTACTAAAGCTATGGTCTCTTTCTACAATTTTGAACAGAAACCTGACCAGCAGTTTCCATGGTACATATTGTATAGTATCTTATTGCGTTTGACACAATGGAAAAGGTTAACAAAATATATCGGTTATCTGTCATCTGTTATAGTATACATATACATATATAATGCTTAACGGTACACGAACTATACATATATTTTTCTTTATTTGAACAGACAACTGCATTTACATACTTTATTGTCCCAACCAACCCATAATGTCGATTTTTACTAGAACAAGGCTACCAGAAACTATATGGTGGATTTCGCTCGCTTAACAGGGGCTTGAAGGGAATTCAGATAACTTGCATCCTTCTTGTCCACTCCATCAAACAGATAACTAAAAGGTGGCATTTGTATGTATCTCCCAGTACCGGGAACAACCTTCAGTTCATTATTTTCCCAAACAACTCTTCCTCCTGCTATAGTCACTTCAATTTTCCCCTGAAAATTAAAACAAAAAACTTCAATCTTGATATGCTGTAGGAAAAGAAGCCACAATTATCCCACCCACAATTATTGCAGTGCAGAGCCTCGGTGCAATACCAAAGGCAGTGTGAGTTTTTAAGAATGACTTGTTATTTCTCACTAATATTAATAGTCCATAGAATAAGATAGCAACTATTAAATAATTAATGAATAATCTGCCTAAGGCTGGAATGAATTCTAGATGTCTAATGTTAAGCCATTAACAATAGTGTTATACCATATTCAAAACCAATGTGCCCTACGCAATTCAAAACTCAACATAACAACGTCAATGAAGTTCTTTTAATTGATTAGGACTGTATCCCAATTAATGCATTGCAATATACCATTTGTACACTGCCTATGAACACGGAGCCTGGTACTAGCGCAAAATTAATTCCAAAAGAAAAAAAAAACCAAACAACTTAAGTGGTCACTAAGCAGTTAATCAGCTTCAATCCCTAGACGGACCAGATTATAGTTAAGCCAGTACCTTTCCTCTCCTTCCCTCGTAGACGTTTGTGTCGACTCTGGAGTGGTGTGACTTTGCAGTTACCTCAAAGCTTGAATTTGGATTGAGGATTATAATATCTGCATCAGATCCTGGAAGAATAGCTCCTTTCCTTGGATATATATTGAAGATTCTAGCACTGAAATGATTGTAGAAATTTTAAAAAAAAATAATTTTGGCATCTTTGTCGAACACTTTTTCAAATTAAAATAATGATGATAGTAGTAGTAGTAGTAGTAGTAGTAGTAATAATAATACTATGAATTCCCCTTATTGCCATAAGAACAGGATGCCAATTTTTACTTTAACAGAAAATATACCATTCAGCGCTTGTCAGCCGGACATAGTCAGTGGCAGATATTTGGCCAGATTCCTGTGAGATATATACCAATAAATTCTAGTTAGAAGGTTATCATCTCCTCCACTGTACCCCGACCTAACAAGAAAGGGAAGGCTAAGCTGGAAAAGTGGAAATCTATTATCTTACCACCATGGTATCCCAGACCACATGCATTCTTTCTTCAATACCTACAGATTTCAGGTTGCATTGCATATCAGCAAGGAAACAATTCAAAATCAAGTGGAATGTATTAGGCCACAGATATCCAAGATCATTGTGTGATTACCATTGACACCATTAGGAATTTTCCGGAAGTCATCAATTCCAAAAGCCTTCTGGGTGGAGTTAAAGACACAATGATCGGTTCCTACCAACTGCAAATTTGTAAAAGGTATCCTTTGGTCAAATAAATTATCTTAGTGAAGAGAATAAAACTTGGGCTAGGGGCATAGATAAAATACAGAGATCAGAACTCATCAAAAGTGCTACGATGTCGTCATGGCTGAGATCATCCTAACTACTTCCTCAAGTTCAAAATCTTGTCTTTAAATGATTACTGAACCTAAGTCAGACTCATAATGGGAAACCTGCAAAACTCCTGTTGAAAGGGCAGCTTGAAGAGCCTTATCATGTCCTCGTTTCCTAATAGGGGGGCTCATGACATACCTGAAACATGAGAATGAATATGGCTTATATCCTTAAAAGTGAAGACAACAAAAAGAATAACAACTACAAAAACAATGAAACAAGTGAAGGCACTTGCTTTGCTGCAGTCCCAAAGTCAGGATGCCAAAGCCAAGAGTCATCAAGGGCTAACCCAGAAACAACAGGCTCTCCAATTACTCTTTGTCCTGCAGTATGAAAACAGACAGGTCACCTCACTAAAACTAAGTTATTTGGAAACAGTAACACTTAAAATGTCACAGTGGAAACATATAAACAATCCTCTGTTCTGCAGTTTCATAACAAACTTGAAACCCATTAATCAGATGCAAACAACAAGGATCATCAATCCAGTTCACTTTTTTTTACTGTGTTTGGTTTATTGTACTCAATTCAGAACATAAGCTACAATAGAATACATGTGAACAAATGTATGAACTTGAAAGTAAAGGATGAAACATGATTTATAAATTTAATCTATCTTTATGGCCAGAAAAAAAATACTTCCACCAATAAGGATGCTTTAATTCATCATGGAGAGGTGGAAAAAAAGAAACCAAAAGGAAGCACTGGTCATAGAACAAAACATGCATGATTGTTGTACAAGTCTGCAATGTACAATTCTAAAAAGACTAGAGAATGCTCCATTTATATCATTTGTTGGAGTCACCTCCTTGCTAATATGGCCCTAACAGATAGAAGATGAGAATCCCATTTCACATGACATTTATATCCATATAATTTACATAATTTGTGAGTTCAAACCTATGTGATTATTACCTATCCACGTTAAAAACAAAAATAGACACAGCAAGAAAATATCAATTTTTCTTCCTTAAGTATTCATACCCTTTCAATTGCATAAGATCTGGGATCAGGCTTGGGAAATTCTTTACTCTTTTTTCAGGATAGAAAGAAAAGAGGGAAAGTACATGTAGGTAGGGTAAGTAATCCTCCAAATCAAAAAGTACAAACAATGAAATAGGGGGGAGGGGAACCAAGAAAGCAGCAAGGCAATCCAGTCTCTCTGCATATCAGAAATGGAATCTTCCTTGGGAAGGTTTTTACTCTTGAACACAAAATACAAGGAAAGGGGCATATTAGCAACTGTAAACAATATAACAACCAGGATTGAGGGCAAGTTTGTTTGTTCATTTTTAATTGAAAGATATGTTCTAAAATAATTGTAATAATAATGTAATTATAAAAAAACGAAAAACCTAAAAAAAGCTATTTTAGTGCCTTTCTCAAAAGTTAAAAATTGTAGCTTTTGAAAGAAGAAAATCTGCATCATAGAATCACTTATTTACAACCTTAAACAAATGGATGTTATAAATTCAAGTAAGTTCAAGTGATTTGACTATTTGAGTTGCCCTGAGTTTCTGCAGTTATGACAGAGTGGATAAAGTATACTAACATAGCAATAGAGTGGAATTATAAAGTGTTGTCAAGCTAACTTATTTATGGATGTTATAAATTCGAGTCCAACAAGCCTTCCTTTTATATTTATTTCTAATAGAAAAAAAGAATGTTGTTGTGCAAATGTTTGAGTTTGTATACAAAAGGACTCCTTATCTATATATGTTGTAATTGCATGCTTTCTCTAAATTGTTACCGCAGAACACATTAATGAGAATTTAGAATAACACCACAAGGATTAAAGTTAAGAACCTGATTTCCGAGCCTTCGCAATTTCTTCCATTGCATCAATGCTCATTACATGAACCACATACAAAGGCGTGTTTACAAAATCTGCTAAGCGAATAGCACGAGCAGTTGCCTCTCCTTCCAACTACACAGGTACACAAGTCAAATAGGGAATTGTTCTATAAATCATACCGATAGATATTTAGACTCTACAGTAATCACAGAATAAAACAAGTAATCATCTGATCACATACCAACAAAATGTGTTCCATCAAAAGAAATGAAAAATTCATCACAATCAATGTAATACTAGGGATGTTACAACTTACAAGTATGTAATTTTTAACACCAGTCGCTAAAAACAGTTGATTTAACTGAAGTAAGTGCACCTAAATCCAATGCACTGTGGAGGAAGCCTACTAAGACTGATTGTTAGGGATGAAAAAGGGATTGGAAAATAACGAGTGAAAATGAAACCAGGCGTGGTCAATCAATATCTGTATTACATTATTCTCTTGCATTCCATTATTCTGTAAAATTTTTATGAAACAAAAAAAAAATGAGAATTTACCACTGGAGGCCTTGAAAGAGGATGCCCCTCAGGACCAGTTATTCCAAGTTCTATCATTTTCTTTTGCCCTTCATACACAGCATCTCCATTTTCTGCATGGACCATTGCTAAGGCACCGAGAGACTTGCACTTTTTAAATCCTTCCAGAAGAAGCTCATCATTGACCATAAGAGCTCCTTTGTATGCCATGAAAAACTTAAAAGAGTTGATGCCTGCAATTAGAAAACAATCAAAACATAGATGTACTACCTGGAATAAATTCCTCAGAACTCATTCAAAGGGTTATTGCCTCATAATCAACCAAATTATCAAAATGTAACAAGGAAATAAATTATGACCTTTCTCCTTGACTATGAGCTCCATTTCTCTTGAAACAGTTTCGTCCCATTTGGTAATAGCCATATGGAAACCATAATCCATACAAGACTTCCTTGCCTTCTTTTCATAGGCTTCAAAACCAGCTATTAAACTCCCATTAATTGGTATAACAAAATCAATATGCATTGTTGTCCCACCAGCTAATGCTGCAGCCTGGCCACTGAAGAAGTCATCTGCTGTTACGAAATTCATAAACCCAAACTCTAGGTGGGTGTGAGGATCAATGCCTCCTGTTAGTTAGCAAAAAGATGTGTTCTTAGAGTCTGTCAGTGTTAAGTAATTGGGTGATGATAGACGATGTCAAAGTAGGTCCAAAAAAACTTAGAAATTAGCCTTAATGCCCCAAAAGGAATCAGTGTCACACCCAAAAAAGCTATGAACACACCTGAACCTGGACTTAAAAAATGAGGGGAGACTAAAACATTGACAGTGGAGTGGATCAGACAAGAGTGAAGGACATAAGTAGGAATTCCACCAGTTTGAAATGCATTGCATTAAATTTTAAAAAAGGGGGAAAAGAGCTTGGAACCCAACATGATGGAATGTAATAAAAGCCACTCCATGCAGACAACAAGTGACATGATTAAGGTGATCCATTTCTGATTTTTACGTGTAGACATTTACCAGTTAACTATAGGATTGCTATAGGTGTACGTAACATTGAGATTTGAAGGCCAAACCTGGCATGACAAACTTCCCAGTGGCATCTATCACTTTCACGTCATCACCAACCTGCCAATGGAAATTACACAAGGAACAAATCATAGGTGGCAGAAATCAGAAAGTAACAACACTTAAGGGGTTAGAAAGCACTGGTAGGAGATTAATTTTTTAATGCATTGAAGCTAAGAAGTGGCAAAAAGCACATGCCACACTGAAAATGCATTAACAAAACATTAAGGTCTTGTGTGGGTGCAAAAACTCTAGCTTTTAACTTATGGAGAAATTAATCTTATTTTACATTCTCATTTTTCTCATATATGCTAAAGAGGAAAAGCTCTTGAGTAGTCATTAATAGATAGATAAATGTTTATGGAGAAGATAAAAAAGATAGCTTTTGAAAAAAATGAAAAGCAAAAATTAATTTCAACTTAAATGAAAAGTTATTAGTTAAAAAACACATGTTAGAAATATTTACGAAAATTTTTATCCAAAAAGGGCCTAAATCGTTAAGCATTAAACATGTATAGTAAAAGCCATAAAAGCAAGCATATATGTAGACACTAGACAGCAGCCAAAAATAGAAAACAGAGCATTGAATGAAATAAAATAATACCCTGATATTAGGATTGACGGCAACAATTACGCCATCCTCAACATAAACATCAGCAAGGTGTTGGTGGTGAGCATTCACAACAGTTCCCCCTTTGATCAACAACTTGGATGATGATGGAATTCCAGTTCCACACGAGGACTCGTCATATCCAATTCCAGCTTCACAAAACTGAATTGCAGGTTGCAAAAAAAAAATTATAATCTCAGTTCAGTTATGATCGTCACTTGCTAACTGTTAACTGCTTAAGTGATCGAGTTTCTAATAAATATTCGAAACCCTAAGAACGAGATAGAGAGAGAGAGAGAGAGAGAGAGAGAGAGAGACAATGATTTGGTGAAAGTCAACTCAAAATAGAAAGCGGAGTGAGTGAGAGGCATCTACCTGGTTAGATTGTGATAGGGAAGAGGGAGTGATGCATGTGAGGAAGAAGAAGAAGATAAGAGAGAAGAGGAAATGATGATGAAGAAGAAGGAGTTGTTGTGATCTGAAAGTGAAACCCATCTCTGTGCTACTGCCTCAGCCTCTCTTCCTCCGCTCGCTCTTTCTATATATCCATTTTCAAACCAATCACTGTAGTCACTGGAATTCGACTATAGCGGGTTTCTACTCCCTAACTGCCACGTCGTTACTCAAGGTCGTCAGCTCATATTTTTTATTTTTAGAGAAAAAAATATATTTTCTTTACCTAGTTGATCCGTACAATACATGGAGTTGGGATCCTCTATTATTATGTTTTTTAAAAAATAAATAACATAAATGTAATATATGGGTGTTATTTATTATATTTATTTCTTCAAAGCATAGTAATGGAGAAAAAAATAAATAAAGAGAATCCTAACTCTAATATTAAAAATATTCAACAAATTAAATAATTTTGATAAAATATAAAAAGACTTAAAAGATGAGACATGTCTCATCTTAAAATGTGACACATATTTCAGTCAATTTTTACTTTTTTTATATAGTAATCGATTAAAAACACATATATAACTCAATGAATGTGGATTCACACGACACACACTGAATTTATTTGTAAGATGATCAAATTTTAATCCGTAAGTCCTGAGACCCTAAATGTAGTTTACCAAAACAAAACACGTATACATATACATATTATAATAATAGTTACGTAATAAAAATTTATTTTAATATTTTATAAAATCTTTAATTAAAACATAGATACAAGTATATTTATGTTTAAAAATTATAATTAGATTATATTGTACTAATAATTATAATAATAGTTATGTGTAATTGTGTATTCTCTAAAAATAAAAGGTTATTTTCATATTTTATAAATTAAACATAATAATTTTTGAAAAATCAAAATGAAGTAAAGAGAAATAACAACCTCTCTCTATGTGTGTGAGTGTCTTCCTCTTTTTAGTTGAAATTTATGCCAATGATATTATTCCATCAAATAAAGTAAGAGATTCATATGATATTGTAAAACTATTACACTTTGTTTGGATGGATAGATTTAGAGAAAAAGAAACAAGAATGAGAGATAGAAGATTACTAACGTTTCTCTATAATTAATTAATATTACAAAATTATTGTTTAAACTCAATAAATGCTCTTTTGTTTATTTACATTTTGAAGCTCTTCCAAATAAACAAGGGGGTTTTGACTTACAAACAATATATTTTCACTTTTAGTGTAATCGAAAAAAAAATTCATTTTTAGGATTATTTATTTGTTTATATTAAAAAAGGTTTTAATATTAATTTAGTCCCTATAATATTACTGATTTTGAATTTAGTCCCTATAAAAAAATCAAACTTTTTTGTCCTCGTTTTATTTTTTTTATCTTAGTCCCCAGAGGAGTTGACCACTGATATGGCACTGTGAGGTCTCTATAAAATTCCTACGTTGCACCTACTTGGCTTACACGTCACCTGACACATACTTATACAAATATTAAGTTTTGAATTTAGTCCCTCTTAAAAAAACGTGTTTTGAATTTAGTCCCTCTTAAAAAAACGTGTTTTGAATTTAATCTCTCTTAAAAAAACGTATTTTAAATTTAGTCTCTCTCCTTATCACCCCCACTCCACCACCCCTACCTCCTTCTCCTCCCTCCTCCCTCCTCCACCACCACCCTCCACCACCCCCACCCTCCACCACCCCCACCCCCACCTCCTTCTCCCCCTTCTCCACCACCACCTTCCTCCACCGCCCCCACCTCAAGTAATCCCTCTCCCCCATCTCTCCTTCACCGTCATCCATGGCCAAAGGTGAGAAGAAACCGGCCACGAAGAAGCTACAGTGAGGAAGGAAAGCCATCCATGAAAAACTTCATCAACAACATCTTCACATCTTCCTCCTCCCCCCACCCATGTCCCTCCACCACCCCCCACCTTCCCCCTCACTTCCATGGTTTCCCCCTCCCTCCGAGTTGGGATCATCTCCATTTGTTTTTCTCTCTATTTTCTCCATTACTATGCTTTTGAGAGAAATAAATGATATAAATGTGATACATAAATAGTGGAGTGTCATTTATTGCATTTATTCCCCCAAAAACATAGTAATGGAGGAAATAGAGAAAAAAACAAATGGAGAGGATCCTAACTCCCTCCCTCCTCCCCCACCTTCCCTCTTCTCCACGGCCCCCCACCTTCCTCTAAGTATTTCATTTTATTTGCACAGAAAAATGCTTCTATGTTTGCTCAAATCTTCATTTTATTAGTGTTTTCAGTTTCATGAAAGGAAGGGGAGGTGGGGGTGGTGAAGGGGGGAGAAGGAGGAGGGGTGGTGGTGGAGGTAGAGGTGGAGGTGGGGGTGGTGGTGGAGGAGGGAGGAGAAGGAGGTGGGGGTGGTGGAAAAGGGATGGTGGAGGTGGGGATGGGGGTGGTGGTGGAGCAGGAGGAGAAGGAGGTGGGGGTGGTGGACAAGGGGAGAGAAGGAGAATGACTAAATTCAAAACACGTTTTTTTAAAAGGAACTAAATTCAAAACTTAATATTTGTATATGTATGTGTCAGGTGACATGTAAGCCACGTAAGAATTTTATAAGGACTTCACAGTGCCACATCAGCGGTCAACTCCTCCAGGGACTAAGATAAAAAAAAATAAAACAAAAACAAAAAAGTTTAACTTTTTTATAGAGACCTAATTCAAAAACCCCATATATTACTGGGACCAAATTAATATTAAAGTCTTAAAAAAATATCTTAAGATTTGAATCGGGCTATTTTGAGGTCGGCCCCGACCCGAACTTTTTTTTTTTTTTTTTTAATTTCCCATGTCCATTTTTGCTTGGGCCAGACCCAATTTATTTTGTTACCAAAACGGCAAAAGCTAGAGCTTCTCTACCGTGTGAAGTTTTGCCGTTTGAGTATTACTGTCACAGTGTCACTGAGCTTCTATTTGGTGAAGTGGGAAGCACTGTGTTTCCGATGGAGGCGGCATTGTTAGGGTTCAAAGAAGAGGCCGATGTGGAGGACGATACGACATCGTCGTCTAGTTCCCGAAGGCTGGTCCCTTGGTTGAACTGGGACGAGTGGCTTTTCGTTAAGGACTCTCTCTTCTCTGATTCCCCTCACTCTGTTTCCTCTGCTCTCAAAAGAGTAAGTTTCAGTTTCTCACTTTCATCTTCTATTTTCTCTCCACACGTTTGTAACTGCAAAAGCGTAACGTAACCCTACCCGTGTTTCTGCACTTCAGATATCGGCATGGCGAAGTCGAGGTTCGTTGCCGGTTCTCATCGACGTCACTGCTTCCATCGTCGAAATTCAGCACAAGGATCCCTGTTTTAGGTAATCGTAATAACAACTCCTTTCATTCCTTTTTTTTCAACATTTTTTTTTGCAATTTTGTTTATATTTAGAAGAAAGTTCATGTTAAGTATTGTTTGAAACATTGAAACAATTTGGTTTGATGTAGACAGGATCAATCCAATGATGATGCTTCTCTTTCGGAGGAGATGCTCGCTATGCTCTATTGCATGGCAATCGTGAGGTCTGATCACCTTTTTTTTTTCTTCTTCTTATTTTTTTAATCAATTTTTTAATTTTTAATGATTTTGTTTATTCCTCTTGTTACATTTGATTGTGCTGCGTTTCTTTTTCAAGGCTTGTGAATGGTGCTGTTGAGAAAACACGGAAGAAAGAACTGGCGTCAATAGCTGTGGCAGCTGAGGCAATTGGCATTCCACGCATGCTCATTGATATTCGTCACGGTGAGACATCTTAGGCTCATTTTGGATTAGCTTCTAGTTCACGAGAGATTATCAATTGGAATAAGTTTATGATTCATCACTTACGAATAAGTTCTTATATAGGTGTTCATAGAGAACTAGAGAAGTTATATGAGAGATTCTGAATTTTTTTTGGATGAGAAGCTATTTTGTGAAAAACTCATAGTTATTGCAAGATTCTTTTAATGTTTCTTTTTTCTAAAGTTCTTGTGGAGAAGTTTTTCCAAACTAGCTCTTAGTCTATATCTCTTGTTTTTTCTTGTGTTGTTTGAATTGTACTAATTGCGGTCACGATCTTTGTAGTGATGAAAGAACTTAAAATATTCTCTTGTTTAATTTTGTTAAACCTTGGCTTTTTGTTTTACTTATTGCTGCTATTGCAGAGGGATCGCATCGCGAGCTTCCATCGCTCAAGGTTGTTCGTAGTGCCTCCATTAAGGTATGTCTCATTTTGGTCAGTTTAATCATCTGTCTTGACTATCATGTTTTTCTAGTAATGGTATAATAGACGGACTGAGTACACATGTGTTGGTCACAAAAGTCTATGCTATTTTTAGTACAGAGAGAATTATTATTTTCTTTGCGTGATAACTGTGTAGCTACTTTTGTAGATTTATTTTTCCTCTCCTATATCAATTTCATTTATATTTCATGGTTTAGCTACTTGGCATTGTGATGTTACAATTCTAATGACAGTCAACATCGTTAATTATTATTATATAAATAGTACTCTGAACTCATTTCATATCATGGGACCTTGGTAACATCTGCTTTTTTTAGACTTCAAAAGATTGTAATTAGGAAACTAGGTAATAGATTTATCATTTTTGAGCTTGACTGGTTTGAAAGAGGCATTTTGAACCTAGCTTGTGAATCGAAGTTACCATCCTTTAGAACACTGCATAAGGCTTTTTAGTTTAACTCTTTTTATTAGGGGAAGGAATGGGAGAGTATCTATAGTTCTTAATAGATCCATGATGTTATAATAGAATAATTTTTCTCTTACTTTTTTTAGGTAAGACTGTGAACCTTGAACAACAGAATTTCTTTTATTGGAGTAATTTGATCGATCATGCACTTTCATTGACAATAACACGCACAGGAATTAGGAAATTCGTGCAAATGGTGTTAGATGATTTATACATAATACAAATACTCAATACTAATAAAACTTCAGTTTGTTGTTAACATCAAACTGAAAAGAAAAATAAAAAAAATACTGGATTTCTTTTATGAATTTACCTATTTGAATATAGACAGTTTCTTCCCAAGATCTTAGTATATGCAGTCATTCCTTTCGTGCTGGGTATTTTTACCCCACTGCCGTAAACTCATCTAATGTTTTGCTCATAATGTCAGGCACTTGATTGGTTAAAATCTTATTATTGGGAACCTCAGAGCAAAGCCATTCCTTTTCAAGGAGAAGGCAATGCAAAAGCCAAAAAAGAAATTAAGTCTAAGATTCGTGAATTAGCTATCTGCTTGAAAGTCAGTGGGAGTCCCCAATCTAGTACTGCACTGCTCAAGGGAAAACGTGTGTAAGCTTTGTTCATTTGCATCATATTGTGATTTTAATCCATGTCTTACTCTTGTTTGTTCTTACTCAAATGCCATCCACGGTCCACCTATTCATTAAGGTCTCTGTTATGTTTTACTATCTTTTGTCATTTATGCACATGGAACTTGTGCTTATTGGACAGTATGACATTCATTTAATGTTGAACTTGAAAGCCCAATTTGAAATTTCGATGATTCATATGGAACCTGTAATCTGTGTTTATCTTGCACATTATTGGCCGCTTGGCTTAAACTTTTTCTTGATAAACTAACCAGGACAACTTCCATTCTGGTCTCCAAAATGCTGACCCGATTCCTCCCTGTCAAAATTTTAAAAATTTAAAAATTGAAGAAACATGGGGTGTCAATGTAGTTGGATTGAATTGTACTTTTTTGGTTTAATACTCTGCCCACATGTTTTATCACCCCCTCCCCCCACAAAAAAAAAATAGAAACTTTATACCAACATATATTTCTTGTAGTGGCTGCTTTCATCTTTCCCCATTTCTGGCTTTGTATGCTTACAACCGAGTGAAAATATCTGCTTTATATTTTTTATTTTTTATAAGATACATTTGGGCTATAGTCAGCTGGAGGTGGGCTATTGCTTGTATTGCCATTGTTTTGTCTACTTTAGAGTATTCTGATGTTGAATACTTTCTCTTTTAAAGGGTTTAAGCATGGTGAATTGCTTTTTGGGCGTAATAAGCTTTTTTCTCTTATGCTCGGCAAGAGTCAAACATCACAACTTGGAGGTATCATTAATATAATAAGTCCTGTTTATCTTTTTTGTTCAGGTGTGTGTGTGTGTGTGTGTAAGAGAGAAAGTATGCAGAGAGTTGGGGCAAGGCATCCTCTAAAAGAGAAGTGAATTGTGTCTAAGACCACTTAAACAATTAAAAGTGAAAGGAAAGAAAAATTGCATGTAATACCATTTTATGTGTGCATGAATAGTGCCATAGAAATAAATGGTTTAATAGAAGAAAATCTGGTCAACCAAATAAGTAAATATTGATATTTGAGAGATTCCTAATCTACAAGATATTGGATATTTTTATTTTATTCTGAACAGTAAGTTAAATTGACTAATTTGTTAGTGTATCGTCAGTTGTAATTAATGTTCTTGGTATTCATGTGCTAATAACTTGTGATGCTTTCAGGATCTAAGAAACAGACTACCAAGATCTTGAAATCTGTTCTAAAGTTATATTCCTCCTTCTCCTCAGAGATTGTGTCTGTGTTGTTGGATTATTTGTTAAAAACTCTAAGTGCCTCAGAGTTCAAAAAGAATGCAGATGATGCTTCTGATGGTCTAACCATAGAGAATGTTTTGGCTGATTGGAAGCATATCATACTCAAATTGTATAATAAGGAACCAGAATTACTTTTGAACCTCCTTAAGGAAGTTCTTGATATGATTGAGGCTCAGGATGATATGAAGTGTGAAGAAGGTAGGTAGCAATTCTTTCCTTCTATAACATCCCTTTTCATCATGTATAGTTTCTGGTTCAAGTTTAATATCTGTTTAATTGTTGTGGGGTACTTGGAGATTAATTTTCTCGTGTGCTTTTGTCTTTTAATGCATTATTTATTTACTTGTTAAATACCAGATGCTTTCAAGGCTTTTGTACTGCATTACTAATGGAAATGTTTTTCCGCCTTAACTTCTGTATGCTTAGTTTCTTCTTTTTTGTTATTATAGTGTGTTCTTTTTTTTTTTTTTTTGCAGATAACCCTAGTATTGGGATTTCACATTCGAGGGAAGAGTTTCACCAAAGTCATTATCTTTCTTCTTTGTTTGCATGGCTTGTTCGGATTCTCAATAAAGTTCCTTCTGCAACAACAAAAATGCCGAAAAGAGTTTTGCTCGAACTTCTTCGTAGATGTCTTCTAATATCACATCTTTGCAACAAGCATCTCATGGATTCAGCCCTTCATCTTGCAGAGCTGATGGATGACAGATGTTTGTCAGAGAAAGTTCAAAGGCTCTCTCTTGTTGCTTTGTCCAATCTTGACAATGCAGATGATCAAAGCTCTTTCTTGACTTCAACAAATATCTTCCAATTTGAGGAATCCATGCGTAAAGCAGCTAAAAAGTTAGAGTTAGTTAAACAACAGATAATGAAAAATAAAACAGCGGCAATGAATTGTGAGACTGTAAAATCACAAGTATGGTCTTTGGCAAAGTCATGGAACCCATGTCCGATTGGCATGTTGCCCCGTGCTGTTGGTTCATCTGGCCGTGTTCCCGTTCTGGACATTATTGATAATGAAAAACAAAACCAAGTATCAGAAATGTGTGAAAAACAAAACGAAGTATCAGAAATACAAGAGTGGAAATTGATCAGACATGGTGCCAAGCGAGATGCTGCTTTAGACCTTCAGCTACTTGATAACTCAACTGTTAAGAAGATGAGGGAGACCGAAGAATATGGTGATTTAAACAATGAATTTCCAACAGAAGGGGCTGTGGAGGCAGAGCTACTAGCCATTGAGTCTTCTGTGAGTATTTTATTTTAATTGATAATTACTGCTTAGCCCTTGTCAAGCTTGAATTATGATGTTCAGTTATTTGTACACCTTTTTTACTCAATTTAGGAAGCGGTTATGAACCTATAGGACAGGTTTTGGGACTGGCTTAAACATTTGCGCTGTTATCATAGATGAAAGAATTATTTTAATATAACAAAAAAGTAGTAAATTTTGACAATTGACCTTGCTTAATTTATATGGGGCGTTGGGCAAATTTCCTTTTAGAGCATCCACTGAATTTTGGTTTAGAAGGGAGTGCAGTTACATGTGACCCTTTGTATTTCTCTTCAATTTATAAGATCAAGAAGATATGCAATTACATGTTACACAACACAATCCTATCGTTTAATTACCTGAATCATATCCATGTTATTGAAATGGTGCATTCTTCGTTTTGTCCTTCCATTTCCATTTGTGCTGACTGCAAGTGCAATAAGTTTCACTTGGACGCAAAAGCTGTATCACGGTAGAGGAAAGTACAGCAGGGGCGACCTGAGAACACATGAGCTAAGTAGCTTAGGCACACATACTCAATATCACAAGCATATTGCTATATTTGTTGTATTGTGAACCCCCAGAGCAAGCTTCATGTGATCTCAGGACGACCCTGTAGAACCCCTCTACCTCCACATCTTCTGGAAATGTCTTTACCTAAATTGAATCATGTTGTATCAATGTAATGATTTAGTTATCTCAACTTGATTCAATAGATATATAGTCTCAAACATGGTACTTGTAGCCTTTAGATGTACTACACCCAAGTAGGCAAGTACTACTTGCTTGTCTCGGAAATGAAGTTATTTATCTTTATGTTCTTGTGAGAG
The DNA here is from genome assembly GCA_030159175.1 of Glycyrrhiza uralensis. Lineage (NCBI taxonomy): Eukaryota > Viridiplantae > Streptophyta > Magnoliopsida > Fabales > Fabaceae > Glycyrrhiza > Glycyrrhiza uralensis. Next base: position 3,006,306 of record BRZY01000006.1, read on the forward strand.
TACAACTTTGTACTACCGATTCCAACACAAATCAAAGACGCTCAAGTAGCAGTACTACAGCTTCCCGTTACCAACACGGCAATACAAATATAGTTGGATCTCTTCAAAAATAAAATAAAATAAAAAATCGGATGTGAGGATTAAAAACCGAGATTTTTTCTTTAAAGACGTTGAATTGCAAGATTTTTTCTCGAGTTTGATGAGGTGTAAATACACCTCAAACATTTGTAGTTTAGGTGCACACAAATAAATTTACCAAAGTAAGGCTTCTTATTTTAGTAAGGATAACGAGAGATCTTATCAAGGGTATTTTAATCGTGTTTTATTATAACACTAATTCTTTTTTATCAATAGCCTTTATTTTTCTCTAATCTTTTTAATTTTTTTAAAAAGATCACTCTCCAAATATGTAGCCTTGAAATGTATGTATATTTTTATTTTATTTTTATTTTAATAATTTTAAATCTTAAATATCAAAATTAAAAAACCAATAAGAATTGAAACCTAGGCATTGTAGTTATTAGTTAATTAGTTCATTTCGAACAATTGATAATCAACAGATATTAAATTTGTTTGTTTCAGATTATTTTATGACATTTAAAAAAAAACATACATTTTAGGATTTTTTTTATCTATTTGTTTGACATTTTAGAAATAATCGAAATCTAAAAGTAAATGAAAAGCTATTTTGAATAGCTTTTTTACAAATAGTCTGATTATAATAAGTATAGTAGATAAAAAAGAATATTAAAAAAGGGATTTTTAATGATCGTAAACAAATATAAATTATTTTCTTTACTTAAAAATTTCTAAATTATGTGAAAATAATCTTACAAAAGGAGCATTCTTGGTAGGAGAAAATAATAAAACTAAGAGTGTGTTTGTTTAGATTTTGGAATATTGAAATGGGAGAAAACAAAAAATGGATGCTATAATAACCACTAGTGTTAAGTTAAGATTTGTGGTAAATAAAATCAATTTTGGGATGAAGAGAATTGATTTTGAGATAAATAAAAATTTCTAGTTCTTTCATTGAATAAAATTAATTCTAAAGGTAAGTTGCACAATCTTTTTTATATTTAACATGAAAAGTGATTTTACTTAATCATTCAAACAAATACAACTTTGCTAAATTTATTTTTAAAATATCATTTCCAAACACGAATCAAAATTTTTTTTTTTGATGAATCACGAATCAATTCTTTTAAGTTACTAGTAGAATTTTGGAGAATAATGCAAGTTATTATATGTGGGAGAGAGTGAAAGGTTGGAAAAGCGTATGGAGTTGCCCTTTTCATTTACTTTTAAGTACACGACCATGTATAATGATCTGCACCGCTTGACCTGAATTGTTTGTCTTTCCTAGGTAGAAAGAAGACCATGCTCCTATCTCTTATATTTTTGTCTTTCAAGCCCTCTCCACTAACCATCACTTTTTCACCCTTTATCCCTCTAAATAACAAAGTTCTTCAGAGACTAGAGAAAAAAAAAAATGCTTGGTATGGTGACTACTGCTTTTGAGTTCTGACAATTCTTTTGTGACATTCTAAATCAAAACGTGCTTTCAATAAAAAAACAATAGTCTAAAGAAAAAATCAGCGGGATTGGGTTAGTCTCCCACAATGTGGCGAACCACGGTTCAAATCCTAACAAAAAAAAATGTCCACATTCAGTGTCTAACCGTGCCTTGAACAGAATTGTCTCCGATGAAAGAGACCCATTGGAAACAAAAGAATTGTATTTATAAAGAAAAAAAAATATGTTGTTAATTCCATCATATTTTTTGTTACCTTGTACCAACTAATTATCATCATTTCTATGTAAAAAAAGTATACTTAATATGTTAATTTTCGCATAAGAATTAATATGTGCATTAACATTGATGAAAAGAAAAGTTATTGCACGATAAAATATTTTGTATTGAATGGGACCCGCCCTCGACAGATAAAAAGAAAGAGATAGTGTGAATGAAATTGTAACCACATTGGCGAGACAATGCATGAGAGGTAATGATGCAAAAATCCAAGGATTGAAAGAAACCCATTACTCCACTTTAGGTGTAATTGATGATACACTAAAGCCTTCTCGTTATTATATCTTGCATGTGATTTTTCATCATTTGGCTGAGATGCGGTGGTGAATTTTTCATGTAATTATGAGGCACTCCTTCACAGGAACCACATATCATTCATATTACTTTATTAAGGTAGAAACATCAACTCAGAACTCCTCCACCGAGATTTAAAAATTTAAAAAAATAAAATAAAAATGACTAGTTTCACGTGGATAAAGAAGAGGGTGATTGGGTGAATTATATTAAACCATAAAAGTATAAATCACAGCCTTGATATATGTATTGATACATTAATTTTTATTTCTTTTTTCTAAGTAAAGCTATGAAGGTTGTAGCTATAGACTATTCATAAATAGTATTATAACTCAAAGTCTCTCAACTTTTGTAAACTACTGCTACTAATCTATATTATTTTAGTTCATATAAGTGTTTTTTTTCCTTCAACCAAGGAAAAAAATGGATATAACTTCATACAGTTTATTTCATCATCCAAATTAACATCTGTTTCAAAGTCAGCTTTTGTTCTGCTTATTTAAAATCTGAAAGAAAATGCAGTGATTTCAACAAAATTAGGCATATGACTTTACAAATTAATTACTAATCCTGCAAGCCACTAGGATTGAATTAGTGGTGAGTGATTTAGGTAAGTTACCGTGAGATCATAAGTTCAAATCTCATTTCCCCGTTGTACATAAAAAATTATTGATCATGCAAATAAACTTGAATAAAAATTTATTTTGAGGTAAATAAACTTCAGTTAAACTCTAGAGGTTTCCAATGCTTAAATTGATGGCAATAGGCTATGGCTATCACTTTTTTCTTTGAAAGTTTTTTTTTTAATTCCCATCCATTGAAAATACGGTTGTTAGTATTCAAAACTCTTCAAGTATCAGAGCACATTTAATAGGAACCACAATTTCTGTTCTTCAAATTTCAAAGAAGAAATCATGCAATCAACCCTCAGTATGTTAACTTTATATTAGACCACTAACTAACAAAACCATGCACTAAGCTTTCAAACCTTCCCTTTTGGTTAATTAATCCAACAATAGTTGCTTTTTGGAGGCATCTTCTCTATTTTTTTTTTTTAATTTAGTTGTCACATGCTGATCTTCACATGTTATGCATTTAGATTTGTGCTACTACATAAAAGACAAAACACACACACACTCTCTCTCTCTCTCTCTTTCACTCTAAAAAGGCATGCAGTGGGTCACATGGAGATAGAGATAGATCATGTGATGTAACATATAATTAGCCCCATTTTCTCTCTGCATATACTGCAACCTGAAAATGTTGATAATATTAACTTGGAATAGTATAGAATCTTCTCATTATTGAAACATCTAGTTGGACCTTTAGGATTCTTAGAAGTGATGCAGGGTATTTTAGAGGCTTCCTATATATACATACTTTGACCACCAAACAGTGTGCAACAAATCAAGACTCAAGAGTCAAGAGATCAGATGCTTGGATGTGTAGAAGGAGCTATAGTAAGTCATTTTCAACATATTTTTTTTTCTAAGTAAAAGTGAAAAAGAATAGAAGAGGGAGGAAAGAAAGAAAGAATTTAGAGGGATGAATGTGACCCTTCAAACAATGGAATCTAGTGCTTTCTTCTCTTATTTAGCTAGACAACTTTGATTATGTGTGCGTTTGGGTAAATAACTTAATTAAGTACTTAATTAATAAGTGTTTATCATAAAAACACTTATGTATAAACTATTTTTATAATCAAAGAGTGAATGTGATTAAACTATTTTCATATAAGTTGTAAGCTGTTTTAATAAGTTATTATGGTGAGTTTATGAAAATAAACCCAAAACAACTTATGAGTTAGTCATAAGCTATTTTCATAAGTTCTCCCAAACACTTCCATAAGTGTTTATGTCAGTAGGTAAACCCAAATAACTTTCCATAAGCCAATCTAAATGCATCCTGTGTGTGTGTGTGTGTTATGTTCACTATAGTTATGTTATGCAGTATATAAAATACTTTATTCCGTAAATGTAGACTAGAAGGAGCTACTTCTTCTATCATGACTAAGTCACGGGTGTGCTTTGAATTGTACAAAATGAATAATGGTCAGAATGTTCTACCTTGATACTAGGTACCAAGCACTTCACTATTTACAATTTTTTATTATGTAATAATAATAATAATAATAATAATAATAATAATAATAATAATAATAATAATAATATTGCTATTATATATGTTCTAGTTACACAATAAGGCAACTTTGAAGTACGTAGCTATAGTAGTGGGAGAAGATTTTAAAATGGTGGTCCTCGTGATCACAACCCAACATTAATCCCCACAAAAAAATCCCCATAAAAGAAGAAAAAAGTATTTCTTCATGGCTGGAAAAAAGAAAATTACAACCACATATAATTCTTGAATAGTGTTTGATCTTTTCTGACTTCTGAGACAACTTTTCTAATTAATCTGGAAATCAAAAAGTCATGATTTGGGTGATCTAAGAAAGTTTCTATCCCATCAATCCTTGTTCCTTGATTCTTTATTAGCATAAGATTGTTGTTGATGATAAGTAAATTAACAAAGAACATTTATCTTGAGTGATCACTTATGTGTAAATGATAATCTTGAATTCTTGATTGATATGATGGTTTGGCTATGAAAATTGGAAAACAAAGAATAATGTGGAGTTATATGTTTCCCACTAATGTGAAAATATAGTTAATAAAAAAAAGGCCTTGCTTTCAATAATTCCTTCTGGGGTTCCAGTTTCAAATATCAAATGCATTCATTCATTATGGATGGAGATTTTACATGACAATATGAAGCAAACCAGGGCCAACTAACATATTGATTCTCTGTTACACTCACCAAAAAGTTTGAGAAGTTGAGGTATTATCTCCTTTCATAATGGAGAAAACAAATATTAAATCAGGCTCTGGTTCTAGTTTCCAGGCAAAGAAAGACAAGGGTGGAGGGACCAACAATTTGAACAAATTCTGACAAAAGTAAATATTTATTTGGAGGACTATTGCAACCTTCCATGTATTAGTTCCACACAATTAACAATAGCTGTGTCTTAATTACAGGAAGAAATAATTCAAAATACTATCTTTTAAATTAGTTATTTATTACTCTACAAAGTTGCAGAAGACATGAAATGTTTGTATTGTAAATAAAAAGTTAGCTGTATTATGCAGTCTTTACATTTTTATCTTAACTTCAAACAAAAATTAAATGATTTAGCCACCCCATTTCAGATTTGAAGCTTTTGATTAATAAATAGCCCCTCCCTTCCTCCACCTTCTCTCCAAAATAAAATAGAAAGTAGCTCATCTCTCAAGAGGCATCAACCCACCACCCAGTCCCACTGCAGCCTAGAGAAGTAGAACAATCAATATCTAATTAATAGCTCATTGGATCTTAATATAGTTTATCCTATAAAAACCTCATTGTTTTTTTACTGACATAGTCATATGCTTCTTAAAGTTAGTAAACAACAGAAATAAGAGAGAGGAACAGACAAAGAATGGTTATTATTTAAGTGATATGTCATAATTGTTTTGTTTCATAAAGTAAAATTATACTATCAGAGAGAGGGAGGGAGGGGTATTTTAAACTTGTTGGTGCATTAGTAGTGAATGAGAAGAGGAGAGTAACAAAAGCATAAGAATTTTGAAGCAGCACTCTTTGGTATTCAGTGATGGCTTTCACACTAGACAGGTGTGAAGATAATAACAACATGGTGTTCACTGTGGAGTCTCAGAAATCAGTGCCTGCTCCTTTCCTGACAAAGACATACCAGCTTGTTGATGACCCTCACACTGACCACATTGTGTCTTGGGGTGATGATGAAACTACATTTGTTGTGTGGAGGCCTCCTGAGTTTGCTAGAGATCTTCTCCCCAACTTCTTCAAGCACAACAACTTCTCAAGCTTTGTTAGGCAACTAAATACCTATGTAAGAATCCACAAATTCTAACCTCTATATATTTATGTGTTCTCTATCCTTCTTAATTGTTTTTATACTACCTAAAATGGGTATGATTAAAATTTTGAGTAAGATAAACTTTCATCTCACTTGACAAAGTTAGTCTAATCATGCTACTAACAGAGGAATTTGGAACTAGTATCTTCTTTAGTGTAAAACATTAAGGTTTCATAGTCTTTCATTTTTCTTTCACTATTTGAACCACCTAAGGTAAGGGTATGACTTCTTATATATGATTACATAGCTATATCTGGTTGCAGTTCATTATTATTGTTACAGAAGCTTCTTTATGATAGACCATGATAGTAAAACAGCATATATATATATATATAAAAAAAAAATGGTCTTTCTTGCAGGGTTTCAAGAAGGTGGTAGCTGATAGGTGGGAGTTTTCAAATGAGTACTTCAGAAAAGGAGCTAAGCATCTTTTATGTGAAATCCACAGGAGGAAAACCCCTCATCAACACTATCAACAACAAAACTACTACCATGACCAATTACCACCACAACTACTTTTTCAGCCAGATGAAAGCATGTGTTGGATTGATGATACTCCTACTCAATTACCACCATCTCCTAAACCAGGTACTCATGATATCTTAACAGCGCTTTCTGAGGACAACCAAAGACTGAGGAGAAAGAACTTGATGCTCTTATCAGAACTCACTCACATGAAGAACCTTTACAATGACATCATATACTTCATTCAAAACCATGTGAGCCCTGCATCTCCCTTTGAACAAAGAAGTAGCAACAGTGGTAGTGCTATCTTGAAGCTTGTGGAATTGGATTCATTAACACCCCAATCACCAAATGTTGTTAAGGAGGCTAATAAGAATTGTATTATGGAGAAGTATTTAAAAACTTGTAGTGAGGATTCTAATTCTAATAGTTCTGTGAAGCTCTTTGGGGTTCCTCTTTGTGGGAAAAAGAGATTGCACCCAGGTAATCTTTGATCAACAAGAATGATTATAGCAGAGGCTCGTGTTTTAGATTAATTAGACTTTAGTTACTTCTTTAGAATTTTTCATTAGTTGATATATATTAAGTTTAGAAAAATGATTCATAGACACCCAATACCCATTTAACACCCAGAGAGAGAAAGAAATAAAAGAGAGATAAGTGATAGATGTGATAGATAAATGATGTGATAGGAAGAGAGAGATAGAAACAAAAATAGGTGTTGGATGGGTGTTAAGAAAAAGTGGGTGTACATGTATCATTGTTGTTAAGTTTATGAAGAAAAAAAAAAGAAGCAGTTTTTTTGTTAATTTTGGAGTTGCAAATTATAATAGCTTGTTAACTGCTTACTTATACAATCATACATACAAAAGAAAAATAATCTGTTAAAAAATTGTTCAGGTTCAAATTACAAAATGCATATGTTAAAATTCAGTGAGATATACTATACTCCCTCCGGTCATTTTTATAAGAAACATAGTACAAAATCGTCAAAACCAATGAAGTGTATTGGAATTGGTTAATTATAATTAATGATGCTATAATTTTTCAAAAGTACCCTTTTAGAGATTGATGACTTTTGATATTATTTTTGTGGGTATCATATTAAATAAGGGCAAAGTTGGAAATAAACAATTAATATTGGTGACTCTCTTTGTTCCTTATATATAGGACCGGAGAGAGTAGTTAATAATACTAGGATGTGGACTATAGTAGCATCCCTAGTATGTAAAATTACAAGAAAAGTCACGTTACCACCTCCGGTCCCATAAGAAAATTTAAGGTTATTTTCTTAATCTAAATTATAAGAAACATAAACCTATTTTAAATGCATCAACTGTATAAAATTCCTTTTATACCCATTGGAGAGAGAATAATATGCTTGAAAATTATGAGTGATTTAATGTCACTAAATGTATAAATTATTATTTTAATAATTTATTATGAGGGATAATCTTGGAACTAACTCATTTAACTACTTTTTATTGGTCTTTGTGAATTAGGTATTTATTTCTTATATATGAGACCGGAGGTAATACTAATTAATTATGTCAGCTAATCACACTTTCACTTAGCTTAGGCCTTAGGGTTTGACGAGTGGAGGCTTGAATGGAATATCAAAAAGAAATTATACACCAAAACAGTCATTTACTGTGTCTTTGCCCCTTAATTTTATCTTGTTCAATCACGTGTCTATTTTTATTTTTATTTTTCCTTTCAAAGTTTATGTGCTTAATTTTTCTACTGTACCAACTGGAAATGCTCTATCATGCTGTGTCAATAAATCCCTTGTTGATTTTCTTTTGTCAAAGAGGTAATTGAAAGTCAACTAATTTGAGTCAAATTGGATAAAGGGTCTGTTTGGATTGGCTTATGCAAAGCTTATGAATACAGCTTATGACTGATTCATAAGCTGTTTTGGGCTTATTTTTCATAAGCTACCCAGGATAGCTTATTAAAACAGCTTATGACTTATATAAAATAAGTTTTACTATAATTTTTCTTCAATTATAAAAGTAGCTTATACAGCTTATGTTATAAGCAGTAGAGAAGCTTGTTATCCAAACAGGGACAAAATCATTTAAGAGAACAAAGCTATTTTAGTGTTTATTTTTTCCATTTACGATACTCAAACCGAAATCGTTTAAAGAAAATCAAATTTATTGTCACTTGGACTTAAAATCTATTATTTTATTATTTTGGATATTGCTCCTTCCCCTTCAAATATATATAAAATAAATGGGAGTTTCTTCTCAATATTTTTCCCCATCCATTAAATTTGAAAGGAATCTGAAAAACACTTCCACAAAGAAAGGATCCAAGGGTAAATGACAAGAAGATGACAAGTACTTCCGCCAATATTGCTGATTTCAGATTAATAAAAACGACAACCAAACTCCAAAGCAAAATCAGATGCCTTCTCTGTATCTTGGAATCTGAACAACACCAATAATCCTTTCCTCTATTCCAAACTAGTGTCTTAACCCGTGCCACGCACGCACGGGAACGAAAATCGTTTGGATGAGAAAATAGATCCTGAAAATATAGATCAAATAGACACTTCTTTTTATTGTATTAATAATAAGACTTAAATATGTTTTTAATTCTTCAAGTTTGAAAAATTGTTTTGACACCCCACATGTAGTCCAAATACGAATTAGTTCACATGACAATTTATATATATATATATAGACCTTCGTTATATAGATAAGTTCATGTAGATTAATACAATTACTATTTCAATACATTTAGAACATTTTTTTCCGATAAATTTGATTTCACTACGTCAATAAAATCACGATTTCACTATGCCAAATCAGTTGAGACAATCTTATATAAAATTTGATAGTTTAATAAGGTATTTTGATAAATTATATTAAATTTAAAATTTAAAAAAGCACACTGTATATTATCTACTATATATAAATTCACATACCCAACTATTATTAATCGAATAACCGCGAAATTAAAAAAAAACACAATTGGGACCAGGTGTGTCTATTGCTGAATTTAAGTCACGTTATATCTATTTTATATCAAGTCGATTTTACTATCTGAATAAGACTTTCATTCATCTAATGTATGAATACATTCTTTGTGTAAATACTAATTTTTAGAATAAATATAATTTAAAATCGATAAATAATAAATACTTAATTAAATAGCAATAAAAATTCATTTATTTAAAAATTCGTAGTTAATTGTACAATTTAAAAATACAACCTATTTATTTAAATATTAACATTCTGTTAAAAAAGTATAGTATTACTATATATTATTTTTTTAATTTTATTTTTTATTTAAAAAACCTATATTTTTTATTTTAAAATAACCCCACAATGCCTTTCCTAAAATAGAAACCCTTTTAGATGGGAGGATATTTGCCAACTGGACAGACAAGTGGCTAACAGTTGCTATATGAAGGAGACAACTTGCTAAAATTCGCTAAAAATGTGTCTTTCTCTAAATCAAAGCCTCTTTTATATTATTGTTAGATTGCATAGAGCCTTCTTGATATCGTAAAACTAGTACTTCCTCCAACTCCTCTATTTATAATCTCATCTATTTTATTAAAAAAAATAAAAATAAGAAGTTTTTATTTAAATATAATTTTTTTATTAACTCTTCTAAAATTAATTCCTTATGGGTTTCTTAAAATTTAACTCGTGTAAATTACATATGTTTATATTTGGTGTATATACTCATCTTGGATTTTTTTTTACTCTAAAAGCAAGTTTGAGGTAAAACTTGTGTAAAATTTTCAACCCAAAATAAAAGTTACAAATTCTGACTTCAACTAGAATCAATTCTGGAAAACAAAATTGTTTTTACTGCAAAATTACAAACACTTTTGTATAAAAGTCAAATCATGTTTGACTCCACAAACTTTAGTTTAACTCCTCACACTCACACTGTGTTACCAAACATGCACTAAGTTTTTTGTGGCATGCCCAGATATTGTCAAAGGCTGGTGTTGAGCTGAGTTCCTTGCGTGAGCTGCTGTTTATCACAATGGAGCTGCCTTGCTACAATCACCATGCTTGAAACACAATGATGTTAGAGGAACCCAAAAAATCTATAGAGAAATACTAATAACACAGTCTATTTGATGCATCACTCTTTGTTATTTGTTGAAATTCATGTACATATCATCACCGTTTTGAGAATAAGTCTCACTAAATAGAAAATGTGATTCATGTGAATTTTATCAAAAAATTATGATAATAAGAATGTGTTAAGAGAGAATACACTTATTATCTATTATAAAAAATTGCTAATATTTCTCAGTGTTTTTTTTTTGTCAAAATATTTCTCAGTGTTAAAATTGCCTTTCTCAGAACTCACCTTCAAGCCCAATTTCACTCCCAACCCAACCTCTATTATTACCGAGGGATTGGGCCTAATAGGCTCATTCAAAAATCGCAAGGACTATTGACCCAAAAAAAATCGCAAGACCTTTGACCAAAAAAAAAAGAATCGCAAGGACCAACCAAAAGAACCAATAATGGTCCTCCAGAATTGAATTTGACAGTTTAAGAATTCGACACGTACACAGTCCACATTCAGAGAGAGAGAGAGATAATTTTGTATGAACAATAATGGGTGGGGTAGGTGAGTTCAAAGTTGGAGGGGCGTTGATGGATGAAATGTTCAAACTTCAGGGGACAAACACCAAAAGATTGTATGCCTTAGTGGAAATATCAAAGTAACCAAAGAGGATAATGCTTAAATCATTTAATTCCTATTTCATTCATGATCAACGCGAAGAAATGCAAAAAAGAAGAGTAAACACCAATTTAGTATCCAAAATTGTAACACATCGTTAACTTAGTTTTTAAAATCATTAATATTCTAAATTAGTTTTTGAAATTAAAAATTCTTAGTTACATTAGTCCTTTTGGATCAGTAAATTTAGTCTCTGAAATTGTCTGATATGGACTAATATGATTGAAAATTTCATTTTCAAAGACTAATTTAGAATATTAATAATTTTAGAATTAAATTAACAGCGTCTTGCAACTACTGAGACTAAATTGATCATTCACTAAAAAATACTATTTATGCCATTTGCCCCATAACCTATGGAGAGGGGGAAAAAACACAGGAAAGAGATCCAAAAGCAACTTCCCCAAAAAGAGGATGTGCAGATACATGGTTAGTGTGACATTGTGAGGAATCAAATTGGCCTTTTGTCTAACCGTACGCATGCATTTTAGATAAGATTCCCAGGGTTTCACTTACAAAATGTCATGATGCTCAAATGGCAACACCACGTCCAACACAATACTTGTCCTTATATAAATGGCCATTGGCTAATGAAGTTCTGAAGCCAACATTATTATTTGTACTATCACAACCCACTCAAAAAGCCTTAGCTTTGAAGAGTATCACAAAAAATGTGAAACATATCCTATCCCAAGGGAACCACTTTTTTTTTTTGGTACTAAATTTCATTCCCTTATTGTGCCAAGTGATCGCCCATTGTTGGGGATATATTTCTCACAATGCCTTCCCTTGAGCCACGTTGCCCACTTTCACATACCAAAGCAAAAAGGTTGCTTTTTTAAGATGTCAATCAATCTTGAAGGGTCTCCTCTTTGTGCTAACTGATAGGGTGGGCTACCTTTACCTTTGTCCACCATTGAAATCCAAAGGAAAAACAAAGGCTTTTTATTCTTCAATTGTTGACCACATTCATGGAATGGCAACTACAATACATTGCTTTTTATCAAAAACAAAAATGAAGGAAACATAATAAGGTGACTAGTGTTTGACATTTTTGGAATCCCCTAAATTAACTATACTTGTTGGTCTTATAAGTACTTCAATTGGCTCTTGGTCTCGGTACTTATTGGCTCTATTGTACTCGTACTATGAAAGATATGAGATAAACTTGAACGAGTGCAATTTGTACCAACCCCTTCCATATTTGATTTAGTCCAAATTAGGTGCTAAGCACTAATATTAACACAAAATTAATCACTAGCTATTGTCGGGAAAAAAAATACATGCAAGTCAAGTCCACGAAAAGGACCGTGCAGAAAAAAAAAACTCTGCAATTGACTAGTTGGATTAAGAGCTTGTTAGACATATAATAAGTATATTTTTTTATCATTAGGAAATAAAAACAAGAAAAGAAAACAAGCTAAGAAATTCTATGTCTGGTTACACCCATAGCATCTGCGACCGCAAAAGAAGAGAGCTGAGGAGGACACTGATTCCAAATTTTTCTGGGATTATCTGTTGACGAGCCATTTTTAACCAACCAATCCGTACAACTATTGCGTTCTCTCAAGACATGCTGCAATCAAACTTCCCACAAATGAGATATACACCTTCGAATAGATAGTAACAAAGAAGCCACAATATGATGCCAATTGTGAACTCCATCCTTTATCATAGCTATAGCTATAAGTGAATTAGACTCACAAATAACGGCTCTAATAATCAAATAGATATAATAAGTATATAATCCTTTTACTTTTCTTAATAATCCTTTTAAACACTTTATCACTACATCATAAACAACTTTTTCAATACAATTTTTTCAAAGATGATATTTATAAATAACTAATAAAACATTTTTTATTATCTAAATAAGATTGTAAAGCTTTTCTTAACTAATATTTCAAACACATATTTTATATTTTAGCTTATATTTTATTAATTATAAAATAGTATTTTCATCATTTAAAATATCTTTCTTCTAATTCTAAATACTTTTAATTTATAGATCTTATTTATTTTACTTATTTTTTAAAAATGTCTATAGTACCATACACGAAATATTTTCTATTTATAAAAGACATTAATATTTCAAGAAATCAAAGTGTCTCAACTATCACTTCTGGAAGGTATTTGCAAGGGAGGAATATTCTAATATTCAAAGCTAAAAGAATTATTATTTAATAATTTGAAGAAAAAAATGTAAATAAAATTACCAAAATCCTGCATGATCTCCACTATGGACCCAAAACAAAGTAGTGAGTGATATGCTTAAAATCATAGCTATGCCTATACCTACGTCTAGTCTAGCTAAGTGCTTAATAATTATACCTTGTTTAATAAAGGGAAGTTGAGCTCTATTTGACAATGATATCGACATCGATGTCCATATCGATTTGTTGCTCTAAATAAATAACAGCCATATTTTTTTGATATATTAAATAACAACCATATTATTTGATTAATTAAAAAAACACACACACACATATTTATGTACGTCAATGCGTCCCACATCTCCCGTGTTAAATGACATAATCGATCAAAACATTAGTGTGTAAAATATGAAACAAAATCAGTTGTAATAAAATAAAAAATAAAAAATTATATATGTCACTATCCATTTATTTGAGCGTATCAGCACAATCTCTATCCTCTTATAACTACCCTCATTTGAATGACTTGGTGTTTTGTTCAGGTTCGGCTTAAGGATAAGGCGATTCAAGCATTTATTTTAGGTCCATCAATAAAATTTTATTTATTAATAGTATATATAAAACTAAAAATATTTATCTGTAGCAATCTTGACTCAATGGTTAGCACTCAATATGTCTATTTTTATGTACAAAAAGACCTCACTTTAAAATTTATTTTAAGCCTATACATATATTTAGTGGTATTGGGCCGACACTGGTTTTGTTAAGAATCATCCTGGCCTCTAATGATTTTTTTTGGCAACGGCCTATAATGATTTTAATTTTAATTTAACTATGAAATATACTTTTTGAATTTTGATTGTTGATCCTTTAAGAATATAGGAACATATTAGAGATTAAATCATCATTGAATTTGTGCAAACAATGAAACTATATATATATAATATTTAATTTAATAAATATAAATAAAAACGATGAACACTTTTTTATGTAACAATTAATGTACACTTTAATTTTACGTAACTTTATTTTTTAATATGTTTTGATATGAAAATAATTAAACCAAAAGGATAGAAAAATATGAATCCTTTTCAATTCTTAAATAATATAATATAATTTTGTTAGAGGGAAAAATAGTTTTTATCATGCAAGTTTTACTATGATTCATTTTTTTTATAATAAGAGTTTTACTATGATTCATTATGTACCCAATAATCATATGAAAATATTATACTTTTATCTCTTAAACAGAACATATTCTATTACTAAAAAATACAATAGGATCCAAATCTAGTAAAGAATGGGTCTTTTTGTGTTATCTCTTTTACCTCTGACTTCCGAGCTTTATTTTTTAAATTTAAAATATAAACAATTCAAGATATAATGGATAAGCTTTTTATAAAATGAGTCTAGCTATTTATAATCATTTGAGTTTTTTTTTTCTTTTTATAATCCAGTCCGTTGAAAGTATCTTCGTGACTCCATCAATATGATGTCTAACATACTAACACTTAAACAAAAAAAATACATAAACTAAATAAATCGATACCAAAAACAATATATATATATATATATAAAAATAAAAGTTATGATGATTTTATTTTTATTTTATAGTACATAAAATATATCTTGAAATCACAAATTGTCCGAAGCTTAAATTAATTTACAATTTTTAAAACAAGTGGTTTAATACGATTGTTGAAAGAAATCATGATGAGGCCAAGTTGTAGCTGTAGCTGTAATGTGTTAAGATGGGCGTCGTTTTCAGCATCAAGTCAAGTAGGTTGCATCACGTTTTTTTTGTAGGATTGGGAAGTGTGAGGAAGCAACACAATGCACTGGTCTCTCTCTCTGTACTGTACTCAAAGGAAAGCAAGCGGTCCATTATTATGGGATATGGTGAGGGGATGGACCACCCATACCATAAACATCTTTCCGATAAATCAAAATCACCAAACTTTGAGACTGATCGAGGTTGTGGTACTGATTGGGGGCAATTATTTAATATTCACCTATATTAAAAAGAATATAGTAGTAAGAGTAAACTATTATTTTAGTTTTTAAAAGTGTCAGACGATATTATTTTAGTTTTTGATAGATATAAAATTAAAAAAAGTCAGCAATTGTTAGCCGTTAGTCATTTTAGCCTCTAAAAGTGATTATTTATTGTCATATTGGTCCTTAAAACTAGAGGTGTCAAAATTGGCCCGATCCGTTTGACCCGTGTTTTAGGCTAGGCCGGACTCGATGATCATAGGCCCAAAAAAGACTGGGCCATTTTGGCCCGGCCCAATTGGCCCTCCGGGCTGGGTTGGGCCCCTTTTTTGGCCCATTTATAATACTTAGGCATTTTTTTCTTTGTAAAATGTTCGGGCTAGGCCCGGCCCGGTGTTTTTTAGGCCAGATTGGACTAGGGAATAAGTGGCCCATCAGAAAATGGGCTGGCCGGCCCGACCCGACCCGATTTTGCAATTTGGCCTGGTGGGCCGAGTCGGGCCGGGCGGCCCGATTTGACAGCTCTACTTAAAACTGAGTAAAAGTGATTACTTTTCTAACGATATGGACCAAAGTGACTAATAGTTGACACAGATGAGGACCTTTTTTAATTTTACATCTGGCAGGGACTAAAGTAATATAACCTGACACTCTTAGGGACTAAAATAGTAAACAACAGCTGTTTACTGTACTGATAGTAGTAATGTGAATTCAATATTTAAAAGTTTATCGAGTAAATTAAAACTGAGTTGCACAAGGAAATAAAAAAAATATTTATCAAAATATTTATAGGTATGTATTAAAGAAAATAGTAAAATTGAATTACATTTTTGTATTAAGAGAAATAAGAAAAATGTCTAACATAATAATTATAAGTAGATATTAAATTAATTTTTTTAATATATGGATAATTTTATTTTTAATTTTTAAAATATAATATTAATTTTATTTTACAGAGACTTATTTAACATAGTTTTAATATTATAGTATCGAATTCAATATTACATGGACTAAAACAAAATTAAAAAACTAAAACTAAAACAAATTTTTTTATTTTACATAGATTATAAATAACTTTTTTTTAACAAGACTAAAACTAAAAAATGTTAACTAAAAATATATTTAAATTAAAATTTTAAAATATAATTTTCGGAAAGCCATGGGAAAGTAACACAGAAATTCACGTGAATTACAAGCCCCCTGGACTGTGGAGCTGGCCAGCTATTGGTACTGGATCTGCGGTTTGCACCGTCCAATTCTCAGCCCCCGGGCACTTCTTTTTAGTGGAACAAATTTATTATAGTACAGCTATTTATAATTTATCTTATTTTAATAAATTCTCTAAAATACTGCTATAAAAAATCATACAGAATTTATGAGTCCCTTTGTTATTGATTAGTACTAATATTTAAAAAAATTTTTTTTTTAAAGAAATAATTATTTTTAATGATTTTTTATCTGTTTGTTTTAACTTTTAAAAATAATCAGAATCTATAAATAATTAAAATTTTTGATTAAAATGAAAAGCTATCTAGAGTTGCTTTTCACAATTAATCAGATTCTAACGAAGAGAGAGAAAATTAAAAAAGTGATTTTTAGGATTATTAACAAACACAAATTAAATTCTACTTTACATAAAAATCTCTAAAAAATAATCACTAAATTATTTTATATAAAAATTACTTATTTTTTAATCAATAACAAATTGGCCCTATTTCTAGTATTTGATAGTAATTCTTCAATTGTAGAAATAATTTATTTATTTATTTATAAATAGGGATTATAATAAGTATATAATTAAACTGATTAATTATATAAACATTCTTCTTCCTCGTGCTCTACACGCTGCATCTAGGAGATTGCATTCCACCAAAACAATTCAATACCCTCCTTGTGAGGAAAGGAATGGGATAATAATACAACAACTTGACGCTGGTCGCCTTGGATCGGGCTACACAATTTGTGCATACAAACACGAAAGCCATATTAATTAATTAATTAAGAAGCTTGGCTTTTGTAACACAAGTGGAATGCATATCTTTTTTTTTTTAATATATACAAATAAAATTTAGATGAGAAAAGGTACACCTTCATATAAATTCAGAGAGTGTAACAAAAAAAAATATAAATTTAGAGAACCACCAACTTAAATAAAGAAATTTAGAATTTTAAACAAAGTCACAATTAGTACAAATAGATGGTCCGACCATAGTTATAAATGTGTATCAGTGTATGAGAATTATATTAGTTTTATATTGAGTAAACAATCACTTTAGTCTCTAACAGTGTCAGGCGGTGTCACTTTTGTCTCTAATAGATGCAAATTAGTCACTTTGGTCATTGCCGTTAGAAAAGTAATCATTTTCAGGTACCAAAATGACAGCTAAATAATCACTTTCAGGGACCAAAATGACAATTAGTAATCACTTTTAAAGACTAAAATAATTAACAGCGGACAGTTGAAGTTTAATTTCGTATCTATTAGAGACTAAAGTGACACTGACTGACACTCTCAATTACCAAAATAGCTGTTTATTCGTTTTATATTTATTGATTTGTCTGCACTTCTTCATTGGGAAAGAAAGGAAAACACATCATGTGCACTAGCTCTGTTATTGGTCATTTTATTCATCTTCTGCAAGGCTACAGATGTATAGTGAGGGTGACCCATGGCGCCCAGCAAGTTATAGATAAACGAATATTGGGTTATTTGTAGTTTAGTTTATGCATAATGTTCCCCTGCTTCCCATTGGTTACCCGTAACCGTAATATCTGATGCAATATTAGAATAGAATATGACTTTCACAGAATATTTTTGTAAACCCAATATAAAAAACACAAGAATTGGATTTTACACTAATGAATTATTAATGTTACTGTGTATATATACACATATAATGCACTTTTTAGCAAAGCAAAGTATTGTTGGTGTCAAAATTCCATTGGACCACTACTCTAGATAGTACATTTCTACCATTGGATTATCATTACAAGCAATATAAACTATCCCTTTGAGTTAAAAACCATGAAGTTGGTCACTTTTTTTTTTTGCTAAGCATGAAGTTAATTGGTCACTTTGATATAGCCTTGAATTCACGAATTTAATTTAATATATAATAATCAACATTTAATTTTAAATGCACTCAATATGTATTAATTATTATAAAATACTAAGATTCCTTGTCTATGCAAATCTACTCTTGTTTCTATATAATCACGAGATTGGTTATAATTGATCAATGCACTTCATTTAAAGAGTGGATAAAAAAAATCTATTTCTATTTCTATATACTTTCTCAAAACCTAAAAGGAAATCCATTATGATGCAGTCTTACATTTTACCTTCTATATGTTATTTTTATCTCTTTGCTTTCAAAATTATTATTTTTAATTGTCACTTACAAAATCAATATAATTTTTTTTTGGTCGAAAAACCATGAGTTATTTTAATTTCGACTTTATTTTTAATAGTTAATAAATAAGTGGGAAATAAAAATTAATATAGAAAAATACTATTTTAATAAAAATTTATTTAATGAATTTTTTTATTGTAAATAAAAAGGTAAAGAGGGGATAGTTATTATTAAGATATATTGAACGTGAAATGTTCACAAGCAAATTCTGTAACAGTAGACGCGGATGCAGCGAATCAGAACTGTCGCCTCTACCCTCCAAATTTAATATTAACGAATCTTGTCCTATATACGTTGGATAACGTAGTTGGCTTTTCTTTTCTGGTCAGACATTTCCCTCCAACTTGAAAACCTTGGTGGTTGGTACAACAAAGGTTTACAAGATTTCCTAGCTAGATAGAGAGATAAAATATTAATTAACGGTAGAGATAAGCAAAAAAAAAAAATTGAATAAAAATAGTTTGAAATTCATGGCTAATTATTTATTAATTATTGTTTATTATGGGAAAAATAAAAATCCTTTGATGATTGGATGATAGAGGAATGGGGCTTGACATGGATGTGTGAGAGTAGAATTGTGTTTGACATCCACACAAAAAATCAAGCATAATCCTCAGCCTCCCATTCCTTTTTGCATAAATATAAGTAACTCTTCCTTTTCCATCCATTGTGCACCATTTGTTTGCTATTTTGCCCCACGCACACAAACAGAGAACAACAACAAAAGAAGAAGAAGAAAGAAAAAAGAAAGAGAAGAAGAATCCTGTGATTACAGCAGCAGAGGATAGGATAATAATTGAGGTGTGGTGAAGAATTTTGTTGGAGTGAAGGGGAAGGAGGAGGACCCCACCTACCCTTCACATTCATCAACCCTCTTCATCATCCAATCCCTTTTTATTCAATCTTCTGCTGTGTGTGTTTCCCTTGTTTTTATTTTATTTTATTTGTAGATCTTGAGGTATTGTTGTGTGGGCCTAATTCTGCTTCACTTTCTCCTAGCTAGATCTATTATTCTCTATTCTATTCTATTCTAGCTATACATTAATTATTCATTCCCACAAGATTTGTTCACTTATCCAAGAGATTTAGAGATTAATTCTGCACATATAATATAATTCTCTTATTATATATATATAGACTCATCTTCACCCTTTTCCTTTGCCAATATCAGATCTTGGTGCCCTCATAAGGGCTATTCCTACAGGTTCACCCTTTCATTGAATTATGCTTATGCTATAGTATAGGAGAGAGAGAGAGAGAGAGAGAGAGAGATTGAGGTATTATTGAGGTGCTGTAATAAGCAGTCCCTGGTTTCATTCATTCTTGTGGCCTAATTTAATTCTGATCTGAGCTTTGGTCTCCGGCAGGCCCACCATTGGGTTTTTTGGTGGGCTTTCGTTGAAACCAATAAAAACCCCATCTTTAAATGGTGTTTGATTGAAGGTTCCAAATTTGCTTCAGTGTTTCTCTCCAAAAGGGAAGAAGGGAGAGGAGGGTGTGTCTCAAATTGTGTCAAAATAGTGAGGTCATTTGGATTTTTTTTTCTTCCCTCTTGTTAAGCCATCGTTGGTTGTTGTTCCACAATTGACTTTTAAGGCTTTTATCACATATCAAACATCCTATTATCTGCTAATGCTACTTTACTTTGTCACTTGTGTCTCCTTCTTTCTTTTTTTGAAGCCTCTCCTCCTTCTCAAACCACTTCCTTCATGGGCAAGTGAGGTGAGGATGATCTCCCTTTTGTCTTTGAAATCCATCTTCTCCAAGTTGTTTAGGAACCGTCTTTGGCTTGGTTTTCTGTGTCAAATTCCTACAAGAATGTCTCTTGTGAGGAAGACTCTTACCTCAAAAGTAGAGAATGTTGAAGAGGAGGAGTACTCACAGGAGTTGTCGGTGTTGGACTTGCCAGAGCTTGTGTTGGAGTGCATTCTTGAGAGGCTCCCTCCTGAATCACTATGTCAAATGGCTGGGGTTTGCCGTTCCTTGAGGGAGAGGTGTGTGAGTGATCACCTATGGGAGAGGCACATGAAGCAGAAATGGGGTAGAGTTATTGGTTCGGTTGCTTATAGGGAGTGGAAATGGCATGTTGCTTCCAAGAGGAATGTTGGTGGCAGCCTCAGACATGGCAAGCAAAGTACCTTGATGAGGCTTGTGTCCCTTCGTTGGCCTTTTTCATGGATGATGAGAATGAAGGTGGACGCAGGTAACAGTGGCAAGCAAAAGAGTTATTTGCCTCCTGATTCATTCATGACTTTGTATCTTGCTCTTGATACTGGCAACTTCTGGTTTCCAGCTCAGGTCTATAACCGTGAGGTAACTAACCTAACCCCTTTTGTGTTTTCTCTATTGAAAATTTAGGGACCGTTTAATTTGAGAAAACGTTACTTTAGATTATTTACAAAATTGTTATATTGTTTTCGATATGTTGTTTTCTGCTTTTAAAGTTTTGTACAAGAAATAGTTGTTTAATTATTTTCACTGTTTTCTATACAAATATTTAAAAACAAGAAACAGATTGAAAACAATATTATAGTATTATAATTAATTAAAAGTAAAAATAGAAAATGAAAATATTAAGCGCTTTCTCAAACTAAAACGGGCCTATATTCTATCATGGTACCCTCAAAAGTGAAACAAGTTAGTTTTTGATGATATATAGAATAGGAAGGTTGTGTTTTCTCAGAAGTTACATTTTTTTGCTGCAGAATGGCCATGTTGGATTTATGCTATCATGCTATGATGCTGAGCTTAGCTATGATCCACACACTGACACTTTCCAAGCCAGGTAATTGAACATGTAATCATATGCTTCTGTATGTATGTTTCCATAGGCCATAGCAATAAAAAGGGGGAGGAATTTAGATCTGATGGCCTAATTATGTCTATTGCAGGTATCCACCACATGGAAGAAGGGCAGTTGCAATAGAGCAGGGGATCCAATGGGAGAGGCTAAGAGCACCGCCTGTCGATACTACTCCACATGATCTTCATATCTCTGACTGTCTGTATGATTTGCATCCGGCTGATCACATAGAGATTCAATGGAGGAGAAACAAAGAATTTCCTTATGGTTTGTTCCTTTATTCAACATGTTATTGTAAATTTTTACTAAATGCTTTGTCTGGTAAAAAGTTGGGTACCATATCAACAAAAGAGCTATTTCAGCAAACTTGAAACAAGAATGGCTTATAAAAATGATTACTTCTCTGATCTTTATTATGCATTTCCTTTAACATATACCCTTGTGATAAGATTCTATCTGTAGCTTGATGAGATGCACCTTTATGGCAGGTTGGTGGTATGGTGTTGTAGGCCATTTGGATTCATGCAATGGGAATGAAAATTACTGCCGTTGTCATAGTAGTGGTGAGTTAATGCATTTTCCTTTTGATTGAATGTATTTATCATTCATTATCTTTTCTTGGCTATAGTTTCCATCATTCCATTTAACCCTTGTTCTGATCCTCCTTTCGATTTGAACTATGTTTTGGTTTAAATTTTCTAGTGGGGTCAATGCAAGGATATGATTTAGGGATTGGTTAAAAAAATGATCGTAGGATTCAGATGAATTCTGTTTTCTCAGATTCAACTGAATAGAGTATATAGAAATGCCCAAAAAAATGGAGAGAGAAAAGACAATGCTCAGGAAGTATAAGACAACGGAATTGAGTGAAGGTTAAAGTCTGATGTTTTATGGATTAACTACTCTAGTTATGCTTTGTACCATTATTATGTCTTTCATTGTGGAGGTTGCAAAGTGAAAAAAAAAATGACATAAATGTAAAGTTCATTTTAACAGACAAGACCACAATTTGGGCTAGGTTCCTTTCCTGATGATAATATATCAAAACTTGGACCACTAGCTATGCTATGAGATTGGTCCCCTAGACATATCATGGTCCGGATGTCATGATTCCACCAACATGTTGATAACTCTTGTCTCAGTGGATACATTTATGGCCTACTATATGTTAAAGAAAAAAATCTTCAGTTCCTCTAATAGGTTCGATTTTCTTTTTTGCCATGTAATGTGGGGATACCATAGTCATTATAAGCTTCCAAAGTCTAGCCCACTTTTTTTGACATTGGTTGTTAATGACATAATTTTTCCCTGGTATCTTCCCAAAAGGAAAATTCTCTATTACCATATTCCTTCATCACTGTGTAAGCATGACAACAGAGTTTTTACACAAACTCACATGTTCCTATCAATTTTTATCAAGTTTTTAAAAGTTCTTCAAATTGGTCTTCTATTTTCTTCCCCTAGGGATATACTCAATTTTCTATGGACATGCAGATGTACCATCAAAAGCTTTCACATCAATATTGAAAAAAGGCTTAAATATGTTTTTAGTCCCTCATATTTGGCTTAAGTTCATTTTTGGTCCCTCAAATACCAAAAATATTATTTTAGTCCCTAATCTTTTGAAAATCAGTCACTTTTAGTCTCTGGGGCCATTTTTTAAATTTATACTTTGACCCCTCTTAAAGCCTGATGTTCACTTTAACCCGTTTTTCCGTTCTCCTCCCCCTCCACTGATGCACCGCGGCCCCCCATCCCCGCGCGGCCAAGGGAGGAGCTCCGCGTGGACAAGGGAGGTTGCGCACAATGGCGGGAAGGGAGGGGACCACCGTGATCGCACAAGGAGGAGAACGAGAGAGAGGCCACATCTCATGGCGGCTTCGAGGGAGGACATTGGAACTACTCCTAGCAGGGATGGGGGTCGCGAAGCAACAGTGGAGGGGGAGGAGAATGGAAAAACAGGTTAAGGTGAACATCAGACTTTAGGAGGAGTCAAAGTATAAATTTAAAAAATACTTTTCAAATTTAAAATATGGCCCCAGGGACCAAAAGTGACTGATTTTCAAAAGATTAGGGACTAAAATAATATTCTTAGTATTTGAGGGACCAAAAACAAACTTAAGCCAAATATGAGGGACTAAAAACATATTTAAGCCTTGAAAAAATTACAAATGCTGCCAACATGAAAAATGAACAGCTTAATTATTTTTTATTATCATGGCATTAGCCTTTGTTATTTTCTTAGGATTTTAACATAGTTTATTTGACATTGTATTATGTGTTGTTGATTGCAGACACAGTGGTGCTAGAGTTCAATCAGTACACTCCCGATTCGCGATGGAGGAGGACAACTATCAGGAGGAAAGATCACCGGGAGGAGGGAAACGAGGCTGACGGATTTTATGGGGGAATTAGAAAGATTAAGAGTGAGAAGGAGATTTCAGTTTGGAAAAGCCTTTGGCCTTCTGAAGTCTTGGACTAATCAATCAGATCATCAAATTTTCCACGTAGCATTATCTCAAGACTAGTATTCTTATTTAGCAGATTCTTCTGCATTAGAGAAAAAGGGGGTTATCGGATTCTCATTCAGCCAAATGAGCATTGAGTCTGATCCTATTTGCTTTTCCCCTTTTCATTATCATATTTTTTTTTCATGGAAAAGTTTAGGCTTGTTCATGTGATCCCAATCAATGTAAATTACTTACGCACTGATGGAGAAGAATATTCATTCCACAATATATAGAATGATTAGAATCTCTCTGATATTCTCATATTAGCAAGCTTTGAGATCAATCACATAGCAATACAGACATTATCTTAAGTGCAAACGGATCATTAGCAATATGCCTAAAGAGTGTTCTCTCTCCCTCTGCGCTAATTGATTTTTCTTGTTGCTATGGTTTATGATTGAAGTACATAGACTCGGTGATATGCAACACTATTGTGGATGCAGCATAGCCATCCAATCTAGCATTTTTATCTAATAAGTACTAGTCTTACCTAATCTTACTATTCAGTGTTTTGTTTTCCCTAAAATTTGAATGTGCATTTAAGAACTCTCCTTTGGTGCAAGAAGAAAAAAAGGGCTTTAAAAGGGAGGGTGGGAGATGGAGATTGTTGGGGAAATTGATCTGCCAATTCACGTGGAGAATTTCTGGACAACAGTATATATTTCAACAAACCAATGTCTTAAACATTGCCATCACAAGTTTCCCACCACAAAGGATAAAATATAGGCAGCAACACTGTTTACACACATGAAATGAATCTAAAATTGCAATGTTCATCATTCATTTCAGCTATCTTCTACATTATACCTAGATGGGGTGTGACTTGATCACTTCACTTTCCCTCCTCCCTCATAACCCAAGCAGAGAAAAAGTTTTGGCAATGGCCTGTCTGTGAAATGCCAATCTCATTTTGGTCAACTCACCTGTTGTTGTTTCATCTTTATTCCATTGTGTTGATGATGTCACAGATTTCATGTCATGTTTCCTCAGCAATGTTGGCTTCCCCAGTGCTTCTTTTGAATCTTCTAATAACTTGTGTTGAACACTGGCTTTATCCTTGTTTGCATTCCCAAAGAGAAATCTCTTTATTTTTTCTCTCTTCTTACTCCTTGTCCAAAAACCACCACCTCTTTGGCCCTCATCTCTCTTTGTCTCTGCAGCAACTTTGGAAACTGAGGTCCTCTTGGGCTCAAAGTTTGTGTCATTGACCAACCCTTTGGGCTCAGATAGCATGTTAATTTTTCCTGATGCTTGCTTCAGTTTGGGCTCAGATGCTTGCTTCAATGGCTCTTTCTGAAGCTCACATATCAGCTGAGCTGGGTCACAACAATGTGACTCAGGTTGATGTGAGTGTGATAGTCCCACATGTTTGTCAGACCTGTTATTGAGAGAGAAAAAAACTCAAGTCCTATATCGACTTGAGATAAGGCCTAAATAGAGTATAAAGCATAGGCAATGCTCACGAGTGGTATACCTGTTGAAGCTCCTGAGTGGAGAAAGAGATCTACTCCTTCTGAGACCATGGTTACCCTTTGGTTTCCCTCTCTTCTCTTCTCTGACCTTCTCCAAAGCTACCATGAATGGATCAAAGCCATCATTCCACAAACTATGCCGCGAAAATGGAAGCCTAAACACTGATCCTGGGGACCTAGGAGATGTCACTGTTGAGCTTTGAGTACTCAAATTGTTGCCATCTCCTTTCTGAAGTAGCCTTGGAGGAAGTTTGAGAGGTGGTATCAATGGAAGTACTCTACCATCACAGAATAGCTCATCAGCAAATGCCATAGTTGGGAGCAATGAATCCCCACAAAGCCTTTGCTGCTCCTGCTGCTCTTGCTTGTGATCAAATGGTTTCACTTTCACATCTTTTTGGTTTGTCTCAGTGCCTCCCAATTCACTATGATTGAAACGGCGACTCGTTTCAAATTCAAACTCATTGAAATTGGAGTTTACATCTTCAGCTTCATACCCTCTTGGTGTTGAAGGGCCTGTTTGAAAACCAGTGTGTTCTCTTAACTTGAGTCTGCTAGGACTAGTTGGTGCACTGTAGAAACAGAACATCTCTTTGCTGCAGCTACTTGCACTACTCATGGAGCCAGACTCATTGGAAAAAGAGAAATCCATCATGTGTTGACACAAAAAAAAACCTTGAGCTTATTATAAGGCAATGAATAATAGAAGGGGAGGCAAAGATTTGTAAAGGACAAAACAATGATAGGAGGAGCTTGGAAAACAAAATAGAACAGCTTGAGAGTAAATAAAGGGATGGATATATGGATTATATATGTGAGGAGCTTTGTTATCATCCCTCAAAGTAATCTTCAAAGATTTAATGCGTCACTTTTGGAGGAGTTATATTCTGGTGCTGTGTCCCTTTCTATGTTGGCCTTATCAATGATGCATTTCATAAATGTTCAAGGGAAGTTAATGTTTATGCTAAGCAACTTAATTCATGGTGTTTTGCTGATTTTAAGTGACCCTGTTGTTGTCTTCTTATGATTTCTTAATAAGTGATTTGCATAACGTACCAAGCATTATAGTTTATTATCTTGTGATACTCTCTCCCTTGTATTTTTTTGGTTACAACTCTCTCCCTTGTATTGTAGGTATCTTACAACATACCAATAATCGATCACAATCAGAAATTCAGCATCCCAACATGATTACTTTGAGTCATGGAGAGAAACTATAGTGTCCAATAATAAAAATTTGAGTAAACAAATCTTTAGTCTAATAATGTATGGGTCACGCTTCATGTCCGTGACATACCTATATTGCCAGTGTCACATGAGAAAATTAAGTTGTTGCCCTTTCACCATCCTTAGGAGTCTTGGCTCTTGAGTAGGCGCATATTCATATAAATTCATGGTAATTCTAGTGTTAAAAAAAGGAATTGTACAAATGTCTGTTGGTTCAAGTGGTAAGAAATTTGGTTTCCTTTAAATAAGGTCTCAGGCTGGAGAATTGGAATTAGGAGAACTTTAACCCTTATATGGATGGGTCCACTGGCTTGACTCCGATTAAACCGAGCTTCTATACCAAAAAAAAAATTGTAGTGCTATCAAGACCATAACAGTCACAGGCGCTTGATTAGGTGTACATAGTATTTCAAATTTATATGGCATAATGTAATTTCATATAAATTGCCCCTTAGACATAAGATAAAATTGCAGGACGCAAATTCATATATATGCATCAAATTCTATATTATTTTTTTACCAAAAATAAATTCTATATTATTTATCAGAAGGATAAGAAGAATTTAAGAGACTAACTAGCTAGTTAATTATCAGAATGATAAGAAGAATTTAAGAGACTAACTAGCTTGTTAAAATATTTTATTAATGTGGCTTACGCATTAATTTGTTAGAGTAGGAGTACGTCAAAAAAAAAATTGTTACAGTAGGAGACAATTTAAGTAGTAGTTCAAACTTTTGTCCTTTATTTTTTCCGTGAATAGTTAAAACTTTTGTCTAATTACAACTTTCAAATAATGTGATAGATATATTTGGTTTATGTGATAGATATAATACAGACTCTGTTTGGTAAAAAAATAACAGATAACAAATAAACTAGTTTATAATGGATAAACATAGCGGTGAAACCGAAGGATAAAATAGCTATGGCTTGGTTATTCGTAAAACAATATCCATTCTGAAAAGATCTTCATAAAGATCGAAATAATAAAAAAAAACTGACACGTATTCATTATTTATCCAACATTTGTAATATAAATTGGCACACATTTTTATTTAATAGAGAATTATCTAATAGAGAATATAGGAATTCCAAATTGTAAGGTTGTAAATATTACGAAGAACACGAGAAACATCCGACCTTAGAACATTTCTAATGGAATGTTTATTAAACATTTCATTAAATAAGCATAAATCCTTATTAAGAACTATACATCGAAGAGTATTTCTTTGGGTGTTTATTAAGTATAGGTATTTAGTTAAGTATTTTTTCTAAGTACTCATCTATTAAATACATAGTGAGTCATGGCTTGTTTTATAGATAAAAAAAGTTCAATTAAAAATTTAAAAAGTTGTTATTGGTTAAATGTAATGATGTGAGATATTGGTAGGGTAGAATGTTTATGAAATGCTTAAATTCAAAATGACAAAAATAGATGATGTATACTAATGAGATCCACTTAAGCACTTTAAAATGAGATATTCATTGTGAATGCTCTTAGCAACTATTTATAGATAAATTGATTCCCAGCTTCTGTCAAGAAGAAGAAAAAAAAAGTTGATTCCAAGCTCGGCATTCACGTCTTGCATTTTAAAGCATAATTATTGCTAATGTTTTCTTTATTTTAATGGATTCACATTCTAATCGTTGAGTGAAATCTTACATATTACTATATTTCATTATTCCATTTTAAGAATTCTTTCACAAATGCAATTTTAAGTTTTACATACCAAATACTATATTTAATTTAATATGCACTTATTAACATAATATCCATCTTATGTTATGAATTTCCCGGTTTGATTCCCATTTGCGGATTTATTTATGTCTGGGCTAATCTTTTTGGTTTATTTTACAATCATGCAACTTTGTTTTACATTTGCTATTGGGAGAAGACTCATAACTCAATTTTGATTTTTCATAATTATTCTAAGCTGAAAAATGAAGTTGAAAAAAAAATTAATACTTTGAATTTTATTTATTTCAAATCACAGCAAAACAAATCGTGAGTTTTTCACAAAAGTTTCATTTTACTGTTTGATAAAATATATTTCATTATTTCTGGGATACCATAATGATGTAATTACTTGACCAAAATTGTATATCCTCCATTTTGTTCTTTCCATTTCAATAAATCTATTATTTTAACAAATAATGTGAAAAATAAGTAACAATGCATTGTATAAAAATTAATTATGACGAAATTCTATTGTAGATTGAAATCTTACATATTATTATATTCCACTTTAAGATTTTTTCCACAAATGTAATTTTAAGTTTTGTACGCGAAATATTATATCCCATTTAATCTGCACCTGTTCACATCACATCCGCCATACCACACTTGGAAAATTCAAAAATTGAGTTTCTGGGTTCGATTCCCTGCTGCGGAATTTTTTATGCTTTGCATTAATTTTTTTTTAATTTTTTTACAAGTCGACATATGTGCTTTACATTTGCTATGGGTGAGGAATCATAACTTAATTTTTGTTTTTAATAAATATTGGAAGTTAAGAATTGAAGTCGAAATAAAAGTATAATTTATCCTTTGAATTTTGTTTATTTGAAATTTGAAATTGTAACTAAACAACTCGTGAATTTTTCACATATATTTCATTTTTTTGCTGTATAAAATTTATTACATTATTTCTTAGATGGCGTAATTACTCGACTAAAATTTTAGTGTCTCATGAAATCCCCTATTTTGTTGTTTCTTTTTTAATAAATTGAATATTTTAACAAAAACGTGAAAAATAAGTAATAATGCACTGTATGGAACTTAATTATGATTAGATTCTACTCGAAGAGTGAAACCTTATATATTACTTTATTCCAACTTAAGAATTTTCCACAAATGTAATTTTAACTTTTGCAGGCGACATACTATATCGAATTTAATTTGCACCATTAAGCACGTCATCCGCAGTAGCACAGTTGAAAAATTTGAATTATGAATTTTCGGGTTCGATTCCCGGCTGTGGATTTATTTATGCCTGGGCTAATTTTTTTGATTTATTTTACAAGCCTACAACTTTGTTTTACGTTTGCTATTGGGCGAAGACTCAACTCAATTTTGGTTTTTCATAATTATTCTAAGTTGAAAAAAGCAATTTATCCTTCGAATTTTATTTACTTCAAATCCCAGCAAAACAAATCGTGAGTTTTTCGCATAAGTTTCATTTTACTACTTGATAAAATGTATTTCCTTATTTCTGGAATATCGTAACGATGTAATTACTTGACCATAATTGTAGCGTCTGAAAATATCCTCCATTTTGTTCATTCAATTTCAATAAATTTGTTATTTTAACAAATAACGTGAAAAATAAGTAACAATACATTGTATGAAAATTAATTATGACGAAATTCTATTGTAGATTGAAATCTTACATATTATTATATTCCACTTTAAGAATTTTTCCACAAATGTAATTTTAAGTTTTGTAGGCGAAATATTATATTCAATTTAATCTGCACCTGTTCACATCACATCCACCATACTACACTTGGAAAATTCAAAAATTGAGTTTCCGGGTTCGATTCCTTGCTGCGAAATTTTTTATGCTTTGCATTAATTTTTTTTTAATTTTTTTACAAGCCGGCATATGTGTTTTACATTTGCTATGGATGAGGAATCATAACTTAATTTTTGTTATTATTAAATATTGGAAGTTAAGAATTGAAGTTGAAATAAAAGTATAATTTATCCTTTGAATTTTGTTTATTTGAAATTGTAACTAAACAACTCGTGAATTTTTCATATATATTTCATTTTTTTGCTGTATAAAATTTATTACATTATTTCTTGGATGTCGTAATTACTCGACCAAAATTTTAGTGTCTCATGAAATCCCCTATTTTGTTCTTTCTTTTTTAATAAATTGAATATTTTAACAAAAACGTGAAAAATAAGTAATAATGCGTTGTACGGAACTTAATTATGATTAGATTCTACTCGTAGAGTGAAACCTGATATATTACTTTATTCCAACTTGAGAATTTTCCACAAATGTAATTTTAACTTTTGCAGGCGACATACAATATCGAATTTAATTTGCACCATTAAGCACGTCATCCGTAGTAGCACACTTGGAAATTTTGAATTATGAATTTTCGGGTTCGATTCCTGGCTGCGGATTTAATTATGCGTGGGCTAATTTTTTTGATTTATTTTACAAGCCTACGACTTTGCTTTACGTTTGCTATTGGGCGAAGACTCATAACTCAATTTTGGTTTTTCATAATTATTCTAAGTTGAAAAATAAAGTTGAAAAAAGCAATTTATCCTTCGAATTTTATTTACTTCAAAACCCAGCAAAACAAATCGTGAGTTTTTTGCATAAGTTTCATTCTACTGCTTGATAAAATGTATTTCATTATTTCTGGGATATCATAACGATGTTATTACTTGACCAAAATTGTAGTGCCTCAAGATATCCTCCATTTTGTTCTTTCCATTTCAATAAATCTATTATTTTAACAAATAATGTGAAAAATAAGTAACAATGCATTGTATAAAAATTAATTATGACGAAATTCTATTGTAGATTGAAATCTTACATATTATTATATTCCACTTTAAGAATTTTTCCACAAATGTAATTTTAAGTTTTGTACGCGAAATATTATATCCCATTTAATCTGCACCTGTTCACATCACATCCGCCGTACCACACTTGGAAAATTCAAAAATTGAGTTTCTGGGTTCGATTCCCTGCTGCGGAATTTTTTATGCTTTGCATTAATTTTTTTTTAATTTTTTTACAAGTCGACATATGTGCTTTACATTTGCTATGGGTGAGGAATCATAACTTAATTTTTGTTTTTAATAAATATTGGAAGTTAAGAATTGAAGTCGAAATAAAAGTATAATTTATCCTTTGAATTTTGTTTATTTGAAATTTGAAATTGTAACTAAACAACTCGTGAATTTTTCACATATATTTCATTTTTTTGCTGTATAAAATTTATTACATTATTTCTTAGATGTCGTAATTACTCGACTAAAATTTTAGTGTCTCATGAAATCCCCTATTTTGTTGTTTCTTTTTTAATAAATTGAATATTTTAACAAAAACGTGAAAAATAAGTAATAATGCACTGTACGGAACTTAATTATGATTAGATTCTACTCGTAGAGTGAAACCTTATATATTACTTTATTCCAACTTAAGAATTTTCCACAAATGTAATTTTAACTTTTGCAGGCGACATACTATATCGAATTTAATTTGCACCATTAAGCACGTCATCCGCAGTAGCACAGTTGAAAAATTTGAATTATGAATTTTCGGGTTCGATTCCCGGCTGTGGATTTATTTATGCATGGGCTAATTTTTTTGATTTATTTTACAAGCCTACAACTTTGTTTTACGTTTGCTATTGGGCGAAGACTCAACTCAATTTTGGTTTTTCATAATTATTCTAAGTTGAAAAAAGCAATTTATCCTTCGAATTTTATTTACTTCAAATCCCAGCAAAACAAATCGTGAGTTTTTCGCATAAGTTTCATTTTACTACTTGATAAAATGTATTTCCTTATTTCTGGAATATCGTAACGATGTAATTACTTGACCATAATTGTAGCGTCTGAAAATATCCTCCATTTTGTTCATTCGATTTCAATAAATTTGTTATTTTAACAAATAACGTGAAAAATAAGTAACAATACATTGTATGAAAATTAATTATGACGAAATTCTATTGTAGATTGAAATCTTACATATTATTATATTCCACTTTAAGAATTTTTCCACAAATGTAATTTTAAGTTTTGTAGGCGAAATATTATATCCAATTTAATCTGCACCTGTTCACATCACATCCACCATACTACACTTGGAAAATTCAAAAATTGAGTTTCCGGGTTCGATTCCTTGCTGCGAAATTTTTTATGCTTTGCATTAATTTTTTTTTAATTTTTTTACAAGCCGGCATATGTGTTTTACATTTGCTATGGATGCGGAATCATAACTTAATTTTTGTTTTTATTAAATATTGGAAGTTAAGAATTGAAGTTGAAATAAAAGTATAATTTATCCTTTGAATTTTGTTTATTTGAAATTGTAACTAAACAACTCGTGAATTTTTCATATATATTTCATTTTTTTGCTGTATAAAATTTATTACATTATTTCATGGATGTCGTAATTACTCGACCAAAATTTTAGTGTCTCATGAAATCCCCTATTTTGTTCTTTCTTTTTTAATAAATTGAATATTTTAACAAAAACGTGAAAAATAAGTAATAATGCGTTGTACGGAACTTAATTATGCTTAGATTCTACTCGTAGAGTGAAACCTGATATATTACTTTATTCCAACTTGAGAATTTTCCACAAATGTAATTTTAACTTTTGCAGGCGACATACAATATCGAATTTAATTTGCACCATTAAGCACGTCATCCGTAGTAGCACACTTGGAAATTTTG
Source organism: Glycyrrhiza uralensis (assembly GCA_030159175.1). Classification (NCBI taxonomy): domain Eukaryota; kingdom Viridiplantae; phylum Streptophyta; class Magnoliopsida; order Fabales; family Fabaceae; genus Glycyrrhiza; species Glycyrrhiza uralensis. Next base: position 3,039,541 of record BRZY01000006.1, read on the forward strand.
AATTATGAATTTTCGGGTTCGATTCCTGGCTGCGGATTTAATTATGCGTGGGCTAATTTTTTTGATTTATTTTACAAGCCTACGACTTTGCTTTACGTTTGCTATTGGGCGAAGACTCATAACTCAATTTTGGTTTTTCATAATTATTCTAAGTTGAAAAAAGCAATTTATCCTTCGAATTTTATTTACTTCAAATCCCAGCAAAACAAATCGTGAGTTTTTCGCATAAGTTTCATTTTACTACTTGATAAAATGTATTTCCTTATTTCTGGAATATCGTAACGATGTAATTACTTGACCATAATTGTAGCGTCTGAAAATATCCTCCATTTTCTTCATTCGATTTCAATAAATTTGTTATTTTAACAAATAACGTGAAAAATAAGTAACAATACATATATGAAAATTAATTATGACGAAATTCTATTGTAGATTGAAATCTTACATATTATTATATTCCACTTTAAGAATTTTTCCACAAATGTAATTTTAAGTTTTGTAGGCGAAATATTATATCCAATTTAATCTGCACCTGTTCACATCACATCCGCAGTAGCACACTTGGAAAATTCAAAAATTGAATTTCTGGGTTCGATTCCCGGCTGCGGAATTTTTTATGCTTTGCATTAATTTTTTTTATTTTTTTACAAGTCGACATATGTGCTTTACATTTGCTATGGGTGAGGAATCATAACTTAATTTTTGTTTTTAATAAAATATTGGAAGTTAAGAATTGAAGTTGAATTAAAAAAATAATTTAACCTTTGAAGTTTGTTTATTTGAAATTTGAAATTGTAACAAAACAACTCTTGTATTTTTCATATATATTTCATTTTTTTGCTTGAAAAAATGTATTACATTATTTCTTCGATGTCGTAATTACTCGACTAAGATTTTAGTGTCTCATGAAATCCCCTATTTTGTTCTTTCTTTTTTAATAAATCGAATATTGTAACAAAAATGTGAAAAATAAGTAATAATGAAATGTACGAAACTTAATTATGATTAGATTCTACTCGTAGAGTGAAATCTTATATATTACTATATTCCAACTTAAGAATTTTCCACAAATGTAATTTTAACTTTTGCAGGCGACATACTATATCGAATTTAATTTGCACCATTAAGCATGTCAACCGCAGTAGCACACTTGGAAAATTTGATTTATGAATTTTCGGGTTCGATTCTCGGCTGCTGATTTATTTATGCCAGGGCTAATTTTTTTGATTTATTTTACAAGCCTACAACTTTGCTTTACGTGTGCTATTGGGCGAAGACTCATAACTCAATTTTGGTTTTTCATAATTATTCTAAGTTGAAAAATGAAGTTGAAAAAAGCAATTTATCCTTTGAATTTTATTTATTTCAAATCCTACCAAAACAAATCGTGAATTTTTCGCATAAGTTTCATTTTACTGCTTGAAAAATGTATTTCATTATTTCTGGAATATCATAACGATGTAATTACTTGACCAAAATTGTAGCGTCTCAAAATATCCTCCATTTTGTTCTTTCGATATCAATAAATTTATTATTTTAACAAATAACATGAAAAATAAGTAACAATGCATTGTATGAAAATTAATTATGACGAAATTCTATTGTAGAGTGAAATCTTACATATTATTATATTCCACTTTAAGAATTTTTCCACAAATGTAATTTTAAGTTTTGTAGGCGAAATATTATATCCAATTTAATCTGCACCTGTTCACATCACATCCGCAGTAGCACACTTGGAAAATTCAAAAATTGAGTTTCTGGGTTCGATTCCCGGCTGCGGAATTTTTTATGCTTTGCATTAATTTTTTTTATTTTTTTTACAAGTCGACATATGTGCTTTACATTTGCTATGGGTGAGGAATCATAACTTAATTTTTGTTTTTAATAAAATATTGGAAGTTAAGAATTGAAGTTGAAATAAAAAAATAATTTAACCTTTGAAGTTTGTTTATTTGAAATTTGAAATTGTAACAAAACAACTCTTGAATTTTTCATATATATTTCATTTTTTTGCTTGAAAAAATGTATTACATTATTTCTTCGATGTCGTAATTACTCGACTAAGATTTTAGTGTCTCATGAAATCCCCTATTTTGTTCTTTCTTTTTTAATAAATCGAATATTGTAACAAAAATGTGAAAAATAAGTAATAATGAAATGTACGAAACTTAATTATGATTAGATTCTACTCGTATAGTGAAATCTTATATATTACTATATTCCAACTTAAGAATTTTCCACAAATGTAATTTTAACTTTTGCAGGCGACATACTATATCGAATTTAATTTGCACCATTAAGCATGTCAACCGCAGTAGCACACTTGGAAAATTTGAATTATGAATTTTCGGGTTCGATTCTCGGCTGCGGATTTATTTATGCCAGGGCTAATTTTTTTGATTTATTTTACAAGCCTACAACTTTGCTTTACGTGTGCTATTGGGCGAAGACTCATAACTCAATTTTGGTTTTTCATAATTATTCTAAGTTGAAAAATGAAGTTAAAAAAAGCAATTTATCCTTCGAATTTTATTTACTTCAAATCCCAGCAAAACAAATCGTGAGTTTTTCGCATAAGTTTCATTTTACTGCTTGATAAAATGTATTTCCTTATTTCTGGAATATCGTAACGATGTAATTACTTGACCAAAATTGTAGCGTCTGAAAATATCCTCCATTTTGTTCATTCGATTTCAATAAATTTGTTGTTTTAACAAATAACGGAAAAAATAAGTAACAATGCATTGTATGAAAATTAATTATGACGAAATTCTATTGTAGATTGAAATCTTACATATTATTATATTCCACTTTAAGAATTTTTCCACAATTGTAATTTTAAGTTTTGTAGGCGAAATATTATATCCATTTTAATCTGCACCTGTTCACATCACATCCGCCGTACTACACTTGGAAAATTCAAAAATTGAGTTTCCGGGTTCGATTCCATACTGCGGAATTTTTTATGCTTTGCATTAATTTTTTTTAATTTTTTTACAAGTCGACATATGTGCTTTACATTTGCTATGGGTGAGGAATCATAACTTAATTTTTGTTTTTAATAAACTAGTGTAGTGACCCGTGCAACGCACGGGATATATGACATACTTTATAAAAAATTTTGAGAAAATATATTTGAACATTAATTATAATGGATTTGAGTTTTTTTTAAATTATGTTTTTTAAATTATATAATAAGTTATAAATTATATAGTTATCTATTGAAAATAGTTGGTTAATTATTTGATTAGTTCACAACTTAAAAGTTGAATACAACGAAAAAAATAGCACAAATTATAGTTGAAGCAGTAAAATAGTTTAAATTGTTATTGTGAGTAGACACGACAAAAAACTTGAAATTGCAGTACCCACTTGATCTCGTCCCGACTTTGACGGGACAACCCATCAACTGCAATTATCTATAAATCTATATATATCATAAATTATTTTTACGTACTTGTATCAATTATACCTATCAAGTACATGTCCAATTGTCGTGCATATTCAATTAGTAAAAACTTATTTCATAATCTATTTTCTCATGTAGCACTATAAATAATTTATTTTTATTACTACCAAAATCACTCACTATCTGTAAACTATTAATTGAAACATTTATGTTTTTTATTTTATAGATAATACTGCCCAAAAAAATTCAAATTTGCTCATATAAAAAAAACTTCAATAAATTAGTTAAGTTATCATAAAGTGAAATAGAAAATTATTAAAATTATATATTAAAATTTAATTCTTTAAGTAATTCACATGTGGATTAGATTTCACGTAAAATATTTGGCACAATGTTACATGTGCAATATTTTCTTGTATACTTTAATGTAAAATATATATCCCATATGTTATGTTTTATTTATAATTTTTATATTAACCAATTTACAACTACATATTAATGTATAAAATCTCCTAATTTTCTCAAAAAAAATAACATGTCCAATAAATTAGTTAGATGATAATGTAATAATAAAGAAAAAAATATTTATTTTCATTTGTTATGTTTTGTCCAAACTATTTATTTTAATCAGTTTATTTATAGACATTAATTATTGAAAAATTTAAATTTAGTTGGACAAAAGAAAATATTTAATAAATTAAATAAGTAAAAAATGCTAAATAAGAAAGAAATAATGATTACAACGTATATCAATTAAGATGAAAGAAAATATTTTTTCTTACTATTTAAGTTTTTGAGTTATAAAAATAGTGACTATAGCAAAGATACAATGTTTTTAACTACAATTTAAATTAATTTCTACAATTAACCTATACCTTTTATGAATTTCAACATAATCCATAAGATACAATTGTATTATTTGAAAATTGAAACATTTAATATGATTCCTATCATAGAAATTTATTAAAACGGTCCCTATCAAATTTTTCAACTACGATTTTAAATTTGTTGCAGCAATTTTTTCGACATGATCTCTATATATACAATTTGCATCTTTTGAGATTTGAAAATTTTATAATTATTCCTATTATAGCGATTTTAAAATTGATCTCTATCACAAAGATATAATTTTTTTAATTTACCATTTTGAATTGATTCCTATAATAAACACTCCTTTTATGAATTTCAACTTGATCCTTATAGATACATTTTGAAGAAAACTAAAATTTAAAATTTTATAATGATTTCTGCCATAGTGATTTAGAAAACTGGTTTCTATCCTACAAATCGAATTTTTTTCTACGATTTTAACTTAATTCCTATAATAAATACACTCATTTTATAAATTTCAACATAATCCTTAGAGATGCATTTTGAATCATTTCAAACTTAATAATTATTCCTATCATAGAGATTTATAAAATCGATTCCAATCACAAAGATATAATTTCTTTCAATTACGGTTTTAAATTGATTCCTATGATAAACATGCTCATTTTTTGAATTTCAACTTAATCTCTATAAATATAATTTGTCTCATTTGTAAATTGAAAGTTTTATAATTAATTTTTTTGATACATAAATTTTATAATTATTTCTATCATAGATATTTATAAAATCTATATAATTGGTTTCAAATACTTTTACTAATGCCTAAATATTTCACAAAAACTACAATAGTATAAAAATAAAAATATATATACATTTTCAAAAAATTAAATTAATTTAAGACATTCTAAAAAATTTAAGGGCATAACATTTATATCAAACCAAAATTTTCACAGTACAAAATTTGAATTCGGGAATTAAGTAATTTACATGTATTTTTAAATTAAAACAACTAATAAACTATTACATATATTTTCTAAAATAAATATATCCTAGAAGATACAAAAAATCACAGTAATATATATAATTATTGAAATTCCATGCATAATTTCTTGAAAAATATTGAAAAAATAATAAGCAACTAATATCTTGTGACATATGATACTTCTTCTTGTTTGAGAGAGAACAATATTGTATCTGCATAGCTAATCACAAATGGAAATTGAAAATAAAAAATTTAACATTGTAAATAGATAAGCATTAATTTCAAAAAATAATCCATAAATAAAAATAAATTAATCAAAAATTAGAAGAAATATTTGTCTTAGAGGAGAAATTTGCCAAAGAGAAAAAGAACAAAAATCAAACAACATCGATAGTTTGGAGGCTATTAGAATATTAATAAACACTAAAAAATAATAAGTAAAAATGATTAACAGTAAAATAAAAAAATAGCAATATTACGAACTCACCTTAGATAAAAATTTAGTGTTGATGAATAAAGGAATACCAAGTAAAACAAAATAAACAAATAAATTTTATCAATACATGCAGATATTAGGATTTAAAATTAAAAATCCAAAAATTGAAACATATAAAAGATTAATCATGAAAAAGAAAACAATAACTAACCTTTAATCGAAAGTCTTAAGTGTTAGTAACCGCAATGGATGAGAATAATGAGAAGAAAATGTATATGAAATGAGAGAAGATTAACAAAAAAGAGAGATGATAGAAAAATCATACCAGAGAATGAAGAGGCCGAAGAAACACGAATGTTTCCAGACGCAAAATAAATAGTTAAAGATATAAGAAATACAAATATTCTCTAATAAATAGGCAATTGAAAATACTATTTTAAATTGATTGTTTCAAATGCAATCAATACAATTTTAAATAAGACACATTAAATATGAATCATGAAATCATTAATCAATAAAATCTTTTCAAATCAATTCAATCCATTTGATCCTTGAAATACTCTCAAAGCGACACTTGTAAAAATGTGTCTATAGAGGGTTTGTCTTTATATATATTATAGATATTGGAAGTTAAGAATTGAAGTCGAAATAAAAGTATAATTTATCCTTTCAATTTTGTTTATTTGAAATTTGAAATTGTAACTAAACAACTCGTGAATTTTTCATATATATTTCATTTTTTTGCTGTATAAAATTTATTACATTATTTCTTGAATGTCGTAATTACTCGACTAAAATTTTAATGTCTCATGAAATCCCCTATTTTGTTCTTTTTTTTTTAATAAATTGAATATTTTAACATAAAAGTGAAAAATAAGTAATAATGCATTGTACCAAAATTAATTATGATTAGATTCTACTCGTAGAGTGAAATCTTATATATTACTATATTCCAACTTAAGAATTTTACACAAATGTAATTTTAACTATTGCAGGCGACATACTATATCTAATTTAATTTGCACCATTAAGCATGTCAACCGCAGTAGCACACTTGGAAAATTTGAATTATGAATTTCCGGGTTCGATTCCCGGCTGTGGATTTATTTATGCCTGGGCTAATTTTTTTTATTTATTTTACAAGCCTACAACTTTGCTTTACGTTTGCTATTGGGCGAAAACTCATAACTCAATTTTGGTTTTTCATAATTATTCTAAGTTGAAAAATGAAGTTGAAAAAAGCAATTTATCCTTTGAATTTTATTTATTTCAAATCCTACCAAAACAAATCGTGAATTTTTCGCATAAGTTTCATTTTACTGCTTGAAAAATGTATTTCATTATTTCTGGAATATCATAACGATGTAATTACTTGACCAAAATTGTAGCGTCTCAAAATATCCTCCATTTTGTTCTTTCGATATCAATAAATTTATTATTTTAACATATAACATGAAAAATAAGTAACAATGCTTTGTATGAAAATTAATTATGACGAAATTCTATTGTAGAGTGAAATCTTACATATTATTATATTCCACTTTAAGAATTTTTCCACAAATGTAATTTTAAGTTTTGTAGGCGAAATATTATATCCAATTTAATCTGCACCTGTTCACATCACATCTGCAGTAGCACACTTGGAAAATTCAAAAATTGAGTTTCTGGGTTCGATTCCTGGCTGTGGAATTTTTAATGCTTTGCATTAATTTTTTTTATTTTTTTACAAGTCGACATATGTGCTTTACATTTGCTATGGGTGAGGAATCATAACTTAATTTTTGTTTTTAATAAAATATTGGAAGTTAAGAATTGAAGTTGAAATAAAAAAATAATTTAACCTTTGAAGTTTGTTTATTTGAAATTTGAAATTGTAACAAAACAACTCTTGAATTTTTCATATATATTTCATTTTTTTGCTTGAAAAAATGTATTACATTATTTCTTCGATGTCGTAATTACTCGACTAAAATTTTAGTGTCTCATGAAATCCCCTATTTTATTCTTTCTTTTTTAATAAATCGAATATTGTAACAAAAATGTGAAAAATAAGTAATAATGAAATGTACGAAACTTAATTATGATTAGATTCTACTAGTAGAGTGAAATCTTATATATTACTATATTCCAACTTAAGAATTTTCCACAAATGTAATTTTAACTTTTGCAGGCGACATACTATATCGAATTTAATTTGCACCATTAAGCATGTCAACCGCAGTAGCACACTTGGAAAATTTGAATTATGAATACTCGGGTTCGATTCCCAGCTTCGGATTTATTTATGCGTGGGCTAATTTTTTTGATTTATTTTACAAGCCTACAACTTTGCTTTACGTTTGCTATTGGGCGAAGACTCATAACTCAATTTTGGTTTTTCATAATTATTCTAAGTTGAAAAATGAAGTTGAAAAAAGCAATTTATCCTTTGAATTTTATTTACTTCAAAACCCAGCAAAACAAATCGTGAGTTTTTCGCTTAAGTTTCACTTTACTGCTTGATAAAATGTATTTCATTTTTTCTGGGATATCATAACGATGTAATTACTTGACCAAAATTGTAGTGCCTCAAGATATCCTCCATTTTGTTCTTTCCATTTCAATAAATCTACTATTTTAACAAATAACGTGAAAAATAAGTAACAATGCATTGTATGAAAATTAATTAAGACGAAATTCTATTGTAGATTGAAATCTTACATATTATTATATTCCACTTTAAGAATTTTTCCACAAATATAATTTTAAGTTTTGTAGGCGAAATATTATATCCAATTTAATCTGCACCTGTTCACATCACATCCGCCGTACCACACTTCGAAAATTCAAAAATTGAGTTTCCGGGTTCGATTCCCTGCTGCGGAATTTTTTACGCTTTGCATTAATTTTTTTTTAAATTTTTTACAAGTCGACATATGTGCTTTACATTTGCTATGGGTGAGGAATCATAACTTAATTTTTGTTTTTAATAAATATTGGAAGTTAAGAATTGAAGTCGAAATAAAAGTATAATTTATCCTTTGAATTTTGTTTATTTGAAATTTGAAATTCTAAGTAAACAACTCGTGAATTTTTCATATATATTTCATTTTTTTGCTGTATAAAATTTATTATATTATTTTTTGGATGTCGTAATTGCTCGACTAAAATTTTAATGTCTCATGAAATCCCCTATTTTGTTCTTTCTTTTTTAATAAATTGAATATTTTTACAAAAACGTGAAAAATAAGTAATAATGCATTGTAGGAACTTAATTATGATTAGATTCTACTCGTAGAGTGAAACCTTATATATTACTTTATTCCAACTTAAGAATTTTCCACAAATGTAATTTTAACTTTTGCAGGTGACATACTATATCGAATTTAATTTGCACCATTAAGCACGTCATCCGCAGTAGCACACTTGGAAAATTTGAATTATGAATTTTCAGGTTCGATTCCCGGCTGCGGATTTATTTATGCCTGGGCTAATTTTTTTGATTTATTTTACAAGCCTACAACTTTGCTTTACGTGTGCTATTGGGCGAAGACTCATAACTCAATTTTGGTTTTTCATAATTATTCTAAGTTGAAAAATGAAGTTGAAAAAACCAATTTATCCTTCGAATTTTATTTACTTCAAATCCCAGCAAAACAAATCGTGAGTTTTTCGCATAAGTTTCATTTTACTGCTTGATAAAATGTATTTCCTTATTTCTGGAATATCGTAACGATGTAATTACTTGACCAAAATTGTAGCGTCTGAAAATAACCTCCATTTTGTTCATTCGATTTCAATAAATTTGTTATTTTAACAAATAACGCGAAAAATAAGTAACAATGCATTGTATGAAAATTAATTATGACGAAATTCTATTGTAGATTGAAATCTTACATATTATTATATTTCACTTTAAGAATTTTTCCACAAATGTAATTTGAAGTTTTGTAGGCGAAATGTTATATCCAATTTAATCTGCACCTGTTCACATCACATCCGCTGTACCACACTTGGAAAATTCAAAAATTGAGTTTGTTGGTTCGATTCCATGCTGCGGAATTTTTTATGCTTTGCATTAATTTTTTTTTAATTTTTTTACAAGTCGACATATGTGCTTTACATATGCTATGGGTGAGGAATCATAACTTAATTTTTGTTTTTAATAAATATTGGAAGTTAAGAATTGAAGTCGAAATAAAAGTATAATTTATCCTTTCAATTTTGTTTATTTGAAATTTGAAATTGTAACTAAACAACTCGTGAATTTTTCATATATATTTCATTTTTTTTGCTGTATAAAATTTATTACATTATTTTTTGGATGTCGTAATTACTCGACTAAAATTTTAATGTCTCATGAAATCCCCTATTTTGTTCTTTCTTTTTTAATAAATTGAATATTTTAACATAAAAGTGAAAAATAAGTAATAATGCATTGTACCAAAATTAATTATGATTAGATTTTACTCGTAGAGTGAAATCTTATATATTACTATATTCCAACTTAAGAATTTTCCACAAATGTAATTTTAACTATTGCAGGCGACATACTATATCGAATTTAATTTGCACCATTAAGCACGTCATCCGCAGTAGCACACTTGAAAAATTTGAATTATGAATTTTCGGGTTTGATTCCCGGCTGCGGATTTATTTATGCCTGGGCTAATTTTTTTTTTTATTTTACAAGCCTACAACTTTGCTTTACGTTTGCTATTGGGCGAAAACTCATAACTCAATTTTGGTTTTTCATAATTATTGTAAGTTGAAAAATGAAGTTGAAAAAAGCAATTTATCCTTTGAATTTTATTTATTTCAAATCCTAGCAAAACAAATCGTGAAATTTTTGCATAAGTTTCATTTTACTGCTTGAAAAATGTATTTCATTATTTCTGGAATATCATAACGATGTAATTACTTGACCAAAATTGTAGCGTCTCAAAATATCCTCCATTTTGTTCTTTCGATTTCAATAAATTTATTATTTTAACAAATAACATGAAAAATAAGTAACAATGCATTGTATGAAAATTAATTATGACGAAATTCTATTGTAGAGTGAAATCTTACATATTATTATATTCCACTTTAAGAATTTTTCCACAAATGTAATTTTAAGTTTTGTAGGCGAAATATTATATCCAATTTAATCTGCACTTGTTCACATCACATCCGCAGTAGCACAGTCGGAAAATTCAAAAATTGAGTTTCTGGGTTCGATTCCTGGCTGCGGAATTTTTTATGCTTTGCATTAATTTTTTTTTATTTTTTTACAAGTCGACATATGTGCTTTACATTTGCTATGGGTGAGGAATCATAACTTAATTTTTGTTTTTAATAAAATATTGGAAGTTAAGAATTGAAGTTGAAATAAAAAAATAATTTAACCTTTGAAGTTTGTTTATTTGAAATTTGAAATTGTAACAAAACAACTCGTGAATTTTTCATATATATTTCATTTTTTTGCTTGATAAAATGTATTACATTATTTCTTCGATGTTGTAATTACTCGACTAAAATTTTAGTGTCTCATGAAATCCCCTATTTTGTTCTTTCTTTTTTAATAAATTGAATATTGTAACAAAAATGTGAACAATAAGTAATAATGAAATGTACGAAACTTAATTATGATTAGATTCTACTCGTAGAATGAAATCTTATATGTTACTATATTCCAACTTAAGAATTTTCCACATATGTAATTTTAACTTTTGCAGGCGACATACTATATCGAATTTAATCTGCACCATTAAGCATGTCATCCGCAGTAGCACACTTGGAAAATTTGAATTATGAATTTCCGGGTTCGATTCCCGGATGTGGATTTATATATGTGTGGGCTAATTTTTTTGATTTATTTTACAATCCTACAACTTTGCTTTACGTTTGCTATTGGGCGAAGATTCATAACCACGTTTACAACAAATTAAAAAGTGATTTCGAGCTTTTCGAACGTGCATCCAAACATGCACTAAGTTGGTGACCAAAAAGAAAGCATACCTGAACCTGACTCGTCTGAGCTCCCTTTTGCCACCTGGAAGAGCTCTAATGGTAATGTACACCCCAGGTTCATCCTGCTCAACCCATTCATTCATTATCCAAGTCACTTGCATTGCTGATTGATAGATCCTCAGAGCGATCAGCTTCTCTTGATGAGCTACTTCTTATAGAAGCATCCATTGAGGATATATCTGTCTTGGCAGCACTAATGGTGGAAACCTTTGGGGTTGAGTTCATACCATTTGGATCATAGTGATGATAATGCCGTGATTGCATTGACTGAATGTCAAAGGAATCCGAGGATGAGTACCCCATTGCCATTCCTGTCGGGCGGTATAAATTACGTGGCAGCCTTTCCCCCGTCAGTGGAGGTGTCACAGGTCTGTCTTCTACTGATTCACGCTTTGAGCTCTGCTTTCAATCCAGACAAAAAATGTACAAATCAAAAACAGAATAAAACAAGATCAAAACTTTCACCTCACCTCAGTCATGAATTAACATAGGAGCAATGCGACATATATTACAAAATAAATGACTAAATATACGTTATAGATTAAAATGATTTTAAATATTTAAGAGTACGAAGCACATCAAGTGAGAGAGTTTTTATTATGAGAGGATAAGAGAAGTGAATCTTAACCATAAGATCAAATTATGAATGATCAAGATTAAAATATAAAGTCATGTGACATTTTTAAGTGGTCATGTGACCACTAACTAACTTCTAATCCTAACCATCCACGAATGATTGTACAGTCCAGATTTACTCCTTTCACACTCATATATTAAGACTTCTTTCACTTGATACGCACCTTTTAAGAGTATATATATATATATATATATATATATATTCATTGTTAATCTTTTCGTATTGAGAAACTATTAATAGGCCTTGACCAAAGTGAGCATTGCTAATTGTACTACTTCCACCACCCATAAGCATCTGCATACTGAATCACAAACAGTCTACATGAATCACAAGCCTTATCCTATTAGGTGGAATCAGCTACATAGATCACTCGACATTATAGTGGTTTGTTTTGTATTATGTCTATAGTAAATCCATTGACCTCTAGACTTTCTTAATAGTCTCGCCTATAGTTTTTCTAGGTTTTCCTCTACCTCTAGCTACTGAGGTGCCTTCCATCCAGTCTACTCTTCTTACTACAGAATCGATAGGTCTCCTCCATATGTGCCTAAATCATCGATGAAGGATATAGTCGTACAGAGTCCGAAAATAAGGCATCCTCTAAGAAATGGCCAACAAAGAATACTAACAAACGGCCAAAATAGCTCTTTGGAGCTTTCCAATTCCTTCGTGTATCTAACCAAGACACCTTCATGCTAAATATTTTCTTATATAAGTCCAAATTTATTATAGAAACTAGATTATACCACGAGTTGTGGCAAAATTCAGTAAAGCAACACAAAAATTTGCTATTGACAAAGGGGTGGGGGAACAGAGTCTAAGCATTAATACCCACAAATAAGAAATACCCATAAATGAGAAAAAATTGATAAATTCATCCCCCAGGTGTGAAGCTGTGTAGACCCAATCTACAGAAAAATAAATCTTACCAATCAAGTGTCGTTCCCACCTGTGAAAGAAATTCACATCCTTGGTGTAAAATCGTCAGACCCAACCACGAAAATGAAGTCTTCCGCTACCGAACTGTTCACCATTGTGAAAAAAGTCACACCACAGGCCGACGGGCGGGAAACAGTCAGACCCATGTACGAAAATGTAGACTTCCAATCTAGAATTGTTTACAGTTGTGAAAACATTCACACTGAGGATGTGAAACTGTCAAATCCAAGTTTGAAAATGCAGACTTCTAATCCGAGTTGTTCACTTGTGTGAAAAAATGCCCACTGATGGTGTGAAACCGTGAGACCCAAGTACGAAGTGCAGACTTCCAATCCATAGTTGTTCACAGTTGTAAAAAAATTCACACTCCGAGTGTGAAATCGTTAGCTCCAAGAACGAAACTGTTGACTTCCAATCCAGAGTAATTCACACCTAAGAAAAAAATTCACACCCAGGGTGTCAGAAATAACCAAGAAAATGTAAACTTCCAATCCAGAGCCATTTACACCTGTCAAACGATACACACCGATGGTGATATTGCTTCTGGTTTTAGCTAGCACACTAAATTGGCTAGTCCAGATTGCTTTGATAAAGATTTACCATTTCTGTGTACTTCAATCCCTCTCTCTATCGGATGAGAATCGCAAATGTTGGTTTAACACCTTAAGAGAAATAAAAATAGAAGAGAAAAATTAAAGTGATAAATGTAATAAATAAATGATAAAAAAAAGACAGAAGCGAGTACAAAGCTAGTGCAACAAACCGCGGAGAAAATTTTTAGATCGAATCCGAATTTGAAAGTTGATAAATCTTTGGAGATGGCTATGCATGGCAAATGGAGGATTGTATGGTTGTATCACATAAAAAAGCACGATCCAATCATTAATAAGAATTCTGCTGAAATGGAAAAAGTGGGTCAAAAAACAAACAAAAAAAAATTGTTCTAGCGAACCCCATGGAAGGAAGAATCGTGGGAACAATGACAAATTTTACCGTACATGAGCCAGATACGTCGCGCACGGTACATCATTAAGAACTACCATCACATATATTAATATTTAAATGTATGGTTCAAATGAATTGATGTTACCGTGGACTCGCCCACACCTGATTCTCCCCTCTTCCCCCACCGATCTCACCAGAAACCCACAAAAACTTGGAGGGAGGGAGAAGAAGGCTTATGGTTCCGCAGATGGGAGGATAATGGTAACCCACAAAAACTTAAGGTTACGGACTTACGGAGGAATTACCAGCAATGGTAGCAAAAGCACAATGTGGTGTTTTATCCGACATAAAATGGCTAGTGATTTATTATAGCATGAACATAAATGCTTTAATAATTTTGTTCTCATTGAAGCTGGATCTGATTTTTCAAAAAGGGGAGGGGAGGGGGAGGGGGAAGAGAGAAGGGGGAGGGGGCTAGAGATGGAAGAGGGGAAGAGAGTGGGGAGAAAATGAAATTTTTCAAATTAGTCCCTTCTGAGTGCTGACTGGATGACACATGAAGGATACATGAGCGATTATGTGGCATTTAACGTGTCAAATCACCAATTTCAACGTAGTTAATTACACGAGGGACCAATGTGATGGATGAAAGCCATTTTTAGGAACTTTTTTTTAGTTTATTTACTTCTACTCTTCTAGGGACCATTCTGACAGCGCTTACCACTTCAAGGAACAAAGTGACTATTTACACTTTTAATTTTAAATTTTTTAAGCACTAATACTTTAATTGTTCGTTTTGATCCCTACGACTAAGCAACTATGTACGTGGGCTGACACGTATATCTTACGTGGCAGTTAATGTCCCAACTCAACAAACCAAACAGAGTTAAGAACTTCCTCTAATGGGAAGGAGTACAATGACTAATAGCTGGCACGATGATTTTTTTTTTAAATTTTGTAGCTTCAGGGATAAGGCTCGAAAATGATCACCCGCACGCGGGAGTCACTTTCAACTTTTTTGCCTCCTGTGTACGGGTGTTCAAAACCGAACCAACCCAAAAAAATAACCGAAAACCGATCCAAAAAACTGAAAACCGAACAAAAATCAAACTTTTTGAATTTTTTTGGATGACTTTTTTGGAAACCGAACCAAGCCGATCGATTTTTGGATCCCTTCACTAAAGCCGAATCGAACCACAATGTTATTCCTTTTGGGTATTTTTAAGTGTTGTTTGGCATAGACTACTAATTAATTGTTAATGTGTATTGTGTTTGTTTTTTAGAATTGACTTTTACAAGTACCGTGTTTGTTAAATATTAATTCTCAGTGGCATTTATGTGTGTATTAAATTTATTTAACATTTTTCATCTCATTTGTTTAGAATTGACTTTTGCAATTACTATTTTTTTATAACACATTTTGTTTTAGAAATGACATCTATATGCTTAGAAATTAGCTTTACAAATGATAACCAATGAAAATTGTTAAAATGAAGGTCATTGATCGATGTTTGCTAATATATTATAAGTGAAACAACATTTATTTAAAAAATAATAATAACCGCGGATAACCGAAAACGGATTCAATCTAAACCACATTGTTTTGGATTGGATTGACTTTTTGTGTGAATGCAAACCGAACTGAACCGAACCACTCGCTCTTTTGAACTTTGGATCGGATAACTTTTTGCCTTAAAACCGAATCGAGTCGCGAACACCCCTACTCCTGTGTAGTGCGCCTTCTTTCTTGTATAAAAATAATGATTCATACTGCTTAGTCATTCCGATAAACAAATGGAGAAAATATTAAAATAAATATATGATGAGGAATATAATATATAGGTGTAATATAAATATATATAGGGCTAAATATGTTTTAGTTCCTCTAAATAAGGAAATGTTTACTTTTAGTCTCTTAAAAAATTGTCTCTTTTTAGTCTCTCAATTCTAGAAATATATTATTTATAGTCCTTATGATCATTTTATAAATTTAAAAATTAGGCTTAAATCTCTTTTTGGTCCCTCATTTTTTACTGAGTTTTCTTTTTAGTCCCTTTATAAAATTCGTCATTTTAGTCCTTCTTTTTAGTCTTTCAAATTTAAAATATGACTTTAGGGACTAAAAGGGACAAATTTTCAAAATTGAAGGATTAAAAAGACGCATTTTATTTTTGAGAGACTAAAAATGGAATTCAGTAAAAAATGAGAGACTAAAAACAGATTTAAACCTAAAAAATATATTATTAAAATTCATTTTCACCTCTTCTAATTCTTAATTCTCGTTTTCCTCCAAATTCCCTTTCTCCCTTTCCCTTCCTGTGGCCCACAAGGCTCTTTCCTTTTCCGTAACTATAATGGCTGCACCTTCGTGGTGCCTGCCAAATTGTTCAGATCTCTCGTCAATTCACTCCAAGAGTAACTCAACAAAGTTACTCTTAATCTCCCACCTTTCATTTTATTTTAAGTTAATGGTTGAGATTAATTCATTAAATCATGTCACGTGACCTTCCTCTCTTCCCCTAAAATTAAAATTATCTGTGTTGTGCATATATTTCATTGGTGACAAAAAACAACGGTGGTCTCGCAATGCACGAAGAACTGGCATGGGAATACCGCCGCTATTTGCGACGGAGAATCATGCTGCATCGTCCAATGAACAATGTAAATTATCTTAATGGCATGTCAATTTGAAGAGGTGGCACTTAGCATACACAAATCATTAAATTTGTGTATGTACACAAATCGAATCTGACCTCTAATAGTAGGTGGTCACCAATTTTATATTAATTATAAAAATGTCCCATCAAATATCAAAATTATCATTTTAAAAATTGATATTAAAAATTGATATCAAGATTATACCTCTTTCTACCCCCTCTCTCTCTCGGTCTCTCCCCCCTCTCTTGCTCTCTCTCTCTCTCTCACTCCCTCCCTCACTATCCCCTCTCTCCCTCGCTCTCTCTCACACACTTTCTATCTCCCCCTCTCCTGTTTTCTCTTTCGCTCTCTCTCCCCATCTCTCGCTCTCTCTCCCAATCTCTCTCCATGATCTTGCCCTCTCCCTCTCTCTCGCTCTCAATCCCCCGCTCCTTCTCTCTCTCTCGCTCTTCCCCTTCTCTCTCATTCTCTCCCCCATAAATCCTGTCACTGTGAGAACTGTCCTCACAATTGCTATTACTAGAGGCTGGCCCCTTCAGCAGCTAGATGTAAATAATGCATTTTTAAATGGGGTTCTTACTGAGGAAGTCTATATGCAACAACCTCAAGGCTTTGAAGTCACAGATCGCTCTCTGGTTTGCAAATTAAATAAGGCTCTTTATGGCCTAAAACAAGCCCCTAGAGCTTGGTTTGAGAAACTTACAGCTGCCCTACTCAAGTTCGGGTTTACCTCAAGCAAGTGTGACCCCTCTTTATTCATGCTTCATGCTCCTACCTATTGTCTACTGGTGCTTGTTTATGTAGACGATATAATTGTGACAGGGAGTTCTATGTCTCACATCCAGAGTCTCATTACACAACTAAATCAGGCCTTTTCTCTAAAACAACTTGGAAAATTGGATTTCTTCTTGGGAATTGAAGTGCAGCACCTCAAGAATGGTTCAATTTTGTTGTCCCAATCCAAATATATTCGTGACTTGCTTGAACGAGCAAGCATGTCTTCAGCAAAAGGGTTGCCTACTCCAATGGTTTCTAATCTAAAACTATCAAAGATGGGAGGAAATCATGTTGCTGATCCTACTTTCTACAGGTCTATAGTAGGGGCATTGCAATATGCCACTATTACTAGGCCAGAAATCAGTTATTCTGTTAACAAGGCCTGTCAATTTCTCTCCCAACCTCTGGAGGAGCATTGGAAAGCTGTGAAAAGAATCCTAAGGTATCTAAAGGGTACAGAAAATCATGGTTTATTATTGCAGCCTGCATCCACACAGCAGCCTTTGCATCTTATTGGTTTCTGTGATGCGGATTGGGCCTCTGATCCTGATGATAGGAGGTCCACATCTGGAGCATGTATTTTTCTTGGACCTAATTTGGTCTCTCCCCCACCTCTCGCTTTCTCCCACCCTTTCCCCCTCTCTTACTCTCTCTCACTCTCTATCTCCCCTCTCTCTCATTCTCTCTCTCTCGTTAGCTTTTAAAATATTTATTCTATCCCAAAGAAATTTTTTTATTTACAAAAAAAAAACAAAAAGGTAAAAAAATTATGAAATTACGACCTTTTACAATTTTTTGTAAATATTGATATTTCTTGGGGCCAAAATGTAATTATTTGAACTATTGGGGTTTATTGCAATTAATAAGCAAAACTTAAGTAGCAGGTAACCTTGAATGAATCCAGACCCTTATAATTTAATAGTAATTTATCGATGGTCTAGATTCGATTTGTGTACATACACAAATTTATCAATTTGTGTAGGCTAAGTGCCACCATTTGAAAGTGACTTGTTTTTGCCTAACGGCAGCAGGAAATAAATTATACGCAGGAGAAAATCGAATGTGTGAGAGAACTGTGGAAGGTTTAAATTCTATTTATCCAGCACCTCATATCAGAATCATTCCAGCACCTCATCGAAATCAAGTAAATTTGATTTCGACCTCAACACACAGCACTGGATATAATGAGGATGAGTGATTAATAATTGTGTCTTCTATTCCCACCTCAACAGTCGACACAATGAAATTCTCACCAAAAAATAGATTGTACGTAGAAAAAAAATTATGGAAAATGGTGGCTCACTTTTTTTTTAATAGAAGATCCAATTTGATTCTCGTTGATGAGTTTAAAAAATTCCAAAATTTTCGAATTTCATTTAAGGAGATCCAATCCAACACCTTTAGATTACTATGCCCATGATAATTTTGATGCTATATAATCCGGTGAAGAATCAGTGATTTTAACAGGCAACTGAAGAACCTCCTTTTCTCTCTGAGCAGTAGATAATTTTCAAATATTAGCTCCCTCTACCTTATTACCCTCCCAAAGTCTTAAACCCAATTCCATTTCCACAACCTCTCTTCCTACCTAACATGCACATATTCTCACAAGTTTTCCAATCTTTCCCACGTCTATGTCTCTCTCTCTCTCTACAGAAGCATTCACCATGAGACTGTAAAATATTATCACTGTCCCCTGCAAAACCGATTCAAGTTTGAGGAAAAGTTTTAGGGGTGTTTAAAACCGAATCGATCCAAAAAGCTAACCGCAAACCGATCCAAAAAAACCAAAAACCGACGAAAACCGCTTTTTTTGAATGTCTTTTGGATGAGCATTTTGCAAAACCGAACCGAATCACTCGGATTTTGGATCTCTTTACTAAAACCGAACCGATCCAAACCGAACCGCAATTTATAATGTTATTCCTTTTGAACTTGTTTGAATGTATTTTTAATTGTAAATTATTGTCCAACATATGCTATTAATTAATTATTTGTGTGCGAATTTGCTTTTGTAAGTATTATGTGTGTTAAATATTAATTCATAACGCCCTTTGTGTGTGTTAAATATTATTTCACATTTTTTATCTCATTTAGTTAATAATTGTCTTTTGAAAGTATTGTTTCCTATAACCATTTTTTTAGGAATGCCCTTTGTGTATTTAAATATTAGCTTTAGAAATGGTAACCCAGCAAAAAGTATTAAAACGAAAGTCATTGATTGGTATTTGATAATATATTAGAAGTAAAATGTAAGCAATAGCATTGCAGTTGTTATTTATTTTTTTAAAAAATTACAACCGCAAAAACCGAAAACCGATCCAATCTAAACCGCATTACTTTGGATCGGATCAGATTTTTTTTTTGAGGAAGCAAATTTAACCGAATCGAACCACATGTTCTTTTAAACTTTGGATCGGATGGTTTTTTGTCTCAAAACCAAACCGAACAGAGCCGCGAACACCCCCTAATGTATTGGATTGAGATTTTAAAAAACTATTTTGTTATAAAAAATTTCGTAGATTTTGTATATTTAGGCCCAAGTTGGATAAACTTCAACATAAGCACTTCTAGCATGTATTTTTGAACTAACAACTTTTCACATAAGTTGAAATTAACTTTTGTTCTTCACATTTTTCAAAAGTTATCTTTTTTAACTTCTCCAAAAGTACCTATCTATTTATAAATGACTATTTAACAACTTTTTCTCTTGTGTATATATGAGAAAAATATAATACAAAATAAAACTAACTTCTCTATAAGTTAAAAGTTAAAGCTTTCATACAAACAGGCTCTTAGAAATTTTTTAAAAGTCTTGTGGATTTTAAATGACTTTTATATAATAAGAATTCATAAGATTTGAAAGGATTTTATGGATTTATAAAGGACTTCATGGATTTTTAGCAAACTTTCAAAGTTACAAGAGTCAATAAAAACGAAAATAAAGAAATTGGTTGTATCTTATCTCCTCATAAGTAATAATTCTCCACATAAGTCATACTAACTGGTAATACTGAAGGCAATATTGAAGGTGAAGATTCGTCTGCTAGCTCAAAATTATAGTCTTCATTAATTGATAATACCGAAGGTGAAAATTCGTTTGCTAGCTTAATTGAAAATTCATCAAAATGACATTCTTTGCGAAGAAAGTTATGTAGTATTGTTCGTGCTAACACAAATTTTTCTTGTGTTAAGCATACCACATAATATATATATATATATATAATAGTTTTCTGGTCTATAATAATAATAATAAAATTATAAAATAAATCAGAAACTAGTAAAAAAATACTTTTTATTTATCAATAATAAAATTAAAGAAAGAATTTTATATCATAAATTATAGAAATAAAAAATGTATGAAACAAGTTAAGAAATGTTATTATATTTATGAAAAATAAAATAAAAGATTACCAAAGTTACCAAGAATGTACACACATATTTACAATATTGTCATCTAAGTATATTCAACGTAGAAAGAAAGTGCGAAGAAAACAATTGGGAAAAGGCAAAAAGAAGAACAAAAAAGGAGAATTACTTGGTGAGTCTGGCACTGCTGCAATGGCAAAAAAAAGTCTGTAAGAGAATAGGAAAAGTCTTGAGGGTTTGGGTGAGATTGTTGGATGAGTCTGATCTTTATATTTTGCACTAAAAAGTCCCACAAATCCAACATGCAAAATAATCTTTTAAAATCTGTATATTTTTTAATACTAGGAGACTTTTTTTTAAGTTGTAAAAAATCTCAATTGAATACCATCGGATTTCATTGCTCTCTTTAAAAAGTCATAATAGTCCTAATTGAATACCATTGGATTTCATTGCCCTCTTAAAAAAGTCATAATAGTCCTAATTGAATACCACATTATTATGTTATATTATTAAAAAGTCTTGATTGAATATCACAATATTTTTTCATCATAAAAAACTATCAAAATCTTTTTGGATCCCAATCTAATACACCCCCTTATAAAGTTAGTTTTAACCTTTTTATTAACAATGACCATTATGAAAACCATATGGAAATCGATCTTCCCCTGTTGTTCCGAAGAAAGTGGTCGCCACAAAGTCGAAGTTGTTTCTTCTTCTCACAGGATCTCGGTGGCTATAACTGTTGCTTTACCTCATGCGGAGGAGAGAGTGAATCACCTTTTTATGGTTACAAGTTAGAAATATGGTTTTGAAAGGTCACCTTCCCCTTTTAAATGCAAAAACTGATACACTGAATCAACTCCCAGAATCCTACATTCAACAGTAATGAGTTTACAACTTACCGAATAGAGGAGAAGATGACGACCCTATAGAATGTGGCAAACAAACTTAAAACCTTACATTCAAAAAACACATAACCAGAATCAATCCTACTGTGTGACCATAAAAATACAACACCAAAGACAGGGGATGAAAATTCAATCCTACTGCGTGACCATAAAAGTACAACACCAAAGACGGGATGAAAATTATCTGCGAGCAACAGCGATGGCAGTGGCAAATGGAGGCACAACGAGCAACAACAATAGTGAGTTAATGTCCCAACGCGGCAAACCAAACAGAGTTAAGAACCTGCACTAATGGGAAGGAGTACAATGACTAATAGTTAGCACAGTGATTTTTTTTTTTTAAATTTGTAGTCTTAGGGATTAAAATGACACCATCCATCGCCCTCAAATCAAAATCACAGTTTACACTAAAGAAAAGGTGAAAAAAGCACTAGCACAAATTGATAAAAAGAAGCAACCTACGGAGGACGACGCCCAGAAATGATCACCCGCATGCGGGAGTCACTTTCAACTTTTTTGCCTCTTGTGTAAGGTGTTCAAAATTGAACCAATCTAAAAAATAACCAAAAATCGATCCAAAAAATCAAAAACCAAACTTTTTGGATTTTTTGGAAACCGAACCAATCGATTTTTAGATCCCTTCACAAAAGCTGAACCGAACCGCAATGTTATTCGTTTTAGGGTATTTTTAAGTGTTGTTTGACATAGACTACTAATTAATTGTTAATGTGCATTGTGTTTGTTTTTTAGAATTGATTTTTACAAGTACTGTGTGTGTTAAATATTAAATCTAAGTGGCATTTATGTGTAAATTAAATTTATTTAACATTTTTCGTCTCATTTGTTTAAAATTGACTTTTGCAATTTCTATTTTTCTAAAACACATTTTTTAGAAATGACATCTATATGCTTAGAAATCGGCTTTACAAATGATAACCAATCAAAATTATTAAAACGAAGGTCATTGATTGATGTTTGGTAATATATTAGAAGTGAAACGATATTTATTTTAAAAAAAATAATAACTGTGGATAACCGAAAACTGATCCAATCTGAACCATACTGTTTTTGGTCGGATCCGATTTTTTTGTGTGAAAGCAAACCGAACTGAACTGAACCACATGCTCTTTTGAACTTTGAATTGAATGACTTTTTACCTCAAAATGAAACCAAACCGAGTAACGAACACCCCTACTCCTGTGTAGTGCGACTTTTTTTGTGTAAAAATAATTATTCAAATTGGTTAATCATTCCGATAAACAAATGGAGAAAATATTAAAATAAATATATGATGAGTAATATAATATATAGGTGTAATATAAATATATATAGGGTTAAATATATTTTTAGTCCCTCTAAATAAGAAAATGTTTGCTTTTAGTCTCTAAAAACAATATTGCCTCTTTTTAGTCTTCTAATTCTAGAAATGTATTATTTATATATAGTCCTTGTGATTATTTTATAAATTTAAAAAATATATTCTAAAAGTTCATTTTCACCCCTTCTAATTCTTCATTCTCATTTTCCGCCTAACTCTCTTTCTCCCTTCCCCTTCCCCTAGCCCACCAGGCCCTTCCCCCTTTCCCTAACTGCAATAGCTGCACCTTCGTGGTGCCTGCCAAATTGTTTGGACCGCTAGTCATTTCTTGCTTGCCAGCCAACTACAACCTTTTCATTATATATATATATATATAGGGCATGTCTAGTGAGAAAGCCATTTTTAAGTGAGAATGAGAGGGGTCATTTTCAGCCATTAGATTGAAATTAACAGCTGAGATTAGAAACCAAATAAAAAGGCTCACGTGATCTTCCTCTCACCCTTTCGTCTCTTCTCATCACCACTTCACTAAAACTCAAACACACGCAGCAGCGGAACAAAACATGGAAGACCAAGTGTAGCAAGTCCACAGTTTCTTGCAATAGTTTAATATCAATCGGCTCAAGCTTCAAGGCTCACCCCTTTTAAGAATTAGGGGAAAAGTGTGAAAATCAACATACGCTAGCAAAGAAATTTCAAACACATAATAAGTAGGAATTGATAAATGTTGCATTAGATACACACGCACAAAAGAGTGATAACAAAGCAACTTATTTACTATGACTGGCCTATGTTGCTCCAAAGGAAGTCTATTTGCGTCCCTTCTACATAAGAGAAGGTATGCTCTGTTCATTTCTGAAGAAGTTTAGAGGATCAACCCTGGTCTTCACTTTAGCCAATCTATTGAAGTTGTTCTTGAAATACTTGAGACCCCAAATGCTGGCTTGCTCATAGCTTGTGTAGCCATTATTATTCACCCCAATGTCAAGGTCTCTTTCATTGACATATGCAGCTCTAGGAGACTTTGAAACAAAAGGTTCCATATAACTGTACAGTCTTCTAATCCAGTTAAAGTGCCTTTGCGCAACCTCATCCCCTTCCTCTTGCCAATAAACCAAGTGCTGAATACTGTAAATGTTTCCAGCTCTGTGCGGGAATGGAATTTTAGACTCCGGTATCTCATCCATTTTGCCTCCATAAGGTTGGAGCATCAGCAATGCATGTTCGACCTCATCTTCATAAAACATTGGCCATAATCCTTCTAACCCAGAGTCCGGAATAGGATCTCTTACATAATCAGATTTCGCTTTACTAAACATGAGATCGCTAGTTCTGTTGAGCAAAACTTCAAGAGGTTGACGACTTGTAAATCCATAATTGTAGAGGACTGACTCTACCCAACTCATCTCAGTACAGTCTTCTCTAATCAATCCCAGCTCTGGGAACACCTCTTGCATCAAAGGAAGGAGCCTATCCACGCCTCCAAGAAACACACATTCAAATATGGCTTGTACTGTTAGCTTCCCTGTTTGACTTGAATTTACCCTCGCCAAGCTGGGCCTAAGGAAAAGGTCCTCATCAAGTTTATTTGCCACATGCTGCCACTTGTGAATAAGCTTGGTTGCATTTTGTTCCAATGTCTTGGAAACCCTGAACACTGTCACAGTTGGTGGAACAGGAACCAATTTTATCTTCCACGCTGTGATGACTCCAAAGCTTGCCCCTCCACCTCCTCTAATGGCCCAAAATAGATCCTCACCCATTGCTTCACTGTCAAGAAGCCTACCCTTCACATCAATTATGCGGGCATCAATTACATGATCTGCGGCAAGACCGTACTTGCGCACCAAGGATCCATAGCCACCGCCGCTGATGTGTCCACCAACACCTACGGTGGGGCAAATTCCTGCAGGGAAGCCAAGGGTTCTACTTTTCTGGCTGATGCTATAGTAAAGTTCACCAATAGTTGCCCCTGCTTCAACCCATGCAGTGCTATTTTCTACGTCTACTTGGATTTCTCGAAGGTTTATGAGATCAATGACCACAAATGGATCAACATGGGAAACATAGGACAGACCCTCATAGTCATGCCCACCACTTCGAGTTCGAATATGCATGCCATGGCGTTGGGAACAGATTATGGTGGCTTGAATTTCGGATACTTGAAGAGGTGTCACAATAACAAGGGGTTTTGGAGTTGCGTTGGATGTGAATATGCGGTTATGAATGGAAAACCGCAGTATTGATGAGTAAGAGGAGTTGGTTTGGGTGTAAACAACCTTAGAGATTGAAGTGGAGTTATGAGAATAATTTTGAAGACATTGAAAGAAGCTTTCATGATTATCAGCTGTAGAAGATGCAACAGAAAACAAGAAAGCAATTGCAACAACAGTAAAATATGAGCTTAGAGGCGTCATTTTGTTGATGATGGTGTTGTGCATATTCGAGAGGGTGCACATGGAGAAATGACAAGTCTCTAATTTATAGTAGCCTAGCCAGGATTTAATTTCTCATTTAATACAAAAACTGTGGAAAATATTTCTCAACGCATGCTTTATTCTGGGTGTGTGTATCATTAATGATGGAAAAATATTGATAAATCTCTAATTTAATTGAACAATGATACACATACACCCAAAAATATATCCACCCATTCAACACCTCTCATTTCTCTCTATCTCTCTCTAACTATCACATCACATATCACATTATTTTATCACTTTTCTCTCATCTCTCTCTTTCTCTCTCTAGTAGTAGATTGGGATTTGGGTGTCCACCAATCATTTTCCCTAATTTAATAGTAGCCTACTAGTCTACCGTGGAGTTTAATATCCAAAAAGTCTAGAAACTGGATTAATTTGTCAAAGGCATGACATTTTATGCTGCAATGGGAGATGACCCAGTAACTTATCGTCTATGCACACAGCTGTAAACAATGAAATCTTGACTAGCTACTTGATTTTAGTAAAGATTCTTGGTATCTATAATATATAAATTTGTGAACCCTTATTTTCTTACCTAATCTTTTAATCTAAATTTAAATAACTTATTAGATATTTTATCAATACGGATAACAAACTGATATCAATCCTTATATCTAATTATTGTCTAATTCAAAAAAAATTTCTTTCAAAATTAATATCATCCTTTTGAATGACATAATCGGGCATTCTCTCAAATCGACCGATTACCTCAAATTCATTGTCCTCCAAGGATTGGTTCGACTCAATTTCGTTCTTTATAATTGTCAAATCAACGAATTTTCTCCCTGCATATAATCTTCTAACTTTTCTTTTATTTTTCTTATGTACAAATTGTCAATTTTTTTCTTTTATTGTTATTCTCATTAACAAATTTTTTAAAAGTGTTTCTATATTAATAATGATATATAAAATATGTTTTATTCTTTGGATATGTGTCTAATCATAGTTATCAATAATTACAACTACTCTATCTTAATTATAGAATTACTCACTTTTATCACAAGTTTGTTGGAAAAATCCATTTACGTGTTTGGATGTCATCGGATCTTTTGATTAAACGTTAGTTTTTGTTTTCTTTTTTATGGTTTGTCTTCTCTATATTTTAAATCTTAATAGCTTCATGAATTGTATCTTTGTTCATTTTGTTTTATTATTCTTATCGTTAACATTCTTTTGATCATTAACATTGACTTCTCATTTAAGGTGGGTCTTTTTTTATTTTACTTTTAGTCATTTTTAGTTATTATTATTTTTTCATTGTTGAGTTCTCCATATTTTGATATTATTTATTTATTTTTTCATAGCCACCAAATTATTGATGTTGTTTGGTTTTTGTTTTGACTCTATCGAAGAACATCGTTACATTTCTATTCATTAACTTAAACTTCTTCTCTTAGGCGAGTATTTTTTTTTTACTTTTTGATGAATCATTTTTAGTTGGCACATGTTAAATAGAATTTTGCCTTTGAGTTGAGAAGAACCCTTGCCTTTTCATCAGCTGTCCAATTCTCTTTGGGTTTTGATGTAGAGACACCTTCAGCATTGTCTTTCCAGTAATAATAATCTTTTCCATCGAATGCTGGATGTCTGTTTGTAGACGAACCTTCAAGAATGAAAGTTCCAGGAACTTGAGCAGCCATTACTAGAAGATAAAAAAAATCACAGTATCATATGTATAATTATTGAAATTGAAATATCATACATAATTTCTTGAAAAATATTGAATCAAATAATAAATAACTGAATTCTTGTAATACATGATACCTCTTCTTGTTTGAGAGAGAATAATATTGTATTTGGATAGAATAAGAAACTAATCACAAATGGAAATCGAAAATAAAAAATTAACAACGCAAAATATAGAAATATTAATTCCAAAAAAAAATCGATAACTAAAAATGGATTAATCAAAAAGAAGAAGAAGAAATGTTTGCCTTAGAGGAGAAGAGCAAAAATCAAACAACATGGATGATTTGGAAGCTATAAGGATATTAATAAACACTAAAAAATAATAAATAAAAATGATTAACAGTAAAATAGAAAATAGCAATAATATAAACTCACCTTAGATGAGAATTCAGTGTTGATGAATGGGTAAATAACAATAATACAAAGGCTAAAACAAAATAAAGAAATAAAGTATATCAGTACATGCAGAAATTAAAATTTAAGATAAAAAATCCAAAAATTGAAACATATAAAGTATTAACCATGAAAAATAAAACAAAAGCTAACCTTTAATCAAAAGTCTCAAGTGTTAGTCACTATATAGATGAGAATAATGAAGAAGAAATTGTATATGAAATGAGAGAAGATTAACAAAAAAGAGAGATGATAGAAAATCATACTAGAGAATGAAAAGCTGAAGAAACATGAATGTTTGCCGACGCGAAATGAAATGAACTAAGTAGAATCTTAGAAAATAAATAGATTGAGATATAAAACATGAACGCAATATCTAATAAATAGGCACTTGAAACTACAATTTTAAATTGATTTAATCGAATACAATCAATACAATTTCAAATAACAATTAGGCATATTAAATATGATTCATGAAAAAATCAATCAATAAAATCTTTTCAAATCCAATTAATTCAATTGAGCCTTGAAATGCTCCCAAAGGGACACCTGTAAAAATTTGTCTTGAGAGGGTTCGTCTTGATATCTGTAAAGACTTTAAAAGACTCATCCTTGTGTGCAAGGAATTTGACCCATGTCCATCTAGTATAGTCATCAACTATATCTAATCCATATTTCTTTCCATTTAAAGAAGCAGTTTGTGTGGGTCTAAACAAATCCATATGTAAAAGTTCCAAAGGTCTAGAAGTGGAAACAATATTTTTGGAATTAAAAGAATTTTTCACTTGTTTCCCTTTCTGACATGCTTCACACAGAACTTCAGATTTGTACACAAGATTTGGTAGTCCTCTCACGAGGTTATGCTTATTTAGCTTTGAGATGGTTCTTAAGCTTGCATGACCAAGTTTCTTGTGCCATATCCATTGTTCATCCTTTAAGGATATGAAGCATGAGACATTTTGTTTGGACAGATTTTTGAAATCAATTTTGTAAACATTGTCCTACCTCTTTGCTTGAAAAAGTATGGACTTATCAGAATTTCTGACTATACATTTATCCTTGTTAAAGGAAACATCAAATCCACTATCATATAATTGACTTATGCTAAGCAGATTATGTTTGAGTCCTTCAACCAATAAGACATTTTCAATAGAGGGAAAAGGATGCTTACCAATTTTACTTATCCCAACTATTCTGCCTTTCTGGTCTCCACCAAAGGTGACCCAGCCCTTTGATCTAGGCTATAGGTCCTGGAACATAGACCTTTCTCCTGTCATGTGTCGTAAGCAGCCACTGTCCAGGTACCATGACTGGAGTTGTCTTCCTCCTATCAAGCATATCTACAACAAGAATTATCATGTTTTTAGGTACCCAGATTGACTTGGATCCTTTCTTGTTAGTCCTTGGTCTGCGTCCAGACATGTTCCTCTTGTTATGGATGCATGTTGAGGTGACATGTCCAGCCTTTCCACAGTGACCACAGTATATATTAAATTTAGAAGGACTTTTAGAAAACTTTGGTTTTGGTTTTTCTTGTTCCTTAGAAACATAACCCAAACCACTTTTGTCAGAAGATTTTCTTTGAATTTTTAAAATTTGATCAAGTTTTTCAGAGTTACTGACAAATTTGGACAATCGTCCAGTGAGTTCATTTACTTCTTGTTGAAGCAATTGTACTTCACAGGAATTATTGGACTCAGAATCCTTTTGAGATTCATCTTTGAGTTGACTTACTTGAAGTCTTAACTCTTCATTTTCTTATTTGAGTACTTTATTTTCTAAAGTGAGTTTTTTGAAATCTTTGCTTATGAGTGAAAACTTTTTCTTCAAAGATCTGTACTCATCAGATAAAATGGATGATTCTCTAAGAAGATCATTAAAATTGTGTCTTAGTTCAGAATAAGAAAGTACCTCTTCTTCATCCTCACTGTCAGTGGAGGGTAGATTTGCCATTAGGCAAAAATTTGCTTCTTCCTTATCCTCCTCATCCTCATCATCATCATCAGAAGATTCATCAAGATCTTCCCATGTTGCCATGAGACCCTTCTTCTTCTTTGTCTTTTCAGTCTCAGGACAGTTTGCCTTGTAGTGGCCTGGTTTCTTACATCCATAGCACACTACTGGACTTTTCTCCTTTTGTTCAGCTTCCTTTTGTGGAAATCTTTTGTTGAATTGCTTCCTTTTGAAGCCACCTTTCTTTTTCCACATGGACTTTATCTTCCTGGAGATGAAGGAAAGTTCATCATCATCTTATCCTTCTTCTCCTTCTGAGCTACACGACTCTTCATCAGAGTCATTTGCCTTTAGTGCTTTTGAGGTGCTTCCCTTTTGGGCTTTAAGAGTAATGGACTTTGCCCTTTTTTCTGTTCCTACTTCTTTGAGCTCAAGCTCATGCACTTTAAGTGAGCCTAGAAGATTCTCCATAGCAAGAGCGGAAAGATCCCTTGCTTCTTGTATGACAGTTATCTTGGGTCTCCGTTGTTTATGCAGACTCCTTAGGATTTTCCTGATGTGATCCTGGGTTGTATAGATTTTTCCCAGAGATCTCAGGTTGTTGATGATTGTTTGGAATCGTCCAAAAATCTGATCAATAGTTTCGTGATCCTCCATTTTAAATAGTTCATATTGATGAACTAGCATGCTGATTTTGGACTCACGAACCTGAGATGATCCTTCATGCGCCAAAGCTAGAGTGTCCCATATCTCTTTGGCAGTGGTGCAGCTGGGCAACTTGTCATATTCTGACTTAGTGATGGCACACATCAGATAGTGCCTTGCCTTTGAGTTCAGCTGGAATCTGGCTCTTTGATCCTGCGTCCACTGAGCTCGTGGCACTGGTTGACTTGCTTCACCTACTGGAGCAGTGTAACCAGTTTCCATGACATGCCACATGTCTATATTCTGCGCATCAAAGAATGTGATCATTCTTTGCTTCCAATAATCGTATTCGTCTCCATTGAACAGTGGTGGTCTGTTCACAGCTTGTCCCTCGTTCTCCATGGATCTTTGCTTCTCTGCACTATTAGGTGCTCAACTCCTAGAGACCGAGCTTTGATGCCAACTGTAGATAACAGGGAGAAACACAAGAAGGGGGGTTGAATTGTGTTTCAAAGCATTTTAAAACTTTTTGCAAATGTTGGACACTGGCTGTGAAAACGTTGGATGCACAGCGTAATTGAGATATTAGACGCACATATAAGTTGGACGCACAAACGTCCACTTAGTTTAAAACTAGTTTTCTTTGTGCGATTAAAGAGTATGAATAACTTGTTGAATTAAAAATCGATTCAATCCCCTTAGTTAGTATAAACACTAAAATAACAAAAGATAAGGGAAAGAGAAAATCACACTAGTTTTTATCCTGGTTCACCCTTTCCTAAGAGCTACATCTAGTCCCCTCAAACTAGAGAGATTTCACTATCAATCCAGATAGAATACAAGTATTCTTCAACAGTCTCTTCAGGCCTTACAACAAGTATTCTTTGTACACCTAGCCTCTCCAGGCTCAATCCACGTATTCTTTTAAAGACAAGCCTCTCTAGGCTCAACCCCAAGTATCCTTTGCACGCAGCCTCTTCAGGCTATATCCTAAGTATTCTTTTACAGTCAAGCCTCTCCAGACTCAAACAAGTATTCTTTCTAAACAAGCCTCTCCAGGCTCAAACAACTCAGAAGAGTGTTTTTGACTTAAAGTGTTGTCTAACTCATACAAGTGAGGATATGAAAAACTTAAGCACTTCGAGAGTTAAGCAAACTCTCTTTTACAAGAAGATTGAAAATATACAAGACTTTCTATAATACACAGAGTATGACAATATTTGCACAACGATTTTGCAATTTCTTTTTCATGGTTCAGTCTCTTGTATTCTTCTTCTTGTTCACGGTATTTATAGACTTTGATGAAGCTTTAGGTTTGTTTCTCGAATAGCTCAGCTTCATCCTTCATAAATGTTACCGTTCTCTAATAGCATTAAATGCTATTTGTCTGTTGCTCTGAGGAGTTTAACTTCAGCGTATTTGTCTGCATTTCTTTCTCCTAAGTCAGAAGCAACCTGTACTCATAGTCTCAATTACACAAAGGTTAATAGCAATATTTTATTAAAATAGAGAAAATACACTGTGTAAACAAAAAGGTGTTTTCAGAGAGACACATAAAATATCAGAGTACATTCTCTCTCTTAGTACACTTTCCATAGTGCTTTATGCTTTTCATTTAATGCATGTTTCAGAAACGTTGACAATGTTGCATAGAAAAAGCATTGTATACATCTATTTATTTCAAATCATTTGCTCATTAAATATGTCTCATATTAAATGTAAGAGCAATAAATATCAAGTTATGGATTCTGTGTTTTGGACGCAGCATGTGGACCATATTGGACTTTTAGTCCTTTTAGCAAATGGACGCATACCTTTGCTTACCATTTGTACGTTAAGTACATCCATTCATATGGACGCATACTTATTGCTTACCATATCGGACTTATGACTTGGCTCTTTTTAAGAAGTATAACTTCATGCTGATTATCGGACTTTTATCATTCTGCTTCTTGGGACGCAAGACATTATTGGACGCTTTGCTTCCAGAGTCCATTGGACAATACTTACCCGATGTCAAGTATTAGAGTCCATTGGACGATCTACTCTTGGTCTGTACATAAGTTTGCCAAAGTCTTATTGGACGATGGACTTATCTTTTGGTATACCTACAAGAGCTTGTCAGCAGACTTTGTAAAGATCTTAATAATGATTGTTATCATCAAAACCATTTAGGGAATTTATGCATTACAAAATGCTTTTGAACAATTTGGTTCCAACATCCCTCTCGGCCTTGGCACTGCATCTTGACTCATGCCGTGGCATATGTTAATGTAGGTGATATGGCTAGAGTGGTGGGTGGTAACTCGCCTAGGTGGGTGGAGATCCGGTGGAAACCTCCGGACACGAGATGGACAAGTCTGAATACTGATGGCGCTGTCAAAGGAGAGACTCAAAGAGCTGGTTGTGGGGGGCTCCTTCGTGATCCTGATGGCCAATGGTTGGGTGGTTTTGCCAAATTTGTTGGCTATTCCTCCGCCTTTGTTGCTGAGCTTTGCAGAGTTTTTACAAGGCTAGCTCTTGCTTGGAAGAGAGGTGTGACTCAAATTGTTCTTCAGATTGACTCCTCCTCAATGGTTCGTGCATTGGAGGGTGACTTGGTGGGCAGTGTGAATGGCCGCAGGTTGGTTCAGATGATCCGAGAGTTGCTACAACGTAGATGGAGTGTTCGAATTGTCAACATTTACCGTGAAGCCAATGCTTGTGATGATGCGTTAGCTAGTATTGGGTGTAACTTGGGTTGGAATCTTGTGGTTTATGAGCTACCCCTAGCTAATCTTGGGCAGCTGTTACTTGCTGATCAAATGGGAGTCTCTACTCCCAGACTCGTTGCTGTGTAGTTTTTCTTTTCTTTGGGCTTTGTCCCCGTTTATTACCCAAAAAAAAACTAACAATTTGTGCAACGCACCGCAACCATTAATATCATGAAAATTTTATCTATTTGTTGTTTACTCTTTCCTAAAGTGAAAAGTGATCCTGCCAATTATTATTTTTAAATTAATATAATATTTTAAATAACAGATATGTTCGAGGGCATTTGCAACATCCCTGCCAATGTTTTTGCATTTGAAAAAGGAAAACAAAACCCAAACCCAAACTCGACCTCAAATCCTGTCAAGAGCGAGTTATCCCCATCAAAATAGGGGCGGATTCGGGTGAACACGTGTAAATTTGAGTTTTTGACATGCCTATTAATATCAATTATTTAAATTATTTTACTATTTCTACCATCATTTATATATTTTTTAATTGTATTTTATTTTAAAATTGAATCAAATAATTAATGGTAACTATATGTCCCGTACATGGCACGAGTAACTATACTAGTGTTTTATACTCTTTAAGTGACTTGAAATCATCACCATTGAATAGACGGAATACTTAATCGGTTCTCATTCCAACAATTTCAACTAGCCCAATTTGGTCTGATTTTCAAAGCCTCAGTGTAATGGTGGGTTTGTGCGCCTCCTTAAGTTTCTTTCCCTTTGACTCTCCAATCTCCATCTTCCCTCTTCAAGTTGGGCTGCTGAGAAGCCAAAATTAGCTCTGTTCCTTAAATCCGCTGTGAATTAATTTTCAACCCTCTTTGGTGTATTTGGGTTGAGTGGTGGTTAGTAATAGAGATTACCGCCTAGCTAGCTAGTGTACATAAAACAATGATAAGATAATAGGTATTGGGTAATATCAGTGTTATTAAACTCGGCTCGGACCGGCCGGTTCGACCGGTTCGACTGGGAACCGGTGATATAGCCGGTCCGAGCTGAGTATTAGATCGGAAATGTCACTGAACCGGTGCGAACCGGTGAAAACCGGGCGATTTTACAATTAAACCGGTGACCCGGCGAGTCAATGAACCGGACCGGTTGTAAATATTTATTATTTTCCAAGGAAACACGCACCCTTCTCGAGGCCCGAAAGCTGCCTGCTCTGCTGCGCGCACGCTGTCCGAGAGAGAAGTTGTCTGCTCACTGTTGCACTTCCTTCCTGCGCGCGTGAGACTCAAAGCACCCAAAATGTCAACTAGTGAGCGTTGAACCGAGGACCTGCAGCTTTAGAATTAGCAATATTACCACTGCATCAACAATTGTAACTGATATTTAACTGACAAATATAATATATATATCTTTAATAATTATAAAATTAATATTTTAATATATACCGGTCCGACCAGTGACCCACTGACCCAGTACCTCGACCAAGTCGATAATCGGTCCGAGTTTAATAGCATTGGATAATATATATATTTATTACTAAAAGAAAAGTAGACTGAAGTGAATGGTAAGAGGTAATTAACTTCTAAAGTGAGTAATTTATTTTAAATAAGTAATAAGTAATATTAACTATTGATAATGATAGATATTATGTAGATGTGCATAATTAATTATGAATATATTAAAATATTAATCATGATTTTTTTTAAATAACTGAGATGTCTAGATATCATTTCATTTTTTAAATGAGATCGAACTTAGTTTTAAGAGAATCAAATTGAGGTACGTATGACCATGAGCTCGTAGCTAGCCAAAATTAAATGGATTGTTAGGAAAAAGAGTGACCAAAATGAATGGTAGGGCGATAGTGTGGTGGTTGTCAATTTTAATGGATTGATAAAAAAAAAGTAGGCAAAGATGCACGATATATAGTTTAGAGGGAAAGTGTGTGTCCTCAATGGAAAATGGAGTTGACCAAAAAAAAATGGAAAATGGAGAGTCAATTCATCCGGCAGTAAGGTGCATAATGATAATAACCACAGAAAGAACAGAATTGGCATGGAGCAGTACGGAGCAGTATTATGCACCACCAAAGTTGCTTGACACCCTTATTCCACACTTTCATACATACAATGTACTATTGGTCAGCTATTTGTCCATTTCAATCTTCTTACAATATCTGCATGCATAACTCTCAAAATACTGAGATCTATTTAAATATATAGTTGATTAATTCTTTCAATAAGTATTCTTTCATACAAACTGTAGGATTTATTAGTTTAAATAAAATAGAAATATTTAGTAAATAAATTTGTTTTTATTAATTTATAGTATTTTTAATATGCTATTAAAATAACGTCTAAGTTTATAATTTACAGTTTGTTACTTTTTTACTTTTTACCCTAATTATTTTAATAGAATTCCTCATTTATTTCCTCTTAATTAAGAAAAAAATCTTAAGAGACTCTTTCCGTTTATACACTAAGATCTATAAATGTGTATTTCATTAATAAATTTAATATAAAAAAACTTTCTTTCCGTTTATAAATGACTAATTTGACTATATTATACTGTACTATTCTATATTGTTGTTGTTGTTGTTGTTATTTTTACTCAATCCTTAAGGCAATTAATCATGAGATTCAAGTTCAGCTTAATCTTATCAATTGATTTCATTTGTGTATCTTGATTTTGAACAATAACACTATCATATGATTTTGCAACAGTGCCATCGCAGTAATGATACTGTGTACAGTTTTTTAATGGTATGGCTGAATTCTCATTTTTCACTATTGGAATTAATCCACAATTTTCTCCAATCCTATAGCCCTTAAGGTATTAATATATTATCAATACTGTAGATAAATCACATCTGAGTCTATTAATGCAAGGTTTATAAGAAACCATGTCATCTAGAATGTGAGACCAGAAATAAACAATTAATTGATCGAACTAATATGGGACCCACTGAATAGACAATTTGAAAAATATCACAAGCAAAGCTTTTGTAAATGTCCAAGCACGACTCATATAAGTAGCGTGCGTGCCAAGGGAGTAGAACAAATGTGCAAAGAGTAATGCATGATATATAGACAGGTTCAATGATCGATCAATTTATGAAGGAGAACAAAACGTGCACACTTTGAAATAATCTTGATTTGAAAATTCGATATTCTTCCACATATTTAAAATTCAGAAAGTTGATTACATTTGACACTTCAATTCCTGATCAAAAAAAAAAAACATTTGACACTTCAATTCAAATCTTCTTCTTGATTATTGACATGTTACCATTACCGTTAGTATATTTAATTCTTTTTGCTTCCATTGATTATATCTTCCTCCAAAAAAAGAGGGAGAAAAAAATTAAAGAAATAAAGCGTTCGAATTAAATCTCTGCTTCTTTTAGAAATTGGATGTCAGAATGTGCTTAATCAACTCATATTTAGTCTCTTTTAGAAAAAGTATTAAAATAACTTTTTTCAAGTTTAATTTTTCTTAGAAATTCACATAATTATTATAGTTTTTAATTTTTTTGTTGGTACAAGGGAAAACTAAAGAAACACCACACACTAAGTAGTCACAGCTGCCACAAGAAGTTGAGAGACATCACTCGGGGGTTCCGTCCAAATGCGAAGCACGAGATCTTCCTCCCTTCCTCTTCGAGCCATAGCATCGGCCACCAAATTCATACCCCGTGGGACATGCTGAAGCAAGCACCGCCACTCCCGATTCATGAAATCTCGAATGCGCAACAGATTAGCCCGAAACCAATGCGTATCCCAATCCTGCTGCCCGGTGAGGGTGTTGACCAGTTCAAGCGAATTGCTAAATAATGTGAACAGAGAGAAAAGAGAAATGTGGCAGATTCATGTATATTGATATGAGTAAAAAATGAATGCAACCCAATTACAAAGTGTGAAGCACTAGTCTTATATAGTGACTTGAGTGCTCATGGTTAGCATGTGCTGTCATAACAGAAAAGTAACAGCTCAACAGACGCGTGGGAGAAAACTAACTAAACTAAAGTTTATCTCTAATACCCTCCCTCAAACTCAACAGAGCTACTGAAAAGTATGCACTTTGAGTTTGCTTCTGATATCACAGAACCGAGAAGAGGACAAAGGCTTAGTGAATGAGTCTGCTAGTTGATCAACTGCAGGGACATGCTCCACAATGAGTGCTTTGGAGTGAACTTTCTCACGGACGAAGTGAATATCTAACTCGATGTGTTTAGTTCGTGCGTGGAGTACCGGGTTGTGCGAGAGAGAAACTGCACTCAGATTGTCACAGTACAATCTTGGCACTGTAAACTGCACTCCAAGCTCAGTTAAGATGGACTGAATCCATGATAATTCCGCAGTGGCGTGTGCCATACTTCTATACTCTGCTTCGGTGCTAGAGCGAGCTACGAGTGGTTGCTTCTTGGAGCACCAAGAAATCAAGTTTAGACCAAAGAAGATGCAGTACCCTGATGTGGAACGCCTGTCATCGGGGTCGCTTGCCCAGTCTACAACACCCTTTCTCATAAAATGATATTACAACATAAGTAACCTGTTTTGTGTAAAAGCGTCATATTGATTTTTCATTTTAAAGAAATTCTTCTTTTAATTATCTTAAGTTAATTTTCGAAAATGAGCATAATTTTTTTTTTCTTTTTGTTACTGAAAACCATTTTAACTTGAAACCCCCACTTACGTTATTTCGATTTCGAAAACACTTTCATGTCCTAACATATCATTAAAGAAATGAGAAACAGGAGAAAATAATTACTTAATAAATAATATACATCATATACACTACTAATCCCAAGTTTACATATACATCACTGGTCAACTGGTAAAGTCATATAATATAAGATACAGTCATCCAAAATAACTCTAAGCATAAGCCCACACAGGTATAGAGTCAGTCTACAAAAAAACAAGATCAGATAACGCAGCAGCCTGTGCTAAGTCAGCTCCTAAACACTCCCCACAGACTCCTCAAAGGATCACTCTCCTCCTCTACTATCTGCTTCCCTTTCCCTTTACTATCATTGGCCTCTTGACGAGCTCGTGTTCGCCAAGATGGCATAACAGTAGAAGGAAAAGGTCTCGGTTTCCCTCCAGGCTCTGCAAAAGAAACTGGTATAGCGGGAATGGGTCTGTCAGACTGAGTAGCAGGTGGCCTCTCAGCAGGCACCTTCTCAGCTGATGCAACCCTAACAGTCTGGGTACGGCGAACAGTACTCTTGCGAACATTCTGCCTCCACCTACCATAGTATCTCTTGCAGGGTGGAATCTTGGGTCTTCTATGTTGGGTCTCTGGCCTTGCAGGCTCCTGCTGCACCGGCTCAGATCCTTGGGCAGGCACCTGTTGGGCTACCGGCTGTCTCTGCCTTTTTCTCTCCCGCCATGTGCCCCACAACTCCCGTATGGGCATCTTTACATCTAGAATCATGTCCTCTACCGTACATCTATGAGGCCCTTCCGCAGTAGTCTCGAGTGAAGTGACATATCCTAGGTATGTCCCCCACTGGGTTTCGGGGTTGATGATCCACCCCTCACCCTCTACCCCTCGGGGCAGCAGACTGAGTCTACGAACCTTCACTAGCCCCTCGGGTGGGCGATCCATCTATATGAGTCATGTTCAAAAGAGAGCACAAAACATATAGGCAAAGGTGAAAAATCCTCATACACAAATAGCAAAGCAAAGAGACAACAGATATAGAAATATACCACATCTATCAGACACATATGCATTAGAAAATCATTTACCACTTACCCTTCTCAAAACACGAGGATAAGATTTTCCTGCAAGTAAGACATTCTCATAGACACAATGAGAGAAAACACAGTCACACATATCTCAGCATCAAACACTATATCATACACTCAGATATATTATAATGCATGTCACTTCAATTTCCCCTCACATCACCCTTGTAGTGCTCCAAGGAGACTTCCCTACCTCCAAGACCATTGAGCTATTGGCCGTAGCAGACTTACCAGAGAGTCCCACCAGACTTCATAGTAATCATTCAGATAAGCTACGTCTCACCATATCCTGAATAGTCAAGTCCGTCAGATTTATCCAAGCAGGGTTGTGCGACTTGCCTCGGCTTAGGGGATATCTCCTACCTGGCCATCTGAGGGGTTTCGCAACCTGGATAATCCCTTTAGGCTACTGTGGCTAGACTATCCCTATTCTCAACCTCATCTGGGTTGTAATGCTCATCACATTGGCCACTTGCCAAATTCTCTTTATCTTTATGCAAAATGGCATATCACATTAAGCATACAAAATCATCATCTCAAGCATTTTTAAGCTTTGCTTTCTCTTGTAACCACTTTAACCTTTTCTCTAGGTTATCACTTGCACAATCACATATAACCTCTTCTCTAGGTTATCACTTATGATAATCACATCTCTTTGTGCATAATTCTCCATCACATGGCTTTTTCCTCTTTCAATTTATACTTTTATCAATAGTTTCTCTTTTAACAAAATGCATTGTCCAAAACATTTTTAAATTCTAAAATTAATTAACCAAAATATTTACCAATTTTCATATTTAAAAATATCATTTTCTCTTAAGCATGTTTATAAAATAAATTTGGAAAAAACTGATTTTCGCAAAAATATTAATTTCCAAAAATTCTGGGTCCAGAAATGTTCACAGGCGTGAGGGTTTTCACACCCACAGTATGAACAGAGCTGTCCCCTGTTTTCCAGCTTTACCCAACCGCGAAACTGGTCACACCCAGGGCATGACTGCAGCTCGAAAATCCAATATCGAACCAAAATCAATCATCTCTTTGCATAGTTAGGTTCAAATGAGTGAAAATAAGTAAAGTTTACTATATTTAGATCAATCCCAAGACACAACCTTCAATCATCAAGCAATGGTTTCAATCATCAAGGCAATGAAATCAAAATCACCATTATACACCAAGCTTATCAACATGCACATACCACTTTCATCATGCCATGATTGAAACATATGCACAACCACAATCACTCAACCAACTCAAACCAAGCATGGAACAAGGATCATCAAGCATGCAAGTTAGGGCAAACTCATCTCCCACAACATAGTTAATTTTTCCATAGACAAGAGTCACTAACCCTTATGCATATCAAGGTCACAATCAAGCAAACTATCATCAAGCATGGTTCTTCATAATCAAGCCATCCAAAAGAATTCATATCAAGCACAAACATAACAAAAAGACCATCCATTTTTCATAAGAGCACATAGCCACAAAGCTTACAAATCAACATGAACCCTAGGATAAATTTAACATCATCTTAATCAACATAGCACAAACATAGCCCTAACATGTCCACTAGGCTTTGAAAATCATGTAGGAAGAACTTTCCCCTTACCAATTTCTTGTAGAAAACCCTAACCTTCACTTCTTCTTCTTCCTTCTCCTTCTTCTTCTTGCGTGACTTCTTGGAGCTTGTTGGTCACAAGATTAAGCACAACCTCTTGGAAATTAGCTAACTAGGACAAGATTTATGAAAAGAGCACTTGAATTATGGCTATGGTGATGAACAAGATGGAACTCAAAGCAAGAAGATCTCTTCTCTCTTCTCCCTCAAGATCTCGGCCCTCCCCCTCTTCTTTCCCATCTAAGAAGATTTTTTTCTAATTAATCATTACACTTAACCACTAACTAACTCTAGTTAGAAACTCGCCTCAATCCTATTGGTCCACACTCATGAGTCATGATTCAAGAAAATTCCACATCCTTCCTCTCTAATTCTGGCGCAGCACTGCAGTTCCAAGGGAGGTAATTAATTTTTCACCTTAACCATGGTAAATGGTAAGTCTCCAAGGTAATTAAGTGTGGTAACTTTTGTATTTCATAGTAAAAATTGTCCAAACTTAACCTATTGGGGTAAAAACTCTCATGAACCTTATAATAAGTCCTAAGCAATGTAAATAAGATGCCACAAAAGTCTTGGTTCAAAAAGATCAAGCTTAGAAGCATTACGGTAACTTTTCGGTTTTTATTGTAACCCGTAACTTAGGGTAAAAATGAACTTTCTCAGAAAATTTCTAGAAAATTTCTAAAAATCATAAATATTGTAAAAACACCATTGGGTACTCTTTTTGTTGATTTTGGATCTTTTCCTAAGCCTCTGACATTCACCTGCTCTCCCTGCTATCCGGTTCTCGTTCTACATGGATCAAAACCGCAATTCCTTATCTGTCATTCTAAAAATTCCCAAATTAATTTCTAAAATTCTAAAATATTAGAAAACATCATTTGGCATCTTCAAAAATATTTCTAGACATGTTCTGGTCTCCAAATCCACTCACAGTTCAACCTAGTCACACTATAAGGACCAAAACGGTAATATTTTTATCTGTTCTTCAGAAAATTCCCGAATAAATTTCTAAAATCCTCAAATATTGGAAAATCACTATTGGTACCTTCAAATCTCATTCTTAACCTAAACCTAGGGTTTCTACTTCATAAAGTCCTCACTTTGTCTATTTACGGTAAACAGAACTCTGTCTGTATCTAAACGTCCAACTTAAACCACTACTTTCTAACGTCAGAGAAACTTTGTCTATGAATTTACTCTTACTAAAATCTATCCAACATGTACACGCATAAAATAAAATTAAAACAGAATCAAAATTTACGGACGTTACACAGTCAGCATCACAGTAAGCAACCAGAGG
Source organism: Glycyrrhiza uralensis (assembly GCA_030159175.1). Taxonomy (NCBI): domain Eukaryota; kingdom Viridiplantae; phylum Streptophyta; class Magnoliopsida; order Fabales; family Fabaceae; genus Glycyrrhiza; species Glycyrrhiza uralensis. The sequence goes on from BRZY01000006.1 coordinate 3,081,304, forward strand.
AAAGAACTTGTGATTCTCAACTGGTTGGAGTAATAAACCATAGAATAAAGTACCCTTTAGATACCTTAAAATTCGCTTTACAGCCAGCCAGTGGGAGTTAAGGGGATTTGCCATAAATTGGCAAACTTTATTGACACTGAACGCAATCTCTGGATGTGTGAGAATGGCATATTGTAATGCCCCCACAATGGACCGAAACTGGTGTGGATCAGACAGTGTGTCAGTGCCAAATCTGCTCAGCTTACAATTACTCACCATTGGTGATGCAATGCCCTTGGACTCAGCCATATTAGCTCGAGCCAGAGCTCTTTGATGTATTTGGTCTGTGTGAGCAGCAAGGAACCATTGGGTTGATGCCTCACCTTAATTCCCAAAAAGTAATCAAGCTGCCCCAGTTGCTTAAGAGCAAATTTCACATTTAACTTGCTGATCAGCGATTGGATCATGGAAGAAGAGGACCCAGTGATGATTATGTCATCCACATAAATCAAGACATAAAACTTATCATCACCCTTAACATACGTAAACAGAGACGGGTCACACCTACTTGGTTGAAATCCAAACTGCACTAGAGTATCAAACAACCTTTCATACCAAGCGCGTGGTGCCTGTTTCAGGCCATAAAGAGCTCTATTCAGCTTGCAAACTAATTCCTTGTTCGAGTCAACAAACCCAAGGGGCTGTACTGGTCTTGACTTCTTCAACACTTGATGTCCTTTAAAGCAGTACAAGCCATCCTGGCCTAGTGTTCCAATCAACAATATTTCCTTAGAGACCTGTGATTTTACATAGCAAGCAGTTGGATGAAACACAAAAAAACACTCTGTTGTCTCGTGGAAATTGTGAAACTGAGACTAAGTTCTTGGCGATTGTGGGAACGTGTAGTAAATTATTGAGAGTGAGGAGTGTGTGTCTATTTTGTGGTGAATAAAACTGTGAAGTGCCAAGAGAGGAAATGGAAATCGCTTGACCATTCCCTAAGTGTACTTTTTCTGAACCTTGATAAGGTGTAATTTGAGTAAAATTACCAGAATCATATGTGATATGGTGCGAAGCACCTAAATCCGGATACCATTCCTGCCTATCAAAGCTGTTAGGTGCTACAAATTCCTGAGTCACAGGAAAACTTGGTTGCTGCTGTGTAGCAACATAAGCACTCGGATTTTGAGGTCCTTCTGTGGAAGTGGTGGTGTTGGTGGTCTCAGTTTCCTGTGGAGAAGGAGGTGTTGGCTGAACATAGGATTCAAATCGACTCTAGTAGTCAAAGGCGTTGTGACCATACTTGAAACAAATTTGGCAAGTCGGTTTTGGACCTCCACTGCCTCTTCCACCACGATTACGACTGCCACGGTTACGGCCACCTCGACCTTGATTATTATTGAACTGAGACCTAGGACCTTGAGCTACATTAACAGAAATCGAACCAGCACTTTGATCCTGTTTAAACTTCTCAATTTGAATTTCTTGCATTAACAATAAACTCTCAACATCAGATATTGAAGGTGTGTCAAGTCTACCATAAATCAGCATCACACAGGGATTAAAATCTTCTGGTAAACCTTCTAAAATCACATCCAAATGATCTTGAGTAGAAATAGGATCACCAATTGCAGTCAAAGCATCTACTATCGATTTAATGCTAAGCAAGTATTCAGAGACAGAACGTGAACCTTTCTTAGAGTTCCTAAGTTCAGAACGTAACTGTCTATCCTTGGCTTTCATGTGCGATTGAAAGTGTTTGTGGATTGTATCCCAAACCTGGAACGCATGCTTGTAACCAATTGTTCTTGGAAGGATCGAATCTGACAGTGAAGACAGCAACCAGGTGAAGAGCATCTGGTCTTGGACTAGCCACTTCTCATATTCTTCAGTGACTTTGTCCAGTGCTCGATCTGCCTCGGATGCATACTTTGGTGGAATCGAAGGATTCTCTACGAAACGGTGGAGTTTATGTGCAAGGATCACACCTTCTACTTGCTGTGTCCATAGTAGAAAGTTTTATCATCCAATTTGATTGAAAGTGAGTGATTAATAAACGACATTGATGTCGAATTGATCATTGTGTTGTTGAATGGAGGAGGTAGATCATGATTTTCCACCATTAATGAGCTTGACCAGGCCCAGGAAAGAAGGAGCTCTGATTACCATACTAAATAATGTGAACAGAGAGAAAAGAGAAATGTGGCAGATTCATGTATATTGATCTGAGTAAAAAATGAATGCAACCCAATTACAAAGTGTGAAGCACTAGTCTTATATAGTGACTTGAGTGCTCATGGTTAGCATGTGCTGTCATAACAGAAAAGTAACAGCTCAATAGACAGGTGGGAGAAATCTAACTAAACTACAGTTTATCTCTAATACGAATCACACTCACCGATAATCTCTTAAGCCCAGAGACCAGGCGTGTTGCAGCCCAAACTCCAAGGCCCTTATCTCAGTCTTAGATGCACTTCCTTGGCCAAAGAAACAGGAGAATCCCGATAGCCACCTTCCAACTGCATCTCGAATCACTCCTCCTCCTACCATGCGGTCCCGCTCAGCTTGCCAGCTCCCATCCACGTTTAGCTTGTAAACATAAAGGGGGGCAGGATCCATGAAGGCTGTTGAGAGCCCCTAGTGCAGAACGTCCGAAATTCAGCAGAAGTAGAGAGAATTTCCCTCAAAATGTAATGAACAAACCACGGCTAAGCTGGAAAACATGGCAATTGCGCCACTTCCATTCCCACCACAAAAGAGAAATGATGAGTTCCGGGTGAGGTTGACACAAGAGTTTGCGAAGCCAAGAAGTCAGAGGGAGGTCCGGCGGACCCAAGAGATGAGCAAGCTGGAGTTGCTGCCATAACTGTTGGGAAGATGGGCAGTACCGCAGTATATGGTCCACGTCTTCGGATGGTGCGCCACATCTAGAGCACGCAGAAGAAGTGCTTAGATGGCATCTGTGTCGGAGCTGGTTAGTGGGGAGGGCATTTTGGCTAGCTTGCTAAAGGAAAAAACGCACTTTCTCCAGGGCTGGGCATCGCTAAATAAGACTCCAAAACGAGTCACCCCCTGGTTCCTCGTCCATCAGCCACTGGTAGGCCGATGCAGCAGTGTAGACTCCCGAGTGATTACCTTGCCATAGAAGCATGTCTTCCCTATCCTGAAGCACCGGGACGGGGGTGTTGCGAATAGCTTCCTGAATCTCTTGGGGAGGGGGAGTGCGGAGAGAATCAACATTCCATCCCCCGTGGACCCAGAGATCACAAACACAGGGAGCAGAGTCCGAAACATGTACATAAAGAACTTTGTCGCAGAGGCGGCCAACTCCCAGCCAATCCTTATACCAAAGGGAGGATTCCCCACTGCCAAGGGCCACCTGGAATCCATCCCGAAGTTCCAAAAGAGCCTTAAGGATGCTTTGCCAAACGTATGAGGCTCCTCTTTTGGGCTTACCAGCTAAAATCGAGTCCCTGGCCAGATATTTCGAAGCCAACATCTGAACCCAAAGGAGGTGAGGCTGTCTGAGCATACTTTCAATCATTTTGCCTAGAAGGGATACGTTGGTCTCCCGAGCGCATCGAAGTCCCAATCCCCCCTTGAGATGCGGTTTAGTGATCGTGGACCAGGGGGCCAAGTGCCATCTAGGGGTGTTCAAAACCGAACCGATCCAAAAAACTAACCGCAAACTGATCCAAAAAAATCGAAAACCGACAAAAACCGCTTTTTTTGGATGTCTTTCGGATGAGATTTTTGCAAAACCGAACCGAACTGCTCGGATTTCGGATCTCTTTACTAAAACCAAACCGATCCAAACCGAACCGCAATTTATAATGTTATTCCTTTTGAACTTGTTTGAATGTCTTTTTAATTGTAAATTGTTGTCCAACATATACTATTAATTAATTATTTGTGTGCGAATTTGCTTTTGTAAGTATTATGTGTGTTGAATATTAATTCATAACGGCCTTTGTGTGTGTGTTAAATATTATTTCACATTTTTTTATCTCATTTGGTTAATAATTATCTTTTGAAAGTATTGTTTTCTATAACTGTTTTTTTAGGAATGACCTTTGTGTGTTTAAATATTGGCTTTAAAAATGGTAACCCAACAAAAATTATTAAAACGAAAGTCATTGATTGGTATTTGATAATATATTAGAAGTAAAACGTAAGCAATAACATTGTAGTTGATATTTTTTTTTTAAAAAAAATTACAACCGCAAAAATCGAAAATCGATCCAATTTAAACCACATTACTTTGGATCGGATCGGATCGAATTTTTTTGAGAAAACAAACCGAATCGAACCGCATGTTCTTTTAAACTTTGGATCAGATGATTTTTTGTCTCAAAACCGAACCGCGAACACCCTTAGTGCCAACCACGCCCATGCCCCTTGGACGACCAAATGAACAATCACGTGAGCTTATCAATAGAGTCGCAAACAGCCTCTAGAAACCATAGAGCCTGCATCGTGTATACAGGCAAGGAGGAGAGAATAGATTTGGCCAGGCAAACTCTCCCCGCTTTGTTGAGGAGTTTTTGTTTCCAACTGGTCAGACGCCCCTGGATCTTCTCGAGAATTGGATTGAAGTCGGCTCTGGTTGTTCGCCCGCTAGGAAGAGGAAATCCTAGGCATTTCCCCAAACTAGCCGCACGCCTAATGCCAGAAAGGTTGGATAAGTCCTGCTGCTTGCGATGTGGGACCCCCTTGGAGCATATCATCCTTGACTTGCGATGTGAGTCCTTCATTTAATTAAAAAATAAATGAATCTTTATTTTTTGGCTTAAATATGAACTTGGTCTCTGTAAAAATTTGAGTTTTGAATTTAGTCCCTATATTTAAAGTCAACGGTTTTTAGTCCTCCTAAATTTCAAGTTTTGAATTTAGTCCCTCCTTTGCGTTGACCAGTGTCATGTCACCCTTAAAACGCTAACGTGGCACACTACTGACCACGTCATTTATTTATAGGGACTAAAATCAAAACATATAATTTTTACAGGGACCTTCACCCCCTCCTTCTTCTCCTCCTCCTCCACCACCACCAACACCACCACCACCACCCCTCTCTCTCCTTCATCACCACCCCCTCTTTCTCCCACCCTCCTCCAAACCCATCTTCCTCCAACCCCAACCCCGTCTTCTTCTTCTTCTTCTTCTTCTTCTTCTTCTTCTCCTCTTCAGCAACACCACCAAACCCAAAACCGCAACAGACCCAATAACAACACCACTCAATTAAGGTATGTCTATGCACTTTTTTTCTTTCAATTTGTTAATCATATGTCCTGGTCAAGATTATTTTGTTGCTATTTTCACAATCCATGAATAAATTGGTGCCTGTGCTATTTTCACAAACCACTTTTTTCTCTCTCAATCTCCATCTCTAATGCATAAATCGGTGGAGGAGAGAAAGAGGGGGATGGGGTGGTGGTGGTGGCGGAGGGGGGAGAAAGAGGGGGTGGTGGCGGAGGAGAGAGAGGGGGTGGTGGTGGTGGAGGAGGAGGAGGGGGAAGATGGAGAGGTCGTGATGGAGGAAAGTTTTGGTAAAAATTATGTTTTGATTTTAGTCCCTATAAATAAATAACGTTTTGATTTTAGTCCCTGTAAATAAATGACGTGGCCAGGACAATGTGTCACGTAGGCATTTTACGGTGACATGGCACAGGTCAACGCAAATGGGGGACTAAATTCAAAACTTGAAATTTATGAGGACTAAAAACCGTTGACTTTAAATGTAGGGACTAAATTCAAAACTCAAATTTTTACAGGGACCAAATTCATATTTAAGCCTTATTTTTTTATAGATTTTTTTTTAAAGATTGCATTACATGGAACCTGCAGGTTTTGGATTTGTTTAGTTTTCATTTTGGGTTTCTATTATGTTTTTTTTGGTCAATGGTTTCTATAATGTTTTAATGTTGCCATTATTGATTTAATAGCCCATGAGCCCTAAACATGAATGGCATTTGGACCCAAGTCTAAGTAACAACATGGATCCATTGGACTAGGTGATATGAACCATGACATTTGACCAAAAAGAAGGAGGTATAACAACATCTGGATTTTGACCAAAAACAAAAAGACAACATATGGATTAGTTCAGTACAATAATGATAAAGATTATGGTCCATAGTATATTCTCTAATCTCTATTTCACAGAATCTACAGATATCGTTTGTAAAGCCGAGCACAAATGGTTAAATCTATCTTGCATTTCTAGGTTAGACGTGGTTCGATCTCCGGTTGGGACGCTTGTATGTGTATATTTACCATTTCTACTAGATAAAAAAAAAAAAAGAATCTACTGATATCAGTTTGATGGACTCATATTTTATTGTGAAACAAATCAAGTAGCTAATGTTTTGGCTTCCCAGAATTGTGATCTTAATTATGTTGATATATATTCTTTCCCTTCATCTCTATATATCCCTCTGTTTAATTTCTAACCTTTCGTCTCTGGTGGTTTTTTATTTTGTTTTTTTATGGACTATTGGTCCATTTTGCATAAAAACATTTCATAGTTAATACTTTAAGGAAGTAAGAAGATACAGGAGAATTTATGTCGCTTGAAAAGATATATAACATCATCCAATAATGTTTGCATCTAATTAAGGATCCATCGGCGCAAATTGGCACCTTTGCTTTGATTTGGTAAAACAAAAAAAAGGCAGTCCTAACTCTTGAAGCGGTCCGTGACGTGGTTTGATTGTGTAGCAGTACGTGGAGCTTTATGTTTGACTTCACATTTAGGGCGTGTAGCTTATTCGAAGTTTGTTCGGTTTAATTTATCTCAACATAAACACTCATATGTTAATATAATCGGATACACTTGTAAAAAAACTTATAACATACCCATAAATTATTTTAAGTTGTTCAGGATAGGTTATAAATAAATGTTTAATTGCACTATCAAGCTGTTTATCAATAGTTTATCTAAAATAATTTATTGAATTTAATGTAAATCTACATAATTAAATTAGTTATCCGAAAGCAGCCAAATGCATGCATCCTATAATGACATAAAGATATTGCAGATGAATTTTGTGCTCTAGTGCTCCAATCCATCCTATCTCTTTAAAAAATTTAGCGTACTAAGACATTACTATAGAGAAAAGCAACCCAACTATGTTGGCACCCAATCCCTAACTATCATTAATTAATTTGGAGTACCTGGCCAATGAATACACGTAATTGAAACAGGCTAATAATAGACACCCCCAATCTTTAGAAAAGAGAAATGTTATATTCTTGTACATATCTTCTGGCTATTTTATAAAGTAAGAAAGAGAATACAACTAATATTTTAAAAACATAAAAAATATTTAATATTTTCTCTATTTAGTAATTAAAAAGATTTGTAAAAATAAAAGATAAGAGAATTTAGAATTATTCTTAGAAAACTAACCCAAGACAAACAAATGTATCTGCTAAACATGACATAGGCGCTAACCAAAATGGACGCCACACACCAATAAATGTGTCGCCGTACGCATAAAACCTGTGGATCAGTTCATTTCCTCCATCAAAGCATTCGCCCACCCATCGGTGTCATAATAAAGGAATCCAGTAGCATAATATGTGTGTGCAGTGTCCTAATTTGATAGCTGTAGCAATCCTTATTTATGCTCCAAGAGTCCAAGATACTTGCTATTATACTAGCTCCGATAAGAAATATAGGACAAAATCATTAAAGTTAAAGAAGTGTATTAAAATGAGTTAATGAGTTAATTATAATTAATGATGTTATAATTTTCCAAAAATATCATTTGTGGGATTTATGTCTTTTTTATATTCTTTTTGTGGATCTCATAATAAATAAGAATATAGTTAGAAATGAGCAATTACTATTGTTGAAAATAAAAGACATTATTTATTATAAAAAAGATGATAAAAGTGACTCTTTTTGTTTTTTATAAAAAAGACCAAAGAGAGTAGATTGTATAGGGCATTTGTAGTCTTAGACTTGGATGGTAGATTATCTGCTAGCTAATTAGTAGGTGCAATTTTGGACTGACTTTTCCATATCCAACCAAGATGGACACGCATATTAATAACAAACCAGCAGCATCAACTAACATTACGTTTGGCCTCGAATCCTGTGGTTGGGAGAGAAGACTCCACTAAAACTGGCCAGCCAGGTTTAATTTTAAGGCAAAGATTAGCCAACGACAAAGCTAGTAGATACTTCGTCCCAGTAACATGATTACATATAAAAAAACCAGTAGGATCAAAGACGCAACATATCGATATCACCTCATTCCGTACATATATATTAGGTTTTAACATGTTTTTGGTCCCTTTAAATATCGGCGTTTTGAATTTAGTCCCTCTAAAAAAAGTCAAAGTTTTTTGGTCCCTCAAGAGATCAATTTTTTGATTTAGGTCCCTCTTTTGCGTTGACCGCTGACATGGCACACGGAGGTCCCTATAAAAATGCTGATATGGCTTACATGCATCTGACGTGGCTTACATGCATTGCCACGTCAGAGGGACTAAAATCAAAACTTAATATATTTAAAAGGATCATGTGACATCAATTAGACCACCACACTCTCTCTCTCTCTCTTGTTTTCTCTCTCTCTCCCCCACAACCCCTCCCCCCCCCCCCACCACCACCACCCACTCTCTCTCTCTCTCCCCCCCCCCCACCCCCAACCCCCACCACCACCACCACCACTACCCACACACTCTCTCTCTCTCGTTTTCTCTCTCCCCCCCCAAACCACCACCACCCACCCACCCACCCTCTCTCTCTCTCTCATTTTCTCTCTCTCTCTCTCTCTCTCCCCACCACCCCCCACCACCACCACCTATATGCATCTTTAACCATGATCTATTTCAAGGTCATCCAATTAGTCAAAAGAAGCTCAAGGAAGGTGGTGGTGGGGGGGGGTGGGGGGGAGAGAGAGAGAGAGAGAAAACGAGAGAGAGAGAGAGAGAGAGAGTGGGTGGTGGTGGGGAGAGAGAGAGAGAGAGAGAGAAAACGAGAGAGAGAGAGAGAGAGAGAGTGGGTGGTGGTGGGGAGAGAGAGAGAGAGAGAGAGTGTGGGTGGGTGGTGGTGGTTGTGGTGGTGGTGGTCTGATTGATGTCACATGTTCCTTCTAAATATATTAAGTTTTGATTTTAGTCCAGCTAAATATATTAAGTTTTGATTTTAGTCCCTCTAAATAACTATGAATGACGTGTCAGCTGACGTGGCAATGCATGTAAGCCACGTCAGATGTATGTAAGCTATGTCAGCATTTTTACAGGGACCTCAGTGTGCCATGTCAGCGGTCAACGCCAAAGAGGGACCTAAATCAAAAAATTGATTTCTTGAGAGACCAAAAAACTTTGACTTTTTTTAGAGGGATTATATTCAAAACGCCGATATTTAGAGGGACTAAAAACATGTTAAAGCCGTGGCAATTACATGTGGTGATTAATTTGTCTTGTTGGCAAGAACAATAGAAGAACTTTTTAAAAAAAAAACTAAAAAAAAGAGAGAGAGGAGATTCTCTGTGTGTAACAGCAAATGATCAGTAAATTCACGTTTCCCTGAATTTAAGGACAACCCCTTGGAAAGGGACATCGTGTAGTAAGCACACTATATATATGAATGAGTCTTGTTTGTTTTGCTTTGCAGGGGTGCTGTGCTGGCTGGGTGGGACATAAATTGCGCAGAAGCACGCACACACCAATTATATGTATGCAACAACAGACACCCAATATATGTTAGTCTAAACCAAAGGGACTTGAATCCTTCAAACATGTTTGTATGGGATTGAATTTTTATATCTGGTAAAAACTAAAAAGTACCACTTTGGGAGAGGAGAGGTCACACATTCACACAGATACTCGCACATATTGCTTGAAATTAAATTAATGGTGAATAAATATTACGAGATAGAGAAATAGAAAGAGTACCTAATGAGGTCGGTTTGGAGGGCGACAGCGTGTGTGGTTCTTCTGTGGGAGGTGGAACCGAAGTCAGTAGTGACCCCATAACAATCAGTGCCCCCGTTCACGCTGTCCATCACCCACTCGCTGCTGCCCTTCACTCTCTCCCTCGCCGCCTCGTTCAGCTCCACCGCAGCAGCCCTTCTCTCCGCCACCGCCACCACCTCCCCTCCCACCCTTGGCAATCCCCCACCATCCTCCTCACTTCCTCCCAATGGCTCCCCTTCATCGCCTCCACGGCCTGCCCCCACTTCAACGGGTCCCTGTTGAGAATATGTATCAGCATCTATTATTAGAGTTTATTAGAGTTTTTATTGTTATTTCTACTGTTATAAGTTTTAATTATAGGAATTCTGTGAGGTGGTTGTTACAATTTTATGGGTAGTTAATTTGTCATTATTAGAAATTTCAGGTTATGAATTTCTTGTATTTAAAGGTTGGTAGCAAGAATGAAAGTATGATGTTTCACTTTTCAGTCTATAGCCAGCTTCCTAGAATTTTTGTCTTATTTCCAACAGTCCCCATTCTCTCCCTCACGCCGTAACATCATCGTCATCATCATATTATGATTATTATTATGAATTAATGAACGATACGCACGCACGCTCGTTATTATTAGAATAGCATCTTATATTATTTGTACTACATGTATGTATATATATTTGTGTGTGATCATGTGAAGAATATATATGATGAATGGAATGTTTGCTTTGCTTAAATAGAAATGTATATGTAATTAAGGAGATGATGATGTGAATATTGACACGACACGAGGGAAGCCCTGCCCTGCCCCTGTGGGTTTGGCAGCAATGTCAATGAGGGATGCATGAATAAGTAACAATGCATTGTATGAAAATTAATTATGACGAAATTCTATTGTAGAGTGAAATCTTACATATTATTATATTCCACTTTAAGAATTTTTCCACAAATGTAATTTTAAGTTTGGTAGGCGAAATATTATATCCAATTTAATTTGTACCTGTTCACATCACATCCGCCGTATCACACTAGGAAAATTCAAAAATTGAGTTTCGGGTTCGATTCACGGCTGCGGAATTTTTTATGCTTTCCATTAAATTCTTTTAAATTTTTTTACAAGTCGACATATGTGCTTTACATTTACTATGGGTGAGGAATCATAACTTAATTTTTGTTTTTAATAAATATTGAAAGTTAAGAGTTGAAGTCGAAATAAAAGTATAATTTATCCTTTGAATTTTGTTTATTTGAAATTTGAAATTGTGACCAAACAACTCGTGAATTTTTCATATATATTTCATTTTCTTGCTATATAAAATTTATTACATTATTTCTTGGATGTCGTAATTACTCGACTAAGATTTTAGTGTCTCATGAAATCCCCTATTTTGTTCTTTCTTTTTTAATAAATTGAATATTTTAACAGAAAAGTGAAAAATAAGTAATAATGCGTTGTACGGAACTTAATTATGGTTAGATTCTACTCGTAGAGTGAAACCTTATATATTACTATATTCCAACTTAAGAAATTTCCACAAATGTAATTTTAACTTTTGCAGGCGACATACTATATCAAATTTAATTTGCACCATTAAGCGCGTCATCCGCAGTAGCACACTTGGAAAATTTGAATTATGAATTTCCGGGTTCGATTCCCGGCTGCGGATTTATTTATGCCTGGGCTAATTTTTTTTTATTTATTTTACAAGCCTACAACTTTGCTTTACGTTTGCTATTGGGCGAAGACTCATAACTCAATTTTGGTTTTTCATAATTATTCTAAGTTGAAAAATGAAGTCGAAAAAAGCAATTTATCCTTTGAATTTTATTTATTTCAAATCCTAGCAAAACAAATCGTAAATTTTTCGCATAAGTTTCAATTTACTGCTTGAAAAATGTATTTCATTATTTCTGGAATATCGTAACGATGTAATTACTTGACCAAAATTGTAGCGTCTCAAAATATCCTCCATTTCGTTCTTTCGATTTCAATAAATTTATTATTTTAACAACTAACATGAAAAATAAGTAACAATGCATTGTATGAAAATTAATTATGACGAAATTCTATTGTAGGGTGAAATCTTACATATTATTATATTCCACTTTAAGAATTTTTCCACAAAGGTAATTTTAAGTTTTGTGGGCGAAATATTATATCCAATTTAATCTGCACCTGTTCACATCACATCCGCAGTAGCACACTTGGAAAATTCAAAAATTGAGTTTCCGGGTTCGATTCCTGGCTGTGGAATTTTTTATGCTTTGCATTAATTTATTTTAAGTTTTTTACAAGTCGACTTATGTGCTTTACATTTGCTATGGGTGAGGAATCATAACTTAATTTTTGTTTTTAATAAATATTGAAAGTTAAGAATTGAAGTCGAAATAAAAGTAAAATTTATCCTTTGAATTTTGTTTATTTGAAATTTGAAATTGTAACTAAACAGCTCGTGAATTTTTCATATATATTTCATTTTCTTGCTGTATAAAATTTATTACATTATTTCTTGGATGTCGTAATTACTCGACTAAAATTTTAGTGTCTCTTGAAATCCCCTATTTTGTTCTTTCTTTTTTAATAAATTGAATATTTTAACAGAAAAGTGAAAAATAAGTAATAATGCATTGTACGGAACTTAATTATGGTTAGATTCTACTCGCAGAGTGAAATAATATATATTACTATATTCCAACTTAAGAAATTTCCACAAATGTAATTTTAACTTTTGCAGGCAACATACTATATCGAATTTAATTTGCACCATTAAGCACGTCATCCGCAGTAGCACACTTGGAAAATTTGAATTACGAAATTTCGGGTTCGATTCCCGGCTGCGGATTTATTTATGCCTGGGCTAATTTATTTGATTTATTTTACAAGCCTACAACTTTGCTTTACGTTTGCTATTGGGCGAAGACTCATAACTCAATTTTGGTGTTTTATAATTATTCTATGTTGAAAAATGAAGTTGAAAAAAGCAATTTATCCTTCGAATTTTATTTACTTCAAATCCCAGCAAAACAAATCGTGAGTTTTTCGCATAAGTTTCATTTTACTGCTTGATAAAATGTATTTCATTATTTTTGGGATATCATAACGATGTAATTACTTGACCAAAATTGTAGCGCCTCAAGATATCCTTCCTTTTGTTCTTTCCATTTCAATAAATCTATTATTTTAACAAATAACGTGAAAAATAAGTAACAATGCATTGTATGAAAATTAATTATGACGAAATTCTATTGTAGAGTGAAATCTTACATATTATTATATTCCACTTTAAGAATTTTTCCACAAAGGTAATTTTAAGTTTTATAGGCGAAATATTATATCCAATTTAATCTGCACCTGTTTACATCACATCCGCAGTAGCACACTTGGAAATTTTGAAAATTGAGTTTCCGAGTTTGATTTCCAGCTTCGGAAATTTTTATGCTTTGCATTATTTTTTTTTAAGTTTTTTACAAGTCGACTTATGTGATTTACATTTGCTATGGGTGAGGAATCATAACTTAATTTTTGTTTTTAATAAATATTGAAAGTTAAGAATTGAAGTCGAAATAAAAGTATAATTTATCCTTTGAATTTTGTTTATTTGAAATTTGAAATTGTAACTAAACAACTCGTGCATTTTTCATATATATTTCATTTTCTTGCTGTATAAAATTTATTACATTATTTCTTGGATGTCGTAATTACTCGACTAAAATTTTAGTGTCTCATGAAATCCCCTATTTTGTTCTTTCTTTTTTAATAAATTGAATATTTTAACAAAAACGTGAAAAATAAGTAATAATGCATTGCACGGAACTTAATTATGATTAGATTCTACTCGTAGTGAAACCTTATATATTACTTTATTCCAACTTAAGAATTTTCCACAAATGTAATTTTAACTTTTGCAGGCGACATACTATATCGAATTTAATTTGCACCATTAAGCACGTCATCCGCAGTTTGAATTATGAATTTCCGGGTTCGATTCCCGGCTGCGGATTTATTTATGCCTGGGCTTATTTTTTTGATTTATTTTACATGCCTACAACTTTGCTTTACGTTTGCTATTGGGCGAAGACTCATAACTCAATTTTGGTATTTCATAATTATTCTAAGTTGACAAATGAAGTTGAAAAAAGCAATTTATCCTTCGAAATTTATTTACCTCAAATCCCGCCAAAACAAATCGTGAGTTTTTCGCATAAGTTTCATTTTACTGCTTGATAAAATGTATTTCATTATTTTTGCGATATCATAACGATGTAATTACTTGACCAAAATTGTAGCGCCTCAAGATATCCTTCATTTTGTTCTTTCCATTTCAATAAATCTATTATTTTAACAAATAACGTAAAAAATAAGTAACAATGCATTGTATGAAAATTAATTATGACGAAATTCTATTGTTGAGTGAAATTTTACATAGTATTATATTCCACTTTAAGAATTAATCCACAAATGTAATTTTAAGTTTGGTGGGCGAAATATTATATCCAATTTAATTTGTACCTGTTCACATCACATCCGCCGTACCACACTTGGAAAATTCAAAAATTGAGTTTCGGGTTCGATTCACGGCTGCGGAATTTTTTATGCTTTGCATTAATTTTTTTTTTAATTTTTTTACAAGTCGACATATGTGCTTTACATTTGCTATGAGTGAGGAATCATAACTTAATTTTTGTTTTTAATAAATATTGGATGTTAAGAATTGAAGTCGAAATAAAAGTATAATTTATCCTTTGAATTTTGTTTATTTGAAATTTGACATTGTGACCAAACAACTCGTGAATTTTTCATATATATTTCTTTTTTTTGCCTGATAAAATGTATTACATAATTTCTTGGATGTCGTAATTACTCGACTAAAATTTTAGTGTCTCATCAAATCCCCTATTTTGTTCTTTCTTTTTAATAAATTGAATATTTTATCAGAAAAGTGAAAAATAAGTAATAATGCTTTGTACGGAACTTAATTATGGTTAGATTCTACTCGTAGAGTGAAATCTTATATATTACTATATTCCAACTTAAAAAATTTCCACAAATGTAATTTTAACTTTTGCATGCGACATACTATATCGAATTTAATTTGCACCATTAAGCACGTCATCCGCAGTAGCACACTTGGAAAATTTGAATTATGAATTTTCGGGTTCAATTCCCGGCTGCGGATTTATTTATGCCTGGGCTAATTTTTTTGATTTATTTTACAAGCCTACAACTTTGCTTTACGTTTGCTATTGGGCGAAGACTCATAACTCAATTTTGGTTTTTCATAATTATTCTATGTTGAAAAATGAAATTGAAAAAAGCAATTTATCCTTCGAAATTTATTTACTTCAAATCCCAGCAAAACAAATCGTTAGTTTTTCGCATAAGTTTCATTTTACTACTTGATAAAATGTATTTCATTATTTTTGGGATATCATAACGATGTAATTACTTGACCAAAATTGTAGCGCCTCAAGATATCCTTCATTTTGTTCTTTCCATTTCAATAAATCTATTATTTTAACAAATAACGTGAAAAATAAGTAACAATGCATTGTATGAAAATTAATTATGACGAAATTCTATTGTAGAGTGAAATTTTACATATTATTATATTCCACTTTAAGAATTTATCGACAAATATAATTTTAAATTTGGTAGGCGAAATATAATATCCAATTTAATTTGTACCTATTCACATCACATCCGCCGTACCACACTTGGAAAATTCAAAAATTGAGTTTCGGGTTCGATTCACGGCTGTGGAATTTTTTATGCTTTGCATTAATTTTTTTTTAATTTTTTTACAAGTCGACATATGTGCTTTACATTTGCTATGGGTGAGGAATCATAACTTAATTTTTGTTTTTAATAAATATTGGAAGTTAAGAATTGAAGTCGAAATAAAAGTATAATTTATCCTTTGAATTTTGTTTATTTGAAATTTGACATTGTGACCAAACAACTCGTGAATTTTTCATATATATTTCATTTTTTTGCCTGATAAAATATGTTACTATATTTCTTGGATGTCGTAATTACTCGACTAAAATTTTAGTGTCTCATGAAATCCCCTATTTTGTTCTTTCTTTTTTAATAAATTGAATATTTTAACAGAACAGTGAAAAATAAGTAATAATACGTTGTACGGAACTTAATTATGGTTAGATTCTACTCGTAAAGTGAAATCATATATATTACTATATTCCAACTTAAGAAATTTCCACAAATGTAATTTTAACTTTTGCAGGCGACATACTATATCGAATTTAATTTGCACCATTAAGCACGCCATCCACAGTAGCACACTTGGAAAATTTGAATTATGAATTTCCGGGTGCGATTCCCAGCTGCGGATTTACTTATGCCTGGGCTAATTTTTTTGATTTATTTTACAAGCCTACAACTTTGCTTTACGATTGCTATTGGGCGAAGACTCATAACTCAATTTTGGTGTTTCATAATTATTCTAAGTTGAAAAATGAAATTGAAAAAAGCAATTTATCCTTCGAATTTTATTTACTTCAAATCCCAGCAAAACAAATCGTGAGTTTTTCGCATAAGTTTCATTTTACTGCTTGATAAAATGTATTTCATTATTTCTGGAATATCGTAACGGTGTAATTACTTGACCAAAATTGTAGCGCCTCAAGATATCCTTCATTTTGTTCTTTCCATTTCAATAAATCTATTATTTTAACAAATAACTTGAAAAATAAGTAACAATGCATTGTATGAAAATTAATTATGACGAAATTCTATTGTAGAGTGAAATCTTACATATTATTATATTCCACTTTAAGAATTTTTCCACAAATGTAATTTTAAGTTTGGTAGGCGAAATATTATATCCAATTTAATTTGTACCTGTTCACATCACATCCGCCGTACCACACTTGGAAAATTCAAAAATTGAGTTTCGGGTTCGATTCACGGCTGCGGAATTTTTTATGCTTCGCATTATTTTTTTTTAATTTTTTTACAAGTCGACGTATGTGCTTTACATTTGCTATGGGTGAGGAATCATAACTTAATTTTTGTTTGTAATAAATATTGGAAGTTAAGAATTCAAGTCGAAATAAAAGTATAATTTATCCTTTGAATTTTATTTATTTGAAATTTGACATTGTGACCAAACAACTCGAGAATTTTTCATATATATTTCATTTTTTTGCTTGATAAAATGTATTATATTATTTCTTGGATGTCGTAATTACTCCACTAAAATTTTAGTGTCTCATGAAATCCCCTATTTTGTTCTTTCTTTTTTAATAAATTGAATATTTTAACAGAAAAGTGAAAAATAAGTAATAATGCGTTGTACGGAACTTAATTATGGTTAGATTCTACTCGTAGAGTGAAATCATATATATTACTATATTCCAACTTAAGAAATTTCCACAAATGTAATTTTAACTTTTGCAGGCGACATACTATATCGAATTTAATTTGCACCATTAAGCACGCCATCCACAGTAGCACACTTGGAAAATTTGAATTATGAATTTCCGGGTGCGATTCCCAGCTGCGGATTTACTTATGCCTGGGCTAATTTTTTTGATTTATTTTACAAGCCTACAACTTTGCTTTACGATTGCTATTGGGCGAAGACTCATAACTCAATTTTGGTGTTTCATAATTATTCTAAGTTGAAAAATGAAATTGAAAAAAGCAATTTATCCTTCGAATTTTATTTACTTCAAATCCCAGCAAAACAAATCGTGAGTTTTTCGCATAAGTTTCATTTTACTGCTTGATAAAATGTATTTCATTGTTTCTGGAATATCGTAACGGTGTAATTACTTGACCAAAATTGTAGCGCCTCAAGATATCCTTCATTTTGTTCTTTCCATTTCAATAAATCTATTATTTTAACAAATAACGTGAAAAATAAGTAACAATGCATTGTATGAAAATTAATTATGACGAAATTCTATTGTAGAGTGAAATCTTACATATTATTATATTCCACTTTAAGAATTTTTCCACAAATGTAATTTTAAGTTTGGTAGGCGAAATATTATATCCAATTTAATTTGTACCTGTTCACATCACATCCGCCGTACCACAATTGGAAAATTCAAAAATTGAGTTTCGGGTTCGATTCACGGCTGCGGAATTTTTTATGCTTCGCATTATTTTTTTTTTAATTTTTTTACAAGTCGACGTATGTGCTTTACATTTGCTATGGGTGAGGAATCATAACTTAATTTTTGTTTGTAATAAATATTGGAAGTTAAGAATTCAAGTCGAAATAAAAGTATAATTTATCCTTTGAATTTTATTTATTTGAAATTTGACATTGTGACCAAACAACTCGTGAATTTTTCATATATATTTCATTTTTTTGCTTGATAAAATGTATTATATTATTTCTTGGATGTCGTAATTACTCCACTAAAATTTTAGTGTCTCATGAAATCCCCTATTTTGTTCTTGCTTTTTTAATAAATTGAATATTTTAACAAAAACGTGCAAAATAAGGAATAATGCATTGCACGGAACTTAATTATGATTAGATTCTACTCGTAGAGTGAAACCTTATATATTACTTTATTCTAACTTAAGAATTTTCCACAAATGTAATTTTAACTTTTGCAGGCGACATACTATATCGAATTTAATTTGCACCATTAAGCACGTCATCCGCAGTAGCACACTTGGAAAATTTGAATTATGAATTTTCGGGTTCGATTCCCGGCTGCGGATTTACTTATGCCTGGGATAAGTTTTTTGATTTATTTTCAAGCCTTCAACTTTGCTTTACGTTTGCTATTGGGCGAAGACTTATAACTCAATTTTGGTTTGCCATAATTATTCTAAGTTGAAAAATGTAGTTGAAAAAAGCAATTTATCCTTTGAATTTTATTTATTTCAAATCCCTGCAAAACAAATCGTGTGTTTTTCGCATAAGTTTCATTTTACTGCTTGATAAAATGTATTTCATTATTTCTGGAATATCATAACGATGTAATTACTTGACCAAAATTGTAGCGCCTCAAGATATCCTCCATTTTGTTCTTTCCATTTCAATAAATCTATTATTTTAACAAATAACGTGAAAAATAAGTAACAATCCATTGTATGAAAATTAATTATGACGAAATTCTATTGTAGAGTGAAATCTTACATATTATTATATTCCACTTTAAGAATTTTTCCACAAATGTAATTTTAAGTTTGGTAGGCGAAATATTATATCCAATTTAATTTGTACCTGTTCACATCACATCCGCCGTACCACACTTGGAAAATTCAAAAATTGAGTTTCGGGTTCGATTCACGGCTGCGGAATTTTTATGCTTCGCATTATTTTTTTTTTTTAATTTTTTTACAAGTCGACGTATGTGCTTTACATTTGCTACGGGTGAGGAATCATAACTTAATTTTTGTTTGTAATAAATATTGGAAGTTAAGAATTTAAGTCGAATTAAAAGTATAATTTATCCTTTGAATTTTGTTTATTTGAAATTTGACATTGTGACCAAACAACTCGTGAATTTTTCATATATATTTCATTTTTTTGCTTGATAAAATGTATTATATTATTTCTTGGATGTCGTAATTACTCAACTAAAATTTTAGTGTCTCATGAAATCCCCTATTTTGTTCTTTCTTTTTTAATAAATTGAATATTTTAACAGAAAAGTGAAAAATAAGTAATAATGCGTTGTACGGAACTTAATTATGGTTAGATTCTACTCGTAGAGTGAAATCTTATATATTACTATATTCCAACTTAAGAAATTTCCACAAATGTAATTTTAACTTTTGCAGGTGACATACTATATCGAATTTAATTTGCACCATTAAGCACGTCATCCGCAGTAGCACACTTGGTAAATTTGAATTATGAATTTCCGGGTTTGATTCCCGGCTGCGGATTTATTTATGCCTGGGATAATTTTTTTGATTTATGTAGCAAGCCTACAACTTTGCTTTACGTTTGCTATTGGACGAAGACTCAACTCAATTTTGGTTTTTCATAATTATTCTAAGTTGAAAAAAGCAATTTATCCTTTGAAATTTATTTATTTCAAATCCCACCAAAACAAATCATGAGTTTTTCGCATAAGTTTCATTTTACTGCTTGATAAAATGTATTTCATTATTTCTGGAATATCGTAACGGTGTAATTACTTGACCAAAATTGTAGCGCCTCAAGATATCCTTCATTTTGTTCTTTCCATTTCAATAAATCTATTATTTTAACAAATAACGTGAAAAATAAGTAACAATGCATTGTATGAAAATTAATTATGACGAAATTCTATTGTAGAGTGAAATCTTACATATTATTATATTCCACTTTAAGAATTTTTCCACAAATGTAATTTTAAGTTTGGTAGGCGAAATATTATATCCAATTTAATTTGTACCTGTTCACATCACATCCGCCGTACCACACTTGGAAAATTCAAAAATTGAGTTTTGGGTTCGATTCACGGCTGCGGAATTTTTTATGCTTCGCATTATTTTTTTTTAATTTTTTTACAAGTCGACGTATGTGCTTTATGCAACACACTTTCTCCAAAAAGGATATTACACCATAGTAACCATAAGTTTTGCAAAGACTTAGAAAATCGATTGTTCGACATAAATCAATTTTTGGACCAGAAACCTCTGCTTTCCGTACTTTACAAGCGTCGAAAAAGTAGCGTTTTGATCCATTTTTCAGAAAATTATGAAATATTTTGCAAAAATCCTAAAAAATATAAAAACATGATTCAGCTACTCAAAATCTTTTTCTGACCTCAAATCGGTCTCTGAATCAGGGTTTTACGCTTTCCGTAAATAACAGGGTCAAAATGGTAATGTTAAAAGTTTTCCAAAAATTCTACGAAAATTTCAGAAAATCACAAATATTAAAAGAACCAACTTTTGTGAAGGATGTTTGTTTGAAAAAGTTGGGTTAATATACTTGTGTTATTAAAATCCTTTTCCATCAATAACGGTAAATACGGAAGTCAAACAGTAAGGGAAAAGTTACTGTTTTAATAAAATAATTTCATAAGTATTTTAAAACCTTCATTATAAGTCTAAAATAATTTTCTTATAACTTAGATCAGACCAGATAATTTAAAACAGACAAAAGACAAAAATACAGAAAACAGAAGTCAATAGAAACTTAACTATTTTCACTATTCATACTGTAATACTTAACCATATTAGAGTAGTTGTAGTAAATGTACTCTTACATTACTAAATGTACCCTTTTACATTTCAGATTACATTACAGTTTGTGTTTGGGCCTCGGTGGGCCTGGTCCAATTACTGTAGGTAGCTTAGAGACTATTTCCATAAATAGTCTGATGTAACAGAATGTCATGTGGGGCATAATTCAGTTTCAGTTCTAACAAATCTTCTAGAGCATTCTCTCTCTTTCTCTGTGTCTGAATTCTCTCTCTCTCTCTCTCTCTCTTCTCCTTCTCTCCCTTGATATCTTTGATGGTATCAGAGCCCTAAGCTCTTGTACACTTAATCCCTAAGTCATGTCACAACCTTCTTCAGATCATGATGATCAATCTGATCATCGAGGAACAGAGTCTCACACGAGACAATCGACTCAAGGAAACGGAACCCTAGGTTCTGGAAATGCGATCAAAAGTTCGAAGATGGAGAAAGCATACGTGACTTTCTCGCAACCTGTTACAGCGCGACTTGATGATAAGAATTTCTTAGTGTGGCGTCAGCAAGTTGAAGCGGTGATCAAAGGTCACCGACTCCATCGATTCTTGGTGAATCCAGAGATTCCTATGAAGTTTCTCACAGTAGATGATTGTGAAAAAGGAAAGGTGAGTGAGGAGTTCCTACGATGGGAACAACAGGACCAGCTACTACTTTCATGGCTACTTCAATCTCTCTCAGAGTCATTAGCGATGAAGATGATAAAGTGTGCTCATTCGTATCAGCTTTGGGATGCTATACACACGCATTTTACAAAATTGACAAAGGCAAAGGAAAGACAATTAAGGACTGAGCTGAGGAACTCGAAGAAAGGTACAAGATATGTTGCTGAATATTTGCTTAGGATTCAAACTATCATTGATGCTTTACAGTCTATTGGATCACATGTCACACCGCAAGAACATGCTGATGTTGTGTTAGCTGGTCTGCCTGAAGAGTACAGGCCGTTTGTTATTACTGTTAACACTAGGCTAGAGCCTTATACTGTAGATGAGATTGAGTCACTTCTTATTACACATGAGGCTCTACTTGAGCAAATGAGTGTACCAGACACCTTATCAGCGAATGTTGTCCAAGGAAGAGAGGAGATCAGTGTTGATACAGGTTCACAAAAGACCAGTGATAGTAATCAAGTTCCTGTTCAGATCCAACGGTAGCAGGCTGATCCGAATAATCAGCAGTATTATCAGTCTCAGTCTCAACCTCCTAATCAAGGTCAAGGCTATGGACGTGGTCGAGGAAGAGATGGTGGTGGACGTGGCCGAGGAAGAGATGGCGGTCGTAGTGGAGGCAGAACAAATTACAGAAGCCACATTCAGTGCTATGTTTGTGGTAAATTTGGACATGAAGCAAAAGTGTGTTGGCATCGGTTTGACAATAATCAAGGCTACAATCAGCAGCCTCAGCCTCCTCAGTTGCCTCACCCACCTCAGTTCAGGCCACAGCAGTATAATCAAGCTCAGAATTATGCAACTCAGAATTTTGCTCCTCAATATGTTCCACAGTATGCTCCACCTCCACCATCACAATTTACTGCAAATCTAACTCACTATGGACCTCCACAACCACAGTATGTGCCTCAGTATGCTCCCACCAGTCAGTTTTTAGGATATCCATTTCAACAGCAAGCTCCTCAAGCTTACTTCGCTGGTCCCTCAACAAATGTACCTCAGCCTTGGTTCCCTGATTCGGGAGCCTCACATCATGTCACTGCAAATCCCAAGATGCTTGGAAACAAAGTGGATATAGATGGTGCTAGCACCATATATATGGGTAATGGTCAGGGAATTTCTATAAAGTCTATTGGTAGCTCAACTTTCACTTCACCTATGCAGCCACACACCTCACTCACACTTAAAAATCTATTACTAGTCCCTAACATCACTAAGAATCTGCTCAGTGTTAGTCAATTCGCCAGAGATAACAAAGTGTTCTTTGAATTTCACCCTTACCATTGCGTTGTAAAATCGCAGGAGACTAAGGCCATCCTTCTGAAAGGTACTTTGGGGACTGATGGACTCTACAGGTTCAATGATTTGCATCTGAATTCTGCACAACAACCGGGTTCAACCTCTCTAATCTCATAATTTTCTTCTGCTCCTAGTACTAGTAGTATTAATAATGTTGCTGCTACAAATTCTCAGAACAGTACAGCATTGTCTTCTTACAATATATGGCATTGTAGATTGGGCCATCCTAACCAAGTCATTCTTAGGAAAGTCATGACTATCTGTGATATACCGTTATTAAATAAATCATACACAGATTTTTGTACTGCTTGTTGTATGGGAAAATTACATAGATTGCATTCTCAGCCTTCTGTTACTGTCTATGATAAACCTTTGGAATTAATATTCACTGATTTGTGGGGTCCTGCACCTATGGAATCTAGCACTGGATAACGGTATTATGTTGCCTTTGTTGATGCACACACACGGTACACTTGGATTTACTTGTTGAAAAATAAGTCTGAAACATTACAAGTCTTTACTCAATTTAAGAAGATGGTAGAACTGCAGTTTGACTACAAAATCAAGGTTGTTCAATCAGACTGGGGTGGGGAGTACAGACCATTTACCAAGATATTAGAGGAATTCGGAATAGTGCACAGGTTGATTTGCCCTCACACACATCACCAGAATGGAACAATTGAGAGAAAGCACAGACACATTGTAGACTTGGGTTTGACACTACTATCACAAGCACAGATGCCTTTCGTCTACTGGGATCATGCCTTTCTTACGGTCGTCTATTTGATAAATAGGTTGCCTACAGTGGTCCTAAACCTGGGTATTCCCTTTGAAAAACTCTATGGAAAGAAACCAGATTACAAGTTCCTTAGGGTCTTTGGGTGCACATGTTTTCCTCTACTCAGACCATACAACAGTCATAAGTTTGATTTCCGGTCTGCAGAATGCACATTTCTGGGCTATTCTCCCAATCACAAAGGCTACAAATGTCTTTCTCCAGAGGGTAGGATCTACATCTCCAAAGATGTAGTCTTCAATGAATATAAATTTCCTTTTTCTTCTGACACTCACAGCTCACAAACTTGCACTCCTACACCTCTCCCTGCACCAGCACCCTTGTTGTCCATTCCTGTCCTTCATCCCAACCCAGCTCCCTCTGCATCTCCAAATTCACCAAGGTCCTCTAACGCTGGATTACCTGTGCAACCAGACCTTCCTGTGCAGCTTGAATCCTCTGTACCACAATCTGATTCTGACACAGTTTTATCTCAGCCTGCAGACACACATACTGCATTGCAGCCAGACCCTCCTGCGCAGCCAAAATCCTCTGAATCTGTCCCAGTTTTGTCCCAATCTGCAAACTCACATGCTGCACCTTCTTCTGACTCTGACTTACAAGCTCCACTTGTGCCACCATCCATGTCCATTCATCCCATGTAAACCAGATCCAAGTCTGGCATTGTCATGCCTAGAATTAATCCTACTCTGCTCCTCACTCAAGCTGAACCTACCTCAGTAAAACAGGCCTTGGCTGCACCCCAATGGCGTGATGCAATGAAAGCTGAATACGATGCATTCATTGCAAATAAAACTTGGTCTCTGGTCCCATTGCCCCCAAATAGAAAAGCTATTGGGTGCAAGTGGGTCTTCCGTGTCAAGGAAAATCCAGATGGCACTGTCAATAAATACAAACCTCGCTTGGTGGCTAAAGGGTTTCACCAACAACCCGGATTTGATTACACGGAAACCTTTTCACCGGTGGTTAAACCAGTAACAGTCCGAATTTTACTCACCTTGGCAGTTTCCAACGACTGGCCAATGCAGCAACTTGACATCAACAATACCTTCTTGAATGGCACTTTGAATGAAGAAGTGTACATGACACAACCTCAAGGGTTTGAATCTTCAGATTCAGCTCTAGTCTGCAGGTTGCACAAGGCTCTATATGGGTTAAAACAGGCCCCACGGGCCTGGTTTGAGAAACTCTCCTCAGCCTTGATTTCTTTTGGGTTCAAACCAAGCAAATGTGACCCCTCACTCTTCCTTCATTATGCCAATAATCAGTCCACCTATGTACTAGTATATGTTGACGACATAATAGTCACAGGTTCATCCTCTACTCTAGTGCAAGGTCTCATTTCTAAACTTCAGGCCACTTTTGCTCTCAAGCTACTTGGGAACCTAGAATACTTTCTAGGAATTGAAGTCTGCAGAACTAGCAAAGGTCTCCTATTGTCTCAATCAAAATATATCAGAGATCTTCTTGCCAAGGCTAATATGCACAATGCAAAAGGAATCTACTCTCCTATGGCTTCAAGTGACAAGCTGTCCAAGTATGGCTCAGATCACTTTGAGGATCCAACTCTATACCGGTCTATTGTTGGGGCACTTCAATATGCCACAATAACTAGACCAGACCTTGCCTTTTCAGTCAACAAGGTCTGCCAGTTCATGTCTTAGCCCTTGGACTCACACTGGAAGGTTGTCAAACGCATCTTGCGTTATCTCAGAGGCACTTCTACATACGGCTTGCTAATACAGCCTGCACAACCAGGCTGTCCTATCTCTCTCACAGCTCACTGTGATGCTGACTGGGCCTCTGACCCAGATGACCACCGCTCAACCTCTGGGTCCTGTGTATTTCTTGGACCAAATCTGGTCTCTTGGTGGGCCAAGAAACAGACTCTGGTAGCTCGCTCCACAACTGAAGCAGAGTAACGCAGCCTGGCAAATACCACTGCAGAAGTGCTTTGGATTCAAACACTGCTCATAGAGCTTCGGGTTCCTTCTCAGACCCCCATTATTTTAGTGTCTCATGAAATCCCCTATTTTGTTCTTTCTTTTTTAAAAAATTGAATATTTTAACATAAAAGTGAAAAATAAGTAATAATGCATTGTACGAAACTTAATTATGATTAGATTCTACTCGTAGAGTGAAATCTTATATATTACTATATTCCAACTTAAGAATTTTCCACAAATGTAATTTTAACTTTTGCAGGCGACATACTATATCGAATTTAATTTGCACCATTAAGCATGGGATCCGCAGTAGCGCACTTGGAAAATTTGAATTATGAATTTTCGGGTTCGATTCCCGGCTGCGGATTTATTTATGCCTGGGATAAGTTTTTTGATTTATTTTCAAGCCTTCAACTTTGCTTTACGTTTGCTATTGGGCGAAGACTCATAACTCAATTTTGGTTTGCCATAATTATTCTAAGTTGAAAAATGTAGTTGAAAAAAGCAATTTATCCTTTGAATTTTATTTATTTCAAATCCCTGCAAAACAAATCGTGTGTTTTTCGCATAAGTTTCATTTTACTGCTTGATAAAATGTATTTCATTATTTCTGGAATATCATAACGATGTAATTACTTGACCAAAATAGTAGCGCCTCAAGATATCCTCCATTTTGTTCTTTCCATTTCAATAAATCTATTATTTTAACAAATAACGTGAAAAATAAGTAACAATCCATTGTATGAAAATTAATTATGACGAAATTCTATTGTAGAGTGAAATCTTACATATTATTATATTCCACTTTAAGAATTTTTCCACAAATGTAATTTTAAGTTTTCTAGGCGAAATATTATATCCAATTTAATCTGCACCTGTTCACATCACATCCACAGTAGCACACTTGGAAAATTCAAAAATTGAGTTTCTGGGTTCGATTCTCAGCTGCGGAATTTTTTATGCTTTGCATTAATTTTTTTACAAGTCGACATATGTGCTTTACATTTGCTATGGGTGAGGAATCATAACTTAATTTTTGTTTTTAATAAATATTGGAAGTTAAGAATTGAAGTTGAAATAAAAATATAATTTATCCTTTGAATTTTGTTTATTTGAAATTTGACATTGTGACCAAACAACTCGTGAATTTTTCATATATATTTCATTTTTTTGCTTGATAAAATGTATTACATTATTTCTTGGATGTCGTAATTACTCGACTAAAATTTTAGTGTCTCATGAAATCCCCTATTTTGTTCTTTCTTTTTTAATAAATTGAATATTTTAACATAAAAGTGAAAAATAAGTAGTAATGTGTTGTATGGAACTTAATTATGGTTAGATTCTACTCGTAGAGTGAAATCTTATATATTACTATATTCTAAGTTAAGAAATTTCCACAAATGTAATTTTAACTTTTGCAGGCGACATACTATATCGAATTTAATTTGCACCATTAAGCAAGTCATCCGCAGTAGCACACTTGGAAAATTAGAATTATGAATTTCCGGGTTCGATTCCCGGCTGCAAATTTATTTATGCCTGGGCTAATTTTTTTGATTTATAGTTTTTCACATAAGTTTCGTTTTATTGCTTGATAAAATGTATTTCATTATTTCTGGGATATCATAACGATGTAATTACTTGACCAAAATTGTAGCGCCTCAAGATATCCTCCATTTTGTGCTTTCCATTTCAATAAATCTATTATTTTAACAAATAACGTGAAAAATAAGTAACAATCCATTGTATGAAAATTAATTATGACGAAATTCTATTGTAGATTAAAATCTTACATATTATTATATTCCACTTTAAGAATTTTTCCACAAATGTAATTTTAAGTTTTGTAGGCGAAATATTATATCCAATTTAATCTGCACCTCTTCACATCACATCCGCCGTACCACACTTGGAAAATTCAAAAATTGAGTTTCCGGGTTCGATTCCCTGCTGCGGAATTTTTTATGCTTTGCATTAATTTTTTTTTTAATTTTTTTACAAGTCGACATATGTGCTTTACATTTGCTATGGGTGAGGAATCATAACTTAATTTTTGTTTTTAACAAATATTGGAAGTTAAGAATTGAAGTTGAAATAAAAATATAATATATTCTTTGAATTTTGTTTATTTGAAATTTGACATTGTAACCAAACAACTCGTGAATTTTTTATATATATTTAATTTTTTTTGCTTGATAAAATGTATTACATTATTTCTTGGATGTCGCAATTACTCGACTAAAATTTCAGTGTCTCATGAAATCCCCTATTTTGTTCTTTCTTTTTTAATAAATTGAATATTTTAACATAAAAGTGAAAAATAAGTAATAATGCATTGTATGAAACTTAATTATGATTAGATTCTACTCGTAGAGTGAAATCTTATATGTTACTATATTCCAACTTAAGAATTTTCCACAAATGTAATTTTAACTTTTGCAGGCGACATACTATATCGAATTTAATTTGCACCATTAAGCATGGCATCCGCAGTAGCGCACTTGGAAAATTTGAATTATGAATTTTCGGGTTCGATTCCCGGTTGCGGATTTATTTATGCCTGGGATAAGTTTTTTGATTGATTTTGCAAGCCTTCAACTTTGCTTTACGTTTGCTATTTGGCGAAGACTCATAACTCAATTTTGGTTTGCCATAATTATTCTAAGTTGAAAAATGTAGTTGAAAAAAGCAATTTATCCTTTGAATTTTATTTATTTCAAATCCCTGCAAAACAAATCGACTGTTTTTCGCATAAATTTCATTTTTCTGCTTGATAAAATGTATTTCATTATTTCTGGGAAATCATAACGATGTAATTACTTGACCAAAATTGTAGCGCCTCAAGATATCCTCCATTTTGTTCTTTCCATTTCAATAAATCTATTATTTTAACAAATAACGTGAAAAATAAGTAACAATCCATTGTATGAAAATTAATTACGACGAAATTCTATTGTAGAGTGAAATCTTACATATTATTATATTCCACTTTAAGAATTTTTCCACAAATGTAATTTTAAGTTTTCTAGGCGAAATATTATATCCAATTTAATCTGCACCTGTTCACATCACATCCGCAGTAGCACACTTGGAAAATTCAAAAATTGAGTTTCTGGGTTCGATTCCCTGCTGCGGAATTTTTTATGCTTTGCATTAACTTTTTTACAAGTCGACATATGTGCTTTACATTTGCTATGAGTGAGGAATCATAACTTAATTTTTGTTTTTAATAAATATTGGAAGTTAAGAATCGAAGTTGAAATAAAAATATAATTTATCCTTTGAATTTTGTTTATTTGAAATTTGACATTGTGACCAAACAACTCGTGAATTTTTCATATATATTTCATTTTTTTGCTTGATAAAATGTATTACATTATTTCTTGGATGTCGTAATTACTCGATTAAAATTTTAGTGTCTCATGAAATCCCCTTTTTGTTCTTTCTTTTTTAATAAATTGAATATTTTAACAGAAAAGTGAAAAATAAGTAGTAATGCGTTGTATGGAACTTAATTATGGTTAGATTCTACTCGTAGAGTGAAATCTTATATATTACTATATTCCAACTTAAGAATTTTCCACAAATGTAATTTTAACTTTTGCAGGCGACATACTATATCGAATTTAATTTGCACCATTAAGCATGGCATCCGCAGTAGCGCACTTGGAAAATTTGAATTATGAATTTTTGGGTTCGATTCCCGGCTGCGGATTTATTTATGCCTGGGATAAGTTTTTTGATTTATTTTGCAAGCCTTCAACTTTGCTTTACGTTTGCTATTGGGCGAAGACTCATAACTCAATTTTGGTTTGCCATAATTATTCTAAGTTGAAAAATGTAGTTCAAAAAAGCAATTTATCCTTTGAATTTTATTTATTTCAAATCCCTGCAAAACAAATCGTGTGTTTTTCGCATAAGTTTCATTTTACTGCTTGATAAAATGTATTTCATTATTTCTGGGATATCATAACGATGTAATTACTTGACCAAAATTGTAGCGCCTCAAGATATCCTCCATTTTGTTCTTTCCATTTCAATAAATCTATTATTTTAACAAATAATGTGAAAAATAAGTAACAATCCATTGTATGAAAATTAATTATGACGAAATTCTATTGTAGAGTGAAATCTTACATATTATTATATTTCACTTTAAGAATATTTCCACAAATGTAATTTTAAGTTTTGTAGGCGAAATATTATATCCAATTTAATCTGCACCTGTTCACATCACATCCGCAGTAGCACACTTGGAAAATTCAAAAATTGAGTTTCTGGGTTCGATTCCCGGCTGCGGAATTTTTTATGCTTTGCATTAATTTTTTTACAAGTCGACATATGTGCTTTACATTTGCTATGGGTGAGGAATCATAACTTAATTTTTGTTTTTAATAAATGTTGGAAGTTAAGATTTGAAGTTGAAGTAAAAATATAATTTATCCTTTGAATTTTGTTTATTTGAAATTATAACTAAACAACTCGTGAATTTTTCATATATATTTCATTTTTTTGCTTGATAAAATGTTTTACATTATTTCTTGGATATCGTAATTACTCGACTAAAATTTTAGTATCTCATGAAATCCCCTATTTTGTTCTTTCTTTTTTAATAAATTGAATATTTTAACAAAAATGTGAAAAATAAGTAATAATGCATTGTACGAACCTTAATTATGATTAGATTCTACTCGTAGAGTGAAATTTTATATATTACTATATTCCAACTTAAGAATTTTTCCACAAATGTAATTTTAACTTTTGCAGGCAACATACTATATCGAATTTAATTTGCACTATTAAGCATGTCATCCGCCGTATCACACTTGGAAAATTTAAATTATGAATTTCCGGGTTTGATTCCCGGCTGCGGATTTATTTATGCCTGGGCTAAGTTTTTTGATTTATTTTACAAGCCTACAACTTTGCTTTACGTTTGCTATTGGGCGAAGACTCATAACTCAATTTTGGTTTTTCATAATTATTCTAAGTTGAAAAATGAAGTTGAAAAAAGTAATTTATCCTTTGAATTTTATTTATTTCAAATCCCAGCAAAACAAATCGTGAGTTTTTCGCATAAGTTTCATTTTTCTGCTTGATAAAATGTATTTTATTGTTTCTGGGATATCATAACGATGTAATTACTTGACCAAAATTGGAGCGTCTCAAAATATCCTCCATTTTGTTCTTTCCATTTCAATAAATTTATTATTTTAACAAATAATGTGAAAATTAAGTAACAATGCATTGTGTGAAAATTATTTATGACGAAATTCTATTATAGAGTGAAATGTTACATATTACTATATTCCACTTTAAGAATTTTTCTACAAATGTAATTTTAAGTTTTGTTGGCAAAATATAGTAATTTGTCCTTTTCAAGTCTACCTATGTACTTTACATTTACTGCAGGTACAGACTTGTAACTTTTTTTTTAATAGACAACTATTAGTAATTAGGATGTTATATTAGTGAGAGAATTTGAAACCATGACATTTTTATCATTCGTATCCCTATGTCTCTCTTCCAAACCGTCAAACCATCTTATCACTCCATAAAGACTTTGTAACTTAATTTTGGTGTCAAAGTTTTATTCTAAGTTAGAAATTGGATTTGAATCCAATGACTTTTCTGTTTAAAACCAATCCAATCTAATTCACTAATGTCTCTACGCTAAAGTCCATAATTGACTCACAAGAATGAGGAATGTATTTATTTTTCATACCCATATACACATGGACTAAACAGGAATTATGTCATATTAACAATATATTAAATTAAAAAAAATGTAAATAAACAAAGATGTAAATTATCACAAAAAAATATGTAAATTGTAAACATTAACAGTAGCTGTATGCGTACTTTGCCCCCCTTGCATGCAAATAAAAGAAAAGCAAACATGACAAAAGTCAAAAGCTGTGAAACAGTCACTACACTACAATGGCTCCATTAATGGCAGCCAAATGATGTATGATGCATGTCTTCGATCTCTTTTTGTTTTCTGCCATGACTCATATATTATTATCTTTCCATTTATTGCAAAATTATTATATAAACCATCACCCAAAATTTCTTCTTTTTTTTGTCATTGAGTTGTAACATAAATCAATATTCTTATTCTTATATAATATATGGTTTATTGACAATATTATAACACCAGAAAAACTGGTAAATATAAAAGTCACAAACTCTAATTAGAAGAAATAGCAGGGGAGAAAGAACAATAGAACATATAAAGAAGTGAAAACACTTGCAAAGGGAAAATATATATACAGATCACAAAAAGAGAGCTTGAAATAAAGAAGGGGTTAAAAATTCCTTGTATGAATATTGTCCACTTATCTGTTATGCAAAGGATTAGGACCAGTGTAGATTTTCCTTTTTTCACCACCAAGAACTGCTTCTTCACTACCACCTTCAGTACCTTTATTCTGTCTTGAACCTCCTTTGGCTTGATGAAAAGGACTAGGCTTTGACATAGACCCAGTTCTAAAGGTTTGAGATTTTGCATACCCATCATCAGCAGCAAAGGAAATTCTGAACAAGAACAGAACCAACAAAAGTACTAGGAGCCAGAAACAAGCAAGACTCATCAGCCTCATGTTCTCAACTCAAGGCAATGATCATGCACTAGAAAACTTATAGTAATTGACTCAAAACCCCATAAAAGAATGAAACAAAACAAGCTTCTTTTTGGATCTGATTCAAAAGAGGGTTACCAAAAATACCCAGAAAAATCAAGCTTG
The DNA here is from genome assembly GCA_030159175.1 of Glycyrrhiza uralensis. Classification (NCBI taxonomy): domain Eukaryota; kingdom Viridiplantae; phylum Streptophyta; class Magnoliopsida; order Fabales; family Fabaceae; genus Glycyrrhiza; species Glycyrrhiza uralensis. Next base: position 3,113,850 of record BRZY01000006.1, read on the forward strand.
GAGGAAGGATCCTAAAGGGTCTGAATTGAATTCTGATGTAGTGCTAGTGCCCTTTTTCTCCTCCTTTTAGCACAATAGTGCTTTTTGTTTTTGGGGCCAAACTTGTATGAGGATTGTGTGTGTTCTTGAATTGGACGGTGTGTATACCTTGAAATCTGAGCTCTGAAAATGAGGATAGTCAATGAGAGGTGAGAGTCAATATGCATAGGGGTTGGTGCACTAATGCAAATAAATATATGGTGCAGAGTGTGTTTGGATGTTTTTTACTTGGGAAACAACTATGGACCAGAGAGAGAGAGAGAGGGGAGGAAAAGGATCATTTGCTGCTTCTGTTGGAGCTCAGGTGATGCTGCATACTTACTGCATAGTTATATCATCACTGCATGAGAGAAAGATCTATCTAATATCAGATGATCAAATAAATCTTCTCTGTAAATTACTTTTCTTAAAGCTAAGTTCTGTAATCTCAATTATGCACAAATTTGTGTACAATTGTACAACAGTCTTTATTTTTATTTATTTTTTTAAATAATTTCACTAAAACTTGAAAACAAATAAAAGAAAAAAAGTTTACTTGTCTAATTATGTCAAATTGTGATTATAACATTGGTATAAATTTTTTTTACTTGAATAACATTACATGTGTTGCTCTTAGCCTTTTGACTATGTATTGAATAAATTTGGCACTCTTAAACGAGGAAAGTGGCATTGAATTGAATTTTATATTCTTAACTAATTTGAATTAATTGAGTGTGTCTTTGTGCCTTTAGCTCCATATGTTTAGTAATATATAGGGTGTAAATTTTTAGGTGTGGGTTGGAATCCCCTAATTAACCAAAGTGCCAAATCAATTGGGTTTTTACCATTAAACAAAAAGCAATTAGTTAGGTTCAAATATACGACTGTGAAGTACAAATTTCCAAAAGATTCTAGTTGAGAAAATTAGAAGGATGGTCAGATGCTACACAGGCTTTTAGGGTCTGAAAATAATTTGTCTGCATGGAGGAAAATCTAGTACTCCCTCCGGTCCAAATCTTTGGTTGTTTAAAGTTTTGGTATATAGATTAAGAAATAATTAATTGAATAAATTTTAAACTAAAATAACCCTATTTATTATTCATCATTCTCAACTATCCTAATTACTTCTCCACTCAAAACTTATTAATTATATCAAGGGTATAGTTGGAAAAAGGTGATAAATTATCTCTTGAAATCCTAAAACAACCAAAGTTTTGAGACAAAAATAAAAAGCTAAAACCACCAAAGATTTGGACCGGAGGTAGTAATACTAATTTGAATTCTGGCTTTTGCAATTCCATATAAATTTTCTTTGGTTATCCTTTTGTTTTTGTTGAGTCTGTCAATTTTTTTGGTTTGATTCTAGCATATTGTTTAATTAAATCTTATTAGTCATGATTTTTTGTTTAAAACAAAATATTATATATATAGTGCTTTTTTCTGTCGGGGTTAAAGCCTGATTAGTGTAAAAAAAATAATAATTTGGTCAAACATGTGGGGGTTTGACAAATAAGCCATGAAACTGTGTAAACAATGAATGCATGGATCTTTTTTCTCACTAAGAATGATGTTGTCTTCATTTACTTTACACAAGTGAAAAAGTTCATGGCTTTTGGTTGTGGACATTTTTTTTATAATTTGTTTTAGTCCCTCTTGTGGAAGGCCCCTTAGCTTTATGACATGAAAAGCTTGGTAGAATAGATTGAAAAATCTACTTTTGTAGATCACATCCTGTTTTCTCTTTCCCATCCTCCTTTTATTTTAATTGAAAGTGATGTGATAATTTTTATAACAAGTGGGTGGCGTTTAACCTGGTGCCCTCATTAAAACTGACCATCCTGGTTCCCCCCATTTGGCTAAGGTGCACGAGTGGACATGCCATGTGCGTGGCACGTGCATGGGTATAAACAGGTAAAATTGAAATTGTAATTTTCCCATCCAATGTTTTGTATTTTACAATTTGAACCCATGCTTTGAATATATTAATTTAATAATCAAGGGTCCAGATTACATAAGAAAAAATAAGAATACCTAAAGTTTTTTCACACAATCCCTCCCTCCACCCCTTCCTAGCTGCTCTGCCCCACCTCTCCTCCACCGCCGATGAATTTTCTCTCTCATCCAGAGACCTCACCAGTCCACCACCCCCAACCCAACCTCTCCTATCGGAGGAGGAAGAAGCATATCCCGCCACTCCTATCCACCAGCGGCAACCTCCCCTTCCATCCACAATAACACTCACAACCCCAACAATTCCCAAACACCAACAAGAATTTTAGCATAAAGTTTCAAACTTTCCAGAAAATTAAAAAGGGGTAAGTTTATTAAAAAGGGGCGAGTGGATGCGTCTCATATAGTTCACTGCAAATGTGGTGTAGCATTGGCTATCTCTCTAACCCTTTCTCTCTCCTCGGCTATCTCTCTTCCTCTGAAAATCCATTTTCCTTGTTTTTTTCCTAGAAAATTTGTTCGCATTGTTGAGTGAAATTTTCTTGGGGGTGGGGGATTCTAACTTTAAGGTTAATGTTCGGTTTTTTCCAAAATGTATTGTAGGATTGGTTGGTTAATGTATACCTGCTTTCCCACTTTGGAATATGAAATCGTTTTCTTGTACCACTATTTTTTCAAATTGTTTTCTTCATCGGTTTTTCCAAATCGTTTGTCCCACTATTTTTTTCCTATGTTCCAACATTAAAGAATTACAACAGAGGAGAGAGAGAGAGAAAGAGGAGAGAGAAAATGAAAACTGGAAATTGCAATCACAAAACTAGACATACAAGGCAACGATTTCTGTACTGGTGCAGGCTTACGGAGGGGAAGGAGGAGGTGGGGGAGGAAGTGGTGTGGGGAAGGTGCAGACTTTGTATCGAAAAATAAACTCTTCAACTTTATTTTAATCACATCAAAAACAATTTTTTTACCCTTTTTTTTTTGGTCCAAATTTTTTTTTACTTTTCAAACAACCTAAACACGTCTTCATCAAATGGGCTGTTCTAGTGGGGTCCACAATTAGCTTTTACATTTTTCTGACACTATCAATAATGAATTTTTAAAAAGTGTGTACACTTTTTTGCAAATAAATATACTTCAAATGAGATTTTGACTTGCAGGTGGCTAGTACTTCATCCAGTCTGCTTATTTAGTCAAACAAAATATCAATGGTCTCAGTTAAATGTACGTGGGGCGCACATGGCAGGTACACTCCTGCGCCATAGAGAACTACAATGGTCAATTTTATTCAGGGCACCGGGTTAAACGCCATCTTTTACTAATACCTAAACATGAATTTCTGTAATCACTTTACGGAAAAATTGGGCATTGATGAACCAGGCATTCCTTTCTCCCTGATCCTTTCTCGTTCCCAAAACAACACACAAATACTTGAGTTTATTTTTTAAAATTTAAGTAGTTTGACATTATGATTTCTTCTACAAGCATAAATATATAGGGTGCATTTGGGTTGATTTATGGATAGTTTACTTGAGCTTATTCATTGACATAAACACATGTGAGAGTGTTTATACGAGTTTATGAAAATAGCATATTATTGACTCTTTTGAGTTATCAATGGTGGGTATGCATATATCATCTTAATTTCTAACCTTATACAGTTATACCAGCTGGTTGAAGGTGACACTAGCTAGCATGGTAACGAATTACGATTCATTAATTTAACGTTCTCGATGTAATATTTTTGCTTTTAAATAAAGATTCCAATGATTAAGCATTATACAAATTAACATAAAAAGAGTTCAAATTTTAAATTCATCAACAGAGAGGGACAAAAAAGAGAAAAAAAAATTATAAAATTCTCCTTATTTTGTTTGAGTTTGAAATTATAGAACCCGGTGTGTGTTTGTCTAGGCATTAACATTAATAACATACCCCTAAACATTTGTTTCACCCATATATAGCTATAGCAATTTTAGCTTTCGTGTTTGAAGGTATTGGAACATGTCTTACATTTTAGGTCTAACTCAATCTCACAAAATCGATTTTATTTACTTTATTCTTTTTGGATTGTAACCAATAAAAGGGGGAAAAAAACTTTGGTCATTTTTTGGAATGCCAATTTGTGGTTTGGGTTAGTGGTGGCCCTAAGCATGCGTAGGGTGAGTGACCATTTTTAGGGAGACACCCATACTATATAAAATTTTATTTTCTACTACCTCCGTCCCTAAATATATGAATTTTTACAAAAAAAAAAAAGTCCCTTTATATAATAACTTTTCCAAAAAATCAGTTGCATTAATTATTTTTTGACTAAAATGCCCTTATTAATTGTACAATTTTGTTTACCCAATAAACCATAAATGTTATATATTTATTGTTTATTATTTCTCTCTCCTATAAAGATTGTTGAATAAAAACAAATCACTCAACCACTCTACTTTTTCCAATACATTAATTAAGTGAAGAGAGAGGGGGGAAGAGAGATAGTAATAAGTGTTAGGGGTAATTTTGGAAAAGTATAGTAAATCATTGACAAATTTATTGCTATTAACTAACTTAACTAATTTTCTTAAAGGATGTGAATTAGTTAAAAGGTTCTTATATTTAGGGACGGAGGTAGTATATATATAAAAATTTCAAATAAAATGGAGATTGAATGTGTGTTTGTTCAAAAACATCAAATTCGTAGAAAAACACTGATGAGAATGCCTCTAAATGCACACAACCAAACATTGAGAGTCTTCTTAGGAGTACTTTTAGAATCCATTATTTTTTATATATATTGTAGATCAAACTATTGACTCACTTAAGAGAAGATTTGAATAGTTTAACACATATGAGGAGAATTTTGGATTTTTGTTTAGTATTGATAGGCTTAAGTCATTCTTTTATAAGGATTTATAATTATATTGTAAAAATCTTGAAATTTATCTAAAACATGATAATTCTTATGATCTTTATATTGAAATTCTATTTGAAGAATTAAAAGTCATTAGAGAGATTTTAACAATTGAGTTAAAATCAAGCTTTATGATATTTAGTTCTTTAAAGACATTTTATTATTTTTCTAATACATGCACAACTTATAGAATAATATTAACTATCTCTTTGCAGAAAAAATGGTAAGAGAACAATATTCAAATAATTATGAGGGCACTATTTGTAAAGTTTGCACAGGGCCCCCAAAATCCCAGGGCCGGCCCTGGTTTGTGTCATTGTCTGATTATGTGCTTGCTAAAGAAGAAAACATTGTCCATATACCATGTTATAAACACTCTAAATACCATCATGCATTATTTGTATTTTTCAGTTTTTCTTCAAGTCTTGAACCTTTACCATGCATGTTAATTATATCCTCATATCTGTATAACACTCACAAAAACTTAATTATGGGATTATCAAAGAAAAGCCTTCATCATGATGAGGGACACACCCACCCACCCATCATCTTCTGAAGACTGAGGGGCTTAAGTAGTAGCTTTGAGCCTTTGACTGATAACATGGAGATTTTTTTTAAAATAAAATAAAAAGAAAAAGAAAATAAGACAATTCGTTGAGTACATATAGTGCTATCATAATTAAGGCAAGGAAATGAATTGGTGCACAAGCAACAAAAGCAAATAATTAAGGTATCTTTCATACTCTGCTCTGTTTGTATTTTGGTTGTTCCCCTTTTTTACTGGTCAAAGCCATGGCTCCCCCCAAACCATAATTGGGATCTCAAATACTTCCACTTATAAAAGACGTCACGGTTTCTTTTCTTGGTGCTTTGAAATAATTAGGCATCCTTTATATTGTTGGTTCCATGCATATGACAAATATAGCTTTGATTGAATAGTAATTGTACTTTAAAAAAATTGTGCATATTCTGTTGATATGGCTTCATCTGAGTTCAATTAGTCGATCTTTTAAACCTTAATCTACTCAGTTGCATTCACTTTAGCATTTTGTGCACAACTAGTGAGGGAAAAAAGGTGGTGTGTAAGTAGAATAAGTGAAATAGCAAGTATATAGCGGCCAGCAAATTAAACTTGCCTAAAGTCAAAATATTATACAGCAAAAAGATTTGCATGAGTGATTTTTTAGGGGAAGGGTGAATAACAGACTTGGATCAAATCCTAGATAACATAATTAAGAATTAATAAAAGGTGTTTAAAGCAGGGACGGACCCAGAAATTTTATATTATGGGGGCAAAACTCATATATAAATTTGTAATATATAAAATATATCATAACATTTTAGAAAATATACATACCTAATGTCCAAATGGGGGTATTACTTGGGCATTAGGTAGACATTTAATGAAGAAAAAAAAAATTTGACCATGAGTTATCTTTTGTTTTTTACGAAAATAACTATTATTTTTTAAAATTTATCTCAATAAAACACAAATCTATATTTTATTTAAAAAAATTGATATTCAAGTGGGGGCAACTACACCCATTGTGATTTGAATGGGTCCGTCCCTGGTTTAAAGGTATGTCTATTTTATACTTTTAATTTCAGTTATAAAAATATATCATTTCATTTCTGTTTTCAAAAACTTATGTAAAATCCTTCAAAATACGAAACAAAATGTAACCTAAATAACATTTTGTATTTTGAAATAAAAATAAGTAAAGAAAATATTTTTAAAAATAAATCCTAATTTCATTCACATGATCTACTATGGTCTTAATTGTTCATTCTAGCATTTTTTTTGGGTCAAAGTTCATTCTAGCATTAAAGTAGAATGATATATTACAAAGGATTGGGCCAACCAAATGGGCAAGTTGAATATGCTAGTAAGCTGACTTTTTAAAAGAAACTAGTTTGACCAAAAAAAAAAAAGAAACTAGTTAATTTTGAGGTTATAAGAAAATAAATTCAGATAAATTGTTCAAAATATTAGTTTTTCAGAAAAAAAAAACTATAAATAAACATGCACAAAGAATAGAAGATACAAACCTTCCCGAGTCTATGAACTAATTGCGAGCATAATCTTTCTTATACTATATTTATATTGTTTGCGGAAATATTGACACAGCATCCGCAGTAGCATTGCTTGGTAAATTCTGATGTTGAATTCCCGGGTTCGAATCCCGGCTGCGGAAAATGTTCATTTTTACCATTTTTTTCCTTTTTTTTTGTTTCCAAGACAAAACTAGACCAGCTCAACAGCAAATTGCAAAAGCTGCAACTCGAGCAATCGCTTCTAGAGATGGTATAATCGTTTTTCATTCTGATATTATGATTAATAAGCAATTCTGATCATTAAATTTTTTATTTAAATTTAATCTCTTAATTTCATATTTCTTACAATTAAGTTTTTTATGTTTTCTCAGGTTAAATTATTTAAATATTAATTTTTCTTTTGTTAGAATTTGTAGGCTAAAATATGTTTTTAATTCCTCGTATTTGATTAAAGTTCGTTTTTAGTCCTCAATTTTATCAAAATATGCCACATTTAATCTCTGACTGGATTCCGTTAAGTTTATAATTACTTATGTAGCAAATGGCGTTACACATAAATACTTGTTATATGTTTCACTTATCCTAATTGGCGTCCTAAGTAGATTTAATGGTCTAGATCGCTCGAGCTCTACTCCTTTTCCCCGTTCCCTTTTGATTGCCCACCGCAGGGGGAGGGGAATGTGCATGGCGTCCACGCTTGGGTCCTCCACGACCTCATCATAGCTACCGTAAACCCTCACGCCCACCGGTAACTTGTTTTCGGCAGCAAACTTCTCCGCCTTCTCTTTGGAGCGGCTCGCGATGGCACATAGGGTGGCGTTGGGGGCAAGAGCAATGGCTCGAGCCACTTTCCTTGCGATGTTGGCACAACCTAAGACCCGAAACGCACCATATTGTTCTTGCCCATGTTATCGGTATCAAGATTTTGGAATGGCTAGTAGTATCCACCCACCAAGCATGCTTATCACTAAGTAACTGATAACTTATCAGTTACTTGTTTTGTTGGTTAAAACGATTTCAAATCTACCTCATTGTGATTTTTCTGTAAAAAAAAAATGTTCAGTTCAGTCTCTACATAGAATTGAACTTTGTAATTTTCTTCTTCTCTCAAGGTCTTCAGCAATATGGCATCAATGGAATTAATAAAAATAAAATTAAGCATGCTTCACTTCCTTGAATTTCCGATCACAAGGAAACGACCAGACCAGGCGCTAGTCGGAATCTAGATAGATTTAAAAGCCGAGGAAAGACAAGACATTCCCTCCTCATTTCTGCAATATAGTAGTGTGTGTTTAGATGAAAGTTGATAAAAGTAAATTTGGAACAAACTCAATTTGTAAATTAAGTTTGGTTAAAAATGAGTTTACTCTAAAATGATTAATGTTTGAATACATTTGTCTCAAAAGTATATTAGACAATGAATTTTGTTTGGATAATATTGATCAAAAATACTTCTAAATGTATAATTACTGTTTATTAATGATCCAAACAAAAAAGTAAAAATGAGAAATAACCACATTGTCTCTTTTACTTCAAACTGGGTTTGAGGTCAAACTGAATTTTAAAACTGAAAACTAAACATTATAAAAATTGTTACAAACTGGGTTTGACAATCCGAAAGTACTTTTAGCGATTGCAAACTGCAATCCAAATACGTTTCTCACTTCTCAGCCTCTGTAAAAATGACTATAATATAATATATAATATAGCTTACAATTGGTGGTTTGCACTGCAGAAGACCAAGTGATCGGGTAATACAAAACAACTATTGATGGAAACTCTGCATACACAAAATTGCTCAATTTCTGCTATGATTTATAGAATTAACTAACGGACTTATTACATAATTATTACGTACCTGTGCTACAATGTTGCCCCTAGGGTCTACAATGGTACAACGCCTATCAGGGAAATAGCCCCTCATCTCAAAGTCCTAGCCTTTGTTACTAATACCCCTGGGATCAATGGAGATACTGATTCCATTGTTATTAACCAAACAGGAATTGGGTTCTTTTAAGCAGAAAACCAGGAGATTATAATAACAGTGATAATGATATGCTAATGATTGTAGACACTATGATAACAACTATCATTAGAGATGCACAATGTTAGGACCCGAGAGTGAGTAAAGAAAAGGAATAGCAAGGAAAAGGGAAAAGTCTCCTTTCGAGGGGAGAAAACCTCCAAAAGCAAAAAGCAAATGCCTGAAATTCTGTTTTTCCGTATCTGACATTGCAAAGTTGCAAATACATATAGTCCTTACAAATTCACAGCTCACCCTAACAGAATTCAGAAAAGGACAAACATACTGAAATAAAGAAATAACAGAAAATTAAAATTAGGGAGTCATCCAGCTAAAACAGAACAATCTAGAAAGTTTTGCATCTTATTCTCCCTAAGCTTTCGGCCCACTAGCACAGCTAAGGCAATTCATAGTTCTTCATCCATTAGGCCTCACACGGTTTCTTCTAGGCCTAGTTTGGGGAATGACCTCAGGCCCATCTTCAGGAGCAGCACATTGGGCCATAACATCCCCTTCCTCTTCCAAAAACACCTTGTCCTCAAGGTGCAGGTTGGGATAATCATTGAGCACATCTTGTAGCACTTCCCAGGTGGCATCTTCAGGGCATAATCCATCCCATTGAATCAAAACCTTTGTGGTAGGAGTTAACACATCACCCTCCCAATCTACTATTGCTAATGGTCGCACAGCAGGCTTGTTAAAAATTGTTGTAGGCGGTAACTTCAAGGGTGCAGCAGGAATAGTTAAACATGGTTTTAATTGAGAAACGTGAAAAATAGGGTGGATCTTACTGCCTGCAGGGAGCTCGATTTCAAAGGCCACTTCACCTATTTGCTTTAGCAACTTGAAAGGTCCATAAAATCGCTTAGACAGTTTTTGAAACCTCTTTCCAGCAACTGAGGTTTGTCTGTATGGTCTCAACTTAACAAACACCAAATCTCCAGGCTGAAATTGATGTTGTTTCCTCTTTAAATCTGCATAAGCCTTCATTGTTTCTTGAGCCTTCAAGAGTTTCTTTTTGAGTAACTGCAAAATGTGATCTCTGTTAGATAATTCGGAATCCAAGGCCTCCAAATGAGTGGTACCAGCTACATATTGTGGAAGGGATGGAGGTGGTTTCCCATAAACAATTTGGAATGGAGAGAACCCAGTAGAGGAGTGAATGGAGCTATTGTAATGCCATTCAGCCCAATGTAAAAATTTCCCCCATTGATGAGGATGCTGATGGACATAACACCTTAAGTATTGCTGCAAAATGCGATTAACAACCTCTATTTGCTCGTTGCTTTGTGGGTGATACGCCGTGGACATGCGTAATTTGGTACCACTTAAACGGAAAAGTTCTTGCCAAAACTGGCTGAGAAAGATAGGATCCCGATCAGATACCACACTTTTAGGCATCCCATGGAGACGGCAAACCATTTTCGCAAATAAATCAGCCACCTTAATTGCTGTAAACCCCATTGGAAGCATTCCAAAGTGCGCAGCCTTGGATAGACGGTCCACTACCACAAAAATTACTGTGTGGCTTTGGAAAGAAGGGAGCCCAACTATGAAATCAAGAGAAACATCCTCCCAAATTCCCTCTGGAATAGGCAATGGTTGAAGGAGACCATAAGGCATATGAGTAGGATTCTTTGTTTGTTGACAGACCAAACAAGAATTGACAAAATTCGTGACATCTTGCTTCATTCCATGCCAAAAAACATTTTCTTTGAGGCGCCCATATGTTTTATGAATGCCACCATGACCTCCCATAGGAGATGAATGAAATTCTTCAAGCAACAAGATTTTCATGTCAGAAGAGGAGGGTATGAAGAGGCGGCCTTTAAAGAATAACATACCTTGGATCACCTTGAAGTGGGGATAGTTTTGTGGATCCTGCTGTACTTTGTTTAACAGCTCCTTCAACTCAGAATCAAACGCAAACTGCTCCTTTAATTTAGCCATAAAATCCCAGTGAGGAATAGTTATAGCCATAAGGTGAGCTGAAGGTTCATGGACGCGTGACAGGGCATCTGCTACCCGATTTTGGGCACCGGGCTTGTACACAATTTCATATGAGAAGCCAAGCAACTTAGCCAAATAAAACTGTTGCTCAGGGGTTTGTATCACTTGGGTCATCAGCTCTCTCAAGCTCCTTTGATCGGTATGAATAATGAATTTGCGCCCCAATAGATAGGTCCTCCATTTTTTTACTGCACATGTAATGGCACACAATTCCCTAACATAAGTTGATGAATGAAGCAATTTAGTGCAGAATTTTTTACTGTAATAACCGATTGGGTGCCCATTCTGAATTAGAACCGCGCCCATTCCAAGCCCCGAGGCGTCCGTTTCCAAAATAAAATCCCCATCAAAGTTTGGTAGTGCTAATACCGGAGCCTCCGTCATTGCCTTCTTCAATGTTTCAAATGCCTTTTGAGCCAGTTCTGACCAAGCAAATGCATCCTTCTTTAACATCTCTGTAAGTGGAAAAGCAATGGAAGCATAATTTCGAACAAATTTGCGGTAAAACCCAGTTAGACCAAGAAAACCACGAAGCTGTTTTACCGACTGTGGTTGAGGCCAAGAAACCATAGCTTGAATCTTTTCCGGGTCAGGACCCACACCACTAGCAGAAACAATGTGGCCTAAATATGCAATGGAAGGCTTTGCAAAAGTGCATTTCGATCTTTTCAAGAAAAATTGATGTGTGACCAGGTATTTAAAAACTAATTCCAAATGATGGTGATGGTCCTCCAATGTGCGACTATAAACGAGAATATCATCAAAAAAAACTATGACAAAGTGTCGCAAATAAGGCTCAAAAATAATGTTCATGGTCGCTTGAAAAGTTGAGGGGGCATTGCAAAGTCCAAAAGGCATTACCAGAAATTCGTAGTGACCATGGTGCGTCCTGAAAGCTGTCTTATGCGTGTCTGCTGGATACATTCTGATCTGGTGATAGCCTAAACGTAAATCCAGCTTAGTGAACCATTGAGTGCCATATAATTCATCCAATAATTCGTCTATTGCTGGAATTGGAAACCGATCTTTCACGGTGATCGCATTTAATGCCCGGTAGTCGACACAGAATCTCCAAGAACCATCTTTCTTTTTTACCAAGAGGACAGGAGAGGAGAAGGCACTTGAGCTATGTTTAATCATTCCGCTGGCCAGCATCTCAGTGATTTGTTGCTCAATTTCTTTCTTCTGAAAATGGGGGTATCGATACGGTCGCACATTAACAGGATTGGCACCCTCAATTAACGGTATGTTGTGATCTGTTGACCTTACAGGAGGAAGGGATGCAGGGGTCAGAAACAAATTGTCGTATTCTGTGAGTAAGGATTCAAGCCATTCCACATGAGAATTTTCAGGTTCTACTTCTGGTTCAGAGTCAACCAAAGTGATCTCATAACAAGAGGCTATAGCATTTGTAGACATCATCCTTTTGAGCTGATGTAATGATGCTTCAGAGGAGCATGAGCGAGACTCCCCTTGCAACTTAGCTACCTGTCCATCACGCATAAAAAACAATGTAAGCTCCTCATAATTCGTTAAAACAGGACCCAATGTTTTTAGCCACTGCACCCCCAAAACGATTTCAGCTCCGCTCATAGGTAGGACATAAAGGTCCACAAGAAATGAGTAAGAGTCCAACTGCAGGTTCACTTGGTGACACAAGGAAGTGCAATCTAACTCCTCACCATTCCCCACCAACACCTGAAATGGTGAAGCCTGTTGAGTGACTAGGCCCAGCTGCCTTGCAACACGGTCCTGTACAAAGTTATGAGTACTCCCACTGTCCACTAACACTGCAACATTGCTCTTGCCAATTCGGCCCATCAAGCGAATGGTTTGAGGAATTGTGTGGCCCATCAAAGCGTGTAGACTAATTTGGGTTGGGGTCGGGTCGGGGTTAGGGGTGGGTTCGGGTATGGGTGGTGGGTCGGATTGTGTTTGGGCTGGCTGTGTTTGGGCTGTGGTTATCATCATTTGGATAAGCTGATCTTGTGGTGGGTCAGGTGTATCAGGGGCTGCTATGAGAAGATGAAATTGGCGTTTGCAGCGATGACTGGGGTTCCAACGCTCATCACAGTTATAGCATAACCCCTTTTCACGCCTAGCTTGGAGCTCACTGGGTGATAAGTTTTTGATGGGAATGGTGGGTTTTGTCTGGGATTGTGCGGCGGTGGGGGTTGTAACAGTAGGGCGAAAAGATGATTTGGAAGATGGTTGGGTTGTGTTTTCTTGGTGTTTCTGAAGTGGGGTTTTGTCATTCAGTTTTTCTTCTTGTAACTTAGCTAATGCGATGGCTTGAGACAAAGAGAAGGGTTGAAAGGCTTGTACCTCACGGCGGAAGTCGGGTTTGAGGCCGGAGATAAAACAACTGAGGTAAAACGGTGGAGGAAGGCCTACAATCCGATTGGCAAGTGCTTCGAACTGGGCTTGATACTCCTTCACAGTTGAAGTCTACTGGAGCTTGAATAAAGCTCCTTTCGGGTCCTCATACAGGGATGGGGCAAAACGAAGCTCCAAAGCTTGAAGAAAAAGTGGCCATGACAGCAACTGACCATTTGAATGCATCCACTGGAACCAAGTGAGAGCATCCCCTTCCATGTAAAAAGAAGCGATTTGAAGCCGTTGATCTTCAGGTGTCTTGTGGAAATCAAAAAATTGCTTGATTTTGAATATCCACCCAATCGCATCAGACCCATTAAATCTGGGAATTTCTAACTTGATGGTGGTGTTGTGGAAGTTGGGGTTGGGGGAAAACCAGGTGGTCCAAGACGGGTGCGTAAGGTCGAAACTTCCGTGGCCAGATTGATCATGTCACGCTGGAAAGTTTGCTGATTTTGCAAAATCTGGTTTAAGGTGGAGGCAAGGTCATCTGAGTGAGACTGAGAAGCCATACTCAATGAAAGCACCAAATTGTTAGGACCCGAGAGTGAGTAAAGAAAAGGAATAGCAAGGAAAAGGGAAAAGTCTCCTTTCGAGGGGAGAAAACCTCCAAAAGCAAAAAGCAAATGCCTGAAATTCTATTTTTCCGTATCTGACATTGCAAAGTTGCAAATACATATAGTCCTTACAAATTCACAGCTCACCCTAACAGAATTCAGAAAAGGACAAACATACTGAAATAAAGAAATAACAAAAAATTAAAATTAGGGAGTCATCCAGCTAAAACAGAACAATCTAGAAAGTTTTGCATCTTATTCTCCCTAAGCTTTCGGCCCACTAGCACAGCTAAGGCAATTCATAGTTCTTCATCCATTTAGGCCTCACACGGTTTCTTCTAGGCCTAGTTTGGGGAATGACCTCAGGCCCATCTTCAGGAGCAGCACATTGGGCCATAACACACAATGAAGACATTTATCTGCAGTAGAACCAATTCAAGAACATAATTTTGAAGATCATATCCCAACTACTACTATTTTGCCTAAAATTACACTTTTAAGCTAAATTGGTTAATGAATCTACTTGAGATGATAGCATGTATCTATATTTCCTAATTTATGAAGTCTGGTTCATGTATGAAACGGAGAAAACCATGAAGATGGAACTGACAAATCATAGCCAGAAGTTACCTTCTCTGTCAAAGATGTCCCCAGTAAAGATCCCCCAAGTACATCTAGCTGCTTATAAAAGATACAATGATGATATACAATGAGATAAGATACCATGAGAACATACAAGTCCTTAAAGAAATGTGATAAGAAAAGGAAAGTTGGTTCATGTTGGCCAGGGACCCTGGAAGTGCAACGATTGGAGAATGAAACACCAAGAACATCACTACTTTCTTTAGAAGATTAATGGGAAAATGTTAACATAACTAATTTTATGTATTATAATTGCTATTGCTATGTCCTGAAAAAAAACCATCTTCTTGTTCTTACAATAAACAAAACATCAACAGAGATTGCAAATTAACACAACAGAAATGAAACAAAATTAAAAACTTGACATCAACAAAACCAAGATTCCATAAATTTCTATATCAGGATAAAAGCAACTTCTGTTTATTCCATCATGTTATCTTCTTCATCTTCCTCCTCATTCAGTTCAAGATCAGCCAGCAACTCCTCCAATGGAACAGAAGGTGGCTCATCACCATCAGTTACTGATGCCATCTCTGATGGCTGGTAGTCTTTATTGCGGTACAATGACATATTGAACCTCAGATCAGGGTTTTCTTCTAGATCTTTCAAGAACTGTTCATACTCTGAGTTCATCTTATCTTGCTCACCTCTACCCTTATCATCAACCTCCATGTTAAGCGATTTGAGCTTCCATGAACGTGGCTTCCCACGTTTCTTCTGGCGTTTCTCTTCATAACTCTTCTTCACTAAAATTGCATCAGGAAGGACAAGTCCTCTGTACTTTTCCAATTCCATATCATTACTGTTAGTCCCATACAAGTCATAACCAAGAGCATAATCACCAGGATTTAAAAGATGGCCCAGATGAGTCCTGATCGAAAATATTGTGTCATTCTTTCCGAAATCCGACACACGAGCCACTTGAGCATCAGCTAAAACATACTTTGTCCCACCAACAGTAGTCTCAGATGGAACAACCTCCACATCCAACACTATATACTCCACTAACTGTCTGCTAGTAAGCAAAGACTTGAAGGATGCCCTCCAGTACTGATCAGCATCTAAGAAACAGTGCCTCAAGGTAAATGGATCAAGCAAAGCAATGCTGTTGGTAACCTTAGTGCAAATCACAATAGGACCAATATTTCCCAAACTCGCAGCAACTTTCGGAGGCAGACAAATTAAATCCTCGCGGCAAATGGGGCTTATTTCAACAGAGAATGTGTACTTATAATTGTAGTTGCTACTCTTCGAATCATGCGAAACAAGCTGTTTATCATGACGACTCCTCACAGGAGCCAGTTTCCCTATAAAATCCACAAACTTGACGCCATGGCTTCGATTAGAGAAAAAGAAGTCAATACCTTGCTCCATCTGTTTGATTCTCACAGCACTAGCAGCAGCACCATGCTTCAGAATCAGCTGCTCCAGATAAAAGAAAGTGCGCCTGTGAGAGACATGTTGCCTGAGTTGAACAGCAGCAACCCACTGGTCAGGGTTAGCCTGCACCCTGGAACAAGATTCACACATATGTTCCTGCTGAACATACTCAACAGGATAAGTCTGTTCAAGAATTGCTCCATTCAGAACCTCCTTCTGAACTCTGACCTTGACCTTTACCCTCTTGGAATGGGGCTCGGTCCAGATGAATTCTGCATGCACCATCCTCACCTTATTGGCGTTCATGTTCTTCTGCAGTTTCTTCAGGCAAAAGGTTAGCAGCTCCTTCGATTCCAATTGCAGTCTGACCCAAGTTCTCGGTGGCTGCAGGTAGCTTTCACACTCGGGGCAATGCACAAGCACCAGGTGCTTCAGCAATCCTTCTGTGATATCAATTTCTGAGCGCAAACACTTCACGCACATATTGGCAGCGTTTGGTTGCATCGGAATCCCACATTTGCAACACAAGACACTGCCAATTGTTTGATGAACCACGAACATACCAGCTTCTTCTGCCATGTCTGATGGACCTGACACAGTGATAAAAAATGAAAAAGAAAAATAGCATATCCATGTCTGAAAGTAATTAAGAGAAGTAAAAAAAAAATATAATAAAAAGCATGAGTATGTAAACGGAGGAAAACTTCAGGTTGGGAATTTCATCCATGAACAAACAAAAAGAAAGGGAGCTCTGTAATAACTTATTGCTTTGCTTTACTAAAATTAATAATGTAAAAATTATTTAATTATTTTATATGTAATTTTATACTTTTCCTTATCTAATCTAATCTAATATTTATACATTCAAAAAAATTGACAATTATTTATTTTATCCAAGAAAAACCTAGTTTTAAATTTAATAAATAAATTTATATAAATCTAAAAAAAAGTAATTTTTAGAACTTGGTAAAAAAAATCAGTATTTGATAATTATATACAATAAATATAAAACTCAGTTCAATTTCATTGATAAATCCAAAAAATTAAGCTCAAAAAGCTAGCTAAATTCTAAACAAATCATAGCATTTGTTGCGCACACACAAATTGTGGGTATTCTTTTATCATAAACATCATTAATTGCCAACCCATGTTTGATTAGTTCCATCCTCAAATGATTTCATTCAATAAACTTGGACTAGAAATTCATAACCAATGTAATGGAGGTTGCCAAATCAACAGCCAACTATTGACGTCATCACGTCAACAAATTGTACAAGTCGTGATATGTAAACGTGTTAGTTTGACAGGCCATATAACACAAACACCCAAGTTGATGGATACAAAGAGTTGAAAATTATCTCCAGCTAGTGCATTTGTGATTTAACAGCAAGTTTTCATTAAACTATTTGTTTACCATTTTATCTTGTAGGAGCAACAACAATAATTGTAAGGATTGAGATGGTCTGTAGTTAAATAAAAACTAAATAGGATCCTCCTCCCCTTGTTAATATAGCCAAAAGGAGAGGCAAAGGCCAAAGAGCTCACAGCTGTATTAGCAATGAAACAACATGGGAGTAAAACAATAACAGAACAAACCAATGGTGGTAAAGTAGACAGTCAAAATTTTGAGGGTAACAATTGAGCTGGTTGCAATTGTCCTATTCTATTTACTATAATTTTTAAAATGAAAAATAAGTCAGGGGAAAAACAATTAAAAAAGACAGAGAATAGTTGGCTAAATAAAAGCTGCAGCCTGCAGCTAGCAGCCTGAAGCCAATAGACAGCAAACATATATAGGAGCCTGCAGCCTGCAGCAACCAAAATCTAATATTGAAAGAAGCACATATATAGGAGCAAACAAAACTGCAAACCAAAATTACATCAATGATATATGCTAATGATGAATATGGACAAGCCAATAGACAGAGAATAAACAAATCAAAACCAAGCAAATATGGACTACTATTTCTATAGAATATAGAGAAGACATAACTGAAATCACCTGCAAGTGTTACTTTGAATTTGCTCTAATTTGTTCCAAGAACTCACACACAATGATGATAACAGATTCTGAAAAATCACCTGCAAGAAACAAACTAGGATAAAAAGCAACAAAAATATACCACTTTAAAACAAACTAGAATGCTGTAGAAATCTAGATGGCCACTCTGTCAATTTTAAAAGGGGTGGCCAAAAGGGTGTCCAAAGTTTTTATCTTCTTGTACTCTTATATTATCAGAGTTAAAAATGAATGCCTCCAGGAATTTGATTTCACCGAGACAATCATTATAAAAATTTGAATTTTAAAACTATCAGTATAATAACACTATTCAGTATTGAGCATGAGAAACTAAAACTACATTCATTTATCAAATTGGTTAAAATTCCACTTGTTTGGCCTCTCTGGAATTAAATACATGTGCACTATTTCCTTTATAAAAATGATCAAAAACAGATCAAAAAGGTGACTCAGAGAGTGTGCAGCGCATCAATTGAACTTCAACACAAAGAAAACAATGATTGAATTGAACTTGAATACTTGATGGTAATTAGAACAGAGTAACAGAAAAGGGGTGTCCAAAATCTATGAACACCTCTAAATTCAGGACCATCATCAAAGAAGAATAAAAACAAACAAGAAGACCTGTTCTGTAAATATGGACTTATAGAAGATGAAGATTCATTATTCAAATTCATTATTAATCTGTTTTCGTGTTTGATTAATGTGTTTTCTGCAACTCAAGCAAAGCAAATTTTGTGAGCCAAGGAGGGCTTTGGGGGGTTTTAAAAAACCCCCAAAAACTTTTCTCTAATTTTAAAAACTCCCAAACAAGATAATTGAGAATTATAGACCCTCCCCTCCAAAACCCCCCATCCAAACATAGCCTTATTAGTTACCTCTGCAGAACAGGGACGACGAGGACGAGGTAGTTGTGCGGCGGCTTCTCTAGGCTGTTGCGGAACAATACAAATTCGATCTCTTTCTTCTGTTACGTAGAGGCCGAGAGTTGTGAAAGGGGGCGGCGTATAGAGACCCAAACAGGATCAGCGAATTGAAATTGATTATAACAACCTCGAAGGCGGTGACCTTTGACCCATGGGCTTTGACCCAAAACAAGAAGATAAAGTAACCATGGACTTGAACTCTTGAAGCCCTATTACTTACTTTCATTTAATGAATTTCGTTTGCAATTAAAATTCCTTGAAGACTGTATACACAATTCTTAGACGGAAAAAAAAACTCTATACACAATTGTATTTAATAGATTTAATTGCACTTTTTAGTCGCCCGGTATCACTAATGTGCAATTTTAGTTTTTTATATTTTAATTGTGTCAATTGGGTCTCTCAGACTTTTTAATTGTTACAATTGGGTCGTTTTGCCAATTTTTTATCCAATTTTTAACGGTATTATTCTATATGGCAAATGGTTCGGTGACATAGCAGCAACTTAGCCAAGCTAACACAATCGATTTGGCGAATTTTGTGTGACTCAGTAATTTTTTTAATTTTTTTTTTACACCTCAGTCCCTCCTGCCCCCTCTGTCGTCCCCTCCCATTCGTTACTGAACTTTTCTGAGTACGAAAAATTGAGTGGGTGCTTACTATAATAATCCTCTGTTACTGTATCAATCGGGAAGGGAAACATACATATCCATCACATGTTTCCTTTGTTTTTTTTCACCTTCTGGGCCAATTTGTGAATCTGGGTGGGAATAATCCAACAACTGGTGACACATACTCACTACCCACTATAATATTAATCCAACTACTTCAACTTCCAAAACAATTAAAAGTCTTTGACAAAAGTCTTTTATCAAAAGCATCGTTCTTCATCATGATGTCTTGCCTTTGTTTTATTTTCTCTTTGGACCCAGATGAAATCAAATTCAAAAGATTACAACTTTGGTTGTGAAAACAAATGACGAAAGTAGTGCTGTCTATGGCATGGAGGAGGAGAGAAGATAGCTGGGAGAGGAGAGAGAAGGGAAGGTGAGGGGACGGTGGTTTTTGGGAAAAGGAGAGAGAGTGGGTGGAGGGAGGGCTGAAGTGTAAAAAAATTTAAAAAAATTGTTCAGTCACACAAAGTTTGCCACGTCACTTGTGCTAGCCTGGCCAAGTGACTGCCATGTCATTGAACCGCTTGCCACATAGGATGATACTGTTAAAAATTGGATGAAAATTTGACAGAGGGACCCAATTATAACAATTAGAAAATCTGAGGGACCCAATTGGCATAATTAAAATGTGGGGGACTAAAATTGCACATTAGCAATACCTAGGGAACTAAAAGTACAACTAAGCCTATTTAATAATTATAATTATTATATTATTATTATTACTAGCGAAAAGTGGGTATAGTAGTTTCCATCTAACCGCTTTTTCTCTTTTTATATCTCATTTTTTGTTTTTTATTACAATACTAATCCTCAAGTTCACTCTCTTCTCCTCGTTCTATATACATTAGTAGTTATTGAAAATTTATTTTTAATAGAGTAGTTACTAAAAGTTGTAAGAGCAAAATAGAGCAAATAAAAGTGGAAACAAAAAACAGGAGTACTTTTATCCATTAAAAATGTGTCTTTTTAATCTCTTATTTTTTTAAATGTGTCCCTCTTAGTCTATAGGGTCATATTTTAAATTTAAAAATATTTTCTAAATTTATGCTTTGACCTCTCTCAAAGTCTGATTCTCATCTTATCCCATTTTCCCTTCTCTTCCCCCTCCCCCTTCAACACCACGACATCTCCGACCACTGCGTCGCCCAGTCCCCTCTAGGAGTAGTTTTAGCGTCCTTTCCTTTGAAGCCACCACGAGATGCGGTCTCTCTGTCGTTCTCCTCCCTGTGCAGTCACAGTGGTCGCCTCCCTTCTCGCCGTTGCGCGCGGCCTCCATTGGCCGTGTGAAACTTCCCTTCTTGGCCGCGTGGAGCTCCTCTCATGGCTGCTTCTCCTTTATGGCCTCTGTTCATCGGGGGAAGGAGAGGAGAAGGGAAAAGGGTGTTAAGATAATAATTAAAATTTGTGAAGCGTTAAAATATAAATTTAAAAAATATTTTTCAAATTTAAAATATGGCTTCATAGACTAAAAGTGACACATTTTTAAAAATAAATGATTAAAAAGACATATTTTTTATTTAAGAGACTAAAAATAAAAATTGCTAAAAAATAAAGAAAAAAAATTTAAAACCCATATTTTAAACGATTGGGCCAATCAAGTTGTCAAGTTGAATATGCTTATATGCTGACTTTTTAAAAGAGACTAGTTAATTTTGAGGTTAAAAAATAAATTTAAGAAATTGTTCAAATTTTTTTTCCAGGAAAACACTATAAATAAACATGCACAGAAGATACAAACCTTCCCGAGTCTATGACCTAATAAATAAGAACTTTCGATTACGACTTAGGAGCATCAACGTTATTATATTATTACTAGAGCGTGTCTATCTGTCTGCTTTTTTTTTTCATTTTTTGTCTCAACGACAAAACTAGACCAACAAATTGCAAAAGCTGCAAAACGAGCAATCGCTTCTCGAGATGGTATGATAATTTGCATTCTAATATTATGATTAATTAATAATTTGATCATAAATTTTTTATTTAAATCTAATCTCTTAATTTTATAATTCTTACAATGAAGTTTTTTTAGTTTTCTCTATTTAGAATATTTAAATCTTTTTTTTGTTTAAGTTTTTACAAATTAAACATATATTAAATTATTTTAAGCTCTCTTTCACTTCAAACTTATCAATCATAACATTGTATTTCAATCCAAAATCAGAAATTCTATTTTTCCCCTCTTTAAAAACTTAATATCACTTTATATAAAATCTTTCAAATTTCAATAATTTGCACAAAATTTTCAAATTCAAAACTATTTTAATTATTTTCTATCCTACAATTATCTATTAACTGTGGCGAACTTTGTTGTTAATAGTGATTTTTGTTCTTTTATAAAGTATGATAAAAAAAAGTTATTTAGGATGTTTAGTTTTAAAAAGTTTTCATTTTTATTTTTGGCTTAATTACATTTTTGGCCCCTCAGTTTTCACATTTGCGCGAATTAGGTCCTCCAGTTTTTAATTGCGCGAATTGGGTCCCCCAGTTTCATTAACTGTTGCAATTGGGTCCCCCCAGTGAACTGAAGGAGCACTGGCAGAGGGACCCAATTGCAACAGTTAATGAAATTGAGGGACCTAATTCGCGCAATTAAAAACTGGGAGACCTAATTCGCGCAAATGTGAAAACTAGGGGGCCAAAAATGCAATTAAGCCTTTATTTTTAATTATACAAATATCATTCTATTTCACGTTTTCAAAGGCTTATATAAAATCCTTCAAAACACAAAACTAAATATAAACTAAATGATATTTTTTGTAATTAAATATAAAAAATAAACAAAATTATTTTTAAAAAATAAATAAATCCTAAATTCCTTCACATTCTATTCCATTCTTATTTGTTTATTTCTGTTATGAAAAATTGAACATCATGTATCATATTTCTTTTCAAATAAAAAAGAATGTATTATAATCACATAACACGAATAATATGAATAAATTATATAGGATCGATTGCATAAATTCAGGATACCAAGTATATTAAAAAGAGATCATGATACTTGTCTCTTTAAACTCATTCTCTTTATTTGAATTGATACTCTTGACTTGCGTGCCTTTTGATTGCGAGCATTAGAAGTTTTACACTATATAATATACTAGTATATGCTACCCGTGCATCCGGGCTAGAAAATTCATTTTGTATGTAAATGAAAAATAAATAATAAAAAATATTATTATATATGAAGTAAATCAGAATTTGTGCAACTAAGTAAGTCCTAAAACACAACACTTTGTTCATTTTTTTAGCAAGCCAAGCTTGCCACTTTTTTTGTTGTAGGTTGTTCATTTCAGTATCATTTAATTCTTTTATTCCATGTGATTTTTTCATTTGAGAATTACTACCTTTTTCATTTGTTTCAAATGTCCAAGTAAACCTTTTTTCCTCATACAAAAAAAATGTCCAAGTAAACATATAAAATTAATTTTATAATTTGTTAAGTATAACTAAATTAATTAAGCAAAAATAATACTACTCTATTATCATTTCACATATATTTAACTTGTTCCTATTATTAGAAAGACAACATTTCATCACTATATTTTAAAAAGAGGTGAAAGCCTAAAAGAAGATTACAAAGAAACAATCCTGGGAGTAGAAACTCCCCTAGCATCAATTTATCAATTTAATTTATATATATATTTTTTGATAACATTGATTTTAGATTAGGGAAAGTACACCCATGTACAAGGTTAGGGAGAACCACCAACGTATAACTTCTCAACGGGGGATTTGAACCCAAATCACAGCTAGTGGGAGCGGAAGGTCTAACCATCAATATACCAACCCCCCGTTGGAGATTTAATTTACATAATAATCCCAATAATTTTTTTGACAAATATTAATCCCAATAATGAAACATATAGTAGGAATTGACAATTTATAATAATTACTTTGAGTTAAAAGGTAAAATATAATACCTTTAAAATTTATTCTTAAAACAATTGCATGCTATAAATTCACTTGAAAACAAGAAGAAGAAAAAAATCATGACAAATTTTAAAACACTCAAGTCTAACTGTGATTTTTGCTATTTTACTTTTCTTCAATTTATCATTACTTTTAAGTGTCTATTTTTTGTCTTGTATTTTTATGTACTACTTTCTATCACTATATCAATTATTATTCTGTCTCCAAGTAATAAAGTCCTGAAACTCAAAAACACTCTAATTCATTTTGGGGCATGCCAAGTTTGCCAATTTTTTTGTTGTAACTTGTAAGTTATTTACTTTAATTTCCTCTAATTCTTTCATTTCGCATGATTTTCTTTTATGAGAATTGCTACGGCTATTTCATTCTTTGATTCAAATGTCTAGGTTAATATATAAAATTATTTTGATAATTTGTGAAGTAAATATAAATTAAGAGAAAATTAAAATACTCTACTATCATTCTGAAGTATACTGTATAGTTAATATGTAATATGTAATTTTTCACAATAGGAAAATATTAATTAAATAATTAAATTTCTATAAGATATAATTATTTAACTAGTTCCAATTTTTAGAAAGACAATTCTGCATCATTGCATTCTGAAAAAGTAATTTATCAATTTAATTTATCACTAACTATCGACAGATTAAGGAACAAATAATAATAATAAATGGAATGAAAAAACCAAAAACAAATGAACAAAAAAAAAACAAAAAATATGATAGCAACAAAAGTCCCTTAGTTCCATGTCTAAGATTGTCATTCAACAAATCCCTCCCTATTGGTCCAATTTGAATGCTCTTGTAGAGTTCCTCAATCGACATATGGTTTTGGTTTTGGGATAGCTCTGGATCAAATGAAAACAAAGATCATAAGATTTGGTTTGCGCATATTCATTTTTTTTAAAAGCCAAATAAATATAAATTTAATTATATAGATCACATCCGACAATGGCATAAGTAATGAAACACGTCCAACAAAAAAATAAAACAATTAACCCAACACAAACTTGATACTCCTAGCCCATAATCATCCTTATCCTTATAATGAAACACGTGAGAATTCACTAAAGCATAAAAAACAACCCTCTCTTCTAAACATCACCTCACATTATAGATAAGGACCCGTCCGAGTACAGTTGAAAAACACAATAAAAGACTCGCAGTGGAGAAAAAATTGATAAAGAACAAAGACATATCCACTCTCAGTAGAATCAGTTGCTTGCAACACTACTTGAATCCTGTCCAACTTTGGAGCTTGCATAAATCATCCTGCTTGTAACCTTTGATGTGTTAGGGGACCTTTGATAGAAAGTAACCAATTCAGATAAAAAGTATATACCAAGGCTACAACAACAACTGATAAATTCTAAGATTTGTAAAGAAACATCTTGTCTGATCTAGTAAAGCAAGCCACACAATGTTATCCAACAATGCCAATATTGGTAATTGCACACTAATTATAGCCTGTAAAAATTTATGCATATGCAAATACAGAAAAAATAAAATAAAAAAGATATCAGACCTGAGTAATAGCAAATTTATCACAACAGAAGGTTAGCAAATGAAGTGTAGCAGTATTTGAGGTAAACACGTGTATCAATGCAATAGAAGAAAGGGGCAAATTCTTTCAATCCAAAAACAATAATCAAAGAAGGGAATAAAATGAATTTGTGATGAGTAGTTCTGTAATCTATTAACAGCAAACACATTTGAAGAAAGAAACTAAATTAGATTTATTCCAAAAGAGTCCGAAAAGCATTGATACCACAAAATTCAGCTTTCATCGCCACATCTCCATTCTCCCAATTACTTTGAGACATCAAGTAAATGTCCGGTAAGAACAAATTTTGCATAGTTCAATCAATAATCAATAAATAATCAACAATCTATACATTATAGAACAAACAGAAATTTATATAAGTAACATAAAACTACATGCAACAGTTGTCAAACACATTAATCTAATGTATATGTATATATGCATTTGCAATGAAAAACTATAAGTTACATTCGTTATGATGCGGCCACAGGCTTCCATCCATTTGGCCAATGCACACACCTTTTGATATTGAACAGCTGATCCTAAATTCACATATAGTTTGTTTGTTTCTTCAAGAAACAAAGTTAATATTCCATTCTTAATCATCACCCTTCAAGACTTAGAATCTCAATTTTTCTACTCAAGCTGCCTCTTGTCTTTGCAATCCATGCCATACCTACAAAGTTATTTATGAAAATTGATAAGCCATATTCAATTAATGATACATTATCTTGCAAGCCACACAAAATAGCAAAAAATGCCATAAAAGTTTTCAAAGTTACTCTCTGACTTGATCACTTCACCATCCCATTATAGAAAAAAAAAAATCCAATATCATTATTTCTCCCCTAAATGGACTCAAAATGCAGAGAACCTTTTTCTTCATTATGTTAAAACTTGAGAAAATACAGGCCAAAACAATCCAATATAAAAAGAGTCCACATACTCCAAAGAGAAACATGATTATAGCATGAAGATATATTATGACCATTGAACTTGAAAGCTTCTCCTTCTCATCCTCCTCTAGTTGGCTCTAAATATTAATCCTCTGCATTTTATAATTGAGAATTCCATTAGGGATAATAAGATCAAAAAGGGAACCAAAGTCGACATAATGAATGGATATATTACATACCTTCTCACCATATTGCTCTATGGTGCAGTCTCCTTCTCAACATAAACATTGTTTCACCTCCTCAACATAACAATCTCCTTCAAAGTTTTGAACCTTCAAATTCTTAATTCTGTATCACAGTAAAAGAATAATAAGAAATATTCAATTTAATCGGATTTTCAAAGGAACCCAGTCAACATGCAAAAATGCTAGAGCAAGTCCATGTGTAACACAACAATGAATTTCTTGTTTGAAGCTTCAACATTTTAACAAAAAATAAAAGAAATAATGTAGTAAGAATAGGCATAGTAAATCACTGTTCCATTTTCTTACTCATTCTCCTAACCATTAGTGATTTCTAGTTTGATAAGCTGATTTGGAAATTCAATTTTCTCTCCGAAGTACAGTCTTTTTTGGACAGTGATTTCTAGTCTTTTTTTGTAAGTATTAAGCTTCACTGAGCTCTGGAAGCTGATGTGTCTTAACTGTTAAGGACAACTGTAGTTCATATTCAGTCAAACACTTACACTTGAAGTTATGCATTTTCACATAAAACAAAATAAACCCAAATGTGAAAAAGGAAGAATCTCTTATCTCCACATGCAGCACACTGAGAAAAACTACCAACAACCAATCGCAAATAATAAATGAACTCCTAAAATTTCCACTGTGCAGAAACACATCCTAAGAAATAAAAAAATTATAAAAGTAAAAAACAGGGTAGCAAAGAGAGCAATATTGCAAAGAAACACAACCCTTGCTCATACCAATATTGCAGAGTAAGAAATAGAGTAGCAAAGAAAGCAAATGGCTACCACGTCTTCTTGCTGCTCGATCAGGGGTGAGAGAGAGGAGGTGTTGTTCTCTGTGTTTGAGGTGTCGTTGTCTCCTTCTCGCAGCCATAGACCGCAGAGCACCACCCAGCATCAGCCACCGACGCGAGCCAAAATGGAGAAGAAGGAGGAAAGGTGGACAGGAGAGTTAGTGTTGGAAACTTGGACTTGAGCCATGGCTTTTGAGAGAGTATGATGTGGTGGAGGAGTTTGAAAATATTGCAGAGGAAACAAAAGGAAGAAAGAGGAAAAGTTGAATTTTGAAAATGTGTGTCTGAAGCTTACCCTGTACGCCTTTGCACGAGAAGATTGCACAAGAAGATTTGTGTGTCTTTTTGCTTTCTGCTGAGTTTTGACTTTTGTGTCTCACAAAAGCTTGATTTTTCCATAATCGGGTGGTTTTGGATACAAAGTGTGCTTTAGAAGATATTAATTGTAAACTTGACACGTCAAAAAAATTGCCCAAACATTGGTCTCTAAGTATAGGTGACGTCTATGGTGGTGAACCGTGAAAACTTCACCGCTATAATAAAGTGGGCCCATGACCATGTGGTAGCAGTTGATATATGTATAAAATAATTCAATGGATAAGATCTTGTACCGATAACTTGCATACAAGGTTTATGTACATGTTTAATGTATTTGCGGAAGAGGACTTAAACTATTTCTGACTTGCACTGGATATTTTTACCCTTTTTAATTCTTGTTTAATTTTGATGATATTATTTTTAATCAAAATATAACTAAAATTCATTTTTCGTTTTCATTTTATCTTGAATTTTTTATAAGATATTATTTTGAAAAAAGCAAGGATTAAATATCGAGAGAAAGAAATGAGAAACAAAATAAGCAAGAAAAGAAAAATAACAATAACAAATAAAGATAAAATTGAATTTGACACAGGGAGGGTACCGTATCACTGTACACGGAAGAAACAAGAACAGAGACTACCATCAAAACAGAGGATGACCAGAGACTACAAAACAGAAGGTGCACCATGCCGCAGCATCTTACAGCGACATCCACCAACGCGACATCTCAATATTGTGACGGCGGGTGAAGATGGTAATTGAATGGCAGAGGCCGAAGTGTGAGCCACATAACATGAGAAGACAGCTTCGGCGCGCGGACGTCGGCGGGCATGGCCGTAGTTGTGGTGGGAGGCGATAGCTTCGATATAGGTGAGATGGGGCTGCTCGGTTGCAGTGCTCAGGTGGCTTGCGTGTCTCTGACGACGGCTGTAGCTTTGGTGTTGGTGCGGTCTATCACGGTGGCCGAGGCCATGGTGAGCTCGAAGGAATTTCCGGGGTGACTCCGGTAAAGCTGATCGTGAGGAGCGAGCTGGTCTCGGTTGAGCATGAAGAAGTGATGAGAATCCAAAAGTGGGTTTGACAAGGCTGTTCCGAGGCTCCCTGCCACATGGTTCTTGACGGATACACAGAGAGCTGGTCTTAGTGGAGGTTGCGACTTCTACAGAGTTTAGGACAAAAATCAACTTTGAGAAAGTTCAGAGTTAAAATAAAGGATTGGGCAAACTTACAAGGAGAAATACATAAATTTAGAAAAACCTGGACAACCTATAGTAGAAGGTCAATGGGTCCACTTCACCGCCGCCTTCACCACCATAGTCGTCACCCTAAGTATATATTATAAAGATGGTGGCTTCTATCTTGGTCCAGTACCCTAACTTCACCATGAAGGTGAAGTGGGTCATTGTAATGTTTGAACCATTGATATATGAGTATTATATTTAATGGCTGAGATCATTCACTGACAACTTTCACATCCGGTTTATATGTCTATTTAAAGAAATTGCAGTGTGGGTGACGAAATTTTGTGAAATGACAATAATATCCAAAAATTTATTGTATTGTTAAAGTTAACCCTATATTTTAGATATATGAAATTTAACCCCTTTATTGTCATTTTGTGATGTTATATAGACACTGCTTTTTTGCTAGCGTGATCCATTTTTTGTCGTTTTGCGGCATGCTTAAAAAAAATCCAAAAAATAAAACGCAAAACTTGTTTGTTTAAAATAAAATTGAGGATATGCCAATATTTGGGTGATTTTGCAGCATTATTCGTTTGTGAATAACGTAGAAAAGGCAGCAATGAACAATAAAGCTTAAATATGTTTGACATTCATGTAAAATGACTAGGAATTTTTACCAAATAACATAACAGTAAAGTTTACCGAGAACCCATTACTATTAAATTATTTTACTCAATCAGCCTGTATATATATATATTTTTGAAAACAATATATTGCAATGAAAGAAAACACTGATTCATAAATTTTAGCGTATTTAATCACTTTCTCAACATACTAATGTCTAATAGAGATACGACCCTTGAGCCCGACCTGACAGTACACCGAGGGTGCACTCTTCTGCCTGACCAACCACAGTATTCCCTATTAGCCAAAAGAACTACAGAGGTTCAATTTTACCAATTCTTATATTTATTGATCATGGAGGCATAGCCCACTGAGTGATCAAGTCTTTATAATTAAAATTTCGCCAGCGTAACGGTACAATTATTAAACTTCATAATTAAATTGGGTATTATAACTTTACTAATTATAAAATCATAAAATAAAAATAAAGCATAGAGCAATTTAAAACAATAAAACAAGTAAATAACAATTTAATTAAAACTATAAACACGCAAAACACAAAACACTCATCAAAATAAGATCAAACCAACTTAAGAAGTAATTCTCCTTACCTTGGCCTTAAGAACAAGGAACTAAGAACACAACACAAAAACACAAAAGGTTGGTTAGGAAAAAACCAAAGAAAGCTTAAAGAAATAACAAGGAAAAAAAGAGTATTTGAGTGAGATTTGCTTCAAGTGAGTTGTGTGAAAATTGAAGAGCACCCCCTCCCTATTTATAGGGAGAGGTCCACGGCCAAATGGGCAAGGGGGGAAGAAAAGATCTTGATTTTTTTTCATTTTTGGAAAAATAATAAAACCCTAATTACCTAATAAATATCTAACAAAATATCTAGGCTCTAGAACAATTGAGAAGCTCCTAGACCCTTCAAGACCATGAGGAAGGTGGCCAAAACTGGGCTGAAGAGAAGGAGATGTGATTTTACCAAAATAACCTTAGGGTTTGTATGAAAAATGATAGAAATAAAAGGCTAAAAATGTCATTTAATAAATCAAAATTTGAAATAATTGATTTAAATTGGTGAGAACCAATGAGAATGCTAGAAAATGTCATGATAGCTCTAAATAATTTTGTGGCTTCATTTTTGAAGTTTATTGATAGTGCCAACTCTTCGGTTTTTACCGTTTCGCAGGTATAACCCAGAAAAATGCAGAAAATAGGATTTTCGAAACTTATACATAAATAATTTCTAAAATCATAAAATAAATAATTAAAAATAAAATATAAATTACTTGTGGACCTTTGTCACGAAAATAACACTGAAATGATATTTTTACGCTATATGCTTCCATTTAGCGTATTTTTCTGAAATTTTTTGAAAGTTTTCCAAAAATCTCAGAAAAATTTCAGAAAATAAAAAATATTAAAAGAACCAACTTTTGTGAAGGAAGTTTATTTATTGGATTTGTTTGACACACTCAAGCTATTTAAAACTCCTTCTACCAGTTAGACGTGAACCGTTTTCTGTAAAAAGACTCGATATCGACTGAAAAACTACCGTTTTAGAAGTATTTCGGAATATGTGTATTTTATTCATAATTTTAAGCTAAAAATAAATCACAACACATTTATGCTACAAGAATTCAAATAAGACAGAGTAAGAACAGTGAGACAAAGAAACGGACGTGGTAATTAGACTTGACAGATCAACCGTTTTCAGAAGTATTCTTAAACATGTATATTTAAATCCTATTTTTAAGCTAAAAATAAATTTCAAAATATTTATATCGCACATATTCATATAAGACATAATTAAACAGTTAATCACAGAAACGAATGTTACAATACATCCGGTTACTATTGTTTCTGAAGCTTAATACTTTATTTAAGTATGTTAAATGTTTTATTTATTTATTTATTTTATTCATATATTACAATTTATTAAAATAAAAAAAATTCACGAAGAGAGATAAAACAAAAAGAGAGTGAGCGGGAAACAATAGTTGTTGTATTTTAAATTTTTGGTCATTTTACGATTTTCATTTTATTTTTGGCAAAATTTTATATTTCATGGACCTTAGAGAGTATTAATATAATTTCAGTACTTATGGGGAGGAATATGTAATTATATGAAAGACTTGATTACTTATAGTCATAGGTCATGGACCCACTTCACCTTGGTGGTGAAGTTAGAGTACTGGACCAAGATAGAAGCCACCTATAAAGATATAGGGCCTGTTTGGATTGACTTATGCAGAGCTTATGAACACAGCTTATGACTGATTCATAAGCTGTTTTGGGCTTATTTTTCATAAACTACTCAGGATAGCTTATCAAAACAGCTTATGATTTATATAAAATAAGTTTCACTATAATTTTTCTTCCATTATAAAAGTAACTTATACAACTTATGACATAAGCAGTAGATAAGCTCGTTATCCAAACAGGGTCATATTATAAAGATATAAACGATTTGCGCAACATAGGACACAACATCCGCAATAGCATTGCTTGGAAATTCTGATGTTGAATTCCCGGGTTCGAATTCCGGCTGCGGAATATTTTATTTTTCAGTTTTTTTGAAGACAAAAGTAACAAGCAATCGTGCAGCTTATATGAGATGGTAAGATCAAGTTTAAATCATACTTTTCATTATAATATTAAAGTTAATAAATAATTTTGATCTTTAAATTTTTTATATAAACTTAATCTCTTAATTTCATAATTATTATAATTAAGTCTTTTTTTTAGTTTTTGTCTATTTAAAATATTTAAGTCATTATTTTTTTCTTAAAATTTATACAACTAAAACATTAAATTATTTTAAACTCTCTTGTACTTCAACCTTAACAATCAAACCTAATATTTCTTTCCAAAATCAGAAAACTTTAACATTACAATTCAGTAAAGTACACTTTCAATCCTCTAGTTTGGATTGTGTGTACTTCCAGTCTCCTAAGCTTTTTTTTTTTAAAATCAATCAGATTCATTTATTTTTAAAATTAAGCAAATATGATTTTGCTATCAATTTTCTCCTACATAAAATTCTCAAACAAAATTATCCAAATATTTGGGACTTTTCAACTAAAATAAGTTTATGGTTTTTCGCTTACAAAAAAGTCTGTAAGCTTTTGAAGGTATCTATGAAGAAGTTATATAGGAAAGCTTCCCAATAAATTGATATGTAGAAGCTAATTAATATCAACTTACATGAGAAATCAATATTGTTTACAAAATTTATAGTTATCATAAATTACTTTTAATATTTTATTCCACAAGTATTTGTGTAGAAATTTATCTAAACTCGCTCTAAATGCATCACTCCTTCCTTCCCAAAACTCATCCATGTGATTGAACTTTTTATTCCTCTTCTATTAGAATGCAAAAAAAAAAAAGATTGAACATATAATATATGGAGTGATTTATCTGTAACTGCATGAAGCATATGAATATATATATTGATTGTTATGATGGCATATAACATTTATATTATGCCATGGAAGCATAAGCTGTGACTTGGTTGAAAGCAATGGCAGTCTTTGAGCATGATGGCCGCTTTAAATGGTTGCTGATGAAGTCCCCAGCCAACATGAGCTTTCCAAGATCAATGTTGGTTTTTACACCAATCCCTTTCAGCATGTACACAACATCTTCAGTGGCAACATTTCCTGAAGCTCCCTTAGCATATGGACACCCACCAAGACCAGCAACTGAGGAATCCACTGTACTAATCCCCATCTGTATATATAAATACAAATTAATATTCATTAGCAAGGCTGACCCAACATATTTTTAGGCCTAAAGTAAACTTTGAGTTAAGGCCCTTTTAAAGTTAATAAAAATATTTTATTAAAATTCAGGACCTTAAAAATATAACTCTAATTTTTCCTCCTATATATAAGGATCGAACCCCATTCCCCATGGTATGCTAGACCAACTACTAATAAATTTTTTAATTTTATAAATAATAATAGTAAATAAGTTTTTTTTTTCCTGGTGGGTCTAAAGCCAGGGTTTTGGTTGCCTTACCCTTAGGCCGACCCTGTTTATTAGCCATGGTTAAGATAAGAGTGCCAAAACAAATATAAACATTAGTATCCTACAGAAGTGAACAAGGAGAAATTTTGAATATGATGAAATATTGGGTTGTAAAATTGCTTCCATTAAGTAACATAGTTCAATGGCCCAAGGTATGAGTTGATGACTTACTTGGAGGGACACAAGAATATTTGAAAGGGATTGCCCATAAGTGTCATGGAAGTGGACAGCAAGCTTTTCTATTGGAACAACAGCCATTACAGCCAGAAGCATAGGGACTACAGTTCCTGAACATGACAGAATTAACATTAGAACAATATATCATATTCAAGAAACCAATAAAAAATTCTTAGAAAAAAATACAAAGCATATGTATGGATTGACATTTGTCCCAGAATTCTGCCAAGAACTGACATTTTTTCACTTTCGAGCTTATACTTAAAAGATGGTCTAGACACTAGAATAATAGAGAATCTTGTCTATCAACAAAATGAAACAAATACACTCAATTTTAAAGATAGAACAAAATTCATCTAACTCAGTTACCTGGTGTGCCAACTCCAATTGTGTCACCAAGGGAAATTTCAAAGCAACCCATATCATATAGTTCTTTAGCAACATATGCCACTTTTGAAGGAGGGATATGTCCATCCACTGGGCATCCAACAACACATGATACATACCTATGACATTTGAAAACAAATAAACTAATTGGAATATATAGAATATAAACAGAATTTGTGTTATTTATATTATCAACCAATGGAAGTTTCATGCATCCAACTATTAGACCATATCGTGAATCAACGATCCTTCAGAACATATCAATCAAGAAGAAGAAAAAAAGTGAAACTTCATGAAATAAATGCATACCAACAAATATTGAAGTGGATCAAAAAGAAAATAAGGGACATACCCCCGTACGGGTATTGACAGTTGTTTAGCAGCACGAGCAACGGCTCGATAGCGAGCAAGACTCTCTTCAATACTACAATTAATGTTTGATTTTGAAAATGATTCAGAAGCTGATGCAAAAACAGCTACTTCTCTAGCACCAGCTGCTATAGCAGCTTCAAAACCCTGTAAATGTAACCAGTCAAATATCTGAATATAAATCTTCCTATTTATGGTTATTTATTCTAGATATACTTACCTTTAAATTAGGGGTGAGAACTGGCAATCTGATGCCTCCCAAGTTATGAACTGCTTGCATTACATCCTTTGCATCAGCTAACTGAAAGACAAAGAAACAAAATGATTTAATATCAGATGGAATGCATAAGAAAAGATAATAATCGCAAAAGGCATTCAAAATTTTGTGATTGAATTGGGTATAATTCAATAGAAATCATTCAAAATTTTATGGTAGAATTGGCTTGATCCAATAAAAGCCTTCCAAATGAATCCATATTAAACATCCTTTGATCAATGGGATTGAGAATTAGTGTTAGATTAGACAAATGCACCTTGGAGAAGTTTTACCACGACAATCATTCTCAAAGAACATCGATATCAAGTTACAATAAATAAGGTAAAGCCATTGTATGTACCTGTGGGACCCATTTGGGAGATACAAAACTTGTTGCCTCTATAACAGATAACCCAGAAGAAGCTAGTCTACGAATCAATTCAATCTTTACAGCTGTAGGTACAATGTTCTTCTCATTTTGTAATCCGTCCCTTGGACCAACTTCTACAATCTTTACATACCTTGGTATACCTTTCAGAAACTACATTATGCCATTAACCAATTAAAAGTTTGTAAGGATGCTAATTGTCAGCCAAAGAAATAAGATAAAATAAACTGATGACATGAAGTTTGAAATCTATTACATAAATGGAAACACACAGATGTAAAAGGAAATTAACTAATTTAGTAGCTGAGAAAAACTTGAAACAAAATATAATGCAGTAACTGAATTACCTTATATGTCAAATCTGGCATGTCATTGTTATTGCACATTGGACTACACTGGCAGTCAGAGAATGAATCATCAACCATTCCAAATTTCACTGATTTCCTCCCTTTGGTTTTAGCCTTTCGACTGAAGGATTCTTTTCGGGACGAGTCTCTTGTTTGTCTTTTCCATGGGAATGTCTCTGCAGTATACTCTTCATCATCTTCACTGCAATTAAGATAGAAGATTATCTTATGAATAAAGTAAGCATACAACAAATCAAATATATACAATGATAGTGATTAGAATTCAAAAGAGGACAAAAAGAGGTTGAATGATAGAGAAATAAAATGTATTTAGTTGCCTAAATTAAGTTACAATATTTGACTCACTCGCTGCTGTTAGATGTGCTGCAACTTCGTCCTTCAAGCCAGCAGTTTCCCATGCCCAAGTTATCTACACTGGGACGGCAAGCACCGGATGAGAACCTCTGAATCCTATCAATGGTACTCATGCTTGGCAACTTGTCAACACCAAGTGGTTCCTCCAAACTTGACATGGTGAAGTGGAAGGGTCAAAAGGGAACTGGCAAAAGATGTGTGAGAGTAAGTATTGTGCATCAAGTATTTATTTAAAACCTCACTTGCTTCCATTAATCCATCATCTCCATGTATATTTTCATCTGCATATTATGTGCCTATTCATCTTCACAGAATGAGATTTAATGTCAAGTAATACTCTTTCAGCTTAAGGATGTATTCCACGGTCAGTTCAAATTGTTAAGATAAATTAGCTTCCCTTTATAAAATCCATTCACTATAGATGATTCCATAGATCAAGAAAGGAAACAGAATCATAATAAACTGCAATTGACTACGGCTATGCTTGTCTAAGCAGGTTGAAATAACAAGGAAAGTGAAAATTAAGTTGGATGTAAATGTTTTGATTTTCAATCCTCAACTCCTTGTTGCCTCAGTTGGGCAAGAAAGTAACTTTCAACTCACTTTCATGCTATAGGAGTGACCAAGAGTTGTAGTTGGAATGTGAATGTGTTGTACTAAGCACATGTGAAGTGATTTTCATTACCAATTTTCTAACCTACTCAAACAAGGATGGCCTTAGTCATGAAAAAGGGTATTCAGATATAAAATAATATAATCATCAACAGCCAAAGCTAAATGTATATCCTAGTCTACAATTTTCTTATGAGCTCATATAAATTTGCTTGTTCTGTTCTGATCATCTCAACATCAAGTCAAAGCCTTTTTTTTTCTTTTCTATAAGCACAACATCAAATGAGAAGATGTAGCCTTCTTAAGATCATGATCATAAACCTTAATAAAAAGAAAAATGAATAAACCAAATACAAAAGGGCATTGAAAGGAAATGATCATACTCAATGAACCCAAAAAAAAAAAACAATTTTTTTTGTTTTCATTTTTGGGACATTGGTTGGCAATTTCCTTTAAGACCCAATGGAATAGAGAAATGGAAGAAACAAACAGACCTGGAAAAGGAGAGAGAGAGTTGGAGGGATGGAAGGGAAAGGAGAAACCCTAGAAATTGGGGGAAAATGGAAAGTGAAGTTAATTACGGAGGAATCAAGGGGTTAGAGGAGGAGAGGAGGGTAGATGAAGAAGAAGAGTAGAAATGAGAACGTGACTCAGACTCACTCTGTTTCAATTCAACTTTCAACATTCAATTCAATACAGATAGAGAGAGTAGTTTTCAGTTGGTAGTTAGTTGCTGTTTCTATTGCTGTCCAATCAATTTTTTTCTTATTTTTTTTTTATTTTTTTTCAATTCTCTCATTCCTAATTTTGGGTCTTTGAAAGGAAGTTGATTTAGGTGACCTTTCATGTTTTCCAGCGTTATTTTTTAATTTCTACGCAAAAAAGAGAAGAGAGGGTGTTAGTTCCTCCCAACCACCAACAAAACCAATTAAAATAAAGGTCAACGTCAAAAAAATTAAAATAAAGGTCACATTCAGTGTAAAATAAAACTTCTTTTATATTAAAAATAAGTTTATGATATATTACTCTCAATTTTGTGTATTTCATAGTCATGCATTTTGCAAGTATTTCTTTTAGAACCAAATAAAATTTGCAACTTTTTTGTTATATTAATTTTGCGAAAGTCACATTATTAATTCAAACTTGGTATTTTTTTTTACGGAAACTTGGTATTTTTATAATTATTAATATAAACATGTAAACTGAAAATGAAAATGAAAAATACTCCTGAGATTCAAATAAAATTATATACAAAAAAGAGATAATAGTTTGAGAAGCAAAATTAATAAACCAACCCAAATTCTATTTTGAATGGTATTTTACTATTTTTCCAGGGTACGCTCTTCCTTTTGCTATGCTCTTCCTTTTGGTCTTGATGTCTTCTGCTTGCTCAGGCTTGGAGCATAGGCATATCAGTACTGGATCATGCAGGGTTTTTCTCTTTTTATGCATTCTGTTGGTTTTGTTTTCATAGAGTGGGGTGTATTTAATTGAGGGAATACTCCTTTGGTATGCTGCAAATGATTGTTAGAGCCTGGGGTGCCAACTTAGTTGGAATGCATTTATTTATAGTGATGTTTTTGCAATTTGCATGCCAAATTTGTTTATGATAGGTTGATTATGTACAACAAACTCATTCTGTTCTTATTCGGATAGCTAAATCGTGCACTATTTGTGTTCCGGTTTAGCTGCATATTATTAATAAATTTTTGACTTATAAAAAAAAACTATTTTTCCAGGGTAACCATTTTTTTTTTACAGCAACCAGAGTAACCAGTTAAAGACTGAATATAAGGGGCAATGTAGGAGGACACAAGCAACAGCTATAAGACACGTGCTTTGTGGAGTTGGTGTGGCAAAAACCAAAAATAAAGGCAACATATTCACATCCCAAAACTAACATAAACGTTAGTGTGAATTTTAATAGTTTGGTTGTTTTAATAATATTCATTCATGTACGAAACTAAAAATCAGGATCTCTTTATATTTATCTCGATGTTTACAAGATACTAAAATGTCGATCTCTTATGTTTTTGGGTATATTTATTAGATGCTTTTAGGGCAGACCGCCATTTCATATGATCAATAAACACTATAATATATTTTAACAAATAAATGTTGATTAGTTACAAATTTGTTATAGATTAAATACAAATCATTGTCAAAAAAAAAAACTAAAAATCATTTAGCTAATAATTTAACTACAGATTCACTACAAATTATTTTTGTTAACTTTAACGGTAGATTACTCAATTGCCTATTAACTACAATTTATTTTTTATGAAATATCATGGTCTATTATACACCACATATTTAGTGGTCCACCTTATTCTATTTATCTTCCCAGATAAAAAATACATAGGCATCCAAGATTTATTAAAACAATCAATCAAATGCCTCGTGGAGGTGTGAACATATCAATATAACAAATGATCTTTCAGTAAGAGTTTAGATATTAATTAATTTTTCAAATTAATATCGTTATTAGTGATACTTGAAGATACCTGCTTCACAACTGATCCACATTAGCAACTCGTTCTTGCTTGTTCTTATCTTCTTGATAGTATCGTTATTTTATACTCCCTCCGGTCTAAATCTTTGGTTGTTTAAGATTTTTACACATAGATTAAGAAATAATTAATTGAATAAATTTTAGACTAAAATAACTCTATTTATTATTTATTATTCTCAACTATCCTAATTATTTCTCCACTCAAAACTTATTAATTATATTAAGGGTATAGTTGAAAAAAGGTGATAAATTATCTCTTGAAATCCTAAAACAACTAAAGTTTTGGGACAAAAATAAAAAGTTAAAACCACCAAAAATTTGGACCAGAGAGAGTAATACTAAACATGCCTGTTTTACAACGGATCCACATAAGTAACTCGTTCTTGATTGCTTTCTTTTCTACGGTATAATACGGAAGAAAAAAGTGACGACTGTGATTCTCTTGTTACCATGTTTCTTCTCATTTGGTTTGTGAAGACAAATATGATCATACAACTGATTTGTTCTCTCTTGCCCACGATGAGTCACGCACAAGGCCACAAATTCTCATGCATCTAAAAACATCTCTAATGGTAGGGTATTAGTAGAATTCTTATATTTTTATCAGTTCCACAATTGAAGAAGTCTGAGTTAGCAACCACGTGTAGAATAAGTTCTTGTAACATAAAAAATAGTGTACACCTCATTTTTAAACATACACCCCACTTAATCCATTAAATTCCCAAACTACCCTCATTGATTTGTGTTTTTTCTTCAGTTTCACACTTTTACTGGAAACTGACGGAATGCTTTTTTATATTTTTACCAAAAACTCGAGTTTCCGGAATACAACCGGAATACAAATTTGTATTCCAGAAACTTGAATTTTTAGAATATATTTTTTTTAAATTCCAGAAATTCGAGTTTCCGAAATGTATAAAAACTCAATTTTTCGCATATATTCCGAAAATTTGAATTTCTGGAATATAAATTTGTATTCTGGAAACTCGAGTTTCCGAAACACAAATAAAAATGTATTCCGGAAACTAAGTTTTCGGTAAAAACACGAAACTGAAAAAAAATAAAATCAATAAGGGCATAAAAGGAAAATACCATTTAAAGTGAGGTGTATGGCCAAAATGGTGAAGTGTATTTACCAGCACCCAAAGTATAAAAATGTAGATAACTCATGGAGCCCATTTCGAATTCTTAAAAAGTTGCTCCATTGGAGTGAAAAATTATTAGAGTTCTTAAATCTTATGTGGTATCGTAGGACCCACTAAAATTGAGTTAAGCAAAACTTTGAGTTCACCATTGGATTACATAAGAAAATGTTGTGGTGGGGGGGGGGGGGGGCATTGGTTCTTAACAATACAATAAAATAACTACTACTCAAAATGTGACAGATAAGTAAAGTAGCAACTACTTTAATACAGTACAAAAGAATTACAATGGCTGATTGTTGAATCTCAAGGAAATGTCGAATGAATGCATGTAATTCTTCCAAACTCTAGGATGAGTTTATGAACTTTCGAGCAGCATCTAAACTCAACTCTTCATTGACCTATATACAATGGAAAAGAAGTAAAATAATAAAGTTTTCGTCAAACACAATACTAACAACACAAACTTAGTTTCTATTTATTTCATGAGAAACAACAGTTTAGATTTTTTTTTCTTCTGGAATTTCATGGAGAAAATGTCTTATATTCTATATTTT
This sequence comes from Glycyrrhiza uralensis, assembly GCA_030159175.1. Classification (NCBI taxonomy): domain Eukaryota; kingdom Viridiplantae; phylum Streptophyta; class Magnoliopsida; order Fabales; family Fabaceae; genus Glycyrrhiza; species Glycyrrhiza uralensis. Next base: position 3,154,084 of record BRZY01000006.1, read on the forward strand.
TTGCAAATCTGCAGTTCACAATTATTTTTCCTAATCAATAAAAGACAATCCTGAAGAGCCCCCCACCCCCAAAAAATAGAAAAAAGAAAAAGAAAAGTGCATTTTTAAAGAAAAGATATATATCCTTTTCTGAAAGCATAATTTTTTGAGACAGTAAATTATTTTGGTTTCACCAAAAATGCTTTCCAAGAAACTACTTTCTCCAGAAAAATGCCTTCCATAATATTTTCAATGAAACAATGGCCTAAACGACAATTATTTTACACATACCAGTTTCTTATGAATTTGTTGGAACGCCTTGCAAAATCTCTCTGCTTCTTCAGTACCAACCTGTTGAAACATTAGAACCAATGAGCTGCTTCTTCTATATGATCTTGACAACTTATTTAACAATCACAGGTAAATGACATAAATCTTCTGTGACATCAAACTACGAAATACCCACCCTCTCCCTTCTCTTTTCTCTCTACTTATGTGTGCAGATTGTGCAACAATTTCGGTTTAAACTATAGCCCTCGCAAACAGAATTATGAAAAAAAGAAGAAAATGAAGAAAACTAAAAACTGTTCATACATAAAATGTTAACTAGAATGCTTCTCTCCTATAGCAACAAAAGCCTTTTCCTATTACATTAGGATGCTTCTAACATATCTTTACAGAATCATCAAAATGAAGGTCCATCAATAAATGAAACTTTTAGCTGAGCATGAAAATCAAGTCTACTAGATCACTGGTTCCAAGCAAAGGATGCAATGACCCAAAACCTCAACTTATTTATTGACATACCATATGGGATAAGAATTTTTTTTTTAATTTTGATATATAGGAAGACAGAGAATGTGTGTTTTATCAACTAAGAATATATTAATGCATAGATGAAAAGCAAAGTCAAAGTGTCAAACAGGGTTGAAAGTGCGGTCTAAGAAAAAAAAAATCTTTAAAATTGAATATAAAAGAGAATCTACCCACCGTTGCAATTAGTTTCAATTAAAAGTTCATACAGCTTCAAACTTTTAAGGTTAAAGCCTATTATATTGTTCTCGTATAGATTGAAAAGTAAGGAAGGAATTAAACAAGGGTGTAAGAAAAATTCCAATAAACATGTGCTATGTTCCCTTTTTAATAATTTTAATAATTCCAGTATAAAACAGGTGAATTTAAAATACCTTCCTAGCAGCCTCTGATTTTAGCTTGCTCCAAAATGAATCTGTCGGTTTTAAGAGTTCACATAAGCAAAGCATTGATTTTTAAACCACAATTCAGTAAATTGTTATAACAAAAATAATTAATTATATAGCCCAGTAACTCGGTGAACTTTGATGTACTTTCTAGAAAATCAAAGTTGATCAAAACGCCCCAAATATCGTAGGTAAACAGATTAAATTTGTCCAATAATAAAAGGTTATGTGATACCATGTTTGTTGATTCCTTGATTCTCAAAATCCTTATCCTTTTCATTCCATGCATCTTGCCATTCCTTTAGCTGCAGTGATGAGTTTGTTAGATAGCAAGCATTATATGTATATACAGAATACAGAAGTCAATACATACAGCAATTTCAGCACTACTACCTCATCCTGTGCAGATCCTGATGCTAATTGTCTGGAAGATGATGGTTCTGCCTGAAATTTAATGGTTGTCAATTCGGACTCGGAGCCTGAGTGATTTTTCAAATATAGAATTTTGTAAATTATTTAAGCTAAAAAACCCAAAATTTGGATTTTGGGCATATAGTTCCAGAGTATGCTGTGGGAATTAGTATTTCAAATTCATAAAATAAAATATATGCAAACCTTCACTTATATGAAGGCTTTTAAGGTACGGAAATCCAAGCAATTGATTTCTATACAATGCCAATATCATGCATCATATTACATATGCAAATGGACAAAACATGGGAAATCTTTCCAATCTTTGCCTCAAAAGAAAATCAAAGCAAAATGAGATAATATTAAGTTGGTTCTGACAACTTCCTGGACAAATCCTAGCATTTGTAAGGCAATCCTCATAATCCAAATTAAGCAGAAAGGAGAAGGCTTTGCCTCTAAAATAGGGTCTAGTAGCAAGTGCCTGCACACAATCCTAGCATTTGCCAATCATCAACTCCCACAAAACATCCATGTCACGTAGATTGAAGAAGTTTTACTTTGGGTGTCATTTTTTATTAGGAAAAAGAGAAATTCTGCACAAAGGGTATCCTCCTAAAAGACTAAAAATCAAAAAAGAATTAAACAAAATATGAAACATCAAAGAGCATAAGAGCTCTCCAAAATCTATATGTAAAAGAGAGATTCCATTAAAGAAAACCATAGGAAGGGGCTCTAGAGAGATGAATGTATCCCTAAACATACAAGCAATCCACTCCTACCAAATACACCACATAGACCTGCAAACACTGCACCCTCCATAGAGTTATATCCTCATTGTTCCTGCTAAAGCCTCCGATTTCAATGCCTAGTTGAAATTGACTACATTATTTCACAAAATTTCGTTTGCATCAATTATTATACAGTTGAATTCCCCCACTTCACCACTGGAACCGCATCCTTACTATCACTATCAAATCAACCCAATTCATGTTAAGATCTCATACGAGACTCCTCTCATTTTTCTGTGGCAATTCCTTCCTTTCTGTTGCATCATCATTCAAATACACCAATCTAGAACTATCTCAGAGTCTCAGACCAAAGTGTAAGCAATTGGGTATATCAGAAGCAGCATGTAAACCACGAAATTCACAACATGGGTCTCTTAAAAAATCGAAACTTTAAGCAACAGGGGATGAGATTTCCGATGCCGAATCATACAGATCAAAAATTAAGGAGAACCGATAACATTCTAAACCCTAAACACACAAACGCAATGAAGAGAAAGGGAGGTACGCACTTCACAGTAATCACGATTACGAACAACAGGGAAGAGTTCGAGAAGGCGTTGAAATTCAGCTTCATCCATTGTGATGGTTGACTGTTACACCTTTCTCTACCTGGAAATGTGACTTCACTGACTAACCTCCGGAGAATGGAAAACAAATTCACAGCCACACCCCACACTCATTAATAATTATAATTATTTTATAAATTTTATTGAATTCCTATTTTAAAATTTGTGTATATTCTCATTAAAAAAAGTGTGTATAATTTAATTAAAAATTATTTTTTCACCAACTTGTTTTTTTTTAACCATGTTATTAGTGCAAAGTATCGATTGGCAAATCCTCGAACTCGAGATTTTGCTTAAGGAATCCGAGCACAGTGCCACTCGAACCAACGTAATGTTAGTTTTCACCAACTTATCTGTTATAGTGTAATACTGTAATTAAATTAAGGTAAATTTAATTTGAAACATAAGTATTAGTTGAAAAATAAGTTTACTTTTTATTTTCTCTTTTAGTTTTTCCTCTTCCTAGAATTTTTATTTTTTGTCTATCCCACACATTCGAATAATTTGTTTCATATTAAATAATATAATTCATATACTATTTTATGTACATTTGAATTAATTTATTCTATATTTAAAAATGTTTATAATTGAGATATTGACAAAAATATCATTGAAAAAATACTCTTTAAAAAAAGATAAGAAGTAGAGTTAAAAGATATTAAAACTACAGCAGTTTAGAGTAAATTCGCAAAATATTTTAAAGTTCTTATTTATTGTTCAAAATGTATGAATCTGTACATAATATACAAATTTTGAAGTATGAATTTTAGAGTTGTTACTTTAATTTCTTTTAGAAAAATGTTCATCTGATTTGTTGAAAATAAATAACATTTTTTTTAATTTAGTATCCTTTCATCTGTCTTTCTTGACTTCTTTTGTATTTCATCACGAGTTCTCTAACACATTTCTTCTAAATTCGTGAAACACATTTTTAAATTTGTATTCTTCTATCTTTCTTAATTAAGAGGCTACAAGCAATACCATCTCTCATTTCATTTTTCCAATATTATTTACTTACCAAAAATTTCATTACAGTTGTTATAAAAAAATGTCATTATAGTTGGCTGAAAATAAATATATATATGACCACGTGACTAAGGGATGTAACATAAGTCTCAAGAAAACTAACAGATAGAGAACTTGGAACGCAAGAACCAAGAAAAAATGGAAGCAAATGAGGGTGTTAGAACGAACTAGTTTTCTAACAACAAAGGGTGATCCAGTATATCATCCACGAAAGCTATTGCTTGTTTATTATATCAACCCTATCTCCCTTCACAAATACAACCTATTTCTGATTTGATTTGTGTTTCAGAGTTAGGGGGGAGGATATTAATTACATGGATGTACTAGATGATAATCACGTGCTTACAGAAAATACACCGTTTAATAATCCCTATCCCTATGATTTAACAGAGTGGATGTTTCAATTCCCACTCACAAATCCTCTGCAAACTATCTGTGGAATCCTCTGTGGCGAAGCGCGAGAAGAGACAGGAGGCAGGGGCTGCATTACAGAGGGTCACAACCTTTTTAAATGAAAAATACAAATCTTAACCACTAATTTCTATCCAATGCCAAAGTTGAGAGTTCTCAGTTCTCACCTAATATGATCCTGTCACTAATATTGTTAACATGACCTGTTTAATTGAGCGGCCATTACACCAAACTCCGCCTATCAATAAGAATGGGGTACGATATAATAATAATTTATCAGCTTGTAAAATGTTCCATCCTCCCAAACTTTATAAATAAGGATTATAGGTCGTACAATTTATTGTTTCCAGTCTTCAACAATGTTCACGCACATCCTTAACAACGATTTTGCCCCTTCATTCTTTTCTATCTCATACTGATGAAGAAGCTCTTCCTTGAATTCTTCATTAATGGCACCAATTGAAGGTACGTTCATGGAAAGTTTCATGATTTCCAGAAGGCATTCTGAGGCAGAAACATGAACCTAATTTTGGGAAAATGAAACACGAAAGATGAAATAAAATTATGAACAACCAATAAGTGTACTGGAACAATTACAACTTGCTAAATACTATCACTTAAAGAGAGAGTAACAAATTTAGATTTTAGACCCTAAATTCGGGTCGTTCTATTAATTTTATTCCTTCAACTTTAAAATCGATAGTTTTCCCTAAAAAGTTGTTTTTGCTTCAATTTTGTTCCCAAGTCCACTTTTGCTAGATAAGGCAACCAAATTTAATGTATCCATTAAATTCTCTTAGTGATAGGGTGAAAATAAAATAAATAAATTAATAGGCCTTTATTCCCTGTCTGGACTTCTTCAACCTTCTACAAGTGAGAAAGAAAATTGACACTCAAATTGATGCTTGCTTCATTATTTTCAAATACTCATAAATTCCAATCATTACATAACGGAACCGATGATCATACCCAGTAAATGTGAAAACAATTTAATCCTTTCTTCCAATGATCTTAAACTTGGGAACAAATTGAATCTAATACGACAACCACTATGCAATGCCTTCTATACAACATTTTAGAAAGAAAAAATATGCTTTCCATCCAAACGTTGGCAAATAAATCTGAACATGTGCGACAAAACAGATTTTCGGATCATGTTTCAGTAACTAATTCTCAAAAGAGTAAGTTTAACAAAGATTTTAAGGAATGCAATGAAAATATGCTCTGGGTTTCCAGTTTCATTAGCACTTCTGGCTCATGACACTATAATCAATTGTGTTGTCTATTGAAGCCACCCAATGTGCCTTGCGTTTAGTTCTCAGATTTTACCCATTTACAAGTAATACCAAACGAATGCTGATAACTCTTCAGGGTACTTTCTATAATAAGATAACTGAAATAACGTTCAAGCAAACAAGATAGTGATGTACCTGCGCAATTTTTACAGTGCTTATGCAATGTAGTACTTTCGGTGATATAGAATGAAACATCTGAAGAAAAATAAAGTTTATTTTAGATCATTCAAGAATTGGAGTTTTTGGAAGTCCAACTGAAAATAACCATGATTACCTCGTGAACAAGGGAAGTTACACTAGCATGTTCGTGACTTCCCTGGGAGTCCTCTACGACATTGTGGAGCCTTGAACAAAGTTCTTTGATGGATAAAAAGGCTGTAGTTTTGACTGCACAAAAATTAATTTATTAATGAAGATAAAATCTCTGGCAGGGATATTGAAAACAAAAAATGAAGCATAAAGAATACCTGTCCATTTATGTTCAGGTAATAGGAATGCTGCATACATGTGCATTAAGCTCTTTTGTTTTTCAAGAATATCATTTATATGTGCCACATGAATGCAAGAGGTCAAACAGTCTACAATTTTGTTATGTGGAACAGAAATCTCTTCAACACTGTCCAATTCTGCAAAAAAGATATATGTCAACTTACCAACTGCATTAGCCATAGACTACCTCTTTCGAGGGACAAAATTTGTTGCAACATAGGAATGAAGTTTTAGAATATGTCATAACCTGCTTTAGCAACATCACTGACCAATGGTGACTTTAGGGGCTCTAAATTGCACAGATCAAACAGCAAGGGAAAAACCATATTAAAGAACTCTGGATTGCCAAAGGCTTTTATAACCTGGAAACATACATGAAAAAAATTACGCATCTAAATATTTAAATATAAAGAAATAAAGAAATATATGAAAAATGACTGAATTTACTATAGTTATTATCATGATTCAAGGACAAAAAATGTAGCATTGTTTGCATTTAATACTTTCTTGATTCCAACTAAAACTATATATCATCCACAAAAAGTATGCACATGTCTTGAACTAATATAAAAAGATAAGGGTTCAAAGTTGACCTTGGTGTACACCTATATTTACAGGAAAATCTTTCGTATTTCCACCTTATGTTCTTATACTAGTTGTGGCTCCGTCATACATATTTTTTATTGCTCGAATATACGCAACTTGAACTCCTTTTCGAGAGCCTTAAATTAGAGATGGACAGAAAAACAAAAGTATAATGCAGAAAACTAGCGAGCATACTAGCATTACCCACTATTTGATGATTGCTGTAGTTTGTCTAAAGCTCGACTTCATTTCTGCCATCAAACTCACGGTTCAATTTAGGATGTCACTAATCTGTATTCTTTTAGTACTTGAAAGTTCCTAGTACTTTTAGTTTGTCACTTGTAAGTTATTGATCGAGTTGCATCCTTTTTCTCCGTTTATTGACAATTTATTTTTGCTTGAGTATCTGGTAATGTTCTCAACATTCAGAAAAAAAAGGGCCCAACTTGAAAGTTCCTAGTACTTTTAGTTTGTAACTTGTAAGTTATTGATCGAGTTGCATCCTTTTTCTCCGTTTATTGACAATTTATTTTTGCTTGAGTATCTGGTAATGTTCTCAACATTCAGAAAAAAAAGGGCCCAACCTGGTGAAGCTACCTATATTGATTCATCCAGTTAAAACTAAAGGGTCCTATATTCTAATCCTAATTACTTGTGCCAATTACAAGCAAACTCCTTTTGTACTTTTAATCATTCTTTTCTCTAGAAAGATTTTACAGAAACAGGGCTGTTACCAATTCATTCCATAACTGATTAACACTGAGAATCATCATGTAAGTATTAGTTATTACACACAAAACATAACTTACATGTCTTCACTTTTCACAAGGGAAATATAGTTGTCACAAAAGCTATTTTTCACAGACCAAGGACGCTCATTGCTTTTCAATTTGTTATAGATGGCATTCTGTTGTGCTCTATTGTATTGGGCCTGGGCCGTGTGGCCCATTTACATTTCTGCTGCAGTTTATTAATAGTTGATGTACACTTTAGCTAACTAACTAACTAACTAACTAACAATCTGTTAGTTAGTTAGGCAGTTAGTTTCTGTTGCAACAGTATAAATACTGTTTGATTCAGTGTAAACAATCAATGAAGTAATTCAGAAAATCTCTCTCTCTCTCCCCTCTCCTTTTCGTCGCTGGTTCCGTTCCCACTTCTAACACAATTGAATGTTTACCCCAAAGGAGAAAGCTTTACTAAAACTACTCTGTAGCACCCCCTATGAATAACTAACCTGTTCAAGAGAGGCAAATGCCGCTTCACGATATTTTTTCTCCTTTTTGGTGCATGCTGATGATACCAAATTCAGAATGGCAATGGAAGAGGCAGAACCATCAGCAGAAATAGCTTTATGGCAGGATGAAGATAGAGCACCTACTGCTAGCAACAACACATCTTTTCCCTGTCATACATAGTAAGTAAAACAAGCACATGAAAGTTGAGCAATTGTTTATTATTAATATAAGTTTTCCTGTCACATCTAAAAATTCAACTGTCATCGTACTTATCAAAGCAAACTAGTTCTTTTCTTTACCTCCCATAGGCGACCAGGAATTTCCTTCATGAGAAACTGAAGCAGAACTTCATGGTGAGAAGAAAGAGATTCACCCAAAACTTCACTAAGCCTACATATAGCCTGTGCAGACTGCAGGTATACAGCAGAAAATAAGCAGACATTTACACACAAATGACCAAGCTATTATAAGGTTAAATCAAAATAACAGCAAGGGCAAAAAAGAAGACAAGACTAACTTTTCTTTTACTTGTCCATGATGATGATGACATGCCATCACAAATCAGTGAAACAATTTCGCCCAAGTATAAGTGGATGGTGATTCGTTCCCCACTTGTATATTCTTCCCATAGTTCTTCAAATAGGCTGGAAACATTTTTATCATCTTCGAATCTGCATAAGATTTTCTTTTAGTACACATGAGATAAGTACTTCTATTCCTCAGTATGAAGTTGTTAGTTTGCTATGTAAGCATCATTTAATAGCAGACAGCTTACCTGATATTGCTTTAAAATTCAGACACTTATACAACAATTTACACCTATGTACTCGTACATCACTTACCACCGTTAGATATAAATACCATTATGGGCCCCCACCTAAGAGCTTTAGCTTTTAGCAAGGGTGGGTCCTTGAAATGGTTTGGTGTCCACATACCACATTCTTCAAATTGAATTATATTATTGGAAACAAGATGTGCAGGGCAGTGCTTTTTCCATGCAGTAAACCAAAGAACTTTTGCATGAAGGGGACTGTATAGAAATATAAAACTATTCCCAGTCTCCACCTAACCATTTAACTTTAAGGGTGGCTTGAAAAAACATTTTCCAGTTTTCACTTTTAAATATAAAAATACCACTTTATTTTCACTTTGTTTCCTGTTTTCAAAGATTTATATAGGACACAGTGAAAATAACTTTTATTGATTACAATGGAAGTCTTTGCATAAGCACCATAATGCAACAAAGACAGTGTCACCAGCAAACAAATCATTCAAAAGGGGATAGTGTCTGGCAGCCAATGGCAAGAACTTCTGTTTAAAAGTATACTCTTTTAATATGATGAGACTTTTATAAAATATCAACATAATTATTATAAAAAATATCTTATAATATCTTGATTGTATCTTAGAGGAAGTTATAGTAACTTAGATTATCTCTTAAGATTAGTTTTCATATTTCTTTATATATCATTATTAGTTAACTTATTTAATTAGAATTAGGAGTGTAGTATTAGTATAGATAAAGGTTAGTCTTTCTTTATATAATATATTAAACTTTTATAAAATATCAACATAATTGTTAGAATATAAAAAAAATATCTTATAATATCTTGATTGTATCTTAGAGGAATTTATAGTAACTTAGATCATCTCTTAAGATTGGTTTTCATATTTCTTTATATATCATTATTAGTTTCCTTATTTGATTAGGATTAGGAGTCTGGTACTAGTATAAATAAAGGTTAGTCCGTTGCCTTTGGTAATACATCACTCGCATCAATATTAATATTTTGGGTATTCCTTTTTCTCTTTCTATACCATAAAGACTAAATCCTACTATTTCAACAATAATAAATCACATTAGAAAAAATAAAAGGATGTTCAAACCTTGAAAGGAAAACAACTGGAATGATAACTGCATGATATCCACCAATAACATCTGCTGCCATGGATGAATAGCTCTTTAAGAGAAATGCACATGCAATTTGAGAATTCTTGTCACCAGCATGCAAAGCTGCAGTATCTTCAATAAGTTTCTGGGCTTGTGAGGCTGCTATATAATTCAAGATTTTTGCACAGGCACCTGCAAAAGCACGTTTTGCAGCAGTACTTTTTTCCTCCTTAACAGCTGGAAACAACAACCTTCCCAGCATATTAGCATATGGCTTGATGCCAACACCAACACTTTCAAGCAACAAGGTAATGAAATTGGCAACACCAACTCTGCACAGTTACAGAAAGCATCACTAATTATGAGACAAATCTGTACTATAGCCTATGAATATGACAAAGTGCTTAAGTCAGGTGAAATATAATTTGAATTCATTTTTATACGGATTAGAAAATTATCTGAATTGTTAAGTGGCGCATTACATTACAAGATTGCACGAGAAGCAAAAATTACTTGTAAGCATCTTGAACCATATAATCATAAGCACTACTAACACTCCAAAGTAAAGTAGAGAAACCTACAACGTGGTTAAGGATAGCAAGGACCAGGGAAAATATCAATTTTAGAAAAGAATAATGAGACAGCTCCCTTTAAAAAATAATATAGTTTGAATAAATTTCCATGTTCAATAAGGAAACAAATTCTTGTTAGTACATAAAGATGAAAGTACTTAATTTTAGGGTAGAATATCCCCACAACAAGAGAAAGGAAAAGCAAAGGAACATGAACAAAGTACATCAAAACAATACAGCTCTTGAGTATCAAAAGGATGAAAATATGTTAGTATGGCAAACATTGCAAACATCAAGCATGCTCCTCAAATTTTCAAGGGAAAATGCAAGAACATAAAAAAATCATTTGAGACAGTTAAAGCATGCATACGAAGCAAAAGAAAATGCATGAGATGTCGTAATAAGTTAATAACAGACCTAGTGTTAAGGCCCACACCAGATCGCACTAAATGTGCAAGTCGTGGGATCAATGTGTCCAATGATTCTGCATCAACAACTTTTATGCAAGAGTCTAAAGTCTCCCACATAGGAGAGCCTTTTGCAATGGAAATTCTCAAACTTTCAAGCTTCTCTGACTGAATTCCAACATTTGCTGCATGAAGCTGAAGAAAAAACACAACATAAAACATGAATGCACAAAAATCAAAAACCGAATTCATATAAGAATTAAACATATCAGTCAACCAAACCTCAACATAATTGAGCCCTTGGTCTTCAAGGCTTGATAAACTTTCAAGCATGCAGCACACTAAGTCAGACAAATGGGGACGGATTGCAGTTCCAGCATGCTGAAAAGAGACAATAACAGAATTGTTCAGTTAACAGATATATCTCAACAGCAGAGGAAATGTTTAGAAAAACAGCACTTTAATATAGCTTACTTCCATCATCATCATTGCCAACAATAAAGGAGAATAAAAAAAATCTTGTTAAATACTTTTGTTATACTCCAATTATATATATTAGAGGTAAGCAAACATAGTGCATCCATACAAAGATAAATAAGGTTTGAGCAACAAAGAACATTATGATGAGAATACACTTCACCATCTGGTGGCAGAAAAGATTAAAAAAAGGATTAAATATATTTTGTCCCTGAAAAATATAACATTTTTATTGGTTTAGTTAATAGTTTCTGTATAAATTTTGTCCTACTTTAGTCCTACATTTAACAAAAATATTGTATATTTAGTCCTTCACCAGGGACTAAAAATACATGATTTTTGTATTTTTTAAGGACTAAAAATGACTAACTTTTAAATGGGGACTAGCTGCAAAAAATGTAATGTTTTCAACAACCAAAAATATATTTAACACAAAAAAAAGCTGGTGAACACAGGTTGAAGAGTTAATGGCATAGCAAGATATTCCTTACCTTCGTAAGCTTCATAACAACTCCAATTGACGCCTTCCGAACACTGTCAACTTTACTCAATATACCTTCTGCAAGCAAAAGAGGTAAAACAATATCCATTGCTTTGTGTGCATCTGACATATCAGTTAGAGTGACATCGCAGAGCCTTGTTGTCAATGAAGTTACAGCACGGCATAATTTTTCACCAGCAATTCTGACAGTTTCCTTTATGTCGTCCATTGCACGAAATGCTCCTGACCATAATCTTTTTAAATGTTTTCCAACCTGTGGGTGGTGCAAGATGAAAGAAAAGCATACAAATGAGAATAAAAACATGCCGAGATGCTCTAAATATATTAAAATCAACCAGTGCTCAGCTTGTAATATATTAACATGGTCACAGTTTTCTCACTTTTTTTATCTCTCCTTACAGCTTTATAAAATTACCTAACTGAATCTTTATCAACGCATATAATGATATAAATACGGAAAGACACATCTAGATTTTCAAATAATTTAGGCATTAATAAGTATGTAATTTAGGCATTATATGTAAAAATAAAGTGATGTGATGAAGTATTTACGAATTGTATAAAATTTTGTAGACTTAATCTCCTTAAGGAGAACTTTCATTTCAATGTTTGGATTTGTTAGATTGGCATTCTACAAAAAGCTATTAAAAGTATAAGTATGTCAACTTTGACACCTAGTGTCAACAAGTCTTAAGGGAAGGATAGCCTTGGCACAAAGGTGGAGTTGCAGCCATGTGACTAGAAAGTCTCATGTTCAAGTCGTGCAATAAACTCTTGCAAATGCAAGATAAGACTACCTACAATAAACCCACAATGGGGCTGACCCTTCCTAAGACCCGGTCATGGCGGGAGTTTTATAGCACCAGGTAACATAGGAAACAGAAGAGTAGTGCTTCAAATAAAAATAGCGCACCAATCCATATAAAAATCAACACTTGAAGGCTCCCTAAAAACCCGCATTGCGAAACCAACATAAAAACCAAATAAACAAATCCGACATAAAAGGGAAAGAAGAAAAACATGACTAAAAGCACTAGTAATGTTCTCCTTTGACAAAAGTCAAAGTTTTGCACTGCTTTTTACATAAAAGGCCCCACCACAATAGTGGCTGAGATTTTTGTTGCCACGTGTGATTGCTATAATTTTGAGGATTTCTTTGCTATAATACTGAACATGATATTTAAACTTCAAAAATAGTAATCTTAATGACCTCGTAAAATTTACGTCCTTGAATAATATCTGCAAGGGCAAGACATGATGCCTCACGTGACCGCCAAAGCCTGGATCCACATTGAACTAGTAAATCATCAATGATGAGATCTAAATTTTCATCAATGGTTTTCTTCGAGTCGGCCACTAGTGACTTCCATATGTGTACCATTGCATCCTGAACAGAAAAATAACAAATGCAATAAGTAAATGAAATTTTGCCAAAATGAGAATTCATATCAAAAAAGGTGAGAAAATTACAAATTGCAAATGATTTATTTGAGAGTCAAAAAGAAAAAGCTTACATGACATACAATGGCAGAACCTAACCAAAAAGGGGGTGGAGGGGTGGGGGAATTTTAACTTTTACGTTTGAGGTTTGACAATGGCATGAATTATATAACACTATTATGTTATATAATCGATGAAAACTAGGTAGAGATCTTTCCATTAAACTAGTGTAGATATTGGTAAGAATTAGATTCAATACTTGCTTAGTAATGAAATTTTGGGAGTTTACAACATCAAGAGGGCAGAAGCACAGCTTGGTGATCATAATTAGATTTAAAGCTAAAATACCTTCTGATTTCAAAAAAATGTAAGAACATTTTTGCCATTAATGCTGAATGACAAGAAATTATTCATGAAGCAAGAGCTGACAAAGTAAGTTAGCTGCATTATTTAATGTTGACTTTTGACTGAATCAATAAAGAACAGGAGAAGCAATGCTCTGTTCTGTATTGGTACAAAGCAAGATTAAGTGTACAAGCAGAAGCCAGTTCTTTTCTACCACTGTGATTTTCCACCAGTGGTGGCACTTACCTGTACATTTTTATCAGGATCATACTGGTAGCGTACAAGCCTTGGGATCAAAGAATGTAAATGTGGCTTAAGAGCATCCCCCGCTTGCTTTGCTATTTTTGAGAAGCCAAAAGCAGCACCTCTCTTTGAATTCAGAGAGGCTTGATAATTTGCTAAATCCATGAACTTATAAATTAAGTCTGGCTGTCCCATTTCATTTGCTAAGCTACATAACTCCTTGTAAGTGTTAAGTTTCCCTCCACTAGCGCTTTCACCAAGAGCTCCATCTTGAAATACTTCAGTGTCTTCAACAAGCTGCGCAACAAAACTTCAGGAATATAATTTTGAAAAAGAAAAGAGGGAACTAAAGTAAGAAGAGAGGAAAAAAAAAAACCTTGTCCTACTAAAGCAACAATTTAAAAAATACTATAAACTTACTTTGATGGCTCTTTTCCGTTTGCCTGACCCAGTCAATGTATTCACGAGTGCATTGACCAAATTCTTTTTCATAGATTCATCACCAAGGTCATACACAATACTCATGCCTTGAGAAGCCAACTCTTGTGTGAGTTCATTTTGTTCACCAAGAAGGTGAGAAAAAGCCTCCTGCATTTACATTAAAATTGTCAAACGTGGATCTGATCTGAATCCTCTTAAATGACTCCTCCACTTTAGAGGAAAAGGTAAATAGTCATGAACATTGATTGGAAAATCAATGGATAAGATTGTGATCATATGCATAAAAATGTATAATAATTAACAAATTATTTATTGTCTGAATCATAACTGTTGACTTTCCAATAAATGGTATGTGTTTGGTTTCACAGTGAGAAGTGTCAGAATTGATTTTGCCTCCTGTCAAACGTGATTTTAGTGAAAATACAGATGTTTGATTACTGTGATTACTGTCAAACCTCAGTTTGGTTATGTTGAGAATCCCACATTGTCTAGAGATATGGCCAATGTAGTCCTTGTAAGACATGGGCAATTCTCACCTTACAAGCCGGTTTTGTGTGGTTGAGTTAGGCCCTAATCCCAAATTCTAGGAGATTTGTATCCTTCCCAATCTCATTGGAGCATAGGACTCATTGCACTAACAACCATAATAATTCGTTGTCTAACACCCTTATGACCTCTAGATCAGAATTTAGGATTTTACTTCACATAGACTGACAACAAAAAAGAGGCAGCCACATGTCTACTTCCTCTACCTGCTCCGAAAAGTTTATCATGAAAAGACCAACCGACACAAACATAACCTTGCGATTCAAATTGAAAATCCCTGATATCAAGTATCAACAACTAGCCCATTGATGATATAGATGCATTTAAATCTGACAAATGAAAGCACTTTCAAAAAACAATTAACCCCCAAAAGACAGTCCAGCCTAAAGAATAAGAGTTCACTAATGATATTTCACAAGTTTGAATAAAGCCAAAGGAAAATGACAAGGATAAGGGGCCATCTTCCAATCCACATTTCACACTAACTGCTCCTTAGAATTTTTACTCTCTTTTTACAAATAAATATGATGAAAAATTATAGGGACAATTAGACAACTGAACCATCAGACATATCTTTAAATTAAAGGAAAACAAAATCTTTATGAATTCTGTGTATATTACCTTGAAAAATGATACAATATCACCAGTGAAGTTTGACAAATCACTATAAAGAAGTGGGAAGAAAAAAGAGAAACATTTGGTTTCTTAGTCAAAAAAACCTGAATTTCTGGAAGCATTTGCTGAATAGTAGGGTGACTGCCGCAGTACTTTGTAAGTGATACTAGCCAGACAGTTCCAGCACATCGCTCTTCTTTTCTGCTACTATACAAAAGAACATCAAAGAGCTTTTTGGTAATTGCATCTCTTGCAGAAGCATGATATTCTTCACCATATTCATTTTGTCTACTAGGACACTGCTCTGACACAGAACAGTTCACATCTCCCATCAGAAAATTTGAAGCCGTTGACAGTGAAGTATAGTTAGTTCTGAGAATTATGTCAGCAGTGACAGGAACACCACCCCACAAAAAAGAAAGAGCCTCCCCAGCAGCGAAGAGAACATCCTCAACCTGAAATTATAGTATACATACATCTGACACTTTATAGTTGCAGCTTGCAGTTTTTTTTTGGAGGGGGGGGACATAAGTGGACACTTTAGCAAAGAAAACAGAAAAACCTTGGAATCATTCTAAATCAAGATTCAGGCATCCAAGAAACCAATATAAAGATTCTCCATAACACAAGAAAGAAAGAAAATTTGAAATAAGAGACAAAAAAAGGAACAGCAAACAAAACACTCCCTCTAATATAAATCATTCATAACAAGAAAATCATATAAAAGAGGATGAGGGAGAATTTGAATTACCTTAGATCGGCAAAGACTGAAAATCAAATTTAGGGCCATATCTAGGTGAGTGGATGATGTTTCTTTTACACATATATGTCCAATGGATATAGCAATCTTCTGTATTGCTTTAATATCATCACCCAAGAGAAGCTTGCGCAATTTATCAGATAAAATTATCAGAATTCCATCTGCAGATTAATCAGACATTCCTATAATTGCTCAACTAACACCACAGTTATTGGTCTAACAAGAATTCAGTCAGCAGATAAGAATTAACTTTACCTGAATTAGAATCATCAAGTGGAGGTAATGAAATACGTAGTCCAATATGACCTAGTGCTTCCATTGCAACAGCAGCCAGAGCAGAAGTTTCAGAATTAACCACATCAACCAGGCACCTAAGTGTTTTCCGGAGCAATATTTCTGGCATCTGCCAAGATTTTGTGTATACACTATTAGAGAACTAAGTTTGAGAAAAGTTGGCTCTTTATACCATATTAGAGAATTAAGTTCAAGAGAATTTGGGAGTCTGAAAATTCAGAGTAAAATGAACCTGGACTTGATCTGAAATGTTTACAAGTACAATCAGCTTTATAACAGAGGCTGAAGAATATGACAGCTCTGTTACACTATCTAGTTCTTTTATAACAGTTTTAACTAAATCTGCAACTGTCATTAGAATATTCTAGATCAGTGTGTAGCTGTGCTAACAGCTGCAAGCTAAACACTGCCAACACATTACACGGTAGCATTATACAGAACACTAACACTATACACTAATATACACAAATGCAAACATATGTATACTTAATACAATGACATGATTATACCCAACAACAGAGATTTCTGTTTCATTGTATAAGATAAATAGCAGAAAAGGAATTTGCTCAGAAGCATGTTGATCAAAGCTCAAAATCACAATTACACATGACTCAAAAGTCATTGATAAAACCAACATACTAAGCAAATGTATGTGAGAACACAAAATAATCAAATCATAGACTTAGAATCAATTGATCCCAGCTTAAGCTTGTTTATATATGCATTCTAATTCAACTACTAATTAAAAAACATGAAGTAAAATTGAACTTACAGGTGTTCTGGACAAATAATCTGCAGTTATATATCCTATTGCACAAAGTGCGCCATGCTGAGTCTCAAATCTATCAAAAAATCAATTTGACATGAGTGTTGATCCTCAGAAACTGGCCTAAAAATTTACAGTTTCAGTATACGAACCTTGACTTGTGTGTCTGGCTGAATAAGGAAGTCAATTCTGAAATAACATCAGATGATGCGGGGATAGAAAGAGCAGAAGACACAATTCCAAGTAAACATGCAATTGATTCACGGGTGTCCCAATCCACATGACTTAGTAGTTGCTTAAGCCATGAAACTTTTAGTGCGAAATGTGATGCTACCACCTACAAACAAAAAATGTGTCAGAAGGATGCTACCACCTATAAACAAAAAATTTGTCAGAAGGAACACATCGAAGAAAGCAACAAAGAAACTATAACTGACCTCTGGCATATGTGATCCAATTATAAGCAATGCCTTGGAAGCATTGACATGCAACTCAACAGAGCCTTCAAATGACATAGAGTGTTCCAAGAGCAAACAGAATGTCTCCACTGAAGACAGAAATTCAGATGATCCTTCTAAGGACTTGTTCTGCTCCAACTCTGACTCAAAGCACTTCAACAAAAATTTAATCATGGCCACATACATGCTCGAAGGAAAAAGAAGGTTCTGTTCTCTAAGTTCAGTGGACTCTAACAACTTTGGCTGTTGCCGAAGAATGTAATCCAGCATCAAACCAAGTTTGGGATACTTAAGACCAACAATTTGACTTTCACTTTTAAGAAGACAGAGGCCTTCAAGTGCCATTTCTCTGTTTCACATGTTAATGAAGCTACATAAGTCAAATGAATTTATAAGCAAATATCATAAGGAACATCAAAATTAAATCGCCCCAGGAACCTAAATTACAATTACAACTCAAAGATTTCACATGTTAATAAAGTTAAAAAATCATCACTGTTGGATAAAAGTAATTTTTACAGCAATAAAAAAATGCAGTACATGAAGAGTCGCTGTTTACCAAAAAAAGTCATACAAGCTGAGGGCATAAATTCAAGATAAATTTTTGTTAAAATTTAACAATGAACACATCGGCATGTCCTTTTCCCTACTGAAGTTTACAGAGTCGTGATCAATAAAAATACCACTAGAGCATGTCCATTTAAACTGGAATAAAAATGCATAGTTTGAGTGCATGCTGTATAGAAACTATGCCATGACACTTGCACAGTGAAGGCAAACAGTCGTTCGATGATACGACAATAGACACATGCAAGCAACAATCTAAAAGTTTTTACAACAAAGAGCATGAAACGATAATAGACTCAAGTCTTTTTTCTTTACTTTATTAAAGAAATTCAATAAGACTAAGAGAATGTAATTACAGAGAGTTGGGAGAATAAGGGAGCTCACTTTAAGTAAAAGGAAAACATAAACAACAAAGAAAAAAAATCACTGAAGCAAAGCTACCCAATCCCTCAACATATCTTGAAGCAAAACCCATACAAAAAGACCGTGTGCTTTCACTCATCACAGCATGTCAGCACATTGCAAAAGGGAAAACATAAACAACAAAGACCATGTGCTTGAAGGAAAAACCTACAAAAAGATCATGTGCTTTTACTCATCACAGTATGTCAGCACATTGCAAAAAGAATTTGTAATACCTGATATCTAATTTAGTATCTGCTGCTCCTAGCATACAAATAAAACGACTTGGGCAATGTTGAAAATCAAACAAAGATGTTGCCCATCTTACAGCACAAAATCGTACTTCACGTTCCTCCTGTCATCACCACAAAGCAAGTTACTGTTAAAACCTCTTCCGAATTTTATTTGGATAAAAGAAGGATACTATTACAAGGAAAAAAATTGAAAGAAAAGGCATCCTCCTTGGAGGGACAAAAAATGAACAAAGTACAGCCAAAAATAACAATAACACACTAATAATAACAATTGTTTTACAATTTTTCTGCATGCCTAATAAAATGAGACCAGAAAGTGAAAGAAACTATGTGAAGTAACCAAAGAGAACCTGTTGAAACAATCCTCTCCTATCCCAAAGGACATCTCAGGGCAAGGACTTCAAATGAAAAATCTGAAAATTATACAGCTAAAGACAGCATAAATTGTAATACAAACATCCTAGACAAAGCCACTTTTTTCCCAAAAAAATATTCCAATTGTAACTAATGTTGAGCAATGTAACTAAATGTGCAGTTTTTCCTTACAGTAACACACCGTACATATAATAAGTGACAAAACTTTGTTAGGTTTATTAAAATGTAACATGTTATACTACTAAGTCCAGATGACAAATCAAATGCACAATGGACCAGTGCTACGTTCATACTTTTTTTTCAAAAAATACTTGAGAAAATATATAGCTTGAAATTCTCAAAAGTTTTAAAGACAGACATTTATTTATCTAAAAAACTAAAAAGAAAACTATGAAACTTAAAGCTTAAAAACGTATCTAACATGGACCATGCCCAGAAACAGAACAACAAAGAGGATCCATAAATACAACCCTATCCAATTGACTTCTTAAACAATATATTTAATAATTTTGGGAGTTCAAGGAAAATACCGTGCATGGATACATACATACATACATTCAACCATAATCTATCTATCTATCAAGTATCAATCAATCAATCTGTGTGTGGAAGAAACAAAGTAATATATATGTATACAGTCCCCTAGGGAAAGGAAAAAGCCAACAAGTTGTGTCATACCACTTGAGCATTTTTTAGCAGAAGCGCCTCCAAATCTTGTAACACAGCTGATGGGGCTACCTGATACTCAAGAATATGGTCAATAAAAAATGTAAAAGGAAGGCAAAGTCTCAAATCAACCAACAGTTCAAAAGTAAAAACAGGATATTAAGTTTTGAAACAGAGTCCTACTCCTACAATTATTTATTGGGCCAACACCTAACATCTTAGACTTTGGAGAGAATTTCTGAGTTATTACATGAAGAATGCAGAAGATTAACAAGTCTAAAAAAAATGTATTTCACTTTCTATTTCAAAGCAATAAAAAGAATTCAATTCAATCAACATCATACCAGTGAAACCATAAAACAGCTACTAATGGACAATTTGAATAATATTCCGAGGCGACAATTAGAGAGAAAGAGTTTTACCAAATAATATGCAACAGACATACTTGAAGAACTAGTGCAAGATACAATGGGGAAACATTAATAAGTAGAAATGTTATTTTGATTACCATTTAACTATATTCTCCTTTTCTTATTGTATAGAAGACTTTGTTAGAAGGAAAGAAAACAAAAATAAAGGACAAGAAATCTACTTAAATCAAAGAATAAAATCCTGTCCCCTTCCATGCCCCTACCATGAAAACATAACACCTCAGCCAAAAAAGTTAAGAGAGAGAATGTTAGGTAGAGAGAGAGAGAGAGAGCCTTTTATGGTGGGGGACAAGGAAGAGAACAGGTGATTTCCATTCCAAAATAAAATAAAAGTAATGACACCTAAAAAAAGAAAAAGAAATTCATCGGTTCGTCATAACTCTCCAAGGTTATACTTGTCAAAATATCTAAAGAAGCATGTTATAAATTGATGTGTCCTGCATCATTTAAGCAAAGTGAGGTAAATATCAACTGTGTGACTATAATTGACAAATTACTTTCAGATCAGATAGAGTAACAATTAAAACTTCATAACAAATATGCCATTACAGAGAGCATTAATGAAAAATAGATTCACACAAGAGGCAGACAAAGATATATACTTTGTATGCTGCAGCAAGAGATATCGTTGCTTCTTGAACAACAAAACGAAGAGACTGGGATTCAGCTTTCAATGCATGAAAAAGACGAGCAGCCATGTCAATCTTTTCACTGGAAAAACAAGGAACAGCTCAATTAGAAAACACTTAATAGTTAATACCACTCACGCAGGACCTAACTCAAGGATGCTATAGTCCTCTTGTTAAAAAAAAAAATTTATGTTAACTGAAATATGAGATATACATAGAAAAGCGATAAGAAACCATTCTAAAACAAAGGGAAAAAAAGAAAAAAAAAATTAACTTGAGAGCTATCCAATCCCTTTGCAAATCCATAGAAGAAATATCTCTAAACTCTAGAGCAAACATGTAGACACTCTAAGGGGGACAAAGTAAATAACTCCATGTCTCCAACCCATAAAAGATTTGAAGCATTCTCTTTTAAAAAAGTTACTGTATTATGATGCATAAGCACAACAACCCAGAACAGAAGAGGCATACTACCAAATGACTTTGTATTGCTATCCTTCTTTTTATCAATCCTTCTAAAAAGGATTGACAAAAAATTCAAGATGGTGGACAAATTCATTGAACATAAATCATGAAAAAGAAATTCATAACCTATAAAGCATGCAACAAAAACAACTATTAGTGTATATAGCAAACGGCTTATAGGCATATCATAAGCTATTTTTATAAGCTCTTTCAAACATTTACACAGCCATTTATGTCATAAGATAAGCCCAAATAAACTCTTCTAAATGCCCTCTCAATCCATATCACAAAAAGTTCAAGGTAAGTTTGGCTGACAAAACAAAAAAGACGTAAAATATTTTTTTGGTTGAACCTTTTTTCATGTTTTATTTTAGTATATTATATGCACACATGCCACAATTGTCAATATCCTTTACAAGGCACAAGAATGTAAGGCTATCGATTATATTATTAATCTTTTAAAAAATATATATCATAAATTGATTATTTCTAGTGTGCTGCAACATTTTGCAGTCTAAACCATATTTTTTGGTCGAGCCCCTGCAAATAAGTTCCAAAAACGCATGACGTTTTACCCAAAAAGGGGAAAAATATTATGACCAAAAGAAATAAAGAGATTGGGACCTGAAAAGGTGAGGCATGCGTTGTGCAAGCAACCCAATTGCTTGAAAAGCATATGTTTTGACCTCCCGAGCACTGGCATCTGAGTCAATACTAAAAACTTGAATATGAAATAAACTAATTTTATTCAAATAAAAAAGGACTTTAGTTTCTTAAGCAAACCTGCTTCTGAACTTGAATAATTGTCAAGGGACTTCATGATTCCACTCAAAATAAGAGGACCCATTAACTTAAGCTGATCAATTTTTGCCTGCACTTACAGCTACAGATATTAGAGATGATGAGGGAACAATGCTTCAGTAAAGAACAAAGGAACAAAATCAAGTAAAATATGTGACTGCCAAAACAAAGGAGGATATGAAATCATTTGCAATGCGTCTCACTAGTTATATGTGGCAATTCATTTTTAACTCAACTAATCACATAGAGGTAACATCCTTAAATAAGGATAATTCAATCAGAAAAAAAGATTTCAAGCCAAGACCTTTCTATTTTGGTGAAGTTAGCAATCACATAGAAATATTTTAACAAGAATACTTGTCAGTTGTCATGAACCAACAATTCCAAGCACATGAGTAGATTTATATCTAACACCACCTCATGCAAGTGCCTTTTGAGCTTGAAGCGTGAACAACGCACAAACCCACCCTACCTTGTGTTGAAAACTTATTTAGAAAAATGGGGGTAACAAGGTTGGAACTTTAGACAAAACAATCATAACGGTTATGACCATGGCATAAATCAATAAGAACAAAAGTACATGAGTGGTTTCTCTTAGTATTCGTATTTTAGATTTGATGGTCTAACTCATCCTCACAAAACCGGCTTGTGCGGTGAGGGGTGCTCATACATTATATACTTTATTTGGGCTTTATCTCTGATCGTTGTGGGACTTTGGTTTTTCCCAATACACCCCCTCACGCCCAACACTATTGGCTTGGTTCATGGATAATATGGTAGGTGCCCAATAATGAATCTAGGATAGGCTCTAATACTATCTTAGTATTTGTATCTTAGATTTGATGACCTATCTCAACCTCACAAAACCGGCTTGTTAGGTGCGGGGTGCCCATGATTTATATACTTTATTTAGGCTTTATTTGTAGTCGATGTGGGACTTTGATTTTTTCCAATAGTTTCATATCAAATGATACTATTCACTCAGGATGATTGAACACTAAAAACTTAGCACACAAAATACGAGCATTATTATAGCCAAAAGTTTATTGGATGTTTCCATTTCTACCACATCAGTCAATAGTGAAAAAAAAACTACATACCAAAAATATAATTTAATATAGAAATAGTAATAGAAATCATAATACAATTAATTTCAAACCAGTATTTGCATTGCAAATTTCAAGCAGTATTTTCAACTGAACTATTTCTAAATAGTTTTTTTTTCTTTTAGTAGACTTCATATATAACTAACCATTTCAACTGAAACATTTTTAAGCAGTTACTGGGCTAAAAGAGAATTTTGTTCTCCAAGTAAAAATAATGATAAAAATAAAAAGCCAATAAATACCATACGTACATGTTTAAATACCCACACAGTAAATTCCATTCCCAATTGCTTCAACCTTGATGTGGTACCATTGCCTATTAAATTCAAGAATATATAATGTTAAAGATAAAGAATTAGAAACAAAAGGGAACAGTAGAAAAAAGATTTGCAGAAACATCCCAATCATTAACCCAGACACGTTTGTGCATGTCTCTCATATTTTGGATAATGAAGAATTTTATTCGAACAACAATGAGAAGTTACAATTTTCAAACTTACATGAAAGAAAAGAATTTATTTAAGAAGAATTACAAGCAATAAGGAAAATAAGGGCCCATTCATTTTTGTTCTATTTTCTGTTTTCATTTCCTATTTTCACTTTTAATTACAAATATACTACTAGCCTGTTTGGTTAAGATTCTTCTCCTTCCAGAATCAATTCTAGCCAAAGCAAGTAGAGAGAAGCTTTTGTATAAAGTGGCTCGGGACTCTTTTTCACTTTTGTGGTGACAAAAATCTTAACCAAATAGGAATCTGTTTCCTGTTTTCAAATATTTGTACATGAAACAGAGGAAAAAAAAGTTGTTTTCGCTATTTCATGTACAAATCTTTGAAAACAGAAAAAAAATTGATAACAGAAAAATTGAAAACAGAAAATGAAAACAGAAAACGTTTTCTCAAAGTAAACAAGCCCTAAGATATCCATTTGTTTTCCCTATGGTGTTTAGACCATGGTAGTAGTTTACTATAATTCAGAAAGGAAGATTAAAATTTCTATATATTCATACAGAGTTGTAATCCATTCTCCTCCATTCAGTGTTCCATCCATGATTTAGTTAAAGGATATCATTTTTTATGATTAGAGTAATTGGAGGGTTTGTTAGCATGATTTATATTTGCATGGGATCATTGAATAAACTGTTTTAAATCAAAGAAAAATATCATCAGAAAATAAATATTATCTTGTCAAATTTTTTTTTTAATTTTCCATCTTTCAGGATTGCTCCTCATATTCTACATGTACTCTTTTCTCTTAACAGAATCTATTTCCACAAAATTAACAAAAAGAAACAAAAAATCAAACATCGTCAAAGAAAAGTACTATGACTTCAAAGATTTAATCTTTATCTTTACATATATACAATAACTCTACACACAACAGATAAAGTCGATAAGTTGTTAACAGGCATGAGAAGTCTTATTATTATAGTGAATGTATCATTAGCATAAATCCATGTTACCATGGCCAATGCTTAAGCAATTAGTTTTGCAACAAAATGGTCCACAATTTCATACAGGAGCACAAAGTATTAGCAAATTATGGTCAAGATCATTAAATAAAATATTTTACTACCATATATGCAACCAAAAATGCACTGCAAGGTGGATGGGAAACTGTTTGCTGCTGCAATAGACCGGCAAAATATAGACATCAATTTTGCCTTTAGTGCAGGACTCCCAGGACTGACTCTTGATTCTGAATCAACCTGTTCAACTCCAACAGTACCTACATTCACAGTCAATCATGTATAAATTCTAAAGAGCAAACAAAAAGAAACACAAAAAGCCAAATCAGCTCTTTCATATAATGTGATAGAAAACTGAAAAATCTTTAAAGATATAGAAAGAGTTCTCAAAAAGAGAAAGTAAAGGTCAATCAAAAACGCATAGAAAAAATAATCAATAAATGTCTAGTATAGATAATAGCTAATTATCTATCAAAGGCACATAAAATCACATAAAGTCCATAATAGGCTATAACCTGGAAGAAGATAACCAGTAAATACCATCAAAAGTCACAATGCTTGTATTGTTCTCTTGACTTTTTAATTTTTGGAGAAAATAAAAATAAATCCGGAAACACATGTAGTGGAGTGCCTTCTCTTGATTGTTTTGAAAATTCATAACTATGCACAAAAGCAATTACCATATATCAACTTTTATCAGTCCACTTTTTCTCATTAACGCACCAAAAGAGGACTAAAAGCAATGTGACTGCTTTCATAGTATATGTTAAAGACCAATTATTTGCCTAAGAATGTTCTTATACTTCTTAAATGCTCTCATGCAAGAGTACGGTCAATGCCCTTTCCCAGTGTTGAAATTGCACTTTAAGTGGTGAAAAACGGGGGCAGCAAGTAATAAAGCAATGGAGACCACCAAGAGGGCCCAGTTCAAACACATAGGATGTGTACAAAATGTTATCCATAATAGATACTTCATTATTTCACACATATTTTAAGAGTTAATTTATATAAGAATCATGCAGGCTCACATCTAAGATTCATATGAAACTTTCACATAAATATATAATCATGAACAAATTGAAGAAAAAAAACAACTGAAAATATCGTAATTCTATATTTTGACAGAAAAACATGTCCTAGTATGTCAACAAAATTGTTAATAGCATACCATTAAATAGCAAAAATAGTCTGTTGATCAGATTTAAATCATCTAAATTAGCACCACTGGCCTTCTTCTTTAAAAGCTCCTCGCCTCTCTTGACCACAGGCTCTTCACTTGAGTTAATTGATCAAACAACAAATGTGATCATCCACAAACGAAACACCAAAAAAAGTATAACTCAGTAAGATAAGTTGATAAGAAAGTGTAAAAATGATGAGTAAAATGAGAACTACAACATACCAATCTACAGAGGCAGCAATATATAAAGGATAAACAAGCTCAGGGGCAAGCTCCATGGCTTGAATGACATTCAAAATACCCAACTGCACCAACAAAAGAACAAAATAAGACAGCTTATAGTAGCTTTCTGAGTAAATGCACAATTGGACATGCTTAAAAGTTAAAAGTATTCAAACATGGAAATACTTTTGCATGTGTATTCAAATGAAAATTTAGAAAACAATGACAACAACCAAAGCCTTTATCCACTAGGTGGTGTCGGCTACATGGATCAAACAACACCATAATGTCTCATTATGAATCAAGCCCTGAATTAGAAATTCTTGAATTTCTAATTTAGAAAGATCAAATGAAATGAACAGAATATCCCACCATTGAGGCGACAAACTCTTGAATTAGACAGTTTTTCTTGATATGAGAAGAAATGTGAAGGAAGATAGATAGCAGTGGAAGAAGTTACCAGTTTTCAGAACTATAATGATAACATCAACAACATGCACTATCTGACCTTTACATGGTAAGATAATATTAATACCATTATATGATTACCTTTCTTAATAAAAGTTCATCTCTTTGCAACTGTTGTTTCCCTGTAACACGATTGGCTTGAGCAACAGAAAGCCCAGGAGGGAATCCACCACTGCAGCAAAACAGAAACTACTATTTGATTTAAATAGGAATGAATCAAACTAATTCGTGTTGAAACAAATTCAAATATCATAAGCTCCCTTTGGTATAAATTCAATTCCAGACCTTTGAGAGACACGCTGGTACAACATTGTATGAAGACAGAACTCAATAAACAGCTCCCTATCTCGAGAATTGTTCAATTTTTTATACTTTGTAGCAACTTCATCACCAATTTGACCAGAGTGGCATTCACCAATTACCTAAAAACAAGCAGCAATCCTTTAGAAGGAGTAGTCATATCATAACTCATATCCCAAAGATCTATAAATGAACATGATCCTTGCAAGCACGTATCAGGGCAAACAATACTCAAAGCTAGATCTATGACAGAATATTCCAACAAGCAGCATTCTGGTGCAGATGGGTATTTTGAGTCCCTTCTTGAAACTATTCTTCTTCTTCAAATTCCAGGCAATTCTTCAAGTTCTCTCAGCATCTCTAGTGTGTGTGTGCACGCACTTGACGGATAACAAAATAGGAAAACTTATTGTAAGCAAGCACCTTCGCTTAGCATATTGGTAAGAGCCTAGAAGTTATAGAATTAGTTACAAAGTAGTTATAGAATCAGTAAGTGGTTATAGTAAGAGCACAGGATTAGCTTAAATAGATAGAAGGGAGATTCCTTTTATTTAGCATTTGGGAACTGAGAATTTGCTTTGTTGTACAAATGGGAACCCCTTAGAAGGAGAGTCGTATCCTTTTTCAGTTCAATTTTTTTTACCAACGATAGGTCATTCTTTTGCTTTCTATCTCTCCTACTATTCTTCAATTCTTCTTTGTGGGTTCATAAGTCATAACAGCTACTTGTGAATATAAGCGTCAAAAATAAGGAACATGTAACCGCTGCATAGACTTTGAAAGCACATACTATAGATAAATAAAAAATGAAATGATAAAATCACTGAGCAAGGAAGAGATAAAATATCCAAAGTCAAAACCAGTCTTAACCCTCATAGTCAGACTTAAAAAAAAACTCGAAATAATCAGAGGTATCTAATGCAGTGGTATACAATATTTAGTTATATACAATATACATATAGTATACAATACAATGTACAACAATGGAAAGAATTAGAAACGTTGATACCTTAACAATGACTCTAAGGATAATTTCCTGGTGTTGAAGTGGAAGTTTTGAGATGTTCACCAAGAGATCAGGTGCCAAATCTTCCTTTACCTAATTGAAATGCCTGGCCATTAGATTGTCTCCACAAGCTCCATCATAAGCAATCAATAGTGAAATATGTGTGTGTGTGTTCAGTTTATTGAAAGAGAAGGAAACAGATTTTTAAAAGATTTTTAAAAGAGTCCCAACTCTACTAATCAATTAATCTAACTGATAATATAACATAATTTTCTTTCAAAAATTTAGCCAAATGCTTAAACAGGAATCATCAGTATCAAAATTCGCATTGTAGCCACAAAATAGTAATAGTAATAACAGACAGGCACTGAGATATAGAGAATGAGAGAGACCTTTGCATCAACGCGTTGAAAAGCCATCTCTATATACACAATGCAAAAATTCCTTATGATTGGGGCAGCGCCAGATTCCGAGTACAGTTTCCACAACTCAGACAAAGGCAAACCGATATTAGACTGGAGCTTCACTCTTTTGTTCACGTGACTCAAAATCTCAAGAACCTGTCAGAAACACAAGTCACCAACGATGAAACATTTACCAAACCACTTCGCCATCACTCACTTGGAAACCGCAAGAAAAATAAATAAATAAATTACAGCAAAAGAGGATGAAATCATTATAAACCGTGCAAAACCGATACACAAATACGCAAACTCTTCGTTATTTTCAAAAGTGCAATAAAATCTTACTACGACAAAGCAACCTAATATGAGCTCAGCGATGGTTTCTATCCGTTCATTTCAGCAATCGCAACATGAGAATAGACTTATTCATGTTTCATAGACTTGATAGCATTCGCATAATCAACGACACAGCGTTTTGCGCATTCGCCGTTTTGATTTTCCGAAGATGTGAGGGAAAAGGTAATAAGGGAGGAAGAGGATGTACCTTGTTGCGAACGGAGAGGGATTGAGAGGAGAGAGAAGAGATGGAGAGAGGGAGGAGCTTGGAGAGTAAGGGCTCCAGCTTGGAATCGTCGCAGAGAGCCAAACGAGTCAGCATCCGATCCAGCATTTCTTCTATCTCTGTGTCCGACTTCGCTCCCAGTGCTGCTGCTGTTGACGACGATGATTCCGCCATTTTTTCGTGTTCTCTTTCGATTCCTTTCTTCTTTCCAACAACAAATTCGAGCTCGTCTTTCTGCGCTGCGCGAAGAAATACAGTAGGAAGGAAACAAGACAAGGATCCGGATTGTCTAAATTCATTAAACCAACAGTCACTACAGTCAAATAAATCTACACCATCCATATGATCTAGTGGTCCATCTTATAACTCAAAACAAAACAATAAAATATGCACAGCCCATGCGAATAGAATACAGAGTACAGATGAGTTCGAGCATTTGGAGAAGGAAACGACGAAATTGGTGGTGGCGCAAAGGAGAACTGGCATCGCGTGGCGGGATGTCGATTTGGGGCGGTGGCGACGGACTCTTTCGTGGTGGCACAACGGAGCATCGGCATCATGTGACAAAGAGAGCACTCACATCGCACATCGGGATGTCGATTTGGGGGCAGCGACGACGAACTCTACCGTGGTGGCACAATGGACCGTCGGCATCATGCGACAAAGATGTCTCTAGGACGCATTATCCACTGGTCACAACCACTGGTTCACAGTGGCATGAGTTGTTGGTGTTTGGATTATTGGGTTTTTGTTTCGCTCTGCGGGTGGATGAAGTTGCTGTCTCTACGATGCTGTGCTGTGTGCTCTGCGGATTATTGGGTTTATACACTGTAAAATTGCAAAATATGCTATATTTGAATTTGTATAATGGCAAATTTCAGCACATGTATTTATTACAATGATTCAGACTTGGTGGCTTAAAGGAAAATCAATAAAGAAGCATAATTCCTAAATGAAATGCAGAACTACAGGGCCTATGAAGAAAGGAAAAGTTAAAGAGTTCAAATTACTATTTCTAACACCATTAATTTTGGATTGCGAAAAAATTGCTAAGGCAAATTAGTTGCTTAAAGTGTATATAATTATTCATATCTCTGCAAGCAAGAGACCAATTGGATTGTTGGGTGGTGATGCAAATGTCAATATTCCTTGTAAGAAGGATTAAAGAATTGACAATGCTTATATCCTGTCAATATTGAGTGGTCTTGCTGATGTGTTTTTGAAATTCAAAGAATCTAAGGAAAACTCTTGAAATTTTTTTTTAGAGACTGGATGCCAGTGCAGAGGCACATCATGGAAATAACAACATAAATGAAAGAGTGAGAAAAGCAAGAGCTAAACAATATAAGTATATAAATGAAAGTGAGAACTAAACTGAGAAGAATGATATACAACTGATTAAAGGTTCTGTATTTGCAAAACACACCAATTGATAAAGTTTCCAATAGAGTTGCAAATTGATATATGATATGGTTAACTTCCAAAAGTACCAGGCACCAAACGATTAGCAATAAGCATGTTACATTGAATTGATGAGTTGACCAACTAGTGAAAGCCAAAAAAATAATAACTATCTACCTAAGTGTATAAGACACCAAGCTGTTAGCAGTAAACATGTTACATGAAATTGCTGTGTGACCAACTAGTGAAAGCCAAAAAAATAATGCCTTGTATCTTCAACCAATGATCTTCATTCTTGACTAATCATCATTGATACACCATCTGTCTCCTACATTATAAAGAAAAATACACAATATCATCACAAACTACAAATAAAGAAATATTTTTTTAATGATGAGAGATCTTAACATCAATAATCTAGTAAAACTAAATTGAGTTCCAGTTGTTTGAGATAAATCATATGTTGGATGTGCCAAAGTGGATGTTCCACAGTCCATTTCACTCATAGATTTAATATCCTTCAATCAATATGGAAAATTAACACATAATAATTGGAAGGAAAATAAAAGAAAATTTGCTACAAACATAAATTTATGTACCCTAGATTGTTGACTTGGTGAAGGTCTTCCCGTTGGAGCTCTTTTTGCTTTTTTAGTTTGAAGCTCGACCCAACTCTTTATCCGTTTATGTCTCTTTAGCCCAAATCGTTTCTTAAACCCCTTTGCTTGTGTCACATATTCCCTTGTTAGTGATGGAACACCACCTTCCTCATTAACCATTGTATTTTCTTGTAATCGAACCTCCATCACTTGCTTACACAAGTCTTGCACTCCTTTTTCTACAAGGAGATGTAATTTTTCAGAAGTTGACACATCGGCTGCCAATCTAATCATAGTGGAGCAGAGTAGCCTATATCGTTGTGTGGTAGCTAGTTTAGGATCTTCCACAACCGGATTTCTGAACATATCATGTATAATACCATTGCGTGCATCTCTAGTCCACCTCTTTAGGATGTATTTCTCGGGGACAAGTTTAACATCATTTGCCTCAAAGATTTTCAATGCATGGCAACAAAGAATTCCGAAAGTCTCAAACTTTCTACAGGTAC
The DNA here is from genome assembly GCA_030159175.1 of Glycyrrhiza uralensis. Taxonomy (NCBI): domain Eukaryota; kingdom Viridiplantae; phylum Streptophyta; class Magnoliopsida; order Fabales; family Fabaceae; genus Glycyrrhiza; species Glycyrrhiza uralensis. The sequence continues at coordinate 3,185,643 of BRZY01000006.1, forward strand.
ATGATATGGAGGATTGTACAGGATCAAACAACACTCTCCACTCTCCTTCCTCACTGACCAAAGTGATAACATATTCAAATGGAATTTGAGATACGTTTTTCTCTCGTACACAAGCAGCTAAAAATAAGGAAAACTCGTCATGAAATAGGTCAAATATTGTAGGAGTGTATATTTGTGCGAGTTGCATTAGAATTGGTGAATGGTTATATCTCAACTTTGATAGTTTATGTCGAGACTCATATTCACAAACCAACTCATTATATCGTTTCTCATCAACAACTCTCTCAAAGTGTTTGAAGAATTGTATGAGATCGACATCTGATCTCATGCAAGCCTTAAAATCCGAGTTCAAACTCTCACTAAGTTGAGTGCTTCTCACTCCCAAGGTGAGTGCTTCCTTCATGTGACATGCTGCCCATTTTTCCTTGATAGCATACATCGACTTCACCCAATTGTTTTCGCTAACATTAAATTCTGCAACCAATTTGTTCCAAGCTGCCTCAAACTTCATTTCTTGGTCATAATCATACATGCACTTTTTAAAGTCGGTCAAGAAATGACTTCCTCTTTTCATCATGTTACCAAGGTGTTTGATCCCATTTTGCATCAAGTGCCATGTACATAATCCATGTCGAGTCTCTGGCATCACCTCAGCTAATGCTTTAGCCATTGCTTGGTCTTGGTCAGTGAATAAAGTTTTAGGCTTTTTGTTCCCATGTGCTTCAAGAAACGTTTCAAACAACCATTCGAATGATTCAGCTGTTTCATCATATAATAATGCAGCCCCAAAAATGACAGTACCCCTATAATGGTTAAAGCCTGAAAATAATGCCAACGGCCTATTCGCACGATTGGTGCAATACGTTGTATCTAAAGAAACCACATCACCAAAATATCCGTAGTCTAAGATCATTTTTGCATCAGCCCAGAATACGTTTGTAATTTGTTCATCGCAGTCCATTTGATATGCATTGTAAAATGATGGATTCTCCAATAACTGGTGTTGAAAATACTGCATAAGACTACCAACTTCCCCATAGACCATGTTACGTTGTCTTCTTCCTTGAAGATAGTTCTTGGCATCCAATCGTGTATAGCCAATATTAGCTCTACCTCCCGCATGTGAACTCATAAGTTGAAATGAAGCCTTTTGCATCAATCCAGAGTCCTCTGCCATTTCAATTTCATATGCTTGAACATCAGATATTTTACGGTGTGATGCTAGCATGTGTGTTGTTTCTACAAGCTGTAAAGGGTGATTGTGGTCCTCCACAAACTCATGGATTACAAATTTTCCATTCTTTGCACTAAGTGCAATTCTTGCTTTACACTCAGTTCTTGTCTCAGCCCTCGGCTTCTTAATCAAAAAAGATCTTTTGTCCACGACTCGATGACCCTCCTTGCAACAAACAAATCTACATGATCTGATAGAACCATCTTCCTTTCTTTTGTTCAAATATTGTTTTCTAACTCCAAAGCCAGTTTTTCTTCCATATTCAACCCAAAATTGCCAAGCAGTTTCTACACTATCAAATTCCATGCCAACACTCGGTGTTGTGATGATTGTCATTGCAAGTCAAATCTGTCAATTTCAACATAAACACGATAAAGGAATACAATGAAACTAAATGATATGCTTTACAAACAAAAAAGACATGCCAAACAACTTATAAAGAGAAAAAGGAAATCTTATAAACTTTTCTGACATGTAAAATAGTATTCATATTAATAAGTTAATAAATTATAAAACCAATATAGATTTAAAAACATATATATAAAAAAAGCAATCAAAGGACGAGATGATGAAAGTTAATTATTAAAGTGTATAATAGATATTTGATTTGGCATAACATGTATCCACCCGATAACAGGACCTACTAATACATGAACAAACAAACCAGAAAAATCAATACACAAGCAAAAAATGTCTCTAAAAGTAAAATCATCCCAAGCTCCCTCTCTCAGTAACTTGCACCATAAAACATCCGCATTTAACACCCCCTAACTCTGATTCGCAGAACCAATTCCTCTCACAATCTAAGACAATGTAAATACAATATCGGGATATAAAAAAGGCTTGTAAAAAAAGTGCAATATTGGGCTATAAACATGTGAAAAAAACGCAGTCTTGGAACAGGGGTAAGAGAAAATAAAGCTTACCCTTTGATTAACGGGGGTTCTGTTTCACTGAAGTTGGAGCCAACAGCAAAGACCCGAAATAATGTATCAGAGAGCAAAGATGAGGGAGATAAGGGGAAAAAATGGGTGGGAAGATACCAATTTAGGCAACCATGAGCAAAGCCATGTACCCCTTGTAAAACTTCCACTGTTAAACACCTTCACTCTTTCGCGCCAAAGCTTCGCATGAGCCGTCCGTATTCTATTCGCATGGGTTGTGCATATTTTATTGTTTTGTTTTGAGTTATAAGATGGACCACTAGATCATATGGATGGTGTAGATTTATTTGACTGTAGTGACTGTTGGTTTAATGAATTTAGACAATCCGGATCCAACAAGACAACGCTGTTGATACTTGATACGGTGCTGGCTGCTTGCGCTCTAAGACTGCTTTGGACTTTGGCCCCTTCTTTCCCCACCCCTCTCCTTTTCTACTCCCACCTCTCTCCCCAAAAAAGTGAAAAGACTATCTTACCCCCACCCCTTTCTAGATCCATAGGCGTACGTGCTTATCATATAAGCGATTATGTTTAAGCTATTTTTATAATCGAAGAAAAGAAATGTGGTGAAACTAATTTCATTCTAGTCGTAAGTTGTTTTGATAAGCTATTCTGAAGAGCTTTTGAAATTAATCCCAAAACAGTTTATGAGTCGGTCATAAGCTATTTTCATAAGTTCTCTCAAATACTGTCACAAGTGTTTATGTTAATATATAAACTCTGCATAAGTCAATTTAAACAGACCGTTATTCCCCCACCCCTTCTTCTCCCTCACTCGACCCCACTCTCCCTTTTCCTCTCTCTCTCTCTTCCCTCTCTCTAATGCCCTCCGAAAACTCTTAAACATGCTTTCCCTATATTCCTTTTCAAAGCTCACGAAAACTAAGTTTTAGTTTCCATATTAACTAAAAGAATTTTGACCTGTAGTGACAAACAAAACACACTCTTAGGAAACACACTCTTAGAGAAAGGTGAGTGACTTTAAGCGTGACTAAGACTCTAATTAATTTTTCTTTTTTACAAAAACTAAGGCTCTAATTATAGTGATTGAAAAGTAAAACAGTACACATTTTTAATCCACATCTATTGAGAGCTAATAAACGAAACAGAGTAAACATAATTGATTACTCGAATGTTAAGAATATACAATATACAATATACAATTAGGTAATAATGTTTTTTCTAATAATTTTTTTCCTTCCATTTTTTGTATATTTTTAAGATTGACGTTAATAAATCCATAAATCAATTGTATAAAACATAAATCAATTGCTTCCAATGATCTCAATAATGACAACCTCTAAGTCTCCAACCAACTCCCTCCTGTGTGTCTCATCTTTACCTTTTCCCTACCCACCATACACACACATCTGTCCTACTAAAGTTAATTCGCACTTGAAGTTGCCTGCGAGGCCGCGACAATAGAAAACCGGAGGGGTAAAAAACCCTGTGATCAGAAAAGAGAGACTACAAATGTACTCCAACCTATTAAAGTATGTAGTAGTTATAGTTATATTATTATTTGAAGTTTACAACAATAATATTATAATACTTGTATATAGTTTAATTTTACAACAAATATAGGTATATGGGTATATCCTAGCTCACAATGCAATCACTCACCCATTTCCTCACACCCAACAAAAAAAAAAATTAGAGAAAATAACAACTATGTAAAAAAAAACTAATATAAAAATAAATTAAGGTTCTCTTAATAACTCTCTAAAACAAGAAAACTATGCCTAACAAAACAACAAGAGACCCGTACAACTTGTTATGAAGTTGTGCATACATTGACATAGAAACAGAACTAGACTTCTCTTTAGCTTTGTCACTAGTAGCCTTTTCATCATCACTATCTTCTTTTGGATTGTTGAAATTGGAAGGAACAATTGTGTCAGGTGCTGAATCATCATCTCCAGCAACAGGACTAGCAGGGGATGGTGAATCCTCTTGTGATGGATTCTGAAGGCTCTTGGGCAACCCTTGTCCATGAGTCACGTTTATCTTGAAGTGTTGACCATTCTTGCATTGCTCACCATCATAATCACTTGAGAAGAAGTATGTCATCCCTTCCTTCACCAAAGGAACTGCCACTGTCACAGGGTGTGTCTCGGTGTTGGATGGGTCAGAAGCTGACCATTGGATTGTGTCGTTGTCTTGTGCATCATCGTAGTCACATTGTTTGTATGTGGTGAAATTGTATGTCTGAACAACAGTGTGGTTATTGTCCGTGTTGAAAACTGCATAAAACAATATCCAAGGTGTGTTAAAGATTATATATTTTGATGCCATAATGGAGTGGTGAAGATAAGGAATTTTAATTATATTGCAAAAATGCGTTCATGGCATGATGGTATGATTGGACAAATATGACCTTTATGACATGATAGCTTGATCATCACTAATTATAGAGTCTAATGGTTTACTTCAATTTGACTACTTTTTATTTTAGTTTTATTTTATTTTAGCTCTAAAACAAGTCCCTCTCATTTTCCCCCCTTCATCTCATAATATTGTTATTATTACAATTTTTTACATAAAGAAAAATTAAACAAATGAAAGCGAGTGCCTACTCAATCAGAGAATCAAGAGAGAATGTGTGTACCAAAAGGAAAGAACAAAAAAAAAAGGACTAATTAACAAGTAACAACTGTCATTTTGGGTATATGATTTTTCTTTTTCCCATCTAACCAAAAAGAGACAAATGGTAACAGTAATTTTCTTTGTTAGCTTTTTTGCTAAATGGAAGAGTGAATATATACTTGAGTTGGGGCTAACGCTTTCCAGAACAAGAATAGTGCATGCTCCTTCTGTTAGTGTTTCCAATTTAAGTGTAGCTTTTCTGAATTGACCACATGCCACAGAATACCAGAAAAACAGCAGATAGACCACAGTGGGGAAATGAAACAGAAACACTTAGGTGATAGTGATAAATAGTATATAGTTGAAAGTTTAATTAGCCAATCTATTTTATGCCACTTTCAGAAACTACTACTACTACTACCCTCATTTTTTTTCTTCACTTTTTCGTTTCCTACATCTTCACTAAGGTATTAATCTCTCGGATTTGGGCAATACACATCAATACACGTTACTATGCTTTCTGATGTATGCTATCAGAATAAAAATATTGTTGAATAATATAGTTTTTTATCCTCATCATCATATCCCACCCAGTGACAAAATGCAAAGAGAAAGTAGATCCTCTGATGTGCTTAAAAGCAAAGAAGAAAAACGTAGCAAAAAAGTGAAAAAACTACATGATGAGTGCTGAGAAACATATAACAGTAAAAAAAAATTGACCTGTCTTACCCATTCAAGATTTTTGTCAATCTGATTAGTGATTACATATCATATATAGTAGTGTTGACTATTTGGTCTAAATAAAAACAGATCATTGTAAATTACAGATCTGATCAAAGAACTGAAACTAGAACATTCATAATCATTCCATAAGAAGTAATTTAAAAACTACAAACAGATAGAGGATATACCATATATGAGTAACGATTATATATTCCCCAAAGGCTCAATAACATTAACAATCAAAGAGATGGTGAGCAGAAAAAAAAACATGAATGATGAAGTATTATATGTTAGGAACTAACTTACTGAGGAAATCTCCCAAGCTGAAAACTTTATTGGCAACCCATTTCTGGTAATTGACATGAGGCTTCTCAAGATTGTCAAACCAGCCCAAAGAATCTCCCACCGTGTAATTCTTGTAAGCCTCAACAGATCCCAAGAAACACAAGAGGAGGAGACAAGAAGAGACAGTTGGGAACAGAAGACATGAAGAGCTTCTTCTTCTCTGTTCCATTCTTCTTGGGGTGTGTGTGAAACTGAATATGAATGTGTGTGTAGGCAGCAGCACAGGCAATTAAACTTTGCCTTTTTATGACTGCAACTGGCTCAAAGAGAATGAGTGAGAATGTGGGATTCATATGTTTGCCAGCTATGGTGTGATTTAAGAAGCCCTGCCTTTCAGCAGAATTACTAAAATAGTCACTGTTCCCATGTTGCTACTTTCAATAATTTGTGTCAGACAAACATTAATTGTTGTAATGTTATTTTTTTTAGCTGAGATCCTCTGCTGTAGTGTAGTCTCTGCGATAGAGATTTCACCAATTAGATTTATTTAATGGCTAAAAATTTAACACTTTTAATTATTAGATTAGTCCAACGACCGAGACCTTTACTGCAAAGATTCATTATACGATGCTAGAAGGTTTGGATCCATTTCTTTTACATTTTTTTGCATCTAAACAAAGAATAAAATATAAGGGAAAAATTATCTCTTTGGGTAAAAGCTGGGATAGGAAAACCAATTTCCAAGTATTAGAAATTCCCAGGGTTAGATCTCCTGAGAGTTTGAGTCTGCTGATCATCACCTCAGCTGTAAGAGAATCCCAACACAAACATACCCATGTGGAAGTTGACACGTGGAAGAAGCCACAGCTGTAGGTGGGTGACATTTTCTGAGTGCATGTCTCATTGAAAATTTGGATAATTGGGTATGCTATGAGGAGATGCTTTCAGAATATCAGAAGACAAACAAAGGGGAAACTCCTGATTGGTGATATCTTATCTTCTTCTTAGGATAATTCTATTTTGACCAAAGAAAAACTCGAAATAATTGGAAGAAATCAAAAACTAAACAAAAGATCCTAAACAAAATAACAAACTAACAAATGATATTATTTTAATTTTTTAAATGACTTGATTCAATTATTATTGATTCAACTTTTACTCTCATAATGACTTACTTTTCGCTTGGATGAGCTTGTAAACCAATCCTGTTTTAACTTGGCTTGGTTTCTAATTGAGTAGCCACCCTTCATATTTTATTAATTTGATTGATATGTTGATAAAATACCTGGGGGAAAATAAGTATATTGGTTATATAGTTGAAAACGACTTGAATTCATAGATCTGAGATAACCACAGTCCTTTAACAGCTCAGGCATTGTATGATATTTGTTCTTTAGTGTACTGTTCGAATTGTGCACAGCCATAATCAATAATAAAGCACCAAGTAGATACAACTACTTGGGGTTTGACTTTGCATTCATTAAGTAGAAATTAGTAGGTCCCGAAAGTGATATCTAAACTCCAATGTGATGCTATTTATTTTGGCAATGATTTGGAACAAATATAACAAATTAACTTTTATTCCCATGTCAAATTCAGTATTTTGTTCGCATGAATTTAATATTAATTATAAGAACATGTAGGTCAGAAAATTGTATGTTTTAAATTGGCTTTAATATTAATTTAGTCCCTATAATATTACTGATTTTGAATTTAGTCCCTATAAAAATAGTCAAACTTTTTTTGTCCTTCTTTTATTTTATTTTTTGATTTTAGTCCCTGGAGTGAGTTGACCGCTTACGTGGCAAAAACTGCTGATGTGGCCTTGCTGACGTGGCTTGTATAAATGACACATTACCATATACATCCCTATAAACATATTACATTTTGAATTTAGTCCCTCTAAAAAAACGTTTTGAATATAGTCCCTTAAAATTTATATTTTTATTTTAGTCCTTCTCTTTCCCCTTTCCCTTCCCCACCCTTCTCTCTCCTCGAGCCACCACCACTACAACCTCCTCCTCCTCCTCCTCCTCCATCCTCCACCCTCCTCCTCCATACAACAACAACAACAACAACCCCTCTCTCTCCCCTTTCCCTTCCCCACCTTCCCCCTCACCTCCACTGTCCCCCCCCCATTCACCTCACTCTCGCCCCCCCCCCCCACCTTCTCTCCCCATTCGCCTCACTCCCGTCCCCCCAATAGATCCCCAATTTCGAAATCGAAAACATATCTCCATTTCGTTGTTGTTGTTGCTCTACGATTTTCGTTGTTGATGTTCTTGTTGTTGATGATGTTGTTGTATCTGCAGATCTTCATTGTTGTTGTTGTATCTGTAGATTTTTATTGTTGTTGTTGTTTCCATTTGGTGGTGAGGGTGGAGAAGGAGGTGGTGGACGTGGGGGTGGTGGAAGAGGGGTGGTGGTGGAGGTAGGGGTGGGGGTGGTGGTGGAGGAGGGAGGAGAAGGAGGTGGGGGTGATGGAGGTGGGGATGGAGGTGGTGGTGGTGGTGGAGAAGGGGGAGAAGGAGGTGGAGGTGGTGGAGAAGAAGATGGACTAAATTCAAAATGCGTATTTTTTATGGGGACTAAATTCAAAACACGTATTTTTTATAAGGACTAAATTCAAAACACATATTTTTTATAGGGACTAAATTCAAAACCTAATATTTGTATAAGTATGTGTCAGGTGACGTGTAAGCCACGCTGGTGCCACGTAAGAATTTTATAGGGACCTCCTAGTGCCATATCAGCGGTCAACGCTAGTGAGGGACTAAATTCAAAAAAAAAAATAAAACGAGGACTAAATTTAAAAAAATAAATAAAACAAGGACGAAAAAAGTTTGACATTTTTTATAAGGATCTAAATCAAAACCCCCTATATTACAGGGACCAAATTAATATTAAAGCCTTTTAAATTAATCATTGAAATGCTAGTATGTTACGTAATTTTCAACAATTTATATTACCATATGTAAATAAATTGTTAGTGATTTGTTGTTTCGGTTTCTGTTTATATCTTATGTCACTGTTTTCTGCTCTTATGATACTGATTAGCAAGCGTATAAAATTTGTCTCTCCCTGAAAACAAAACACTTTTTAGCATTTGTGCCATTACTAGGTGTTAGTTTGAATAACTTTTTAAGAAAGACATGGAAAGAAATATTAAAATAACTATATAAGTTGAAATTAACTTTTACATTTTAATTTTTTAAGAAACTCTTTCGTTTAATGTTTTCAGAAGCACCTACAAATTTATAGGGATTTTTTTTAAGTAAATAACTACAAACCAATCAAATGTGGACTTGAGATGGTGTTAAAGCTCTTCTCCCTAACAGTAGTTCTTCTCCCTAACACTTTTCTTGTTTTCTTTTTCTTAGAGAAAGTGAGTTTGAGTTACAAGATCTATATTGGTTTCCACCGGAATTTATTTTAAATGGTTCCATCAAGGGAAATTTCTTCCCACCCAATTAAAGATAATGTGGGTCAAATTGGAAAAATCACACACTAGCTTCTCCAACTTCGACTTCATGTTCTTGTGATGGTTGGTTTATATATAGTTAGTGAGCACCTATAAGGATCAAGGTCATGTGATGCGGTTTCTCAAGTCAAGGGCTTCAATGAGAATTGTGCCTGTCACATTTTTAGCTTGGAAAAAAGTATCAATCCAGCTACTATATCACATGCAGATGTGTTTCCCCACACCGTTCACATTATATCTTTCACTTTACATGTGCTAGCTATTGTGCTTGCCGGCCACATAACCCTCGGGCGGAGATAACCATTTAACTTTTTCTGAATGGGATAAGTATATAAAGATTAAAATTAAAATATATATTGAATTCAAGCAAATAATTTTTTTTACAGTAATTAATAATTATATTTTTTTGGTCATTGTAATTAATAATTATATAAAATATAAATTAAAGCAGTAAGTTGAGCCTTTTTTTCCTTTGCAAATGGAGCACATTGTATAGGAATAAAAAATAAGAGGCCGCGGTGGGATAGTATCTCTTATTTTTTTTATTATGTAATAGTATTTTTTCACAAAAATGTTTGGAGAGGCTTTGAAAAAGCTACATAGACATATTTGTAATATATGATTTTTTGGATAGTCCTAGTTACTCCATTTACACACAAGGAGCCGCCTCTATTTAGAATCGGACATGGATTCCCTACGGCCGGAGAAACACACATTTAACATAGTTACGTGATTGAAATCGTTGAATTGAGACGAAACAACAACTCATATATCTATTTTATCAAAACTAAATTAAAACATATACTTGAAATGTGAGCCTCTAAACTCCATCCAATGGTTTGGATTGATTGCGTTAAATACATGCTTCTCAAACTTTTGGGAATTTGGATCCTTTGGAACCTAGTTCAGTAACCATGTACTATTAGAGTTATAGAATAGAACATAATACAGTAAAATAAAAGGAAATGCTGTGAAATAAAACACAATTAACTTAAATGGATCCTTTTTTTATAATATACAATTTAGATTAGAAAAGACACACCTCCATGCAAAATGTAGCTACCAACGAGAGAATTCAGGATTCAAACCCAAAAGAGATAAACATATAACATTAAATATAAAATCAAAGCAAAAGAGAATAAATTGAAATGGAATAAACCGTATTTTAATATATATCATATAATAGTCCAAACAATAAAATTAAATATCACTTCCTCCATTCCATATTTTCCCTTGTCCAAATGTAGCAGTCTAATGACTTTGTTTAGACAGAATAAGAATGTACGCATAATTTCTTATCTATTCAAAGTTCCATTCCTTATCTATTCTACAGGGGTTTAGACAAATCAAACCAATACAATTTTTTTGACTAAAGCACGGCGTTTATTTTTTGTTGTACTTTTTCCAATGGTAATTATAATAAAATAAAATAAAATTTAATTATATATTAAAAGGGTGAATGTTATGTGTTATTTAAAAAAAGAATTAATATTAAATATTAATATTAATTAGTGATATATTAAAACTGGTCAATTTCAAAATCAACGAAACGACTATAACAATATAATAAAAAGAGAATTATATTAAAAAAATTAGTATACTAGAAACGCATAAGAGAAAAAAGTGAGTGAAAATAAAAGAAGAGGGGGAATATTGTGGGGAGGGAGCGGTTAGGAGCATTTAGGAGTAACGGCTAGAAAAGTGCAAGAAAGGAAAGGAGACAAAGAACGAGATTTGGAAGCGTTAGATGAGAAGCAGTAATCCAAGGGTCAGGATTGAAGGAAGAATCGACCGTTGGAGGTTTATAAAACATTTCCCAGGACACTGAAACGTTGCATTGCAGTCACTCACAACGAAACACACTGCTTTTTCATCATCATCGTCATTTTCATTCATAGTCACACACAGAGAGGAAGAGGAAGAGAGGAAGAGGAAATAGTGCAGTCGAGGAGGGTGGCGACCACTGAGGAAGAAGGAATAGGAGGAGAGACGAGGAACAGTCGTCTCCAGGTGTTTCTGTCGTCCCTCTTATCCACTCTTGGTGGTGTTTTTGGCTCTACTACTTCTCAAGAAGAATCCCACTCATTAACCATGGCTTCTAGAGCTATTGTTGCTCCTCCACACCAACAACCACAACCCAGAGGTATGCTTTTGATCTGGGTTATTATGAATGTGTTTGTTTGTATATGTCTTTTTTGTTTTCTTTGACTCTGAAATGAAAAATTGTGTGGGGTTAGTGTAATTCTCTGGAAAATTTGAGATCACAAAGTATGAAACTTTTGGTACCCAATTTTCATTTGTTTTTCTTTAGTACTAGAAATGTTGAATTTTTTTTTAGTTTGAGATATCAGTATTTCTAGTTGCTAATTCTTCTGATCAAATATTCTTCTTGTGCATATTTTCAGCTGTGCTTTTTCTTCCTGTTACATTACACTTTTTTTTTCCTGTTTTTTTTTGTTTTTGGTTTAGGTGAGAATAATAATAAGCAAAAGAATGTAGCAGCAGAAGGGAAAAATAGACGGGTTCTACAGGATATTGGTAATCTTGTGGCCAAACAAGCAGAGCCCGGTGCTAATAATGTGTCCAAGCGCACCACAAGGTGCTTTTACTACTACACCCCCATGTACTCTTTCTAGCATCATATGTTCTGTTCTGATTCCTTTGCCTAATTCTATTTGTCTTTTGGTAGCAGGAACTTTTGTGCTCAACTTTCGGCTAATGGGGAAGCCGCAGCTGAGAAGAACAAGGTGCCATTTTCTTTTTCTTGTTACTGTTCAGTTTACCTCACTAACTTTCAAAGGAATGTAACAGTTCTCTAAATCTGTTTGATGGAATGATATTTTGCAGAAGTTAAGCACTGAAATTGTGAATGGCACACAAGTAGTAGCAGCCAATGGGGCTAGTGTGGGGAGCTTTGTTGCTGCAACAAAGGTGGAACTAGCTCAGAAGCCAACAGAACCTGAAGTTATTGTCATCAGCTCTGATGATGACTCTGAGGAAGAAAAGGAGAAACAAGCTGTTGTTAAAGGAAGAAAGACAAGAGAAAGATCTGCTAGGAAAAATGCCAAGGCCTTTAGTTCAGTCCTCACAGCTAGAAGCAAGGTTAATATATGATGATATCCCTTCATTTTCTTATCCTTTAGTTTTTCTTTTGGAATGTCAATGTGGTCTTAACTAGTAATAACAACAAAATTTGTCAACCTCAGGCTGCTTGTGGACTCAAGCCAAAGGATTTGGTAGTGAACATTGATGCCACTGACATAGACAATGAATTGGCTGCAGCTGAGTACATTGATGACATCTACAAGTTTTACAAACTCACTGAGGTAATGCTCTATGCTTTTGTGTTCTTTCTTTATACTTGAAAGGAAAAAAGGATCTGAATTTTATTGAATAAAAAAGGAGTGATTACAATACATATGTATATGCAGCGCCTATCATCTAATTAAGGGAATGATAAATAATAAATATATACAAATATCTCCTATTTATACCCTATTTTATTTTATTGCACAACATTTATTTTCCTATGCACGTGTTCTCTAATATACACATATGTTTGATGTTTGATTTTGATGACACAGGATGATGGGCGTGTGCATGATTACATGGCTTCACAGCCAGATATAAATGCCAAGATGAGATCAATCCTTGTGGACTGGTTGATAGAAGTGCATCGAAAATTCGAACTCATGCCAGAAACTCTCTATCTGACCCTTAACATTGTTGATCGATTCCTTTCCATGAAGGCTGTGTCTAGAAAGGAACTTCAGCTGGTTGGCATCAGCTCAATGCTTATAGCCTCCAAATATGAGGAAATATGGGCACCAGAGGTGAAAATTCTTTTTCTTTTTAATGGTTTATGAATGTGGCTTTGATAAAACAGTATTACCAACTTATACGGTATATTTGTTTTAATACATCTATGCAGGTTAATGATTTTGTATGCATATCAGACAATGCCTATGTTAGAGAACAGGTTCTGGTCATGGAGAAAACAATCTTGAGAAACCTGGATTGGTATTTAACCGTTCCAACACCTTATGTCTTCCTGGTTCGGTATATCAAAGCCTCTATTCCCTCTGATAAAGAGGTATATTTCTTTATATTGGTTGTGAAATTGTTCAAGTACCAATTGGTGCAGTGCCTAATCTAATTGTGGGAATTTTCTTTTTCTTGTGTCAATGTAGATGGAGAATATGGTGTTTTTCCTTGCTGAACTTTCTCTGATGCACTATTCCCTTGTAACCTTGTACTGCCCTTCTATGCTTGCTGCTTCTGCTGTATATGCAGCAAGATGTACCCTTGAAAGGACCCCTTTTTGGACTGAGACTCTTAAGCACTACACAGGCTACTCTGAGGAACAACTAAGGTAAATGCAAATTGATGTTTGTTTTCAGGAGCATTTGTAGTTCTTGACATGACACAATGAAATTAACATTTTTGTTTATTTATGATGCCAGGAATTGTGCCAAGCACATGGTTTGCTTTCATGCTGCTGCTCCAGATGGCAAGCTTAGGGCAATTTACAAGAAATTCATCAGTTCAGATCGATGTGCTGTTGCTCTTCTCACTCCAGCAAAAAACTTGTCAGCACAGTCTTGAGTTAGCAGATTCTAGTTTAGGTTATTTTTTTTTTTTGGATGATTGTATCTACTGATATACAATTATTAGCTAGCTATTATATGACTTTGTGAAACCTATGGAAGGTTTCATTTAGGGGAGATCATTGCTATTATGATCTATGACTTTTTTTTTTTAAAGTGTGTTACAACAGTTTGAGTTGTTTGGAACATGGCTAATATTTTGATTCTTTTGGTAAACCCGAGTGATATGATATTGGGGATATGTTTTAAATGAAATCGAGTCTTTTGTCAATACCCCTCTAATTCAATCTTTCAATTGATATTCATTCCTACGGATATTGTCCACATACAATGGAAAGATATTCTTCATTTCTTTTTCTCTCTTTATTTCTTCTTTTTTTCTGAAACAATATATCTCTTTATTTCTTCTAGGCTTAATTGCACATTTAATCCCTCAGGTATTGCTAATGTGCGATTTTAGTCTCCCGCATTTCAATTGTGTCAATTGGCTCCCCCAAGTTTCTCAACTGTTGCAATTGGGTCCCTTCATTAATTTTCCATCCAATTTTTAACAATATCATCTTACGTGGCAAACGGTTCGGTGACGTGGCAGTAACTTGGCCAAGCTGGCACAAGTGACGTGGCAAATTTTGTGTGACTCAGCAGTTTTTTTTATTTTTATTTTTTACAGGTCAACCCTACACTCACTCTCTCTCTCCTCTACCCAAAAACTGCCGCTCTCCTCCTACCCCCGTCTTCTGCCTCACCTTTCCCTTTCCCCTTCCGGTGGCTGGGTTCGCTAGCATACGGGTAGTCAAGCTATTGATGGATTTCAGGATCTTTCGGGATGAAGCCCATCACCAATCAACGCTCTTCCTCTTTTGTTTGACTCAGATAGCCTTCAACAGGAACCCCCACTTTCCAACCTCGCTAGAATGGAACGAGTTATGCGATTGATCTTCACGACACTCACTGTCACCCCCACCCCTCCAACATGTGAATCGCAAATTGAACAATGGGACACCTTCCATGCGCTTTCAGTGCTCACACTTTAAGTTAAATCACTTAGCATATATCACTCACATTACTCTTTGCTTACCACCAGTTACAGTTAGTGCTTGCTTTCCCCTTACTTTATTTCACCGATTAATTGACTTGGATTATCTCTATTTATTTCCGATTCGGTGCAAGTAATTAAGAGGGGCGTATAAGAAATTGTAAATTCCTGGAATTTTGGCCACATTTAAAATTAAAATACATATTTTGGATTTTAAAGAGGAATGTGGAAGCTAGAAAGAGAGTGATGATTTGTTGCGCTTGTCCCTTTTCATTGTTCACATAATAATTTCAGAAATATTCATATCTTTGCCCACACAGATTCAATATTACAGAAGCACGATCACAACACTGCTTTCTTTCCAGCTTCACGCTCTGTTTTCTTCCGATTCATTCATATTCGTAGGGGCCATGCGATGAATCTATGTAGGCAAAACAATTAATGTGAATATTTTTTAAAAGATAGCTGGGAGAGGAGAGAGAAGGGTGGCCATAGGAAGGGGAAAGGGGAAGGTGAGGCAGAGGGGGAAAGAGGAGAGCGGCAGTTTTTGGGTAGAGGAGAGAGAGTGGGTGGAGGGAGGGCTGACCTGTAAAAAAAATAAAAAAATTTGCTGAGTCATACAAAATTTGGCACGTCACTTGTGCCAGCTTGACCAAGCTACTGCCATGTCACTGAACCGTTTGCCACTTAAGATGACACCGTTAAAAATTGGATGAAAAATTGACGGAGGGACTCAATCGCAACAATTAGGAAACTTGGAGGATTCAATTGGCACAATTGAAACGTGAGGGATTAAAATTGCACATTAGCGATACCTGGGGGACTAAATGTGCAATTAAGTCTTTCTTCTATTATCATAACTTTTTAAAAATAAACGAAACTTTTCTATTTTTTTTTCTCTATTTCTTCCATTATTATGTTTTTGAGAGAATTAAACGATATTATTCACTATGTAATGTATCATCTTTATTTTATTTATTTTTCCAAAACTATGATAATGGAAGTATTAGAGAGAAAAATAAATGGTAAATATCTTTTCCCACAACTCAAACAAATACGAGGCCTTTTTTTTTTTGGTAAACAAATATGAGGCATATGCCACTTATCATCCAAGTGGTATTCCACCAACTCTTTTGGTAAAAAAAAAAAAGAGTGTACTGTGAGGTGTACAATGTTTAAAAATCTAAACTAAATAAACTACTTTATGTAATTCAAACATTTCGTTAATCTAGTATTATATAAACTTTTATTTAATATTCATATCATTCAAAATTAGAAAATACAAAAATTTTAGATTATCAATATGAAAGTTGTTTTAAAAAATAATTACACATCCAGTCAATTTGTATTCAATCAGTTATATTCATTCTTGCAAGTGTTAGTAAAGTTCTTTGTACAAAAAATGTATTTTTCATTTTAAAAAACCAAACAAATAAAACAAATTATCTAGGTTCCCACTCCTGTGAGCATTAATTCCTTTACTCCACTAGCACACAAGTGTCCCTTAAGGCCTTAACTGCCACTTCAAATCATCTGTGTATATCACCCACCACATGATCTTGAAGTTAAGATGCAATTCCCTATCAACCACCAATCCTTCTTTTTTAAGGTGTTGCATTGATTGATGACTCAAAACAGTGACACTGATTGAGCCAAGGGGTTTGTTCTCTACTCAATGGAGATTGGATTAGGTTTGTTATTTTTTCTAGATAATTTGTTATTTAAATTATTTTCTTTCATCTTAAGATGTTATAAAAATAAAATGAAATTTAAATAACAAAGTAATGTAAGAGTTAAATTTTATAGAAAATAAAAGGGCTTGTACATTTCCTTAAAGACTTGACAGAAATTAAACAAAAGAGTTTATTAGAACAGTAGTTAACTTTTAAGAGAAGGGATTTATTGACACCAAGTGTAAGTCAAAAGACTAGATCGTTAAAACTAATATATCAAACGGCTCAGAATATTTCTTCCAAAAAAAAATAATAATAATAAAGTGGGGCACATGACTTCTATTGTTCCCTCTTTTTCGCCTTTTAGCCGCATTCTTTTCCGAACAACTTGAATCTCTTAGACTCGACAGAGCCACCGCTGTGTAGAGGTGCCGCAGTTGCCTAGACTTGTGGGAATTACCGCTGTGCAGACCAGTTATTGAACTGATGCAAGCATTTCTATTTGACCTTATTTTCCTGCTTCATAAATCTCCTCTTGCACGTTCCTTAAAAAAATGGAGCACTACTTTTTGGGATAAATCTTGAAAGTATCAGTAATTAACTTCAAATTTGAATCTTGGTCATTGATTATTGGAAGCATATAAACTGACTCCATTTTCATTTTTTGATTTTTTGATTTACCCATCTTTTTATATACTATTTTCTTTTACGCCTACGTTTTGAGTTCCAGACTTTTGGTTTCATCTATAGAAGTTGGTGACTTTGATTTAATTTTTTAATTACCAAAAACAATATATACCAATTAAGTGGTGACGTTGATTTGTATAAATACAATTATAATTATAATTTCACATCCTACCATGGATGGGAATCATCGATGAGGCAAAGTACAGGACCAAACAAAGGAAGTAGCCAGGCGCAGAAGTAATAGAATAAACAGAGCACGAAATGAAAAGTTTCGTTCAAGAAATCTTGGGCAAAAGGATGAGGTTTGGGGCTTACGGGCTACGGCGGGAAAAAGAAAGGATTGAACAAACCAGAAAGGAAGAGGGTTTGATCTCAGGGTCACGTGAAAGGCTTTCTAATTATTTTTTATTTTTTGGGAGAAATATTCTTAGCCGTGTGATATATTAGTTTAACGATCCAGATTTGATATAAGTCAAATGACTTACACCTTGTATCAATGGATCATTTCTCAACTTTTAAATATTGAAGTTAAAATTAATTAAAGTAATGTATAAAAGTCTTGAAGTTCAATAAGTTGAATAGACTCATCATCGCCTCAAATTCTCCAAATTATTAGTTTATCCTAAAATCTATCAGTAACCCATGTGCTCTTCATTTATATAAAAAAAAATTATAATATTGAGAAGTTTTCATTTGACTTCACTCATCCCCAACAAGAAGATATTTAAAAAAGTGTTAATTTTTTTTGGCTTAAATATATTTTTGTCTTTTATGTTTGACTTAAGTTTGTTTTTAGTCCCTTAAATACTAAGAATATTATTTTAGTCTCTAATGTTTTGAAAATGTGCCACAATTAGTTATTTTTCTTAAAATATGAGGGACTAATTGTGACACATTTTTAAAATATTAAGGACTAAAATATTAATGTGAGAGACCAAAAGTGACTGATTTTTAAAAGATTAGGGACTAAAATAATATTTTTAGTATTTAAAGGACTAAAAACGAATTTAGGCTAAATATGAGAACCAAAAACATATTTAAGCTTTTTTTTTTAAACAAGTCCGAGTCAAATAATCCACATGAAAAGCAATCTGCAATTCATTGAACATAGATAATATAATTGCAAATATATATACACACAATATAAAAAGTTGACACTCTTTGGTTTTTTTCAAGCAAAAATAATAATATGTGGCAAAAAAATGGGTAGTGTCAAGTGAGAGTGAAGTAAGCATTGAACAGCTAAGCCTTGAAAATTGACATGAAATGGGACCTAGAATGGAAGAGCTTTAAGTTTAAAGCATAAGAATGACAACATAGTAATACTTAATAATAGTACTATTAATATAAGCTATAGCATGTTAATATAGTCCAAGTACACAAACCATGAGATTAAATATAAATGATTAATATGTTTTATTTAAAGAAACAAATTTGACTAATAATTGAGTTTAATTCGTAGAGATAGAACAATTTGAATTAGACTTTACTTAAATTTCAGCTAAATATAAATTAGTCCGTGATTATTTTTTTGTTTGAAATAGAGTGGATATAAACCAAAAAATAATCAAAGTAAACACCTAATTCAATTTCAACCATTGTGGTCGTCGGAGAACCCAACACATGAACACAACATGCAATAACACAGACAACACAAAACGTTGACACTAAATCCCAAAACTAACGGAGTGGGGGCCACACCACCCACGGGCGGCACACCAAAGCCTCTCTTTTGTTTTTCTTTTTTTCAAAAGGCAAAGCTTGCTTCTCTCTCTCTCTCTCTCTCTCTAAAGGCATCAACCTTGCTACTGATTCCCGTTGTTTGGATAACCAAGTTGGGAGCAGCAACCCCTTTGCATCTGATCCTACAATCACAAAATCTAGCTACCCATTTTTCACCTTCTCATGATCTGTAAGTTAAACTCTTAAAGCTACTCTTTTTGTCCTTTTTTCTTGTCTTTTTCCTCATTGCTTCAACTCCAAAAAAAAAGGAGTGAAAAGGAAGGAAATTAGGGTTTATTTTCATTCGCAATAAATCCCAGAACTTGCTTTTACTTCAATTAGCTTAATGTGTAATGGTATCTCTATTTATCTACAAGTGTCTCATTTTTGTTCTGTTTTCAGTACTTTTTGTTCTGTTCATGCATATCTAGTGTATTTTTTTTCCTGCTCAATTACTTTTGGTAAAGTTTGAATTTTTGCGATTGGTAGAGTGAATTGGTTGTAAAAGATGACGAGGGTGACCCGTGATTTTGGTGATACGATGCAAAAAGAGGCAGTGCCTGCGGTGTCTTCTGATGTGATATTTGCTTCTAGCCGGTTTCCTAATTACAGAATTGGAGCAAACAATCAGATAATGGAGACAAAGGATGACCCAAAAGTGCTATCTATGAAGGAGGTTATTGCACGTGAGACTGCACAGTTGTTGGAACAACAGAACCGTCTCTCGGTTCGTGACCTTGCTAGTAAATTTGAGAAGGGTTTGGCTGCTGCTGCTAAGTTGTCTGAAGAGGTTACATACCCTTTTCTGGTTAATTTTTTGTTTTTGTTTTTGCATAGCAATATAATTGTATTATTGTGTAGTTTTTTCAATTGAAATAACCAGTTATCTTAGTTTCCTAGGAAACTAATGTCCCATTTTTTTAATTGAGCTTTTCATATGCTGGTGAAATTCAGGCTAGGCTCAGAGAAGCAGCATCATTGGAGAAACATGTTCTTTTGAAGAAGCTTAGAGATGCACTTGAATCCTTAAAGGGGCGTGTGGCAGGCAGAAACAAGGATGATGTGGAGGAAGCTATTGCTATGGTGAGTTTTTTTTTTTGGGGAAAAAAAGGAAGATATGTACTTAAAGAATATTTATTCAGTTATGTGCTTAAAGAAATTCATATAAAGCTGACATTGTAAATATAGTCTTGTTTGTCCTCCATAAAAATCATACCGGGAGAGTGTGTATGTGAATGAAAATGCATCGTTCTGTAAAAATGTCAGGATGTTTTTCTTAAATTTTTTCATAAGCTTTTAGCAGAAGATTTTCTTATCTATATAATACTTTCATTCCCAGCAAATTCCAAGTGGTTTTTTTTTTTTAAATAATAGAATGTTCAGTCTGGTGCCAGTTTATCTGAGGATTCACTGTCTTTCAAGAGAAGCAACTGTAATTCATTCTGTGCATTCTTCAGGTTGAAGCTCTAGCAGTTCAATTGACTCAAAGGGAAGGGGAACTGATACAAGAGAAGGCAGAGGTGAAGAAGCTGGCAAATTTTCTTAAGCAGGTGATGTTAACTTATTTTACCTTATGATGAAAGAAGTTTTACTAGAAATAGGATACAAAAACAATAAAAGGATTAAGGATAATAAGATATCCTCTATATCAGCATCAAACATAAACACACACAAGACCAATAATGGCATCAAAGAGAACTCCAATCCCACGCCATGTCTACCAAAGAAATTTGTTGAAAGAATCCATGTGCTGAGATCCAGAGAGATGTCATAAATCCTATTCTATCCCATCACAAATCTAAGCACAAAGATTTCCCTTAAACTTCCAAGCACTCTGCTTCAACCATAGTATGGACATCATAAAAGGGGTAATCTAGTGCTATAAAACTTCTGCTATGGCAGGGTCCAAAAAAGGGTTGGACTGTGTCTATCACGGGGTAGCCTTATCTTGTATTTGCAAGAGGCTGATTCCATTTCCATGACTCGAACTTGTTATCTCCTAGTCACACGACAACTCCAACCCCAATGCACCAAGTCTCCCAATATAGGCATCATAAGACAGCATAAATTATGCACTGCCATAAATTGAGTGGCACATTACTTCTTTGATTCTTGTAATGACTGGGGAATATTACATATTAAGGACTTTACTTTGATGAATGCATTAGCTTCTATGTCACGAAATAGATTTGCGTAAGTTATATCTTCTGTACATGCATGTGTACAGAAATTTCCTTTACCAATATTGAGAGTTTAGATTCATTTCTAGGCTTCTGAAGATGCTAAGAAACTCGTTGATGAGGAAAGAGCTTTTGCTCGTTCTGAAATAGAGAATGCCAGAGCAACAGTTCAGAGAGTGGAAGAGAAACTTCAGGAACACGAGAGAATGTCTCAAGCTTCAGGGAAGCAGGTTTGTGCTGTTTACTTGTCATTTTCCATGCGTTAAAATAGGTGAACTTTGTTATTTTATTATGCCCTAATGATAAATGTCTCAGACTCAATATTACTTGTTTTCTTATTCATATATTTTTCATGTAATACATTTCCTGAAAATCTAATGAATATATGAAATTAAGAGAGAATAAAAATTGGTACATATTTGAATTTGAGAACTTGGATTGAGATATGTTACATAGTGGATATTTGCAATAGTTATATTGATAAGGGCAAGGGAAAATGGAAGATGGGAAATCTGCCTGAGAAATTATTTTTCTGCTTCCAAGGTTTCTTGTATTTACCTTTTCCTTCCCTTGTTTTTTTTTTCTTGAAGCCTGAACAAAACATCTTACTTTCATGGCTATTGTTATTATCTCAGATCCCATGTACTAGTGTCGCCCCTTTCTCTTCTTTCCTAGTTATTTCCACTTATGAATTTTTGCTTTCTCTTCACTTTTGTGAGGAAACAAATACTGTAGATCAGTCTTAACTTGGTAATTTTCACTTGAACAAAATTGGGCTCTATGGGGCCTTTAGGACGTGGAACAATTAATGAAGGAGGTTCAAGAAGCTCGAAGAATCAAAATGCTGCATCAGCCAAGCAAGGTATATATGAAAAACTTGTCCCTATTTCACGTCTAAATATGATATCAATTTGCTATTTCAAATGTCTTCTCTTTATCCTAGTTCCAGTCTCCCTCCGTCTCCACTTTTAAGTTCTCTTTCATACTGTTTGCCAGTATATTTGGGTGTGCCCAGTCTCTTAATTTTGATATTCATCACAAAGAGCTTGAAGGTGCGGTTGAAATTCTTGAGGAAGATACCTCATGCAGTATTCTTATGACATCAAATTATAAATTTTATAGCATTTTATTCCGTACTGAAATAAAGATGATTGATTTATCCCATTGCTCGAATCAATTTGTTCGTCTTGTTGGCTTTTAAGAAAAGCTAGTCTATTGTACTACTGAGTATTAGTGACGTGTCACCATCACTATCCTACATACTATCAAGGGTTTGAATCAGTTGGATATATCACATATGAAAAGGCATAGAATGGTTTCAGAACCCAGACAGATCTGGGAATATGGTGTAGTTAGTGGCTGCTTTGTTTTTTATATTTGTTGGTGACATTGTTTTCCCATATTGAATTGGATTTCTTCCCTTATTTTCTTAGACTTCATATTTCCATAATATTAACATTTTTATCAAGTAATTTCAAGGAAATGAATACGTTGATTGTTGATTTATTTGTAGGTCATGGATATGGAGCATGAGCTTCGAGCATTGAGGGCTCAACTTGCGGAGAAGACTAGACATTATCTTCGACTTCAGAAGGAGGTATGTCTGTCATCTTATGCCATATTGGAGAGATTGTTATATGATTAGTGTCCATGGTTAGTTATGTTATATTAAATAATATTTGGTAACTTTAGTGTGGTTTTTACTTTTATAGTTTGGTTTTGTTTGGGCAGTTGAGAATCTGTGTTTATAACAAGGTTTGACATTATACATGGATTCCATATTGTTTATCACGGGGATGATATGTCTTGTAAATTTTTGTGCACGTACCACAACTATAAAATCTGGTCCTATGAATCTTTCAAATTTGCTTTATTTTTCTGAAGGGTGATATAAAAAAGAAAAGAAACTGAAATATAATATGAAAAACATGTGAATAATCCATATTCCTTCATTGAGACAGTGTGGTGTTAAGATATATTTAGGGATCTTCAAACAACATCTTACGTAGTGTGATGGAGAATTCCATGATGAGTTACTTGACGATTTTTAATAATATGAATTAGAGTTTGAGCTTTGATGTTAATGTTATACACTTATACTATATTTTTGTCTTAGGTGACTGATAAATTTCTTTGATTAAATGGAGGAGTTATATGATTGTCATCCATTTTAATCTTCTTTCACTGATTATCCTTTATGATAATTTTCAGCTAGCAAGGACGAAGAAAGGAGAGGAAAATGTTCCACATTTATATGAACTTGAAGGGAGTGAAACCTTAGGCTCTTATTTGCAAATTCAACCTTGCTCTGATAATGCCCCTGAAGTTTCCAAATGTTCAATTCAGTGGTATCGTGTATCATCTGATGGTGCCAAAAAGGAACTTATTTCAGGTATTTCACTTTTCATGATGCATACCTTTTAAAGACAACATTTTCTATTGCATTGCTTATATGTCATCCAGCAGGTTTCCTCTTTTTTATCTTTGCTTATCATATAATACAAATTTTCTTTCTCAGGAGCTACCAAATCAGTTTATGCCCCTGAACCTTTTGATGTTGGACGCATATTGCAAGTTGATATTATTTCAGAAAGCCAGCACATCATACTTTCAACCACTGGTCCAATAGATCCAGGTCTGGTTTCATTGAGTCATTCCTTATTTGATTTAGTGGTCATGAACAGCCATGGTTTCTATATATTTGTTTCTGTTTAAACTACAAAACTATTTTCTTATCCATTTCAAGGATGGAGTCTGGAGACATGTTTCATTACACAATCAAATTGGGCTTAAATTGCTTTTATACTCTTATGCAGCTGCTGGTTTGGGAACCTATGTAGAGGCACTTGTGCGGAAACATGACACTGAATTCAATGTATGTTGTTATGACACTTTTATTTATTTCCTTTTCACCCTCCTATAATTAGATACTAATATGTGAGCGTCAATGTGAGATATTGAGAAGCAATTATTTTGTGTTATTATAAGCTTAACTCATCACTTTTATGTCTACCTCATTAAAGGGCCATAATATTCTCCAACTAAAAAAATGCTTTTAAGTAAACAAAATCATATTCTGGTGCTTATGATTAATGACTTACTAGCAGAACCCTATTAGAAGAAATAAAAATTTTCAATACAAGATGCTTGTAACTCGTGAGTCTTAAGTTGACTGTGTTTTGACCCAAGCGTGTATGGTTCCATGCTCGTTTCTTCCAACTTGTAATCAAATTTTCAATAAAAAAAGTAGTGTTTAGTTTTTGGCAAACAGTAATTGTCTTGTACTTTGTTCTTCATATTTCAATATAAAAAGGTTTAGAAGTCAAATCTAGTCATATTCTGTGACAATAATATTGTAGTTGTATTTAATATTTTGCAGGTAGTTGTAACTCAGATGAATGGTTCACATCATTCAACCGAATCCATTCATGTACTTCATGTTGGAAAGATGAGGATGAAACTTTGTAAAGGAAAGGCAACAATTGCCAAAGAATATTATTCAAGTTCAATGCAGGTATTTCAAATTGTCAATGCTGTCTGGTTCAACATGATTCTTGTTCACAACTTGAAAATGGTTTTTCTCCTTCTATCATTCTTAAGCTTTTTGCATCTTTACTAAATAAAGAAAGGAGCTATATTTTGATTGTGATAAGCAAAGCAATGCTTTTAACCTCTTTCTTGCACACAGCTCCCTCTATTGCAGCTTTATCATTATGTGGTTATATACCTTGTCCATTAAAACTGTACTTTCTGTGCATGAGAAGGGTAACCAATGTGCTTTGATCATGTTTTCTTTAGCTGTGTGGGGTTCGAGGTGGTGGAAATGCTGTGGCACAGGCACTATTTTGGCAGCCAAAACAAGGGCATTCTTTTGTATTAGCTTTCGAATCAGAGCGAGAAAGGAATGCAGCCATCATGCTTGCAAGAAGATTTGCATTTGACTGTAATGTAAGTCTTTAATCTTTATGAACAACTTATGAGTTTATGCTCAAACTTTTATCAGTTAGAATTTGTGAAATCATCTTCTCTATGTCCTTTATTTTTCCACTTCTTGGTTTCTATTGCTAAATTGCCAATGCATATATATATGATGGCAGGTCATGCTTGCTGGACCAGATGACAGAGCTCCTTTAGGAACATGATGAGCCTCCTTTAAATCTTAATTTTTCCTCCCTTGTAAATTAACTTTAGTTTTTCTACCTTGTATTATAAGTGTCAAGAGTAAAATGTGCCTTGTTATTATATTGGTTAAATTGGTAATGATCCATACCTTGTGGTCTGAATCATCATCTATATAATTTTGTTTCACCAACACCAAGGCATTTATTTTTGTTTGCCTTTGTGAGTGAGAGTTGATGGAAGTTTTAGAGGTCACATTATAGAATGGTGGCAGGCAACCATGTCCAATGTTTGAGGTGCTAATTGGTTGTAATTTGATTGAAGAGACAATTACTTTGAGAGTTACTCATTGCATTTGTCTATGGACACTTCCCTTGTGGATCTTCCTCACTATGTAATACTGTAGTACTAGATTTTATTGGAGTATTAATATTCCTCACCTTGAGGTTGAGGTTAATATCATTCTTGAGAATGTAATGTAATTATATGCCTCTTGAAACAGATACCCGTATTATTAGTTTTTTTTTTAATTACAAGACTCGTTATTAGCTGTTTTTTTTTTATCAAAAGGAAAGAAACTCGTTATTAGCTGTTTAGCTCTTTGTTTGGTGAAATGTTTGCAACTGTGTAATGTCATTTGAAAGTTTACTTTTCATTGATTGAATAGAATCTGGATACAGTTTAAAACTAAATATGACGACATTTTTTTTTATAAGCAAATATGACGACATTGATAATTTAAGCTTTTGATTTTTGAAAGAAAACTGATCAAAAGAATGTAGTTTGCCAAGAAAATTAAGCTGGAGTTTTGTTAAAAGTGAAATGAATAAGAGAAAATATTATATGGTTTTAATGGGTAAAAAAGTTTCAGCTTGTAAAAATAAAAATGTTCGTACAATTCAAATTCGCATTTAAGTGTGTGGAGGTAAGTACTATTTTAGTGAAAACACTTCTCGAAAAAAATTTTCAAACTGGTTTTAATAATAATAATAAATGCCGAAAGGACACTTACAATTTTTTTTATTCATATTCATGTATTAAAAATATTATTCCCTATTTTTTCAAACTTTCCTACTTTTTAATGTTAATTTGACTAAAATAATAAAAAAAATTAAGTCATCAGATGTTTTTAAGATTTTAACAAAAATGAGCTGGCGTTTTTTTTTTTACTCTAATATGAATGAGTAATGTTTATCATTTTTATTTCATTCAACAACTATTTATAAATTTAATTGGATTCTATATTAAAATTCTGAATATTTATTTATTAATTGATTTTTAACAGAGTAACGTTTAAAAAAGGTTTAAATTTTGATTAAAAAAAATAAATGGTCGGTGTCCTTTCCTATCCTTTCTTTTCTTTCCTCGAAACGACGTCGGGCACGTGTCCTGTCCGTGTGGACCATGCTTTAGAGAGAAGGGATTGGTCATCATCATTGTGTTGTAATAACTAAACTAATTTAGACTTCAATCCAACGGCTACCACTGCTCATTTCTTTGTCGCAAATATCTGACCGTTGATGTAGTAAATCGGAGCTCCCATGTTTTTGATTTTTCTTTCCACTGTTGTATATGTTGTATATTGTATACTTAATAAGTGCTGTGCTGTGCTGATCCCATTCACAGTGATAATCTCTCTCTCTCTCTCTAGGATCACTGATCTCATCTCAGGTATTTCTCTATTCTACTCTCTCTCATGTTTCTACTTCATTTTCCACCTATCTTTCTCTTCTATGATCTCCCTTTAAGCCAATTTGACACAGCTTCATTTTGGATTTTTGTTAGTATTTTATAACCTGGTCAATTGATTAAGCCTTGACTTGACTTCATGATTCTGTGTGTATCTTCCATTTTGATTACTGGAAAAACGATGGACCAAAAAAAAACTACATAACAAATGCAATCAGAATATATATATATTTTTCTACTATACCCTGATATGGGATTGTAAGTTTTGCTGCACTTTTTGGAGAATGGTGATCTAAAGTTTGTATCTTGAATGATATATTGGTATCTATCTAATGGGATCCAGATTGGTGCAGTGTTTCTTTTTGCAAATAGTTAATCAGGGAGTTAACATGTGACTTTATTTGACTTTGATTTGTTGTGTGATTGGATTAGATCTTGCTTTGCAATCTGCAATTTAGATATGTCGACATCTGATAAGCCAGAAGTGGTGGAAAGGGGTACCAAGGATGAAAAGCACAAGGAAGATGATAAGGAAGAGGAAAAGGGTGGATTTATTGACAAGGTGAAGGACTTCATTCATGACATCGGTGAGAAGATCGAGGGAGCTATCGGGTTCGGGAAGCCAACTGCAGATGTTACAGAGATACACATTCCATTAATCAATCTTGACAAGGCAGACCTTGTTGTTGATGTGCTCATAAAGAACCCAAATCCGGTGCCAATCCCTCTTATCGACATAAACTACTTGATTGAGAGTGATGGAAGGAAACTAGTTTCCGGTCTGATACCGGATGCAGGTACCATAAGTGCACATGGGGAGCAGACTGTCAAGATTCCTCTTACTTTGATTTATGATGACATCAAGGAAACATATGCTGATATCGAACCCGGAAGCATCATTCCTTATAGGGTGAAGGTTGATCTCATTTTCGATGTTCCTATCTTGGGAAGGCTGACTCTACCTTTAGAGAAAAAGGGAGAAATTCCCATACCATACAAGCCTGATATTGATATTGAGAAGATTCATTTTGATAGGTTCTCTTTTGAAGAGACCATTGCAACTCTTCACTTGAAATTGGAAAACAAGAATGATTTTGACCTGGGCCTCAACGCGCTCGAGTATGAGGTCTGGCTTGGTGATGATCACATTGGAGGTACGCGACTCACCAAATCTGCAAAACTTGAGAAGACCGGAATTAGTTACATTGATCTTCCGATTACCTTCAGACCTAAGGATTTTGGGTCTGCACTCTGGGACATGATCAGAGGAAAGGGAACAGGTTACACCATGAGAGGAAATATTGATGTTGACACTCCCTTTGGAGCTATGAAATTGCCCATCAGCAAAGAAGGTGGTACTACCCGTCTTAAGAAAAACAAGGAAGATGGAGGCGACGACGATGATGAGGTATTAACTTCTTTTATCCATGTTTCTTGTTTCCTATCTATGTTTTGCATGTTCTCCAGGGAGTTGCGAGTCTTATGGCTCTGTACTGGTATGCAACTATGCATATGGATGCCAAGTTCTTTTTGTAGGAAACTGTTTTTATTGTTGATACTGAAATTTCTTTTGGAAAACAGATTTAACTGGACAAATCTTAATGGTATCAGCATGTAAATGTATCTATCCAATAGGCCATACCTTTTTGAAACTCTGGTGGGTGGTGGCCTTATATCTCAGACTTCATGATCCTAGTGGAACTTTAGATACCAAACAATCTGTCCCTTGTAGAAATTTGAGTATTATGCAATACTCTGGGAGAGGATGAGCCTTGGCACAACGGTAAGGTTGTTGCCTTATGACCTCAGGGTCATAGGTTCGAATCAGGAAACAACATCTCCACTTGTGGGGTTAAGGCTATGTATGTCTACCCTCCCTAGACTCCTCCACATGGTAGGAGCCTCGTGCATTGGACCGCCTACAGTTATTGTCTGTCGTATTTTCAATGTAGTATAAAGGTTTCAGAATCAAGTATTATTACCTTTAATTTTCAATCCAAAAAAATAGTTGTTGTCTAAAATCAAACTGCTTTCCTAAACTATCTCTTGGTAAATAGTACTAAGTAGGTGAATATATCTTTTCTCTATATCTTCTTTAGTGTATTTGCTTGTGTTGTAACTTATGTCTTCAATCTTTTTCTTTGCAGGAGTGAAGAAGATCTGTATCAAGTTGTTACTAGCTGTTATTTTTATTTACAGCATTATGTGTTCATTAGAAATTTAATAAAGGAGACTTGAACCTAAAGGCATTATTATTTCTGAGTTCTGATGTCCATTATTTATGTATCTTGAGAGATCAAGTTGACATTCGAATTATGTAGTAGTATTAGTGTTCTGCTGAATATATCTGGCATGTACTTTTTCAGTTGAAGCCGTGTTCTTGTTTGAGTACTTGATTGATGATCATGACAAACTAGTGCTACCTTTTAGTGAGATAAATGAAATGATGATTTGTCAATTTTTAGAGTGCTAAGTTTATTTGCCTTGTATCTTTTTGGGGGATTTTATCTATTTATATAAGGGGTGGGGTTTGCTTTGTTATTAGACCCTCGAGCCTGCCAGGTATAGATAGTCCACTTTAGCCATTGTCCTTACCTCGGGTTAAAAAATATGATTTTTTTTTAATTTCTAAGGCCCTGTTTGGATAACAAGCTTATCTACTGCTTATGGCATAAGTTGTATAAGCTACTTTTATAATCGAAGAAAAATTATAGTGAAACTTATTTTATATAAGTCATAAGCTATTTTGATAAGCTATCCTGGGTAGCTTATGAAAAATAAGCCCAAAATAACTTATGAATCAGTCATAAGCTGTGTTCATAAGCTCTGCATAAGCCAATCCAAACAGGCTCTAACTATAAAACATAATAAACAGCATGACTCCTTAATATTTGAAGTCAATAAGTCAAAGACACAAACTCATTTGATGGGTTAAAAATCCTACCCTATTATTGGTGTTTTTGCATGTATCGAGTATGAATCCAATTGTCACCTTAATTAAAATAGTAATTTACAAAACTTTTTATTAATAATAAATAAATATACTGGCTCTAATAATTTAACTGAGGCTTTTTAACATGCATTGACCTTGAAATAAGGTAATGCTCATATCCCTGAACCAAAGTATCTATCTGTAGGAGATTGTTTCAAATGCAAAAATGGAAAAAATTGTGCTTTTTCAAACACTTTTTATCAAAACAAATTTTCTTGTGTTCACTATAATAATCCCGTTTGAGAGGATGTAAAAGATAAAACAATCAAGAATGTGAAATAGAATTTTTCTGATATATGTGCTGACAAAATAAGTTTGAGCTACAGCATTAGAACCTGTTATAAATAACTACAACAATACATACAAGAAAATTGTGTGTTATGTCA
Source organism: Glycyrrhiza uralensis (assembly GCA_030159175.1). Taxonomy (NCBI): domain Eukaryota; kingdom Viridiplantae; phylum Streptophyta; class Magnoliopsida; order Fabales; family Fabaceae; genus Glycyrrhiza; species Glycyrrhiza uralensis. The sequence goes on from BRZY01000006.1 coordinate 3,215,987, forward strand.
CACGTGTGTGGAAGTAAGCTGTTCAAGACTTGGGCATCTGTTGTTGCTGCACAACTATAATTGAAGCTCTAACATCAGTATCTGGGGAAGCAAGCAAATCTCCAATCACACCCAACTCAGGGTACTCAGCCCAATTCTCAAGTGCTGCTGTCTGAGAAGATTTGACCCCATTACGCTTCCCAACTATAATGTAATCATGTTGATGTTGATTTGCCACTTCAGAGATGAATGCAGTGGTCTCTGAAGGGCGTTCTATACTAACTCTTTCATATGTCACATTTTCCACACTACCATAAACCCCCTTAACACTCTTTAGCACCTCATCATCCAGCATAAGGTCCCAGTTTGTGGACTCACTATTCTTGCTTGAAACCAAGTGGTACACAACCAAGTGGTAAGCATCTTCTTCTTTGATTGCCCTTTTAGCCAAGCACACTGCTTCTCTATCATCTGCACCCCCCAAGAAGATCACTGCTATTTGCTTTGTCTCAGAGTGGTTAGAATAAGACATTCTATTCACAAGGATCCCCACTGAGCAGGGTGCCCTTTCAAGGACCTTGCAGTTCAAAGTCCTTATGTTGTCTTCCGCTGACTCAACAGAACCATCCTCTGCATATCTCACATGAAAGGGGAGAATGATGATGGATGCAAGTTTGTCCAATGCGAGGTAGCAAACGTCATCATGCATGAAGCGCAGCGGGGATATAGCTGTGTAGGTGCTCACTGTTGCAGTGCCAGCATTGTCATGCTCAAAGAGGTCAAAGGTAACAATGACATCCTCAGAGAAGTGGTGGTGACCTGAGCCAACCCTCTCCTGAAGGCGGTGTGAGATGAAAATGGGAGAGGACCTTCCAACAAGCTCCATGAGATGCAAGACATGAACCACCAATGGGTTGCTTGTGGTGGGACAGCACAAGTCCAGAAAATTCCTGATAGGAACTATGTGACTTGGTTTGTGGACACATGCAACAACCCGTAGCTCTGAGTTGGGTTTCAAGTTCAAGATGTTCCTTTTCTGGTAACCAGCATATTTCCTTGCAGGGTCATACAAGCACTTCACACCAATATGTGCCATGCTTCCCAACACCAGCACAACCACAGTCATGAGGGATATTGCCTCATTGCTCAGTAGCTGCAACATGCATAATGGTGGATGGAAATTAGACAACTTTTTAATTCAACACTAGCACGTCCCATATAAGGTTACATGTGTTTTTCTAATATAAACAGTAAAAATTCCAACAAATAAATCAGTTTTGGGCAGAAAATTAAAAGGCCTAGGAAGTGACACGTGTCCCCAGCCAAGACCTATTTTTCTTATATAGTAATTGAAGTAAATCAGAATTAACCACCACTGGATTTGACGTTCTCATTTCACATCATGCATCAAGGCAATTGAATCAATTAATATTAATTAGTTAAGTATAATTACCAAAGCATCATGTAGAAACACATGGCTGCAGAAATCCACAACACCTTTGCAGCTCAACATGAGACCAAGGCACAAGCCATCAGTTTTAGGCATGTTGCAATGCCAGCAAACTCCAATGGTGATTAGCATCTTAAGCAAATGGATGATAACAACGACGATCACCAAAACGCGAAACAAAAGACCATGCTTTCCATCACTGAAGGTAATAAGGGAAAGGTCCACCTTCATGGTACAGCTGGTGACAAAGATTGGCAAAAGGAACCAAGTGTTGAACAACTCGAGTTGCTTGATCAATTCAGAGCCCAATGGAGGACCTGCTGGGACAACAAGGCCAAGAAGACATATCCCAGCTAACACACTCTGTCTCCCATAACCTCCCAACAACCCCACACCGAGTGCCATGAGGACCACTACATAGATGAACATTTTCTTCACAGGTCTACCTTCTGGGGTTCTCCTCACAAACCACCTCATTATAGGGCGTCCCAAGAGAGGAACCATGATTATGATACCAAGGTATATCATGGTTGTCAAAACAGCAAGTTCGGGTCCCTTTCCTCTGACCTTGTCATGCTTCTTATCAATTACGAGGCTACTAACGACAGCAGTGCCTAATCCTGCCGAAAGGGTACTGGTCACATCCATCACAAAACTTGCTGACAGTGCAAGGCGTCCAAGTTCAGAGTTGAGGATCTCAAGATCGGAGAGCAAGCAGGCTACCACAGCAAAGGAACAGCCACTTTGGCCTATCACCACCACTGGGAGATTCTTTGCTTCAAAGGGTCCAAGGGTATGTTCCCAATATTGCATGTATCTGTAGCTAGTGATGAGGCCAAGAACCGCGGGGATCACAAAGGAACAAATGGAGATTGTCCATGCTTTCCTACCAGTTCTGGTTATCATGCTGAAATCCATTTGCACACAATTCAGAAACAGGAAGAATGTGTAGCCAACTGAGGATATGAGGTTCAATACGTCCTCACTCCCGTAAGGAAACAAGTTTTGTCTGAATTCAATCCATGAAGGTGAAATCTTGAAAGAAGGGCCTAGCACAAAGCCAGCCTGCAAAAATTAAATGGAGACAGTTTAGTTTTTAACACACATACATGCATGCATCAATGTTTCTAATATATTATAGCTCTTTTCTCTTGCATTAATATCATGTAAAAGTTTCATCTCAATCTCATGAAACCCAAAATAGAAAGAGAAAAAAAAAAAACAATTTTTATAACATAATATTTTGATCCTTTCATCAAGGGGGCATTTGGGAGAGGTTACTCATGTAATTAAGTATTTGGAAGAGCTTATAAAAATACTCTGTGACATGTTTATAAGCTGTTTTCAAATTATTTCTGTAAGTTCCCTAAGATAGTTTGTGAAAACAGTTCATAAGCTCCCCTCATATAACATGCATTTGTTGAATCAGCACTTAATGTATAAATAGGAGGAGAAAGCATAAATGTATTACCATTATTTGTGAAACGAAATAGGGGATCCCCAGGTGCTTGAGTACCAAATGAAAGGACTGAGTGATGATGAAAATTGTGAGGATTTGCATCTCAAATAGGGGCAACGTGGAGGAGAAAGGTGATGGGCTCCCATGAAGTTGACTCCCCCATAAGCCATCGGATCCTATCTTGGGTGGCAATCCAACGCAAACATCAAAAGCTAAAAATTTGTGGTCTGGGTCTGTCAGTGTGGAATTAATCTTTATTGAATCGTAAATATTCCTGTTTAGTACTTCTGCGACTATGTCCTTTGCTGGCCCCATGTTCCCAAAGAGAGAAATTTAACAATTAAGGGAATGGAAATGGAATGAAATATTGATTGAAGAGTACTGCCGCAAGATTAAATGGAGAGAAAGAAATAGCTAGGTGCAGTCTTTATGATCAACCAGGTTTCTCCAATGAGCCATTCACCCTTGTGTGACAAAATCTAATATGAACTGTGTTTTGCTTTGGTGTGTGACAAACCAACTTCTTAGCACCATGCAACCATTTGAACAACAACACCAACAACCATCATACCGAATCATAAACAATAGTACCCAGAATTTAACAGCTTGTTTGTTTTTTTTTTTTTGGTTAGAATTTAACAGCTTGTTTGAACTGTACCCAAAACTACAAAAAGAAAAAAAAAACTACTACTTTGTTACAAGTAGTTAAACTGTCACGTCACACCTCCTAAAACCAGAAACCGGAAGTTGCTGTACTAAATTTAGGGGCAAAAAGTGATTAATTAACTGTATTCCTAAATTGCATCTACTATATATGCGGTGTGTTTTAAAAAAAATGTTAAAAAGGAATAATATTATATAGCAGAAAATGAATAATAAATACCAATTAACACGTGTCATTCAAGGTGAAAGGGGCGCCCGAGTCCCTTGAATAGGTAATTCTGGGTTTGAAAACTATAGGGGGTAAAATTAATAATAATTAAAAGCGACAATCAGTATTTCTAATAATCTGATTTTAATAATTTGATTAACTTTTTGAAATAACTTTTGAAAAATAATATGGTTTTAATGAAATAAGATATAAGAGAAAAGATTAACAAAAGTAATTTTTATTATTATAAACAAACACAACATATCTTCTACTTTAATCTCTAAAAAATAATCACTACATTATTTTAGATAAAAAAACACTTTTTTTAAATTTTAAGTATGTAGACCCTCAATCAATTTGATAAAAAAATCATTTTTTATTTTTATTTTTTTAGTTAGTTTATTTAATTTGACTTTTCAGTTTGAAATTTTTCTATTTTCAATAAATTGAATGAATTCATAAACACATTTACTTCTTAATAAATAACAATGCATGTTGGGTCATTTAATTAATATTATTTCAGTTATTCAAGTCATGATTATCTGTCACATTAACATTTTTAATATTATAACTAATGTCGCACAAGCAAAACCTTAAGGGGTGTGGAGTTTCCGTAATACCTTGTAATTTTGCGTTATTTTTAGAAATTGAAGTTTTCAGAATACAAAATTGTATTTTGAAAACTGGAATTTAAGAAATACAAATTGTATGAAGACTAAAGTTTTCGGAATACAAATTTGACTGGAGTTTCCAGAATGTAAATTTGACTGGAGTTTCCGGAATGCAAAAAGAAACTAGAGTTTCCAGAATATAAATCCAGAATACAAATTTGTATTTTGAAAACTGAAGTTTTTAGAATACAAAAGAGGATATTTTTAAAATTTTAGCATTAATACGAGGGGTATATCTATTTTGGTGGGATGTATTTACCAAATCCCCAACCTTTTTAAAGTTTAGACAAATAGAACTAAATTTTAATCCCTATACATGACTAACGAGACTAATCGGGGCACTGGGCAAGAATAATCAGCTGGCAAATAAAGACTTAAAAATAATAGAGGCATTTTTTTCCTTTGAAAAATAATACAATTTCTCTCTTCTCACTTTCTATCCAATCAAACAAATAGAGAGAATTTAACACTTCTCCTCTCTTTCTTTCGTCTTTTCCTCACTAAACAATACTCAAAATCTACTCTCTTTCTCACCGCATCCTTTCTTCTCTCTTTCTCTCCTCTCACTTCTCTCAACCACGAATACAAACGAAACAATTTTTCATATAAAGGCCAAATTCAAGACCAGATAAAAAATAAACGTGAAGTATAAAGATCAAAAGTTTAATTAAACCAAGGTAAGCTGATCTAATCATGCATAATCATAAAATTTTATAATTTGTACAAACAATCACTCAACTACAACACGCAGATACACTCATAGCTGCACATACGGCACAACAAAATGTCAACATTAATTAATTAGTATAATGGAAGAGTGTTGTCAGATTTCTTTCCCTGCCGAACCAAAACAGATTTCTTTGGTGAAAATTTGGGGTTAACTCAGATGGAACATGGATCCCCCAATCACATGTTTCAGCATTTCACAGTATGGACATTACCATCGAGACTCTGTTGTTGCTTATTTTCACGAGCAAATGAAGATATATCATCCTTTTGTATATGATTTGGATTTGGATTTGGATTTGGATTTGGATTCCATTGATAAAAAAAATTGAAATCCTTGATCTTACTCTGGTGTTAAAATGTCACCATGGATAAGGAAAACACGCATAGAATCCACAACAAAATTGGGTTTCAAAGTAGCAAAATTAAAAACATGGTTAAAAATTAAGAACAAAAGTAAACTAAAATTTGCTACCGGTGTCTAAGAACTGGAAGCAAGCAGTCGTAAACCCTCTCCATGCGTGATGTCACAGTGAGTTTGTATGCAGTTTGCAGGCCAGGTCTAGCCAAATCAATTATATCCTGTCGCAAACTGTTCATAATACTTGCGGGTTTAGCAATGTCAACATTAATAATATTCATGCTTTTTTCACATGCTGAAATAGTAAGTGGACATAAATATAAATCCATTCTACAGAAACAGAGACTAGACATCCATGGTAGAGACTTGAGAGAGAGACTAGAACTAACCACTGCCACTCTCCGGAATCTTCTGCATGCCTCTTGACGGAATGGTATAGGCGATCCAGGCTATAAAGTAACATGCCGAACATACATTCTGCATCTCTCTCCTGTAAAAGGACATATATCGTGACTTTTCTATCTTTGCTCTTAGGTATACATGTCATTCAAATTAACTAAATGCAGTTTATGAACACCCCACTTTCTCTCCGAATTAAAGAAATACAGACACCCTTAAAAAAGCTAACAGCCGGGTTCCATAGGCACAATGAGTAACATAAGGAACATGATTTCAGTTTTGTCCCTTTGTAAACTGGTTGAGCCAAGCCACCCAAAGTGAGCCTGACCATTCATGAAAGATCCAATGGTCATATTTTCCATTTATTTCACCTCTCATAATATAAATTGTTCTCAATTTATATACATTATGCATAGGAGGGGATCCATTTACCTCAAGGTCAGTCGTTTTGTATTTATGCCATTTAATAACATTCAATGGACGTTGAATTTCACTAATCCAACAATTGAATTGAAACTTCTATTAAATTAATTATGTCTACAAAATTTCACAATTTAAAAATTAGATGATACTTTATCATACAACTTCACTTGAACATATAATAAATTTTTAAAATATAAGTAAATCTCAACTAATACATGTAAGGGAATTATGCGTTGTCTAATCTATGTAGCCGACTCCTCCTAGTGAGATAAGGCTTGGTTGTTATCGTTTGTTGATGTTGTAACTATCGACTATAAGATTACGTACCAATGAATATATGTCTTATCTAAAATTTGATGTGCATAATTATTAGGATCTTACAATTAAATTAAATTTGTTAAATCCATATTTTAGAAAAAGTTATTGAGACATAAATATCCAAGACTCTCTTCCCCCTGTGTCTGTGTGTAGAGACGTGTGTGTGTGTAGAGACTTCAAATTTATTTCAGGGAGGGCAGAAAAAATCAATAGTCAGATAAGCTTCTTACCAACCCTTGCTCAACATAAGTTTGGTACTGCATAATTCTTTTCTCAACCTCTACAACAAGTAGCCTCCTCTGAATCCGAGCTCTTCTACCTCTTCCCTCAGCTTTTGTATCCTGATTTAACAAAACAGAATATCAGATAAAATTTAACATGAAGACTGAAATTATACAAACTACATAGACGTGTTCACTTAAACCCAAGCAGACTTACTTTGGAAAATCATTGGAAATCATATCATTAAACTATTGAGTACCCAAAAGACCAAATTTTATGAGTAATAGAAAATAGATCACTCCAGAGTCCAGAACACTATGTAGCTTCCTCCGGCTCCAATCAATATGATGCAAATAATGCAATTATAGAAAATTGGGGGTGATCAAGTACAGCATTAGTGGACAAGGAAATAAAGAAGGAAACTGAACTGATCACACTTTTTGATATCAGCAAACACATCCATATTTAAGATACATAAGTGGCTAGAAACAAGGGATGTAATATCTAGTCCATTATCAAATATAAACTAATTCTAACAGTAACCTATACACAAAAGTTGAGCTACAGATGAAGGGAAGAGATAGAGATGTGCGAATATGCTAGGCCAATTGATATACAAGGCTGCAACTTGCAAGCATATGTTTTCCCCTTCCCAACAACCTTATCCCTGTATTCACTTTGATTACCTCATGCCTCATGGTGCAGGGTTCCCTCTAAACAAGATCCACACTATTCATTTAACTAAGAGTTGATATAAGGTTTCTTAAATTAAGAACTACAATATGACATCTGGACTCCTATCTATTTTAAACTCGTCATTTTGTTCAAACCAAACAAAAAAGGGAAATTACCTGTTTGAACCATGCCCGTACTAACACAATGAGTAAAAGGGAGAGAAAGAAGGCAGGTAAAGCAGCCAGAATTGCAAAGTTGATTTCATTTGCCCTTAGAATTTGGTTCAGCTCAAGCATTGCCCTGACCAAAATATCATCTTGAGGAACTAAAACAGTATGAAATATTGACATAAATTTTCAGATTCAAAAAACTCACGTCTCAATATCCAGTTTGAGCTTCTGAACCTGTAATAGTGAATAGTTATGTTAAAACAGATGTTGTGATATAGATTATTTATTTAGGATTTTTAATTTGAGTAGGGATTTTATTGTAGTTTAAATTATCTTATCCCAGCTTAAAATAGGAATGAATAACTATTAGGTTGTTTGGCTTTATTGGGTCTATAATAAGCCTCAGTGTAAACTTTTAGACGCTTTTGATGATTAATTATGTACAAGTTTTTTATTCAAAGTGTGTCTGAGTTTGAGTAAGAGACGCACTCTATGCACGTAGAGAGGTACTTTAGATTACCCGACCAAGAGGAGCACTCTTGAATATCTATCCTACATCTTACATGTATCATTTGAATTACATTACCTGAATAAGCATAGCCCGAGCCAGCTCTCCACTGAGAAGGTTTTGAATAGGATGCATGAGTTCCTTCTCATACCTACATTTATACATAAAATTTAAATCATAACCCTTATGATAAACACTACTAATACAAGAATCGAAATGATAACTATGAAAAAAGAAACTAAATTCTTTCTTTCTAGCTATTATATAATATAGAGAAGACCAGTACTAAAATAAATTATTTTTGCTACATTGCTATCCTCTTGTTCCATCGCTAAAGAAGGAAAACATTTAAAAAGGCACAATCCATTACCGAAAATCAAATTTTTATGGAAGTTCCCCTATTTCCCACCCCATAAGATACTGCTACTTAACTGGGAAAAGCTAACCCACAACCCCAGGCCAGAAATTCCTTAGCAATCAACGAAAGACATAGCTTTACAATCATTTAATGTCAATGCCAAAATCAATTGCTCTTTATAAAACAACTAACATATCTTCACAATAAAACATTAAATAAAGCACCACCTTCACACCCCACTCCTAAGTACGTAATTGGGATGGTTAGTGCTAAATTCAGAAAACAACCAAGCTAGAAACATAATATAAAAGCATCCACGTGTCTCCGCCCAACAACTTAAGCTTTTGGGATAGTTGATTCATGACATAGTATCAGAGCCTTTATGATCAAGTGGTCTAAAGTTCAATCCTTGCAGCCCCCATTCTAATAAAATTAATTGAATTTCAGCACAAGATAGATGGGCTTGTGCATTGTCTATGCTGAGTCCAAAGGGCTCTTGTGTGAGGGGCGTGTTAGAAATATAATATAAAATTTAAAACCATTCACGTGTCTTCACCCAACAGCTCAAGCTTTTGGGTAGTTTGGTTCATGACAGTTATAATGTCGTGGAAAACTGCTCACTGCCAAATCCATATATCTACTTTAACACTTCAAACTCAATTTCACAATTACAAAATTACTATCTTGCAAGCATAGTTAGAGATAACTCTAAAGTGAAATATTCTAATTATAATAAATAAGAAAACCCTACTCACCTGTCCATGACTATCTCGAGCATTTCCTGATCTGAGGCATTTACTGGGAACTTCTGACCCTTTGTCTGCTCACTGAAAGCCAACAACATTCTGTACAGAAATTTTTAGAAGTAGTTACAAAGAAAGCAATATCCATGCAACCGGCATGCCTTTGAATAATATCATGCAAATAAACTACTTTCCGTCAAAAAGTGGTATCCATCCGTGATTAGGTACAAATACAAGTCTAGGTAGTCACATAGAAAAAACTCATTAATTGATAGTATGAAGGTTAGTTATCTACAAAAAATCCTTGCTGCTGGCACTGGACAAACATATCTATTTTATCACTTACAAATCCAAATTCTTCAGACACAGATAATGCTGGTAACAATTAACAAATATTGAATTATATTCCCACTTATCATTAATTACTTTTTTAAAAATTATGATATAATCATCAATATCTTCTCTTCATGGTCAAATATACATAGATGGCATAAATAATATGCAACAATTTTGTATAAAAATGAATGAAAACAATTTTTGACAGAAGAATGATATAATTTTATTTCTTTAAACAATATTCCTAATGGTTGAAAGTCCAATCCATACTTCAACTGGAAAATGCAACAATAATTTATATTAAAAAAATCATAGGCTCATAGCAACAAAACTCGTGATAATAAAATCTTTATTTTTAAGGTAACTACATTTACAGTTTTGCAGCAAGACTGTAAACAGTTATGTTAAAAACAAATATTCTGTGCATTAAGGCTGTATACACACACTATAGAAAAAGGAAGACAAGGTATTTAAAAACCAATAACCTGTGCAGTGAGTTGGAAGTCAACTGCACCTCTTCAAGGTCCATAATACCTTGATGCCTCTTCCTGAACGTCTCAAAAAGTTCATCTCTGATGGACAAAATCTGGATATTGATTGCATCAGAATATAAACGGGTAATGGAGTGGGACCGACAAATAAAGGGGCTAAGTAATATATACAAATTTTATGATTATTTTGTAACTTTTATAGGGATTACTTTGAAGGATTTTATTTGGTTACAATAAGACAATTATAGTTGAATGAGTAGTGGTGGGATATTAAATATAATAGAACTATTCTAGGCTTAATTTAAAACAAGAAATAACATTGTTGCAGTTTTAATTTTTAAATGGATTCTAAGGACTTTCCTTGTCTCTGGTGGATCCCAACCTTATCTACCTAGTGCATTCTAGGTCATCTACTAGTGCATTCTGTGTCAATTTGAAAACCTCGATCATTATGGTAAAATATAAAAAAAAAAAAAAAAGGAGTGAAGAGAAAGGGAGAAGATAGAAGAAACAGAAATTTGTCCATTGCTCATGGAAAACAGTCTTTTAAGAAGACTACTTTGTTAAAGCTAATTATCAATAGATTTTTATGAGCAAAATGAAGTTAAGAAAATTGAATGATGGTAGCCACACCTCCTATCATGTAAGGATATGATGAGTTCAAGTTCCTTTCATTTTGTCCAACAGTATGTTCTCATGGACCACGAAAAATGAATAAAAGGAATGTAATTTTAGTAAATAATTAAGAAGAAATGTACCGGTTGTTCTACATGATCCTTAAAAAAGCCAACTGTTGAGTCCTTTGCTTCCTGAATCCAATTATCAAGATCAGAACTTCCCATCAAACTACTGTGCCGTAAGAGCCAAATGGAGCATACTGAGAGTCCAACTGCACCACATGCATAGCGGATCCAATACTGTGTTATTTTCTTTGGCTTTCTATGTTTGATAACCTGAAATGAAACACAACCATAAAATTGCATCTTAAAATTTTATCAGCTTACCAAGTAAACCAACCAGCATAAGCCAACTCAACTAGAAACCAATCTGTATTATCAAAACAAGTGGTTTGATTGTTCAACTTCAGAACCTCCATAAATGATTAAATCCAATATATATGGCGAAAGTAAGAGAAGCCCCAGATATTGGCTCCCAGTCAAGACAATTTTTCCACTCCAAATACCCATTGAGGAAGTTCCAAGGATGGTTGGGATATGACCATATGCATATAGGTAAAAATTCTAATAGCCATCTCCTCCAAAAATTGATGAGATGACATAAGATAGAAGCTCTTACAAGAGAAGATATGTAAGATTCCAGCTTGTCTAAATTTTGATAAATGGAATTGATAGCATCTCTAATTTCACAATCTGTCCATTGGGACCCCTCCTGATTTATTTCTGGCAGCTTCTCAAACAGCAGGGGAATTGAATAGCTCCCATCAACAGAAGAATCACTCTGAAAAGTAGAAAAGGTCAATTCTAGAAATAGGCACCATTCACCAATACTGAATACATGTAGCAAATTTACCCTTCAGTTTTGTTTTAACAAACCATGGCTCATAGAGATAAGATACATAAAGGAAAACAGAGGGATAACAAAAGGCAAAAAGAAAGAAACAACTGCTTTATTCGTGTAAACCTGACGCATTGCATGTATATGTCCAATTGAAGCCTCTAATGTTGAGAACAAATCATTAATGGTAAATAACAATGAGGGAAGCTTATTCTCTGGATCCGTTACTAACTCCTCTCCAACTTTATCAATTTCCACATAAACCTGAGCATGAATTTCAAATTTGTAAGTAATATCAGTAAATTGATAGCATATTGGCATTTAACAAAGTTAAGTTGATAAGCAATTTTTTCATATTTTTAATTTTCTGAAAGCGAATTCATAAGTTTATGCCACATCTGTTCATCATAAGTATTTGTCTAAGTTTCCAAAATCATGTGATATGCCAAAAAACTTGAATTCTATGTCTACATGTAAAGAATTTTCAATATAATCTATAATCTATGCTGCCTGAACCGTCCTGTCAAACCTATCCCAATCCTTCCAAAGGGCTATTAAAGAAATTCCTCCAACGACACCAATAAATGTGCCAGAAAGGGGGAAGGCTACCCAGAAACAAGATAAGGCCAAATGGTTGAAAAGCAGAAGGTGGTACAAAACATGTATGTAAGATATAACAAAATGCAATGCATTCATAATCATTAAAATTTTCTCTTTTACATATAGGAAGACTAATAACATCAATGTCACAAAAACGCACGAGAATAAACAATTATTTTACATAAAGCAAATTGTATTCACTCTAAACATGAAAGACTATTAAGAGTTGGTTCGGATAAACTTCCCAGGAAGCACTGATGGGAAAAAAATATTAAAAGAAAATTGTAAATAATAGCTTCTCAGATAAGTTAGAAATTAGCTTTTGTATCTCAATATTTCCAGAAACTCTTCATTAACTTCTTTATAAACATCTATGAGCTTATAAGGTATTCTTTGCAAGTAAAGTAACCATAAACTTATTTTAATTGAAAAACTCATAATAAGCTAAATACTAATCCAGGCCTAAGACTCAAACACAAAGAAACAATGAGCAGTGCAGTCACAGAAGCAAACCTGCGCCAAGAATATCGCCAGTGAAAATCTTAAGCTATTTAGAACAGTTACTCTCTCATCAATATAATCGGATGCAGATTGGCATAGATTCTGCAAGGAAGAACCCTGAGCAGCAGCACGTCCACGCAACAACTTAACAGTCTCATCAATAAAGGCCCTAGGACCCCTCTCAAATACCATGAAATACGCTTTCCTAGTATCTGATCTCTGAACACAAAAAACAAACAAACAAACAAAACAAACAAGCACTATCATCACTATGTATCTTCAGAACGAACACATTTGGAACAAAAACACGCAAATAATAACAATTAACAAAACCGAAAAAACAAAAACCTCAGCTCTGGACTGCCAAAACTGAAGATTCTTTTGGATGCTGTGCAAATTAATCAAAACACGCTCTAACACATCCTCCAGAACAGCATTCACTCTAGATTCCTTAGTTACGATCCTGCAAGGGGAAAGAAAGGAACAGCATGAAACCTCGAAAACCCTAACGTTTCACTTTTCATATGGAAAGAGAATCACAAACAAACAGTATTTGAATTTCATTTCATTTTGTTTGTTATATACATTTCGTTGTTTGTTTTATGTTTTCTACGTTGCAAGTGAGAGAGGAAAATGAGCGTACGTGGAAGGGTTGAGGGAATTGGAAGGGAAAGGGAGAGGGAGGCATTCTCGAGGCCTGGTTGATTTGAAGCGAGAAGTGAGGTTTGAGAGAAGATTTGAAGGGGAGAAGAGATAGAGAGTGCTGAGTCGATTCCGGAGGAAATCGGAGTAGAAGAGTGAGAGGAGGGTTCTGCTTGAAGAAGGTTCCGTTTCCGATGGTGGAACCGCCATCACAACCAGCGCTCCAAGTCTCCAAGCTCTCTGCGCTCTTGTTTGGAGTAGCAGCAAATTTTGGACAATGCTACAGTAACCACTCCGCCCAAAATTTGGTTGTTCTTTTTCTATTTTTTTTATGATTTAAATAAGTTTCCGGTCCAGGTAAATATTCAATTTTTTATTTTAATCTATTAAAAAAAATTAAATTATTTTAGTCTTTTAAAATTTTTGTTTGGTTTTGGTCTTTTTAGTGCTAGGTGGCACATTATGACCCAGTCAGCATGCGTATGTGGCAGAAAACGCTGATGTGGCTTATCTACATTTTGAATTTAGTCACTATAAAAATATTAAGTTTTGAATTTAATCTCTCTCAAAATTGAGATTTTAATTTTAATCCCCCTTTCTCCTCTACCACCACCTCCTCCTCCTTCCTTCAACCTCCACCCCCTCCTTCTCCCACCACCCCCTCCTTCTCCCCCCTCCTCCACCACCACCCTCTCTCTCTCTCCCCCCTCCACCACCACCACTCTCTCTCTAGTTTTCTCTCTCTCTCCACCACCACCACCACCCAAACACACACACTCTCTCTCTCTTGTTTTCTCTCTCTCTCGTTTTCTCTCTCTCCCCACCACCACCACCACCCAAACACACACACACACACACTCTCTCTCTCGTTTTCTCTCTCTCTCCACCACCACCACCACCACCCCCCAAACACTCTCTCATTTTCTCTCGAGTTCTTGGAAGTTATGTCTGTCTTTCTTACTTTGGTTTGTGTTGCTATGCTATGAGAGAGAGTGTGTTTGGGTGGTGGTGGTGAGGAGAGAGAGAGAGAGAGTGTTTGGGTGGTGGTGGTGGTGGAGGAGAGAGGATGAGGGAAAAGGAGGAGAGAGAGGGGGTGGCGGTGGAGGAGGAGGGGGACGAAGGGGAAAGAGGGAGGGGGTTGATGTGCTTTAGTCCCTATAAAATTTTTAAGTTGTGTAGTTAGACCCTATAAAAATTTTAAGTTGTGTAGTTAGACCCTATAAAAATTATGATTTTTGATTTTAGTCCCGTGATAGGAAGAAAATCCTAGTCAGTAGGTTCTTATAAATTTTAAATGACGTGTCAAGTCATGATAGAGACATACATATGCCACATCAGCTCAATACAGTAGTAATTCACTAAAAGGTCCAAAACCAAAAAAAAAATTTAAAGGACTAAAATAATTTAACTTTTTTTTAATGGACTAAAATCAAAAATCAGATATTTACAGGGACCAAAAACTTATTTAAGCCATTTTTTATTTTAATCTAAACAATTAAAATAAAAGATGAGTTACAGTCTGGTGAGTCCCTAAAATTGAGTTGTGTCTTATTTAAAATTATTAATATTTTAAATTAGTTTATAAAATTAAAATTTTTAAGTCACGTTAGTTTCTGTGAGATAATATTAGATAGTTAATTGATTGATCTAAAATAACTAATATGATTAAATATTTTTAATTTTAAAAACTAATTTAAAATATTAAAAACTTCATATATTAAATTGAGATCACGTTACAATTCTAATGCCAGTTTTTTTTTATCAACCAAGGAAAGCAAGAAAAGAAAAGAAACAAAAGACTACACCGTAATCCTTTTGCAATTGGTGTAGGACATAGTTTGAATTGGATCCCCCCGTTGCCTCTGTAGCATAAAAAATAAAAGTGCGAGGAGATAGATGACAGATAGACGATGGAGAGAACATAGAGAAAAAGGGATAAATCAAGAGAAAGTTAGAGAAAATATAGGGAGACTATAAGGAGAGCCACCGCAGAGGATCCAAATCAGGCAAAGTTTAGCTTGACAATTATTCCACAAGACCATGCTCTAATTTAAAGAAGTTCACGTCTTAGCAATCCAATTAGCACATTCATTTCTCTCTTGCAAGATATCAAAGACGATTTTAATAATTTATTCTAAAATAAAAAAAGCGATTTGAGTGTGAGAAGTATGACTTCTAATGTCAACCTTCAAAGATGAGATGAGATTCACCTTGTGTACCATTGGTGTATTAAACCATTAGATTTAATTTAATTAATTTAATATAACAGAAATGAATGGTTTAGTCTTTTATCACCAGGTCAGTTAATCTATAATGCCAAAAATTACAATTTGGCTCACACAAACTTAGATCCAGTTGCAGTTTACAGTCTTTTGCTCCCATAATCCCATTGTTACATTGCTGCATAACACATCTCTAAAAGGCCCCTATATTACCCTAATGAATAATGAATGAGCTTGAAAGTGAGGTATTGTAGAAACCAAAAACAATATGTAGGCACAAATTATCATCAATACAATTTTTATTCATTAAATTACTTATTAAAAATATTACAAATAAAAATTTAAAATATCAATATATATTTTTATATTTCAGAAAATCAGCCGTGGTATTGGACAATCCCTCGTGCGAGTGCGAGTCGTGCTGCTCAATTTTCTTTATCCACGTTTATAAGTCATGTGTCCATAAATGCACCTAAGAAAAAGATCACGGGGGGAATCATCCACTGCTTTCTCCCTCACAGTAATTCAACGAAATCATCGTTGCCCATACACTACAAAACGTACGAAAAATATTCTATTGGCGACACGTCAGCAATTAAAACATTAAAAATATCAAGGCGCCTTTGTTGACCAATCAAAACGCTCTCTCTTTCTGCAACTATAAATAAAAAAATGACATAGAAGAAAGAGAGACACACATTGAAGAGAGAGGATAAAACAGGTCGAAGAAGGAAAAAAAAAGAGAAATGGCGACTCTGGGTGGCATTCGTGCAGTGGAAGATATAGAGAACAGCATCGAAATCGACAGTCTTGCTCGCTTTGCTGTTGAAGAACACAACAAAAAAGAGGTATTTTAATTTTATGCTTTCTCTTCATTTTTATCATTTGAATTTTGTTATTTCTTTGTTTGTTTCCTTTGTAAAAATCAAGGAAGAAAGTGAAATTCACAATTATAGATCTTATATGCTTTACTTTAATTGCGTATTGGGCCATTCCATGATTCATTTTGGCATGTAATCGGAAAGTCAAAATTAAAGTTGACTTAGTTTGTTTGTAGTTCTAATTAAGTACTACTTCTAACATCTAAACACAATTGGGTTTTTGTTATTATATGCACAACGGAATCTAATTTTTATTAAGAGTTTAATATCCATGATGTCAACGGATTTTATAAATGTGTTAAAATTCTGTGTCACAATACGGTAGTAAAATTATATACTTCCTCAATTTCATTTTGTTTGTTGTTTTAGTCAAAAAAAATTATCTTATTTTGACTATCATTTTATAATATCAATGAAATATTTAGTTCTTTTTTCCTATTATAATGTAGTTTTATAGGTTTACATGATAGAGAAACAAATGACATATTAAGAAAGACTAAAATAATTTTTATGAATTCTGAACTATTAATTGTATTTATTAGTTCCGGTGTCCACAACCTTAAACAACAAACAAAATGAGAGAGAGGGAGTAATTTGAAACATGTTGAATTATGAGAAGTTGTAAAATAGAATTGAATGTGTACACAGTGCATATCTTCTCTCTATTTTACAATTGTTTGAGTTGGTGATGCTTATATGTATGTGCAGAATGCGGTTCTGGAGTTTGTGAGGGTGATAAGTGCAAAGAAGCAGGTGGTTTCTGGCACCTTGTACTACATCACTTTGGAGGCAAATGATGGTGGGAAGAAAGAGGTTTATGAAACCAAGGTTTTGGAAAAGCCATGGTTGAACTTGAAGGAGGTGCAGGAGTTCAAGCTTGTTGGTGATGCCGATGCTCCTTCTGTGTCTAGCACTTAATTAGCTAGGTATTTTACTAAACTATACACTTGTCCCTGTATATAAGGTGTTTATATATGACGAATGCAGATCTTTTAATATTATCTTCGAATACCTCCTATCATTATGTTGTACAGTTGTAATTGCTAATTTGGTGTTGAAGACGACAATAACTTGTTAAGTATTGCTGTAATTATTGGATTTAGAAGTTAAAACTTGACTGATCAATTAGTCACAAACTTGCCAAAATTAAGTGTTTATGGAGCCATCGAGGGAAAATGACATTTTAATTCACTTGTTTGGGAACCTCTAATCCCTCAAAAACACCTTAAGGGAATGGTGCAACCCTAACTATATAAGCACTAGCACAGACCCTTGACCATCTAATGTGGGACTTCAACAAGAGCTAGCCATAGTAGTAGTATATGTTCCATTGTTCATCAATTTAGGAGAACTTGTATATATGTTGCATACTTATGAAACAGAGCAAACGTGTAGAAATTATGTAAATTTTCCTTTGCCCAAATAAGCATGTATATAATTTTTGTTAATAACACTTTTGGACTTGGAGAATTGACAACGTACTGCCCCATCTTGCCTCACCAATTGACTTGGGATGCTTTGATATCATATCATTAATAATTAATTATGCTAAAAAATTTAACAGTTTAATAACTGTATATAGTTTTTTTATAGACAATTGTTAGTAATTAGTTATGTTAGTAGGAGATTTAAACTCATAAGTCATGACCTCATTATCACCCCAATCCCTATATTTTTTTCTTAAACCACTAAATCATCTTATCACTCCATATTGTATATTAATCGTGTAAATAAATTTTACGCAAATGTCTAACCATATTTTAATCATCCCTTAAAAAAACCATATTTTATCCATCGTACTATATCATAATATTACTTCTTAAAATAATAGTATGAATAAAATTCGATGTATGTACAAAACATGTTTACATTTCACTATATGATTATTAAACTCAGAGCCTCAACAGATGATATTGCGAAATGGTTTTTTTTTTTCCGGCTTATTCTGAATGTGTTTTCGGTTGGATACTGTATTCTCTTTTGAACGCTATACATATGTTGGGGATGGTTTGCCTTGGCCTGTGTTGGCCACTAGTAGCACAGCATGATTTTCTGTTTTTTTTTTCTTCTAATTAGACAAACCATGAAGATGATCCGCTGCTCAAAAAATGTTTGTTATTTGACGAATTTCAAATCACAAAAAAAAAGATTTCTTGAATTCAAATAATTATGCGCCTTCATGTGATCATGTCCCTAGGTCTGTTGGGATTATTAAATATAACCTCCGGCTCAAAATATAAGCAACATAGTACAAAAACACATAGACCAAGGAATGCTTTGAAAATGTGATAATCTTAATTAATACTCATTAGTTTCAATTTTTTTTTTCCAAAAATACCCCATTTAGTGTCTCTCGTAAATATGAATATTGCATTAAATGAATGGTATAATTGAAAAACTAACATTTAATTTATTTAAAATTAGTGAATGTTGCTTATATTTTAGACAAAAGAAAAGTACATTTATTACTTATATTTTAAACCGGAGGGAGTATTAAGTTTGTCTTGATTTTTCAGGTCACTGAAGATTATGCGTGGCTAGCTAGTAGCTTGTCTCCAAGGTGCAAGTATCAGGATATCAAATGCATATTAATTTATGTATATATGGAATAAATGCAGCTATGTTACGGTGCATATGATATGCATTTGGCATACTATTTCAGTTTAGCTACTAGAAATATTCGTAATGCCGATTGACATTTCCATGTGACAAAATAAATGTTCCTTTTTATTGGTGTGTACATACAGAGTAAGCTATCGCCTATATATAAACTATCTTATCAGCTATTTTAAAGTCAACATCTCACTATTGCTTCGATTTCCAAATCAATAATAGAAATAAAATTAAAAAATCTTGTAAGTTGAAATTAAAATTTTTTTTATATCAATCTTCAATATCTTCTCATAAATGTTCACATTTAACTTATTCGTAAACATCTATAAGTTTATATAATTTTCTTCAATAAATAATTGCGCCAACTTTTTTTTTTGTAAATAAATTAGAAACTTGTTTTAATTGAAATCTAAGTTGGACACATCAGTTTAATGTTTTAAAACCAAATATGAGATTAAACAGGGGATCCTTTTTTGAATCATGAATTAATGGGTTTAACCGATTAATTTTGTAAACTGCAATGGAACCATTACCGAATCAAATAAGGCTTTCTCTAACCACGCATACACATACGGGCTTTTAGGTAAAAGAGGAAATTTGTCACTAGAGTATACGAATCAGTAAGTAAAAGTTCATGTGTGTAAAAAATTATAAGATTTTATCTTACGAAACTTATGGAAAAATCTTAAAGAATTTTATAAATGTAGTAGACTTTTACCTACAGATTTGTATACTTCGGTGACAGATTATGTTTGTCACTAAAAATTATTTTGTATAAGTTCCATAATAAAAAATTACACTACACAAAATTGACTTTTAGTGATAGATTGTTTGTCAATAAAGTGAACAAATCTGTAGGTAAAGTCCATGTGTGTAAAATTCTTTTAGATTTTACATTATGGAACTAATAACTAATAGTTCCGTAGTTCCGTAAGTCATTTTTTAGTCATTTTTGAATTTGAAAAATCACTTACAAAACTAATAGTTACACAATATTAATTTTACATTACGGAACTAATAGATCCGTAATGAAAAATTACACTACAAAATATCAAATTTAAAAATGACTTATGAAAGTAATAGTTCTGTAAGGTAAAACCTTAAAGAATTTTACACGTGGACGTTTACCTACGAATTTGTATACTATAGTGACAGATTATGTTTGTCACTAAAAGTCAATTTTCTTGTAATGGTATAAGAGGGAAAGAAATGGGAAGAAGAAAGAAAGGGGTTTGGGTTTATTTTTTATGATAGGTGTATTTTGTCAATTTAGAAAAATGTTTTAGGTATATATGTGTGAAAAGAAAAATATGTATGTGTGGATAGAAAATCTGAACAAATAATGCTTCCCTATGCTCAAACAGTTAAACATAACGGTTCATGGTTCAATCAAGTTATTGACCAAAAAAAAAATGGTTCAATCAAGTGATTGTTGGTCCGGTATAATTTTGAAAACATTGCACGAGCCATGAAGAAAATAGATATTGTTTTTAAAAAAACAAGATACAAAGAAGAATGAAGCAAGTGCTTAAAAAAAGGAAAAAGTTACGTGGACACTCCATGAGATATATACCACTAGAGTGAGATAGAAAGAGATGCAAGAGAAATAGTAAAATAATAAGATATGTGATGTGATAGTTAAAAAAAAATAAAAAAAATAAAAAGCATTGAATGGATAAATATATTTATTAGGTGTACATATATTATAACTCCTTAGGAAGAATGAAGCAAAAACAAAAGTACAATAGTGTGTAACCCACTTTGCTTGGTCGAAGGCATTGCTCTAATCACTATGTTGGACTTGGACACGAGTGTGAGCAGTGAGCCTGCGAGGTACCGGTGGAGGCAAGGGTGACACTACGCCAGATTTTGGACTTTTATAACGCTCCCTCACCGATATTCCACAATTAATAACCATTAGAGATAATATTAAAATATTGAATGATTGTGATGTATTTATGTTAAAAACTGTACATATTTACAACTATGATTAAATATGTACGTTTTTAGTATCCGTAAAATCGATTGAATTTAATTTTGGTTCCTATAAAATTTTTATTGACTAAAAACATAAAAAATGTTTTCTCAAAGTAAACAGGTCTCCCATTCACACAATTATTTTTCATCTTTCATCCTTTTTCTTTTAAAAAAAATTATGTCATGATTGAGTTTCGTTCAATTTATGTTAAACTAATTTGTCTGTACTTTTTAAAGGTTTTTAGAGGTTCCTATAACTTAAAACTTTTTCAACATGCCTAATACAAAGCTTTTAAGGCTTAAAGATAAATGTCACATCGTTATTAAAGGTAAAAAAAAATTATTGGTGAAAAATTAGTGAGAGAAAAACATTATGGCGTCTCTAATTTTGTCACTAAATTTTGTAACATTAAAATTAGTGACATATTTTATTTTTTCATCTTTAATTTTGGTGGTTAATTCATTCTTTTTTAGTTATTTTCAAAAGCTACTAAGAAATTAATCTAAATCTAAATATGAAAACAATGGGGAATTTCAGGAAATATGCGAATATAGGTAGTTGGTCTTCGAGTGGATCACATTCCAATGATTTGAATGTTCAGCATCGAGAGAGAAAAAAATATAGGATTCCATTGACATCATGCCATATATATGGCTTTCATCTATACATTAGAAAAGAATTATTGGTGGATTATTTTGTACCACATCGAATCTTGTATAGCTTATTTCTTCTACATTGTGGAGGTTGAAGCCAAATATTAAATAATGACAACCAGTATTGCTACTTAAAATTTATTTTTTAAGTAGAGAAGAGAAGAGATTCCAAAGATATCATTAACATGTACCAACTTTCTTAGTGGTGTTATACTATAAACAAATGGGTTCGATACTGTGCCCAAAAAAAAAAGGGTTCGATACGACGTTGAATAAATTAAGGGTGATGTCGCAATGTTTTAAAAGTCAAACCCTGGGATCACTTGTCATATCCATTATTTCAATCGATTAAATTATTATTAGAAAATAAATTGATTAATTTAATGGATTTGATATGACTGTATTTTTAGAGGATAACGTGTAAATTATAACTGTCTATTAGAAAATCGATAATTGAGATTTTGACCACTTCATATATATTGTATTGTTATATACAATATAGATGCATGTATTTTATCACAATCTTAATTATTAATTTCTTAATCAATGTTCACGTCTTCACGATATCACTTCATCGTTAATTATATGTTGTCCTTTAAAGTGTATTTTTTTTTTATTTTGGAAAAGTCAAATCAAACAAATTGGTTTATTTCGATTTTTAATATTACATTGTATAATATGATTAGTTAATATAGAATTCAATGTATAAAGATGTCAATTTTAATTAGTTAGTGTTCATACGTACAAATTAATGAATGTGTTAATTTATTCACTAATTTGTACACACCAACACTTTCAAAAATCAAAGTACTAATACAATAAGACTTTTAGCTTATTAGTACGAAACCGATCACTGCACGAACTAATTCTTCACCGATAGATTGAATTTTTATGCTCTAGTAGATCAGTTTCTCTCTCCGCTGTCTCTCCGAGATCTTAGGATCATATGATAGCCATGCGCGTGGGGTACATTTCTTCTGTTATATTACATTTTTTTCTTGGTTTATACCCACATTATTACAGGGAAAAAAAAGACTATAGATAAATCTGTATTTAGTCGAAAGATAAGTAAATTAGTCTAGCCACAGATTATTCCGTTATCAGAACTCGAGTACTAGCTAGCCAAACACGTCCCTTGGACGGAGTGCATTAATCACTTACGTCAACCTCATGGTTTTCTGTTATATTACTTTGAGAATACATGCAGTGTATCCTTACAAAAAAATCACTTATAAAATTATATATCCTTAATTATAAGAAAAAATATTTTCAGTTATTTTTTTATTTATACAAATCGACATGATAGGGGAAAATGCAACAAGAAACTAGCTTGAAAAATCAATATTAATATTTTAGCTTATAATGATTTGCCCTTTTCCATAAAAGTCTATTCGGTGGGTTGAAATATATTTAGAACGTGATGATGGTGAATTTGCAAGTTTTTGAATTTAGTCAAGAAAATGAATATTAATTATGCATTTATGCCTTTTCTAAAAAAAAAAACAGGTTGTTTCCCCCTCTACAAACTAGCAATTGATTGACAGAGTGTTATTTATTGACATGATACACACCAAAGATTTAACATAAGAAATTTAATATTTTTCAAGAGTATAAACAGAAGACCATGTGAAATTAAGTTTGAAATTCCACTTAATTAAGCACCTTGTCGTTATGCTCACCATGAGGCGTGAGATATAGGTTGGTCCATGTGAAAAGATTTGACATGCCACTTAATCACAAATCAGAGCTACCAATTTTTAATTGTCCACGAGATTCATATTCATATACAAACTATATAAAAAAAAGACCAGAGTCGAAAGAACAAAAAAAAATGAAGAAGAAGAAGAAGATCATATAATGCATCTGCATATATAGGGGAAAAATCGACAACATATATAACCAGTTAACCACCATCAGAGCATACTTCATTGGCAATATATATATTGGCATCAAATCAGAATATAAGCATATATTTCAGGTATTGCTGGAAGGATCACTTCAGTATTCACACCTTCGAGGTAAATATATATAATGGCTAATCTCATAAATCAAGATTTTAAATTAATTGCGCTTGCGATTACATTGCAATATTTGGTATTGGGGAAATTTACATACAAATGCAGCCGAATTGCAATCACGATGCGGTTTAGTTCCTTAGTTTGTCTGACACTGATCACTTGATCTCAATTTTGGTGGTGTTAGCTATATATATGGCTTTTTGGAGGACAACTTCACTTCCAAACGCTGCAAGATTTTCAAGGGTAAATGGAGATCCCTCAATCAGGTTTATAGATGACACCCGCATTCAGATTATAACAGACACCCACATTCCGGCCAGACCCAGACAAAACCACGAGCCAAATCCAGTTGAAGAAGCTACTTCAGACGCTGCCAACACAAATGTGAACATTGAGAGTGAGTTATTAGCTCCCATGCTGAAAACTATTGCATTTAACAATCTCATAAGGGGTGGGTGCATTCTACACAAAAAGTGGCGTGCATGAGTGAAATAAATATATATTTCTTGTATAACAAGATAACTAGATAAGGATTTTGTATGAAAATAACAATGGTTACAAGGGTTAACACATGTTTTTAAGTTTTTGTAAATAGAGAAATGCCTGTTTTTTTCTTCTCAATTTTAAAACGTCTCATTTTGTTAGTCTACGTTTTTAGAATTAGGCGACATGTAGTCTCGGATTATATGTAGCATATTTCTGAAAAATATAAGAAACTAAAATGAGATATTTTAAAATTCGAAGATGAAATGTTTCTTTATTTATAGAGACTAAAAACATATTTAACCATACATAATCGAAATGCATGTGATGGTGTGAATTTTGTAAGGATTGCAGGTTCCTTGAAACAAGAATTGTACGCATATGCACTTCACAAAACGTGGCATGGAGCGAAATCCATTTATGACATATATCCTGAAATGGTGCGTATTCCATTGACTGCTAGTGGAGACACAGCTCTTCACGTTGCAGTGAGTGCAAAAAGCGCCACTTTTGTGGAAGAGTTGGTTAAACTAATGACCCCCGAAGACCTCGAAATCCAAAACGCAGACGGAAACACAGCCTTTTGCATGGCTGCCATCACAGGAAACGGTGAATTTTTTCAAATTATGATTGCAAAGAACCAAAACTTGCCGATAACCCGTGGGCATGATGGGATGCTTCCAGTGCACTTGGCTGTTTTAACCGGCTACCACAAAATCGTGCAAGACTTGTGCTCTGAGGATCTGCTTCAGAAAATGAATTTCAAGGATATTGAACAACTATTTTTCATGACCATTAATAGCAGCATGTATGGTAAGACTCAGTATTTCCTAACCTCTACTTTAATTAGGATATTTGTGTGGTTGAGACACATGTTACTTCCCTTATTGGGACACATATTACCTCTTTTTATTTCTTGTTAAAATTATTTTATTTATTAAAAATTTAATTTACGGCTTATCTTAGAAAAAAAAATCATATATACTTTTTACCGATCTCTAGTTTATGGTAAAAAAAAGGAACTCTTCTCTGGTATAAAAAAGTATGGTATATATCAGCTGGCAATGGGTTCTATGTTTAATCCAAACGTTATCCCGTTTTATATATTGACCATAAGTCACAAATTTATTAATCAACTGAATTAATGAAATTATGACCTGGGGGCTAGGGGTTTGACTTTTGAAACATTCACGTGATTGTGACATCATCTTTAATAACTATATATAACTATATGCAGTGACTCTATAAACAAGTTTTATATAACCGTTGATCGTATTTTGTAGATAGACACGTGATGAAACATGATAGGTGTGATATATAATTATTAAATTAAATTATAGTTTTATTCATCCTCCCGTCCAAACCCATTTCTTTCTTGTATACATTATACCATGGGGAATATATTTCCTCTATTTTTTTCATTATTATACTTTTGAGAAATAAATGCAATTGAGATAATACACACATAATGGGAAGTCAATGTATTTATTTCTCAAAAGCATAATAATATAAGAAATGAAGAGAAAAAGAAATAGAGATAAATTTTTTTTTCTCCTTTAATTGAGTGAGGTATGTTACTATGTTAGTAGAATTTAAAAATAATGTACATTTACTCCCTAACAACCATCTTTGGAATCTTTTGTCTGTATTCTTGACGGACGACTTTATAAGTAATTAATAAATGCCAGTCTTTATTTAATTTAGCTAGCTTAAGAGCTTCAGCATCTTTAATTATATAAAATAGAACATAAGCTTTAATACAAAGTACAAACCCTGACCATATTAAGTTCTAGATTTCTAGTAATTCTCTGTTTACCCCAAGTAATTTAGAACCAAGCAGAAGTCATCTTAATTTTTTTTTTGGTCGAAGAAGTCATCTTAATTTAATTTGAATCAAAATTAGTATGTTGTGCTAACGACATATATATTAGTCAAGAATTAAAAAATTAAAATGATTAAACGAAATTTTTTTTAAGTTTCTAAAATAATTATTATATCATATTATCAATGTTTTAAATCGTGTGTATGTATGTGTGGTTCTTCAATTAGTTGGATTTTTCCCTTGACTTTTACGTGCTATATATCCATCAAACTTTTGTCGCAATTTGTGCATGTAACAGATGTGGCAACGAAATTACTTGAAAAATACCCAGATCAATTGATTATTGCAAGAGACGATATGGAGAATCAAACAGCTTTGCATATGTTGGCGCGAAAACCTTCAGAGGAATTTTGTGAGTTCTTCAAACTTTTCTCTTCGTGTATAACATTTTTTCCTCGGTAATTTCCTCATTATTTTTGTTTTCACTTTTTTTAGTTTTATAATATATCGGCTTAGGCAATTTACATTAAATTAATTTGCTAGGCTTGTGCTTTTTAAGGTTAAATTATGTAGTAGGTATAATCATCTTTTCAAAAAATGTTTTATGGTTATCATGATATTAGTACGAAGTATCCACTAGTTTCGCTGATCAATAATCTCTACTACGGAACTTGGCTGACCACCTTTAGTGGGGTCTCTTCTTCCAAAAACCCATTTTTTTTTTTCATTTACAAAGCACGAATCGAGACCTTGCTTGTGGGATCCAAACCTAGTTCCACTGTGACCAATGTAATGTTGGTATAATTTTTTTTTAAGTTTTTAATTAAGTCTAAAAATTGTATATTGGGCTCCTATTATAATTTCAACAATCTTTCCTTTATTGTTTAAGTACGTTATATTCATTATGGTTAATGGTTAATTTGGTCATATTTCATCATTTAGCTAATTCATTCATAGTTGACCAAAAAAGAAGCTTAATTCATTCATATACTTGTGGATGAATACCTTAGTTGTATTTTTTATCCCTCAATTATCATGATTATATGATCTTGGTTCCATGTTTTAATTGTGTAGTTTTGGTCTCTCAGGTATCCAATGGTTACAACCATGTCTCTCTGTCACTACGTAGTCTAATTTGTAATACCAATAACCTATACAGCACGCGTGATACTGATTTGACGCTGAGTCGGGCCACTTAATTTGCACAATTTGAACACTAAATTGTCCCATGTGCTATGATGACTAATCAATGCCAAATAAGTCTTACATGGTGAATTGTTACCTGTGGACCAAAATTGTGCAATTAGAACATGACGTTCGAAATTGCACTATCATAATATCTAAAGGGATCAAACGTACTATTAAGCCTAATTTAGACAAAGAAAAGGATCAGATAGTAGAGTTTTTTCATGGAGCGGTATACTTAGCTCTGTATATCAAATTTAAATTTGACTGGATATTCCAAGTAGGTACTTTTCACATGTTACCACTAATTAGACTGCCTAATTTTCTTTTTTTTCTTTCTTTCCCTTTTTGGTGTAATTTTGCATGTTAATCAAACATTTTTTTTTTGATAATCACTATGACCAATCAATTATTATATTTGTTGCTAGACATGCAAGAGAACAATGATACGGGACGGGGTCATCAATTGGAATTGCTTCAGAAATTGTGGTCTCATGTCAGACAATTGGAATACAACACGATTGTGGAGTTGATTACTCATCCTTCTGTAGTATTGTTTGACGCAGTAAAATCAGGAAATGTTGAAGTTGTGAAATGGCTTCTCTACATGAATCGTGAACTACTAAAAGTAAAAGACCCCGAGAATGGACGGAACCTATTGCACTTTGCTGTTATGCACAGACAACATAGCATTTTCAAATTTATACTTAAGATGGGGACAGTGAACCTCATAATCCGAGCAGTGGATAACAATCGCAACAACATACTACACTTTGCTGCGCATCAGCCAGAAGAAACATCATTAAATTTGAGAGCAAACATTCTAATGCAAAGAGAGTTGGTGTGGTTCAAGGTGAACTTATTGCTTATTCTTATATATAATCAATATCAATTATTCTTCTCTTGTTTATACACACATATGGCATGTTTCACTCATACTTATTTATAATTATGTGTTTAATATGCATGGGATTAGTTGAAAATACAATAATGATTGGGTAGAAATTAGTATCAAAATATATAGCATAAGTTTTTGTAACCATTTGTCATCATGTTATAGAGATTTAGCTCCTCTACAAAGTGAGAAGAATTAGTAAAGTATGTAAGAGGATAGAGAACTATAGGGAGGATTGAGAGGATCCAAATCATTATTTATTGAGAATTTACTTAGCAAGTGAGGAAGTTAATGAGTAGTTAATTGAAAAATTAAATTTTGCATATTGACATTAATTTGGTTAATAATGATTCATATATTGTAGGAAGTGGAGAAGAAAGTTCCTCCTGAATTGAGGACAATGAGAAACAAGGATGGCAAGACACCAAAAGATATATTTCATGCTAAGCATATAAAGTTATCTAGTGAAGTTAAAGATGCAGCGAAAGGAATAGCCAACTCTGGCATGGTTGTCGCAACACTTATTGCCACCGTAGCCTTTGCTGCAGCCCTGACTGTTCCAGGTGACAAGACCAGTGCTGCGTTCATTGTCTTCATCTTGACAAATGCAGTTGCATTGTTCACTTCCTCTGCTTCCATTGTCTCATTCTTGTCAATCTTCACTTCTTCAAGATTCACAGAGAGCGCAATGATCATCTCATTGCATCCAAGCTTGATTGTTGGGCTCACCTTGTTGTTTATCTCCATTGCCACTATGGTCATAGCCTTTGCTGCAGCTTCCTTTTTGATATTTGATCACATATACAAGTGGGTTGCATATGTGGTGGCTTCACTGGGGGTCCTCCCAATACTTATGTTTCTTGTGCTTCAATTTAGCCTTTTTGATGGTCTACTTGACTACTTCTTCTGGTCTAGATATTATCATCTATCCAAAGTCCAATAAGCTATACCTAAGCAGCTGGGGCATGTAGAATTATTTCTCTGCAAATAAAAGGTTGGAGATTTGCCAACTCAGTTATGTTTTATAGATAATTTGTTTGTGAAATAATCAAGCTTGTGTTTGAATTTTGAGATTGTTGTATACATGTAACGGGGGATATTTGTGCTTGGAAGTGAGATTCTTGTATGTCTGTTCCTTATGTTGTTTCATAAGACAGAGTCATAGATATTTATTCATTAAAAACAAAAGAGGATATGGGATTCTCCAACCATATATTTTATATTACATGAAGAAAGTAGTTGGGTGGGAGGTAAACTATTATAGCAGACCATATTCCCAGAGTCCCACTCACCTTAATCTATTATTTGTCTCAGCATTGGTAAGTCCCACATTGGCTAAAATATGACACCAATCTACCTTTATAATGCTTCTGACATGTGTGTCAGCATGCCGAGTTGGGTAACACCAGCTTGTGACCCAAGTGGGGGCACCAAGGTGATTGGAACACGGGCTTGGCCTGCTAGGTTGGGTTGGTGGCTGCACCATGCTGGCCTGTCCACTCCAAGTTGAGAGTTGAACCATGGGACTTGAGTGAAGGCACATGCCTCTTGGTTCCTAGATAGGAGGGCACCGCGTGAGGCTGGCTTCACAGAGCAGCGAACACCTCTATCTCTTGACAGTGGAGGGATCACGGGCTGCTGCTCTACCAACCCACAAGGCCTGGTCAGCCTAGCTCCTTGAACCATCACTTTTATTTGTTTTTTGGAAATTTACTACATCCAACTATAATTTAAGTGTACATTGTAATTTGGAATATTAGTTTCATGGCTTCTTTTTTACCATGATTAATTAGTGAGTTCCTATACAGATCAGTCTTCTCATGAAAGCTTCTGCACTTGATCTCACCCCCAATGCCTTGCGTGCCAATCTGCTTGTACTATCACAGTTTAGTTCTTTGACATGTAAATGCCAATGCGAAAAAGAAAACAACAATATTTTCCATATCCTCCTCATTGCTGTCTTATTTCAAAGAAAAAAGAGAAGTGGTCTTCGAAAATATTTGTTCATCTGATAAAAGCAGTGCTTGGATATGTTATAAAAAATCATTTAGTGTGTGTGTGTGTGTGTATATATATATATATATGGTAATGGATAGTATTTTTCATCTTGTTGATATATAGTAGGATCCGATCTATCCACATGGTTCAGAAAGAAAGTTAAAGAAAGTCTCACTTAAATACAAAAAAATTGAAGATAAGAAAACAAGTTACAATTAAACAACACAAACCCCAACTTGTTTTTTTCATATTGGTGTCATGACTATATATTTTAATAAGGTCTTTCTTGTTGTGGTCTAACTTCTTTCGTGTAGAATATCTCTTATACTCATTTTAATAATTTTTTTGATAAAACTGTTCTTTGCTTACCAAAAAAAATAAAAACACAAACACATCAATGTTTAAATTGAAGGTAAAAACCACATTTTCTCGACCAACAAATCAAGCTCCACTATGATAAAAAAAGGGTATAGAAATACTAATAGGTCTTGATCAATTGTGCAAATTCGTGCTATAGCCTGCCAAACAACCACAACAACACAGCTTGCAATAGAGAATTAAGAAGATGAAAAACTATGCACATGGTTATCTTCGGGCCTTTTAACTCCTCAAGATTGAATTTAATTAGTTCCCCTGCTTACGCCAAATGATGAGATCATAGATACGTTGGGTAGTTTATTTTTCTTTAGTGGAGTAAATGCTTATAGCTGTTAGCTAGTAGTAGTAATGCTACAGAGTTCATTGTTCAAATGGTGCATTAATTGGTGCCCAGTTTTGTTGGTATATTTATGTGTTCATGTTTCCTGGTTGTTGAACTGGATGGGTTTGATAAAACATATATACTAATGTTCTGAAGCTTGAGTTGGTATAGGCATAGCAGACAAGTGACAAGCTACATTTTCAATTATTCAGCAGATGCATATGTGCAAATTAGTACTACCTCTACCTCTAGTTATAAGAGATTTTTTACAATTTTTTTTTTCATCCATTTTTATTAGAATTATTTGAAAATGTATTTTGTATTAATTTTTTTTACCCAAATTATCTTTATTTATTATGAATATTTTTTGTCTCTCTCTTATGATGAATGGAAAAGAGAGAGATAATGCATTAATTAAGTGGGAGAAAAAAAGTGAAAAAAGAGAGATATTACTAAGGGCAATTTTGATAACACAATGTAAATTATTGACAAATTTAATGCTTTTAACTAAACTAATTTTCTTGGTAGGCAAAAATTAAATAAAAACCTCTTATAATTAGGGATAGAGGTAGTATATATAAAAAACACGAGATTGAATACAAGTGATTAATGCTTTATCTAAAGAGACGGACTTGGCTATGACCCGCGTTCGATCCTCGGTGATAAAACAATTCGTGCTCATGCTTAACTTACCTCGTGGCCGAAGTAGAGGGACCATTTCCCTCTGTGATACGGTAGGTATGAACCAAAGAAAGACCCCAGATTGATCAAAAAAAAAAAAAGAAGAGGAAGACCCCAGAGGCCGGAGCTGCACATGCATAGTGGGGAGTTAATTGATGGAGTATATAGCCACCTACCAGAGCAGAGTGTTTTGGTAAACACACAAGAGTTTGAGCTATAGCTAGTCTGACGTCTTGTTAAGTTGTTCCCCCTTCGATCTAAGCTGCTATTCCCCTGCATCTCTGAGTGGTATCATTTTTCAGCTTTATTTTTTGTTAATGAAATTCAGTTGGCTTAAATTTAAAAAAAAAAAACTGAGTGGTAACAGTTTTGGTGTTGCTATGTATATGGCCTCAGTTCTTGGAAGTGCTGTCGAGGAAATTAACTGATCGTGCACCCATTCATAACCTGAAGTCTTATCAGGTGAGTGTGTTGTAACATGAACTCAGAGATCATGTTGTAGATTCAAACAAATAAGATCTGTTTATTTAGTTTACATTAATTGAATCATTACTGTAATTAATCCACACATATTAAAGTGTACTTGAGCTAGCTAGTCGATCACTACACTTCACTGGCAATAATATATTGGCGTCGAATCAGAATTTAAACATATCAGGACTTGCTGGAAGGATCACTACCACGTCGTGGTGAACATATATAACGGCTCATCTCATAATCAAGATTTTAAATTAATTGCGCTTGTGATTACATTGCAATCTTTGATATTGCAGAAATTTACAGATAAATGCAACCGATATATACGACTACAATCGCAATCACGATGCAGGCGGTTTAGTTCTTTAATTTGTCTGAGACTGATCATTTGATCGATTTTGGTGGTGTTAGCTATATATATGGCTTTTTGGAGGACAAATTCGCTTCCAAATGCTGCAAGATTTTCAAGGGTAAATGGAGACCCCTTAATCAGGTTTATAGATGACACCCGCATTCAGATCATAACAGACACCCACATTGCAATTCCGTCCGGACCCAGACACAACCACGAGCCAAATCCAGTTGAAGAAGCTACTTCAGACGCAGCCAACACAAGGGTGAACATTGAGAGTGAGTTATTAACCCATGCTGAAAACTGTTGCATTTAACATTCTCATAAGGGGTGCACTCTACACAAACAATATATTATTCCAACTCCTGTGCACGTTGTGGTTTAAAATTAGCGAAATAATTTTTCACATAAATGAGTAGGTGCAAGGGCAGTGTAAAATAGAAGATATGAAAAGATGTGCTTAATTTTTTCCTTATCCACACACCTACACCTCCTTGTATATATCCTCTCTTATTTACCGTACACAGGGGATAGGAATATAGGTTTACTTAGGGTCTGTTTGGAAGTTTAGAGGGCATCTCTTAGCTTGCATGGATGATTAAACGTTTTTAATGAAAAAAATAAAAACCTCCAAAAATCTCCAATTTGGAGAAACTCTAAAAATATACTAGAGAGAAGGTTTTTGAGGGATTTAAAATACTATTTACATCTCTCCTTTCTTTTTATTAAACTAAATTATTACTATAAACCCTCCATTCCTCTCCCCTCCAAAAACCCCCCTCCCAAACAAATCCTTAAGAAAAAGTGGCGTGCGTGAAATATATATATTTCTTGTATAACAAGATAAGGATTTTGTATGCAAATAATAATGGTTATAAAGGTCAAACATGTTTTCTTTTTAAAAAAAATAGAGAAATGCTTATTTTTTGTTTCTCAATTTTAAAACGTCACACTTAGTTCACATTTTTAGAATTAGGCCACATGTAGTCTTGGATATATAGCTTATTTCTGAAAATAAAATACCAAAATGAAATATTTTAAAATTCAGAGATAAAACATTTTTTTTATTTACAAAGTCTAAAAACATATTTAAACCTAGACAATCGGAAAACATGTGATGATGTGAAGTTTGCAAGGATTGCAGGTTCCTTAAAACAAGAATTGTACGCATATGCACTCCAGAAAGCGTGGCACCGAGTGAAATCCATTTATGATAAAAATCCTGATATGGTGCATAATCCATTAACTGCTAGTGGAGACACAACTCTTCATGTTGCAGTGAGCACAAAAAGTGCCAGTGGAGACACATCTCTTCATGTTGCAGTGAGCGCAAAAAGTGCCACTTTTGTGGAAGAGCTGGTTAAACTAATGACCCTTGAAGACCTCGAAATCCAAAACATAGACGGAAACACGGCCTTTTGCATGGCTGCCATCACAGGAAACAGTGAATTTTTTCAAATTATGATCGCAAAGAACCAAAACTTACCGGTAACCCGTGGGCACGATGGGATGCTTTCAGTTCACTTGGCCATTTTAACTGGCTACCACAAAATCGTACAAGACTTGTGCTCTGAGGATCTGCTTTGAAAAATGGATTCCAAGGATATTGAACAACTGTTTTTCATGACCATTAATAGCAGTATGTATGGTAAGACCCAGCATTTCCTAACCTCCACTTCTATTAGGATACATGTCTGGTCGGAGCCCATGTCACTTCTTTTATTGGGACACGTACCACCTCTTTTTATTAAAATTAAAATTATTTTATTTATTAAATTTTTTATTTACTGGTTATCTTAGAAAAAATTCATATACCCGATGTCTAGTTTATGGTAAAAAATGGGAACTATTCTCCTTTTCAATTAGTTGGATTTTTCCCTTGACTTTTATGTGCTACATATCCACCAAAGTTTTGTCGCAATTTGTACATGTAACAGACGTGGCAACGAAATTACTTGAAAAATATCTAGAGCAATTGATCGTTGCAAGAGATGATATGGAGAATCAAACAGCTTTGCATATGCTGGTGCGAAAGCCTTCAGAGGAATTTTGTTAGTTATTCAAACTTTTCTCTTCGTGTATAGCTTTAATTTTTTTCCTCGCTAATTTCCTCATTTATTTCTGTTTTCACTTTCTTTCTTTTTTTAGTTTTGTAATATATCGGCTTAGTCAATTTACATTAAATTAATTTGCTAGTCTTGTGCTTTTTAAGGTTAAATTACGTAGTAGGTCTTTATAATTTTATTAAGTTTTTTGGTAATCATGATATTGATGTGAAATATTTATCGACTTTGCCAATGACTAATTTCTGCCGAAAAATTAATTGACCATCTTTAGTGAGGTCTCTCCTCTCAATTACATTTTTTTCATCCACAAGACTCGAACCTGAGACATTATTTAAAGGATCTGAGAGCAATTAATTCAACTTTGACCAATATAATTTTGGTATAACTTTATTAAGTTTTTTTTATTAATTAGTCTGAAAATTGTATGTGGGGCTCCTATTATAATTTCAACAATCTTTCCTTTATTTTTTTAAGTACGTACACTGCTATATTCATTATGGTTAATGGTTAATTTGGCCATATCTCTTCATTTAGCTTAATTCATATACTTGTGGACTTGATTACTCATCCTTCCGTAGTATTGTTTGATGCAGTAAAATCAGGAAAAGCTGAAGTTGTGAAATGGATTCTCTACATGAATCGTGAACTACTGAGAGTAAAGGACACCGAGAATGGGCGGAACCTATTGCACTTTGCAGTTATGCATAGGCAACATAGCATCTTTAAATTTATACTTAAGATGGGGACAGTGAACCTCATAATCCGAGCGGTGGATAACGATCGTAACAACGTGCTACACTTTGTTGCGCATCAGCCAGAAGAAACATCATCAAATTTGAGAGCAAATATTCTAATGCAAAGAGAGTTGGCGTGGTTCAAGGTGAACTTATTGCTTATTCTTATATATATTCAATATCAATTATTCTTCTCTTCTTTATACACACATATGGCATGTTTCACTCATACTTCTTTATTAGTTATATATGTGTTTAATTTGCATGAGATTAGTTGAAAATACAATAGTTGGGTAGAAATTAGTATCAAAATAGCATAAGTTTTTGTAACCATTTGTCATCATGTTATAGGGATTTAGCGCTTCTCTAATGTGAGAAGAATTAGCAAAGTAAGTACGTAATAGAAATTATATATATGTAAGTTTTACTTCATTATTTATCTCAATCTAAAAAGATAGAAATTAACAGAGAGATAGAGAACTGTAGGGAGGTTGGAGAGGATCCAAGTCGTAATTTATTGAGAATTTACTTAATAAGTAGGGAAGTCACTGAGTAGTTAACTGAAAAATTAAATTTCTTTGAGCAAAAAAAAAACTGAAAATTAAATTTTACATATTGACATTAATTTGGTTAATAATGTGATTCATATATTGTAGGAAGTGGAGAAGAAAGTTCCTCCTGAATTGAGGACAACGAGAAACAAGGATGGCAAGACACCAAAAGATACATTTCATGTTACGCATATAAAATTATCTAGCGAAGTTAAAGATGCAGCGAAAGGAATAGCTAACTCTGGCATGGCTGTCGCAACACTTATTGCCACCGTAGCCTTTGCTGCAGCCCTGACTGTTCCAGGAGACAAGACTAGTGCTGTATTCATTGTCTTCATCTTGACAAATGCAGTTGCAATTAAACAACACAAACCCCCACTTGTTTGTTTTCATATTGGTGTTATGACTATACTCCTTCCGTTTCAAAATTATAGCTTTTTAAGGTTAATGTACACAGATTAAAAAATATTTAATAGAAGTAAAATATAATTATAGATAGACTAAAATATCCTTATTTAATGGAAGAGTATTTATGACAAATTATCTACAAATCTCTATGTTATTAATGTCAACTACTCCCACTAATAGTTATTAATAAGGGTATGAGTGGAAGAAAATAATTAATGATACTTTGAAATTGTAAAATTGCAATAGTTTTGAAACAAAAATAAAAGGCTAAAAGAGCTATAGTTTTGAAACGGAGGGAGTATATTTTAGAAAGGTCTTTCTTGTTGTGGCCTAACTTCTTTCGTGTACAATATCTCTTATACTCATCTTAATATTCCCTCCGTCCCTAATTATAAGAGGGTTTTTGCAAGTTTGTTTGTCCCTTTTTATAAGAGGCTTTTGGAAAAGAGGTTTTTGGAAATGTGTCATGCATTAATTAATTTTTACCCAAACTACCCTTATTTATTGGAAGAGAGAGGTAGAAATGCACTAATTAAATGAGAGATAGAAAGTGAGAAGAGAGAGGTACTATTATTAAGAACAATTTTGGAAATACAATGTAAATTATTGACATATTTAATGCTATAAACTATATTACCTAACTTCCTTGGTAGAAGAGAATCAGGTAAAAACCTCTTATAATTAAGGATGGAGGGAGTAAATTTTTTGATAAAACTGTTCTTTGCTTATCAAAAAAATTTAACAACACAAACACATCAAATTAAATTGAAGGTAAAAACCACATTTTCTCAATCAACAAACCAATCTCCACTATGATAAAAAAAAAAGTTATCCAAATAGGTCTTGATCAAGTGCGCAAATTCGTGCTAAAGTCTGACAACAACAAAGCTAGAGAAGATGAAAAACCATCCACATGGTCTTCTCAAATCACATCTTGGATCTGTAGTAAATGCTTATAGCTGTTATAGCTAGTAATGCTACAGAGTTCATTGTTCAATGCTGCATTAATCGCTGCTCAGTCACGTTCTTGATATATTTATATTCCTGTTTCCTGGTTGTTGAACTGGATGGGTTTGATAAAATTTTCTCATATTAATTAATGTTCTGATCAATAACATACTCATCTAGTCTTGCTTTGACTTGGTATATATAGCTGACAATGCGACATTTTCAATTATTCACGAGATGCATGTGCAAATTACTATATAAAAGGACCCGAGTAAAAAAAAAAACATAAAAAAAAGACCCCACATGCATAGGGGGAAAACTGATAAAATATTTTTTTAGAATCTGCGATTTTAAGGCCTAACTTAACACCATAAAATCAGTTTGTAGGATAATGATTGCTCATGTTTTATAAAGAAAAATATGGACAAATGTGGGTGATCCAGCTCAATAATAACACCCTCACATCTGTAACCAGACATCTTGATGGGTGGCCTAATAACAGACTCTAATACCATCTTAGGATTGGTACCACAGAGCTTAACTCAACCCACGAAACTGGTTTGTAATACGAGGACTATATCTTATAAGGATTAGAGTCAAGTGGGACTCTCAACATATATAACCACCTATCACAGCAGAGTGTTTTGGTTAACCAAAGTTTGAGCTAGTTGTTAAGTTGTTCCCCCTTCCCCTGCTTTGGTGGCACTGCAACTCTGAGTGGTATAAGTTTTGGTGTTACCATATATATTATGGCCTCAGCTTTTGTCAAGGAAACGGGTCGTGCATTCATTCATAACCTGAAGTCTTATCAGGTGAGTATATATGTTGTAACATGAACTCAGATCAGATCATTTTGTAGATTCTCGCAAATAAATTCTGTTTTCATTTAGTTTGCATTGGAAATCATTAATTACTGTAATTGATCCACGCATATAAATTCGTAATAATATTTACCACCTGAATATATACCTTCAAGACTCGCGGGGCAGAAAAGAAACTAGAAGAAAATCGGAGCAAGAAATTACTTCAGAGGTCAAATTCGCTTCCAACAAATGGAAGTCGTTCCGTGGTAAATGGGGATCCCTCAATCCCGTTTAAAGATGACACTCGGATTACAAGAGCACCGTCGGTTAGTTTTCCCAGACTATTCCACGAGCATCCTCTAGTAGTTGAACCTACTCCTGACCCTGCCAACACAGGGGTGAATGACCATAGTAAGTTACTCCTGAAAACTTTACACAATAGCGAGTTATATTAATCTATTGTTATATGTTTTTTTGGTAAATTACTGTTAGAGCTTTTGGTCCCTAATTAGGGACTTAATTATACTTATAATTATCCATCCCTCCTTAAGAGTGTATTTTGTGTGTATCGAACATCGGTTTTCTCACCCACAACCTCAGCGTATGTTGCAAACTGAGTCGCACCCATTGGATTTATAAGTTTATTTGTATGCAAAAGTTTTTCTTCTGTAAAATTAAATTTATTTTCCATACCACAAAATTCCCCTCCCATATAAGTGTACGTTTGGATTAAAGTTGGTAAAAGTAAGTTTAGAGTGAATTCATTTACCAAACAAGTTTGGTTAAAAATGAGTTTATTCTAACGTGATTTATATTTGGATACTTTTTACTCAAAAGTATGTTAGACAATGAATTTTGTTTGGATGATATTAATCAAAAACACTTCTAAATGTATACTTATTGTTTATTAATGATCCAAACGGAAAAGGGAACATGAGAAGTAACCCTATTGTCCCTTTTAGTTCAAAAACTAGGTTTGGGGTCAAACTGAGTTTTGAAATTAAAAATGAAAACCAATCATCATAAAAGCTAATGCAAACTGGGTTTGGCAATCCAAAAATACTTTTATGAAGGGCAAAATGCAATCCAAACATGCTCTAAGTTTTTGCTTCCACGTCTCTCAAAAATTGCAGTCATGGTAAAATCTTGATCATGCGATGATGTGAAGGATTACTTACCGCAGGTTCCTTGTTAAATCGAGAACGTGAATTGTACACATATGCATTCAACAATATGTGGCACCAAGCGAAATCCATTTATGACGAAGATCTTGATATGGTGCGTATTCCATTGACGGCTAGTGGAGACACAGCTCTTCATGTTGCAGTGAGCGCAAAAAGCACTACTTTTGTTGAAGAGTTGGTTAAACTAATGACCCTCGAAGACATGCAAATACAAAATGTAGACAAAAACACGGCTTTTTGCATGGGTGCAATCACAGGGAACGGTGATTTTTTTCAAATTATGATTGGAAAGAACGAAAACTTGCCAGTAATCCCTGGCCATGATGGGATGCTTCCGGTTCACCTGGCTGTTTTAACTGGCTACCACAAAATCGTGCAAGATCTTTCCTCTGAGAATTTGCTTCAAAAAATGGATTTGAAGGATGTTGAACGACTATTTTTTATGACCATCAATGGCAGCATGTATGGTAAGACCCATTCTCCATTTTTGAATCTAATTGTTTTGTGTGTGCATATCTATATCTATATATATATATATGGATGTGAGGATTACTAGTAACATTTTTTTTAATACACTTTTTATTGTTAGGTGAAATTAATATTGGGTCTCGCTAACTCATGTTGATCTCATTCTCTATTTAGTAGCTAAGATTCACAAGAATTTCATCCAATAATAAAGAGTGTGTTATAATATTTTTTATTATTCCACAATGTTTTGAAAACCAATTAAATTATGTTTTTCACAAAAATATTTCAACCTAGCTAGCTAGGTCACATTTTGTTTACACAATGTTCCACTTAAATCATTTTCAACGTAGTAGAAAAGAACTCTTTTATTTCAGTAATGATATTTGAGCATACATTTATTTACACTCATCTAATACATCTTCTTATTTCTTTCTCTCTTCTGATACAAGGTTCTATTAATGTTTATGTTACTCCCTCCCATCTAAAATTTATAAGTAACAAAGATACTTTTTTTTGAGTCCAAAATATGAGCAACATTCATTACTTTTCAAATAAACTAAATGCTAGTTTTTCAACTATATTATTCATTTAATGCAATATTCATATTTACGAAAGACACCAAAGCGGTATTTTTGGAAGACTTTTTTTTAAACTAGTGAATATTAATTAAGATTATCGCATTTCAAAGTATTATTTGATTTGTGTATCTTTGTACTATATTGCTTATATTTTGGACCGAAGAGAGTATCTCATTTTATTAAAGATAATCTAGTCACAATTAATCAATTGATCTATGACCAAGGGAGCCGGGGGTTTGACTTTTAAAACATTAATGTGATACTCCCTCCATTTCAAAACTATAACAATTTTAGTCTTTCATTTTTGTTTCAAAATTATTGTACTTTTACAATTTCAATGTGTCATTAATTATTTTTTTCCACCTATACCCTTATCTAATAACTAGTAGTGGGAGTATAAAGATTTATAGATAACTTATCATAAATACTCTTTTATTAAATGAGGGTATTTTAGTCTAAGTACAATAATATTTTACTTCCATTAAATATTTTTTAATCTATATGTATTAACCTTAAATTGTTATAGTTTTGAAAACGAAGGGAGTATCATCCTGAATAAATCTTTAATCTTTGTATATCAAACCCTTTTCTTTTATAGTATACATTATACCACTAAGAGAGATCAATAGGTAATAATTAATACTTCCTCCGTTCTATTATGTTTGTTGTTTAAGGTTGTGATACAGGAACCAAGAAATACAATTATTAATAACTCAAAATTTATAAAAATTATTTTAGTTTTTCCTAATATGCCCCTTGTTACTCCCTCATAGTAATTGACAATCAATGTCCCTCCCTCTCTCATGTAAACCTATAAATATTTTATGGGTATAATAGAAAAAAACTAAATGCTTCATTAATATCTTAAAATGACAATTAAAATGAGATAAATTTTTTTAGCTAAAAAAAACAGAGAGAGTAATATACAGTATCTGATGGTTCTATAGGTAATAAAGGCATGCTCGAAAAAATTTATTTGAACTGATATTCTTTATTTAGCTTGATAGCTTTGACCTCTTTAAATTTGGAAATATGCTATAAATGTTTTGATGTGGTACAAATAATTCACCAAAAATTTCTTGTCATAGAGGTTATATATATATATGCAATGATAAATTCTACATTTATATTTTCTTTCATTAAAATCTTGGAATCTATAAATTAATCTCAAGGAAATATTTAAATTGACTTTGATTGAAATATCAATGGTACTAGTGTAAAACCACCATTTCTTTTTATAATAAACACCAATCTAAAGATTCTTTTTCTATTTTTCTCTTTATCACACTACTCATCTATTACATCTATCATT
This sequence comes from Glycyrrhiza uralensis, assembly GCA_030159175.1. NCBI lineage: Eukaryota > Viridiplantae > Streptophyta > Magnoliopsida > Fabales > Fabaceae > Glycyrrhiza > Glycyrrhiza uralensis. Next base: position 3,257,415 of record BRZY01000006.1, read on the forward strand.
TCACTTTCTTCTATTATTATCTTTTTCTAGGTGTCTAATCGCATTCCGAGGTCCAAAAATCATTTTGGTAAACTTTATATTACTAGCAATGCTGATCGGATTAAACTGTTAATTTCAAGTTATTTTATCTCTTTCCCGAAGAAATTTAGAATTATCAAGCAGAAGTCATATTTGAATCAATATCTTTTTATTGTTAAATGCTATTTTTTTGAATAAAAAATTAAATGATCCGTGACATTTTAAGTTTCTAATATAATAAATATTACAATTTAATTAGATACTTTCAATGTCTTCAGTTCTATATTTTTTGTTGGGGGCGGGGGATCAATTGACTTTTACGTGTTATATATCTACCAAACTTTTGTCTCAATTTGTGCATGCAACAGATGTGGCAACAAAATTACTTAAAATATATCCGGAGGAACTGGTTGTTGCAAGATATGATAAGCAAACAGCTTTGCATATGCTGGCGCGAAAGACTTCCGAAGAATTCTGTTAGTTCTTCAAACTTAATTATATTTCTCTTTTTCCTCCTTAATTTCTTCATTTATTTCTTTTCTTTCTTTTATTTTATCTTATTGGCTTATTCAATTGATATTAATTTTAATTTGCTAGTCTATGCACCCTTTTAAAGTTTTTAGATGTTCTATATATATAATTTTAAAATTGTAAAACGGGCTCTTATTATAATTATATTTTAAATACTTGTAGGGCTCCTAAGTTAAATCTATTGTCTTATCCTTATCACAAAAAGCGAAGTGAAAATTCTAAACACTATACATACTTAGCTTATTGTAGTATTTTAGTTTTTTTCAAGGTTTAGATCGATAGACATTAGTTTAATATATATGCTTTACTTATGGAGCTTCCTTTTGGATAATTAACAATTTCTTTAACAATACACAGTTATATGGATGATAATTTAATCAAATGGATCTAACATGTTTCACCTAAGTTTTTTTATATTCCTCGGTTTAATTAATCCAAGTCGAATTAGATGGACCATATATGAAGACAAAGCTCTCTTAATGTCCATTTTTTTACAATTCGAACTCAAGACCTTGCTTAAATATTGAAACAGTTTTAAGGAACTATTTTCTAGAAGAAGAAAAATTATGTTTGATGATATGTTAATTTAAAAGCAGTTTTTAAGACTAAAAAAAATGGTTGAACACGGGTCATGATTCTGGGCGAATGTGACAATGGTCTAGATGATATATTGAACAATAGAAATTTCATTGGTTTCTGGAAACAAAAACACAAAACGAAAACAACTTAAAACAATAAAACATTTTCACAAAACATCCCTATCATTAATTTTTTTTGTTTTTGGAAATAAAACAATTTTCAAAAACAACAATCAAATATTTTGTCAAAAAAAAAAACAACAATCAAATAGGTAATTTGTTTTGTGTTTTCAAAAATTAATGAGATGTCTTCTTCAGCAAATCATCTAGACTTTTGTGAAATGCACCCAAAACCACCACTCATGTTCAACCATTTTTTTAAGTGTTAAAAACGGTTTTTACATTAACATCATGAAATAATTTTTTTTCTTTTATTGTTGTTAAAAATTGTTCCTAAAAATTGTTTTATAAAATAGTTTTGTATAGAAAAAAACAAATAGGCCGTTACTTAGCCAAGATTGGGTGCAATGCGGTCCATATAAAGGGAGGTACTCAACTAGTACTCGAGTTTTATCACTAGTGATGGAACAATTCGTAGTCAGGTTTTACTTATCTCACATTTAAACACATTAGTTCAGAAGCCCATAATGGAGATGGGATGTGTAAAAAACATTTTTCTTGTTTAATTTATTTTTGTACTTAAATGAAACCACTTCAGCGAACAACCAAGTATACATGTTTTGACAAAAAAAAAAATACCGAGTATAGAGCCACCACAAATTGACAATGCCTCTTTGTTTCCCTTTTTTGTTTGTTTAATTTTGCATGTTAAATTACATATTTTAATATTCTATCTCTATAATCACCAATCAATTATATACACTTGTTGCCAGCTGACACGCTAGAGAACAACACTAGAGAAACATCATCAGGACAGGATGATCAATTGGAATTGCTTCAAAAATTGTGGTCTCATATTAGAAAATTGGAACACAAGAAGATTTTGGAATTGATTACTCGTCCTTCACTGGTATTGTTTGACGCAATAAAATCCGGGAACGTTGAAGTTGTGAAATGGCTTCTTTACATGAATCGTGAACTGTTAACAATGAAGGACCCCGAGAATGGACAGAACCTATTGCAATTTGCTGTTTTGTATAGACAACATAGCATCTTTAAATATATACTTAAGATGGGGACAGTGAACCTTATAATACGAGCGGTGGATAAGGATCGTAACAACGTACTACACTTTGCTGCCCAGCAACCAAAAGAAACACCATCAAGTTTGAGACCACACATTCTAATGCAAAGACAGTTGGTGTGGTTCACGGTGAACTTACTTATTCTTATATATTCAATATTCAATTATTCTTCTCTTCTTTATGCACCCATATGCCACGTCTCCTCTACTTGAATTCAATCAATCAATTACTATATATAAGAAAAATAACTTCTGACTTTTTAAGCTATGATAAGTATCACCTCTTGGAATATGACATTGGTTATCTCTCTAACTATTTTTATTTTCAACTAAAGTTTTCTATTTGTTACTTTTTATTTTTTACGATTTTTATTAGGAAATGACTTGTACTTTTTATGGAATTGAAGTTAAGATATACCTTAGCTTAAATTAGCTTCAAAATAGCTTAAACTTTTATAATCATATATCATCACCATGTTATATAGTATGTAGTAACTAATTGTACATGACTATTTACTGAGAATTTTAACAGGTGGAATGGAAAATTAAATTTTGCATATTGACATTACTTATTTTGGTGAATAATGATTTCATATGTTATAGGAAGTGGAGAAGAAAGTTCCTCCTGAATTAAAGACAATGAGAAACAAGGATGGCAAGACCCCAAGAGATATATTTTATGCCAACCAAAGACAGTTATCCAACAAAGTTGAAGATGCAGCCAAAGGAGTAGCCAAGTCTGGCATGGTTGTTGCAACACTTGTTGCCACCGTAGCGTTTGCTGCAGCTCTCACTGTTCCAGGTGACAAGACCAGTGCTGCGTTTGTTGTCTTCATCCTGACAAATGCGGTTGCATTGTTCACTTCCTCTGCTTCCATAGTCTCTTTCTTGTCAATCTTCACTTCGTCAATTTTCACAGACACTCAATCGATCAATTCGCGACATCCAAGCGTGACTCTTGGGATTACCTTGTTGTTTTTCTCCATCTCCACCATGGTGATAGCTTTCACTGCAGCTTCTTTTTTGATATTTGATGACATGTACAAGTGGGTTGCATATGTGGTGGCTTCATTGGGTGTTCTCCCCATAGTTGCGTTTGGTCAGCTTTTTCGCTTTAGCCTTTTCGATGGTCTACGGGACTACTTGACCCTCTGGTATCGATATATATATCACTCTGCTGCTGGTGGCATGTAGAATTATTTGTCTGCAAATCTAAGGTTGGAGACTTGCCAAGTCATGCAATTATTATGTTTTATAAATTAATCAAGGCTGTGTTTGAATTTGAGATTGTTTGTGAAATAATCAAAGTTGTATATATTGTCTTCTTAATGGTGGTTAAAAATAGTATATTCTGTGTACTGCCTTGTCTTGCCACATTAATTACACTAATCTTCATTTTTGGGTCATAGTGGCACATTTATCCACAACATGGAGAAAGTAGTTGGGGGATAGGACCATGTTCCCACCTTTTTTGAGGCAGAACATATTCCCACTTAAGAATACACCACCTTGAATCTTGATCCATTATTTGTCTTAGGCTAGAATACGACACAAATCTATCTTTATAATGCTTGTCGCATGTGTGTTAGCGTGCCAAGTTGGTAGCGCCAGCTTGTGACCCAAGTGGGGGCACCAAGGTTGGAACATGGTCTTAGCCTCTGCTAGGTTGGGTGGTGGCTGCACCATGCTGGCCTGGCCTTCATAAGTGAGTTACTCTTCAAAGCTTCCTGTTAGATACTACACACACGACTCTATATAAGTAAAAAATAAAAATACTAATAGTCTTTATTTGGCTTAATACTTCAGCCTCTTTAAATTAGAAATAAGCTACAAAGTACAATCCTAAACGTGTCTCAAAGGAACTTTTAAAATCTTGAAATGTAGCACAAATTAAACTCAAGGCAATGATTAAATTTGATTCTAATTGAAGTTCAACAGAGATTCTAGTAATGGACTAACTGTGATAATAACCGATTGCTTACTTCAGTACTAGGTGTACTAAAGGTCAGCTATAAAGTAAAGAATATATACATGACCCCAGTACTAGCACAACAAGCTGCCAAAACATTGAAAAACATAGATTACATCCGCCTACACCAAAAACCAAGCAAGACAAAATAAGCAAAAATCATGAGCACCCAAATTTAGGCTGCTAGCAAAACTCTCCACACCAACATGCTAAAAACATTTGTTGCCACTCCTCTTAAGAGCCAAAATGATGCATCCACAGCAAATTCGTGCTATGGCCTGCCAAACAACCACATTAACAAAGCTAGCAATAGAGAATTAAGAAGATGAAAAACCATCCACTTGGTCTCTTCTCAAATCACATCTTAATTGGATGGACTTTCCAATATTTTTTAGCTCTCTTTTTTTGTATCAATTTTAAACTTGTACTCCTCAAGATTGAATTTTAATTAGTTCCAGTACTGCTTACGCCAGATGATGGTCATAGATACGTTGGGTAGATTATTTTTCTTTAGTAAATGCTTACCTGCCTGTTTGCTAGTAATGCTACAGAGTTCATTGTTCAATGCTGCATTAGTCGCTGTTCAGTTACTTTCTTGATATATTTATATATTCATGTTTCCTTGCTGCTGAACTGGATGGGTTTGATAAAATTTACTCATTAATTAGTGTTCTGATCAATAACATACTCTTCTAGTCTTGCATTGACTTGGTATATATAGGTGACAATGCTACATTTTCAATTATTCACACGAGATGCATCATGCATGTGCAAATTACTATATAAAAAGACCAGAGTAAAAAAAAAAAAACATAAAGTATATAGCCACCTATCAGAGCAGAGTGTTGTGGTTAAGTTGTTCACACTTGGATCTAAGCTGCTATAATCCCCAGCGTTGGTGGCACTGCAACTCTGAGCACTGCAAAATTTTAACATGGAAAACCCTTCAAGAAAGAGTAAAAATCGCACGTTTTCAACTGATAAACTAAGCTCCACTTTGGTAAACTAAAGAAGGGTATACAAATAGGTCTTGATCAATTGTACAAATTCGTGCTAGTAGCCTGCCAAACAACCACAACAACAAAGTTTACAATAGAGAATTAAGAAGATGAAAAACCATCACATGGTCTTCTCAAATCATATCTTAAATGGACTTTCCAATATTTTTGAGTTTGTCGGTCCCCTTGCTCTCTTAAATCTCTTTACATCAACTTTTCTTTTTGGTATCAATTTTAAACTTATTAACTGCACACCAAAATTAAATTTTTAGTTCCACTGCTGACGTCTGGGATAATAATACGCCAGATGATGATCATAGATACATTGAGTAGATTATCTTTCTTCATTATTCAATGCTAAGTTGTTACCTAGTCTATTATATAGTTCAATATGCTGCATTATTGCTAGCTGCTGATCACTAGAAGTTACTTTCTTGATATACTTTATATTATATTCCTTTTTTCCTGGTTGTTGAATCAGGTCTGATAAAATCTATATATTAATTAATGTTTCGATAAATAAAATACATCCTACTAGTCTTGCTTTGAATCGGTATAGCCGCGCGCCTACATTTTAAATTATTCACGAGAGGCACATACAAACTGGTACTACTCTCTCCGATCCCATTTATAAGAAACAAAAAGTAATTTTTTTTGGTCTTTTTTATAAGGAACAATACTTTGTTTTCAACATAATTAATTATTTCTTTTCAATTTTACTCTCATTAATTATCACACTATTTATTAAGAGTTCACTTATTTTTCATTTAATACAAGGGCATTTTTGGGGGAAAAATTTAAAATTATAACATCATTAATGAAAAATAACACATTTCAATGTATTTCTTGGTCTATGTGATTTTAATACTATGTTTCTTATAAATAGAACGGAAAGAAGTATATAAAAAGACTAGAGTAGAAAGAACATTAAAAAAAGAAGACCATGCAGGAGCGACATAGGGGGAAGATTATTACCCAAAAAAAAACATAGGGGGAAGATTGAGAAGTATATAACCTGCAGCACTGGTTAAAAGAAAAATAATTTTTAAACCTAAAAATTTACTGTAAGAAAACATGAATTAAAATATTAAGCTCGTAAATAAATACTATTTTATTATTAAAGAAAAATAAAAAATAAAAAATATTCTATAACCTAAAGAAGATTTATAATAGGAACAAGAAAATATGAAGGAAATCTATTAGCAACACTAATTTATTTATCAAAAATTAAAATTTAAAAAAATTACAATCTGAAAACTTATAAAAATAAACAAATTTGATTAAAACTCATAAACAAACAAAATTGTAAGCATATACTATTTTACGCTCTAAAAAATCTACTATATTATACCTTAACTAGTCACAGCTCCAATGCCTTTTTCCCTCTTTCAATACAGAAAAAATTCAGGCTTTAATATTAATTTGGTCCCTATAATATAGGGAGTTTCTGAATTAGGTCTCTATAAAAAAAGTCAAAATTTTTTTGTCTTCATTTTATTTTATTTTTTTATTTTAGTCCCTAGAGGAGTTGACTGCTGATGTGGCACTGTGAGGTCCCTATAAAATTCCTACGTGACTTACACGTCACCTGACACATACCTATAAAATATTAAGTTTTGAAATTAGTTCCTCTTAAAAAAACGTGTTTTGAATTCAATCCCTCTCCTTCTCTCCCCTTTTCCACCCCCCCCTCCGCAACCTCTTTTTCCTCCCTCCTCCACCACACCCCACCTCCTTCTCCTCCCTCATCCACCACCACCATCCACCACCCCCACCCCTACCTCCACCCTTCTCCCCCACCACCCCTACTCCACCGCCCCCACCTCAAGTAATCCCTTTCCACCATTTTTCTGTGCAAATAAATTCAAAATCTATGTTTACAGAAAGAAAACAGTGAAAGTAAAATTGATAAAAAAAAAGTAAAAAATACCATGAAGGACAATGAAGGATATTGAGTGAGAGAAGGGGAAGATGAAGAAGGTGAAGATGAAGAGAAGGGAGAGCGGAGGAAGAGGAAGCATAATCTGTGTATTGTGTAACTAACAGCAATTCGGTTGGGGCGATGGGCAAGGTTCTAAATTGCAGACTGCATCATGTGATGCGACCGCAATATTGCGGTTGCAGCGGCCTCCGCAACGGCATCGCGCCGCAATTGCGGTGTGATATGAAATCACAGGTAACGACCGCAACATAACCGCATCAGACACCGCAACAGGCCACATCTGACACCGCAACGAGCCGCATTAGGTCCATTCTCCATTATGTTCCTCGTGTTCAACCTGCAACTCAGATCTCAGCGTCTTTGCCCCAGCTCCGATCTACTGGTTTCTCCTCTCCTGTGTGCGACAAGTGATTTTGCCGTGTTGTCCTTGGGAAAACGTGGGACACAATGTGATTTGGGGGGAGCTTGGCGCAAGAGAGATGGTGTTTATCTGAGGGGAGGGCTGATTTGCGAAGGGGGGATCGGGTGGGGAGATGGGTGTTTATTTTGGGGAGGAGGTGATTTGTGAAAGGGGGGATTCGGTGGATCCTTTTTGGTCAATATTCGGTGGATCTTGGAGCAGGAGAGATATGACCTTTAGGCTATGTTTGGATGGGGGTTTTTGGAGGAGAAGGGAGGGGAGGGAAAAATTTATAATCTCCAATTACCTTATTTGGGAGTTTTTAAAATTAAAAAAAAGTTTTAAATCTTGGTGTCTACTACCTTCTAAAATAATATTTCATTTGTCCTATTAAAGCTAAACAAGGTAATTAGGAATTATAAGCCCTTTCCTCCACTCCACTCCACTCCCCTCCCTTCTCCTCCAAAAACCCCCATCCAAACATAGCTTTAGGTGTGAGCAGGGATTTTGGGGATTTTATTTTGTTGTTTTTAACGAGGCAGTGGAGGGGCTTTTGAGAAAAAAACACGAGGCAGTGGAGGGAGATTGTTGGGTTAACGGTGGAGGGAAATTGTTATTTTGGGGAATCTTTTGGAAAATTTGGGTTTGGGGATTTTTGGGGGGATTGTTTTTGGAGAATTTGGGTTTGGGGGAAATTTTGGGAGTTGTTACGGGAGAAATTGGGGGGAAATTTTTTGGTCAATTATTTTTATGGATTATTATGCTAAGTTAATTAGAATTAAGTTAAATTATATATTAATAATTAATTAATTTATATTTATTCAATAAATAATTTATGTTGTATATTATGTAAAGTCTTAAAAATGAATAATTAAAAAATTTAAATAAAATTTATATAACATTGTAAATACAAGATATATTATAAAGAATAAAGAATTACAATAATTATATAATTTATTTTGTGTTTGGTGCAAACATAAAATTATTTCACGCCGCAGTGGCGGCAATGCGCGTCGCAGCAACCGCAATAGCCGCAATCGCAAGAATCGCAACCGCATCCGCGATCGCAATTTAGAACCTTGGGTATGATTATGAACTATGAACAAGAGTTTCAGTGAGATAGACGAAGGGGGATCGATACTATTACTGACTGAGTTAGAGGAAAGAAATTGCTACTTGTTGGATTGCTATTGGTGCCATACAGGACAATAAAGAGGGGTGGTGGGGGTGGGGATGGGGTGGTGGTGGAGAAGGGGGAGAAGGAGGTGGGACATAGGTGTCACGTAGGAATTTTATAGGGACCTCACAGTGTCACATCAGCGGTCAACTCCTCCAGAGGTTAAAATAAAAATAAAATAAAACGAGGATAAAAAAAGTTTAATTTTTTTTATAGGAACTAAATTTAAAATCAAAAATATTACATGAACTAAATTAATATTAAAGCAAAAAATTCAGCATTGTTTTTAGAGGGGCCACCCCGCATAGGGGAGAAAGCAAAGTGGATTCTCCTTTTTTTTTTTCTTTACCTACTAAGACGACCATATGGAGCTGTATATATAGTGGGGAAATTGATAAACATGTATAACTACCATCGAAGGAGAAAATTTTGGTTAACAAGAGTACGAACGAACTTGCAGAGTACACTTCATTTCTCATAACCGGCAATTGGCATTAAATCAGAATTTAAGCATCGGTCTTGCTGGAAGGATTACCTTATATATTGACCACAAGGTAAACACAACGTCTCATGCATCTCATAACTTCAAACTACACTTTTTCTGTGGTGCTAGCTTTTAAGGTTCCTATTTAAATTAAAAGGATCTATTATTACTATGTGTTATTATGAAATCATTTACATGAGTACTTCACCTATTTTTTGCTCCTTTGGTTGGCACTGCGGAGTGGTAAAATTAATATAACCGACTCTGCCCAATTATATATTGGTGTGGTGGTGCTAGCTAGCTATATGGCTTTTGTGGGTTCAAATTCGCCTCCAAGTCCAACATCTTTAGAGGATACCAACATTCAGATTACAATAGCATCGGATGGTATTCACAGATTAACCCACGAGCCTACTCCTCCAGTTGAAGCTACCACTTCTGTCGACGCTGCCATCACAGAGGAGGATGAGCGTAAGTTATCCCTGAAACTACTGCATTTAATTTAATTAACAAGCTCATCAGGCTTCCACTCTAGACAAACATATCTATACAAATTATTCCAATTATGCAAGTTGTGGTTAATTATATTTAATATCTTAACACATATTATTGCTTATATATTTATGTGCAACAAATTTTCTTCTACAAATTTCTTCTTCGTTCCATACCACAAATCGATCGATGTAAATAAGTGTAAGTGTAAACTACCAACATAAAACTTAATCTGCAAAAAAAGGAAGAAAAAAAAAATGTTAATGGTAGTCCAGTAGCACCATTATATGCACGGTGTTTAAGGCGAATAGTTACATGATTCTCTCTCACACACTCTATGGGATCGGTTGAAAAAACATATAAGCTAAATTTCCCATCTTCAAGAAGGATCAGGTATTATATTGTTGGTGAGTTTACACCACAGATGTTCTCTCTATAAGTACTCATGGAATATCACAATATATAGGCTTTAAACATGTTTGTCATCCCTGCAAAATGACTGATTTTTTTGCTTTAGTACCTTTTGGGATTGGATCTCTCCAAAATTTGAAATTGCCTATTTTAGTCCTTGACGTCAATCGCCGTTACAAAAACGTCTAATAGGCAGACGGAACTCCACGTCACCCATGCTATGTCATTTAGTGAATACACATGTACATACTAGACATCCTAGGTGGAATCATATGTCACTTGCCAACTTCTCTCTTCACTCTCAATTGCTCCGTTCAAACCATCCCTCATCCATTTCAACCTGGAGCTTCATTTTCTGGGTTTGCCCAGCCATTGTGCATAGCTTCAGCCATTTGTCATGGCACGGTGCGCCAACGCCTCCCTTGCCGCTAAAACCGCCGTCCAATGCCGCCACAAATGGAGAAGCTCCGCGAGCGCCACCGCTTCGAGATCCAGCGCCTCAGATCCCTCCTCGTTCCATGATCTCGCTCATCTTCCTCATGGCCATACTTCAAATCCATGGATTCCGTGTCCCTCTCCCCCTCCCAAACCAAACAACAACCACCACTGCGAAACACTTAACGACATCAAAAACGTTAACGACAATGACCTTGACGACGATGATCTGTAGGAGGAACTGAAAACCTCCACCGGCAGTACAAGAAGCCTCGACAAGCTCTAACGAAACAGAGTCTCCAGCGGCGGGTTCTGGGTTCAGGAAGAAGTCGGTACCGGTGCCAGTGGTTCTTATCTGCCGTATCTGCATCAGCGAGTTGCGGATTTCGTCGACGGTGTCTCAAGGTTGGAGCCATATCTTCTTTTTTGTTCTTGCTGGGTAACAGATGGGAGTGATGTAGTCGGGGGGATAACAAATGCGATTGCTGAGAGAGAGGGACAAATCAAACTTGGAATATGAATCGATTGCTGGCGCGGCAGCGAGACAGGGGTTGTTGCCCCTCCTCCTCCTTCATTTTTTCTTTTTTTTTTCACTCTTTTTTTCCTGTTGCTTCTTTCTTCTCCTTTGCTACTATTTGCTGTTGTCTCTCCTCCTTCTTTCTTTTAGATTTGCTGTTGATTTTTTTTTCTGCTGGTTCTGGTTCTCACGAGCAATATTGGAGTAAGGCTTGACTCAGCTTCAGCTGATGCAGAACTTGATAGTGAGAACAACTATTAGCAGAACCAAAGGTAGAACTTTCTTTAGTAGGGGGCATTGTTCATGGAGAAGAGAGCTTCTTCTTCTCTGGCTTTGCGTAAGTCTCTATGAGGGTGCAGTTTTAGATATGTTTTAGCGCATTGCAGTGCCCAAATTTCAACGGGGAAATAAATGAAATGTCCGCCTCTTGTTGGTCCCTGCAGTTCTGTACCCAGATCTGGAATTTTGGACAAGGAGTTCAGGTTGAGGAGAATGGTAATGCTGAGAGGTTGTTCTATTGCAGGTTGACTCGTTGAACAGGGAAGACAATGGCCACCTGGCTTCTAACATTGACACAATGCCACGTAACATGCAGGTCAGTTTACATGTGTGAATAGTAACTAACATGGCATGGCTGACTTGGATTTCCGTCTGTCAAGTCACGTTTTTTTAAATGGCAATGGACGGCAGGGACTGAAATAGGCAGTTTCAAATTTTGGAGGGATCCAATTCCAATTTTTTTTTGAGGGACTAAAGCCAAAAACCAGTCATTTTGCCGAGATGACAAACATATTTAAGCCCAACATATATCATGCGATACATAAAATATCCACAACTCCACAATCAAAACTGCCAACACTGTGTAGCTATTTATAGAACAATAATTCCACTTTGAACCTCTAAGTCCTGACCGCTAAGGATCTGTCTATCCATAATTACACATTTGGTTGTCTCATCCTCAGCACTGCTTGGGTATTTCATCATTAAAGTAGGGGCCATGACTACAACCTATATTGGACCTGGCCTGATGAATTCACATCGGGGTTGGAAATTTGTCTACAGTTGTGAATAGCGCTGGATAGTATTCTGCAATTTCGTGCTTGAGTTTGTCCTCTTCACACCGGGGGTTCAAGTTTTTCATAGCTGTTAACTTCTCTAGATTGTATTTTTCAATTTCGCATTTGGGTCTAACGCCTTTACACTGGGGTGGATATTTCTACACGATTGTGAACTGCTTTGGATTGTATTTTGCATTTTAGCACTGAAGATTTCACACCGAGGATGGAAATTTCTCCATAATTGTAAACTGCTCTGAATTGTACTCTGCACTTTTGAGCTAGAGTCTGACGTTTTCACAGCGGTGGTGGAAATTTCTCCACAATTATGAACTACTCTGGATTGCACTCTGTATTTTTGTACTTGGGTCTGATGTGTTCACACCAGGGATGGGATTTCTTACACAATTGTGAATGGTCCTGATTTAGTTGCTTGTGTTTTTGTGGGTATTTTTTTTTTTGCGTGTTGTAAATGATAGATAAGACCTAAGGTGCCAATTTAGATGACACCAACGTTCAGATTATATTAGCACGGGCGACCGATGGTACTCCCAGACTATCCCACGAGCAAACTCCAGAGTTAAAATGCTACTTCATATACCAACATAGAGGAGAACGATAGTAAGTTACACCTGAAAACTTTACACAAAAACTCAAAAGAGACATTAAAATCAAGGCAAAAGTAAGTTAATCCATTGTAACAACTGCAATTTGTGAGGGGCTTCTAAAATAATGGAAGTCCAATAACACAAAGGAAAAGAGAGAGATTATTTAATACAAAATTATTCTGTGGAGAGGAACTACCATAGGATTGTCGGGTGGCCATTTTGGCCGTTGGGTGTTCATGGACAAGCAACAAAGATTCAGGCCAAAGTTGTAGGTAAAGAGTGAGGTAATTACATTTTTATAAATAAAAAATGAAAAAGCAATGAGCGAGGGCCCTAAGCCGTAGGTAAAATAGAGACGGCTCTAGGCTGTAGGTAAGTTAAACGCGGGTACTTTACCTACGGCTTTAGGCCGCAGGTAATGTAGCTACGGCCATGGCTGTCACTATAACCTTTATCTTCTTCAACCCCACGCAGCCTCCCCCTATTTGTTAAATCCCAAATTTCTTACCTCTCTCTCTCAGTCCTCTGTCTCTTCTTTTAATTTTTTTTCACCTTCTCAGCCCACTACTAACCTACTTTCTCTTCTCCTCTAACTTTCCCTTCTTTTTTTTTTTTGCTTATGGAAACTTTCCCTTCTACACCAACAGCACCGATCACGCCCCCACCCCAACACCAACAATGGTTTCCCTTCCTCTTCCTCTTCTTCTAGATCCCTCAAACCCCATCCTCTTCCTCTTCTTCTAGATCCACGAACGGCTACGTCTTGCGGTGAGAAGAGGCCGCACCGCGGCAGGAAGGGGTGGAAGACGCCACGCGGTTAACAGCCACAGCGGAGCTAATGGCAAAGCCGTGGAGGCGCGACGGAGGGAGGTGGCTGCGCCCACGGTGGCAGTGGCGGCGACACAGGGGCTACAACCCCTTTCTTCTTCCTCTTCCTTTTTTCACTGGTTGTTCTCTCTGGTTTTTTCTTCCTTTTTTTGAGTGTTTCTTTTTTATTCCTCTGGTGTGTTGTTGTTGCCGTCCACAACGGAGGAAGAATCGAGATACCTTTGGGTGATGGTGCAAAGCGGATGCAATCTCCAGAAAACATGGAGTGGTGGGTGCGCTGGGGATTTTTTTTATTAATTACCTACGGCATTTTCAAAAAAAAACCATAGGGAATTACCTAGGGCCTAGAGCCGTAAGTAATTACCTAGGGCCATGAGCCGTAAGTATCATGGCCCTAGGTAATTACCTATGACTTTTTCAAAGTAGCCCTCGTTAATAAGTTGCAACAAACGTTTTTTTTACGGAAGTGAGGCCGTCGCTCAGCCGTAGGTATATTAGTACCTACGGCTTTTTGTCATTACCTACGGCTTTTGGCCCTCGCTAACAGACAAATTTCTTGTAGTGTATGATGCATGCATGAAAGGAAAAAGATATTAATTTACTAACATTTGTTTATCTAAAAAAAGTATGCATGCATGAAAGATTGCATCCTTTCTCTCGGTCCTTTAAAGGGTCATTTCTCTGTGCCAAAAGATATAAGTTATTCTATAAATATCACTTTACATACGTAGATTTAGAAATGGAAAATTGCATAGTTCCTACACTCGAAATCACTTCTTTTATTCTCTTTTGCACTCATAGAGAGAATTGAGGAAACTATTGTTTTATGAACTACCATTATCAATATAGCATTGATTGTGGCTGTCCAAACTAATTCAAGGGATCTCTTGTATCTTGGAGAGATTCACTGTTACACCTCTTGCATGTGGTGAATATAGAAACTGGTGGGGTGAATCCTACTAGAGCTTAGTATACACACACCTCTTTATCTTCTTTGCTGTAGAGCCAACACCACAAAAATCTAAAAATTACAATGGCAGCCACTAGCCAGGCTTAACATCTTATTTATATATTTATATGCAAAAAATATTCTTCTGCAAATTTCTTTTTCCATTCCACAATTCCATTTAAATAAGTGTAAACTTAAAATCTACCAGCGGCACCATTATACGCATGGTGCTTAAGGCAAATAGTTACACGATTCCATCCCGCACACTCCATATTTCTGCAATTTCTCAGCTAGATCTCGATCCTTAAGTTACCTCCAAAAGAAAAGGGCAAAATGGGAATTTAAACTTAAGACAGAATTTTAACGTTGATCAGTTTTTGATTTCTTAAGAATATTGATCAACTTTAGCGTATTTTTACAAATAAAAGAATTTTTATATATATTTATGTAAGTTTCATTTTTATGAAAAATATTTGTTTATATATACTTTTTTACACATAACTCTACATTAAGGGTAGTTAAAAAGAAGGAGAAAAATTTAAATTTGAGTTCCTCTACTACTACTTTTGACCATAAATGGGTAGACCTAAGAATAGGTGCAAAAATAAAAGATAGAAAAATTATTTAGTGCTCTTTTTTCTATGCCTACACGTTTACACTCTTTTACATGTTCTCTGCTTTTTATTTTTTTATCGAGAAGAAAGTGTTGGATTGGGATGGAAATAGATCAGACTGCTCGATAGGGGCTTATAGTCCAACCTACATTAGGCCTAGGTTAGGCCAGACTTTTTAATGAAATATATCAGGGTAAGACTTTTTTCGAAGTCTATTTAGGTAAAAATGTCAGGCGTAGGCTATCTAAAGAGCCTTTTAAGCCTAATAGGCCGGCCTATTTAAGTAGACATAGATATAATTTTTTTATAATATATTAAAATTATATACTTATTTACATTTTAAATGTTTGAACACATGTTGACCTACATAAATACTCAAGCTTATAAAGCTTATTGAAGGATAAAATTGTGATTTATTTAGAGGTTTTATCACAAAAATACTTCATTCTTACTCACCCCTATGTCTCTATCATAAATAAAACTGAATTTAATTGTCATATTTTATAGTTTATTATACATAGAGATTTTCTTGATTAGCCTATTTAGGAGTAGGTTGGGCTATTTTTTCGGTTGAAAGTCGGATTACTTATTTGAATGCCTTATTACGAATCAGGCCTTTAAATAGGCTAAAAGACCAAATTAGGCTTTTAAAAAGGCCAGATCAGGCTTAAAAAAAAGACTCTAACAGGTAACGGATCAGACTTAGACTTTGAAATTTTTAAACACATCAGACCTATTTAGGCAAAGCCTAACACAGCCCAACCTATTTCTATCCCAATGTAGGAATAAAAGTACAAGAAAAAGCAACGTGAGTGAAATAGTTTTGTTAATCGTAGCAAGATGAAGATTTGTATGCAAGCAAATTAAATAATAATTATTATAATTAATAATGGGCATGATCAGATGATGTGAAGTTTGCATATTGCAGGTTCCATAAAACAAGAATTGTATAGATATGCACGGTCCAATGCGTGGCACCAAGCAAAATTCATTTATGACAAGTTGCCTGATATGATGCGTATCCTATTGACTGCACGAGGAGATACAGCTCTTCATGTTGCATTGAACGAAGGAAGCACTACTTTTGTCGAAGAGTTGGTTAAACTAATGACCCCTCAAGACTTGGAAATACAAAATAGACACGGAAACACAGCTTTTTGCATTGCTGTAACTGCAAGAAATGATTATTTTTGTCAAATTATGATGGAAAGGAATGAAAACTTGCCATTGATCCGCGGCACACAGGATGGGATGCTTCCAGTTCATTTAGCTGTTTTAGCTGGCTACCGCAAAGTCGTGAAAGATCTGTCCTCTGAGAATCTGCTTCAAAAAATGGTTTTCAAGGATATTGAACGACTGTTTTTTATGACCATCGATAGTGGCCGCATGTACGGTAAGACTCACCAACGTGATTTTCCATTTTCGGAACTTTGTCTTTGTATATATATTGTTATTGTTATTATTATTGTTGTTGTTTTGCTATACAATTATTATTATTTTTAATTTGAAGAAGAAACAAGATTTTATTAATGAAAACGTTATAATTAAACAACACAATATAATGTGCCTTATGCAGCCAGATCAACAATAAGTGAGTGACAGCGGGGGTGGAGCCAGAAAATTTACACAGGGGGTGCCGATATCAAAATACACGACTCAGTGAAAAATTTAAATTTTTACATGCCTAATATAAGAAAAAAAAATTAGATAAAATTGCACTCGGTTCCCTTGAAGTCTATTGAAATAACATAGACACCCCCTTTATTTTTCTATCTAAAAACACTGACCCCCCTCGGGCTCTCTCGGTTGGCAAAACAATGGTATAATGGATAGGACTAAACTCAATAATGGAAAAACTGTATAGGGATTAAAAACTAAGAAAAAATTAAATAAGGACCAAAATAAAAATATGTATAATTCTAGTTATTAAAAACGTATTTCAGCGAACAATGATTCCACGTATAAATGTACTTTTCGCAAGACACCACTAATTGAGAACCCCTTTTTGTTTTTTTATTTCTCTTTTTGCACGTTAGACATTTCTTGATATATATTCTCTATGACCAATCAATTATACTTGTTGCCAGACATACTAGAAAACAACATTGGAAAAGATTGGGGTCATCATCATCAGTCCAAGCTGCTTGAAAAAATGTGTTCACAATTGCAAGTTAGACAATTGGAATACAACAAGATTGTAGAGTTGATGACTCATCCTTCGATAGTATTGATTGACGCAGTAAAATCAAATAACTTTGAAGTTGTGAAACAACTTCTTCACATAATCCTGAACTCATGACAATAAATGACCCTGTAAATGGACGGAACCTACTGCACCATGCTTCTTTATATAGAGAAGAAAAGATCACAGACTATGTGCTTGTTGAAATGTTGAGTTCGTATTGTATCCAAATATATCGTGCCATGAGTGGATAATGATCGTAACAATGTGCTACACTTGGCTGTGCATAAGTCACCATCAGAAGAAACATCATTAAGCGCTCAAATCGAGAGTGCGATTTCGTGGTTTGAGGTGAACTTGCTTATCCTTATATATTCAATACTCTCTTTGTCTCATAATAATAGTCTTTAGCAAAGTAAAAATGTCCAAAAATAATTCTCATTTTATTTTTTCAATGAAGCATTAATTATATTATCCCAAATAATACCTTTTAGAGAGTTTGCATCGGTTTTCGAACATTATAAGTAATAATGTTAACTTCATAAATTTTTTAATCTCACTCATTTATTTATTGCATTTCTTAATTTGTATGAAAAAAACCTTAATAGACTACTATTATGGGACAAAAGGGTTATTATTATTATTATTATTCTCTTCTATATACACACATACACACACATATGCCATGTTTCATCTACTTCTTTATTATAAGAAATATAAAACAAAATCATAAAGACCAAAAAATGCACCGAAATGTGTTAATTTAGGCAAAGTTGTGTTAATTTAGATTTTCCTTGGCTCAGATCATGTTCAAAGTTGCGATTGACAAAAGTATTCAAGGGGTTAGCTTTTGAAAAGACATTGGGACTCGGTTTTCCTTTGCGTTGAGAAAAATCTTAAACAAACCCACACATATGTTTGGGATTGGTTGAAGATTAGATATATCTTAATTTTAAAAAGCTTAATTGCACTTTTAATCCCTTAGATATTATGGGTTGCGCGATTTTGGCCACCTGGGTTCCGATTGAGCGATTTTGGTTCCAAGTATCATAACAAGTATCATAATTGTGCAATTTTTGTTCCACAGGTTCTAATTGTACAATTTTGGTCCCCTAGGTATCAATGATTATGATCCTTTAGTATCCCGGTCGTTTCAACCAGGTCCCTTTGACACTTCCATTTTTTAACACTAAGAACCTACGTGGCACATGCGAGACTGATTTTGATAATGAGTCGGGTCACCTGTGAGCCCCATTGATTCTTGTTGTTAAAAACAACACAATAACAAAGAGACCTGATTGTAACAATTTGAATACCTAGGGGATAAAAATCACACAATTGTAATATCTAGATGACCAAAATAGCACAATTGGAACCTAGGTGACTAAAATCGCACAATCACAATACCTGAGGAATCAAAAGTGGAATTAAGCCTTTTAAAAATATAATATTGATCATTGGTAAAAATTAGTTTCAAAATAGTATAAATTTTTTAGTTTAATAATTATACACCGACAAATGTGAATAAGTTTTACAAATACAGTTAATCACATTTCACTATTTCATCACATCACAATATTTCTTATTAATTAAAACTTGTTTATGCTATGGCAATCAGTATAATATAATTGAATGTCTATGTAAAATTTATTTATATGTTTTCTATAAGAAAAAAATATATATTGAAAATGAGTATAAGCGATACTCCAACCCCATTACATCAAAAATAAAACATCTCTATTTAAGAGTTTGAAAATACCCCAAAAGAATCACACACCAATAAATAAATAAAAAAGACAAACCTAAAAATCTACCTTCCCTACAATCTGACAATTTGAAAACCTAATTATATGCTGCCGGTTTTATAATTATATATCAATAATATCACACATCATGGTATTACAGTACTCCCTCCGTTTTAAAAATTATAACTTTTTTAGTCTTTTATTTTTGTTTCAAAACTATTACAATTTTACAATTCCAAAATATCATTAATTATTTTCTTCCACCCATACTCTTATTTAATAATTATTAGTGGGAGTAGTTGACATTAATAACATAGAGATTTGTAGATAATTTGTCATAAATACTCTTCCATTAAATAAAGGTATTTTAGTCTATTTATAATTATATTTTATTTCCATTAAATATTTCTTAATCTGTGTACATTAACCTTAAAAAGCTATAATTTTAAAATAGAAGGAGTACTTATTTACTTCCCAACACACGCACACACACACTTTTTTTATGTATATATAGGAAACCAACCAAAAACAAAAAGGAACTACTGTGTAAGTTTGAAAAAGCTAACACCCCTTAAATCAGCATCCATCGCCAACCTCAGAGCACTAGGTGCTATATATATCTAAAACACTCCACTGGAACCCACCTTGAAGGCCCATTTCTGCAAGCTTGTCGGCACAAAAGTTAGCCTCCTGGAACACATGACATGACGTATGGAACAGGAACACCCTTGCGCCTCCACAAGACTCAATGCTTCGGCTAACAGAGGTTAGAGGTAAATATAATGGGTTCATCGTGCAAGGACCATATTGACCACAACTTTAGAGTCAAGCTCAACCACAATGTTTGGAATCTCCATACTCTTAACTAAACGAAGCCCAAACGTGAGCCCCCACAGCTCTGCACAAACAGAAGATGCTGAACCCAGATTGCTATGAAAGCCCTCTCGAACCGGCCATGCGAGTCATGAATCAGCCCACCACAGGCACAGGCTGCTAGACCATTGCGGGAAGATCCATTAGTATTGAGTTTAAAAACACCAGGGGGAGGAGGCAGCCACTGGACAGGGACCTCAACACTTGCATCAATGAAAGAGGGAAGGGAGCGGACCAGGTGACTATGAATGGCTTCCACTTGCCCAAAGACTTTAGGAAGAAATAAGTCTGGAATAGAAAACTTGCCCGAAAAGACAAAATGATTGCGATCAATCCAAAGAAGGTGGATCATAGAGGTGAAAATAATGGGCCAACTCCTCTGCAGATTGCCCATAGACTCCAATTGAAGATTAAACAGCAGCCAACTTTGTAAACCCAAGCTAGCAAAAGCATGCCGCAGGTCTGGATCTACAATTCTTTCCCACATTTCCAAAGTTACCTCACAATCGCATAATACATGCACTATGGACTCAGGATACAAGTGGCAATGCGAGCATAAATCAGAAGGTGATATCCCACGCGCATTACGCTCTAAATTAGTCATAAGGCATTGGTGAGCCACTTTCCACAGAAAATTGCTAACTCTAGGTGGTATGCCCAATTTTAAAATAGACTCAAAAGGGAAATCCAGTGGCTTTCAATCCTGCTCTTGAAACAGAACCACATAAGCGGATTTAATTGTGAAAAACCATCAGCTGAGGGGCTCCACATAGGGAAATCCGCAGGTCCATCGGATGGGGCACGAATTGGGCAATTATAGTATAGAGTGTAGGGGGCAAAATCTGCTGCAATAAAGGCCAATTCCAAGCACCTTGATTAGAAAATTAGTCCACAATACTATTTCCTTCCAATCCCTGGATATCTACTTGGGAGTTACTAAGGGCACCCATTCCAGCGACCCATGAGTCATGACAAAATCGAACCCCCTTGACCATTTTGAACGTTCCATAAAATTCCTTTTTCAACATGTTGCCAAGACTGACAGATCCCTCTCCAAAGGTGAGATGCACGGGCACTGCATTTGAAGGAGGGCAGCACTAAATTCCCACACCCAAATTTGAATCTAAGCACCTGGACCCAAAGGGCTTCTTGATTGGTCAAGATACCCCAGCCAATTTTCATAAGATAAGCCATATTCACCATTCTCAGACTTCGGAAACCAAGGCCCCCTGATCTTTAGGTGTGCAGATGACATCCCAAGATATAAGATGATTTTTTTGGACCTCAGGGTTAGAACCCCAAATAAAGTCCCGTTAAAAATGTCCTACCTCGTCGCAAATAGATGCTGGGAGCTTAGACGTTTGCATGATGTAATTTGGAATACTGAGAATACAACTCTGAGCAAGGGAAATTTGGCCAGCTTAAGAGAGAGATAAGGCTTTCCATCCTGATAACTTGCTTCGAATTTTGTCAACTAAGAAGGAAACATCAGACTTTCATTTGCGTCCAGTGATGATTGGGATACCAAGATATCTCTCAAAATTTGTGGTCAAAACAATTAGAGTTGGCAAAATGGACGGCCCCAGCCCACTCGAAAAAATGGCAAGTTTGGACAAACAAATTTGAGCCCCTTTTTAATCTAGGCCTTTTTTGCTCAAGCCCGATGTGGGCTGCCTTGAAAAAAGCAAAGCAAAAGCCTGAGCCCGATGTTGCCCGACACTATGCGGACTGGACTTGGACAACTAAATTAGAGCTCTTTTTCAATTTGGGTTTTTTTGGCCCGGCTCAAAGCCCACTTGAAAAGCCCGTTTGCCAGCTCTAATAGCAATATCCAACAAGTTGCAAATAGATTGAGAGCAGACTGAGGGGGTGTTATGAGAGAATGAAATACGGGACTTATCTTTGTTGATGGACTTCCCAGAGCTGAGCAACCAGCAAACTTGTCAAGGATGTCAAGGATTGTTTGGGCATTGGAAGATGATGCTTCTACGATTAAGAGGATATCGTTCGTAAATAGGAGATGCAAGATAGCAGGTCCTCCACGACCAAACTTGAGGGGCACCTATGAACCGTCCAGCATAGCATCTTGGATGCAGTGGCTTAATCTTTCAAGTGCGATTACAAAGAGGAGGGGGACATCGGGTCCCCTTGTCGGAGGCCACGTGAAGGGAGAAAGCTCTGTGAAGGGCGCCCGTGCCAATTGATACAAAAGGAAGCAATAGACATGCACTCGGAAATGAGATTAATAAAGGACTAGGGAAAGTGTAGAAGCTCCAAAGATTGTCTGATGAAACTCCATTCCATCTTGTCGTAAGCTTTGGCGAGGTCTAGCTTAATCACCATAAACCTCTTCATCTCGGACATGGTATTCATAGAATGCACAACCTCCTGCAAAACAATAACATTATCAGTAGTATTCCGCCCGGCTATAAAACTATTATTAGAGATAATATAAGACAGCAACTTACTAAGACGGTTAGATATAACCTTCGTAATAATTTTATAAATCGCATTATAAAGAGAAATAAGACAAAAATCAGAGGGTCTCAAAGGGTCCACAACTTTGGAATTAAAGTGAGCAAGGTATAGTTGATATCACCTATTTTAGAAGGATCTTCTAACGCCTGCTGTACAAACTGGAAAATGGAGGGACCAACAATATCCCATTTTGCTTTAAAAAATAAGAGATGGAAACCATCCGGCCCTGGGGATTTATAGTTACCCATAAAGAAAATAGTATCCCGAACTTCCTTAAGAGACACAAGCAGAGCAAGATTATGCAGCTGATCTTCATCAATGGGAGGGTAGCAAGACAGGGTTTGTAAATGATGACTTGGTGGAAGAATGGAAGTGAAAAGATCCTGAAAATGCGAAACAAGGACCTGCTGAATATCATTTGTCATCATAAACCCATTCGTCATTTGAATTGAGGAGAGCCTCAATTTTATTGGTTCAGCGTCTCACAAGCGATTTATGGTGAAAGTATTTGGTATTCCGGTGACCAAGCATAAGCCATTGGGAGCGGGCTTGTTGGAACCAATAAGCTTCTTCACTATCTAAGATTGCATTATTCTGGGACCAAAGATCCTTCTTCAAAGCTGAAAGGCGTTCGTTAGGACCCTCCATGAGTTTTCTATCAATACCCTCAAGGCAGCCCAAAAGACGACGTTTTCGACGAAAGATGTTACCAAAAGCGTCACGATTCCACCGAGATAGACCAGCTGACAGATGCGAAATATTGAATTTCCAAGACTTGCTAAGCTTCCATGAATTCCAAACCTACATATGAAAATCATCATGGTCAAGCTAAGGGCCCAAAAATTTAAAATACTTTTTATTAGAGGAAGAGAGATCTCCCTTCAGTTTAATCCAAACCCCACACTGATCTAAAGATAAAAGAGGCAGATTTATGACAGTGCTATCAGGAATAATATTTTGCCATTGACTGTTACTAAGCGCCCTATCCAATCGTTCCCTGAGAGTGCTGCTTTTCCATGTGAACAAAGGGCCTTTGTAACCGAGGTCAACCAAGTTGCAATCGAAGATGCATTGTGTGAACCGCTGACCAGCCCGCACATTAAATTCCCTGCCTCCTTCCTTGTCATGTGCATGGAGAAAAACGTTAAAATCACCTGCTACACACCAAGGAAGGTCATAGGTAGCATGAATATCACGGAGCTCGTTCCAAATGTCCTCCCTATGGCGTTCCTGAGGACTGCCATAGACAACGGAAAAAAGCCATGGGTCTCTAGACCGTGGATTAACTTTCAGTAGCACACAATATTTGGAGGCAGATATTGTGACAATTTTGTTCTTCTTCCAAAGGCACCAAATGCCGCCGGAGAAGCCAACAACTTCAACTCAGGTAGAGCCATCAGTAGCACCCAATTTTCCAATGACATTGTCCGCCCTTAGTTCCTGATCCATGGCTCTAGAATAGCAAGAAAGCAACGGTCATAGATTCTAGCATAATCATGAATAAGGCCTGAGAAACGAGAGTTCCCAGCGCCTCTACAATTCCAAATAAGCAAATTATCCATAAAAACAAGTAAAGAGGAAAAAAAAAAGGATACACAAAGGATACTGGTCTCGTGGCCTGTACCACTTCGGTATCCATGGCCACATCTTCTCCGGTGGAATGCACTGGAGTTACCTTGCTGGAAGACCCTATTTCCAACACACACACACACACTTTCTATAATTGAGTAAGATTCGTGAGTTCCATTAAATTATATGAATCTTATATTCTATTTTGTGGTACACATTATAAAAGTAATATATAAATTTCACCAAGTATATATAGTGTGTTAAAAAAGTGTATTACTAATATGGGCAATGATACATTGACACCTATACACTCACATCACACTCCAGTTTAATATATAAAATGAGGAAATAATGTGTGTGGTGGGTGTATGGTGGATGTTTATGTAACATTTTGTACTAATATTTTTCCTATTTCATTATTTATCGAGAATTTTAACACTTGGAAGTAACTGAATATTTAATTGGGAAATTACATTTTGCGTATTGAATTTAACGTGGTTAATGATGATATATTCATACGTAGATGTGGATAGAGAAAGTTCCTCCTGAATTAGAGACAATGAGAAACAACGACGGCAAGACACCAAAAGATATTTTTAATGCTAGGCAGAGAAAGTTCTTAAACGAAGTTAGAGCGGCATCAAAAGGAACAGCCAACTCAGGCATGGTTGTGGCAGCACTTGTTGCCACTGTAGCATTTGCTGCAGCGCTCACTGTTCCAGGTGACAAGACCAGTCCCGCGTTCGTTATCTTCATCTTGACAAATGCGGCTGCACTGTTCACTTCCTCTGCCTCCATAGTCTCTTTCTTGTCAATCATCGCCCCTGTAAGATTCACAACAATAGAATTGTTCACAACATCACTGAATAGAACCTTCATTCTTGGGCTTGCATTGCTGTTTATCTCCATTGTGAGTATGGTGATAGCTTTTGCAGCCGCCTCCTTTTTGATATTTGATATTCACGGATCATACAAGTGGGTTGCATATCTGGTGGCTATAATGGGGCTTCTTCCAATTCTTACGTTTCGCACGCTTCATCAATCCGTGATCTATTTCGAAGCTCTACGAGACTACTCATTATATATTGTATTCCACATGCTAACTAGTTACGCTGCAAAAATTAAAGACGTTTGCAAAAGGCTGGTGAGCCGAGGTCCTTGAACCGTGATCACTTTTTAGTTGAAGTGTGTCTCTACACAGCTCAGACCAATTATTAACTGTGTACTTTGGTGTTGCTTGATAAATGATGAGTTACTGCTCCTAGCTTGTGAAATGCGAAGGGAAAGGAAAACCATAGTTATTTGAATGAGTTCTACAAATGCAATTGCCAGAGCTAGTGGTGCCATTTCGATCCTCTACAACCTCCAATATATAATGCTCTTACATGTTGCCCCTCTTTTTTTGTCTTTTCAGATTGTCGAGGTGGTGATATTGTCAAAATCTTACTATATATATTCCAGTTATTGTACTTTCAGTTATGGAAACTTTGTCGAAAAGACTTCAAAGTCTAGTTAGCCGAATTGTTATTTGTTGGCTTCTTATCTTATGAACAGGTGCCATTGACCCCCGAAATAACATTAATGAGCATCATTTAGAAGTTTGCCAACGATAATAGTATAGTCAATAAAATCATATATATATGGTGGTTGAGGTTGTATTGTCTTCTTAAATAATATGGTGATTCAAAATAATATACATTGTGTGTATTGAAATGCCACATTGTCAGAATTACAAAAATCATCATTTACGAGTTTGCTCACTACATGCATGTTGAGATTCACTATGGACTTTTTTGTTCTAAATCGAGGAAATTAGTGAAAACTCCAAGCACAAACCCTATCAAAAGGTTCATGGTTTATGATTTCCGATAGTACCTTGGTGTTTACCATAAAAAATTTCTTTTAATCATTTCAAAGATCATTATGCGAGTCGAATTAAACCCTTAAAAGGAATCAAAGTTTAATTAGGGAACTGCTATAGCGTGAACAACAAAAATGATTATAAAAATAATTATTTTCCATACACGAGGTTGGTTGAAAAAGCATTAAGCTAAATTTTCCAACTTCAAGAATGATATCAGGTATTGTTGGTGAATTTGCACCAACAGACGCGCTCTCAAAAGTAATCAAGGAATATCATAACATGCGATACATATCAGATCCATAGCACCACAAATCAAAGCAATCAATCAATCCAACAAAAAATGCAACATGGTTCTTAGCTAAAATAAAATAAAATGAAAGTAATCAAAAGTTTAAAGATCTTGCAAAAGCTTGCAGAAGTAGATGAACAGCTAACTGTGATTAATGGGAAAACAAAATCATAAAGAAAATACTTGTAAAGGCATTGCCTAAGGGAGGCAGGCATCCCAAAGATTTTAAGTTGTAGGAGTCTAGGAGGAGTGAGTTTCTGCACATACATACACCTAAAATCTGAATGCAGTGCCTACCATAGGCAATGCCTACATTACATAAGATTAGAATACTAAAACTACAACACCATTAGCTATTTCTAAATAGAACAATGATTCCACTTTGAGCCTCTAAACTAAGGTAGTAGTATTAGTAAGGAGAGTATTCAATGCCTCCTAATCCTCCAAATTAACCACTAAGGATCTGTCTAACACTACTCTTGTAAAGTCTACTCCTAAAAAAATCTATATTCTAATTCTCAATCAGAACTTTCTAACAACTGACCTTTATGAGAAGTCAAAGTTAAACCAAAGCAAGTTTCTAGACTTCATCATAATCCTCCACATCTTCATCAATTCTTCTATCTAAGTTGGCCAGTTGCATGGGATCAATACTCATTTTTTCCACGTCAGACAAGAACCATCCGGGGTATTCCTCGTGCTTCTCCTCTGACATTGATTTTCCAGATGAACCAGCTGGGACAGGAATTGTTGATGTGGATGACGAATCCATGTTCTCATCTGGGTTCATATTTAAGTCAAAATTCCGAATGGCCACTTCAGCAGGTTTGCTAACTGGACAATCCTGCTTATCTTCCTCGGATTCCAGCACATGTTCCGGGCTTTCATTGCTTTGAGAGTGCTTGTCGTTTTGCTTCAACTCATCAGCATCGTCTTCAAACTTGATATGTGAAGTTGTCTCTTGATCTATTGTTCTACTTCCACGGCCACGGCCCCTACCTCTGCCCCTACCCTTTCCTCTTCCACTAGTATGTCCAGGCTCTGGCTGTGCATATCATCAAGAGGAAAAAAAAACTCATTATTCAGAAAACATTTAACAACATTAGGTGCTGGTTCTGATTTTATAGTTTGTTCAATTACAACAGTTTTCAGAAAACCAAATAGTTTTGGTTTCTTTGTATAGTAAGATGTAAGTTGGACACCTTTACGGGCCACAAATTACAAAAAAGGCATTTGCATTCACAAGCCATTAGTGAACTTCCCTAATGATTTAGGAAAATATTTTTGTTATCAACAAAAATAAGAACAAAAAAAAAATACATAGCAAAGTGGCGTGCAGTGTGCAGAGATAATCACTCAGCAAAAGTTTAAATCACACACAAGAAAAAAAAACTGGAGGTAATTACTGATTTGAGTAATTGGAAACAGTTTATATTACCATTTTATTTCTCGTGGTCTCCTCGTCGTTGTCAATATCATCGTCTTCAGCGACTTTCCTAAATATAAAATAAACAGAATATCAGCATACGGAACTCACTCCAAGCAACAAGAGCAGTAACCAAATACAAACCTTCTCTTAGTGACAGTTTGATCATCGCCAGTTGCGACAGAACCACCTAAATCAGGAACCTTGCTCACAATATCTTTCAGAAAGTCAAAGACATTAAAAGTCTGTACACACTGTTTTCTGCAAAGCCAAGGAGACAAATAACTCAACCTTTTAGAACCCAGAAAGAGGAGAGAAACACTAGAACAAACAGCATATGTTCCAAAAGCAAGATCATTCCATCATTTTCTTCTTCAATAGATAATCATGTTAGTGAATGTGAGAAATAATAAAGGGAGAGGTGAGTTTAATGAGACTAAACATATTATCTTTAGAATCGCAACTATCATTTTATTATAAGTACCATAGATAGTTAACCACCTAAATAAAAGAAAACCTGCAGGCTTATAACTATATTCTGCAGCCTTGTCATAAACAAAAATTTGAGACCAAAAGAAACAAAGAGAAGTTTCACTTACAAATGAAAAGAATTCATTGTCTTTGCTCCCCTCCTAAGTGTTATCTCATATGTTCGATCACACAAATCTTGCAGAAATAGCTCTAGTGCTTTAGCTGCCAATGCATACACACACATCATCATTAATCAGAGATAACTTATTACAAGTTCCCAAAAGCACAGTAAAAAGAAATCATGTTTGAAAAAAGGTTAGAATATGTATGAAAGACTACTCACAAACTAGAAGAGGCACAGCCATTGCAATCTTCCCTACATCCTCATCAGCTTGCATAATTTTCTTAATCCTAGCCTGTCAATAATCAATTCAATTAGATTATACAATCATTATTAATATGACTAAAACTAAGTCAAGAAGATAAAAGGGCATTCAATTTAATGCAACAAGTAAGTGAAATTTCACTAATGGTACGTGTTTGTTTTCATGTTTCAACACATTCAAATGAACATTTGGCTGAAGCGAAAAAAAAATTCCTTTCACTGATTGGTCCTTAGACCATGTGCCTATGCTGAACAAAATCCTAAACAGACACATTCAAAATGAGTGTCTGTCTTACTTCATTGGCCGTGATATATACTCAAATGACAAATTTCCCACAACAAATCCCCCTACAAAAAAGTGTAATATACTATTTGAGTGTGTGCAATACATTATCCTCCAAAGTCATAAAAAAGCACACAGTTGTTTGAGGGGAAGGATAATAAGCTCAGGGAAAAATATATATTTTAAAAATATATAAAATACTATAATTTGAAAAATCACAAGGGGGACCATAGACCACTGGCACCATACTACATAACAAGTTGACCCTGCCTATAATACAGAGAAACCAAACCATGA
Organism: Glycyrrhiza uralensis; assembly: GCA_030159175.1. Lineage (NCBI taxonomy): Eukaryota > Viridiplantae > Streptophyta > Magnoliopsida > Fabales > Fabaceae > Glycyrrhiza > Glycyrrhiza uralensis. The sequence goes on from BRZY01000006.1 coordinate 3,286,487, forward strand.
CCTAAAGCAGTGCCAAACCACAGGGAACCTATTATATCCTGCTATTAGTAATTGATATGAATACCCCACAGTGAAACCAAAGCACATAGACGCTTCATAAGGAAAACAAAACCAAGTATTTTAGACATATAAATGCAAACCAAATTATGCAAAGGAAAACCCCCCAAGTTACACCTCCTCCACAGAATAGCATAACATAACAACTGATTCATTAACAAAATCAAAAATTCATGGCCAAAAAATTACTGTAACAAAGGATATGTAAACCCCAGCATCAATAGAAAGCAAGTTTACACATTTTAAAGCATATACAGCAGAAATTCCAAAACCAACAGAAACCCATCTCCACGTGAGCCAGAAAACTCCAATTACACAGGGAAAATAACCAACCATGACAAAATTAAAAACAACCCTATTGATTTATTATAATAAGTAGTGAAAAAAATGAAGGAAAAGCAGAGAAGAGAAAGGTAGAACTTACAGCAGGGAAACGAGTATCTAGTTTCTTCCTCATGTTGTAAAGAGTGGGTGGAATACGGTTGAAGAAGAAGCTCAGCCCAAATCCCACCCTGCTTTATTATAAAGGGAAAGGAAACAAGAAGAACGAAGAACGAGGGCCAAACGTTGAAGAAGACGAAGAAGCAAAGTGGGAATGTTTTTGTTGCTGGGTTGTGTTTTGTTGTTGAAGTCTCTCTCTCTCTCTCTATATATATATATATATTCTCCTTCCACGCAGGAACCGCTATTCTAATTCTAGGACCCTCCTACGCGGAATGGAAACACTTTTTGTCCCTTTTGACACATATACATGTTGACCAGTGACCACCCTTTTCCTATGAACCAACACAGCACACCCATTTGGCCATTTTACTCCAAATCTCTCAAATTTTTTGTTTACACATGCATGAAATTGAGTCTTAGATTAATTTATATTTAGTTAAAAAAATAAACAAAGTTTTGTTACATATTATTTTATCATCAAAAATTGAATATAGGTATTAGTCGAGTTTATTTCTTTAAATATAATATATTAATTATTAACTATTTGTGTCAAATCTCGTCATTTCTACATATTATAAAAATATGTAAATTTCTTTTTAAGCTAGCATACTATATACATTTTATATTATTAACCAATAAGTACACGTAGATTTCTATAACATTGTGTATATTGTAAAATGTTAATAAAATTTTAATTGATAAAAATATTGTTTTATTAGTTTAGACATCTGAATTTTTTTGTTACGGTAAAAAAGTTAGTTTGGTTCATAGCAGGTTATTTTAGCATGATTTCTATATATTTCATCGTATTTAATGTTATTTAAAGAAATTTAAGCATTAATTAAATAAATTATAGAAAATAATTTTTTATTGAATATATGACGGGAGATCCCAAAAATGATATATCTCACTCTTTTTTTGTTCTTTATATATTATATTATAATATATGACGAGCGGATAATTTTAATTCCCATATATATTTATGTATTAAATATATATTTTAATATATAATTAAATTATAAGAATATAATTAAACTTTTAAATTATTTTATAAATTATTAAATATAATTAAATATTAAATATTAAGATTATTTGATAATAATGCTGATTGTGGATCATTCTCTTAAATAAGTTTATTTTAAATATATTAAAATGAAACTGTATATTATTAATATAAATATTATTTATTGTGTGTATGTTGACGAATATATTAATTTTAGATTAAGTTTATTTTGAAATGAAAAAGTGATTTATGTATGATCTGAGTATTTTTATATTTTCTAAAAGAGTTTAATTTAATTGATAAGGGATAAATGATAAGAATATAATTAAGACTGAATTGAAGTTATTAGTACAATTATTATATAATAAAGAAAATAAGAATTTAAAGTATTTTTTATATTTTCTAAAATATTTTAATTTAAATGATAAGAGACAAATGATAAGAATATAGTTAAGACTGAATTGAAGTTATTAGTACAATTATTATATAATAAAGAAAATAAGAATTTAAAATTATACACATTGTTCATTTCATGTATTTTGTTTGCAGTTCCAAATATATGTGTAGAGTGTTGTTTAATATAAAAAAAAACACTATAGTTATACTGTGTTTAAAATTATATTTACAATTTGAGGTCTCTTGAACTTATTTCCACAATTCCACTAATACCTATAAAAATTAAAAATTAAAATATAAAAGGAAATCAATAATCAATAATAAAAGACAAAATAGGATAAAATGTGATAAAAAATTAATAAAAATAATGCTAATTAAAATTTAAAAGGAAATTAGAAAGAAATATATAAATACAAAGCATAAAACGAAAAAAAACATTTTGGAAGAGAAATAAGAAGGAAATGAAAATAGGAACAAATCTAAAATGGAAAAACATAAAAAAAAGGAAAAAGTATAAAAGTGATAAAACTGAAGGAGGCAAATACAAATGTATATTATCATTTACAATTTTTTTTTGACATAATCATTTACATTTATCAACTACTAGAATTTTTTTTTTCATTTTTTATTTTTAAATGTCTTTATTATTGTTATTATTATTTCGTTTCTTTTTTTTTTTTTCATTTTCAGATCTGTGTCTCTTCAAAACCCTAATTCTGCCAAATTCAGTTTGAGCCTCGAAAAACCTATCTCTCTCTCTTCCGTTCTCTCTCTTCATTCTCTCTCTCTCTCCCCCAACGATTTTGCAATTCAACAGCGATCTCTCCATCGTCATCAACGCCCCTTTCTCTGAAACCCCAGGTTGGTTCCTCTTCTTCATCCTCTGTTTCTCAATTTTATTATTTTTTTGGCCTTTCCCCTTTTAATCCAAAAAACAACAGCTATGATCTTCTGTTGCGATGTTGTTGTTTGTGTCGGCGTGTTTGGTTTTGGGTTTTGTGCAATCGCGGAAATGAATTAAGTGATTCGAATTCCGCATTTTACCTTTCACGCGGATTGGGGGAATTTGGGAACTTCGGGTCTGTTTGGTTTGGTGGAGTATAGGTACGATGGATCCTTGAGAGCGAATCACGTGAGGTTCGTGGTAGTTATGGTTCAAAATCTCGCGTTGATTGCAGTTTTTCAATGTTGAATTTGATGCGTGCTTATTGTTTTTCGTAGTTTGGGGTATATATACATATCATATTATTACCGGGAATTGTGGTATCATGGTTCATTTCCGAATTTTGAATTTTGAATAGGAATGAAATGATCACTGATAGAGAGTCATCATTGGCTTTGTGGAAGAATGTTAACTCTTTTGTTTGAATTAGACTGCAAGCTGTGGCATCCATGATGATATGAACGTAGAAGGCCATTTTTTAATATTTACTATGTTGATTAACGTAGAAGTAGAATGGTGGATGACAGGACAACTTGAAAATATGGGCTTTGTTATGTTCTCATGGTGCTTATCTTCTAATTTTTTTTAATCTCACTCAGTATTTTGTGTGTTTGATAGAAACTCTGTATCGTGTGAAAAGTGATACTGGATTATATGATACTTGTTCTGTCAATGTCATCTTTACAGTAGTTGTTTAAAGAATTTTCAACTCGTGTTGTGCATCTTTCTGGACATATTCAAGTGAAACCTTCTCAATTTTGATGCTGTGCCATGCCCTTGTGTTGCCGAAGAGGGAACTACTTTTTAATGTCAGATGGGCTGTGTGTAATTGTATAAATTACTAATTCTCATTAAAATGACCAGAGATTTCTGTACTGCCCCATTTGCATAAATGAAGAGACGTGATTGGTAGAAGAGGTCCTGTGTGATTGAATTCTTTATTTTTTTTCTTCAACCTATGAAAGAGTAGGACAGGAAATCTTTCCCCATATTTCCTCCCCCTTTCCATGTTTCTCAATGTTTTCTCTTAACATGTATTTTATTTCGAGAGGAAAGGTATTTGGTTTTATGTAATTGTTTTGACATGTACTTCTTGTTTGGGCTAGTTCACTTTCTTTTGCCCGGGTTTGTTCGTTCTTTTCCTTTGTAGTTTGTTACAATTTAAACTAGGGAATGGAAATTAGTATTCATTCTCATTGGCTTTAGTATTGACAAGTTCCCTCCAAGTTGCACAGATCCATACATATATAGCGTTGCCAATGGGAACATATTATTTTTTTTTTTTTTGAATTACATTTACATGTGAATGGAATGTCATTTGGCCAGTAGTTTTTGTGTTTAACTTTGTTGATGCATGTAATACTCTTCTGATTCAGTAGTCAAATATAAAACATTGTATTATAATTTGTTTTCTCTAAATTTTACAGGGCCATCACCTTCTAAAGAGATGTCTCCTGCATCCCGATCCAAGTCTAAAGACAAAAAGACTAGCAAGGAAGCCCAAAAGGCCTCTGCAAAGGCTACAGGATCTGGTAATGCAGTAGCTGGTATTCCAGCGAGTGCATACAACCCATTATTAGGAACATTCCATACTCTGGACATGTCACCAGCACCTTCTACCTCACCAATACATGCTAATGGTCGTTTTCGGAACATAGATGAGACAGATGAACATCCTGGCAGCTCAGTGGTAGCCAGTGTTGAGTATGATTCTGTTTCTAATAATGGTAGTTGGTCTGGTGAGTCTGAAGACCATAAAGAGAGAGCTTCTAATCCTCCTGTTCGGGTGGAATCCGTTCCAGGAGCTGATAATGACAAGCGAGAAAAAATCCGCCAGAAGAACGAGAGAAAACATCAACGGCAGAAGGAAAGGCGAGCACAGGAGTTGCATGAGCGGTGCAATGGTTATCTTATGTCAAGGAAACTTGAGGCACTTGCTCAACAGCTTGTGGCTATGGGATTTTCCCATGAACGGGCAACAATGGCACTGATATTAAATGAAGGTAGGGTGGAGGAATCGGTAGCATGGCTATTTGAAGGTGGTGAAGAAGCAGATGGTCAAAAGGATAAAAACGTAGGTCGGGGCAATTTGAAAATTGACATATCAGATGAACTTGCTCGGATTGCAGACATGGAAACCAGGTATGGTTGCTCAAAACAAGAAGTTGAAAGAGTGATTGTTTCCTGTGAGGGTGATCTTGATAAGGCTGCAGAGACCTTGAGAGAATTGAAACATGATCCACCATCTGCTCTACCAAAGCCTGAGGGAACTGGTGATCCTCCTATCATTAACAATGGTAAGCAGTCAGGAGTCGCTAGTCAGAGCCCAAAGCCACAAACAAAAACCGTTCCTTCTCCAAATCAACTCAGAAAAGATGAAAAAGATTTCAACTATACAAAAGCAGCAGGTACGAATGGAGTATCTTCAGAATCCAGTAATAGAAATATGCAACCTCTAAAGAGAATCCAACCCAAGTCTGAATGGATAAAGCCACAACAGGCTATTATACCAGTTGACAAAAGGTGGCCTAGTGCAGGATCTAATCCTTCTGCTTCTTATTCATTGGCGTCACCTTTGCAGGTGTCACCCCCTCCTGCTAAGACCGAAGCTCGTTATGTGTCTGTTGGAGGTGATTATAAGAACCTTCAACCTGGAGCAGCCAAGGAACCGATAGTTGTGATGCAACGACCCCAAACTGCAAATGCAAAGCAGGTTCCAGCCACAAGCATGAGCTCATCACCTCCTGGAGTAGCTGCCAATTGGTATGCAACTAACAATGCAGAAGCTATGAGGTCCAATGGTTTTATGTCTCATGCTCCTAGTACTAGAAGCCTTGGTCCAAACTATCCAAGTTCTAATCAAATGTACCACCAACTTCAGTATCAGCCCCAACAACAGTTTGTTGCTGGCAGCAGTAACTCAGTAGATCCTCAAGCAACCAGCCGAGGGAATAGCATTTGGAACAGAACTGGTGGGTCTCCAACACTTGCCGCTGCTTCTTCTCTAGGACTATTTTCCGGGCTAGGATCTGCAGCCACATCAGGGGCAGCTTCTCCGGTAGACTGGAGCACTGGTGGGTCGATGCAGTTTGATTATACCAACATAGACTGGTCCTTGGATAGAGGTTTATCTTCACCAAGGTCGAATGCTTTATGGTTAGGGCTTTCACCTTTTACAAAGAATAGGGCTCATATGTATGACTCTAATGCTTCCGGAGTTGCTGCTCAGCCGACAATGAGATCGGTACCCTCGAATGGGAGCATTGTTCCCATGCCTGGATTGCAAGATGGTGGAGTAGCTTCTGGTGAAACATCTGCTGCTGGTTCCCGGGAGTGGAGTTCTCCATTTGAAGGGAAAGATCTTTTTAGTTTACCCAGACAGTTTGTCTCTTCTCCTTCTCTGTAAAACGAGAGGAGAGAAAATGAATGAATAAAAATGAAAGAAAGACCCAGTTATGTGTGTGGATTTGATGTTGGTTCTTATGATTCTACAGTTGATGATTGTTGGTGGTAAGTTTTCAGTGGGAGGAACAAGCATCCAAGAAAACTATGCATCCGCGCTCACATGCACATTTGCACATTCACACTCGCCACTCACCCACCTCTTGCACGCTCTAAAAAAGCCAGGAAATTGAATAAAAAATGGGTAATTCTGCAGCCACAAAAGTAACGACACAAACACAAACTCTGCAGATTGCTGATACGATGTAAAATCCAATAATTACACTGCACTGTTGGTTTTGGTGTCTGGTTTTGGGGCTGCAACAGTTTTATATTTGCGTTAGGATATGGGGATACTAACGGCATTTAATGAACAACCACAATATCACTTGATTAATTTATAATTTAGGAAGATTTAAAAAGGGTTATAAGTCAAGTGGATAATACACCATTAAAAGATAAAAAATTGTAAAACTTAGGGAATGGATAACCATGCTATATCATAACTCAATGAATATGGTTCAGTTGGTAACACACGTTGAGTTTGTGGATGGGAGAATTAAAATTCGATTTCTACAAAATACACTCTTGAGGAGGGGGTAAAGAGCTTTAAATGTGACTAAGCTCCGAATTGAAAGCTAAAGACTCCAACGGTAGTTTAACCAAAAAAAACCATGCTATATCATAAGTGGGCAATTAAAAAATTGTAAAGCAAACATTTGAAGAGTTGCCTTTTGTCTTGAGTTATATTGTTTCATCTAAGTCCAAAGGTTCAAATTAACGATTTGTCTTGTGGGATTCAAATTAAAAAATTACAATATTTTAATTCTTTGTATAATTCAATTATAGCACGGTTCAAATAAAAATAAAATGATTTTTTTATATGGAAACACACCAAGTGAAATGATGTGACTATTCTTGAAACATAAACACCATATGGAGGTGAACAAGGGGAAGAAAATTTAATCATACTCTATTGATTTCTAACATGGACAAAACTTTAGCTAAATAGAATATGATAAAGTGATAAGATTAACTTATTCGATAGCTCACCAAATAATGGATTAAAGCAGGATATGATAGTTTATACCATCTTATTTGTGCTATGGGTTTAGGTAGGCAATCCGTAATCACCACTGTAAACTCTCTTAGAGGTTGGTGGTTGCCTCTGGCCTTGCATGGGGTCGGTCCTTGCCCTAATCTAAACTTTTAACTACCAAAAAAAAAGGAAATTGGTAAATACACCCCAGTTTTTTGTCATACACCCCACATTTATTCAAGAAATTACTATTATACCCTCATTGTTTGGGTTTTTTTTTATTTCGCTTCTTTTCCGGAAACTGTCCATACACCCCCAGTTTCCGGAATACAAATTGTATGGAAACTGGAGTTTGCAAATTTGCTTGCATTCTGGAAACTGGATTTTCCTGGAATTTCCGGAATGTAAATTTTTCCTGGAGTTTCCGGAATGCAAAAATACATTCCGAAAACTGGATTTTCCTGGAGTTTCCGGAATGTAAATTTTTCTGGAGTTTCCGGAATGTAAATTTTTCCTGGAGTTTCCGGAATGCAAAAATGCATTCCGGAAACTCAGTTTCCAGTAACAACGTGAAATTGAAAAAAAAAATTAAACAAATCAATGAAGATATAATGGTATTTTTCTTTTTAAATGTGGGGTGTATGTCCAAAAAAATTGGTGTATTTACCAATTCCCAAAAAAAATCATGTCCACCAAATGGGCCTTAATGTTTTGTTCATATTATTTCTTAGTTTAGAAGATTTTAACAACCTATTTATTCTGATTTTTAAATAAGAAAAAAATATTATTATAGATATCATTATAAACAAATACAAGTTATAAATATGTATTACGTGGAATAAATGAAGAGGTTTAATTGATTTTTTTTATTTATACAGTCACACAAAAAATAAGAAATCTCAATCACAATAAAATGACTGACTTTATGTCGATGATAAATCAAATCCAAATTCATTGTAGCGAGGAGCTTGTCCATTTGACAACACATTATGTTAGTACTATGGCCCACATTATCTCCAGAAAACTTGAGGTGGATAGTGTTTCATTGCTCTAAGTGACAGTTATTTACATAATTGTACCTGTTGTTTATTCAAATTTTTGCCACACCATAATGAATGGTTGAATTGAGGTACAGAAACATATAAAATGGTGTTGTCTTCTTCTTCTTCTCTTCCTCCATTCTTCCAAATTTCAACTTTTGTGATCCAACCAAGAAAGAAGCAACTACTATGGAAGGCTCCTCCATTTCACCAAACCACCCTTCAATCCACCCCATTCACTTCTGTGTGTCTTCCTTCTCCTTTGAGTAGAAACCTCCACAAATGCTTCTTACAACAGAAGCCATCCCCATCTTCCCAAGAAGAAGAAGAAGAAGAAAAACAACAAGAAGAAGAACAAGCATTTGAGTTTGAGAGGTTGTTCTCAAGCCTCAACCAAGCCACTTTGAAGAGGGAACCTGGTTGGTGCATTGTTGCAATTTTCACACTTTTTTTCTCTTCTGTGTACTCAAAAGTCCTTCCATTTTACTATCATCCTTCTTCAGAGTAAAATTCCCATTATGTAATTTTTAATGTGTTCATGTTGTTTCTCTCCTTGTGTTAACATTCCCAGGAAGCTTATCAAGTGCAATTTTCCTAGTTGCAGGCACCACGGTGCGCCACTTTTGCTCTTTCATTTTTCTTTAGTACCAATTTTTTGCATTCTTTTTTTCCCAGTCTGCATGTGGGAGGCATATTCAGTGGTGCTTTTTTTAATTTGACATGAAGTTGAACTTACCAAACTGTCACTTACAATGACTTATAGAAAGCAAACTAGTCTATGGATTGGACCTGATCGTAGTTGTTTTCTAACAAAAATAAAAAAAAATCCAACAAACAAAATAATTTTAGGTGACACATGTCACAATTTAGAAAGTGACATAGCTTGGGAAGGCCAAGACCTACTTTTCTTATACAGTAATTGTAATTGAAGTAATTGATGGTTGATTTTGATTTAACCGAAGATAGTTTGAGCGTGGCACTCACTACTACAGTGTCCTCCACAATGAAAAATAAGCTAGTTTAATTAATTTGTAGCATGTACCCGATATATTTCAATGTTATATCGTATAAGCCTGTTCATGGAAACCAGTTTACTTATTACATTAAAATGTATGAACATTATATTTGTTGCTACATTTGAACACTTGTTGTCACGCACCAGTCTTCATGTAAATATTAAGATGTGTCCTTACGCCTTTGTTTTGAAATTAATTCAAGCAAGTGAAGCATAGAATCTCTGCCCTCCCTGTTAAAATTTATTATTTCAATATGCATAACTGCAAAGCTTGTGACATATTTCCCCCCCTCTTTATCCTGATAGTGTTTATTTGTATTCATTCAAGCATTATTTATCACCATCATTTGCCCTCAAATGCAAAGAAATATTGCAGGTGGGTGCAGGGATACTTGCAATTCCTGCAGTGACACAAGAATCAGGCTTTTTAGCATCTGCAGTTACTTGCATTCTTTGTTGGGTATTCATGGTAATTATCATTGTCTATTGTGTTCTTTTTTCTTTTTCTTTTTTTCAAAATAGTATAACACAAACTAAGAGAGGAGTTGCATGTCTTGCCTAAATGATGCTAAGATTTGACACAATGCCACAGCTAAATTAGCTTTCACAAGCTTCCAATGTTACTGTTACAAGCAGACCACTGTTTAAAATCTCAATTTTGCTACATGGACTATATTTTGTTTTCCCTGCTGAATAATCAACACACATACACACAGAAAAAGAACACACATAAGCACATCTGACGAGAACTCCTGCAGGTTGTGACAGGTTTGCTCATTGCTGAAGTAAATGTCAGCACCATGTGTGAACTCGGTTCTGGCGGTGTATCACTGGTAACTCTTTCTACTGGTTACCCCTTCTTGATGCTTGCATATATTTGACTTGTCTACAAGTAAGATTATTCTTAACTCCTTAAAGGAATTAAGGAAAGATGCTAAAATCCAGATAAAAAGTTATTAGCCTGTGTTTGACCACTGCACCCTTATCCATAACTTATGTCAAACAAATCCTGATTTAGTGAAGGATTCCATCATGATTTTGGAAGTGCATAACATATTTTTTATGGAAGAAAGATGGATATGTATAAAATGATAAGTGGACTCTATTTTTGGAGATTTTGTTCTTCTGACAATTTTTAGCTTTCTGTTCTACCTATTTAGATTATTAGTAACTTGATCTCGATTAAGTTTAGGTATCAATGGCCAGAAGAACTCTAGGGACAGCAGGGGTTCAAATTTCATGGTAAGCTCATAAATCATCATTGTAAATTTAATGCATGCGAACTATGGGAAATCAGCATGTATAATATGGCTTATAAGTTATAACTCAGGTGCACAGTATCAACATGCTATAATTGATATAAGGGAGCATTACTTTGATCGTAAAGAAGGAATGTTAGTGAGCTGTCATGCTGCAAGAGAGGGTGTGCAGAAGCATTCAATGCCTTATAGATATAAAATCACTCTCACATAGTAGTAGTAGTAGCACTACAATGTCATTTGTTAGCACCACCATATAATTGATTAGATTATCAAGAAACCTCCATTCCTAGTTAATCCTGAAATTTTATTTCTTATATAAATGTATATAAAACATTATTTTAGCTACTTCTCTAAGAGCAGATTTATTATGATCTCATGTAGTTTCATTTCATTCCATAGAAAATATTTAACACTGGTTATCATATTTTCTTGCAGTTGGTCATACATCTTCATCCATTATGCCCTTCTTGTTGCCTATATAGCCCGTTCGTCAGATATCTTGACAAACTTTCTTGGCATTCCCACGTACAAGCCACTAACTCTTCCCTATAAATTATGCCAAAGTTTTCATTGAGCTTATTCCTCCTAGTTCCATTATTACCAGCCAGCTATATCTTTAGTATTCCAACAATTAAACCTTCAAAGCTTGTTAGGGGCTAATTCTAGCATTTTGATCATAGATGGGAAAGTGCAGCTTTGTTTTCATTCATTTTAGGAGGCATATGCTTCTTTGGAAGGTTGGTTTATCTTTCTTCTTGCTTTCTGGATCTAAATTTATCTTCTGTCAAGTTATATCCTCTTATTAGATCAAATGATCCCGGTAGTAATAAAAAAGAGTACACACTATACATTAAAATTTTAGAAAACTTGATGTTTTACAAGTGCAATTTATCATAATGTAAAAGTATACACTACACAGTAGCTTTTATTACATAGAGCTCAGTTAATTTTCAGAGAGTATGACCTCATGAAAGATCTTTAAATGGCCCATGGAAAACTAACAAAGAAAAAAGGAGTGGAGGGTGTGATTTGTGATTCCTTCCAACTCTAACTGACAAGACTTAATTGTGATTTGTAGCCAGCGCTTTATTGGTGCAGCTAATGGGGTTCTAGTATTAGGAATCATTGGCTCTTTTGCGGCTCTTGTGGTAAGATTTCTATGCCGTGCCTCATTTTATACTTGTTTTTCTGTTTGGCTTGGGTGGCAGGGGAGTGAGATTTTCAAAATGATTTTTTTTTGTTAGAATTCAATTTTCAAATTTATATTAACAATGTACGAACAAGTTTTACACAGACATCTAATTAATCATATTTCGTTATCTTTCCACACCATATTTCATCATGGTGGGTGTTTCTGTAAGTGAGTCGTGGCAAGATGATGAAATATGATTGGATGCCTATGTAAAACCTGTTCACACTATCATGCATAGTTATTGAACTCTTTTAAAATGGTAGTATTTGATTAATCAACTTCATCTGGTCTATGGTGTCCAAATTAATATGCTACTCTCACATTTATATGAGATCTCAACAAAAACTATAAGGACTAGGATAACATTGTGCTTAATAATGGCATGGTTGTTCATCTTTGGATTGCTCCATGAATAAATATTACAAATAACAAGCTCCAGAGAGAGCTCAAGAGTTCATAAACTTTGTGTTATTACATGGAAAATCACAGACAACAGAATGGATAACCAGAAATAGAAGTGTTTCTCTTTAGTGCTATACAGAACTGTCATATTTTATATGGTAACTAAAAGTATTTACATGGTTTATAGGACTCAAAACAAGGACTTAGGAAGCATATTTGTTCATGTTGAGACTGAGACTAATTTTTCTATATTAGGCAGTTGCAAGTGGAGACCTGCATTTGGATGCTCTTTTGAAAGCCAACTTCCAAGCGGCTCCTATGAGTATACCCATTATTGCTCTCTCATTTGTCTACCAGGTAACATAATCGCCAACCTTGACTTGCTGAACAATGGAAAAGATTTAACACTATGATATTTTTTTTTGGTGAGTATTTAACACTATGATATGCTTATTCAGAATGTGGTACCTGTTCTTTGTACAAATCTTGAAGGAGACTTGTTAAAAGTAAGGTGACAAATCTCATCTTTTGTCTTTGCTTTATAAATATAATTATTTCTACTTTGGGTTTTTTTCTCCAATTAATTTTTGTAAAGTTGAGATCTTGGTTTCATTTTGTTATAATTCTAAAAGAATTTGACAACAAAAAAAAAACTTGGAATAATTTTCCCATCATGAAATGACTTTGTGAAAGTTTTGCAGGAGTGCAATAATACTAGGCACTGGTATACCTCTTGGTCTGTTTCTCATTTGGAATGCTGTTATACTAGGAACTGTCAGTGACAATGTAATGGGTCTAGATCCAATACAACAATTGCGATCTACAAATGGAACAATTGGAGTAAGTTTATGACAGCCTCCACAGTGTTTTTGAGCCACAACTGCATTAAAAGTTTGATGACTATTATTTTTCTAATTTATTTTTCTTCCCCTCAACCTTGATTCTGCAGCCTATAGTTGAGGTCTTCTCACTTCTTGCAATTGCTACATCTTACATTGGATTTGTTTTGGGTTTGTCAGACTTCCTTGCTGACTGTAAGTATTTATATTTCCATTGTCTTTCTCATCTTTTGATTAAAGCTGATACTGAAATCATGAAAAAATTATTAATTTGATGATTTATTGTTACTTTATACCTCTCTGTATGCTTCACCAAAGAAGTATATTGTACATTTAAAGACTAGGAGGAACTGTCATGAATCTAGTATTTGCATTTTCTAATTGTTATATGATTTCTAAAGTATTAAGATTTCACAGGAGCAAGGCTTATCATTTGTTGGTATGAAACTTTACACATATAGGGAAGTATCTAAATGATTGATCCCTTTATTGCTTCATTGTGTTGATTTTTTCAGTGCTGAATCTCCCAACAGGCCAGAACAGGCCCCTTCCATACATACTGACTTTAATTCCACCACTTTTCCTCTCATTGTTGGACCCAGAAATATTTTTCAAAGCCTTGGACTTTGCTGGAACATATGGAGGTATAGCTACTAAGTGCTCATAATTATTTTCATTGCCATGTTAATGTTAAATACAATATAATAATACTTGTTTCTTGAAAACCAGTTTTGACTTTGGCTAGTTTCTTTTGTCGTTGTTTCATGTCATTTGTAGTGTTGGTGCTTTTTGGAGTTGTTCCAGCTGCAATGTCCTGGTCTGATAGGAACTCAAATTCATCTTCATCTGTGAAACTACCTGAACTAGTTCCAGGAGGGAGGATAACCCTGTTACTGGTGCTTGGAGGTTCAGGATATGTCATTCTTTCTGAACTAGTTGAGAACTTGCAGCACCTTTGAAAATGTCATATGGATATTTTCTTTCACCCTTTTTATTTCTGTTTTTTAATTGTTATTAATTAAAGCATGTTTTAGTTTTACTGTGTAAAGTTACATCCAAAAAGGGGCAATTGAGAGAAAAGGGTCTTGTACATATTATTCAAATATTTGTTCCTTTTGACCCTCAAACTATGTTGCTATGCAGTTATTGATTGTTTCACACACTGAGAGGTGTGAATAATCTGAACAGCTAAAATAAAATAAGTTCAAGTAATATCAAGTTACTGAGTGCATGTGAGACTGAGAAGTATGTGAATTAAAAGTGTAGGAGGAGTTCACTAGATGAAATTCCTGCTCAAACCCTTAATTTTTTTTTATTCTTTTATTGATTTCCCTATTATATAGTGTATTTTCAAGGGTGTCCATTTTTGCCTCCAATATATTCCACAGCCAAAAATACTGCAAATATCCCATTTGATAAAAAGACAAAAGTAGTAGTGGTTTAATGGAGCCTGCCCAGCTTGGCAGGCTCATAATAAGTCTAGAATTTTCACTTTATGAAGTGACCAAATGCAAAACATGTGAGCATCTTCTTTCAAGATTGATGCAAAGATTTGAAGTGGCTGATGCTAGTTGGATTCAAATCTTCATTGGAACAAAGTAACACAGGGAGCATCATCTAAGGTCTTCAAAATTATGAAAGAAACAAAAATGAAGGTAGGATTTAGCTGTACTCACATTAACTCGTAATCTAATTATTATTATTATTATTATTATTATTATTATTATGATGTATAGTTTCAGCTTACACAATCCTTTTTCGCATATTTGCTTCTATAGCCATTATTTTTCCCTCAAAATGAAAATTTTTGATATATTTATTTTCACTTAAAATTAAAATTAATTAAAATGTTCAATTGAAATTAAAAGCAACGCATAAAATCAAATGACATTAGGACTAAATAATCATTAATTGCATGTGCAACTGCAATTAAAGTTATAAAAAATACAATAAATAATTTTTTTTAAAACATTCAATTCATTCATTTTACTCTAGTTTCCAAATCCACCTCTTGAGAATTGAGATGCTTTAACCGTTTGTATTTTATGTGACAGTCTAGTCTGGCAGATAGATATACAAGGAATTAAAGCAACGCTGAATGTCAGAGAATGATGCTGCCCTGTGTGCGATTCCACTCCTTTGGCATAATAATTGATGCATGCATTATAAGCATGCCAACATCAACAGGGTCCTCTTCTTTTCTTTTCCCCGTATATATAGAGTGAAGGGTCATTTTAGTCCCTGAAAGATTTGGGCGGTGTCACATTAGTCCCTGCAAGATAGGATATTAAAATTTAGTCCCTGGTAGATTCAAACGTTTTTCAATTTAGTCCCTACCGTCATCTCTCCGTTTGCACTGCTTAGTTGTCACGTTAATGGCCACGTAGGACTCCTACGTGGCAGTCCACGTGGGGAGAAAGTCAGGCCACACTGGACTCCTATAGTGCAGGTCTACCGTGGAACACAAACACTAAAAATTTTCTCTTTTGCCCTCTCTCTCTCTCTCGCTCTCAGCATCCACCACCAACCGCCACACACACCGCCGACTGCGAAACGTCACCCACACCCACACAACCTGCCGGCACCCGCCATGTCTTGCCATCCTCTTCCTCTTCTACAGTTTCATCCACCCTCTTTCTCTCTCTATCTCTCTTCCCAAGTAGCCATGGATGGGCACCAAAAGGAAAACAAGATCGGGGTCACCACCCAAGGAAGGAAATTGGCACCCAGTTCGCCGTCGCGGGGAACTCCGATTGCTGGGTGACGTTGCTATCATCGCCGGAACAGAAACACAACCTACACTCCTCCACTTCGGGAACTGGTGACCCTGCAACAACCATGGAGGCAATTAAATCCTTCGTAGGTATTTTGCTTTGCCATGATGCTACTAACCTCTATAATACTAGACAGAAGAAAAGAAATTGTTCTTTCTTTTGAACTTCGATTGCTCAGAAGTTCTCTTATCTAGAATACCTAGTACAAATATTGATGGATTAAGCAGCTTTGTTCCAATGGATTTTTCTTTTTCCCTTGTTGTTTTCTGTTTTGTGGTTTCTGAGAGGATTCCTTTTCCTGCCTTCTGTCTATAATTTTTTTCCCCTTTCATCTTAATGAATTTCTTCTTTTTGTAAGAAAAGGTTAAATCTAAACTGAATATTTTTACTGGTCCCCAAATTGTAATTCACCCAAATTAAATTTTGATGGCCAAGTCTGTATGTTATGTCCTCTAATTGAGCGTCTTCCTCTCTACCCTGTCTATGCATACATCATGGTTTTTATTATGCATCAAGTGGCTTTTGATTTGTTAATCAGAATAGCGTTAGTGTACGTGGATTTACGAGGAGGTAGGGATTGTGGTTGTGGGGTGACGGGGGTTGCAGCGGGTGAGGATTTGGCATTGGATTGAGATCGCAGCTTGGGTTTGGAGGGAGTTTGAAAGGACTTAGTTGGAGTTGCAGAGTATAGCAGAGATGGTGGCAGTAGGGTTAAATTTGATCGGAGAAGAAGAGAGGTGCAGTAAGCAGTGCAAACTATTTAGTCATTTTAGTCCCTGTTAGTATGAGTCCAGCGTGGCCTGACTTTCTCCCCACGTGGACTGCCACGTAGGAGTCCTACGTGGCCATTAACGTGACAACTAAGCAATGCAAACGGAGAGATGACGGTAGGGACTAAACTGAAAAACGTTTGAATCTATCAGGGACTAAATTTTAATATCCTATCTCTCAAGGACTAATGTGACACCGCCCAAATCTCTCAGGGACTAAAATGACCCTTCACTCCGTATATATATGACAAAACACAAAAACATGATCATCACAAAATCAACATGCTATGTTTTCTTTCTTTTTCTTGCTTCTCGTAATTGTCAACTTCTCATCATTTATCCCATTATTTGTGCTGTAATAAGAGGGCACCTATTCAGTAGAGTCTAGGACTCTAGGGTACATTGACCCAATCCTGTGACTATAGTACTTTATGCTTCTATAGATACCCTCACTCAATCCAAGAAATTGTGATTTGTTGTAGTAAAAAAAATGAAATAAATAAATAAATAAATATTTTATAAAAAAAAATGAAATAAATAGTATAATTATTACCGCAACAAATCAAATTTGTTAGATAAAGTATATTCCAAAACTATGAGCAAGACATTTTTAGCATTATCCTTCATACTAGTTCTTTTCATCGATCTTAACTTGAAAGTATCAAGGATTTTCAATCTCATTATACTACTAATTCTGATCGGATGATAGTTGCAAATTGTTGTGTCGATATCCTACATGGCAGAATTGTGCTATTAATTTCCTACTTAGGCTGTTGATAGGTGGCTTAGGAGTGTTGTAAATAGCGCGCGAAAGCGGCGCTATAGCGGCGTGGCGGAGCATATCAGCACCTCGCCACTATGGACGAGCCGTCGCGGAGTGTTTTAGTGTCGCGGCCGCAAAAGCGGCCGAAATAGCGTGGTATCGCGGCGCTATCCCACCGCGCCGCCGTGATGTCGACTCCTATGTCGACTTTCATCTCGTCTCTTCTATTTTCCCTCTCTGGCGACGACGCTAACAGCAAAGCAGTGTTTTCTAGGGTTTTTTTTTTTGTGAAGAAGACCAAGATGGGGTAGTGGGTAGTGACCGAGTAGTGGGATGTGACTGGGTATAGGCAGTGACCAAGATTGGTAGTGACCGGATATAGCCAATTATGAATGTTTCATATGCATATAGTGACCGAGTATAGGCAGTTTAGTTAACTCAGAGGTATAGGCAATTATGCCCCTTTGAGAACAGAAATCTCGCGCCCTGTATTTCGTCGCACCAAACTCTTTGCTGCAAACCCTCCGTTACATGCAATTTAGAACCTCCGTCTCCGGCGATGTGGTCGACCATCTCCGGCGACCTTTTTTGTCCATCTCCAGCGACCTTCTCTGTCCATCTCCGACGGCCTACTGTTCCCGTTTTTTCTTTGCCTCTATTTGCTTCTTCTCTGCCTCTGTTTTTTCTTCAAAAGCCAAAAGGGGTGTTTTCTGTGTTTGCTGCCTCTCTGTTTTGCTGTGTTGTGACTATGACTTTTGTTGGTAACTATATGTATATAGTATACACTATATAATCTGTAGTTACGTTTCAACATAGCGGCCATCCTGCTACCGCTATTTCGCTATAGCAGTTTTTGGGATCGGCCGCTACGCTCCGCTATCTGGGATTTACAACACTCGCTTGGCAAACTAGGACCTTTAAGCACAATATCTAAGTCGTCTTAGCATTGGTACGGAGAAGGTGACACATGCATTTGACATTTATAAATTCTATAGCAGAATTCCCATAGTTTTGGCCAACTCAACCCAAGTTCTCAAAATACTAAGGTTTTTGGCCAGCTAAAGTGAAGTATATCCTAAAAGCTTCTTCCATTACACTGCATGACCACACTAGCTAGTGGGTTTTGCCGATCATTCTACCAAACCTAAGGAGATAATTAGCTTGACAACATTTTCAAGGGCACTACATAAACTTCATATTCCAAGCCACCAGACAAGTTTAACCAAAACTATGATAATGCTACTAGTATCTCAGGAAGCTACCTTAATCTGCCAGCTGGCCAATTTGCATAAGGTTTCACTGGTTTAAAACTTTATCTAACAAACCAACTCCCTGATTCTAGCACTATGTTCTTGCTTTCCAGCCCCAAAAGCAGCATGAAACAACCAAATTGTATAATGACAGGTGAAAGCTTCGAAAGAGATTCAACTTACCAGACAATTACATGTACAAAGATTTTAACAAACTTCTATCTACTATCTCCCTTACATGATGAGATTAAGTTCAAAATACAATCTTATGAAACTCTTTCCTTCTCATTTCAGCTTACAAGCATTATTAGACAGCCAGTTGGCAGTTATACTTATCCACGAGAAGAAATGGAGCTTGATTTTAGTTATCAAAGGGCCATCCACTGTACCTTGTTCCATTATTCTGGTCAGGAGGGGTTGAAGAGCTGCTTCCCCCAGTCTCAGCATAATGATTGTTATTTGAACTCGAAGAACGGAATGGCCACAAAAACGATAGCGGATTTCTCCTTCCATGGTTCTGATGGTCATTCTCTCTGCTGCCCCTAGAGCTATCAGTGCCACCGTTGTTGTTGGCATTCCTTCCTCCCCAACTTCGACTACCACGAGAACTAACATGCCCTTGGGGTGGCAGCTCAACACGGCAAACGGGACACGAGTTATGCTGAACCAACCAAGGAACAATACAGTCAGAATGGTAAATGTGGTTACATGGCATCTCTCTGGCTTCAGATCCCAGTTCAAACTTTTCTTTACAAACTGGACAGTGTGAATCCAAGCGAAGATGCGCCTGTGTGATCTTAATAGTAGGCATTGCATCAATTGAAGATCGTGCAGCTGGGGGTGGACCGTGCCGATCATTCATGGTGAGTTGTTCAATAAGTTCTTCCAGTCCATGACCCATAAAGTAGTCACCAAAATCGACACGCCTTGGACCACCTCTTGGGCTGCCATTAGAGAAGGTGAATCCTTGACCGTTGTGGAATATCAAATAAGGACCAGAACTATAAACACCCCAACCCTGTTCAGGAACCGGGACAGAAGCTACCGAACTAGACCTCCTTCTGACATCAAAGTTTGGGTGCCTTCCAGCCATTCTATGCCTCATGAAATTATCAACAGCATCTATAAGCCCAACTCTGTGGTCAGAACCTCTGTGCCCCATAAAAGCATGTATAGCGTCAAAAAGGTCAGGCATTTGATGAAACTCTCCCGAGTTTGACGAAAAGGTATGTTGGGGTGCAATGCCTCGCAACTCGTTAAGTTCTTGTACAAAACCCCCATCACAGTAAGGGCAAACAAAATCTCTCCCTTCAAGCACGATTGGCTGATTGCATGCATGACACCAGTGTGTTGCTCCACTTGACATTCTCTTTATCTTTAACTAGACTTTGAAATAGTAAAATCTGCACCAAAATTGAACTTTCCTTCTGCATCATATATACACACACACATATATTCAGTAATAAAAACAATTAATAGATCAAAAAGTAATTATAATGTTGAAATCAATAAATGAAACAAGCCATGAAGATTCAAAATGCCAATTGGCTATGCAAGTGTTTGTATATCCTAACCAAAATAACTTGGTAACACAGTGAAGCTGGAACAGGTTGCCCCAATTAAATTTAAACCAGCAAGGGGACCCTAATAAGATCAAAGCTTTCATTTGATGAGAACTCCAGTCTTGGCATCAGATCAGAGAGCTGTATAAATGATTATTCAAATTCGAAAAAGGATTTCTCAACAATGGATGTCATAACAAGAAATATAAGGAAGGCTTTTTCTGATTTTAGTAATGAAGTAAGAAAAGGCTTGATTGAGTTGCATGCAAATGACAGCAGCATATAGGATCTGGAAACTAACTTCCCCTTTTAAAAGAAAAATATAAATCAGGTAGGTTTCAACTTAGCTGTATTTAGTATATAAAAGCACATCAAACGATCCTTCTACAACATTTCCGACTACCATAAAGTCAACTCTATCTTGGATCAAATGATGAGACACTAGAACAAATTTGACAATAGTTACAGATCACAAAATGAAAATCATTCAGAGAAATTGAATGCAGTCATTAAACACAAACGCTAGGTATCACGTCTAAAATTGCCCAGAGAACAACTGCAATGAAAATATTATTTTCTATGAGACAAAAGCTATATTTCCATCTTAGAGCACAACAATGAACAGTTAGGGAATGAGGTCCAACAGTTACACAGGGGAAAAGAGGGGGGGGGGGGGGGGGGGGGGGATTGTGCATAGTCATCATAAATGAAATCAATTTTTCCCTGAAGTGATAAAAAAAATTACCAAATATAAATTAGGGGGCATCCAAAATTCCTGAATGAAACAAAGAGCATTTATCATTAATTATAACCTAAAAGAGAAAGTAACAGCAGATAAAGAGCATAACCAAACCCCAACTGAAAATTGAGAGTAAGAAGAAAACACTGTACTTGTAATCAAAGCACAAATTTTTTCCAAATGGGGTTTCAATTAATCAATACCCATTTACTCCAAAAAGCAGATTAAGCTCAAAATCATGTAGAACCGACATCAAAGAACAAAAAAAAAGTCTAAAAAAAGAAATAAAATTGCAGGAGAAGGATGAAAGGTTCAGGATTCATCAGAGTGAACTTACCAAAGGAAATAGCAAGAACTCAGAGCTTAGCACTGTGAGATTCTGAGCCAGAGAGAATAGAGAGATTAGAGAAAGAGAGAGAGGACCTTTTGTGCTTCTGGGGTCGTCCGAAGGAAAAAGTCTGTCCGCTTTCACCTCTTCAGAATTATGACTCTTTTGTTTTATCGTCATAAAATAAAAATAAAGAAATTTCGTAAGGGAAGAATAGAAGAATAATGGAAATTCCAACAGAAATTGTCTCAGTAATTTCCATGTCCCCCACCCAATGCTAAATGAAATTTCTGCACAACACAAAGGGTGAAGAAATAGCACATGATGTTGATATCGTGTGTCACTTGGTGGTGGTTGTAGTGTAATTTTTATTGTATTTTAAATTTTAAATGGACAAGTTAGTAGCGTGTGAAATGTACAATTTTTTAATTCTCTTAGAATTTTAAAACATTGGTGCAGTACTTTTCTTTCTATTATGAATTTATTTATTATTTATGTTGCATTAGTATTGGTGATTTTCCTAGTGCTGCTACAGCATAGTGCGAACGCTTGCTCAAGTTAGAGCTAGTGTTAATTGAGAGGTAGCCACGTGTTGATATTATCCCTTAACTGTGGCAAGATACCAAACCAAAACTGTAACATTAGGAAGTAGCTTAAATCCGAAAAGCATATATACATGAAACATTATATGAGATTAAATTTTAAAAAAAATACTAACTTCATATTTTTAAATATTTTTAAACTTTTAATTTTTGAGCAAAAATTTCGTATTAGCTTCGTTAGTAGATGAGTTCGGGGGTAGCTTTCTCATAAACTTAAATATGGATTATTAAAATTCAAAATTAATTTATAAGTTTTCTGGACATATATGAGTTGACAGATAATAGCATAGGTGTCACCAGTAATGTAAAATAATGGATGGATTGAATGGATCCACCCACCTTACCTTAAGAAGGACCATGGACCATTGAAGTAGATATCTTAGCTTCTACCAAAATAATATGGAATAGTCTTTAAAAACCACGACAAGGTGATGATGCCCTATTATTGAATTTGTCCTGTAATGTGTTTAGCCCGTTCAACTAACTTTATGTCACCCATTTATATAAGTCAGCCAGGACTTCTGATTTGGACATTTTTTATTTTAATCACTGATTTTCAATACTCATTTCTAAGGTGTGTGCTGTTTGGTTGAGGGATGCTAAGCTCAATTGACGGTGTTTAGTATTTGTAGTTTTTGACATCTGAGTTTAAATTATACTTTTTTTATAAAAAAAAAGGTGTGTTGTTTGTATTTTAATTTATAAAATCTACGTAGTATTGCATAAGTTGATAAAATGTTTTAATATTTTTAATTTAAATAAAAATTATATGTGAAATATTCATTTCCAAGGGGGGATGACGAATTGATGATAAACTCCTAATTGGATTTATGATCTAACAAATAGTGTCTAGATTCTCACCCTTGAGTCATAGTAGTGATAGTACACCTCTCCCTGTTCATGTAAGGCTACTTTAACCCATCAAGAGTAGAAAAGTTGATTCACCAAAAAAAAATCAAGAGTAGAAAAGTGGATTTTTTTTTGTGGTTTGTTAATTATTTAGGTAATTTAGGTAACTTCTTTTTTACCAAACAAATCGGAGCAAAAAAAGTATTCCGTAATCAACGTGGCATAAAGGGAAGATAATCAGCTAAATGCTTTGGGACAAGTACTTTAATGTCTTATAAAGATGTGTTGTTGGTTTTGATACCATAAAGATGTGTTGTTGGTGTTATGAGATTGTCATATTTATTTAATATTGAGTAATTTTTTGAAAGGTGAACTTCTTAATAAATTTAATTCCTACTCTTTTTTGATCAATATTTAATTCCTACTCTTTTGTTTTAAAATATTAATCATTTTTGAAGAAGAAATTTTATTTTATTTAATCTATCATTCAAAAGCATAAGACATTAATTATTTTTAAAATTTTATCCTTGTTTCTTGATACCTTTGCTAAATGGAATAAAAGAACATCAATAAAGTGAATTAGTCAATTGTTAATATACTTGTTTAAAACTAACAAAATACTTAATGAATTTTTAATTCTTATAAAAAAACTCTAAACGATTAATATATTACTAAGGAAGAAGAATTAAATAAAGACTAGAGGCAGTATTATCTTCCACCGTTTTCAATATCAAAATTCCAATAAAGTATTAAATCTAATAGAGTTTTAACCAGAGAAGAAGACATAACTTTGCAAAACAAAAGTGATAACGAAAAGACGCACAGTGAATTTGGTAAGATCAGTGTATTATAATTGTGAAAATTATTTGAAAATGTTAAAAAGCCAAAAGAAATTGGCTGAATTGGGTTCAATCAGGCAAAGGAATCGTCTAGTTAGAATAGCCACAAATGGGAAATTATATTTTGATGGAAAATCAAAAGTGTAAAAAAATCATGGGAAATTATATTTTGATGGAAAATCAAAAGTGTAAAAAAATCACGAGATTGAACACAAATAGTTAATGTGTTCCATCTAAGAGATAAACTCAGCTAGAATCTGTATTCGATTTCCAATGACGAAACAATCCATTGACACAGAATAATCGAGAGACCACTTTTTTCTCTAAAATACTGTGAATATAAAAAAAATCAAAAATGTAAAAAAATTCAATCTTTTATAGTGGGGTTGACTTGTTGTAAATTAAGTAATCATGATCTCTTATTCTTCTTTGTAACTCTTGCACATCTACATTATCTTACAACGTTTGATAGTGAGCGCGTTCGCTTATTTACAAAGCAACAATATTGGAGATGAATAGAAAATGATTGTGCGGTGGTGCATTTGATGAAAGCTAAGGGCAGCAACATTGGCAATTTGGCAACCGACAAAAACATTATTGGTGGCTTTCAAGAGCACCGATAAGAGAATCACTAAACCATGCTCCCAAACCACATATAGTGTAAACATATGCTTTTTCTCACCAACCATCACTCCATATTCCAACAATTCCAAGGATCAATGATATAATTATTGCAACAAGTTAACAACCAAATTGACCTTATGCTACGTTATTACTACAGATAGATTCAATGAAGTTAGAGGGGTCTAGTGAAACTTTTCAAAAATTAAATAGAAGCATATTCGTTCACTGATGTCCCACAAAAAAGTGCAAGGTGTTTTACAAGAATAACATATCTATATCTCTGTTGCTTCACATACAATTCTTGTAACAAAACCACCATTGAAACAGACCAAACATGAAAACTTAAAGGGACCTGAATTTTTTTTTGGGGGGGTTGGTATCAGCAAATAACAAACTGATCAGCCTCTTGAAAATGGCCAAACTAAGAACAAGAAGAAGAAACCTTAAATTTTGTTGAATGCAACAATGTCACAGCTTTGGATGTACTCATTGCATGGCTCAACTGTCAGGCGTTCCTCAATGAGGGAGTCCACAGATACAAGGTCATCAACAATAGTCAACATGATCTGCAGCTTCTTGATCCCATATCCCACTGGAACCAGTTTGGCTGTACCAATTGCAACAAAACCATTTTATTCACATTGTAAATTTCATTTTTATTATACAAGGTAAATTGCATCAAAATATGCATGAGAATAGTTGATGGAAAATTTAAGGTTTTTCAACATACATGCTCCCCAGAATAGACCAGGCATCTCGATGCTACGAACGGCCTCTTCCAGCTTCTTCATGTCTGTCTCGTCGTCCCAAGGCTTGACGTCGAGCAGAACAGAAGACTTGCCACCTATAAAAAATGTTAATTGATGAGGTTCAAACACTTTAATAAGCAAGAAAATAGTTTAAAAAAATAGTCTTTATATGAGTCTATCACAAAAAGCCTCCATAAATATCAACCCCCAAATAACACTGCAATTTAAGTGGATCAAACAAATCCAAGGACAACTTGTCTTGATATTGTGTGTATGGGAAATGCTTCATGAACAATGAATTACATAAAGAACAAAAAGAAAGCTTACTTTCTTTCTTCTTGGCGGGCTTTTTAGCAGCCTCCCTTTCCTCTGCTGCCTTCTTATCCTCCTCTGTTTCATCGCCAAAGAGATCGAGATCATCATCATCATCTGCCGCAGGAGCATCCTGACAAAAATAAATCCCAATGATCAAATTAGCTGAAGTAGATAGCTCAGTGGCTTCAATAAAACTAAAACAGCAATAATTTACACTTCACAATAAAGTCAAAGGTGTCAAAAAGTCTATATTTTACAATTCTAGAATAAAAGCATTGCCTTCAAACATTACTAGTGTAGCTAACAACAATTCCATGTGGGACATAGCACCAGAGAAAGAAAAAGACAACATCAATAAATTTGAATTACTGATTAGGATTATTTCATCTTTTTTAAATTTCTGTTAATTAGGATTACTTTAGCTCTTTTAAAGTTTGAATTAATTATAGTTTCTTTGTCTTGATAAGATTCTGCATAACACAATCCTTATCACTAGTCTAGTAGTTTCGATATATCATTTACAGTCTCTTTGTCTTGATAAGATTCTGCATAACAGAATCCTTATCACTATTAGTTTTGATTTCATCAATTAGAATCTATTTTTCTTATTTGTAACCTTTTAAAAAGGGCAGAGACATGGATTGGAATGAAATAATCAAGAAACTATTTCCAGAAAAGTTTGTTAGTCTAGGAGGGTCTCTATCAAGGACGACTCTGCTTCTTGCTTTTACTATAGGTTACAAGGAGTCTTCTGTGTCTAGGCCCGTGACTTGGTCTTACACCAATGTTCATAACACAATGTATCTATGATAGGTACAATTACAACAAGAACAATTATTTTGCACGGATTACAATTTGTAATAAATACATAACTATCTCATGTCAAAAGTAAATTACATTATAGCATTATACAACACTAAAACGCAAGTGCAAGGCAGGACATCCTACAATAGATCCGCAATGGCTCTAACCCTTTCCTAAATCCTGCCAAGTGCCATGACAGGAGCTTTATGGCACCAGTTTCCCTTTACACAACTCTAAAATGCCTTCAGTGATTCTATCTTAGCTAACAACAATCTCACAAATAACAATCAATAAGAAGCCAGTTTGAGCCAAACTGACTTCACAACCAAAAATAGGGACTTACTTTGGCAAATAATGTTTCTAATACGGTCAAATAAAATATGTGAAAAAAATAATATCTAAATCAAAAAGCCCCTTTTCCTAAACATTTTCCTTTTATGACATTGGGTGCATTTGTATTCATGTGCTTTTTTACCTATGTTTCTTTTTATGTGTGCTCCTACTCATTTTTTTCCATTTTAATATTAATCTTTTGAGTTGTGAAATATCCTCTAGGGATGCTGAATTCAAAACTATCACTAACGATCATATTATTTGGAAGACCAATAAATAAAATGGATAAATATGAAATAAAGGGAAAACGTGTTTAAAATTCATACAAAAATCTTTAAATTTTTTGTGCAAGAATAAGAGTAGAAGATAAAGACTGTTATCAATTATATGATTATTGTTTTTCACTTCCAGGTATGGCTTAAGTTGTATTCAACCATGATTTACAATCAACAATTATTATATAGTCAAGTTATAAGCATTTTTCAACCATACAACAATAATTTACCATTCAGAATAACAACAACTGTGTAAAGTGAAAGTCAAAGATTTTATATTCTATGACTCTAGAAAGCGTGCAGAGTCTGCAACATTGTTATCTTAGTCAAAAACAGTCTTTCAGAAACTATATACTACGTACATAAACATATGAATATGGTTCCAAAATCAAGTTCTATTCTTCCCAAAAGTGAATGCCAAAATAAATTCAATTCAGGGTCCACCCAAATGGGCATTAAATCATTTGATTTCAAAATCACACGTTATAATAACATTAAAGCCCAGTTTGTATTGGCTTCTAGTAAGACAAAAAAGCTTTTAAAAAAATTGTGATGCAATGCCCATTTTAGCTTGCCGGAAGCTATTATTTGGAAGAATACTTGTGGTCATTACAATTTACAAGACCATCCCAACTTTCTTTTCCTATAAGCACTTTTTGAAAAATGTCTCTCTCTAAGAGAAACACATATCACATACGTAAAACATGGAAAAAAATTTCAAATCAAAACAACATAAACAATAAACACGAATTAACAAAAAAAAATGAAAATTAAGGCAGATGCATACCCCTTTGGCAGGTGTAGCTTCAGCTGCTGAAGCAGCTTTGGCACTGAATCTTACCCCTTGCGCGTTCCCAGGGAAACTACTCACATAAAATTGAAATTAAAAAAAGTTTCAAAATCAGCACTAGCAAATGCTAATCAAATCAAATCAAACCAAAATTTCAAGCAGAAAAAAAAAGAGAGTGGAAAAGATATCATTGAGGAACAAAACATACCTTGCAGCAAGATGTGAAGAGACAACATCGTACCACTTGGCAGCACTGGGAAAAGAGTCTCCTGGCTTTTCTAGAACAGCTGCATACACTTTGATATCATCCTTTGTCAATTGATCCCTGAAGTGGAGGAAACAAATACCCCACATGGAAAATTGAATCACCCAAATCTCAGAAACAATAAAAAAAAAAATCTTTTTTTTTAAATAAAGTAGCAATTGAGAGGACTTAAAGTGTTACCCGGAGATGTAAGTCTTCCCAGAGAGGAATTGATCGAGGGATTTGAGGCCCCCTTCTGTGTGTAGATCTGAAAAGGTAAGGGCCATTTGTGTGTTTTGACGAGTGGTAGTGAAGAGTGCAGAGGAAAGTGTAGTGTGTAAAGTGTCGAGACTCGAGAGAGTTGCTCAATGTTCAATAACTGGTATTTATACCACCCTGCACTATCACAAACCCTAATGAGTCGCCACCTCTCAACTTAGACGATGTGAGAGTCTCTCGCCTGGTTTTGATGGATTTTGTAGAGTTTATTTGAGTTTAATTATTCACATAAATATTTGTCGGTATATTTGATAGAGTTTATAAAAATAATTTATAATTTATTTTTATAAATTTTTTATGGTATTTTATTAAAATAGCTTACGATTTATATGAAATCAGTTTTATCGTATTATTTTTTTTATTATAAAAATAATTTATACATTAGTGCTTATATGATAAACGCTATGTTATAAATATTTAAATAAGCTGTTTTTCCAAATAGGTTACGTGGCTAAAGGAAAATTTCAGTAATATATTATTTTTTTTAGGCTTTTGAAAATAGTTTTATTTTTTATTCCTGGTTATTATAGTTAGTTTTTTTTTTGGATACTATAGTATTGGCAGGAGTAGGACCAACTGTAGTAGTCAGTCGGACCAATAGACGTCAGTTATTATAGTTAATTTAATAAATTATTACTGTTCTTTTTGTCAATATGTCTATTTTTATTATAAAAAAATTAAATTTATCAAGGAGACGTCAAATAAATTGATACATGTTACTTCTTTGAATATTTTTTTAATGAAGAGTGGTATATGTGACATATGTGCAAAATGCGTATAGGTGGCATATGTAAAATGCGTGCATTCTATTTCTATATTTGATTTAACCAGGATTTTATTATTTTTTTATGAAGATCGTCTTCTTCTTCTCTTAAGTTAAATTCTTTATGTTTGTGGAATTATGTGCATGTTTATATACTTTGTGGGTTGCATAAAAAAAATGCATGACTCGGACAATATCATAAAGAATCAAAGATCATAATCATTCATTGTCAATGTCTAGGAATATAATAACGGAATGATGTGTGAGATTTATTTTTGAGACTCTGAAAATTATGATGCCTTTTTTGTTTTTAAAATTTAAGGAATTAATTGAGTTTCAAGAATTAAAAATATTAACAAGTATTTCATGTATTTTATGGTATTTTAAAAAAAAAATTGGTCTGATGGTATTTTTAAAATTTTAAAAAATAAAATAAAACTAATAGATAAATATTTTGGCAATTTTTATCTGCACATACATACCTTGCTAGCTACGCATACATTCCTGCAAAACTAATAATTTTGCAGGTATATTTTTTTCAGCCACATACATTCCGCAGAACTAATAATTCCGCGAGTTATAATTCACCGCGGAACTATTAGTTTTGCAGGCATGTATGTGTTTGAAAATGCCTGCGGAAGTTCCACAGTGAATTATAACTCGCGGAACTATTAGTTCCGCGGAATATATGTGGTGGAAAAAAAAAATATCTACTGAACTAATAGTTTTGCAGAAATATATGTGTAGATAGAAAACTATATATGTAGATAGAAAACTATATATATAGATAGAAATTGCCAGTATTTTTTTTTTTGATATATGGGAGGGAGAAAGCCCAAAACACAGAAACTAACTCAACTACTCTAAGACGAAGCGAAGCAACAGGCCTATCTTAACATGTCTTCCATGAGGCCCAATGCTAGCCTAATCCTTTTCATAGACCAACAAAAAATCAATAAATATCATAGAAAACTAAGATCTATACTCTCATGTCGTAATATGTATCACATCTAATATTGTAACACATGTCACATTTTTTAACTCTTTTTTTTTATTTTTTAACTAAAATAATTTTATTTATTAAGCTCTTTTTATTTTATATGAATTGGATTCATAGATTAGTTTAACCATGAAATTATTGGTTTTCATTGAAAGTTCAATCGAATGTCTTGTGCTGCCCGTGTGATACTGTGACAATCAGAGACGGACAATGAGCTTATAGATTTTGCCAAAAAAAAAAAAATCAGAGTTTCAGCTAAGCCATTGAAGCCAATCATTGGTCATTAATTTTAAGAGGGGACATCTTAGTACATAAACTAAGGGGCTTACTTAGGATCCCTTGATATACTCAAGAAATTCTATTTTGGAAGATGTTGTCCTTTGTTGACATTCTACACACTTTGTCTTCAACAGCAAGTCACACTCAGTTTATTAAGCTGCCGGACTCTTTGTTCTTGAGAATTGAGAACTACTTTTGTTTTCATTGAATGCAAACTACTCTAGTACATTATAGTGTGGCTATTTCCATGTCTATATTCCTTGAACCACTTCTTCTTCAGTAATAAAAAAAAAAATTGAGTCCCTTATTAACGTAGAGAATTCTTAATTTGCCATGGTAGCACAGATTGTGGTTGTGATCCAGGATGCATCTAGAGAAATCAATTCAAAGGTTTTTCATTGGGCTCCTAATGGCTTATCACTCAAGCCAGGAGATAAGCTCATTCTAGTTGCAGTTCTGCACCAGGTTATCACTCCTTGTACGTATAAACCTTCCATGAATTTGTAGGAAGCTAACTTCTCAGAAGTTTATTTAATTCATACCCCCAAAAATATTCAACAACAATCACCAAAGTCTTTTCCTGCCACAACTTATTTAAGAGTTTATGACATAAGTTTTTATATGTAATCAACAAGCTCCGCATAAGCAATTATGATAAAATATTATTCACGAGAGCTTATAAAACTAAGTTAAAACAACTATTTTTATAAGCTCTCACAAACACTCTCCATCTCTCACAAATGTTTATGCCAATAGATAAGTCAATCCAAATAGGTTCAGTGGAATCGACTACATGGATCAAACGACGTCATTATAATTTCTGTCATGTAATAGACCATTTACTTGTACTTCTCTCTCGATGATTTGGTTTATAGTTTTTCTTGGTCTCCCTCTTCCTCTAATTTATTTTATTCATAACCTCAAAAATATATTTGAAAAAAAAATGGAAATCAAAGAACAATTAGACTTGGTATAAAGTGTTGAGTGATACAGGTTCATGAATCAGACCATTGCAAACTTTGTTCACAATACATTAATTTTACTAATCCAATTTTTGTTGTTTCCTTTTCCACCACTTTTTTTTTGGTAGTGGGCTACAGAATCAGCGTGGATAGCAGATTAACTTTTGGAGCAGACCAGAAGATTATTGAGGCAGAAGTTGCAAGGAAGAAAAAAGAGTATATGAAAAATGAAGAGCTTGCTCAGATTTATAAACTGTATAAATCAATGAAGGTAATATCAATACTAATTATAAAAAACTTTTTTTTTTCTCTAATACAGTTGATGAAAATAATTAAATGATCCAAGCTATTCTTTTATTTATTTATTAAGCTGCTAACATGCATCTATTTCATTCAAAAGAATAGATCATGATCAGAGAACTTTAAACCTGTGATTGTTACAAGTTCACTATTATTGTAGCTGATGGAACACTGCATCATATTTTTCAGGTTGGATTTAAAATAGAAATAGCTATGGGATCTTCACCTAAGGCACTTGCATTAAAATCAGCCACAAAGCTAAAGGCAACTTGGGTGATACTAGACAGGTCAGATGAAATCAAACTGATAATATGAATTACCTTTATTCTCAGTATGCATGGACCACAAAAAACATAGATTTCAATTCTACACTGCTTAGGCATGCAAGAATGATATAACTTTTTTTGAACCCCCTCATCTGAAAACAATTAAAACATCTTATCTAATAAAATCTATTAATTAAGTGAGCATAATGTCTAAGCAAGTCATTTGTTCCTACTGAATTGATCTCTTAAGATTTGGGCTTTACTAATTAATAAATAACCCTTTACATCTATATAAATTCATACAAGTGGTGCTGCTTTCTTAGTAGCTTGAAATGACTTTAGAATGTAGTTAACTAAAAACATGTCATTTTTGGCTAAAAAAGGAATGAAGATGTAATTATACAAAGTGTAAAATACAAACCCATTTTGTTGCATGAATCATTAAACTACAATCTCATATCAATGTGAAATGCACCTGGCTGGTTCACAGGAAAATGAAGAATGATGAGGAGTATTTCATTCAGAAGCTTTCTTGCAGCATATCAAGAATAAAGAGTTCCAATAAAATTGTGCATTTAAGAGAACCACTAGATACCCCTCAACAAAGACTACGGGATAGCAGCTCTGAAAGATATGCTGACAGCATACCACAACAAGACTTTTCAACTGAGCAGGACCTTTTCAGCATTGACATTTCCCACAAAAGTAAGTCCTTCAATGCTTTCATATTTCAGCTCATGTCACTTAGTAATAAATATAATACTGCTATAAACATCTAATCTTCATCAGTTTCAAGTCCTCACAATACACTCTCTAACACATTATTTCCAACCCACTTTCTATGATTGAGTGAACTTCATGGTAGTGGACCCATGATCAAAGTAGTGGGAGCCACATGAATTTCATCAAATCATAGTGTGTTGGAAATAGTGTGCTAGTGAGTGTGTTACTAAGATTTCTCTTAATTATTATAAAGATTCCATCCACATTCCATTGACACAAACCGAGAGAAAGCCATTTCAAGTAAATCTAGGTCTTCTTTGGATTCAAAAACCCAGCTTCCAACTTATAGAGAAGTTAGTTTTGTTTTGCATTCTTATTTTTATCATATATGTTTATAAGTGTAGTGCTATGAAAAAGAAAAAAACTGTTAAACAATCATTCTTTAGTAGATAGGTGCTTATAGAGAAGTTAAATGAGAGAGCTTCCGAAAAAATTGAAGTATAGAAGTTGATTTCAACTTATATGAGAAATTTTTTGTTAAAAACTCATATTATAAGTGCTTATAGAAAATATTATGCAAACAGACTCCTAATGTCATGTGGGTTGGCATTCCCCTGCCTTTGTTTCATTGCATGTTTCTCTTCCATGAGCATCTAATCTAAAATTAGTTACATGTACAACTACTAACAGTCTATGATATGGGGTGCTCAGCACTTGGCAGAAATCAAACAGGAGAGACAAATCTTTATCAACTGAGCATGGATGAAAAGGAAATTCACAGTGAGCAACTTCAAAGTCAAAGAGAAGAAGACCAGCAGTGCCAGGCTGAAGAACAGAATTTAAATGAGAACAATAGCAAAATGCAAGAACTGGAAAGCTTAAGCAATGAGATGTATCAGAGAAGTGAAAGATACTTATATTCTGGTGGAGCTAGGAACTTCTTTCTTGGAGGGGCTGAAGAATATACATTATGTGAACAATTTTTTAATTTGAGTAATTTTCATATGTGAAACTAATTTCAAAGTTATACTTACATAGTTACATGCATTCTTTTCCCACCATAGTGGGAAAAGGCTTTTATGTGCTGTAATTGTTGTATGCTTGTATAGATCATTTACATATTACACAACAGCTTTGTCACAATCTATCATCTATAGTTACCTCCACAATATGTTAGTAGGATAGCCATTATTTTCTGCTCTCTGCCACAATTCCTTGATCAATAAGAGTCCTAATTCACAAACAGAATGGGATAAGCAATAGTAGATTTGAGCTAAAACTAATTAAATTCACCAACATCATCAATCAATTTATTAAATAGCACCTAATATTCTTGAAATCCAAATATTTTAAATTTTTTCTTTTGTTAACAAGAAATCTTTGCCTAAGTACTGCATGAATCAACACATCACTCTCCCACGACTATATCTAGAAATTTTGGGACCTTAAGTAAAATTATTAGTGAGACCTAGTTAATGTAAATTATCAATGCTCATATTTATTCTTCTAATTTTTGAGCTACAAAATCATTTATCAAATTGTTATTATTATTAAATAATTCTAACATTTTGCTCCCAATAATATAGGATTTGAGTAATTTTAGTTTCTTCTGTTAACACATCTCTTGATACCTTCAATTATGAAAATAAATCAAAATCATCATTATCTTTATCTTTATATATGTTCGCTAAATCTTAAAAAAATCTCAAGATTTTTGTGATTCATAGCTCGTCCAAAGTTTTGAGTACTGCACTAAAACGGAATTGCATTTTAGTATAGAAAATATAGTTAACACCATTAATTTAAAGAATTAAGAAATTAAATTTTCATATAATTTTATTTTTAGAATTTAGCTCAGTTAAGGTTGAGGGTCAGACTATATTTTAGTCAGTACTGAGTACCGATCCTTCTCCATCTTGTTTTATCTTATTTCTTTACCTTTTTTCTTTTAGTTTTTTTTTATTATTTATATCTCTAAATCAAAACAAGTTGTTGGCAATTCTTATATTCTGTTTTTGCATACAAATCATTTAATAGGATAAGTTACTGGAGCAAATCCCGTGTTAAACAATTTCTTTTAAGAATTAAGCTGAAATACTAAAAAAAATATTAAAATGAAAGAAAATGTTTAAACAAAAAGTAGATAGACAGATTGAAAGAAAATTTGAATTTGAAACTTACAAATGATAAGGTAACACGTGTTATTATTAGCGTAACTCTTTCTTTATAGAATTCAAGTAGAAATAGGTTATCATAATCTTAATCTTAATACAATCAATAATAACAGATTTACACGAATATATCATATCTGGAAAAAATATTTGAAGTGAGTTAGTTATAATCCAGTATAACATTATCGCAAAAGAAAAGGAAATTATTCCAATCATTATGAGTAATAAATACTTAACAAACAACTAATTTTGAAAAACAAAAAGGAAAAGAAGCTAGATAAAAAAAAAAGAATCAAACCGCAAGCCAATCTCGAAGGAGGAGATTACAGGAGACCACTCTACTTGATATTGTTGATGACTGAGTCCACATCAAAATGCCTGAATTAATTAATTGTGGTAAATTGGCATTCAAAGATCTTTCCCCAGTAGCAAATATGTTAGATTTGAAAATTGAATATTGACTTAAATATTCTTTATCTTTCTTTTTGAAGATCTTTCATTTACCATTTTGCTTCTCTCTCTGTGTGCTAGCTCCTATTTCCTTGATCCTCTTCCTCATTCTCACCCTTCAACTCCCCCTCTCACTCCAATTCTCTCTTTAGCTCCTTCCTCTCCCTTCAACACACACCCTCGCACGTTTCAAATTTGTTTTTCCCAAAATAGGATAGTAATCAAGAAGGGTCAGGCTCAGAGATTAATAATTCCTCGGAAGCAATATCTAGAGAAGATGAATAGTACCCCTTCTTCTGGTGAGTCTCACAAAGCCGCCGGTCATAAACGGAAAAGGAGCAACGACGAAGGGTCGACAACAAATGAGAAACCAGCTCCAGGAACAGGAATCCACAGGTGTGAATTTTGTCCGAGGACATTCAACTCGGGCAGGGCACTTGGTGTACACAAAAGGTATTGCCAACTTCAAACTCAAAGGAAAGAGCACAAAGCTAACAATAACAACGACGACGACAACAAAACAACTTGTAGAATTTGCAAAAGGAATTTCCCATCCGACAAGTCCTTGTATGGACACATGAGAACCCACACTAAGGATTCCCCCAATCATAATCACAACAACATTAGTCAACTACTCAGGGAGAAGCGTGTTTGTAGCGATGCCGACGAGTATTTTAACGCTACTCAAATACTCATGTGTATGTCTCAGGATATGCCGTCGCCACGAATAGCCATGACGGTGAAGAAGAACGATGATGATGACGATGATAATGCAAGAGCGATTAAGCTTGTGGTGAAACTGCCTTCGACAGCATTGAAAGGCAAGGTAAAGGGAGTAGTGCAGCGTGAGTTGTACAATTGTGGCATTTGTGGTAAATCTTTTTCAACCTCCCAAGCCTTGGGAGGGCACATATCAAGCCACTATAAGGATAAAGAGAAGAACGACAAGCATAGTGAGTCTTTTACTACTTCTCAATATTATGATCCTGAGTATTATGATTCCGAATCAGAATCAAGTAGTGCTGAATCAATATCATGCCAGACTAATGAAGAGAGGATTAACAACAATTTTTTAATTTGAGTAATTTTCATATGAGAAACTAATTTCAAAGTTATACTTGCGCGCATTCTTTCTCCACCTAGTGGGAAAAGGCTTTTATGCTCTTATTGTTGTATGCTTGTATATATGGATCATTTACAAATTACACAACAGTTTTGTCACAATCTATCATCTATAGTTAATTATCTTCACAATATGTTAGTAGGATAGCAATTATTTTCTGCTTTCTGCCACAATTCCAAGAGAAGTATGAGTACTGATTAATTCACAAACACAATGGAATTAGCGATAATGGGATTTGAGCCAAAACTAAATTTACCAACATCATCACTTAATTTATTAAATAGCTCCTAGTGTTCTTGAAATCCAGGCATTTAAAAAAAAAAACTTTTGTTTACAAGAAATCTCTGGCTAAGTACATCATGAATCAACACATTACTCTCCCATGACTATGTCTAGAAATTTTGGGACCTTAAGTAAAATTATTAGTATCGACAACGTAGGATAAACACCAACATTCTCGAATGGGGGTGTTCACAAATTGGATTTGATCAGTTTTAAGGGGGAATATTTAATTCAATCTCTTCGATTTTGTTCTTTGACCATACAATTAATTAGTTGAATGTTAAAATTGAATTTTATTCAATTTATCTCAGTCGGATTGAATTGGTTTTTCGTTTATTAAAATTAATAGGCTACAAATATTAAATATATTATAAAATACACAAATATATTACTATTTACTGTATAAGAAAAGTATGTCGTAGTTTTTTCATTTTCAACTAAAATTGTTTCGTTTGTTATTTTTTTACTGTTAACTTTTACTTTATATGGATCTGGTCTATAGACTAGTTAATATAACATCAAACATCACATCCCATATATAACTCACAAGATACTAACTTACGTTGGTCCGAGTGGACTTAAGCTCAGACCTCTTAAGCATTGTCTTGGGTTTAGACTTTGTGGATGAAAAAAAAAGGTGATTGGGAGGGGAGACCCCGCTAAAGGTGGTCAGCCAGGTTCCTTGGCGGAGATCAGTCATTGACGAAGCCGGTGAATACTTCGCACCAATAACATGATGACCGCAAAAAAAAATATATAACTCACAAAATATAAGTTGTATTGTTGTAAATTGAAATAAATTACTAATAAAAAACCATTTACTT
This sequence comes from Glycyrrhiza uralensis, assembly GCA_030159175.1. NCBI lineage: Eukaryota > Viridiplantae > Streptophyta > Magnoliopsida > Fabales > Fabaceae > Glycyrrhiza > Glycyrrhiza uralensis. The sequence continues at coordinate 3,323,592 of BRZY01000006.1, forward strand.
CCATTTGCTTTAACTTTTTTTATGAAAAAAGTACTTTGTTATGTAATCTAATCTTAATAATTTAGATTCAAAACAAGTTAATTTTATTTGTAGGTTTTATCATCTTATCCTAAAATTTTCAAATTGAGTTGAAGAAATATTTATTATTTTTCATAACGCTTTCTAATTTTTAATCACCTCGTCCTAAAAAAATGAAATTCAAATGAAGTCAAAAATTTTCTATATTTTTTATGTTTATTTTTTTATAGTTACGTTTAATACAAATAATTAGACTGGCACTTTCAAATATTTTAAGAGACTGTCTATTAAAAAAAATTGATATAAAAAAATAAGGAGACTAAATATTATAATTTTTAAAATATAAGTGATTTGACGGAACTGAAAAATGGAAATACATTTTAGGGAAAAAAACATAGTTACCTTCGTTAATTTTAATAAAATAAGAAAGTAAATTTTAATATATTTTTTATTAGAATTTAACCCAGCCAAGCGGTATAATGCACTTTATAAAATACATTATTTTAAAAATTGATTGAAATATTATAAAGTCATTGGGATTGAATTAGGGGGGATGAGTTTGGATATATAGTAAAAGCATAAAGTCATAGCTTCAAACCTCACATCAACAATTGTACAAAACAAATAAATTGTTAATAATTTCATATTTTATAATACATATATATTTATAAAAAAAATAATAAAAAAGTCTACAACGACATAAAATATAAATTAGATCTTTTCTTCCATTAAAATCTTATCTCTCCTGTCCCTTTAACCAAACATAATATCTAATTAATTTCTTTTCGCTCCTTTTTTTGAACTAAACACGCTTTAAAGGAGTCAGATTCGAGGTTTTAAAAAGTCTGTGTGTGTGTGTGTGTGTGTGTTTTCAAAAAGAAGTCTTTGTGTTTGAACATCCAAATTTGGGATTTAAATTCATAATTAAATAAAAAGGGAGAGGAGCAAAATTAGAGAAAAGGAAGATCCAAGTTTTTTGGTTAATTTGAAAATCAAATTAAAAAAATTGAAGAGTTATTACAAAGTAACATAAATAGATTTGGATTGAGAAATTTAAAAAGGAGAGATAGTGAAGGGTTAAGATAAGATAGATAAGGACAACAAATATCTATAAATAAAAAAGCACTCAGAAGAAGAAGAAAAAACCGACAAAAAAAATGCCAGAGAGAGTAGATGCCTCTTTGCTCCTATAGAGATCTTGATCATCATGTCTTCATCCCATTGGGTGAAAAATGGACCATGGAGACACGAAGAGGATGAGATTTTAGTTGTACATGTGCAAAGATACAGGAAGTGCAATTGGATTAATGCTGTACAAAAGCATTTTAGGCTTGCCCCTTGTAGGAAAAAATGTCGTCAAAGATGGTCCAATTGCTTGAAAACAAATTTGAAAAGGGTTGCATTTAGTGCAGAAGAACAAAGTAAAATCATTGAACTCCATGCTAAGTATGGGACCAATTTGGTCTGCAATGGCTCTAGAGGTTTATATAAATTGCTTTAAGAGCCCGTTTGGATACAAATTTAAAGGGCTTCTGGGAGCTTTTCTACTTTTTAAATTAAAAGTGGTGTTTGGATAAATTAGTTTTATCAACTTTTAACTTTTCCAAAAGCTCCTAGTCGAGCTTCCAGTGAAGCTATCACCAACAGCTTCAGATTTGTGACTTTTCGGGAAACTGTGCACTTAATTTTAGTTGGATAAAAATACCCCTATGAAATTTTGTAAATGACAACAGATGTCCCTCACAAATTGATCGATGGAATCCACAACAGAAACCCTAGCAGAGCTCACTCCATTGCCTCTCTCCTTGCTCCATCATCTTTCCATGGCTGAATCCACATCAAGAACCTTGACCTCCTAGAGAAGATCGCTGTTCGTCGCTCCATCGCCGTCGGTGGCCATCGATCACTGTTCATCGTTCGCTCCATCGCCGTTTAAGTTGCGTTCTTCGACTTCGCAATATAGGTTTGAGTTCTATTCGTCTTCTTCTTCGTTTATTAGATCCTGTTCTGGCTTGATTTGTTCTATTCTGGGTTTTATTTTCCATTAGCTTCATAATTTGCATCTGGGTTTTTCATTTTTTTTTAATGATTTCTCTCTTATGCCTATTTGATTTTCTCCCACTTAATGAACTTTCTATGTTTGAAATCGCCCTCTTGGTGTCACCAAACCAAGAGGTAAACTGGTACGATTTTCGTTGAGCTTGTCTGATTACTCTGAAGTGGGAACCAAACTTCAGAATCAACTATATTTTCGGTGAAGCCTTGTCCGTGGGTCATGAGGCCAATTAGTTGAATAGAGGAATAAAAAACTACTTATCTATTCATTTATTTTTGGGCACAGTTATTTTTTTTTCTCAAGTAGACTCATGAGGTTCAGCTGGGCAGCTAAGGAATAAAAATGATATTGCTTCTCATTCCTGCTCTAAGCATAGAAATGATATTGTATCAGTTCTACACTACTGTCAGTAACAGAGAAACATTTGGGGTTATTTTGTCTGTAAATGGTTTTCTCTCAAGGAATCCATATATATGGAAAACAAAAGCAAATTAACCACTAATAAACCTATGTAGAAAGAAATTCTAACAGCCATAGATTTTATTTTATTTTATTTTATCTTTGGTAAAACCACCTAGCTTAGGCAGAGCAAGGAACTTATTATCACCTGCTCCACACGGCCTTGGCTTTTTGGTTGTATTTTCTTGAACAATTTTTTTTTTTTGCCTAGCTCTTGCAACAAAACATGCATTGTAATCAAATCCCAGTCAATGTTTATAACCCTCTTTGAATACCCAACGATACCCACAGTTGATCACCTGAACCTCAGGCTAATCTTGGTGATCACCACAATTCCCACAGATACTTCTGCATATCGATGTGCTCATATTGATATTATCACCACCCCTGCATCTTTCGTCTTTCAGCATATGAAAGAATAATTTCCTAGGGAAATAAATAAGCCACATGTGATTTGATTTTCCCATCATAAGATGTATGTCAAGAGTTACTGAAATGCCGACATAACTGCCATCAAAGAGTAGTTTTATGATTGCGTATTCCCAGTGACAATATTTAGGTGCTACAGAAAATGCCACACAACAAACACAGCCTGTCATGCATAATTGGGGATGGATCCATTCTTATTGAATTACCCACACGTTGATTATTGAACCACCTTGGTATTTTATTTGGCTATTTTATTTGAAATGCATTTGTCTCTGATTAATTTGGAACTCACATGTTACCTTGTTTTCTAACTTAATGTTACATGTATTTGTTTGATATTTTAGTTGGTGTTCTACTTTGTTCTATGGTCCAATGGTTTCCAGGGTGGTTCACTTATATTTCTTCTTACATTTCTATTAGTTAAGCTTTGCGGAAATGTCTCTCAAGAAAGTTCCTGTGAAAAAAAGGAAAGCTGACTGGAGTGATAAAAATGTTAAACTTTTTCTGAAAGTTTGCATTGAAGAGGTGCGTGCCGGAAATAGACCTCACACCCACTTCAATAAGACAGGCTAGCCAAACATCAAAGAAAAGTTCAACGTGTTTAGTTTTTGTATATTTTGTTGAAATTAATTACAATACTTGGATAACTTTTGTGTTTTTATTAGATGAGATTTTTAAATGTTTGTGATTTGGATCATTTGGACAAATCATAGTTGCTATTGATTATATTAATGATACTATTCTAAGGTTAATGACATTTTGTGTTAAAAATTATTGTTACACAGGTTAAATCATAGTTATTATAATTTTTTTTACGGCCGAGTGATTACAATTTCAAAAAATAATGTATGGACAATTGCATTTTTTAATGAACAAATCATTAATAAAGGTGAGCAAATAATTACATTTTTTTATATGATAATAATGATATTTTTTAATTAAATTATATCTTTATAAAATAATTATACCAATATTTTTTTACCAAAAAGTTCAAGAAAAATATACAAAGAAAAAAATCATTTATAAGATAGTTTGAGATATTTTTTTTTACAATAAAATGAGCCAAAAAATAATTTTTTTAAATTTTAATGGTATTTAAATATTTAAGTAATTCAATTTTAAAACATGTCCTTTTTAGTAATTTAATCATATAAAAGCTTTACTGCAATTTCATCCAAACATCACTACTACATAAGGCCTTCTCCTATACGCTCTTTAACCTATTTCATCCAAACACAATTTTAACTTCTCTAGAAGTAACTTCTCAAATTAGGACTTCTAGAGAAGTTCTACTTTTATAAGCTCTTTTATATAAACTTATCCAAACATGCTCTAAATTTGAAAATTTCATCTATCATTCAGCGACTATAGTGTGATGCAATTGTAACCCCCAACCACAATAACATGATGTGTGTGCTCTCTATGTTATTAGTTTGGATAAATTCTTTAAAGAGCACCTTTTGGAGGAAAAGACATTAAAAGAACATTCTAATAACAGGAACACTCATGTGTGTTGTGTAAGTTTACGAAGATTATTTTTTTAAGGGAATTCCTATTAACACATACATGGTTTTCTATGTGCACATACATCTCCGCGGAACTAATAGTTTCGCGGGTGTATTTTTTTTAGCACACACATGTCCGCGGAACTAATAGTTCCGCGAGTTATAATTCTCCGCGGAACTATTAGTTCCGCGAATAATTATAACCCGCGGAACTAATAGTTCCGCGGAGAATTACAACTCGCGGAACTAATAGTTCCACGGACATGTGTGTGTTAGAAAAAAAATAAACCCGCGGAACTAGTAGTTCCGCGGAGAATTACAACTCGCGGAACTAATAGTTTCACGGACATGTGTGTGTTGAAAAAAAATAAATTCGCGGAACTAATAGTTCCGCAGATATGTATGTGTATATAGAAAACGATGTATGTGTGATTAGAAATTCCCTTTTTTTAATTGAAAAAGCAAGCGGGTTAGCTGAGTGGGCTGGGTGTTGGGCCTGTTTTCTTCGTTTTTGTAATTCTTTCCTTTGTTTAGCTTCTTTCTACCAAAAATTGTTGTTATAATCTATCACGATCTCTCGACAAAAAAAAAAATCTATCACGATCTTTTTTGTTGCCATAAATTGTGACTAAAAACGGTTGATGTGACAAAATATCTCACAAGCTAAAAAAAAGCTTGACGTCTTTCAAGTGGCAGTGGCCGCTCTCCGAGGGTTTGGCCTAGGGCTCCATGGTGCTGTCCTCCTTGTCTGATTTTTGGAACCGCGCAGCTCACTGTTCTCCTATGGTTCAGTGAGCGGTGCCTCTCGACGGAACTGTCTTCGCGTTCTTGATCGGAACTGCCGTCGTGTCCCTCGAACGGTTTGCCGTCATCTTCTCCGCTGCTGTGTGGTTGCGGGTTTGCTGTTGTTTTTACTGTTGTTTTTGTTTTTGTTGTTTGTTGTCTTCTCCACCTCACCACCATCTCCTGGTCGCCGCCCCCTCCTAAGTCACTGCCTTGGATCAGGTTCTGCTTTCTAGGATCATTGATGCACCGCCTCCGGAGTGGCCCCTGGCATCTGCGCAACTGCTGTGAAACGGTGGTTGACACCCATGGTCTCGGGTGAAGGTTTGGGTCCTCTGGAAAAAAAAAGTAAAAAAAAGAAAAAGAAAAAGAAAATTGTGACGTGTGGGCTGAATTTGTTGAGGCAGAAAGGGTTTGGGTGCCCCAAATGGGCAAAAACCAACCCACTCAAGAAAAAAATTTGACATGTTAGTGTGCTAGGTTGATCTGTTGGTTGGGTTCCTTTTGTTGTTTTGTGCTTTGGATGGTTTTCTGCTTTGTTTAGTTTTCTGTTTTACTGTTTTGTTTTAGTTTCCTATCTGATGTGTTAGATGCTTGTCCTTGGTTTGTAGGTTATATGCGTTAAGACAATGCATTAGCTTGACTTTGGCCAGTTTGTTGCTGGGCCGTTTGTACTGCCCTCTGGACTTTGGACTTTGGACTTTGCCCGTTTGATATGAAATCTATTTTGACCACACAAAAAAATGGTGGTTGATGTGACCACAATTGTAGTAATAATGTTAATGCAAAGACTTAAAAAGACTTTTACATTGTGATGGTAATTTAAAACCATGATTTTAATTGAGATATATCTATTTGTTATATATAATTTTTGACGCGCATCTTTTTACTTTGTCACCTCAGCCACTATGCTTCACATCTATTAATTTTTATTTTCTCCACATTATTATATTTGATGACATGTCTACCTATCAAATAATTTTCAATTTCATCTCACCTCACCTCTAACCCTTCATTTTCCCTTAAAAACAAAGCCTCATTCCTACGCCTCAATGCAACACCTTTTCTCCAAAAAGAATATTACACCATAGTAACCAAAAGTTTCGCAAAGATTTAGAAAATATTTGTCCAATGTTTATAAAGCTCTTCACAAAATGCGGGTAAAATTTTTTTCTCTGCTTTTCATAAAAGAATATGAGAAGGGTGGGGAGTATTATCCTTTGTTTTCTTTGTAAATATTTGAACGCTAAGTGAATCATCATGTACAGAAAAGCACGCTCTTTCTCATATATATATATATATATCACATGATATTTTACAAAGGAGTTTGTTCTAAGACAAACTTTGTTTTTACACTACAAAAGAAAAAGAAGTGAAAACTACTTTAAATCAAAAAGTACAAAAAGTGGTAAAAGAAAAACACACGCTACTATGTACAGTCGAGCCATGATCCCATTATCTATACCAAAAGGATCTACTATGCTAAACTCTAACTCAAGTATGTCTATGGACATAACCAGGTGGATCCTCCTATTCCAGGCAAGCTAGATTGTAAGTGCGGGACTCAAGTCACCGGAACCCAATCAAAGTTAAACTTGCCAAAGTTTGGTCTAGGAAAAGACTCTCTAGTAAGGTCAGAAGTAGCCCAAGAGTATATGGACTCTTCGGGTTCTTCTTCGGGGTCTTCTTCGATTTCTTCATCCGACAAGGATTCAGACAACCAAATGATGTCTTCTGATTCAGACTCAGATGAATGGGGTAAAGGAGAATAGGTAGGAGTATTCGCTTCTCCCAGAGGCGAAACTGGTATATGACCTACATAACCCGCAGTCCTAGTAGGTGCGACTGTAGAGGTATCTTCTGAGGTTTTGTCTTGATTTTCATCTGAGGTTTTATCTTTTGACTTAGGAGTGACATGATCAGAACCATTCCCGTCATGTCCTGAAGGATGTGAACTCCTACCTCCACTGTCACCACTATCATCACTACCTAAGGTAAAGTCATCTGAGATATACCCTAAAGGTCTTAATTGTTGCCAGGGTAACTTAACATCTAATACAATTTTGTTATCACTTAGTTCACACCAGAACACATAAAACAGATAAAAGACGGAAATACAGAAAACAGAACTATTCATAATACTTAACTATTTTACTATTCATGCTATAATACTTAATCGTAACTGGTCACTCTATTTTTCTTAGGCTTCTATGAGGTCTTTGTAATCTCTAGCTTATCTATTCTCCTATCTCTAGTATGTATCCTTTTCTAACTTACAGACTACAGAGTTCCGTCTAAAAGGACTAAAACTATAATTTCTTTGTATCCTCCTCTTAAAAATCCAAACTTAATTCCTAACACCTTTTATGTGTCACCAAGCTACTATTTATTTCCTCAAATACTATTTGGAAATGACGAATGAATTTTCCAAATTCATTTTGTCATTTATCCCAATAATCCGAGTGTTCGTATCTAATCTCTTGTCTTCCGTATTTAGTTCTAAACTACTAAGTTTTTATCCGAAAAACTTCAAAGTAGTTCTAATCCTCTAAAATTAACACTCTGTCTCTTAGAGTGAAATTTTAGGATGTTACACTCAACGCTGCATCCATGCTTTCATTCCATACCACAAATTCGTTTTTTTATCAAACAATTTTTACTCGTATTAATTTTAGATTCTAATCTTCTATTCCAATTAGTTCAACAAAAATTATATTTCAATTCTCTCTATCCCTGTTAGCGCAACCTACCTCCGGCCCTTCACATTCTCTCAAAAACAAAACTCATTTCTTGCACCTCGTCCATGCTTTCGTTCCATGGCACAAATTTGTTTTCACTCAAGCAATTTTGACAATTATTAATTTCAATTTCTAATTTCCTATTCCAATTCTCTCTTTATTTATTTTTCTATAACCAATCCTTTCACGATGTATTATTATAACTATACTCACATCATAACCAAACATATACATTTTAGACTCACCCTCACAATCTCTTTTATCCCTAATCTACAAAAAATACCTCCAACCATTAATAACCATATAGAACACCATTTTTTTTTACCAAATATAAGTGATGAACATGATGATAGGCTTATTGAAGTCTAAGTGATTCACATGTGGAATGTATTTACTTCACAAAATGGGTAAAATCTAATCTTCATAGAAAGAATTTTGCTAGAAGAGAAGGTAATTGATCTCTATAATTATTCATTATTCTATAACAATAATATATATATATATATATATATATATATATATATATATATTGTAATCTAGAATATATTTTGCTTGTACAACAGTAAAATAATTTACTTATTTAATTGTATTTGCTTATATGAAAAATACATTATCTTTGACAAATTTAAAAACCAATATTAATAAAATAATCCCCAACTTATCTTTAATACTTGTTAACAAGTCATTGCTATATTCAATATTACAATATGCTCACATTTATATTAATTTCTACAATTTTTGCTAAGTTTCTTATTCCATAATTTTTCATTTAATTTTTATCTATAATTATTGTTCTTACAAGTTAGATTGGTCATTTGCAAAAATATAATTACAAAAAAGATTCCCTTTTATTTTAAAAAATATTTATGTAAACAAAAATTCAATTACACTCAAATTACAAACACCAACAATGCATGCAAAGCAAAACATGCAAAAAGGCAGGGACACAATACTTGCATTGAAATCAACAACTTATATTGATATTGACAAAAAAACTACTCAACACAACTGTTCACTACATTTTAACGTTTCAAACAAATATTTCATTTTTTGTAACCAAAACCTCTTTGTGCTTCACAATAACATCATTATCAAATTAATTAAGTTTTTATAATCCAAATATAAATATTAAATATATTATTAAAAATGAATTAGCCTTTTCACAGAAAATAAAAAAACCCGTGCAACACGCGAGTCATAGTCTAGTTTCTATAAACTAGACACATTGTATCCAAAGAAGTATCATCCCCAAACCAGCCAAAATTAGAAAAAGAAAATTCAAGCAAAGCTTCACCTCCTGAGAGTACAAAGAGCTTCCCGGTTGAGGGCCTCTAATGGTGCTATGTCATCAGGAGGGTAGAGAGGCATGTCAAGACCATCCGGTCTCTTTTTTCTTGCAATCCAGAACCTCCTTATGTCCTCATTCGTCCTTCCTAGCAACTGAAACAAACAAATATGGAAATGAATACAACATAGACAAACACAAAATTTTTCAAGTAATTATAAAACACACAAAATTGCATCAATCAATCAATATATATACAAATTACCTCTAGAGCTACAAAAGCCCATTGATTACCATACTTGGCGTGAAGTTCAGCTATTTTGCGCTCTTCTTCAGCACTGAATGCTCCTTTTTTGAGACCTGGTTTCAGGTGTTTGGACCACCTTTCAGCAGAGCTATTCCAGAAACGGGCAAGGCCTGAACTAGCATTCAATTTTCCCTCTCGAAATCTTTGGACATGTGAAACCAAGATTTGATCTTCTTGGGGTGTCCACTATCCTTTCTTCAGGGATGAAGACATTATACATAGTAGAGTTGTCAAATAGGCCCAACCCACCCCCACTTAGCCCTGACCCATGTGGGCTAGGGCCAATAGGCCCACAAGGCCAAAAAGCCCATTTATGAAAATGGCCCATATGACCAAAAAGCCCCCAAAGCCCTGTGGGCTAGGGCCAGCCCATGGGCCTTAATTTTTTGGAAAACTCATTCACTATTAAATAAACTGGCCTGAATTATTTTATGAGTTAGCCCACTTTATGGGCTTGTTGGCCCACAATATACATGTATGTAATCTCCTACAAATGATAGAATCAGTTTTTATGTCAAAAAAAAAAAAGAATTAGTTTTTTTTATGTTAAAGGATAGTCAAGGCAATTACAATGATTAAATCAGGTTTATACTAATTTCAATGACAGCGGGGAAAAACAACAAACATAACAACGTCATATAAATCGTAAGACTAATTATGTTTTATGAAAATTTACAACATGAGTTGAAGAAGTTTAAAAGGTGAATTGCAAATATCTCATTACTATTTTTTTTTTTGGTACCATAGTATTGGCGGGAGTATCCTCCGACCACTAGTACAGAGACTAATCTCCCTCACGAGACCTTGGGATGAGGACCAACTGCAGTTACCAGTTGGACCAACGGACGTTGGTAATATCTCAATACTATAAGATTATTGATAAGAGGTTTTAGATATTTTAGTTGTATATCTAAATTCATTAAAAAAATTGGTATCACGAATTATTTAGAATGAATGTTGCTCTAATAAATTACAGTTCATATTTTCAACAATTATTTTGACATCAAGTCATTTTTTAAAATATTTTTCAACAAAACATATAGTAAGTATAGAAATATATATTCCAGTCACAAAAAAAGTATAGAAATAGTACTTATTGTTACGTATAGCACCTGCGTGGCCTTTGAAGAATGATCACAAAGCCAAGTGTGTGGCTAACACTGTGTTTGGTTGCAAAAAGAAAGTAAAAGGAAAGAAAGTGGGAGGAAAGATTGTATAAAGGAAAGAAAGATGGTGGAAAGTGAGAGGATTATTTAGTTGTTTGGTTTAAGAGAAAGTGAAAGGAAAGAAAGATAAAATCTTTCTCTTCCCTTGTTTGTTTGGATGGAAAGTGAAAGGAAAGAAAGACACATATTTAGTAAATGATACAAATGCCCTTATTTTAGTAAAAAATTAATTTAAAAAAATTATTTCTAAAAATGAATTTTTTACATATTTATCTTACAATAAAAAAATAGATACAATACAAGGGCAAATATTATTTATTATTATTATATTTAATAAATATTTAAATGGAGTATTTCAAATAATTAATATACTTTTACTATATTTTTTTAAATTTTTATCTTTGTTAATTTTACACGTGATCCTATTTATAAAAAAAATTGCATGATCCTTTGTCACCAATTTTAAGCAGGGTGCAATCGGATAGCAATTTCCAAGAGTTGTTATTTTATTTAAAAAATAGAAAAGCATAGCATATGAAGATTTGAAAGCACAGACGGGGCATTTTGGTCCTTTTATCGAAGTGATGCATCGTTTCTTCTGTTTCTTCGCAGTCATGCGAAGAAAAGTTTTAACTGTGGGCCCCACAAAAGTTTTCCATTCTTCCCTATCTTTCTTTTGATCCAAACGGTGGAGCAATTTTTGAAATTCGTGTTTCCATCTTCACACCTGGTGGATTTTACAATGCACAAACACATAGATTTGTGCACATGCACAAATGGGCCTCAAAGCCATTGCATGAATCAAAAGTATTTTTAAGCCTTTGATAAAAAAAAAGGTATTTTTAAGCCTTCTGGTCCAATCAGCAAAAAATGAAAACTTCTTGGCAAAATTTGTAATTTTTCATAAATAAGTGCTTTTTTAATAATTAATACATCCTCTATACACCAATCAGCAATTTTTTATCAAATTTTCTTGTTACCTTTTCAACAGGTTCCCCTTCTCTGATCTTAGCCCTCGATTTTAAAAAGACAAAAATCAATGGCTTTGAGGCCCATTTGTGCATGTGCACAAATCTATGTGTTTGTGCATTGTAAAATCCACCCTTCACACCTTTCTTTCCACTGAGTTTCCAGCGTTCCAAACAATGCGTAAGAGTCTAGTTTAGAGCTCTTAACTAAACAGTATTCAACGTTATACGAGAAGCTATTTTTAAATTGTTTAAAAATATTTTTTAGAAGAAGAATGTAAAATAAATATTAATTTTTTATTTACTTGTCATTAATAAAAGCAACTAGTGTTTTAACGAGTAATTATAGTATTTTTTACAGTTTTTAATAATTTGAAATTTAATATTTTTAAATTCTTATTTTTTTTGAGAATTTTGAATAAACATATTAGAATTTCTTACAAGTGATTTTTTAATATAAAAATGAGCCTTTAATGGAAAACTTTTTTAAAAAAATGAGCTTAATGTAAAACTAAAATAAACTAAAATGAGCTTTCCAAAATAGATTCTTAAAATAATATAAAAACATAACTTGTATATTTTCAAATTTTTAAAGTGAACAAACAATTTCATAATATGTGCCATATTTGTATAAGTATGCGTTTTAAAGTAACATCAAGTAAAGAAAATAGCTATGTGTTTATGCGTATGCGTCAATCCCATTTTCACCCACAGCTTGTCCAAGACAGTACGGTTTTGAGATAAGCATCTGTTTCCCTTTTTGATTGGTAGGGGGCTGGCCCACAGTTAGCCCTAGCCCTAACCCATACAATCTTTAAATTTTGCGGATTAGGGTAAGAAGAAAGCCCTACTATTCAGGGGCCAATAAATAATTGTGGGGCCAAACAAAGGGCCAAATGGGGTGGTTTGTGGGCTAGGGCTTTTTTGACAGCTCTAATATATAGTAGCAAAGAGGCCTGCAAATAGTATACACTCGTATTAATTTGATTAATTATGTATGTTCTTATGCATGCATTTGAGGGCAGAGCATGCAAACACTAATTAATCAACAACATCAAGAAATTAACAACACAAAGATCTTCTCAATCCAAGAAAGCTCATGAATATCATCCGGTAGAACATGTTGAAGATAGATATGCATGCTTAATTACTTGATCAACGTAATGTAAATGTACAGAATTACTATTCTGTTTTCGTCTGATTCAGCTTTAGACTCAAGCTTCTTTCTCCCTCTCCAATAGAATCTTCAACCCTCCCTCAAAATTATTATTCTTGCTTACTGAATATGCATTGGCCATTTGCAATCATCAGTACATACACACACAACGAAATACCAGCTAACTAATCATGTGATAGAATTAATGGGTTATATTTTTGTGGGTTATGGGTCAATGATAGAATTAATCGGTACTACCCTTAACTAACAAGATGCATCATTTTTAGTAGTCAATCACTCAAAAACTCCATAGTTAAGCGTGTTTGACTTGAAACAATTTCGAAATGAGTGACGGATAGATGCGACCTCATGGGTGCTACTTCAAATAAGGGTGTTTATATCCAAATCAATGCAAAATGACTGAAAACCAATCCAAACTGATTTTTTTTTACTTTTTTGGATAACTGAACCAAATTAAATTGAAACAAACTTGTACAAAAAAAATATTTTTTCATAATTTATTTTATTTACTAAAGTGATTTTATAATTTATTCTAGCCCGCGACAGAGACTAATGTGTTAATGAATACCACCACATTTTTATTTTGATTAAACTAGCTTTAGAGTATGTCACAATAAACACTGCCTCATTTTTCCACATAATTATTTTTTAAAATTTATAAGGTTATATTTATCTTAAAATTATTTTGATTAAACTAGCTTTAGAGTATGTCACAATAAACACTGCCTCATTTTTTCACATAATTATTTTTTAAAATTTATAAGGTTATATTTATCTTAAAAAGGAAAGGAAAATTGACTGTGGAAAAATATAAAAACAAAAAATCGGACCGATTCAAACTGCATTTAATCGGATCAGATCGTATTTTTTTAAGGTGACAATCCAAATCGAACCGAACCACCCACTCTTTTAATCTTTGGATAGGATATATTTTTACGTACCTCAAAACCAATACAAACCGAAACGCGAACACCTCTAACTTCAAGTAGCATTTGAGTTCATAGTTTATAGCATATTGTTTTTATCTCCTCATTACCCTCATTATTTTTATTAAATTCTTTCCCAATTATCTATAAAAAAAATATAAAATTTTATTATAATGACAATAAATAAACAAGTAAATAAATAAATTATATTATTAAAATATAAATCTTAAAATTTCAACTTCATAATAATCAGATTAATTATTTAATATATTTAATCATATTTAATATTGATAAAAGAAATGTAAACATTAACTAAAATTCCTTTTAAGTCATTTTACACTTATCAGTTAGTCCAACAGCTAATTTTATCAAATACTTTAAATTTAATTTAGTAGTTTATCCACTATCAACTATCTACTATAAATTGATCAGTTATTCACTAGCTTATCCGTTATCCGCTATTTTTTTGCCAAATAGAACGTAAAGTGTAGTATATTAAATTATTAAAGATATAGTAAAATAATAACAACATATATTATAAATTAAAAATATTAAAAGATTAAAGGTAAACAATGGAAATCGATAATTCTTTCTATCATAAATTAAAAAATATAAGTTTTTCTTTTTAAAATTAGAAATGCATCAAGATTTTGAATTTGATCCGTGATTACACCAGAAACACAATTTGGTTACTAAAAAAATACTTTTTTTAATCCAAATTATAATAAATTATTAATAATTTATTGGTTGTTCATTAATTCTTCAAACGGCGGGAACAAGATATTGAAAGCAAGTATTCATTTTTTACTTGAATTCAAATTTTATCTTATCTCGGCTTCAAAAACAAAAGTTGTTTCTTATCTCAATTATCTTAGTTATATTGTTATATTAGTCGAGTACGTACGTACTGGGATTGTAATTGTAATTTCCCGGCGCCAAGCCGCCAAATTCATCCTCATACACACACTCAAAGGGAAAAGCAGAAAAAAAAGCAGCAATTCATTCAATTCTTGTTCTTGAACTATTGTTGCATCTTCTCGATCACCCTCTAAATTTCCAATTTTACTAAACTTTCTACCTCGTTCTCAACTTCGTTCCCTACACTCTACAAGAAGCATACATTGGAACTCAACCTCCTCGTGCTGTTGATTGTCACAGGTTAATGCTGGAGACTTTACTTTTTCTTTCTTTCTTTCTTTATTGAATCATGATATTCTAGTATTTAATTTTGCCCTTTCTCAACAACAATTTTGACCCAATATCAATGTTTTATAAGTTTGCACCTAGTGAATTCTCACAAGACAACTCATCGGTAAATAATATTTTAAGGTATTCATGATTTGTTATGTATATGTATACTTTTTTATAATTAGCTACGAATTTATTATGAAACGGTTTAACTAAATAAGAGTTTAAGATGTGCTCCATTTAGTTTCATCGAAATATATAAAAATAGTCAATATGTCTTTGTCTTTGTTTTTAGTACATCTTTAAGTAACCCAGACCTTAATAGATGACCCCAAATCCATGATAAAGAAGATTATATACAAAATTTCATCTAGAAACATAAAAACATTGGTCTCCAAAAATTTGCAGCAACCACAGCTGTGAATTTTTTCACACCACTGGTGTGAATGTCTTGTGTACAATGCTTGCTAAATCTCGCAGCAAGGAAGTGTCAGGTCCTGAGTGAAATAAGATCTAACGCCAGTTGTGGCTGTGACTAATTTCCCACCGCGGCTATGAAAAGCGCTGTTTCATCATGCATTGACTCTTGATTAAATCACACCAGAAGAATTTTTCACACCTATGGTGTGAAAGGCGCTGTTTCTGGGCAAATTGAAAACCTGCACAAATGACACCATATGAACCTATTTCACTGTCCCCCAGGCCACAACAACTTCATTACCATTGCACCTATCAAGGTTTTAGAAGTATCAGTGGCAACATTACTTTATTTTTCTTTCATGATATCAATGATATATTTGAATTGACATTGGTGTGTGTTCTAAAACACGTTCAACGCAAAGCAACAAATAGTCGTTGTAGACTCAATGAGCATATAAGCTCTCTAGATTCCAATCAAAATACGCGTAATGATCATGTAAAATTGTGCCACTAACATATCTCTATGCATGACAATTCAGGCCTCTTTGCTCCCATAAAGATTGATTTTGATCATCATGTCTTCATCCTGTCAGCTGAAAAAAGGGCCATGGACACCAGAAGAGGATGAAATTTTAGCTGCACATGTGCAAAAATACGGGGAGGGCAATTGGAATGCTGTTCAAAAGCATTCAGGGCTTGCCCGTTGTGGGAAAAGCTGTCGTCTAAGATGGTCCAATCACTTGAGACCAGATTTGAAAAGGGGTTCGTTTAGTGCAGAAGAACAGCATAAAATCATTGAACTTCATGCTAAATATGGGAACAAGTGGTCTAAAATGGCTCTAGAGGTTTGAATATATATATTGATGCAATTTTGTGTTTTTTAATTACTTGAAAACTTTGTCTATCATTCGGCAATTATATATAGTGTGATGCAATCATAACCTTAACCACAATATTGGAGCATGTGTCAAGTGACATAATCTGGAGTCTACACTTTTTGGAGAAAAACGCATTAAAAGACTATTCCAGTATCCATGAACACTCGTGTATTGTGAAAGTCTGGATTTTTTTTTTGTAATTGAAGATTAAGAAAACTTATTTTAATCAAGGTTTTAAAGTGTTGTTAAATATAGTCTATCACAATCCTTGATGGTTCAGAAATTGCGGATAAAGGTGGCTTATATGACTCCAATTGCGGTTATGATATTGATGCAGAGATTTAAAAAATCTTTACACTGCAGTCATCATTTAAAACCATGGTTTTAATTGAGATGCTCCTATAAACTACACACATTATCCAAACTCTTTCCTAACTCCTAAATGCGCTTCTATGCTTTTTTTTTTTTATGTTCCATATTTGTGTGTTAGTTGCCTGGACGAACAGACAATGAGATAAAGAACTTTTGGAATACAAGGAGAAAGAAACTAGATCGACTTGGCTTGCCACTCTACCCTCATGGCATGACACCATCACAGCCATTGAACAATAACCAAGAAACAACTTTAGATGTTTCCAGCAATCAACAAGCTGATGCCTCACAACAAACAAACATATTGGAAATACCAATGTTGAGATTCAGAAAACAGCACCTCCTCATGAGTAGAAAACGAAAACACCTACCAAGGCTACCACCAATTCCTGAAGTAAGTGAAAGGAGTACAAGTACAGCCTCTTCAGAACAAGCTTCAGACAGCTCATTCCCTCTCCCAGTTATGCAGAATCCACAAAAACCACTTGGTGATTCAAATTCAAGCATGCCATGCAGCAGTAATTTGGGCAGTACTAGTCCCCTAGCATTGTTTGATCAGTAAGTAGATTATATATACTCATAAAAAAATAAGAACTTTACCTACCAGCTTCCTTCATTAACCTTGTTTGTTTTTTATGTAATCCTATTGTTAATTTCACAGTGACAGTCATGAGTTTCAAGGTGATTGCTTTTCTGGGGGCTATGCATGTTTAAGGGACACTTCCTCCATATCTGGGGCCATGGTAACAAATCTTTCCCCATTTCAACAAGGTAGTAGCAGTAGCTGTTGGGACAACCCTGCATCTCCAGGACTTGCTTCATTTCATGAGTCATTTGACACACTGACTCAGTATAATAATAATGATGATGATAATAATAATGTTCTTGCTCCACCTGATGAGGGGACTCAGTCAGAATTACCACAAGTTTCTCCACTCAGCAATGGTTACTTGGAATCTTTATTGTTTCCAGCAAAGGATAATAATGTGGAAGGAGGCTCAGAAGATGATATAGCTAATGCTAGTTGCATGCATTTCTGTGGTGGTGATCATATAGAGGAATATCCAGACCTGAGAGACCCTACAAACAAGGATGCTGAGTTTAGTTGGTTTGAGAATGACAAGAATCCTTATGATGGTACTTTGTTCGCAATTCTTCAACATGATCTCCGTCGTTATCGCTGTCGTCGCAAGTGATATCCATATATATAAAGGGTTACATGGATGCACTGCACCTTTTCTGGTGTTTTTTTTTTTAATTTTAATAACTTTAGATAGATAGATAGATAGATAGATAGATAAAAGGTATATTTTGGCCAGCAGCTTTTGCACCCACCCTTCTTGCGGATTCTATGGGTGTCTTTCACTTGAGGCATTAGTTCTGTTGTCCTGTTTTGTTATTTCTGTCTGATAAAATAAAAAGGTATTTTTTGTCCATACAAGTTACAACCGTTAAATTATAATTATGGTATACACATTGCCGCGTTATTTAAATTTTAGTTTATTGATGTTTTTTAAAAAACTATACTGATAATTAGTTTTAAACTTAAAATGTGGAAATTATGGGATAATTAGTTCGTTCACATTTTGGCTATGCCCTGTAAAAGTAGTGGATAAGATAGCTAATAGTAGATAAATTGATTTGTCGCGGATGAGTTTATAGTTGATAGTGAATAATAAGCTATATGATCAAATTTGAAGTTTTTAGTACAATTAACGAGTACACTAACTCATAAATATAAAATGACATATTTATATAGTTAAGTAGAGACTAAAACCTCATAGGGATATTTCTTTCGCCTTCCAAGTAGTAGCAGTAATGATTTAAATTAATAAACATATAGCACATCACATGCACATACAACCAAATCAACTTTAGAATATCTAATAATTTTTTTATCAACTTGATATCGGTTGTGATACCAAATCAACTCAATTTCATTCCATGGATAATATCAAAAGGCAGAGTCATAACAACCGCTAACAACTCTTTAGAGGACTAGTGTAGTGTGATACCTAATTTGTGAGAAATTAATTAATGTATGAACAAGAGTTTTTAAACAAAATGATGTAAAGACCCCTTATTCTCCTGAATGACAGGATTTAATCGATAAAAACATGTATTACAAACCTCTGCATAACACAAACATGAAAACTACAGGATAATAACTAATATGTAATTATTATTATCAACAAAAGTGAATGTTGGGAACTTTTTCCGTGTGAACATATCAAATGACACAGGGCAAAGTGAAGAGTTTGGCACCTTTCTAAGATGAAAACAACCTTGAAAACAAGTAACCATGGCAACCTTGCACAGTATCTAGCAGAGGCATAGTTTGGCATGCATCCTCAACTGCGCGATTCACCCATTTTTCCAATATAACTTCAGCAATAGGAGCAACCTGATGCTGCAGCAGTGCTGCACCAAGGGGCCCTATCAAGTTCAGCCTTGTAGCAGCTGATACCACATCTCTCATTGTGATGAACATGTAAGCTCTCTGAGAACTAGTGCTATCAAATCCTAGTGCTCCACATGTAAGTCCAAATATAGGAGCATGGTGAAAAGACACAGTCCCTGACCCCAGAGAAGCATCCCTCATGGTTTTGAGAGAGGGGATCTCAGAAAACACAGCTGAAGCCACCCTCATTAACGCGGATCCTTGCGAGATGGATGCCTTTCGACCCACTTCGTTGGTTAGGGTGGCATCTAATATCTTGTCAAGCTTATGCCAGGTTTCCAAATTGGGTGACATGCAAGCTGAGTGCACAAAAGGAAGGAATAAGCTCGCTGTATTCTCCAATACATGAATGACAAATGTCTTGAGGTCATTGGAATCAGACACTAAGTGCGACTGGACTGCTGCTTCGAGGCCAAAAGAATGAGCGAATCCGCCAGTCGGGAGAAGAGAATCAAGCAGCTGCCATTGACTCCACTGTGAAAATGAGTTTGCAAAGCAAGGTTGGTCGTTCCCATCATTTGTTTGCATTATGAATGATGTTACTCCACTGCTGACCAGGAATGTCAGAGTACTACAAGTGCCCATAAACAAGGTTTATGCTTTCAAACTTGTGAACAATCTAAAATATTTCCATAGATCTTTTGAAAATGAATTGTATATGTAAGAGATGAACTATTTTAGGAAATTCAACCTCACCAGAGTTGAGTTTCTGAAAGAATCTATGATCCTATCATAACCACATACTATGAATAAGCTCATAGAAAATAGTCGCTATGAGTCTGTGAATTCTACTGATAATAACTTGTTGCAGCACATCTGGTAGGGCAAGAATCTTTTGAAGAAAAAGAGTTCAGATGTGACTCTGTCACAAACTACTTTTTCTTATTTCAAAAGGTAGATGAAGTTATCAACTCTAAAAGTGAACCATTGCCACTCAGAAAAAAAAAATCTCAAGTTGAACATGCTAAAGTTAAGCATGTAGGAAGCTTTAATTCTATGATAACCAAAATCCCAAAAGAACCCTGAAAATATCTATGACCTACTTCACCAAACAAATAGATTCAATACAGAGGCCAGGGACTTTTACCAACAGTGGCAAGCACTTCGTTTGCAAAGCAAGTCTATATTCCAAACAAGCATGGTGGTCACT
This sequence comes from Glycyrrhiza uralensis, assembly GCA_030159175.1. Classification (NCBI taxonomy): domain Eukaryota; kingdom Viridiplantae; phylum Streptophyta; class Magnoliopsida; order Fabales; family Fabaceae; genus Glycyrrhiza; species Glycyrrhiza uralensis. The sequence continues at coordinate 3,343,878 of BRZY01000006.1, forward strand.
ACCTATCTTGGTAGGTTGAGTTTAACACCTTGGAATTTCCTAAATGTTGAACATGCGTAGTTCCATTTTTAGTTATTTAGTTGTTAGAAAAAATTAAATATTGCAAAGCAACAGTGGCATGAAATATGGACTAAGGTTAGACATCCTTCAAAGCTCTCTTGACAGCAAGAAAAAACAGCAAAGCCAATTATAGAGACCATAAACTCCTCAATTACCAATTTACCATTCACGAGTGTGCTCTGAAATTATCTATTTCCATGCTTAATTATCTCAATTCAATGAAAGGGACTCATCAAATCTCATTATGAAGTGAATTCCATTATGTTAGATTATCAAATCTCGTTTTGAAGTCAATTTATGTCCAGTAAACAAGTTGAAAAATGATTTGTCCTTGAAGGAGAAGGAGCATGTTACGTAATCTAATTACGTAATCTAATATGCAAGTGGTATAATGTATGTCAAATGCACATCTCTCAAATAATAAATGGTCCTGAGTAAAAAGAGCTTGAACCTTTAAACTTAGCAGATTATTTTTTCCCTTTATCTTTGATTTGGTCATTTTTCTTTCAGGAAACTATATATTTTTCAGTCCATTCAGAATCATTATCTTACAAATATTTTAAAGCTATATTAGCTACTCAAGTTAGAACATAGCAACCTGCATCTTAAAATCAAATAGCACTGGAAAGTAGGAGTTGGAACAATCTATTAATGAAAGTTTTCCATAATGTGATTGAGATTAATTATTCAGCAATTACAAGTAAAGCTGATGTACCATGACATTCTCTATGACCTCACACCTAATATCATCACCCAAGGCAAAAAAGAGGGGAAAAAAAAACTAAGACTTGTTTTCTTGGGATTCATTATTGCCCATCTTCATGAAATGGAATCCCATAATACCCCTATATTCTCCAGTCCCAAGGCAGCGGGAGCAGTAACTAAGACCACTTCCACCACAAGTCCTACACCATTCTGGCCACTCACCTTTTGGGAGCATTTCCAAATGAACCTGATTTGTCCTTCCTCTTCCACGACACCGGTGACAACCAACTCTTCCACTCCCCTCACATACTTCACAAGGCGGATCTGGCTTCTTCCTTCTTTTCTTCTGCACATTCGACTCCGTTCTCACAACCCAAGACGGCCTTGTGAGTGAGAGATGAGGCAATGACTCGTGGGATCGAGGCGGGGGTAAACCATTAAAACCCGTGGCCTCGAATCGCACCACCGTTGTCGATAAACTCAGTGTCACGAAACCCATCTATGTCAGCAGAACTCAAGTCAAGTGTCTACTCCAATTTCACCAATGAAATCTGAAACAAACAAGGGCACCTACTCACTGTGGACTTCCAACAAACATTTTGCTTACGTATTGATCAGTAATTCATAAGCATGATTTCCATGTCTTCCTAGGTACTGAATTTTCCCGTTACTCTCATGTATTCACCAAACTGGAATATCATCCATTATTAGAGTATTATTACTCGGTTGTATTGTAGTATACCTACCCTACTCCTTATCGTATCAGATTTTTTCTCTTCTCTATGAGTTAGTTAGAGTTTGTTAGGATCAGACTCATGTATTCAGTTAACAATCATTTTCAGTTTTAGATGAAATTCAGTTTCTCTCATAATTCTCTCAAATCTAATATCCATGGTCAAACATGGAGACCTAAATAAAAGTCTTCCTACCAAATAGCAGAGGAAAATAACCATGGTGTGTTCATAAAAATTAATTTGAAGGGAACAGGAGTACAAAAAAAAAACTTCCAATCAAACAAAAGAAGAAATCCCTTGTTCATGGTTGTTCCTAGTAGTAATTAATTTATAGTGGGTCTAACAACATATGATTAAAGTAAATTGATCGAAGATTGCGAATAAAAAAACAAGGAAGCGAGACAATGAACTTCACGAAGGCTACAAACTAGAACATAAACCCATAAAGAAAATTTGACATGGAGTATAAAAAAAAAAGCAATTTAGAAAGAAAAAAGTGCAAAAAACAGGAGAAGCTTACTAGGTGAAGATGAAAAATCAAGAGTGAACAAAAATGTGATGCCAAAACAAAGAGTGAAGTTTCTGCTGCTCTTATCCTCCTTTCGTCACCGATTGCACTGCATTGGTTGCCTGTGTCTTAATTTCATCTTCTAAAATATTACAACAAAAACACCAATTATTGAAAGGATCTCGTGAACAATTTCATTTTAGTTTTTTTTTGTCATTTTGTTTCAGTTTTTTTTGGTCAACATCATTTTGTTTTAGTTTTTTTGTCAATAATAACATGTTCATATATTGGGGAAACAACTATGTCATACCACATCTACACAAAGAAAAATAGCATATATAAAGTCACACCAAATATTACAATACGAATCAAGACACGCTGCTGAACCAAACAAAGACGAGGAAAACAAGACTCTAAAAACCAAGTTATCACCGCTATAAAAGAACACAAATAGAGTAAAACCAAATACACTAAAAAGGATACATGTAATTAGACATTTAACTAGAAATTTATGAGATGGGTTGGGAAAAACCCATTTAAGGCACCCAATAACCTTCTGCCTCCACACATACAAACCACATGTTTCTTTTCAGAGCTCCCATTCGAAAAAGTAAACAAGGCTTTACACCAGCGTCCCAAGGATAACCATAGCAGCTTGGACAGGACCACCCCCAGCAGTTTCGGCGGCGGCAGATCAGAGAAACAGAGAACCCAAACGACAGAGCAAACAACCACAGCCAACAGCACAAACAACACACTCACAACCAATGCACCTGAGCCTCCAAACTGAAAAGAGACTAACAGCACAACTTGGACTAGGTAGGAACTCCTCGCCATTACGGTGTCTCCAAACCAAGCAAAAGAAACTCAGAAACGCAAGGGGACCGTTCACCAAAACCTCTATGGAGTTGCACCTCCCAGCTCTAGAGAGATAGGATTGGGCACCGCTTCGTCCACCTCTACCTCACAACCGGCGGATCCGGCTCCGAAACCCCCACCTCCGCTCTCTGATCCTCCACGAGCTACTCAACACCGACATTGTGAGGTGACAGAGACACTGAAGGAAGCGGAGATCATGGATGGCCATGGTGGCTCGGCGGAATTGTGGGGGTGGATGAGTTAAAAAAATTTGAAAATAACACATCAAATAGGCCTCCTCGTGCTCATGGTATCCAATAGAGCTATAAATTCGGTCTGGTTCAGCCCATTTGATTTAGCCTTTAAGGCAACTCTAATGGTGTATTTAAATGGTGTTTAGTGGGTGCTTATTAAACACCCATTGGAGAGAAAAAACAGAGAGTGTTTAACAGGGAGCGGTGTTTGTGTAAACACCCTCTCTCTCCTCTCTCTTCTGGGTTTCATATGTCAAACATTAAAAAAACTGAAACACACTTGTATCTAGGGTTTTAGCCGTAGCTAGTCTTAAATTATAAAAAAAATAGAACCCTCTCTCTCTTCTGGGTCCCACACATAAGAGAAAAACAAATAAAACACACTTCTACCTACGCTTTGAGTCGTAGCTACAAGTCTTAAAATATAAAAAAAAAATTGCAAAAAATAGTATAAATAAATTTTGTATTTTTTATAATTTAATATTTTATATATAGAAAATTATTTATTGTTGGGACGTAATGATGATGAGCTATTGGTGAGACCCATTTAAATTTTTTTTTTGAATTTGCTGGATTGGAGAGATTAGATGTTTATTGGGTGCTTGTATTGAAAAATATAAAAATTAGTGATATATACACATGAGTCCCATTTAAGCACCCAAAAGGGGTTGCTCCATTGGAGATGGCCTTAATGGGCCAACACATTTTTGAGCAGAGATAGACCAAATTAAATATGGGCTACTAATATTCTAATTCAGTCTAACCCTTCACGAATTGCGGGCCAAATGACTTGCCTATGGATTCATTTTTAAAAAAAATGTTTTTTAATAAGATAAGATAATTAATACTATATTTATATTATATATAATATAATATAATATTTATTCAAAGATAAATATAGATATTTTATATAATATAAATGAAATATGTGCACTCTCATAGAGTTTAGAACTAGCAAAAAAAAAAGATAGCAACAAGAATCTGACGCATTCACATCTGTAAAATTATTCACACCACTGGTATGAAAGACTCTGTAAACTAGTTTAGCGGCTGAACATAAGATAGTTACAAGAGCCTGATGCTTTCGCACTTGTTAAATTATTCACGTCATTGGTGTGAAACGATCTGTAGGCTTGTTTAGCAGCGGACCATAAGATAGTTGCAAGAACCTGACACTTTCACACTTGTTAAATTATTCACACCAGTGGTGTGAAACGATCTGTAAGTGAGTTAGTAACGATAAGAAAAAGATATTAAAAAAACCGACACTTTTACACCTATGGAATTATTCACACCCCGGTTGTGAAATACTCTGTTAGCAATTTTAGTAAATTATATTTGGGCCAACCCAGTCCACCACATGCCAGTGCATTTTGGGTCGAGCCAGATTGGGCCAAAATATTTTTGGGTCTATACTTTGCTAACCCAACCCATGTTTAAATCGGGGTAAACGAGTAGCCTATCGTGGTTGACCCATTTTCACAACTCTACTCACAATTCTTATGATTGAATAAAAAATCAGCTGTACTCACACCAGTGAGTTATTTCCCACCATGGGTGTGAACCGCTCTTCTATATATATATATATATATTTTGAACCGCTCCGTATGTGGCTATATATTTTCAAATTCAATTGACAAAATATATTTAAGAAATTAAAATATTATTCAGGTCAGTGGACCATCCCAGCCCACCTCGTGCCGGCCCATGTTGGGTTAATGAATTTTTGGGCCAGGTTGGATTAGGCTAAAATATGTTTGGGCTTAGATTTTGTTAGCCCACCCATTTACAACTCTAGTTGTAGAGGTATTAAATTGGGTCGAGCTTGGCTCAAATTTATAAAGAAATATAACTCAAAGTACTAAAAAATGCATAAAATGCGGTCACAACATGGCCCGATGGGCCCTTTGGATGGGGTGAAAATGACCCAATTTCTTTTTGGATTTGCAATTAACGAGTCTAGCCTAGCATAAAACATTAATCCATTGGGCTAGACCAAAATTGACAGCTCTAAAGGGTTGAGTGAAATTTGAGAATTAAAAATAAAAGACATAAAAATAATTTTTAAAAAAAATATTTGTTAAATTTAAAAAATTGCTTCAAAAACTATAAATAATACATTTCTAAAAATAAATAACTAAAAAGAGATAAATTTTTTTTAGAGATTAAAAATGAATATCTACCTATTTACGGTGAAAAATATATATTTAACTCTTATAAATTCTTAGACAATTGTAATTAGAACTGTTAAATAAAAATATTAATATATAAATGGTGATAGAATAAGGATGCACGATAGACCATTCATAAGAGTGGTCCATTGTAGCTTTTACCCATAACATCAAGATTTTGGTATAGATAGACACCCCTACAGTACATAGATTTGTAGACTTGAAGGGGTAAAATGGGGTAGTGAAATATGAATCTATCTATTCTATCTACAATTCCATTATTATTTTTTTGGTCAAAAGATATTCATTAGAAAAGGGCAAAGCCTAAAGCTTAGAGGACAGTACACACAGGCCCAATAACTAAAATGGCCACAGTCAAGCTTATCTCAATGTCCCTAAACATACTCAGATCAAACCATAGACATGCACCTGACATAATGCAAACACATAAACTAAACAAGCAGACAGAAAGTATAAAAAAATAGCCCACTATCACAGCAAAAACATCCAACTGAAACCCAAAAAATGCACAAAAATCTACAACCCGAACAAGCCCTTCTTCTTCATCGTCCATCTCCACCCGCCTAAAACACTGTTTCTTTGAAACGACAGGCTGTGCTGGCACTAATGCTGGGGCACGATTTTGGCGGAGGCACTACCAAACAGGGGCAAGCAGACTGGTTTGGCTTCTTTGTCACTTTGGACCACACCTACTTTTGGGGCAAAACCAGTGCAAACATCAGACTTTAGAATTGGGCACATTGGACTTAGTTGGATGCACAGCTACAATAGAAACCAAATCAACAACCGAGAAGCAGAACAATAGAAACACCACACAACAACAACACAACACAACACAACACAAAAAAATAATAGTACCTTACAAACGAACAAAGAACGGATGAAAAAAAAACAGAACAGAGGAACAAGAAAAGCGAAAGAACAAACAAAACAACAGAGAAATAGAACCTTACAACTACAGAACCTTACAAACGGATCGGCCAACCGCCGAGACCCACCGCAACCCAGCCTCAACCCACCCCCTAACCACCACCTAGGACCCACCAAGAGGCGCCTCGAAACTGCGAAAGGGGATGTGTACGCACTCCAAACAAGGATGGCCCACGTCCAACCCGAGCTGAGGCGACATCCACCAAACCATAGCAGAGGAGCATTGCGGGGCGCCTGAGGTAGTGGATGTGGCACGGCGAAGGCGCGATGGTCGACTTTGGATTTATCGGGAAGCAGACTCCATGGTCAACGGCGACGTCTACAAGGGCGAGATTGGGTTTTTGTAAACCCTAGCAGACGCAACTTATTTTTCTACAATTCCATTATATAATACGCAAATTTCTCCCTATTGAATGGGCTTTTGTAGATTTCGATTTGTATCTATAATCTATAATAATAATAATAATTACATGTTTTGTGTACCCAAAAAAAATACATGTTTTTTGTACTATTTGTTTATTTTTGTAAAAAGGATTCCCTCTGGGTTTGAGTTTGATTCGGGGGAATTGAGAAGAAGAAAAAACCGGATGCACAAACTGCAACGGAGGCGTTGAAGACTACCTAGTACATTGTTTTGACCCTCCTCCGCCGTCTCTCGCTGCAACATAACAAAAAAAAAGAACAGCAACAGCCAGCAGTGTAATGCAGTCAATGGAATCAACAACAACACATCGATCCAACAAAACCCCACAAAAACCACCAACACTTGGAATGCAGCAACAACAATAGAACATCATTCACCCAGTTCAATCCATTCCAATTACCCAATCCAAATCCAGCATGCTACCATTGAAACATGTAACCAAACACAGACTCAAATCCCTCTTCTCCCCAATCCTCACTCTCTCCAACAACACATTCTCTTCCTTCTCAGCAGCAACAGTTTCAGCTTCTTCTTCTTCCGTCTCCACCACCACATGCCCATCACAATCCCCAACCCCTTTTGTGATCACCCAAAACGACGTCGCCGACTCCTTCAAGACCTGGTTTATCACCCACCACAATTCCTCCGGCGGCCCCCTCCTCCACCGAATCTATCAAATCCTCTCCTGCTCCGGCGACGACTTCTCCGCCGCACTCACCGCCCTCAACCTCCCTCTCTCCGAGCACTTCGTCCTCCAGGTCCTCCGCACGCTCTCCAACCACGGCGACATCCTCTCCTGCCTCAAGTTCTTCGATTGGGCCGGTCGGCAACCCTACTTCCACCACACACGCGCCACCTTCTTCGCCATCTTCCGCGTACTCGCACGCGCCAACCTCAAACCCCTCGTCCTCGACTTCCTCAACGCCTTCCGCAGCCGCGTATTCGCACACAGGGTTCGATTCAACGACACCCTCGTCATCGGTTACGCCATCGCCGGAAAACCCGAAATTGCACTCCGCCTGTTCGGTAAAATGCGTTTCCAAGGTTTGGACCTTGACACCTTCGGTTACCACGTTCTCCTCAATGCCCTTGCTGAGGAGAACTATTTCAACGCTTTTGATGTCATTGTTGCACAGATTCGCCTTAGGGGCTATGAGACCAACATCACCAATGGCCTCGTTATGAAGTGTTTGTGTAGGCAGGGTCGTTTGGAGGAGGCTGAGGCTTACCTAAATAACCTTGTGGGTAGTGGGAAGGAGCTTCATGGCTCTGAGGTGAGTTTCCTTGTTCGTGCTCTTTGTGAGAGTAATATGTTTGACCGTGCTTTTGAGTTGGTTAGGGAGTTTGGTAGCTCTGGTTTGGTCCCATTGGATAATGCATATGGTGTTTGGATAAAGGGTCTTGTGCAGCACGGTAAATTGGATGAGGCTTTGGAGTTTTTCAGGCAGAAGAGGGATTCTGAAGGGTATGTTCCTAGCGGCCCGGTTCGGTATAATGTCTTGATTTGGAGGCTCTTGAGGGAGAATAGGCTTCAAGAGGCCTATGATTTGTTGATGGATATGAACGAGAGTTGTATCCCGCCGGATTTGGTTACCATGAATGCTGTTTTGTGCTTCTTTTGCAAGGCCGGGATGTTGGGCGTCGCGATGGATTTGTACAACTCGAGGTCTCAGTTCGGGCTGTCTCCGAATCACATGGCCTACAAGTACTTGATACTTACTCTGTGCTGGGATGGGAGTTTCAAGGAGGTGTTCAGTGTGTTGAGGAGCTCTATCGGTCGGGGTTTTTTCCCTGATAGGAATACCTTTGCCAAGCTTGCCGATGCCTTGTGTAGAGAGTGCAAGGTCGATGAGATGAAGGAGCTGCTCCGCCTTGCCTTGGAGAGGAATATCACGCCGACGGCTGCCACATATGACCGGTTTATATCGGCTCTATGCTGTGCTGGAAGAGTGGAAGATGGTTACTTGATACAAGGGGAGATCAACAGGGCAACTGCTGTGGTTTCCTACTCTAAGATGATCAGGGGTTTTGTTAAGTTGAAAAGGGGAGACATTGCTGCTCGTCTTCTTGTTGAGATCAATGAGAAGGTTCATGGACATAAAAAGATGCGCCGCTTATACAGAGATGTCATTTGTTGTTTGCTTGGTATGGATAATCCAAGAACACGTGTTCTCAATCTATTGGAGATGCTGACTCGCGGTAAACCTCATACTCATATTTTCAACCGCTTCATTGACGCGGCTGGGCATGCCTGTAAGGCTGACTTGGCCAGGGAAGTATTTGAGTTGATGCTAAGGTGTGGCATTGTGCCTCATGCGTCTTCTCATGTTCTTCTGTTGAGGAGTTATTTGCAAAGCAGAAGGATTTCTGATGCCCTGATTTTATTCTACAATCTCCGGTGCAAGGGTGTGGCGTGTAGAAGATTGTACAATTCCTTGATTGTTGGTCTCTGCAAGTCCAATAGGGCAGACATTGCACAGAAGTTCTTGTTTGAAATGCTAAAGACCGGATTTAATCCAAGCACTGATTGCTATGAGGAGCTTGTGCAGAAGCTTTGCCAATCGAAAAGATTCCATGAAGCAATCTATCTTCTTAATGTGTATGAGAAAATGGGACGTCAATTAACTTCTTTTCTTGGTAACACACTTCTTTTAAGTTCTTTGATATCACCGGAAATGTATGATATATGTGTTCATTTAAGAGGAGTAGAACTAGAAGAGGGGGGATTTTCCAGTAAAAAAATGCCGAGCGTTATCCTTGGTGCAGTTTCTGGTCGTCTCAGAGTAAACCTTCATATCAAGGATTTGGAGGAATTAATAGCGAAGTGCTTTCCACTAGACATCTTCACCTATAATGTGTTGCTGAGAAAAGCAACCACCCATGATATGGACCAAGCTTGTGAGTTGTTTTTTAGGATATGTCAAAGGGGCTATGAGCCTAATCGATGGACTTATGATGTCATGGTACATGGTTTCGCAAAGCATGGTAGGAAAGATGATGCTAAGCGATGGGTTGAAGAAATGTACCAAAAAGGATTTTATCCAACAGAGAGTACTAGAGAGTTCATTTAAGGAGAATCAATTGATGTGTTAAAGATGCAAAATGGTTCGCACAATTTTGGTAAGGATATTATTAATTTTATCTGTTTATTAGAAATTGGGTTACATTCAAATGTTCAATACATTGGTTTGTTGCTTTTCTGCCTAATTGTTATTCTAGAGCGGTCCTTGTATCTCTTTTGTGGAAGCATTGGGAAATAAATTATGTTTTCACCTTGTATTATATTTATCACACTAGATTGACATTAGCTATGATATTTCACGTAGCTTTTATACATCATTTTATTTGCCATATTGTTATTTTTAAAGTTAGAAGCATTGCTTCTTATCCTCTTTTAATGCTAGTTGTCATCAGTACAGTATAAAAAGTAATATCAGTTGATTCATGAACCAGGCAGGACACAAATTTGATGGATTTCAAATTTCGATGAAGTAGTTGTTCTTAGTGCCAGTAATTACTCGATCACTGAATTCGGTTTATCTATGCTATTGTCCACTCAAAGTGATTTGATTAGGATAGCATATGTACCTATCTATAAGGTGTTACTGCTTACAGAATCTAATTAAAAGCGGAAAACGGAGAAACTGTTCATGTAGGGCAACTACCTGCTACTATCTCTGGTTCTGGAGAAATAAGGTGGTGCATGATCAAGATTTTCTAGGCCCCTGTATCTTGCGTGTGATTCAACAAAAGGTGGATGACTATCTTCAAACGAAAGCAGCCTTCTCTCCAGCTCAATGTCATCCCTCTGTGGAGGTTTTGGTTAGATGGCAGCCGCAGAGGATGGGTTGAATCCGTATTAATACTGATGAAGCCTCTAAAGGAGAGCTTGGTGGCGCGGGATGTGGTGGCCTGCTAAGGGACAAGGAAGGGCGTTGGTTGGGGGGTTTTACAAAAGGGCTTGGCTATACTTCTGCTTTCGTTGCGGAGCTTTGGGGTGCGTATGAGGGGCTAAAGCTTGCCAAGAGCAGAGGTTTTGGCCAAGTTGAGTTGGAGCTGGATTCTACCTCGGTGGTTCGATGCCTTACTGGAGGTGCCACAGGAAGCTTTCAAGGGAGGAGCCTTGTCCACGCATTGTGAAGCTGCTGCAGTCTGATTGGAGGGTCAACATTAAGCATGCTTATCGGGAATCTAACGGAGTAGCTGATAGTTTGGCTGGAATGGGATGTGGGTTGGTCAATCAGTTGTTGATTTTTGAAGATCCTCCCATGCAAGTTTGTTATTTGCTGATGTTATTGGAGTTTCTACTCGTGTCATTTTGGTGTTTTTCTGGGCTTTTGCCCCTTCCAATATCAAAAAATGGAAAGAAGAGAAGAAACAAAAGAGGGGAGAAAGAAAACAAAGAAAGAACCGAAGGGGTTAATAGAGTGCCATTACCTGAGTAGAGCTCCCCAGAGAAATCAGGCTGCTAATTGACTAAGAGGATAACGATCTTTCCCGAGAAGTCTGGAATTGGAGAGAATGAAACTCATTAAGGAGCACGGGCTCTAACATGGACTGTGTAACATGTTAAAGTTCAAATTGTTCCATTAGTATTTAAATTGTTGCATCTTTTTGGACACTAGTGTCGTAGCATGGAAACAATTCCTGGTTTGGAGTGTCCGTGCATATGCAACATAGTTTAAGCTGTTTGGAATCGATGATGTCAAAATGAAGGATAGGAAAAGAAAGCCTATAGAGTAACATGGTATCCTATCACAGGAAATAGGGACAAACCCCACTGGTAGAGATCAGAATCACAGGTTCATCACTCTCAAACTCACTACAATAGAAAATAAAGGATTAATCTACTGATCTAGACATGTACCCGTGAAAAGCTGAGTTTACTTGAAATAGGTAGTTTTAATTTGTAGCAGGCTAGATTGCATAATTTCATGAGATATTAAGAGATAGAATCATGGAAATGTAATCTACACCCTATGGTTTGGGGTAGTCAAGCTTCAGAGCTTTTGTCATTTGTTCTGATCTCTGTTTTTTAGGAGGTAATATAAATATAGATAAAGATATAAATTCTCTTCCATTTATGGCACTTATAGTTTGTTTCTAAGTACATTATTGACAGTTGTTGATTTTCAAGGGCTGTCAATGATTGTTATCCTTTATGCAGTTGTCTTGTGTGTTATTTGGAAAAAGCACATATGCTCTGCGTGTTAATTTTTGTACCCTCTTTCTGTGTGTTTGGTTTCCTCCCATTCCCGCGTCCCGATGTAATGTCACCGTGAAAGCTGTGAGATAGAGCTTTGGACTTACCGCGCGTTTTAGGCCTATCCAATGTGGTTCCAAACACATAGACATATTTTGTTTTGTTGTGGCATGTTTGTGACCTCTTAAAAGGCGGTATGTTGCTAAGAACACGAGAGGAAAACATGATAACTTGTAAGCATTTATATTCCAGTTTTTTCAACAGAAGTGGTTGCTTACATAAATGAATGGGGCGGCTTCGACTATGAATTTATCTTTAAGAAAAGGCAGAAGACGACACAGTACTTGATGCATGATCTAGAAGATAAGATCATTGCTGCTTTTTTTTTTTTATAGCTATTTCCACCGTCTTCACTGATTTGATACAAGAAGAGTGTAATGGGAGCCTGATCAACTAGTACATAATCTCATTGCTTCATGGCATCAGCATGCCAACGCCTATAATCCTTATCTACTGAAAACCACACCAGTTGAATGTTGAATGTTTCAATTGTAGTTGAATCGTTGTTGAATCAATGATAATCAAATAAATATTTTTGATATAATTCAAAAATCAAATCTAATATTTGAAAGAAGTTAAAAATGAGATATAGACTAAGCGTGTGTTTGCATGCGCAGTAGAGTTACCGCCACCGCACAATTGGGGAGAAGCTACTTACTCTCAGTAGCTTTTGGCTGGACGTAGCCTCTGGATGCAGAAAAGACATAAACTAAACACTCGCTAAAATATTTGATAATTTCCAAGGAGATAGACTTTAGTCTAATATCAATTTTTAATCCGAATACATTTTATTATCATTTATTCAAAATCCAGGAAAAAAATAGCTTAAAAATTACATAAGAAATTACCCTAAAAAATTGTTTAAAAGGAACTTAGTCATAGACACCACACCAATAGTACCTTCATATTCACTAAAAACAAAACGTACAGGCAAATTGTGTTAGATGCAAATAGGGGTGAGCATGGGTCCGGGTCACTCGTGAGCCCGATCCAATCCAAACCGGTCCAATCCGGATTTTTGCATTTTTTGTACTGTTCGTGTCGAACCCGATCCAAACCGAACTCAACCCGTAGTGGTTTGATTCGGTCCACGGATTCTATTTTTTAAATCCGAGAACCGATCCGAACCGAACCGATGACGTGGCATTCTTTAAAAATTAATTTTTTTGATGTAGGGTTAGAGACAAAAATGCATGAGTATCAGAGCAGCAGCCTCATATTATTCTTCTTCTTAGTTCTCCTCCCAAAGAAGCAAGTTGTTCCTCCTTCTCTTAAGGTTCCGCCGCACCAGAGCACCAACCGCCGCGCCTCCCTTCGTCAGCCGCCGTGCCTTGCGTCCCTTCGTGAGCCTCGTCGTGCCTCGTGTCCCTCTCTGTCTCTCTCTTTCTCCAAGTGCGGTTGAGGGCTTGCGGCGCCACCTCCATCTCTCTCTCATGGTGTGGCTGCGGCACCACCTTCCTCTCTCTCTCTCATGGTGTGGCTGTGGCACCACCTTCCTCTCTCTCTCTCTCATGGTGTGGCTCGGCGGCGCCTCTTCCTCTCTCTCTCATGGTGTGGCTGCGACACCACCTTCCTCTCTCTCTCTCATGGTGTGGCTCGGCGGCGCCTCTTCCTCTCTCTCTCATATTGTGTGCATTTGTTAAAGATTAGGGTTTCAGATCAGACCCCAATTTCAGCTCTTTGTCCCTTTCTCATATTTTTTTTTAATTTTTTTAGTTCTCTCACTTCTCTGGTTGGGCTCAAGCCCACTCAACGTATTTTTCCCTCTTCTTTTAATGCATTTGGGCTAGGCTCCATTTTTCAGTTTTGCTCTTCCTGCTTTTTTAATTTTCAGAAGTGTTTAAATCAAATCCGATTGGCCCAAACCGAACCAACCCGTTCTTAATCGGGTTGGTTCGGTTCGGATTTGGAGATAAAAAATCACAAAATCCGATCCAATCCAACCCGTACAACTTTGATCGGTTCAGATAACGAATTTGGCCAAATCCAATCCAAACCGGCTCGTACTCACCTCTAGATACAAATGCCAAATGATTCGTGTTTTTGCTCGTAAGTGTCGCAGACGAGTCCACGTATGCAGCCATGCAGGAGGTTTTAATTATTATTATTACAGGAATGTATTCCTTTGTGCCCTTCCAGGACCATTCATTTTCTTTAGTTCCCCAGTCATTCAAACGTGTGACAATATGCATCGCAAGTAGAGGAAACAACATAACAAAAACAAAAGATGGGCATTCAGGGCTTGTTTGGATTGACTTATATAGAGTTTATCTGGGCTTATCTACTAATATATGTACTAATCAACATGTTTGACAGAGCTTATAAAAATAGTTTATGACCGATTCATAAACTGTTTTAGGTTTATTTCCATAAGCTCTCTATGATAACTTACAACTTATATGAAATCAGTTTCACTACATTCTCTATTTGATTATAAAAATAGTTTATGTATAAACGTTTATTAGATAAACGTTTATGCTATTAGTGCTTAAATAAACTTTTTATCGAAAGAGGGTTTCAATCTATGTTGGTAATTAATAATGTCAATCGAAGAAACAGTTACTATGATTATCTAAATTGAACTCAAGTAAAGTCAGAATCATTCATTCACATAAGAGATCGGGATGACAGTCACCACCAGTACCACCACTTGCACCTCAACAAATGTTATTTTTGCACTAACTTATATTTATTATTTTTGACAAATCTCACTTTCCCTTCTTATTCCTCTCTTTTACGCAAAAATATAAAAAAATATAAGGACTTGCTTGAGAAAATAATTTCTATTTTTATTTATGTTTCCATTTTAATTATAAAATTGATATATTTTTTCATTTACAAAGATTTATACAGATATTAAAATAGTAAAAATAAATAAATCTTTGAAAATGAAACCAAAATGATAATTTTATAATTAAAAATTTAAAAAAATATTTTTGTAAAATCAAGCATCTCTAAAATTTTAAGCATATAGAGGAATCATTTCAAAATGCAGGTTGGTAAAAATTCAAAATAAGACAAAGAAGACAAAATAAAAGCCATGATAGTTGACTCTTGTCCATTGTTTCCCACTCAGTGTTGACAAAACAAGTGTATGTCCAACCATTTTCTTCGTATATTGCCGCCATTTTTTTCTTTCTCCCTTTATCTCCAAATCACACATTGTTGCCAAAACAATTATAGCAAGTATTGATGAAAAAGATAAGCATAGAGAAAAAGAACTATTATAGGAAAATAACTCCTTTCTTTTTTTACATGAAAATCTACTAATATCAGATTTACCAAGAATACACAAACCAAACACATTAGGCGAATTTTAACTTGAAAACTTCTATCAGTGTGACCAATAAAACCAAGTCCAGCAAAAGCTTCTACTTTTAATGGTATCCAGTATCCACGGACCACATGTAAAATCATGAGCCTATCAAGATTTACAATAGTCACTAACTACTCATAATTACCTAGAAATGGAGGTCAACAATATACAAATAGATCTGTATGTCTTCAAAATCACGGTGCACAGGTAATTGTTGGAAAACGTGGGAGACCTTTGGAGGTGTGGATTGGATTAATGATTCTTTCGTGAGAAATATTAGATTCTTCTACAGATCTTTTTATATATCTTTTTACTACTTTATAAAATAAAAAAGAGACTACAACTAATATCTTGAAAACATAAAAAACAATTAATACTTATTCTATTTAGTAATTAAAAGGATTTATAAAAATAAAAAGTAGGAAGATTTAGAATTTTCCTTCTTCAATGTATATCTGATTTTGGATTAAGCTCCTCTAGTGAGTCTTTTCGTTTTAGAGGGTAAAATGAACCTATATCTACTTTTGATTAATTTAAGCGGTTAAGATTGATCTATATCTATAATTTTCAAAATTAAAAAAAAAATACACCCACAACATCTTTGTTTTTTTCACTCTAAAGTATATATCTTTTTACTCAATATAAATGAATAATTAATCTGTCAAAACTACACTCAAGTGTCAAAAGCTAGAATTATTCCGAGAGTATTTTTTTTCTGTATACATAAATTCTGAAATCAAATTTAAAATTACATGCTTAAGAAGCATGACTTAATTTCTTTTAATATACTCTCTTTGGTTCAAAACTTTAGTGGTTTAAGGTTTTAACACATAGAATAAGAAATAATTAATTGGATAAATTTTAAACTAAAATATTCTTATTTATTATTCATCATTCTTAACTATTCTAATTATTTCTCCACTCAAAATTATTAATTATTATAGTTGAAAAAAATGTGATAAATTAACTCTTAAAATTTTAAATTAACAACTAAAATTTTGAGACAAAAATAAAAAATAAAACCACTAAAAATTTGAATCGGATAGAGTATTTGGATCTATTGTACTCTTGCATTTGCTGCCGCGCATGTGTGGATAATTGTAGCAAATACATTGTACCCAATGATAAAAGTGCAATCTTAGCACTATCGGAATAAAAAGCTGCATACACTTACAGCTTAGGTACTTGGGAATTGAGATAGTGGAGATATGAGTATGTCATGAATTTTAGTAATGACAATGGCTCTTGCCGTACCAAAATGTTGCACATGTAAATTATACGAGTTTAATAAATACTCCATCTATTTACCTTTATTTTTTTCTCTCTAAAAATTTGGTTGTTTTAGAATTTTAAGATATAAATAAGACATGTTTTTAACTATACTCTTAAATTAAATTAAGAGGATGAAGTAATGACAAAAGTAATAGAGAATATTTTACTATTTTGTAAGTCCACCAAAAAATATTATAGGAACTTAATTACTACGCATTGACACTAAACAGTGACTATGGACATAATTTTATCAATTTTTTTGGTTCATCTGTCATAGTAGACATTAATTTCAAATGCTCAGCAGCAAGAGCTTTTTTTAATCATAATTCAGTTCATCATATATCAGCATGTTTTGCCTGTTGAAGAGAAGTTCTATATCTGATTGTGGTATTGAGGAGAAATCAGTCAAGCTCATATTGTTACTTTGTAGCAAACTTTCAATTTCTTGAAAAACTTACATAAATAGCAAAACTTGCCTAAATTATGTATACATTAATTTCAGGTAATTTGGATTTTTTTTAAAATATAATACCTCTCAAACGCGCGATGGAATGATAATTTTGTTCTACTCCACTCCATTTTATTTCATTCAGTTTCGTTCCTTTTCATTTATTTTAAAATATCCAAATATAACCTTAGAAATATAATATAATAGTAAAGGAAAACAGAGATATACAAAGATGAAAAATGAGTACAAAAATTGAAGTTTAATAAAAATTAAGATTAGTTTTAATATTTCCTTGTCAATTTTTATGTACCACTCTTGAATTCTTTCATTCTTAGTTCATGATTATCAAATATATCCACCAAATTTACCTTTGCATTCGCATATAGTATTTTTTTTGGCTTAAATATGTTTTTGATCCCTTATGTTTTATTCATGTTCGTTTTTCGTCCCTCATATTCCAAGAATATTGTTTTAGTCCTTAATGTTTTGAAAATGTGTCACAACTAGTCTCTCTCCTTGAAATATGAAGGACTAATTAATGTAGCACATTTTTAAAACATTAGGGACTAAAATATCAAAGTGAGAGACTAATTGTAACACATTTTTAAAACATTAGGGACTAAAATAATATTCTTGAAATATGAAGGACGAAAAACGAATATGACTAAAAAATGAAGGACCAAAAACATATTTAAGCCTAATTTTTTTATCAAAAGCATTCGCATATATGGTTACAATATCTTGAATATGGTATTTTGTGGGTACCCATAGATTAGTGGCTTTCAAGTCTCAACTAAATGGGTAGTGTCCATGGATATCACCAATGGCTTTCTGTTAAATATTCTACATATGCCGGTGCATGTGCTACCCACGCCGCCCACATTAGATCCCCTTAAGTTCAACAATAAACTAATTATGTCTTTTTATTACTGCAATTATATTTTCTCCCATAATTAAATTATTTAAGCAAATATTTATCCTGATTTATTTAACTTCAACCAATAGCCTCCTATTTAAAATATTCATCAATCATATACGAAAACAAGAACCATGGGAACTTAAGCTAAACTTAAAAAAAAAAAGACATGCTTGAATGGGTGATAGATATATGTAGCTTAATTATGAGTTCCCCCAGGCTGATCACAAGGATGCATTTTTAGTAATTCAACCATTAGTTTAATTTCCTCAAAATGTCGTGTGAAGTCATCTGAATTATATTCTAGTTATATATATGCACATCATCGGGAGATCAATAGTTAAAATCAAATAAATTTTAAGGAAAATTGTGTCATGACTCATGACCCTTTTAATTAATTAGCTAGGGAAAATATTGTGTGATCAATAGAGGATGCTATGTCCTTTACCCGCTTGAAAATTATATGTGATTTTGAATAACCTATTACCATTAGAATCAAATTAAAGCAAAATCCTGAATGACAACAACAGAGAATCGTTCGATTCTACTTATATCCTTAATTAACATAGTGACACTAGCTCATCAAATTAAAGCAAAATCCTGAGTGGCAACAACAGAGAATCTTCCACTTGTATCCTTAATTAATTAACATAGTGACACTAGCTAATTAAAGTGAAAATAAGTTAAATTCTACCTACCCGTTTCCTACTTTAGTATTTTTTTTCCCCTACTAGAGGCTTCTCCCCAAACTTGGCATCATTGTATCAGGCAGCACAAACAACCCCCCCCCCCCCCCCCCACATAATTATATCTTACTGATGCTCAGCAAAACTTTTACATATTAACATGATAGGAGTAAAATTAACATGTACACTAGTTAGATTTTTAGAAGTTTTGCTTTAACAACAATTAATTGTGACCAAATTATGATTTTATGAGTAAAATAAAATCAGCCATATTTCCAATACAAAGTGGATGATATGCTTTACATTACATATCAATATATTTACCTCAGACAAGAAGAGGGGGAAAAACCAAAAGACATTATCTGCTTAAAAGTCATAATCTTTTCATATTTTTAGTCTCTTTGTAGGACAAGAATATGGCCATATTTTGTTTTGGTTTTCACCTACAGTATCCCAAGGAGAAAAAGACCCCATGAACTAATTTGTATTCGGTTGAGAGGTAAGTAAATATACTTTAACTAAGAAAAGAAAGAGAAATGAAATAGAGAAGAAGAAGAGGAGGGAGGGAAGGAGGGATTTCATTACTATTTATATCTCCATTCCAAGCACATATATACCTGTATATTAACAATGGCATAATGGAAAATCTTTTTACATTGATTAAAACCAAAGGTAGGACGTACATATAAAACTTTGGTAGATCCAATATTCAACCACTCTAGTGTAAATAGAAAAAGAAGAAAAAGAAAAAGAAAGAAAGAAAAATGAGGGACAAGAGAGGGAAGCTAGCTAGGCCATGTGCTGGGGTGTAGAGACAAAACCCAGAGCAACAATTTGGTATTACTATTCACATATATTTTTCTACATCAAAATTGCATATCTCATGCTGTCACTTACCATGAGATGATTCATTTCAGAAATCTGTGAGAACTCACCACCACCAGTTACCCAAACCCCATCAGAACCATTATTAACCTGAGGGTGAGAAACACATGAGAGTATTGACATAGGGGCTTGAAGAATGCTAAACACAATCCTCCAACCATGTTGATGTCTCCTTCCCCTGTCATGTCCAAACATGTTCTGTAGCTCAACCCCATTTCCTTCTTCTTGTTGTTGTTCGAACATGCTCTCATCTGCCACCTTAGAGCTCTTTCTTGTGTTGTTAAGGTTTCTTGTCACTGCTGCTAGAAGATGCCACATCTTCAACTTAGATAGATTAGAGAGTAAGATAGATAGATACAATATGGAGGTTTCTGAGTACTCTGAAGAGAAAATAAAGGGTTGGACTTGGAATTATAAGTTGGAATGTCTAACACTTTTATCCAAGGCTTCTAATAATGATTTTTTGGTGGCGGTGTTACTACCTAGTGGCTAGTGCTTGTGTTTATCACAAAAGGTGTGTTAGTGCTTTTTGGCTTTAAAGAGGGCAACTATTAAGTTGCAACATTTTCTCTTCCCATTAATCAAATTGTGGGGTCTATTAATGCTCAACTTGCCTGCAAAGCTGCCTAATTGTACAAAAAAAGGTCTCTTCATGTCTTTTATCTTTCTGAAATTTTTGGGGTTTTACTTTTTCTGAGTTGCTTTTTGTGTACACCAGTTTTCATAACTTTTTTTTTTTTACCAGAACACAAGAAGGAATTTTTTAAGGAATAGCCTTTGCACTTTACAGTTCATTTTTGGCTACAACTTTAAGGGTCCCTGACGCCAGGATCAAATATTAATATTCCAACACATTCATGAATTTGTTATATACATTGTAATATCAATCATTGATTTATTCATCAATAGGTGAGATTACTTACTTTATAATATGAAAAATGTGAATTGATCACTTTAAAGGAGTCAGATCCGTCCCCTATGCATACACACACGAATTGGCATTGGACAAAAGGTTTAGCTTCTGATCTTATCAGAGTTGGGTGGGGGTGATAGATATGATCAATCATTGGATTAGAAACTTCAGCAGAGAGAATCATAACCGTCGATGGTTGATCTTTATGTATATAGATAGGCATTGGCCGTTTATGAGAAGAAGTAAGAGCAATTTCATCAGAATATTTGCAAAGTTTTTGGGTTCCCCACAAATCAAGAGTCAATATACTTGTACCAAAATGTGAATGTGATGCAGACCCTTGTCGTGATATGTCAATGAATACTGTTGCTCCACTAATGAAAGCCTTATCAAGTTGTGGAAAACCAATGTGTAGATAAAAAGGCAACACTTAATTAATTAAATTCTACAAAACATTAAGGAGGAAATATATATGCACTTGGGTTATCATTAAAAGAAATTAATCTGTGTGTAATGCCTTCTTAGTTAACTAGTTTTAGCCCACCAGAAGCCGGCTATCATGAGCGCAAGAGATTAGACCAAAATCCAGGGGAAGGTCACGAGCACTATTTGGTTAGCTCTAGCTCACAAGATTAAATACAACTTGTTGAAGGAATTAAACAACAACACACATATAGAAGGAAATCTTCATGACAATTGACAAGACATTAATACATTCAACCGGTTAATATGCTAACTATTGGACACGGACGATAAAATCATAGAGGATAAGCATCAAGGTTTTAAATAAATATCTGAAACTGCAACTGTGGCCACGATATAATGGTTTAGAAAGTCTCTGAAATTGAATCGCGATTGCAATTGTGGTCGCATCAATCGCATTTGACGTAACCGCAACTATGACCGCAACTGCAATTTAAATCCTTAAACATGACCATGCTCAAAATTGTCGTCCAGTTAAAGCTAACAACACCAACCTTTCTTAATTTTATGCAAAATCAATCGTTCTCCTCTCTCTTTTTCTCATACTTTAACTTTCGTCACTCAAGAAAACTCTTCATTGACTTTGGCATTATCAGAGTCTTCATGCCGAAGACTTCTAATTCCCTTTAACATTGGCTGACCCTCCTTTGCCTTGTAGGACCACCTTACACAACCAACTAAGCATCAACTATTGCACTGGAATTATAGTGGTTATAGCAAGTTAAGGTGAAAAACGGGGTATTCATTGTATAACTATTCATCTCTATTCTCCGAAAGTCTTAGAATTAGTGGGTCTAACTCATCCCTATAAAATCGGCTTATAAGGTGAGGGGTGCCCTTACATTATATACTCTTGTATGACCTTATTTTCTATGATAAGCTCTGATACTATCTTAGGGACATGTAGACGCCGAACCATTCAAATTTTTGTGTACTTTTCTTTATTTTTTTGTTATCTAAGAAGAGACTATCCCTTGAAGTATGAAGATCAATTTAAAGTGTTGATCTCTCCCGAATACTTCCATTCACTGAAATCGAACTCTAAATATTATACTTAAGAGACTCAGTTATCTGCCATATGTGACACACTCTTCTTTTGCTTTTGCTATGTGTTAATGCTCGTTGTTGCCATAACAGTGTATTAACATAAACACTAAAAATGTCCGGTTTTGATCATGATCAAAGTGGTGTCTACTTTAGAGCTCTTACTTTTTTGCACAAGGTTTTTTGCGGTTAAAGATTCAGCTTTCGGTTTGATTATTTATTTTGGAATATAACACTCCTAGCTCGCTCGCTTATGTAAGCCCAAGATCTTCCGTACCCAGCACACAAATAAAGCAATTCTCCATCAACCATTATTCTCGTGGCTATAGAAATTTTACAAATCTTGTGAATTGAGCACTTCTGAACCATGTTTTTTTTCCCATCAACTTTTAATTGGTTAGAGTGCAAAATGTGCAATCTCCCATGTTTTATACATGTATAATTTAATTTACTAGTGGGTTTACTTTTGTTCTTCCTTAGACCTTTTTTAATTTCTGGCATGTAAATTGTTTCACTAATAATTGTTTAATGAAAAGATCACAACTTGAGATTAATTAAGTGGACACACGAAAATGAATTTGTTTACTAAATGTTCTAAAGAAACTAACCTATATATATATATATATATATATATATTTGAATTTTTTCAAACATGAAACAATTTTTTCATGAGGAATTGATTAGAGGAAAGTGGCTGACCAGAAAAGTGATGGATTACCCATTAGTTCTTAAAAATGTACATATCACCATAACATAAAGAAAACACACACATTATTAGTGCTGTAGCTAAGAAAGCGAAATGACTTTATATAAGATGGCCATGAAATAAATAAAAACACCCCCACATTTATTTATCTATATTATCTTCTTTCCTCTTACTGGGTCATGCTCTATAGGATCGCACTTGAGTGACTACATCGTCACTATATTATTTTAGTTTTTTTAAGCTTTTTCTGGAATGGGTTGCTTTAAACTCAATAATAATGATAGCATTTCCTCCCATTATTATTATTATCTTTATATAATTTCATATGTGTAAAACAAAAATAATTATGGGGATAGCGTTTGAAAGTCAAAGTCAACTTTGTTTTACCTGATATCAATATCAAAAGGATCTGCCTCCATTGAAGCACTGGTGGAGTTGGGCCTTAAAAGCATTGTTATATTATATTTTTCTCCTAAAAAAAGGAAAAACTTGAGGAGATTTGACCCCAAAAAAAAAACTTGAGGAGATCACCGTGATTGAGGAATTTCTCATGGTTCTAGGAATCGCGAATTGGTAGTTGTAGTTTTTATGTGTTTTTTCCTTTTTGTTGTTGTGTTGTTGTTTTTCTTGTCTGATGTAGGTAATGTTTGTTACAATAGCGGGCCTTGGTTAATAGTGTTGTAATTTGTGTGACTCTATATATATTGTTTTCCTTACTGTAGATACCGTATGACTAGGTTTTTACCCATACAATAATATTCCTCTTACTGACCCAAAAAAAAAAGGAATCGCAAATTGTTGTTCATGTACGTATGGAATTTATAGCATGTGTTTCTTTTTCGTTTTCATTATTATAAAATTATATATTATGTCCAAAAAATTATATATTATACTATTTTTAAGATATTATAATTTATTACTATATAACGTTAATTTTAAAATTATTTAATATTTTTATGCTTTCAAAGAAATCAAAAATTTCTTTATCACCTTTAATTTTCTGCATTATTTTTTTTCCTTAAAGCTATTTTACTTATACTCTCAAAATAATAAATATATTTAACCGATCAGTAGTGGAAGTGAATTGTGATTCCAGGTCAATTTCACCCGTGTATATAGCCAGCAACATTGTTAATTTCTGTAATTTTTTGTAATAATAATTATATAAAACTAACTTTTTTTTGTGATAAATTATACATAATCAAATTATAATTTTTTTTAAAAATTATGACGGCTTAATTTCTTTTTTTTTTATATAAAAATGGAGAAGAGTATCATTTTTTCACATGAGACTTTTTTTTTTTGGTCAATACATGAGACGTTTTATCAATACATATGAGTGGAAGCTAGCCCTGTAAATAAATGAGCTAGTAGACGTAGCGCAAATGGGAATGGGCTTACAAATTACAATTGGAAAAAAAAATAAAAGAATTCTTATCGGGCCTTCTCACCGATCATTGGGTCAGCTATTTTTTTGGTAGTAAAGCCCTTTATTGATTAATATAGGCAATTTCTATCTGCACATACATATATTGTTATTTATACATATATTACTGTAAAATTATTAATTTTGCAGGTATATTTTTTTTCCACCACATACATGCTGCGGAACTAATGTTCCGCACGTTGTAATTCACTGCAGAACTATTAGTTCCGCATGCATTTTCAAATACATACATGCTGCGGAACTATTTGTTCCGCATGTATGTATTTGAAAATGCATGCAGAACTAATAGTTCCGCAGTGAATTACAACGTGCGGAACTATTAGTTCCACAACATGTATGTGGTGGAAAAAAATATACCTGCAAAACTAATAATTTCACAGTAATGTATGTGTAAATAGAAAACTATGTGTGTCTAGATAGAAATTGCCTTAATATATAGTGTGTTTATTTTCATGTTGAAATCACGATGAGAGACATCTTCACCGCAAAAGCTATCTCTATTAACTTTAGAATTTATGTGCATTTGAAGAAAAACCACCGTAGTTCCAATCGCAACAATAATGTGACTCAACTTGATTCTTAATTTTGGCCTATTCTGATAGTTTAGAAGCCGAGAAAGATTATAATTAATAGCAGAAGAAAATAATAAGTAAAACAAGTTTTCCTTTACAAATATTTAATACAGATTAATTGGATATATGCCCTCTAGATTGCTTGGAATGATGGTTATTGTAAAGTTTGGATTGTGAGTGACTCTTTATTTGTGCATCTCATTCAGGAGGCTACTCCCATATATTTTTTTTCTGAATAACTCCCATATCTCATTCATATGGGAACATTTTATCACATATGGATAATTGGCTGGTTTTGGATTGGCAGGTCCATTTTTTCTAATTTTTTAGAGGGATTTGTTTTTTGTATATTTTTTGGAGCCCTCTGTTGGGTTGCTTTTCCTTGATTTGGTAAGATGTTGTGGCTGTTCGTTTTAATTGTAGGTTGCTTAGTAGCTTTTGTGTCTTTATTTGTCAACTAAAAATTTGATCTCAATTCAATAGAGTTTTAATTATCATGAAATTTGCATCAATTTAACATTTAATTATAGAAAAAAATATTTTACAGATAATTGTTAATATTGTTTTTGATTAATGGAAAACAAGAGCAAAACTAAGATCTAACTCTAACAACCCCTATAACATCAGCTAAAAAAGTGACATTAAACTGGTTTGGACAAACATCCCAAACAGTAGTTAGTCAGGTCCGAAGAAGCTCCTTGCTTAGCCAAAAAATCTGCATATTCATTAGCCTCCCGCAAAACATGGTTGAAAGAAATGTTAATAGATAATTGTTAATATACTTTCACTTGTTGATATTTTATGAGAAAAACGGTAGAAATCGCAAGTGAGATTTTAGTGATTTGAAGGGAATCGAACCCATATCCATGAGAAATATAATAACTGATTTTAGGTCCTTAACTATTTGTGGCAATCCGCGTTAGCTAAAAAAAGAGTTAGTTATAATGGATTTAGAACAAGGCGATGATCATAGAGATTGAAGCGAGCAAATTAAGCAAGGACAAATCAAATAAAACTATAAAAGATATATACGATAGAGTATACAAATTTCAGTTACAAATTCAAAATGAAAATGAAAATTTAAAACATAACAACTCACTATAATAAGACACAAGATAAACAAATTTAAATTATAAAATTATAAATTTAAAATATATCAAAAGATAACAAACCGTAACAATATATATCAAAATGCATGTCAAAATATATAAATATATATATATATAGGGAGCATATCAACTTATTAAGTGATAAGATTTTTATTATGAGAGGATGAGAAGAGTGAATCATAGCCATAAGATCAAATCATAAATGGTCAAGATTAAAACATAAAATTACATGACTTTTTTAAGTGGTCATGTGACCACTAGCTAACTTTTAATCTCAACCATTTATATATGATTATACAATTCAGATTTAATCTTCTCACCCTCTCATATTAAAACTTCTCTCACTTTATATATCCCCGATATATATATATATATATATATATATATATATATATATATATATATATATATATATATATATAATTGTATCAAATATCTTCGTTCTGCTCTATACGTACACTAACCAGGTCTCCCCCTTCGGATTCAGATTTTCGGGCTGTGCTCGTGTTTTTCTATTTTCTGGCAGATTCTCTGGTAAAATTCGCGCGCGAGAAAACCCTTCAAGAGAAGCTCTTGTTCATTCGATTCTCTGTCGGAATTGAATTCAGGTTTTTTGTTTTAAGATTAGGGGTTTTAGCTGCGATGGCAATTGCAGCACCAGGGCAACTCAACGTGAACGAATCACCCTCTTGGGGATCCAGAAGTGTTGATTGCTTCGAGAAGTTGGAGCAAATCGGCGAGGGCACATATGGGTTGGTTTCAATTTGCACTCTTCTCAACCGTTTAGTTATTATCGAGAGGGGAAAAAAAACAATTTTTTCTTCTTGGGGTCGTCTTTTTTGGAGTATGAAAGATGAATAATTGAATGTTTATGAGAGTCATTGGTTATTATGCTTGTCTATTTCATGTGTACTATGCAACACTCTGTTGGGATTACTGGTGAGTTTTTGTTGGGCTAGGTTGAACTTCGAAAACAACTTGAACTGTTGAACACCAACATTTCAGAACTCTTGATTCATGAGCATGTAGCTGTTTTCAATCAGCAATGTTTTTTTTCGGGAAGCAATCATCATAGTAGTTGTTTATTGTTCGGTGCTTTAAGGTCTCATTGCTATATATCTCTTTACAATTTTCTCTGTGTTGGCTGCTTCTCATGTACAATTTTCTCTGTATTCCCTTCTCCTCTTTTCTGTTTCTGAAGCAGTATGCTTAGAATTTTTACTTCAGATACGGATTATTGGCCTATTTTATGTTCCTTTGTACTCTTGTTTCTGCTTTCTAGTCAAAGAAAAAAATAATACTGTTTCCACTTCATTGCTGATATTTTTCAATGTGAACTGATCTATACCTTCATATGTCAATGCTTGCAGTCAGGTTTACATGGCCAAAGAGATTAAAACAGGAGAAATTGTTGCTCTGAAGAAAATACGAATGGACAATGAGAGAGAGGGGGTATATATTTGAATATTTCATTATTAGATTATGGGTGCATAACATATTTTATTCGTGTTTTGCTTTACTTGTGATGTCCTCGATCTGTCTCTTCTGCTTTCACAAACTTCTATTTACAATTTTACATGCTATTCAGTGGACCTAAATCAGAAGTCGCAGTCATAATTTGTTACTATTATTCATGTATTTTCCCTCTGAGCCTTATTGTTAATTTTTTCATTGCAGTTTCCCATAACTGCTATACGAGAAATAAAAATTCTAAAGAAACTACACCATGAAAATGTGATCAAGCTGAAAGAAATTGTGACTTCTCCAGGTACTGTTTGAAAGATTTAAATGTGCTTTCTTATCAAAATGATTTAGCATTTAAAAATTTCTTCTATTTATATCTAACATTTTGTGTTTCTTCTTTCAGGCCCTGAAAAGGATGAACAAGGGAGGCCAGGCAAGGCATTCATTCTCATATTTTTAGCGAATTACTGTACAGTAACATATGATATGCTTCATAGCTCTAGCTGTGTGAATATGAATATATCCATCAACTCCCATGGAATTTTCTCTGTTCCATACTAACCTTGTTCATCTGTTATACATTTTTGTTTTGGGGATTGCAGATGGGAACAAATATAAAGGTGGCATCTATATGGTCTTTGAATACATGGACCATGATTTGACAGGTCTTGCTGACCGACCTGGGATGAGATTTACAGTTCCCCAAATTAAGGTATTACTGATGATACTAATTGATATTTCATATTTCATATATTTAATAATTGTTCATTTTAATGTTGTCTGAGTTGTGTTTCCCGTCCGAAGTGTTACATGAGACAGCTTTTGACGGGGCTGCACTATTGTCATGTAAACCAAGTACTTCATCGTGATATCAAAGGTCTGTGTATTAACAGGATTATGTTTTTAGACCAGAATGTTGAATCTATTACTCCTATTTGATATATTTTGTTCTGCTGCAGGCTCAAATCTGCTTATTGACAATGAAGGAAATCTGAAGCTTGCTGATTTTGGATTAGCACGATCATTTTCTAATGACCAAAATGCAAATCTTACAAATCGTGTCATTACATTATGGTACAGGTAACTGGTGTCAATATGTCATGAGAGTTCAGCAGGCAAGTGGGAGGGGGATTATGAGATCGACCAGTCAACATATTGATTTTGTTGTTGTTGTTGTTATATTTAGACCACCTGAGTTGCTGCTAGGGACAACAAAGTATGGGCCAGCTGTAGATATGTGGTCCGTTGGGTGCATTTTTGCTGAGCTTCTTCATGGGAAGCCTATCTTTCCTGGAAAAGATGAGGTTAGTGAGATTCAATGTAGGATAGTTGAGAGAAATTAGAGGTGAAGTGGTGAGTGATTGATGTGATATTATATATAGGCTAGATCATGCTTGCGTTACATATAGCCTATACTGTATATCCTCATGGTTATAATTTTTTGTACACCTTTAGTTTAATACATGTTTTGTTTGTATTTTTTGTAGCCGGAACAATTAAATAAAATATTTGAGCTGTGTGGAGCACCAGATGAGGTCAATTGGCCTGGGGTTTCTAAGATACCTTGGTATAATCAATTTAAGCCAACAAGGCCAATGAGAAGGCGTCTGAGGGAAGTTTTCAGGCAGTAAGTATCGATGTGCAGTAGGCTTATATGCTTTTAATCCCCCAGGAAAGTAAGCATTTAGTTCATTTTCTATGGTTTTATATTTATCTAAATAGCTTATTTTCCTATGTCTTCAATTATAGTTTTGATCGTCACGCTCTTGAATTATTGGAGAGGATGCTGACACTTGATCCGGCTCAGGTATTATTTTTTCACTTGTGGGTCTGATTTATAACTTGAATTGCTACTGTAAGTGCTTCAAATACCCGTTATTCCACGTTTATTTTCTATCGCTGAACCTGTTTT
Organism: Glycyrrhiza uralensis; assembly: GCA_030159175.1. NCBI lineage: Eukaryota > Viridiplantae > Streptophyta > Magnoliopsida > Fabales > Fabaceae > Glycyrrhiza > Glycyrrhiza uralensis. The sequence goes on from BRZY01000006.1 coordinate 3,372,979, forward strand.
ACTTTGACAAAGTTAACTGTATCTATTATTATTGTTTTGTTATTGTCATACATCTTATATATTGAAAAATTTCATATTAAGCTCAAGATAAAAATGATGTGCATCTCGTTTCATCTTTGACTCATGTAATGTAATAAAAAAATGTGAAAAAAGAATTGATGGCACAATGCTATTTGAGATGATTCTCGAAAAGGAAATGTCTTTACACCAAGCATATCAGCATATGTCATTTAGAAAATATTAAGGTTTGTGTTGTTTTTGCAGTGATCTGACAATTATTCACCACTAGGCTATATGCTTTTGTGATAATCAATTTGTTTGTCAATTTGATTTCTATAGAGAATTACTGCAAAGGATGCACTTGATGCTGAATATTTCTGGACAGATCCATTACCATGCGATCCCAAGACGTAAGACCTTCCATGTACTTTAGTTTTTATTTTCAAAATATTTCTTTTTCTTGAAAGTGTGTGATCTTGATGGGGATGAAATATCCCATTCGTTCCCTTTTTTAGCTTTATTTGTTGTATGATTCTGATCTACGTTTTTCAACTCACTACTTTGTTTATATATATGGCTTAGTTTACCCAAGTATGAGTCATCACACGAGTTTCAGACAAAGAAAAAGCGCCAGCAACAACGACAAAATGAAGAAATGGCTAAGCGTCAAAAATTGCAACACCCACAGCAACACACTCGTCTCCCCCCCATTCAGCAGCCTGGCCAACATGCCCAAATGCGGTCAGGACCTAACCAACCAGCTCATGGCTCTCAACCCCAAGTTGCTGCAGGACCTACTCATCACTATGGGAAGCCTCGAGGTCCATCTGGCGGGCCAGGAAGATATCCCCCCGGTGGGAACCCTGGTGGAGGATACAATCACCCCAGTCGTGGAGGTCAAGGAGGAGGTGGTTATGGCAGCAGTGGGCCTTATCCTCCTCAAGGGCGAGGGGCACCTTATGGGTCCAGTAGTATGCCTGGTGGCGGTCCTCGTGGTGGTGGCGCTGGCGGCTATGGAGTTGGAGCTCCAAATTATCCCCAGCAAGGTGGTCCATACGGGGGCTCAGCTGCTGGTCGTGGCTCAAACATGATGGGCGGAAACCGCAATCAACAGTATGGTTGGCAGCAGTAACAGAACTTTTTTTCTTATAGTGATTGGTATTAGTGTTGTGATTTGGTCATGCTCTGGTAAATTTGAGAAAGACTAGACAAATTAATGAATCAAGTTATTGGGAAAGTGACATGAGTTACTTAGCCTCTATGGATAATAGATCATTGAGATATAATACATGCACCTTTGGTGATGTTTTATTCTCCTTGTCATAAAGGGGACCACAAAAGGGGTGTTTTAACCTCTGATTTTGTAGCTTTTCACTACATGCTGCAGTTTCTTGTGCGGTATGTTTGAATGCTAGCAGCATGCTTCAAAATGCGACACAAGCTTTCTCTACTTACTAATACTCTCTCCAGGATACAACCTTGTACTAAGTTTTGTTTTCTTTAGTTTTACAATATAGTAAAGTTTTCTTTGTAAATTGTTCCCATTGTAATGTGGTAGCGGAAATTCACATCCTATATCGTGATCCTTGCCAACATGCATCTAATCTAAACATTTTAGCCTTCATATGAATCTATCATGTACCAAGTTCTTATTATTAGTAGACATTTTATTAAGTGTGTGAGCAATTTAAAACATTTAGGGAGACAAAACAGAATAAAGCTTTCTATTTCATTTTATTTTATTTTTAAAATGCTTAACTATTATGTTTCATGAGTCCAATATATTTACCAAATGTTAACTTCGAGCAATTTAAGAGCCAATTATAAAGAGTATATTATACTTCCTTTTCCCCTTATAATGCGCTAAGTTTAGACATTGCGTTTTACTTCTCTTGTATGTTTCATAAACAATAAAAAAGCATCGGTTTAATTAAAATTAACAATAAAGACACCATCTGCTTGATTTTCCAATGTGCATAACTATAATGTAACTCTTAGCCTCATCAGAAAATTGTTGATTTGTTGTGTGATTTTTCTTAAAAACAATAATGATGTGACTCTATTACTATATGACTATATTCATAAATTAAATGAATATAATGGTCTAAAATTTACAAGTTTTAGTTTTTCTAATCATACCTATTTCAGACAGTTTTTTTCCCCTTCAGAGTAGAATTGATAGGAAATGCTATACTTACAAATTAATGGGATGCTAAAATAAGAGCTAAAATAAGAGTATTACAATTGTGCACAATATATAAACAATAACAACGTCTAGCGGGTGCAAATTAGTCCTTGGTTGTCAGCTTTGGGATACTGTGTGGTCACAAAAGTGATCCGAATCAAAAAAAAAAAAACTAGGCACACATACTCCAAAATAAATGGATTAACAATTTTGAATTAACAAACCAAAAAAAAAATCACATCTCATTACAAATGAACATTGATAGAGCTATAAATTTTCTTTCCATTTTTTTGGAGCCTTTGACTTGCTTTCCTTTTTTATTCCTGCGAGATCTGCACATGCCCAATAACAACACAGTCTAAAAACAAACCACAACAAATATGAGTAGAGCAGTGTAATAGACCTCTCAAGCAGCATATCTTAGTAGAGCAGAACTTCAAACTATTTAGGATATATTACAAGAAGTGACTCTAACAAGTTTCATTTGGAAGGAAAAATGTGGTGGAAAAGGATTAAAGCTAAAGAGGAGGTGAGAGGTGTGGAGAAGACAGTGACTAATGGCTGGAAGAGGTGAAAATAGAGTGGTGGTGGTGAAAAAAACAGAAGAGGTGGAAGAAAAAACCTCATATAGAGGAAGAAACCAACCTAAAATGGGTAGAACACCCTCCCATCAGAGAAAAAAACCCCTCCAAACCCCGAGGGGGCACCGCCGTCGCTCAACTTTTCTTTGCCAAGTTTTTTTCCACTTCGAACCAGAGACTGCGATTGGGATATTTTAGACAGTTCATATAATATCATATGAATCCAGCTGCTTAAGCATGGTGATGCTTTCCAATAAGAACCCAGAAACAAAAAAAAATAATTTGCCTCACTCTTAGATTAAATTACTCACTCTTAGCTACAAAATGAAAGAACAAAGCACTTGTTGGGAATCTGCAGAAGCATTAGTCCACATAGAAAAAGAAAAAAAGAAAAAAAACAGGCTCATTGTTTGTTGTTGTAATTACTATTATGGCCAACTGATTTATGGGAATGACTAGAATGTTTGGTTGCATGGTCAGATTTTGGGGTCCTTGGGATTGAATTTGAGGAATGTAATGCTTCCAATGCAGCTAGAACATTCACCATGGGTGGTCTATTCTTGGGATCAGTGTTGAGGCATTGCATAACAAGTGCAGCTGCAGCTTGTGCTCCTTTCTTTGAGTATTGACCACCCAACCTTGTATCCATGATTCTCAAGATCCTTCTGTTGTCACTCAGGAATGGCTTTGCCCAATCCACTAGTGTTTCTTCTGAAAATCCAGGTCTCTCATCTTCGACTGCTCTCCTTCCTGTTAGTAACTCTAACAACACAACTCCAAAGCTGTATACATCACTCCTTGCGGTCAAATGACCTGTTTTGTTTAGTCAAAAAAAAAAAAAAAAAGACAACTTTATTATACAGAGGGAAAACATAGGCTCATCAAATTTAGAAATCATGGACATACATATGCCACAGCAAATGGAAAACTATTTAGTATTATCTGATAGATGTAGAAGACTCCAAGAGTTTGAAGTGAACTGGTCTGCTTTATTATGTAGTTGATGATATATAATTATACATTTCTTTTTTTGGTTAATTTGATTACTTCATTTTGACCATACTGTGATTCTGTAGAAGTGACAGACAAATTACCTATGTTACTAGGGTTGCGTTTGGATAAACAGATTAATTAAGAGCTTATTCGATAAGTTGGCGCTTATCATATAAAAGTTTATGTATAAGCTGATTTCACAATTGAAGAGCTAGTGAGCTTAAACTTTACATTTGTTTTGTATAAGTTGTTTCAATATGCTATTCTTGAGAGCTTATGAAAATAAGCTAAAAACAGCTTATGATTCAATCATAAGCTGTTTTCATATGCTCTCCTAAACACTTACATAAGTCATAAGATAAGCCCAAATATAGGAACTAGTATGCATTCAAACTGGTCCAAATGAATAATAAAGAAAAATTAAATAAAAAAACATCTCTAGCGTACATTAATAGTATAATAGAGTTTTTGCTTGTAAAGTAATTCTTGTATGAGCACAGTATCTTAGACACAATCAATCAAAGGCTCGTGATCACATGGTTGTCAAACTCGCGAGTTAACTCGTAGAATCGTACGATTCGTACGATTCTACGACTCTAGGTAGCAAAAACGAGTGAACTCGCTGCAAACTCGGAAATTGGTAGAATCGGGTAGAATCGGTAGACTCGCGAGTCTAGGAGCGAGTTTACGATTCTGAAAAAAAATGAAGATGGTGATGAATCTGTGGATGATGATGATGATAAAGATCATACTAATGAAGATGAGGATGAGGATGTGGGAGCCATTGACATGGATTAGCTTAGAACTTTATTTTTTAAGTGTTTTCGCTTTTAGAACTTATGTTTTGATGTTTTATATGTAGTATGACTTACCTACATACTTTGCTACTTGCCTATTTTGCTTTATTATGGAGTTGGAAATTAGAATGTTGAATTTTTATTTTATTATTGTGTTATATTATGCATATGTGTCATTTATAGGTTATTTTAATATTATTTTAATATTCTTACGAGTCTACGGTTGACTCTACGAGTCTACGAGTTGAGTCTACGTACCCAAAACAAGTCTACCTAGACTCGCGAGTTTAACAACCTTGCGTGATCATTAAGATGATAATAAAAAGAAGAAGAAAAAAACAAAGCCCTTATTGTAAGTTATTTAAATATTGTCTTTAGTTTCTGATATATTGTGCCTATAGACACCATACTCACACAAGAATTGCTTATGCTTATGTCCCAGTTGCTCCTTGCATTTTTGTTTTTGCTATCTGGTACTGGTCTACCTCAACCTCCAGAAGCTAAGATCCCAACCAACACATTGGTAAAAATAAAAAACAAAAGGAAAACAAAATTGGTAAGGCAAATCTACCTGTAGCAACATATTCTGGTGCAGCATAACCATGAGTTCCAATAACTCTGGTTGAAACATGAGTGTTATCTCCAGTAGGACCATCCCTTGCCAAGCCAAAATCCGAAAGCTTTCCATTGAAATCCTACATAATTCTCAGTGCTACTCTTTCAGAATAGAGACTTATATACACTACATGTAAGACAGCAATTGTGGTCTTCTCAGAATCCACAGGCCAAGTTTTTAAGTGTTAACATACCGAATCAAGTAGGATGTTGGAAGCCTTTAAATCGCGATAGATAACATTTGCATCAAGGGAATGTAAGAATGCTAGTCCTCTTGCAACAGCAACTGCAATATTGATCCTTGTAATCCAGGGAATAGGTTGAACACCTTCTGCAGAAATGGAAAAACAAAATTTAAGGTACTATGATTAAGAAATTATGGCTCATCTCAAAAACAATATGTTGTACTATGTGGGTTATTTAAGACTAATGTCCTGTTTGGGTTCAGAAGCTCAGTTAGAGTTTCTAACTTACGCAAAAGTTAGTTTTGTGTTGGATTCTTATTTTTCTCATATATGGAAAAGAGGAAAAGTTGTTTAAACAGATAGGTGCTTATGGAAAAGTTGAAAAACAGATCTTTCGAAAAAAATTGAAGTGTAAAAGCTGATTTCAATTTATATGAGAAGCTATTAGTTCAAAAACTCATAAGTGCTTATAGATAAAATTATACAAACAAGCTCTAAATATGTTGAGAGTGAAAAGTACTACTTACTTCTGAATAAATGGTTTTCCAAACTTCCTTTCTGCATAAACTCATAAACCAGAAGCCTGTTTTTACCTTCTGAGCAGTAACCAATAAGCTTCACCAAATTTTCATGGTGAAGTTGGCCTAGATAATTGACTTCTGCCTGCAAAGACAAAAGGGGCAGAAAATCAGCCAAACAACTAGCAAGACAAACCAGTTAAGAAAGCAGCTTGATGTAAAAAGAGTTTATGTTGCACACATACAAGCCATTCCTTGTGGCCTTGAAAGCTTTCTGGCTTAAGCTTCTTAATTGCCACTACAATCCCATTTCCTGGTTTTGTGGGAGCACCAGTGTTCTCATCTATCCATCCCTTATACACAAACCCAAACCCTCCCTCCCCAATTAGATTTTCTTGCCTGAAGTTCCTAGTTGCCTCCTTTAGATCATTGAAGGTGAAGGACTTAACGCGATTGGAGATGGATTTGTCAACATTTGATGCTGAAGCTCTCAAAGCAGCTTTTCGTTCAGTAGAAGAATTTGAATTCTGCTTTGTCTTACTTTGAGACTTTGTACTTCCTGAGAGTATATGAAAATGCAAGTTAAAACAAGGTGCCAAAAAAGATGATGCAATTAAGTAAAAAAAAATATCTAACTTCAAGAGGCAACATTATGTTTTTTGAGAATGATAAATGATATAAATGATAAGAATATTAATAGCCATGCATAGAATGAATGATGCATATAATCTAAAACATTGCAGTCATGTAAATCAAAATGTAAAATTCAACATAAATAGAGATAACATTTGCTTTTAATTTTTAATGACCGAGAGAGAAGAAACTTTGCATGACTTTAGGTAGTCAAATTCATGATTGTATTCCAACCAAGACATAGCAATGTCAAGAAGTTACTAAGATCTGCAAAGAAGAGGTTTTGAGCAAAGAACAGCAATAACTAAGCTTTTTTTCCCACTAGGTGAGAAGAGGTTTTGAGCAAGCATTTAGGATTAAGAGTTCTGGTTTTATATGTATGCCTTTATATACACATGCCATCTACCAATCTCGTTATACAAAATGAGGATTTGAGACTGATATAAAAGTTGGAAGAGCATCAAATAAATTTTCATGAAGTGTAGTTTTTATCCATCTTACTCTGAATCTTCATCATAGTGATCTTAAATACCAAATTTGGCATTCATGAACAAACATAAACACAACAATTTTCACTCCTTGTTTTCATCTCTCAAGCACACCTTTGGCAAGTTACTTGGAATTTATTGAACTTGCGAAACAAGCCTACTAATTGAACCAGCTTAATATCCACGTTTGGTACAAACAAAAGGAAGGCTTTGAACACATGACTATAATTTGGTTAAGAATAAAATTAGGTAATCAAGGGCAATGAGAAGAGTTTGACTGAGGAGAAACACTGCTCAAACAAAAGATGAGAACAATGATAAACAAGCACGAAAAAAGCATAAGGCATTAAAATTCCAAACTTTAAAAGCATAAATTGAATGATTCTTGCTCAACAAATATCAGTTATGAACTTTGGAAAAGGCAAAGAGGGTAGAGGATGTTAAACCAACATCCAGTAACACTACAACTAGCTATGCCCTGTTGTTGAAAAGAAAGAAAAGTTGACCAAAAGAAAAAATGCAAGTAATTTCAATCCATTCAAGCCACTAAAACTCAGGAAAAAAATATGCAAAAACTGATCAAAATTATTTAGAACCTGGATCAGAACAAAGAAGCCTCAGAATCTCCATTTGTTTTCCAACCAAATCTTAACAAACAAACACTATTTGATCCTAGAAAGCCAAGGACCTAAGAACAATAAACAAATAAAAGAAAAGAAAGAAAGAAAAATACAAAAGAGGTTGTTCATTCAAAGCATGGCAACTGACAAGTCCCATAAGTTTGAAGGTTAAAGCCTATGCATAATAACTGCTTTGACCTTTAGAGAACATCACTTTCTTCCTCTCTACGTGGAAAACAAGGAGGGAAAAATTGGAAGCAACCACCATAACAAACAGTAATTAACATCTAAGACGGCAGCAACATCAAACTAAGTGGTGAGGGAACAAAAACAAACAAATATAATTAAAAAAAAAAGAAACACATGAAGATAAACACATAGTGATGTAGAGAAGAATGATGATCAAAATAACCAGAAACTAACCAAAAAAACTTGTGGAAGACACATGAGCAACTGGTTTTCTGCAGGAGTTTCCCATGATGAATGAAAGTGTTACTTGTTTCTCTTAGAAGAACAGCAACACTTATTATGAAGGAAAAACACAAAATGAAGAAAAGGGTGTGTGTGTGAATGAAAAAGTCTCCAAATTGGAAGTGTTTATGTGGGAAGAAGAAAAAGTCAACGCCATAGGTATTAGAAAAGAAGTGAAAGAAGGGGTAGCTGAGGAAGCAGACTAATCAATAAAGGGAAGTTGCCATCTATTGAACCAATATAAACACAAATAGTTTGTTCAGTTTGACTTCAAAGATTGAATGAAATAATGGGTTAATGCTCCCCAAAAACAAGTCTTTGTGGATCCTACCTCCTTTTAATTTACATAAATGCTATTTGATATGAAAAATCCCCAATTACTATATAGTAAAGAAAATAAAAAAAATAGGATTCTCAATTACTTGCTAGAATACCTCAAGTTTAAGAAAAAAACTCGTATTTTATATGAGTCTAACATCTAATTTGTCATAAAAAAATTATTATTAAAGAAAGAAATGTATCACCGTATAGAGTTGTACTGGAATATTGTATTGATTGCGTATAGATGAGTAAGAATAGATAATATTTTTTAAAATAACTATGAATTTTTTTTATAGTAAGGAGCATTTTTCTTTAACTTAGGTTGAGGTTTTGACGCCATGTACATCGGTATTTTCAACTTCCCCTGTGTCAATTATCAATGTTTTTTTTTTTTTGAAGAAATGTCAATTATCAACGTTGAGACGTGGGAAATTGGAAAAAGAATTGTTAACGATATGAAACTAAATCTTCCCAACAATATTTTATGTCAGTGTTATTATCATTGAATACTTCGAAGACGTACTTAAATTGTTGTCGTGTGATTGGAGGTATTTATCTTTGATGGGTCTTTATATAAAGAGTATACTTAATACTAGTATATTTTATTATTAAGTATTCTTAACTATTTTAAAAATAAATTATAAATAATTTTTTATATATCTTATTTTCTTAATCAACATTCTAATAGCACTTGTTAATGAGCGTTTTCTATTTTTAATTATACTAAAGACATATATTTTTTACTTGTATTATTGATGTCGTAATGATTCAGCTAACAAATATTTTATTTCTTTATATTCCGTTGTGGTTCACTTGCAAGTTTCATTTCATTATTCCAATAATTATTTTTTATTTAAATTTATTTAAGAAATTTTATCATGCAACATAACCTTAGAGAACAATGAGTGGTTTGTAGGTATAGCCCGTTAATTTGTTATTATTCTATCCATCCTTATCATATAATGTCCACCCAACGGGTCCTTATTGGCTCATTTCATATTTGTAATCTAATTATCTCAGCAGCTATATATACTGCCACTCTGTCATCAGTTTAATTAATGAAATATACAAATATTTTATCTCTCTTCTCTCTCTCTCTTTTTTTTTTTTGACATATTTCTCGTTCTTTAGTTCATTAGTGTCGTTTTTTTGGTCAATAGTTCATGAGTGTCTAATGCCTATCGTTGACCGCAACACATAACAGTACACGATGACACGCTCCTTAAAAGAAAGGGTTAAGGAATATTGTTTGTTTTATGTTAAATAAAGGAATGAGAATGAGACAGATGGTCCCCTGTTTTGATTAAGCCCATTCTATTCTAGTTGCATACATATTCAAAGCAACTTTAGTCAACGAGAAAAAAAAAGTTGAGCATGAAGTTTCTTAATTCCATATGCAAGTTCATATTTGAAATAAGTTATGGGTTGAGAATAAGTTTTCTCTATATGAGTAGTTGAATTAATTTAAGAGTGAATTCTTATAACTCTCCTAATATATGATTTAGATTACAATAACTTTTTGTCTTATCTCTATTTTAAATTGCACATATTAAAAAATGTTATATTAAAATTAAGTTGCAATTATAGGTTTTGCACTTCCATCAACTAATATATACTAAATGTTACTACCTCCAGTCTAAAATATAAGCAACAAAGACACTTTTTTTTGGTCCAAAATATAAGCAATATTCACCAATTTCAAATAAATTAAATGCTAGTTTTCCAATTATATCATTCATTTAATGTAATATTTATATTTACGAGAGACACCAAAGGGGTATTTTTGGAAAAAAAAATTGAAACTAGTGAGTATTAATTACGATTATCACATTTTCAAAGTATTCATTGGTCTGTGTGTTTTGGTACTATGTTGCTTATATTTTGGACCGGAGGGAGTATTAACGTGGTGTGACAATGGTTGTAGATACTTTAGTCTCTTAAGCATGATATCTATTAGGAGAGATCAACCCCTCAAATTGATCTCAGTGCCTTAAGGATTAGTGTCCACAGTCGCGTGTGAAAGATACCCGAGTTCACCCAAAGTGTACACATATATATAGGGAGCATATCAAGTGAGAGGACTTTTATTATGAGACGATGAAAGGAGTGAATCATAACCATAAGATCAAACCATAAATGGTCAAAATTAAAACATAAAGTCACATGACTTTTTTAAGTGGTCATGTGACCACTAACTAATTTTTAATCTTAACCATCCATATCTATAATATATATAAAGACGAACCCTCTCAAGACCAATTTTTACACGTGTCACTTTGAGAGCATTTCAAGGCTCAATTTGACTGATTGGATTTGAATAGGTTTATTGATTGATTTGTATTAATTGTATTCGATATGATATTTATTGTATTGAATGAATTTTAACTCTAATATAATTTAATATTGCATTCAGATTTATCTATTAAAATTTGATTTTTTGCATATTTATTGTTAAAATGATTTGAATAGGATTTCAATTAATTTATTACTGATTCAAATCAAATGTTTCGAAATACGATTTAAAATAAATATGTTGTTAAAATGATATTTGCAAAAAATGAAAAATGTTAAGTTACTATGCATTGTTCTCATAAAAAAATCAACAATTATTTGAATCTTCAGGGCTCGCCCATATGTAAAAATAATAATGTAGCTACTATGTTTTTCTTAATCCATTTTTTGAATCTACTATGCTTTTTCTCATTTCTTATGATCAAAATTAAAATTTAATTTTTTGTGCATTTATTGTTAAAGTGATTTGAATAGGATTTGAAATAATTTATTATTGATTCAATTCAACTTTTCGAAATACGATTTAAAATAAAACTAATAATAATTAATAATAATAATAATAATAATAAATAAATAAAATAATATTTCAATATCACCATAGAAAAAGATTATATCCATTTTTACACCCGTTTCAATAATTAATAAATTAATAAAATCCTGATTCTTCTTTTTCTCTTTTATTGCATCGATTCAAATAATTTGAAGTACGATTTCATTTGAACATATCATAATTTAAATAATATTATTATCCTTAAATAATTTATTATTGATTCAAATCAAATTAAAATGGGATTTTAATATCACCATAGAAAAGGGATATCACCACAGAATAAATTTGTTGTTAAAATGGCATTTGCAAAAAATGAAAAATATTAAGTAGTTACTATGTTTTGTTAATCTATTTTTTGCAAATAATTTACTATGTTTTTTCTCATTTCTGATGATCAAAATTAAAATCTAATTTTTTGTATTGTTAAAATGATTTGAATAGAATTTTAAATAATTTATTATTGATTCAAATCAAATTTTTTGAAATACGACTTAAAATAACACTAATACTAATTAATAATAAATAAAATGATATTTCAATAACACCATAAAATCAAAATAGAAAAAGGATTATATTCATTTTTACACCCATTTCAATAATTAATAAATTAATAAAATCCTTATTCTTTTTTTTTTCTTTTATTGCATCGATTCAAATAATTTGAAATATAAAATCAACCTATTTAAAATACAATTTCAAATCTATAATATATATAAAGACGAACCCTCTATAGACACATTTTTACGAGTGTCGCTTTGAGAGTATTTCAAGGATCAAATGGATTGAATTGATTTGAAAAGATTTTATTAATTAATGATTTCACGATTCATATTTAATGTGCCTTATTTAAAATTGTAATGATTGTATTTGAAACAATCAATTTAAAATCTTATTTTCAATTGCCTATTTATTAGAGAATATTTGTATGTCTTATATTTTTAACTATTTATTTTGCGTCTGGAAACATTCGTGTTTCTTCAGCCTCTTCATTCTCTGGTATGATTTTTCTATCATATCTCTTTTTGTTAATCTTCTCTCATTTCATATACATTTTCTTCTCATTATTCTCATCCATTGAGGTTACTAACACTTAAGACTTTTGATTAAAGGTTAGTTATTGTTTTCTTTTTCATGGTTAATCTTTTATATGTTTCAGTCTTTGGATTTTTAATTTTAAATCTTAATATCTGCATGTATTGATAAAATTTATTTGTTTATATTGTTTTAGGTGTTATTCTTTTGTTTGTCAACACTAAATTTTCATCTAAGGTGAGTTCGTAATATTGCTATTTTTCTATTTTACTGTTAATCATTTTTACTTATTATTTTTTAGTGTTTATTAATATTCTAATAGCCTCCAAACTATCGATGTTGTTTGATTTTTGTTCTTTTTCTTTTAGGCAAACTTCTCCTCTAAGACAAATATTTCTTCTAATTGTTGATTAATTTTTTTTTATTTATCAATTATTTTTTGAAATTAATGCTTATCTATTTTACATTATTAAGTTTTTTATTTTCGATTTCCATTTGTGATTAGCTATGCAGATACAATATTATTCTCTCTCAAACAAGAAGAAGTATCATATATCACAAGAGTTGCTTATTACTTTTTTAATATTTTTCAAGAAATTATGTATGGAATTTCAATAATTATATATATTACTGTGATTTTTTGTATCTTTTAGAATATATTTATTTTAGAAAATATATGTAATAGTTTATTAGTTGTTTTAATTTAAAAATACATATAAATTATTTAATTCCCGAATTCAAATTTTGTATTGTGAAAATTTTGGTTTGATATAAATGTTATGCCCTTAAATTTTTTGGAATGTCTTAAATTAATTTGATTTTTTTGAAAATGTATATATATTTTTATTTTTATACTATTGTAGTTTTTGTGAAATATTTAGGTATTAGTAAAAGTATTTGAAAACAAGTATATAGATTTTATAAATCTCTATGATAGAAATAATTATAAATATTATGTATAAAAAAGTTAATTATAAAACTTTCAATTTACAAATGAGACAAATTATATTTATAGAGATTAAGTTGAAATTCAAAAAAGAAGCATGTTTATCATAGGAATCAATTTAAAACCGTAATTGAAAGAAATTATATATTTGTGATTGGAACCGGTTTTATAAATCTCTATGATAGGAATAGTTACAAATTTTTTAAGTTTGAAATGATACAAAATGCATCTCTAGAGATTACGTTGAAATTCATAAAAGTAGTGTATTTATCATAGGAATTAATTTAAAATCATAGAAAAAAATTGGATTTGTATGATAGAAACCAGTTTTCTAAATCTATATGGTAGAAATCATTATAAATTTTTCAAATTTTAGTTTTATTAAAATTGTATCTATAAGGATCAAGTTGAATTCATTAAAGGAGTGTTTATTATAGGAATTAATTTAAAATAGTAAATGGAAAAAACTATATCTTTGTGATAGAGATCGATTTTAAAATCTCTATAATAGGATTAGTTATAAATTTTTTAAATCTCAAAAGATGAAAATTATATATATAGAGATCATGTCGAAATTCATAAAAGATATTTTTTATTGCTGTAACCAATTTAAAATCGTAGTTGAAAAAATTAATAGGGACCATTTTCATAAATTTCTATGATAGAAATCATATTAAATGTTTCAATTTTCAAATAATACAAATTGTACATTTATGGATTATGTTGAAATTCATAAAAGGTATATGTTAATTGTAGAAATTAATTTAAATTGTAGTTAAAAATATTGTATCTTTGCTATAGTGACTGTTTTTATAACTCAAAAACTTAAATAGTAATAAAAAATATTTTCTTTCATCTTAATTGATATACATTGTAATCATTATTTCTTTCTCATTTAGCATTTTTTACTTATTTAATTTATTAAATATTTTCTTTTGTCCAACCAAATTTGAATTTTTCAATAATTAATGTCTATAAATAAACTGATTAAAATAAATAGTTTGGATAAAACATGACAAATGAAAATAAATATTTTTTTCTTTATTATTACATTATCATCTAACTAATTTATTGGACATGTTTTTTTTTTGAGAAAATTAGGAGATTTTATACATTAATATATAGGTGTAAACTGGTTAATGTAAAAATTATAAATTAAACATAACACATGAGATATACATTTTACATTAAAGTATACAAGAAAATATTGCACATATAACATTATGCCAAATATTTTACGGGAAATCTTATCGACCTGTGAATTACTTAAAGAATTAAATTTTAATATATAATTTTAATAATCTTCTATTTCACTTTATGATAACTTAACTAATTTGTTGAAGTTTTTTTTATATGAGCAAATTTGAATTTTTTTGGGCAGTATTATCTATAAAATAAAAAACATAAATGTTTCAATTAATAGTTTACAGATAGTGAGTGATTTTGGTAGTAATAAAAATAAATTATTTATATTGCTACATGAGAAAATAGATTGTGAAATAAGTTTCTACTAATTGAATATACACGACAATTGGACATGTACTTTATAGGTATAGGTATAATTGATACAAGTACATAAAAATAATTTATGATATAGATTTATAGATAATTGCAGTTGATGGGTTGCCCCATCAAAGTAGATACGAGATCAAGTGGGTACTGTAATTTTAAATTTTTTGTCATGTCCACTCACAATAACTATTTAAACTTTTTTATTGCTTCAACTATAATTTGTGCTATTTTTTTTGTTGTATTCAACTTTTAAGTTGTGAACTAATCAAATAATTAACCAATTATTTTCAATAGACAACTATAATTTATAATTTATTATATAATTTAAAAAAAACTCAAATCCTTTATAATTGTTCAAATATATTTTCTCATAAATTTTTATAAAGTACGTTATATGTCCCGTGCGTTGCACGGGTCACTACACTAGTATAGTTATATAGTCCAGATTTAATCCTTTCATATTAAAGCTCCTCTCCCTTGATATATATATATACTGAATGTTTTATTTATGTAGCGGCATTATAAGGTAATTGAAACCTTTGATGATTGATTTACGATTAGATGGACCCTAGATTGCAATGGTAGGAATAAATACTATATATATTATATATATATATATATATATATATATATATCAATGTCAATAATACGCTTGAAACTTCTATCAAAAAATAATAATAATACGTTTGAAACTGTTATGGGGTGAAAACTGAGGACTGACATGTAAAAGAAAGCATAAGAAAAAGATAAGACGCCATAACTGCGAGGGTTGACCGTTTTAGATAGAATTCGAAGCCACATAGAATAGATGTGCCGAATGTTTCCCGAAGTTTGTAGTCTTTGTCTCTTTTAAGGCCCAATTAAGCCCAGCCCAACCATGACAGAAGCTAATAAAAACCATTTTGTTACTGCTTAGAATTTGTTTGTTTGTTGACCAAAAAAAGAAAAAAAGAATTTGTTTGTTTCGAGTTTTTTTCTAAGCAAAATCATTTTTCTGTAAAAAATCATTTATTAGATTTTCTTTTAAAATGCTTTGATAAGCTTTTTTTTAAGAACTAAAATATTAATATAATTAGTTATTAGCTATTTCCGAGAAACTGTTGAGTATGTTTTCAGAAAATCTTAAAAAAAAAAACTACTTCTTTACAAAAAATAATTTTTTGGTCTGTACTTCTTTACAAAATTTAAAAAACAATTTTGTTGAGTTTAAAGAAACGGGCCCTTGTACCACTTCTTAATTTGCTGTCAAAACCAATGAGGCAGCTTGCATTTTTAACACTAATTTGTTACATGACCCTGAATAATAGTACAGTTAAACAGTGAATTTCAATTTGGTAGAAGTAATACCTTTCAACACGATCAGTAATGAAGACCGCGTCATGCCTGGACTTCAAACCACCGTGACCAAAAAATTGAGGTCTCTTTGAACACTTTTTAGCTGAGAATTCAATAAGTAAGAAGGCTGCAAGGTTGGTGTTTCACCGCGAAATCAAACATTGGCGTATCATAATTCTCTTAATTTTTTTTTTTGTCCTTTTATCTTCCTTCCCTGTAACTGGTGCCTCAAGGTGTGTACGGACTTCGGAGTGCTAGATCTAGTTCATTGGTGTGTGCGATAGAGATACGATATCCCAATCGGACTCAGTTACTTACTGTTCTTAATCTAGAAGGTTTTTGTACTTCAGTAAGAGGCTAAAGCAATCACCCAAAAAAAAGAGTAAGAGGCTAAATTTGCTACTAATTGCTTGAGGTGTCAATTTAACTGAGATCTCTCTCTATTGTAATGCTTTTGAAGCCCAGTCCAATTCAATACTAACCAATATATATATAGGCCTAAAATAAATTTTGAAGTGAGACATTTGATTTAAATTGTATACCTTAAAGTGGACACACGATGTGTTTGCACTAACCAATACATATATAGGCCTAAAACAAACTTTAGAGTGAGACATTTGATTTAAATTGTGTACCTTAAAGTGGATATACAATGTTTTTGTTATTGAGCCGAGACCCCTACTAATAAATGTTTTTAATTTTACATATATTAATAGTAAATAAAATTTTGTTAATAAACCTAAAGTAATGGTTTGAACTGTTTTACCCTTGAATAGGTTATAATGCTTTTATATGCTTGTTGTATAGTAAGAGGCTAAATTTGCTACTAGTACTAGTATGTACTATGTAATAAGCGATCTGAATTCTTAATTAAACGTGTCAGATAGATTAATCTTAGTTGTAAAATAATGCAAAAAAAGTCAAAAACCCTTGCGGGTTGCTCAGCTCAACGAGATGACATGTTGTCACACGTGGCATGGCTATTATATTGCTGCACATGTCTGGGGCCCAAACATTTGTGGCTGACCTCAAGTGGACCAGAAACCACAGACAGAATAATCGGACAATGATTTTCAAAAAATAAAATAAAATAAAAATGAGAACATCCATTCATCCAATTCCAAATTCCAATGTCTGGGGATTTGCCTTTCCCGTGGGATCTGCCAGCATGGTTATTTTGAGCCCATATATGGCAAATTGGCTCTATGTGTGGCCAGTGTTGGAGCCAGATGAACAGATCCATAAGAAAAGTAGCTATCATACGTGTCATTTTTAGATTATTATACGTGTTATTTCACTTAATTCTTTTTATTTATAATTAAAATTATTTTGTTTAATGATTTTTTTATTTTTTTATTAAAAAAAATTATCTGATTTTTTTTATAAGAAACAAAATGACATATTTTTTCTCACAAAAAAATGATTTATATTTTGTCTTTTTTGTAAGAAAAAAGCATTAGTTATAACAATATTAATTGCTCGATTTTTTTACCATTACTTATGAGTTGCCATTAATTGTATATATTATTTTCAAACATTTGATACAAAGGGTGTTTTTTTAAATAAATTTTAAATTATAGTATCATTGATTATAATTAATTTATTTTAATATATTTTCTTTGTCTTGATAATTTCGTCATATATATTTTATAAAAAGGACCAAAGAGAGTATTTATATAAATTATGGATCCATGGACTAGTTCAGGTATAAACACGGGGAATATATTTTTTTAGCCAAAAAAATGACACTTGATAAAATAGATTGGATAGTTGTAATTGATCCTTAAGAAATAATTTTTAAAATAAGATATTTTTATTGTTGATAAAAATTAATGATTAATATTTTAAATTGTTTATAACTTATTGTTTAGGTAAATATAATATAAATTAATAATTTTTATTAATAAATAAATATATTAATTTTATTTTTGAAATAAAATTTTCATTTAAAAAAAATTAAATTCGCTAAATATTGTTTTTCTTACGGAATTCTTTTTATTCACTGGTTTGCAGCAGTCGGGAGAGGCTAATTATTGTTATTGTTATTTCCAATTTCAACTCCTAACAAAAATATATTATTAGGGATTCTGTGTCATTTCATTATTTTTAAACATTGCCACGGCTAGGGACCATTTGTTATATACTTATGTTGGCCAGAGATCTTAAGTGGTACTACGGTTATAAAGGATGATAGATTGATGAAAAAAACTCCTCTCCGAGGAAACGTGGCATCTTTGGTCCCCAGTGTTACTCCTACCGCAAGTATGGACTATGGAAGGAATTCAGAAGATTTGAGGTAAATGGTTAATATGTTTTAATTTATCTAATGAGATGGACTCAGTGAGTATATATATCTTGAATTTAATTTCTAGTGATGAAAAGCCCGTAAAGCGGGCGGGGGCTGGTTTTTTTTAGTCACTGGTCCGTTTGAGCTCGGCCCGTAAAAAAAAGGAGCCAAAATAGATTGGCCCGAAAATGGACCGGATTGGTCCGTTTGACCCTTTTTTTGAAAAAAATAATAAATTTTTTTATTTTAAAATAATTCTTAATTATTTTTTTAAATTTATTATTATTATTTTGACGGGCAGCCCATTTTGGCCCGTTGGCCCATCAACCTTCCCTTAAAATGGGTCAGCTAGGATTTTGGGTCCACTTTCGAAAATGGGCCGAGTTGACCCGTTTTGCCATCCCTACATACTATGATAGTGTTTGAGAAAACTTATGAAAATAACTTATGGCTAGCTCATAAACTATTTTGAGCTTATTTTTATAAGTTAACCAAAATAATTTATCAAAACAGTTTACCATTTCTATGAAATCAATTTTATCATACATCTTTTTATTATAAAAATAATTTATAAATAAATATTTATATTATAAATATTTAAATAAGTTATTTATCTGAACACAGATAGACATAAGACGCATGGAAGACTCATAATGCAACTTTTTTCCTCAATTATTTGAATGTGTTGACCATTCTCTTAATTAAGGTAAGACTTCTCTTCTAGCTCTCTTTGTTGTGACGAATATTCCAATAAGATCCTGTAAATATCACCATCAGTGAATTGAATAGTTTGAAAGGTGTGCATTTGGGGCGGGAGGAAAGGAGGGGCTTTTTAATTTAATACTCCCACGAGTTCCATCACCTTTTTCTATTTTACACTGTATAAGAAAAAGTAGGTTTTGTTAATTAAGATCAAAGCCAAGCACCAAGGCCTAGAATCTCTTTGGATAACAAGTTTATTTATTATTTATAGTATAAGTTATATAAGTTACTTTTATAATCGAAGAAAAATTATAATAAAATTTATTTTATATAAGCCATAAACTATTTTGATAAGCTATTCTGGGTAGTTTATGAAAAATAAGCTCAAAATAGCTTATAAATCAGTCATAAGTTGTGTTCATAAGCTCTGCATAAGTCAATCCAAACATACCCCTAGTTCTATACTAATTAAGAAATCAATATTGCTATTACCAATCTAATCTTCTCATCTTAGGAAATATCTTATTTATTTTATAAAAAAGTTAACTTTATCCAAGCAAGAATATCTTAGATGGTTATAGATCAAGGACTTCTTTGGATTGACTTATGCAGAGCTTATTTGGGTTTATCTACTAACATAAGCTCATGTCAGTGTGTTTGACAGAGCTTATAAAAACAACTTATGACTGGTTCATAAACTTTTTTGGGCTTATTTTCATAAGCTACCTAGGATAGCTTATCAAAACAGCTTACAGCTTATATGAAATCAGTTTCACCATATTCTTTTTTCGATTATAAAAATAGCTTATACATAAGCACTTATGTCATAAGTGCTTAAATAAGCTATTTTTCCAAACATGCCCCAAAACAAAATGTTCACTTTTGAAGATAGATTGAACACACGGGGGACATTTTGGTCCTATTTAAATGTAAAAGCTCTAGTTTTTGACTTACGGAGAAGTTTGTCTTATTTTTATATTTTAATTTTCTCATATATATATATGTATAAAAGAGAAAAAACTGTTAATAGTAATTAATAAATAGATATGTGCTTTTAGAGAAGTTAAAAAAGATAGTTTTTGAAAAAAGTAAAAAGTAAAAGTTAATTTTAACTTATAAAAAAAGTTTTTAGTTAAAAAATATATGCTTGAAATGCTTATAGAAAAATTTATCCAAACTAAATCTTGTTAGTTCATTGAAGCTGTAATCCATATAGAACCATCCCTGGGTTGGAACCCCATTAACTAATTAAGTAATATCCACTAACCCTTTGACACAAAACCAAAACTATATATAATTTGAAAATAAAAACTACTCCCTCTGGTCTAAAATATAAGCAATAAAGATATTTTTTTGTCCAAAATATAAGCAACATTCATCAATTTCAAATAAATTAAATGCTAATTTTTTAATTATACCATTCATTTAATACAATATTCATATTTACGAGAGACACCAAAAGAGATATTTTTGGAAAAACTATTGAAACTAGTGAGTATTAATTAAAATTATCATATTTTTAAAGTATTTTTTGGTCTGTATATTTTTATACTATATTGTTTATATTTTGAACCAGAGATAATATAACGTAAGAGTAGACTCTTCACTCGTGCTGTGGCATACGGGTGTCAAGCATTAATGAGGTCAGCACTTGTTACACTACACATATTTAAGTTAAATACAATATACACTAATCTAACACTTTTCATTTCTTTCTAACTATTACATCACATATCTCATCATTTTACTATTTTTCTTCCATCTCTCTCTATCTCACTCTAGTGGTATACACTTTATGGAGTGTCCACGTAACTTTTTTCCTTAGGGTTTGTTTGGGAGGGAGTTTTTGAAGGGGAGAAAAATAGAGGGTTTATAGCAATATTTTAGTTTAATAAAAACATGAGAGAAATGTGAAAAATATTTTAAAAACCTCCAAAACCCTCTTTCTAGTATATTTTTGGAATTCTCCCAAATTAGAAGTTCTTGGAAGTTTTCATTTTTTGTATTAAAAACTAATCATCCATAAAAGATAGGAAGTGACCTCCCTTTCTTTTCCTTTCATTTTTTTTCCTTAAAATGTCAAAACTCTCCCCTCCCCTTTAGACTCGCAATCAGTCCCTTAGTGTAATGGTGTGAAAAGTGCGAGTCGGGTTTCTATCACCAAATTGTCCATAAATTAATTAATTACTACATATAAATCAAAGAAAGGCCGGTTTCAACGATCACATTAAGGCTTTGTTTTTTTAATATGAAAAAAGGAAACAGCAAGGAAAACATAGATTATAAAAATGAAAGTTCGTAAAGTCTAAGCACAAATGGTTAAATCTATTTTGTATTGTTAGATTAGATGTAGTTTGATCCCTAGTTGGGGTGTTTGTGTGTGTGTATTTATTATTTCTACTGAATAAAAAAAAAGATTATAAAAATGAAGATAAGAGATTATAAAAGAGAAATGAGTGAAACTTTTATATTGTTTAGATGGAAAAAAATAAAAATAAAAATAAAGAAAAATAAAATCTTATTCTTTTTATTGGACTGGATGGAAAAAGTGAAATCTATAAAAGATAAACAACAGATATAATGTCTTTGCACTTTTAATAAAATAAGATACATCAAGTGAATCCGGCCTACATTATACGAGAGAGATGAATAAATTAGCAAGTGAAATTAAAAATTGAAACTTTTTCCTTAAGATTTGTTTGATTGTGCTTTCTCTCTACTGAGGAAGAAAACTTTGACATGGCTCCACATAAATTTTCTGTCTCCCAATTTTCTCTCCACAATCAAACAAGATGAAATGATATATTTCTTTCAGTTTTTTTTTTCATCTCATTTTCTCTCTAAACAAACAGAGTGAAAGAGTTATTGTCAATAAATAAAAAGTATTTTAAAAATGTATATAAATATATAATATAACAAAAAACTTTGATTAGTTGCTTTTGCATTTCGTGAATCTTTCGTGCAAGTTTTTTGGTAACATATAGCAGTACTCGTACACCGAAAAGATTTATCAACAGATGTTTGAGAACATGCATAAACGCTTATCCTTATATTAAAATCATGCACTACCAAAAAAAAAATTAAAATCATGAAATATTACGTACATTATTATATTTATTCAATGATTAAATCTGAAGGGCCCGGTGCGTGTTATATTGACTGTTTTTGTTTAATAGTTGCATGAATGATGAATTAATATTTCAAACTAAGAGTCACATTTGCCGTTTTTTGTATTTTTGTCGAATTTATCTGTATCTAAAAATCATATTGGACTCCGATATAAAAGAGAGTTCCTGACAATTATCTTTTCCTTTTACAAGATTCAATGTCAAGAGTTTAAGGCTTTGTTTGGGAGTTTAGTGAGAAAGATTTTGGGAAAAAGAGGAGAATGGATGCATGGGAAGGAGAAAGGAGGGGGAAGAAAGTGAAATCCTTTACCTTGTTTGAATTTCTAAAACACTCCAATTTGATAGAACTTGTAAATATGGTCTAAGAATGATTTTAGAGAGTTTTAAAATTAAAATAGCTTTAAATACTTTTTCTAATTTTTAAAAACTCTCATGTAGGAAAGGGTAAATCATAAGCCCTCTCTTTTCCTCCAAAATCCCTCCCAAGCAAAGCTCAAATCACTTGTACCAAATACCATTTTTTTAATCATAAAATATTTTAATTTGTCGTATACTAATCGTTTCAAAATTCAAATACTTTGGCGTGTGGAAATAAATTGTATGAAAAATATATGGAGCAATGATACATATACACTCCAAAAATATATCCACCCATCCAACAATTCTCATTTCTCTTTATCTCTTTCTAGCTATCACATCACATATCACATTATTTTATCACTTTTCTCTCATCTCTCTCTTTCTCTCTCCGGTGGTAGATTAGGACATGGGTGTCCACCAATCATTTTTCAAATATATGTGTCGAGAGATTGAAGTGTAGAGATACCAAAGGGATCACGGCAATTAATTAGCAATGAAACTGACATAAATTACTTTTTTTATTACTATTGTCCTTTTTAGGTGATTAGAATAGACCATAGGTCTCCACTTTATTCCGTATTTAACTAAACATTTTTTTATTTGTATAAACTTAGATTAAGAGAGATACACACTCCCACATCAGAGATAATCACCAACTTTAATAAGAAATTACAATAAAATTTACATATAGTGTATCAATAGTAGAATTATTTGTATGTCATTGATACTTTTTTTTTGTATACCAAGAGGGTGGAGTATTTCTTTTCTTTTTTTACAATAACATAGGGGAGATATGTGCAATTTCTCCAATAAAAAAGCTACAAATTGATTGATACACTTTTAGTTATATTTTAATTTTATAAAGTTAGAGGTCAAATTTAAATTCAATTCTCATGTGTGTGTATATATATATTGAATAAGATAATTAAAATAGAAAAAAATCTAATTCTAATCTAAGGCTCAATTCTATATTCAATAACATGAATTACATGAATCATTAAACCAAACTAACCTAATAACAAGAAGATGGTCAAATGAAAGGCTAATAAATGAACATTGAAAACATTTTGACAGAAAAATCATTTGTCATTCATTGGATGATTGGATCAATTCAGCACCACACCACAGCATTAACTAGAATTTTGAGAGTGATTTTGCAAGTTGAAACATGTGGCAGCAGAGATGTCCAGTTGCTACTGTGACCACAAACAACAAATACATGAGTCATACTCATCTCTGATTTTGCAGGACTTTCTCTCTTTTTTATTTTCCACACATATATTTTATTTTTTTGTTGTTATTATTATGAGACATACGTTTTCATGAAAGCAGATAAGTATTGATGAGATGAGTGAGTAGCCGTTTCAAGTTTCTTCTCTCCCTTAACATAACATGCAAATGCAAAATAAAGTAGGCAGACAGCACCCGATGAGTTAAGTTTTGTCTGGTTGCAGAGCATTCGTTGGTAGTTGTCTCAAAATTCTCTCTTACTTACCATTTAGCCATAATCAAAAGCCAAGCAACTGTACATCATCATCAACCTACCCCTCCCTTCTTCTTCTCTCCACTGCAAAATCAGATTTTCTTATCTCCATTGAGTTCAAAGTATCTCTTCTCTCTCTCTCTCTCTTTCCAATTTTCCCTTTTTTTATTCTGCCACCTCTCATGTGAACCACAGGCTCTTGTATAGCTTCTTACTGCCTGCCTTGTGCAGCTTGTGTGGGTGTGGTTGTTGAAATTTGAAAACTTTTTATCTGGGTTTGCTTTATTATTTCTTTATCAGCACCCCTTTGGGTCATAAATTGGTCTCCTGAACAATTTTTCAGTTCATTTTTCCAAAATTATTGTAAAGTTCCTTTTTTTTCTTTTCTCTTTCGGTCTTTTCATTATTTTTCAAATTGAATTTCTGGGATTATTTTTGGTTCTCATTTGAGAGTGTAAATTGAGGACTAGCTGGATTTCCCATTTTTGTAGCTGGGACTCTGTGATTTGAAGAGTCTTGATTTCCCCCAACCAATTTTTTAATTTTTGAGTCTGTAGTGTTGGAAAATTGATATTTATGGGTAATTCATAATGGTTTTTTAACTGAGGACCTTCAATTTTTTTTGAACATTGATGGTTTTCTTACAAATCTAGTCTCCAAAGCTAGGGATTTCCCAGAGGGTGTGCTGTGTAGTGTTAATTTGGCTGTTTGTTTTCATATTCAAGCTGAATTCTGGTTGTGGGGTGTTTATCATTTACTGGAAGGCACACTTTGAGGTTATTTCTCATCCCAGCAATTGTTTTTTCACTTTTTCTTTTCTCTCTGCAACTTAAATCCAGTCTCAATGGGATCTCTCTAATGTACTTACTGCATCACTGGTTCAAAGTTGTTGGATCTATGCAGATTTTACAGTGCTTACACTATGAATGATTATTTTCCTTTTTAAAAGAGGGAGTAGTGTTAATTTGCATCTTTGGCTTTGAAATTATTAACAGACATTTCAATTCAGTGCACAAGATTTGGACTAAGTTTCACTTATAGTTAGGAACTGAATTCTGATATGCATTTCTGGTAGAGATTCCTTACAAGTGAGAGAGCTTAAGAGGCTGTGGAGAATGAGTCAGCCTAAAATTAAGCGCCGGGTGGGTAAATATGAGGTTGGGAGGACCATTGGTGAGGGAACATTTGCAAAGGTGAAATTTGCAAGGAACTCTCAGACAGGTGATGCTGTGGCTCTCAAAATTCTTGACAAAGAGAAGGTTCTCAAGCATAAGATGGCTGAGCAGGTAGGTGGTGTTTGGAGATTCTTCATTTTGCTATAATCCTTAAAAAGCATAAAATTTTATGACATAATTGTTTCCTTAAGTTTTCCAAAACCTTTTTCAAGATGTTGTTGACAAAGTCTAGTTTTTTGTTTTAGGTGGGAGGTTTTAGATATCAGATGCATCTTGTTCTTTTGTATTGGTTGTTGCTTTAGAGTTTAGACCCTCATGAAGTCTCTTAGATGTTTTTAATGTATTTTTGCAGATCAAGCGGGAAATAGCTACCATGAAGTTAATCAAGCATCCAAATGTTGTTAGACTATATGAGGTCTCTCTCTCTCTCTGAAACATTCACGTGCAAAATCTTGTCTTTTACCTTTTTTTTAAATGTTTCTTTCTTTCTTTCTTTCTTTCTTTCTTTCTTTATTCATCTCTTATTTTATTCTTGCCTCAAGTTATGCTAGTATTAAATGCAGCACATGGTAACTATTCAGTTTGAAACTTTCAAACACTGACTGTTTCACTAAGAACTCTGTGCTTAATGCTTCCCATTCCCAAAAATTCCCATAGTATCTTGATAAAATATTTGAAGCCACAAGTGGCTTTAAAAATCTTTTTTAAAGAAGTTAACATTAGACTTGTTGATTATATATGATAAAGTGTTGAGTTGCAAAATTAGTACTCGATTTAGAGACAGTGATCTCGATGTTGTTAACCATCCTCTATCACTACTGGCCTTGAGACATTCTTGTATATATCTCACTCACATGATGGCATTTTTTTTGCCATTACTCTCACTCGCTACTCACTATCCGTCCAGATACAAAATTTGTTGATGGTGCTGTCTTGTATGCACCAACTAAACAGAAATTAATTTATTAGGAAGTAAATTTGCAATTAGAAATCAAATTAATTCTCAACACAATTTACTCCGTTGCCAAATTCTGTTTCTAATGTTGAATCATTTTTGTTTTCAGGTCTTGGGAAGCAAGACAAAAATATATATTGTTTTGGAGTTTGTGACTGGGGGGGAGCTCTTTGACAAAATTGTGAGTAAATGAAATCTTCTTGGTTTTTTTCATTTTCAATTGGTTCAAGAGCTTTTTCAGTTAAGAGGAAGAAATGGTGGCTAATTGGCCACATTTGGTGTTCAAGAATCCAGTGCCTTATTTGTTTCTTCAATCATCATCATCATCATCTTTTGTTGGTATTGGATCTTAGTACTATGTGCACAAAATGCTGTATATGCTCTAATGACTTTTTTGTTGTGAAGGTAAATCATGGACGGATGAGTGAAAATGAAGCACGTAGGTATTTCCAGCAGCTTATAAATGCTGTTGATTATTGCCATAGCCGGGGTGTCTACCACAGAGACCTGAAGGTAAGGCCCAATTGTGTGACATGCCAATAATTATTATTTTTTTGAATTTTTTATATAATAAAAAATAACCTCTAACTTAAATTTCATTACTACTCACGAACTTTGTGCAGCCAGAAAATTTGCTATTGGATGCTTATGGGAACCTTAAAGTTTCCGATTTTGGGTTGAGTGCACTCTCCCAGCAAGTTAGGGTAATCACGACTTTTACTTTTCTTCATTGTTTATCTTTGTTCATGAAAATTAATGATTCAAAATTATACTGAGATTTTTTAGGTGAAACTATGACCCAGTTGCTGGTTTTATAAAAGAACATACAATAATTAGAGAGTAGGAAGACATGTGAGAGAAGGTGGGGGGAGAATGCTTATCATATTCAGGTAATGGTAGAATATATGTTTAGAGTTGCGGAAAGGAGATAAGTCAAACATAGGAAGATATGACAACATTCAAACGAGAGACATGGTTTTGTTTGACTTAATTTAGGGATGGATGGGTCGGGAGGTTATGCCAATAGTAATTTTGAGATTTCAGAAGAGAAAGCATAACGTGTTTGGAATGTGACGTTATTGAAGATGGAATAAGCAAGCATTGACAGCATTGAAAAATTGTTTCAATTATTTATACATCATTTCATAGATATTGATATCGTTTTACTCAGATGTCTTTTGCTATTGATTCTTTAGTACTTCTACAAAATTACATTATGTACCAGTCTCTGAATCTGGAGAGTAAATAATTGGTAACCTCCAAGGCTACAATTTTATTAGTGTGGACTATATAGGCTTGAGTTTTTTGAATTTCAGAAGACAAGATTTGGCCACCAAATTACATCGTTCCATTTTTATGTAATTGATTTGCCAAAATTAGTGTTAGTTTCCCCAAATGAAAATTGAGCTGTCTAAGTCACAGGCTCTCTCTCTCTTCCCAACATATCAATGGTTATAAATTTGAACACATTCTTAAAATGTTAATGTATACTTGATGAAGTTTTCCATGCACCCTAAGAGGATTGATTTGTATCTACTTACAAAATGGTTGTCTTGACAGGATGACGGACTTCTCCATACTACATGTGGAACTCCAAATTATGTTGCTCCCGAGGTGAAGACAATTGTCACGTTCATTTCATGCTACTTTGTTGTGAATTGTATTCCAAAATTCTTTCATATTTTTTGAGTCGCTCTTCTTACTATGCATTCTTGTTACATAGGTGCTTAATGATAGAGGCTATGATGGGGCAACTGCAGACTTGTGGTCATGTGGAGTGATTCTCTTTGTATTGGTTGCGGGTTACTTGCCTTTCGACGACCCAAATCTTATGGAACTGTATAAAAAAGTGAGTGACCACCATGTGAACATTATTGTACAAATTTTTTTTTTCTTCCCATTGTTTTCCTTTTATTACTTCCATTTCTTGATCCACAGATCTCAGCTGCTGAATTTACTTGCCCCCCATGGCTTTCTTTCAGTGCAAGGAAATTGATAGCTCGAATCTTGGATCCCAATCCCATGACTGTAAGTAACAACATTTGATTATCTGTCTGCTTCTTGTTATGTAAAATAATCGAATATTTGTTTTGAAAATAAAAGGGTTATTTTACTTATATTAAGTTATATGTTATCATTTGTCATGCTTATTTTTCTGTACTAGTTAAATTTTTGTCTGCAATTCTGATTTACTGTAACTGCATGGCAGCGTATCACTGTAAATGAGATTTTGGACGATGAATGGTTCAAGAAAGATTATAAGCCTCCAGTTTTTGAGGAGAATGGGGAAACCAACCTCGATGATGTAGAAGCTGTCTTTAAAGATTCCGAAGTATGTTGAAGATTTTTAAATACGGTTTTCATGTTGATTTTATTTAAGTTCTGGAATATTTGTCTCATGAAGGAATTTTGCTCCATGTATTTCAGGAGCACCATGTGACAGAGAAGAAAGAAGAGCAGCCAACATGCATGAATGCATTCGAGTTAATTTCCATGTCCAGAGGGCTCAACCTTGAAAACTTGTTTGATATAGAGCAGGTTCACAAGTTCGCATGATAAGATGCTTTCTAAATTATTTTATGATTGTGATGAATATGTAGAATTCATATACAGGGAAATCATGCATGTTAATTTCAACATATAAACTAGTTTTTTTTCCACTTATGTTAGATAAAAACTAGTTAACTAAGTTGAACTTAGTTTGAATGAGAACTTTTCTTTCAAGCTCAATAGGAGCAGATTATGATATGACTTACTGAAGTTACTGTGTTTGCTTTGTTCTTATGTTATGTCATTGATGTCATTGATTGCAGGGATTTAAAAGGGAAACAAGATTCACATCAAAATCCCCTGCCAATGAGATAATCAACAAGATTGAAGAAGCTGCAAAACCTCTTGGCTTTGATGTGCAGAAGAAAAATTATAAGGTAAGCCATACTTGTGCGCATCTTAATATCGGTTTCTACTCGAAGAGCTAGGCTCTATATTTAATGGCACATTTTTGTGAAACTAATAAACCACCGCGTGCAGATGAGGCTTGCAAATATGAAAGCTGGAAGGAAAGGAAACCTTAATGTTGCCACAGAGGTATATGATCCTAATTTTTGTTATTTTTTTGGTAACGTGGGACACTATTTGTCATATTATTGTATTAAAAGTAGTCATTGTAAATCAGGTATTTCAAGTGGCACCTTCCCTTCACATGGTTGAGGTACGGAAAGCGAAAGGCGATACCTTGGAGTTCCATAAGGTTTTCCTTCTGCCCCCCTTTTTTGCTTAATTGCTTTACATTGTCTCTGATTCCCATTGTCAATATCATGTGTTGGATAGGAAGAGGAGCTTTAGTATTGGTCATTTTTTGCCAATATAAAAAAATAAAACATAAAAAAAATAAAAAAAATCTACCTATACCAATATGAGTATGTGCCACATATTTGAATACTTCTTGCTCTTGAAAGGGATTTGTATCCTCTCTTGTTCTTGAATGACAAGGCATGATCCTTTTGGAGAGATAATAACATAATCTTTTAAAAATATAACTAGTGGACTCTATGACCAATGATGGTGGGTCGCTGCATGATAAAGAACATGTCTTTTTCTTTCAATAGGATCATGTCCTCCTATTCAAGATAGGATATCTTTGTATAATAAGAGTTAAATAATTATACACTGATAATATAAACAAGTTTTACACAGACATCCAATCATATTTTACAATCTTCTTACCATGTGTACAAGTTTTAAAAAGTAATATTATAATGTGACAAAATGATAAAATATAATTGGACATTTGTATAAAAGCTATTTACACCGTTAGCGTATAGTTATTAAAACTTGTATAGTATGTCAAAATAATGTAGTTTGCACACTTGACACTTGTTTCCATTTTTGAATCTAATTGAAACCGTGTGCTTCACCCTCTCTGCAGTTCTACAAAAAACTATCAACATGCCTGGAGGATGTTGTTTGGAAAACAGAAGATGATATGGAAAAGCAAGAAGCAAAATGATATTAATTAAATGATATTAATTACCATAATTATTATCAAGTGTAATATAATATTCTTGATGTCTGAGATGTCCTACTATTTTTCAATTTCTTTCATTCGTTATTCCCCCTATGGCTTCTTCCTTCTTGTTGAGGTTTGTATGGACAATTGGACATTATATGTTACTCATGTATTCATATATATTGCATTCCATGCTGTTATTTTTGGAAAGCATGCAGTTTATGTAAGAATGTACGCATCAACAGTTACTGTTATATGTTCATGAAACAAAATATAAGACAAGTTGTGGATTGTATATATTTTATTTTATTTTCCATTTGAAAATAAATCTCTTTTTTCCTTTGCTTCTACTTTCTAATTTCTAACCAGCAATATGGAAAGCTCATTACAGAAATTAGCAAATCAAGACAAGAGACTGAGGGAAAGAGGTCAAGAGATGAAAATGATATTATATTGGGCAAAAAAAAAAAGGATAGAGAAAAAGATATCAGCCATAGTGTGAGCAATCTAATTTGTAATTTTGTATGTATGGCAAAAAATTGTAACACAACAGCACATACCACAATAGTATGCATATAATGGAATGAGAAATAATTAATGATTGAAATTATTAATGGTTGATAATATTATTTTATTTGATGGAAGTGAGTGTTTAGTGCAGTAGCATCATTGACATCTTGATTCTGTTATATTCCTTATTTATTATATTATTATATTCAAAATCATTATATAAATGTCCATTGAAGTCACAGTACAGTCCTTTAGCACTTTGCATTCCTTTTCACTTTCCTTGATTATTTTATTGATTTTTTCAGTTTTGGATGAATGAATTATTGTCATTGAGATGATTTTCTATGGCCATGTGATCTTAATAATGATTATTAAGAATTATGAATGATTATAAGTACATCATAAATCTTTATGCCCGGAAACATGACGAGAAAATAACAATGAAAGGCAGTATTATTGCTTCTATAAAATCAATTAAATCGGCAACAAAGCTTTTCCATTTTCAATCTCATTAATATTTTGCTAAAATATAATGTGTAATTAAAAAAAGTTGTAATTAGAGTTTAATTTTTCATTTTTAGAGTCATTTTCTGGAATATTGCTTTCATAGACCCCATTTTACAAATCTATTGGTTTTCTTCAAATTATAAATTCATGGCTCATGTTCATGGGTGGACCGTTGACCCATTTTATCACGAGCCCATGCTAAATATAACCTCTTATTTTTTGGAATTTCTAATAATACATACATGGTTTTCTATATACACATATATGTTCGCAAAACTATTAGTTTCGCGGATTTATTTTTTTTCTAACACACACATGTCGTGGAACTATTAGTTCTGCGGGTTTATTTTTTTTTTCCAACACACACATGCTGTAGAACTATTAGTTTTGCGAGTTATAATTCTCCGTGAAACTATTACAACCCGCAGAACTAATAGTTCCACGGCATGTGTGTGTTGAAAAAAAATAAACCCACGGAACCAATAGTTCCGCGGACATATATATGCACATAGAAAACAATGTATGTGTATTAGAAATTTTCTTATTTTTTCGGTCAACGATTCCTCCAACTCAAGTGGGTAGTTGAGAAAAATCACCCCTTATTTTTTTCTACAAATAAAATAAGAGCATTTTGGTAATTACAGCATAATCAAACACACATTCTAATTATTCTCAGCAATTTAAAAAAATTGAAAATTTTAAATGTTAACCAAACAAGTTTTTTAAATTAAAAATACTATTTAATAGTATTCTCATCATCATTATATTATTGGAAAAAAAAATTCAGAATTTTTTTTATAACTTGAAAATATACTCCCTTAAAAAGCATTTTATTGATTTGGACTAGTTGAATTCTTAATAAGATTTAATTATTTTTTTTACTAAATTTTCATTTTTATCCCCTATACGATGATGTCATATCAAAACGGGAAAAACAAAAAACAAAAACAATTCTGCAATGTTTCTTTTTGTGTTCGTAGCTTTTGTTTTGGTCAAACTTTTTGTGTTCTGTTCTTAGCTTAGAAATTGGCTAAATGTAAACTAGAGGAAAATGACAATGAGATGTTTGAACATTCCATTCAAACTCCTTTTATGAGCATTGTTTGGTGCGTATCACAACATACTCAGAGTCACATTAAAAATGAAGCAACATTTTCTTGAGTAAGCCAATAATTAATCACCACGTTTTTTTTAAGTTATACTCTTTTCGGTCTAAAATATAAGTAATATAGTACAAAAATATATAGACCAATGAATACTTTGAAATTGGATAATCTTAATTAATACTCACTAGTTCTAAGTTTTTTTCCCAAAATTACCTCTTTTGTTGTCTCTCATAAATATGAATATTGCATTAAATTAATGGTATAATTGAAAAACTAGCATTTAATTTATATGAAAATTGATGAATGTTGCTTATATTTTGGACCAAAAAAAAAATGTCTTTGTTGCTTACATTTTGGACCGGAGGGAGTAATAATTAATAACCACGTTAATATTTTGAAAATAAAATAATTACATAGCATATTAAGTGACTATTTAACAAAACAACCATACGTATTTTAAAAAAAGGTTAATAACATATTATTAAATATTAATATAACTTGAATTTCCTTTATTTTTTGGTGAATTTCTTTTTTATGAGGGAGATAAATATGAGATTTTATTTAAGAATTACTATTAAAAAGTAATAAAAATGTTTTAAAAAAATTAATGCAATTTTGAGTCCATAATTTTCTTTAAAAATAATAATATATTTGCATATATGGGAATATGAATTTCTCAGAACTTGCAAATTGAAAAGCCTCTACTCACTCACTCACGCCCTCTTGGTCTTGTTCTTCGACGACGCCAATGATTCATGCTGCTTAGGTTTCTGCCTCTTCCATTAACCCTTACTTACTATGTATCTTTACGTTATCTCTTCTTCTATTTGTTTCATGATGATGCCAACAGTGTCACTGGTTTCAAAACTCTATCATCACTTACATTAACCGTCGTTGTTCAATTTTTCTGAAAATTTTTCATCCTACAATCAACTTCACATGCTTATTATTAGGTTCAAAATGATACCTTTGGGCTCTTATATTGGAATTGGAGCGCTTTTACGTGTTACCCAGAATTTTGTTTTTTCTGGGATTGGGATTAGGATTAGGGTTCTAGCTTGCCAAACCCAATGTTATGCTGTTCTCAAATTGGCACCTTTTTCATATCTGCTATAATATTCACATTATTGAAAGGTGAAGTGTAAGGGTTTGTTTTTCAATCCTAAGCCTGAAATGTATCACTGTCTTCTGGGACTTGGTTTATTGGATTTTTTTATATATATCACTCAATGCACTGACAATTTCTAACCAATGTGATTTTCTGCTTATGTAATTAGAATCTTTGGAATTGATTTTGTTATTTTGATTTTTGTATTTGTTCTTTTTGATCCCCTTTTGTCAATTAACTATGCATTAATTGCTGATTGAGATTTGTATGATTTTGATTTCTAGTTCCACTGGGCAGTTACTGCAGCTCAAAAACATTTTTTGTGGATAACGAAGTTGGTTTGAAGATGGTTGGGAACTCTGCTCTCCATCTCTCATCATTGCCAACTTGTTTTTCTTCATGTGTGATTGCCCAATCCGGAAGTTCTTTGAGTTGCATGCCTCTTTCGATTAGAGGACGGACACGAGTCAACAGGATTAAAGCTTCATCTGCTGATGCAGGTCATAGTAGCCAACAGTCATCTACTTCAGAAGCAAAGAATCCACTTTCAGTTGTATTGGACATTCCTCGTACTCTTTGGAGGCAAACACTGCGTCCATTAAGTGATTTCGGGTTTGGTCGTAGGAGCATCTGGGAAGGTGGGGTTGGGCTGTTTTTAGTATCTGGTACTGTCCTATTTGTACTTAGTTTGGCCTGGTTGAGGGGTTTCCAGATAAGATCCAAATTCCGGAAGTACACAGCAGTTTTTGATTTTGCTCAGGCTTGTGGTATAAGCACCGGAACACCTGTGAGAATTAGAGGCGTCACTGTTGGCAATGTCATTCGTGTGAATCCTTCGTTAAAAAATATTGAGGCGGTTGTTGAGGTGTGTCTTTCAGTACCATAATCTGATTGATGACTCTAATATCCCAGTATTGAAAGCTTGCTTTGGTTTGACATTCATTGTTTTAGTTATTGTATGATATTAAACATTCAAGTTTTTGAATTGCAGGTTGAAGATGATAAAA
The DNA here is from genome assembly GCA_030159175.1 of Glycyrrhiza uralensis. Taxonomy (NCBI): domain Eukaryota; kingdom Viridiplantae; phylum Streptophyta; class Magnoliopsida; order Fabales; family Fabaceae; genus Glycyrrhiza; species Glycyrrhiza uralensis. The sequence continues at coordinate 3,407,390 of BRZY01000006.1, forward strand.
CAATAATACCGCGGAATTCATTGGTTGAGGTTAACCAGTCAGGTCTTCTTATGGAAACTATAATTGACATCACTCCTCGGGATCCAATTCCAACACCTTCAGTTGGCCCTCTTGACCAAGACTGTGCTAAAGAAGGTCTCATTGTGTGTGATAGAGAAAAGATCAAAGGTTACCAAGGAGTGAGTTTGGATGCATTGGTCGGGATATTCACCCGTCTTGGGCGAGATGTAGAGGAAATTGGTATCATCAACACCTACGCATTGGCTGAACGAGTTTTTTCTGTTATTGAAGAAGCAAAACCACTTCTTACACAGGTGTGATGTATTTTTTTACTGATGTGTTTGACATATGGAAGTAAATTCTCTTGACCATACTGTTGATTCAGACAATTTTCTTGCCAATAGAAAATGGATAATTTCATGATGAGGAATGAAAGAATTAGGTTCTTCTATGTTACTCTCTTGCCCATACTTCTATTATTGATGTCTTGGACATTATCTTAGTCTGGTATATCTTAAACTAGTATAAGATTGTCCATTAATGCCTTAGAAATAAGAAGTCTCTGTTTTAAAGAGGAGTTGTGGGAATTCAATTTTATGATTATATTGAAAATTGAAATTGAAATGAATCTACTGAATGACACTTCGTTGTTTAGCATAAATGCTGATGTAAGAAAATTGATTGTATAGGGTAACAGCCTTAGGGTTAAATCACAGCACTCGAGGAATATGAAGAGTAAAGAATGAGCTAGGAGATCTAGTAGTAGTACACAGCCAATAGAGTGCTGGTTTTCCTGTGGCAGTTGACAAGCAGGAAATGTAGCAGAAAAGATTCTATTATCAAACAAAATCTGAATGCTCCTGTTAAAGCCATTAAACCCCTTTATATATAAAGCAAATCTAATACTTATAATAATAGATCTAAAAAAAAGAAGAAAAAAAGAAAGAAAAAAGAACTATAATACTTTTTGTCTCGAGTAACTTGAAAACAAAAAGAAACTGAGACATGAAATAAATTGTTAAAAACAATAATGTTGTTTAAATAATATTGTTTAAATATGCACCTTTTTTTGTATGATGCATTCTCATGCCCATATTTTCACTTTGTTGTACTGATGCCTCAGATGAAAGCCATGGCACTAGATGTTCAACCATTGTTGGCTGAAGTCCGTGATAGTGGCCTGTTGAAGGAAGTTGAGAATTTAACCCGAAGCCTTAGTCAAGCTTCTGAAGATTTGAGGTTAATTCCCTAAACATCTAATGCTCTTGTCTATGACTAATTTAGCTTGCATGCATAATGAATACATATAACCATGTAACACATTATCATTAGGTTAGGGGATGCAACTAACTCAGTAACCTCTTAACTTGAGATAAATCCTGATTGAGTTGACAGAGATAATGAGACAAATATGATTAAAAAAATTCTTGTACTTTAATTTGACAATCAGGTCATTCTCCAAGTATGGTGACTAATTTAACTCTCTTTAAGTATGATAACTAATAGAAATCACCCTTTGTGTATGCAGAAGGGTACATTCATCCGTTATGACCCCGGAGAACACTGAACTAATCCAGAAGTCCATATACACACTTATTTTTACCTTGAAGAACATTGAGGTTTGATTTGACCATAGTTTTTGGAACCGACTAAATCTAATTATTATGTATAACTTTTTCCCATGTTATTGGTTGCATTTTTTGTTGTATTACTACAGAATATTAGCTCTGATATTCTGGGTTTCACGGGCGATGAGACTACGAAAAGGAATTTGAAATTGCTTATCAAGAACCTCAGCAGGTTATTGTGAAGTCAAATTCAAGGTGAAGTAGCATATAACAGGTAATGATATTGTTCACCATATTTTTCATCACCCCACAACATTGAAAGAGAAAATAGTAATTGTAACTGTTTTAGTTGTTTACAAGGCAGCACTATCCATGTTTCTTCTTGCATACTGTTCTGATAAAAATTGTCTTTTCTGTTCTTAATGAGCGCAGACGCGTTATTGACTGGTGGAACTGATTGATATGTGGATGACGTTTTTTTGTTTCTACTTAAGTCATCTACTTCATCTGGGTAGCATGGACTGGTTCTTAGTTGTTGTCGCTTGTTACTGCTGGACTTGGAGAAGAACGAAGTCAAGGTTACAGGCTTATAGCGTTTCTAAGTGTTTCATTGAATGAGGTTTTCAGGTGTATGCAACTACCTTGGTGAGCATGAAAATGATGAGCATGATCAATTCCCTTGGTACACAGCAGTATGATATCATAGGAGGTTTTCGATAAATTATGTTCTAGATTCTTCTTTTTTGTGTTTTTTCCCTCCATTTGGTTCTAAAATCAAGTAGATAATGGAAATAACCATTTTGATTGCAAACAGCACAATTGCAGCATCCTCGTTGGATGTCGGTTCACCTCTATTAAGTCAGAGTATGTTTGGTTTAATGTTCTATAGACGTGTTCCATTGTAAAACAAACACAGTTAACATGCACTTTCATTTGGATGTGATGTGAATGTTATCCATACATCTGATCTGAGTTATCCAAATTACAAACGGTTTGGGAGTCTATAAATTGTAAACGTGAAGGCTCCTTGCTGAAGGTAAAGTATCCAACAAAGTATAAGCAAGATTATTAAAAAAAAAAAAATAGTATGAGCAAAACATTTTTTTTTGTTGGCTTGCATGACAGGGCTCTTACTGCAAATTTTAATGAGATTTTACAACAACTGCACAAACCCCAAAGTACACTATCCAAAATCATGAGCCATTTTGCTCGGTGCATAAACCTTCCATAACAATTGATGTTTACACTTTGAATTAGAAACCCTTCCGTAAAGATCCATACGCTGTATTGTGAGCAACAATATCATTTCCTGGATTTTGGCTTGAAAATGTTGGCCTTGTAGTATCTAAGTTCCTCAATGCTTTCTCTAATATCATCCATGGCTCTGTGTCTGTTTTCTTTTGAAGGTGCTTTCTTCTGATCTGCACAAATGATAAAAAAAACCCTTTATAGAATAGCTTACAAGGAGGCATATCTGATGTTTCTTTCGTGGTTCTCAAATATTGATTTAATGCACTAATACCAAAGAAAAATTCATCATATGTGAGGAATTGTATAATTTCTCACCCTTAGGATACCAGCGAATGCAAAGAGCTTTAACACTACTAACATCAACAACCACATGAGAGAAGAGACCCGCCAATTCTGGCATGTATTTCTGCAAAATCGATCTAGTTAAGACAGGTAATGAAACATTTCCACATGGTTACAATAGGACATACATACATACATACATACATACATACATGCATGCATGTGTAGAAGTAGCAAAAAATATGCTTTCAATAAGGCTTGATCAAGATGTGCAGAATGGGAAACGACTGGTTTTCAATTTTATACATAGATTGTGAATTCAGATGACAAAGAAGTTAAAGCCGAAATTATCAACAAAAGAATCGAGACTTCAACAATAAATATGGCACTATAAAGACTAGTAACATTATGATAATTAGAAATCAACAATACTTCATTAGTGTCACTACCAACAACTTTCCTATGGCAGCACCAATACCTTCAGAAATTGAAAATCCACGTATATCGAATTTCCTGCCAAGAGAGGTGTGTATGAGCCAACATGTCTCTTAACGAATTCAATAACCTGCAGTTTCTCACAACAGAGTACATGTTTACATTATAAAAGATAAACAGGTAAATAAAACAGAGAAGGAAAGAGATTCGGTCATCACATTCGAGCAAAGAAAACAAAGTAGAAACTTAATTCGTCACCCTCACAGACCAAGTGGCAATGTAGTAATGTACAAGAAAAAAAGATATAAGTTTATGGACACTTCCAATGCAACAAATAAAATCTAACATGGATAAAATTAAAGGCATCCAAGCCATATTCCCATATGGAAGGAGAGCTTGCCACATGGTATAGTTGCTACGAACCTGTTTTTCAGCTTCTCTTTCACTAATTGTACTTTGAAGCACCTTTTTTGTTAACCCTAAATTCATTGAAAATCATTAGTTAATACCATCTAAAATTCAATTCAACAGGAAAAGAAAAAAGGAATAATATAATGTTAAGGAAAACCTACAGATCAACAACACATGAATAACACAAGTATCAGATTTCTTCATGTTCTCTAATAGTCTAATGTATTATTCTTTTATCTGTTTTGAAAAATTATCTTCTACTCCCCATCGCCATGCTTTCTCTTTTTGCTCTTTAATTACATTTTTTATCAAGAAGAAATTAAGTATCAAAATATAGCATGTACCACTTACCACTAGCTGCATGATGACTTTGACACCATTCTCCCATCCTGTCAAGGCATTCCTTAGTTTGATGGATGACCAAATCAGGACCCTAAAATAGTAGATAATTTCTTTCATACACACTCTAATGTGATCACCGAACAAAGCAAGATGCATCCAAACAAAAATAGAGCATCCAAACATAAATAGAGCAAAAGGAAGCTACAATTTATGGCCTCGTGAGAATTTTGGAACAGAATTATTTTTTTATTAAGTAATGGCTTTCAGTGATAAAGAACTGGTAAATCTAGAAGCCAAGAACATCTATTTTATGATGTTAAATTTTATCAACAGTTATGCCATCTGAAAAGCAATATGCAAGCTTTTATTTATAGCAAAAAAATTTTAACTGGTAAAACATATTGAAGGATCATTTGATGCTTTAAATTATATTAGTACTTAGTATGATATGCATAAAAGGAAAGTCAATAATACGAAAGAGAGGAAAAGACTCTTTGTATAACTTCTAGCTTACGTGTATCTAAATGTCAAGCAAGGTGGGCTATGGCATAAGCAAGTTTTTTCCCCCATAGAGAAACAGAAAAAAAGTAAAAAAGAGGAAGGTTACTAGCTAGAGATGGGAGAATGTAGAATCTCATTCAGAATGTAGTGATGCAAGAAAACAATCATGTAACATAAAAAACAACAAACATGTAAATTATGACATTAAATAATTAAATACCTCCACTGTTTTGGTTAAATTTCCATCTGTAATTATACAAGCAATCTCCAGTATTCTATCCACTTCAATATTTAAACCTGCACACACACAGAAGGTTTAGCACGAAGGTTCAATGATAAACCTTATTGTACTGACTACCTTGAGTTACTCTAATTCTAATTTAGATGCAGAGCCATGTCAAAGGCAAACATCTGTACTAATCTTGCACTGAAGTATTTGGGTACCACATGATAAAAATTAAAATGTATGAGCTTTGTCACTGACCTATTTAGATTTTGTGAACAATACCAATCGAACACACAGAAAAAAGCAGAATGAAAAATATTATATTATATATTATATAGATACAAGTAAAACATTCTCCAACTAACCCATTCTACATGCTTACCGGTCATTTCCAAGTCAATCCAGACAAGAGGTAACCTGTATTCACACGAAGGAGTCACTAGGTTTTGTTGATCTTGTTTCTCTTTTTTCACCGATGAAGTGTCAGCATTGCCATTAACTCTCTTTCCGCTACTACCTGCACCAAGAAAGTATATAGCAGCTGCTTGTTTACACACATACTAATTAACATAATGTTCCTACAAGTAAGCATCATTCCAGAAGTTTTAGAACTGGTTAATATACATAAAATTGGAGAGCAATGAGCTGCCTACACAAGATATCAGGCATGAGGTAATATTAATGCATAATCATAGGAAACAATATAGCTAAAGCAGATGCATCAATACAACTAGATTAGCCTCACTCAACCAGACATATGCTACACAAGTATAAGTGTTTGATCAGTGGCATAGCAGAATCTTGCATTGAAGTGTTAAACAATAATCTCCTAGAAAGTAGAAACCTAAATCAGATTCACTGAAGCCTTATAAATGCAGCTATTTCTCTACTTCCTGCTTTCCCACTTAATTTCTGGAACACTTAGGGAGCATGATTATGCACCATCATTTCCTCAAATACACGATTCATGGGCTTAATTAATTGGACACATAATAATCACATAAATAAATGATCCCAGAAACATGGTTTTAGCAACTGCTATTTAGGCTGCAACTTCAAGGTTTTTTAGGTATCCACGACCGCAAGCAGTATTTGTCTGCATTTTTCCGCAATATCAAGAATTGCGATGTAACACAGCATAACTAGGTTTAATTGGTTCACCAATGGCAATCTGATATCCAATGTCCTCCAAAGTAAATCCAGTGTAAAATGGCATTACTTTTAACATTTGAGCAATACACAAAACTACCAACATGCTAGATATCAAACACCATTCTTTTAATTCTAAAAAAAATAGGAAAAAATTAATTAATTTCCCTCAAATTGGTTAGCATGAATAATAAATAATTAACAAAGCTCACTGGGTTATCCCAGAAATACCCAGATCAATAACAACAACAATTATGAAACCCTAACTCAAATTTCAGCAACTACGCATGAAAATAAAAAGGAAAAGATAACTGAAGACTCTGAATAGGCATGGAGAGGAAAAGGTGAAAGGGTTACCGGCAGTGGGAGGGGAAGTAATGGGAACGTCGCTGTCATCAGCGTCAAGTTCTAACACCGAAAACGAGTTTGCAATTTTCTCCATTTCTCTGCTTCTTCCAATTTGTTTCTGTCTCTCTGAAGTTAACAACTTTGGCGCAGTTTGAAAGGAAATAAATACTCGCATTTCACAGTAAAGCGGCCCCTTGCTTTGCAATCATACACGACACTGTGACTCACTATTCGGGTTTGGTATACACTGGTTGGGCTTTTTCGGGTTTGGATATAACCCGACCTGGCAGCAAAATTACAATTAAATAAATTTTACATTAATATTATAAATTCATAATTGCACATAGTGGTGAAACTCATACTCTTCGGGAGGCCAATCAGGTGGCAGACGGATTTGCTAAATTCGGTTTAAGTTTAGGTGTTTGTAATAAGATTTTTGATAATTTTTTTACTTTTATTTCGATCCTATTTTATACAGACATAACGGGAATTGTGTTCCCTAAAGGCTACAGTTTTTCTTTGTTTTGCTTTTGGGGTGTTTTAACCTCTTTAACCCATAAAAAAGATAATAGTGAAACTCACGTAAATTTCACCTAATCATAAATGTAATGTGTTGTTGGTATTTCCAAAATATTTCATGCATATCTTTTTCTTTTTTTTTTTTTGATAACAGCATATCTTCTTTTTTCCTCACACTGTGATTGCAAAGTAATATGGACCATCCAAATCCTCAAATAAGGACACCATGTTTTTTTTTTGTCAACAGGGGCACCATGTTGTAAATCAAATGTTTTCATGACCATCCACGTAGTATGGATTCAAATCAAACACAAAAATGCATTTTGGTTTGGATTTTGCTTTTATTGTAAGATGGTGAAATAATATAATTAGATATATGTGTAGAGAATAGTGAATTTATGATTCAATAGTATATATTTATATTATTTATATAAAATTATTAAATTTATTATGTGTTTCTTTTTAACCTGAGTATTTTTTAATATGTTCTTCCATACAAATGGTCTGATATCGTGTTTAAGGGTCTTGGGTACTGTACCACACCATGTCGGTACTCATTCTGCGATTTATTTAACCAAATGTCTTGAGACTTTATTTCCTAGTTAAACAAGTTAAGTATTGTTAGGGATTGACACATAAGTTGTTATTGTGAAAGATGGCTGCATTCCATTTAACGTTATGACAAGAAGATTATCTCTTAATTAAGGAATTAAAATTCCATAACAAAAAAAGAGAGGGAGAGAAAGAGATGGGCCTAGTTAAGTAACTGTAAGAGGATATAAATAGCATAATCATTTCTCGTCCTTCTCTGCTTCCATCAGTTTTTCCACGTTACACACACACACACACACACAGATCGTTTTTCCTCTTCTCTCTCTCTCTCCTTTGGAACACCCCAACCCAATCCAAGCTCCTCCAATGGCTGATCAGCTCACCGATGAACAGATCTCGGAGTTCAAGGAAGCCTTCAGCCTCTTCGACAAGGATGGCGATGGTCTCATTTCTCAGATCCCTTTTTTTCTTAGATCTGTTTCTTATTCAACTCTTCTTCCATATCTCAATTTTGTTCGCACCCCACTTCACCCTTTTGAAAAAATTCAAACAAAAATTGAAACTTTTATAATTTCATCTCTAGGGTTCCTTCTCGTTTGACTTTTTGTTTTTTGGGGTCGACGAATTGGATTCGTTCACATTTTATTGCTGAAATTTTTTACCTTTCCCGTTTTGCCCTTCGCTATTGAATGCCGCATGTGATCCTTCGTGTGGTTTTGTGTGTGGATGGATCGTTTAATATGTTGGGAAAAATCCCTTTTTTTGTTGGCATGAGTATTTTCAACTGTGGCTTGAGATTCGATTTTCTGGTTGTTTGATTTCTCAATCAGAATTGTTTTATGCGATGGATATGATGAAATTTGGTGCTACGTGTTTGGATTTGTGAATAACTTAATATGGGATTGTCCCTTTTATGTTTGTTAGTGCATTTTGGTCCCCCTTGTTTTTTTTGAAGATATATCTGAGAATGGAATAGCAATTAGATTAGATAGCACCTAAAACCTATTGCTGTCTTGTAATGGCACCTTGCTTTTATATTTTTAGTATTCAATTAAATGCTTCATGTTTCTCTGATCTTCTTGATTAGTATTGCTGAGCTGTAAATGGTTGTTTTGTAACTCATTAAAAAAAGTACTTTTCCCCCCTTAGTATTGGATTTTTGAATATCATGGAATTATACAAAAAGGGTAAAATTAATCTGGAATATTGTGTTTATCAGTCTCTCATGTGTGCATTCCTGCTAGGCTCCTGCGAGTTTTGATGTGTTTCTGAAACTTTGCTTTGATAAAAAGTGGAAAATATAATATGAGAAGAAAAATAATATTTTGATCTAAGTATGTATTGTTATGCTCTTCAATGATTTTTAAAGTGGGCATGCTGTTATTCCTTTGTGGGGTTGAATCACTTGTTGTGTTTTAACTGTTTGTTTAAAATGCTACAGGTTGTATTACTACCAAGGAACTCGGGACCGTGATGCGGTCACTTGGCCAGAACCCAACTGAGGCTGAGCTGCAGGACATGATAAATGAGGTTGATGCTGATGGGAATGGTACCATTGATTTCCCTGAATTCCTCAACCTGATGGCCCGCAAGATGAAGGATACTGATTCAGAGGAGGAGCTTAAGGAAGCCTTCCGTGTGTTCGACAAGGATCAGAACGGCTTCATCTCCGCGGCTGAGCTCCGCCATGTCATGACTAATCTCGGCGAGAAGCTGACAGATGAAGAAGTTGATGAGATGATTCGCGAGGCTGATGTTGATGGTGATGGACAAATCAACTATGAGGAGTTTGTCAAAGTCATGATGGCTAAGTGAGGGACACCAATCAACCATAACTTAAATTTGAAAAAGCACATGAACAGAAAAGGGACAGGGCAGATGAGTTTTCATTAGAAGTCTATTTTCATTAGGACATATTTCATTTGGGGTCATCAGTTTTTTGTTGGTCGGGTTTGTTTGCATTAGTATTATTGGTACTGTTCAATTAGTATTTCTACTACTTGTTTGCTCTGTCCCTTTGTTTAAGTAGTTTGGATTAGCTGTGTCTCACCATGCATTTGTGCTTCATTTTTCATCTTCTTTTGGCTACTATTATGAAACCTGGAACAATTGGTTGCAATTTGTGCTTTTTACATGTGGGTGACTAATACACTTAATACCATCTTATGCTATATAATTGTTTCTGTGATCTTTTTTGCCGAACGATGATGGAAAGCCAGCCCTCAAAGAGGGAAGAATATTTTTGTTTAATTGTGTGTTTGGATTCCCTATTTCCAACATAAATCTGTTGGCATATGTTCCGTTCATTTGTTCCGTTGCAAAATGAACTGAAAAGTAAAGTTTATGCTCATTTTGCAAATGTAATTCTCGGTCAAACTTACGTTTGCAACTGTAAACAAAACATGCATGATATTAAGTTTAAAAAGTCTAAGATTAACTAGTTCTAACATATGGTTCACCATACACCACCCAGATTTTACCAAATACAATAGATTTCCCAAGTTTTTAATATTGGCCATTGGTTCTTTGCATTTCTTAGTACAGGTCTTTTTTTTTTTTGGCCATTTGGGGGAGGGGGATTTTTGGGGATGGGGGGTAGGGGAGGGGTTTTTTTGGCGAACCCCCACCCTATACAATGTCACCCCTAGCTCTATCCACTGAGCTATCCAATGGGGGACTAGTAGACAGGTCTTAACATGTGTCAATATTTTCATATGGGTTCTTGTAAAATTAGCAAGATGCGAAGCATGACCTTGGTCGTAATTCCTGGTTATCTTCTAGACGTTGCTTTTGGAGCTTCACCATAAAGCATTCAACTCTAGCTCTAGGGAATTAATATTTGCACATATACACATTTTTATTTACACATATATAAATAATACAAAGCCTAAAATATCTTTATTGTTTCGTTATCATGTGGATCTATTAATTCTGCAATAGTGCGAAATTAATAATTCTATATGTATTATTTGTATGTGTGTATTACAAATAACGTGTATAGAACTATTAATTCTGCGCATTTATTTCAAATGCAGAAATAATGATTTCGCACTCAAAAAATGACCATGTCCCTTCTCAGTCTCTTAGTGACATGCGGAAATAATAACATGTCTCCTCTGTCCACATGCGTGAAATAATAACATCAAGGCATGTCAACATGGCATGTGGTTGGTTGACATGCTTGAAATGGCATGTGGTTGGTTGACATGCGTGATGGTTGCAGAGAAGTGACAGGATAATTTTCTGAGTGCGGAATTATTATTTCTGTATTTGAAACAAATGCGCGGAATTAATAATTTTGCACGCATTATTTGTAACACATATATAAATAACATGTGTAAAACTATTAATTCTGCATTACTACAGAACTAATAATTTCACACGATAATAAAATAATAAGAATATTTTAGACTTTGTACTATTTATGCATGTGTATATAGGAATGTGTGTATCTGCAGATATTAATTCCCCTAGCTTTATTATGACATAAGAGGGCCCAAAACCAGCTATATGGTCCGGATTATAGGAAAGGGTTACACTCCTAGAAAATTAAACCCTAACTGTTGTCCATCTAGTACACTACCAAATACTAGATACTCCCAGTCACAATACAAACTTCTAAGCTGAAGTGCAAATCTCTTAATTGTCCACCACCGTTGTACAAGGAGAGCTATGGCCGTTCATTAGAGCTCGCTATTAACAACGCTGATCTGAAGGCTATGGCCTTTCATTTGGAGGAGCGAGCAAAACTAGAGCACAAAACAAAGGAGTTTATTTGAATTTTTTTTATGGTATAAGCGCTTATATAAGTGTTTGAAAAAGTTTATACCAATACTGTGATATGGACTATATTTGGATTGATTTATGGTGAGTTTATTTGGGTTTATTTATTAACATAAGCACTTATAAGAGTGCTTGGGAGAGTGTATGAAAATAATTTATAATTGACTCAAGCAATTTTGGGCTTATTTTCATAAGTTTTTCAGAATAAGTTGTTAAAATAGCTTACAACTATATGAAAATAACTTGATCTTATTCTCTCTTCGACTATAAAAATAATAGTATAAACATTCTCATGACTAATGAACTCGTACATATTTAGAAAGAAAGAAAAGCAGGCGACAGAATATCAACGGCAAGACTGTTTTGAAAACTCTTTCCCTCGTTTGGTAGATTCTAACCAAACAACAATTGTGGAGATTTTTTTTTTTAGTACAAAAAAATGACATTAGTGACATGCTCAAGACGGAAGTGATACCTGAGTATTAAAAGCTGGGTTGCTTTTATTTTATTTTTAAAAAATTTGGTAATTCGGTAATTTTAACGAAAAAGGGATCTTTGTAACACATCTATATTATGCTTGTGCACCTACTATTAACGGATAAAATCTACTCAATTTAGAGGAGCTAAATCACTCTATCTATCTATTCAATCACGGTGGATAAAAGCAAATTCCCTCCATTTCAAAGCCCTCCTCTATGCTGTGTCGGTGTGTCCATTAAAGATCTCATAGTCATGCCTATTGGTTCCGACGCCAAAGCATGAGGATTTGTTTCAAGTTCCATGCATCATGCTTGCACCTAAGCCTAATTACGATAGATCTTGCTGAAGCCCAATTGGAAACCTAAGCATACACAGCACAATCTCTATTCCAAAACCGGAAACCTAAGCAAATACCCCGTGACATATTTCTCAAGTTTTAATCCCTTAATTTTTAAGTCAATACCAAATACAGCCTTAGGGTGAAAAGGAGAGACAAAAATTGGTAGGGTGCATGAATTTTTCCTGTTTGTTCAGAGGGCTTTCAACGCTCTTGAGAAGCATGGCAGAGATGAATAGCGGGGGGTAAAATCTTGACCAAAACAAGCTTTATGCTGTAGAACCAATCCTAGCTCACATCTAAAGACTAGTTTAGCCACTTCTGCACTGAATTAAAAGTACTAAAATTTTCTTATGTGCATTAATTTGGAATTATAAACCAAAAAACATAACTTTCGAAGGAAAGGACAGCCGCAAAAGATTGTTGGAAAAAAAAAAACTAGAAGTCTTAATGTATCAAGTCGAAACAGAAGCATAAGTTACTTTCAAGCATATCTACAGACACAAGACCTTCATATATCACCTATGGGGGGAGTATTATTTAAACATTTCTTTACAGACTGAGGCTACAAAACAAAAGAAAATGAATAACAAGGATTTTGTACTGGACACCTGTCACATATTTTACCTCTTGAGTGGTTTGTAAAGGACAACTGTCACATATTTGGACTGGAACCTGTGAGTCAGTCCCAGGGCAACAACAGACTTGGAGGCCAAGTTTTTCTCTATGAAGACATGGTTTAGCACAACATGTTGAGGCTTTGAAGAGGGACCAACATCAGCGTTCTCCATGCCTAGGACGGTAAGATGCAGCTGCGAAGGAACAGCCATTGGCTCTTTTGCAAAGTCTTCCTCAGCTGGAAATGCTTGACCATAACTAGATTCTGGGGAATGTGGCGCCTCAAAGTCGGTGACACCTTCAGGGTTTTCTGGCACATAATCCTACAGAAAACAAGAATATTCAAATCATTAATGCAACACAAATAAATTTCATTAAATGGGGATGATACTTCCTCATCATAATCAAGAGCAGTCATGGAGGACTCATGCTGGGCTAAATGGGATAGGGAAATATTAAGGGTTGTTACAATCAGTTGGATTTTCTCTTCATAATGATCGTCAACTCCAAATTTTCATGGAAAGCAAAATAATGAAGAACTCTGAAGTTTAATCTTACTGTTAAGTATAGTTTATGGAAAGCAAAATAATGAAGAACTCTGAAGTTTAATCTTACTGTTAAGTATAGTTTATTGCATCATACTAATGCCCTAACCCTGAAAGCACAAAATCTCATGAAAACTGGGGCTTTACAAAACTTTAGTCAATAAACCAATAGTAGAATGCAGAATCCAGTGTTTCCTGTCTATATTCATCTTTAATCTCCGCATTACTCTTTCCTTGCCCCGCTACCTGCCCTACCCCTCCTTGCCACACATAATACACACAAGCAATCACAGTTACACCGAAAGAAGACGATCCTCTAGAAGAATGCAAATGCACAATTAAGTATCTAGTAGTCATGAAAAAGATGCTGTTCAAATAAAAAAAAAAGATGTTTGCAGAAAAAGAAAGAAACAAAAAGGAAGATGCATACATTAACATCAAGAAGATTGCAAACATGCCCCATCTCATCAGCTACATAAGGAAGTTCTGGAATATATCTCTGTTCACCATCAACAATGAACCTGTAATGATATATACCTGATGGCAGAACTATAAGAATTGAGTGATCCTTGCCAGCTCGCTGCAATGCCTTCCTGCAAGTAATTAAATTTACTGGTACTAATCCCATTATAGAAATATGCAATTATGATAACTTTTCATGCTAAACACAATCAACCTATCATTACTGACAAAGCAGTCATTAAATCTCACCTAGACGTCCAGTTATCCCAAGATCCCTCCACAGCCACATTGTTACCACCGTAATTCCAAGTGATCATAACAGGGATTCCTTGCTCAGGAGGTTGATTAACAATACCATGAGACTCATTCTGCCACATTTGATTGAGAAAAGGAGGGCCGTTACCTCTTTGTAATGGAGCTAGAGGAACCTGAAATGCACAAAAAAATCCTATGTTTATTTTGTTAGTAATGCTATGTTGCCACACTGATATGACCTGCATATTTACTTCCTAAACAAAAAAAAAAATCCTAACTAAAAAGAAATTTAAACTTCAGTGAAGAAACTACAAGGTCAACAAGAATAACAATACGCACTTGTGCACTGCTGCATCCATTACAATCAAAAGTTGAGCCTATAAGTATTAACACACACATACATGGTGTTTTATCATCTAAGGTTGCAAACTGTAACTCCAAAATTCATTTCAGCCTCTGACTATTGTTACAGACCAACAAGAAAGAAAGCAGAGGGATCTAGGAGAAGGAGAGAGAACAACTCTGAAACAGTTGTTTGAATCACAAACAGTTTCCCCTTTTACAATTGAGCCACTGCTCAGTTACCCAAAACTAACAAATCTGAATCCGTGCCTCTTCTACCCCTCTCCTACCATTTAAACCCCTGCTCTTAACAAATTTAACCGCCTTACGAATTTCGTAACTATTCTAACTGCTTTGCCTCATTTTCCTTATCTTCTCTTTTCTTCCTCTGAGTGTACACCATCCATGTTTTCTTTTCATTATTCTGTTCTAGGTCCCATCATCTATGCATATGAAATTGTTAAAGCAGAGAAACTTCAATAAAAATATTCCAGATAAAATCAAATAATGTCTGTGTGCAAATACACATCTACAAACCACAACAGTCAGCCAATGCCAGGCCTTTCAATAGTGGATCATGGACTTTTACAGAACGACAGAACTATTCATAGTTACGTTTGCATATCACATTCACTGAGACAATAATGACTTGGACAAGACTACAGTGTCAAGCCACGTCAAACAATTCAAATTTATGATACATTGAGAAAGAAATTAGAAAATCATCTAAGCAACCAAAACTCAGAATGCAGACAAATAGTGAAGGACAGTAAGTTGTATAAATTAGACAAACGTGTCTTTTAAGATTTACAGGATATGGAAATCTATCAACTCTACGCGAGGTGTTCTGGCGGGGATCAGGATGACTGCTGAACAAAACTTTTTTTTCTCTAGGTTCTCTGCAAATCAATGGCAAGATCAGAACATTCAAAACATTGACTGGCACAATGGGAAAATATTTGCCAAATCCATGGGATCGATATACATTGGGCAGGAAGAAATAAAAGCATGGCAAGTATTGATCGTGTATAACTTTTGATATTATATACTCAACTGCTTTAAAACGTAACCGCATATATTCTTCTTGTCTTACGTGTATCACTTTTTTGAATTTACCGCATAAAAATGTTGTCAACATTGGCAGACAGTGTGGTGTACTCACATTCCATTACTTTATGTGTTGTTTCTAAATGGAGAAACTTCGATGACATTAAGCAAGTAGCCAGCCGATGGCACATGTCACAAAATTCAACACAAAACAAAATTCATACCGTTACACCGATAAAATGGAGAAACTTCAAGGACAGTAAGCAAGTAGCCGATGGCACGTGTCACAAAATTCAACACAAAACAAAGTTCATACCGTTACACCGACAAAATGGTCTCCGTCAAACATATATCTTATTGACATTCCAAAGTCCAAACAGTAAATCTCATAATCGATCCAGAGGACACTATTGCATATAATCCGCAATTTCCGAATCAGACAAAATTAACTGGTTGAGTCCAATGGAGTAGAACAACTAACGTGTGTTTTCAAATGGTGTAATAATGGCACCCATACAATTCTCAGTTACAACTATCCACGACATATAGAGACATGAAACATATATCATTGACATTCCAAACAGCAAATTTCACACACTCAATCCAGAGGACATTATTGCATGCAATTCCCAAATTCCAAATCGGACAAAATTAACTGGTTGAGTCCGTTAGACTAGAACAATGGATGTGTATTTCCAAATGGTGTAACGCTACACATACGATTCTCAGTTACAACTAGCAACTATCCACAACATGGAGACATGGCTCCATGAGTTTTAGTGGACAAAGATTATGTGGGCTGACTTAAACATAAATGGAGTAATGTGTTTGTGTGTGAACTGTGAGGTTGTGAATTGCATAAGTGCCTGTTTGCTTTTACGTTCAATAGGCTCCAAACAGACGTTCATATAGAAGCAACAATTTCTTGCTTATCAACTCTCACTGAACCAAAATGAGATTGCATTATTGCAGGGGGATCTGCAAAATGGTAAGGTAATTACATAAACAGTCAGAATGTCAGACGAACGATCCCGAAAACTACAAGCAGTTTAGAGCAATTAACTCTCGTAGATCTGCATCATTCCTCCCTTCATGCCCTTTCCTAATAAAGTTTTGTACATGCAAATCATATGGCACTCAATCAGAACCAGCCACGTTCCTTTTGGTCACTATCATGCTAATTCAATCCAAACCACATGCAATGCAACGCAAGAGCCAAGTTGATCAACAACAGAATCCCCAGATCCGTTCAATTTGATACACCCTCCCCCGAAAAAATAATAACAATAATAAATAATATTAATAACAACAACTATCTCCGTTTCATCGTTGAAGCCTTGATGGTAAGAACATTAAACTCGGCAATAACCTACAGTTTCGAGAAAAGTGTCCTTTAGGCATTAAATTCACCAGATGTTTATTAGCATTTAATTCACCAACAGAACCAACCATAGCGAAACACGGAAGAGCAACATCGACGAGGCACCTATTTAACCAACCGAAATCGAAATTCCAACCTAGTAACTAACCAATTTCAATTCAACAGTAACGAACACACGAAATGAGAATGACATAAACAAACACATAACAAAATGCAGGAAAGCAAAAAATGGAAGCTAATAAAAATGGAAAGAGAGATAGATTGTTGCTGTTGTTGTTGTTGAGAGAGAGAACCTGAGGACCGAAGAGGATCGGCGATCTGGAGCGGCGAGGACTCTGCGGCGGACTATTGGCCATTGAATCGGAGGAGAAAGCACGAACAGGAGGACGAGAATCAGGCGCGTGAGCTACACGGACGGAGGGATCGACGCCGGCGCCGGCAATGGCTCCGTCTTCTCTGCCGTTAGCGTTTCCCATGGAGAGAGATTGGAAAGTACAAAGAGGTGTGATTCAAAAAGAAGAAAATAACAAAACGATGGAACAACGGGAAGGGAAATGGTGTGTGTGGTTATATTGTCGTTTACTAAAAGGGAGACATAGAACTCGCAATGCAGGCGAGGGGTAAACGACAGTGTGGAGGAACGAGAATTGTGTGAGCGCGAGTGAGAAAAGTACCGCGAGAAGAAGAAGAAGAAGAAGAGGAGGAAGAGGAAAATAATGGTACCGTCGCTGTTTGTTCTTATCAACTTCTTCTGTCTGTGTCTGATCTGACGCTATGGCTATGTGTTTTGGACTTTGGAGCGAGAAAATTAAAGAAAAGTAGAATAAATGAATGAGAGGGAAAAAAAGATAAACTAATTTTTTCCTCCTTTTTTCTGTACTATACGACTAGTAATAGCGGTTTTCATTCACGCTCTTGTTGTGTCTGTCACACTCACCCCCCAACTTCATAATATTAAAATTTGATTTTTTTTCCTTTTAATTTCTGTAATTAATTTCTTTAAATAAAGTGTGAAATTTAACCAACATGTTGTCATCCATACAAGTGATAGATATATGAGTCCTTATTTTATCGAAAAAGATCAACCCCTTAAATAAATATCAATATCTCAACAAATTAATCTTCATCGTTACTTGCAGAGAATATTCTAAACAAAGTGTGAAATTTACATTTATATGATATATAATATAATAACAATAATACTACCTAACAATAGGAATTTTACTTAAAATAAGTGTTAATAATCATTTTGATCTATGTCTATAGGAATTTCCGGTTTACAACTTGTAATAAAAAAATCCCTTTTAATAAATAAAAAATAGACTGAAATTTTTATACATGTGTTGATTATACATAGATGCACTCATGCAAGTTAATTAACATTATCAATTGCTAAAATTGCAAGTGGGTTTTCAGTGATTTATTTATTGAGGTACTGAGTGTGGGTGACAGGTAAATAAACAAATGATTTTTCTAAATGGTTAGCTGACAAAATGCCAGATTCTAACATTGTAAATTTTTTATATTGAAAATCGAGGATTTGCACAATCAAAGACGTGCTTCGACACTCAGGGCTCAGACAAATGATGAATGCAAGTTTATGCAACAGACAAGTCTCATTCCTATTCTAAGATAAGGGACATATTTAAATGTGATCCTCTTTTTCCTTTTTGGTTAGGAAAATGATACTACCCTTTTATCCACCAATATAAGATAAGATATCAAGCATTTTTTGTCAAAAAAGATATCAAGCTTTTTTAATAATATGAATTGAAATAAAATAAAAGTAGAATAATATATTTGCTTAATTTCATAAAGAGTAGATCCCACCCTAGTCTCGCATGAGAGAACCTTGGAGTATACCATTTTTTAATGTTAAAATTTACACATGATTTCTTTAAGAAATAAATAAATATTACACTTTAGTCTATTTCAATATAATCAATTTTTTTTACATAATTTTTTCTCTATTTTTGATTTACAGTATCATTGACTTATAGTTTTAAACATTTAATATCAACTATGTATTAAAGGATAAATAAATATTTTAGCCAGAGATCTAAAGTCGTCAATAAAAAATAATTTACAATTTTATTATATCTTCTAAAGTCATGTAATTAGAGTTGGCAAAAAAGGGTCAGGTCGGACCGAAAAAAGTTCAAAAAATAGAAAATTCACACACACAAATTTGAATTCGTTTTTAATTTGAGTATTTTTGGTTCGACCCGATAAAGTCTAAACTCGGCCAAGCTCGAGCCCGAACCGGGGGTCAACCTGAAAATGTCGGTTAAAGCTCGAGTCCGACCCAAAAAATAGAAAACTCAGACACACAAATTTGAGTCTATTTTCAATCCGGATCTTTTTAGCCTAGTCTAAAAGCCCATTTTGCCAGCTCTACATGTAATCAATAATAAAGTATTCAAAATTAATTATCAATGACATTAAAAGTTGTAAAGGAAGAAAAATATTTTTTAAAATGACATTTCAAAATCAATTGCCACCATTAAAATACTTGTTTATATTAAAATAGACTTAATTGCAATCTATATAATTAGTCCCTGTGAAATGGACCAACCTTCTGTCCAACCAGCTAAGATCAAATTCCATTTTTTCACGATTTTCACTCATCTAATGTGAATTTGTGCATGCATTGCATGAAGTCGGTTTTTGCCCTAATTTAAACTTTAATTTTCACCAAAAAAAAAATTGCAATCCATATTTACTTCTTATGATAAAAAATGTATATTTCACGATAAAAGAAGAGAGAAGAGAAATTCAATTTTTATTGAGAAGAAAAGGTGTGGTTTTTCATTTGTTTATTTCAATCCAATATCTGAATCCACGAATTAATACACTTTGATATCCTGTAATCACCAATTCAGTGCTCTACAACATTAGAAAACTGCATCGTGAGTGTGACGTTGCAAGCACAAGAGACAAAAGATATACAAAGGACTGATGGAGATGGAGATGGAGACGGTGAATACATAACACATTCAATCAACGAGTGAAAGATAAATCCAAATCGATCACTATCACGTATTGGACTATTAAAGTTTTGCAAACGAGGGGCCCTTGTGCTAAAATTGACTACTTACCAAATTGCTTCATTAAATACAGGTATATGCCCTATGAAAACAAGTTCCCATATAAATTCTAATCACAGGATGACAGGAATCAGATTCAGCTGGCCATGAAGACAGATTTTAAGGATGATTTAACTTGGTTTTTGTCCGCATTACAAAGTAACGATCAAAAAACACTAGTTGCCAAAAATTTATAATAAAAAAAATCCTATTTTTATTTTCTGTTTTTTCAAAAATTTATATAGAAAATATAGAAAACACAAAATTCATTTTCATTATTTTCTGTATAAATCTTTAAAAATAAAAAACAGATAAGATAGTAGTTTTATAATTAAAAATAGAAAATAGAAAATATTCTCATTCCGTTAGAGTTAGACTCACATTAGTTAAATTTTTATGTGATTTAATTTCAATACCGGAAATTTAAAACTAGAAAAAATTATCAATTTATTGTTTTTTAACATTGACCTCTTCTTTACAATGAAATTAATATTATGTTTTTTAATTTTATACATTTTTTATTTTTTTGATACGTTATACATTTTTGTATGTATTTATTTATATGTATATTTAAATGTATTTTCGAAATGATTTAACCTTTTTTATAAAATATTTTTAACTAGAAAACAGTGAGATATGAATAGGAGAACAAAACAAACTGATTGATGCCGCATGTACGTGACGTGAGGTTATAAATAAATTTCAGCAGCATATTTATACTCTGAACAACAACCTAGCTTCCATGAAAAGATGTGCATGTGCCATCAGCAACTACTACCACCTTCAATTGGTGGACAGAGTGCAGCATTCCCAACATTAGCAACTTCAGTTAACCAGCATATATGGAGCAATACCAACTTCAGTTGGACCATCGGCAGTAAGTAGGTTTTTGCTTATATCATTGGAGTATTTAAAATATAGGTTTAAATATATTTTTGGTTTTTTATTTTTTAGTAATATTTATTTTTAATCTTTTATTTTTAAAATGTAATTTTTTAGTTTTTTATTTTTAAAAATATGTCATTTTTCTGGATTATATTTTAAATTTAAAAAGTATTTTTTAAATTTAAGAGGGGTTAAAATATAAATTTTAAAAAAATTAAATTAAAAAATGACTTTAATGACTAAAAGTGACATGTTTTAAAAATAAATGGCTAAAAAGTTGCGTTTTAAAAATGAAGAACTAAAAACGAACATTATTGAAAAATGAAAGATCAAAAACAGATTTAAACCTAAAATATATTTTATTAAATAATTTCTTAAAAAACTACATTTATAGCAAACATTTTTTAAGAGTTTTATTAATAAGTATCTTAAAAATATGATTAAAGAGCATTCAATAAAACCAATGTCTATTGATCAACGTAGTCAAAATCGGCCCGATCATTGAATCGGTAAAGGTACAGATTAGAGGTTCAACAGGAGTTTAACTAGGGTATAATCAAATAATATTATTTTAATTATAAATATAATATATAAAAAAATATTGAGCAAAAAATTAACATAAAATTCATAACTTTATAAAGAAAAATTAAACTTTACTACCAAATGTCATAATTCATAACATAAAATATTCAAAATTATAAATAATTAAAGAAAGTGATATTTGTTTCTTTCAACAAAAAAAGGGTTGGAAATTTTGATTTCAAAAAAATGATTGAACTGGTTCAAACCGATTTTTACAGTTTTGACTGGTTCTTTGCTGGTCTGGTTTTTGGGATTGTTTGAACTAGAAAGGGGTTCGGTTCCCAGTCAGAACGGCTGGTCCAATCTGATTTTAACTACAGTGCTATTGATCTAAGTGACTGGAACTTAGTTTTTCTTAAGCAATACTTAGGGTCTAAACTTTAAAAAAATAGGGTTTTTTTGAGGTCTAAATCGGGATATCCCACGCACGTGTGCTATCTCACTCAAACCACTAGAGGATAAAGCTACTAGCCTTCTCCAAGGCCAACACCACTTTAAATTTGAGAGACATATGTTATCTCACCCAAACTCTTAGTGGTAAAAAAAAAACTTTAGATTACTTAAAAAATATTAATGATTTTTTGCGTTTTTAATATATCTTTTTGAAGCAAATTTCAATCCTTGAAATTTCTTTAGCCACATCAAAATGATCTTAAAATTACTTTTCTTCGTTGTTGTTAAAAATAAAATATCAACATGTCATTTTTAATATTTTAAGGGAAAATTTATTTATATGTGTACTACTAATAAAAATAAATTCAAATTAATTGGCGAATTCGAATTATTCTTTTAATACAATTTTTTTCAAAAAGTAAGTATTTAATATTCGGCTGGTTTGAAAAAGTTAATGACATTGAGAAAAATACTAACAGTACTGAAAAATACTGATAAAAATACAAACAGTACATTTTTTTATTAAAAAGAAAATGAAAGGCGCGGTGGTGGGCGCGTGGAGGTGACGTGCTGAGGTGAGAGAGGATTGTACGTGGCAAAAAGGACACACGTGTGTAAGGGGACCTCTCCATTCGTTTTGTTCAAAGAGCTATGATTGTCACGTGACGTCTAAGGGATTCTGAATAAGATTAACTTCTCACGTGCCTATAATAGCCAATGTGATCCTCACATTCACTTTGTCAAAGAAAACAAAAATGCAATGCTCCCCCGATGAGCCAATGCACTTTGCTAAAATTAGAATTAGTTTTATTATTTTTATATAATTAAAAAATTTATTTGATACCAGCAATTATTTTATTTTAATGTTTATTGCATTATTTAAAATATAAGCAAATATTTAATATTAAATTGCATAGTAAAATTTCACATGATAGGGTTATGTACAGTTTTAATATGAGAGGATCCAAAATCCATAACACCAAATCCTATCCTTTATTAATTTCAGTCAAATTGAAGTTATGTAAGAAGTATCAAATTGTTTTAAATTTTATGAAAATTTATAGACTTGACCCATGTAGAACTTTCAATTTGATAGTTAAATTGATAAAATTTAATGTCAATAAGTTATAAAAAATGAATAAGTATGGCAAAAATTCCATAGAAGGAAGTTGGATGCAAGCACTGGTGCATGTGTGCGCTCACATATGTAACTTGCTGACATACTTATTCAACAAAAAAAAATTAAGTGAACGTAAGTGCAATAAAAATGCTAGTAATAAAAAGGAAGTACATGTAAAAAAACAGTAAAAAAGAAGTATACTTTCTTATTTAATTTTATAATTTCACTTATTACATACCAAATGAGACTTTCACAGCTCAAAAAGAATATTGTGAAACTAATAGAAGAGCAACAAAGTTTTAGGGCTTTGTAAGATTCATGGATTTGCAGCATACTTTCCACTTCGGACAACATTCAGGGATTCGGTTAGGATATGTATGTCCTGGTACACTTTCAATTCCTTGTAACTTATTTTGCAAAGAACACCAAAGTGATTAACTTGTAATATGATATCTATATCTATGTCTCTCTCTCTATATAAGCAAAACTCACTTGATTAAGAGCACCAATGACAGATTTAATTATTATAAAAAATAAATATTTTTTAGTCAAAACAATTTGACCATAGAATTAAATGTTTTTTGACCAAAGAGAAAATAATAATATATACTTATTAAAATTATGGTTTTCATAAAAATAACTATATGAGAAAATAGTAATACGTACTTATTAAAATTATGGTTTTCATAAAAATTTAAAAAATAAGTAAATAAAATTTATATTTATATTTCATGGTAAAAAAAATCAGACCATAGAATTAAATGCTATAATCATTTAACTATATGAAATTATACGAGAAAAATAGTAATATAAACTTCTTTTAGAATTACTTAAAAACTTCATGTGGTTTTTTTGTGTTTTTAGTATATTTTTTTCAAGTGATTTTCCATTCTTGAAATTTTTTAAGCCACACCAAATTGATCTTAAAATTACTTTTCTTCGTTCTTGTTAAAAATAAAATATTAACAGCATGTCATTTTTAGTATTTTAAGATAAATTTTATATGATCACTACACTACTAATAAAAACAAATTCAAATTTGGGCTTCGGCCCGTTCAATTCCAAAAACAAAATTTATTTTGCGAAATCGATTTTTTTTTTAATACTATTTTTTTTCCAAAAAGTAAGTATTTAATCTTCGGCTGGATCCAAAATCCATAACACCAAATCCTATCCTTGTTTTAGTTTATTCCAAAGATGGTTCAGACTCAATGAGTAAAATCCTTTATTTTATTAATTGGTCGAAATTCACCAATATTTTAATCAAATTGTGTAGGTCTATCAAGGTTCACCTAAGGAAGCAATTGACTTTGATCGCCATATAAGCTAGCTAGTCCATGGTCATACTCATAGTTAAGGGTACACGCACGCTCCCTTAAAAATGACATATTATCTCAGGTTAATTAAGAAAAGATAAATATTTTATATTAAAGCTTTTGTTATGTTAAACTGGAGCATTTTGTAACCAAAAAAACTTGAGCGTTTAAAATTATAAAAATTGTCATTTAACCCGTCTACAAAAGAAGTGAGAAATTTTCAGACATGACAAAAATACTATTGAAAGAAGTGGATGTCGCGCACACACACACACACATACTCCCTCTGTATTAGAATATAAATAAAAATACCTAAATTCACGTTTATTAAGGAAGTTAGTTAACTGCAATTAAGTTTCTTGATCTCATATAAAAAATTAGTGTAGTCTCTAAATTACCCTTAATAATTGCATAGTAAATTGTTACTTGGGAACAAACTATGCATTGGAAAATAATAAAAAGAAGTATAATTTCTTATTTAATTTTATAATTTCACTTATTACATACGAAATGGGACTTTCACAAACCCAAAAAGATTATTGTGAAACTAATAGAAGAGCAAAAACAAAATTAGGGCTTTATAACATTCATGAGTTTGCAACATGCTTTCCACTTTGGACAACATTCTGGGATCCAATTAGGATATGTATGCCCCGGTACACTTCCAATTCCTTGTGTCATTTCCATCTCTTGTGCACTTTTTGTCCCTTGTGTACCATCAATCCCCTGTGTGTTCTCTGTTCCTTGTGCATTTATCATGAGAGTACTCACCATAATAACAAGCAACACCATCAACTTCAACGCCATCCTCTTTGAAATTTCCATTATAACTTAACTTATTTTGCAAAGAAGATCAAAGTGGTTAACTTGTGATATGATATCTATATCTATGTCTCTCTATATATAGGCAAAACTCATTTGATAAGGGGCATCAATTACATATTTAATTATTATAAAAAAAGTATTTTACAGTCAAAAGTAAATAATAAAATTTATATTTATATTTTATAGTCAAAACAAATTGACCATAGAATTAAATGCTAGACTCATTTAATTATATGAAATTGTATGAGAAAATAGTAATATATACTTATTACAATATATTTTCATAAAATTTGAGTAAAAAGGTAAATAAAAATCATATTTATATTTATAGTCAAAAAAATTTGATCATAGAATTAAAATGCTATATTCATTGAATATAATATATGAAATTATAAGAGAAAATAGTAATATATACTTATTACAATTATGTTTTTCATAAAATTTGAGCAAAAAGGTAAATAAAATTTATATTTATATTTTATAGTCAAAACAATTTGACTGTAGAATTAAATGCTATATTCATTGAATAGAATATATGAAATTATATGAGAAAATAGTAAAATATACTTATTACAATTACATATCATCTGTATATATCATATAAGTAAAGTCTACTTGATAAATAAGAATCATTAATAATAATATTATTTTTTACTTTTTAAGAAAAAACTTCAAAAGTATTTATAAAATTATATAATATCAAACAATAACAATTAAATTTGAAACTCTTTATATAATTAAAATATCAGTTTTAAATTAAAGATTAGTTTATTAGAAACTATATTGAAAATATAATGGTCTTACAAATGATCTATTATTAAATATCGTACATATAATTTATATTTCTTATATTTATAAATAAAATATTAACTCCTAAAATTATTTATCAATAATGTTAATTTTTAATTATTACTGTTTAATTAGTAATAGAATATGTAAAAAACTATACCAAAAAAAATGAGAAAAGAGATTAAGTTATATATATATACATATACCGGTGTAACACTCAAGTATTGTTACACTATTCATAAATTTATATCGCGTATAATTATAAATAAAAATCCACCGCTGGATAAAGTTACTATATGAATAAATTATTATCTATAGTATAAATGTATAATCTATAGTATAATTAAATCTCATTCCTGATTGCTACACCGGCACTACAGTAGCTCCTGGAAAATGTTGCACAAATTACAAAACACAAATATGCTCTGAATCTAATAACAAATCCAACTGGCACTGATCCCCAAATCTACTACACCGGGCTACAACTACAAAGCTTTCTTATTTATGTAGTATTATTTTATTTTATTAATATACTCCATAATTTTTTTTTATGAATGATACTCCATAAAAAATACTATATTAAAACAATATATTATTTTATTAAATGTATATGAATTTCTTTACGTTTACATATTTATTTTATAAATATATATTATTTTTTTGTTGAGTTATTAATATATTAATTTATAACTTTATATATTATACAAAATTATAAATCTAATTAATATAATCTTAGAAACACTAACTTGTATAATTTGTGATTTTTTACAAATCCTAGTTTATTTTAGAATAAATTTTTAAATATACTGATTCAAGTAGTTTAGGTAGCCACCCTTTGACCAAATATTTTGACCGAATTGAACACCAGTTTGAGTCTAATAACATTGGTTGCAAATAATAACATCTAGAAGATCATTTGTTGTATTAAATTTTGTTAGGTAATATATTGTTTTGACTTATTATTAATCTACATAACTAAAAATACTAAAATAATTATTTTTTACCTATTAAAATAATTATATATTTTTAATATACTTATTTATTAAAAAACAAGACAAATGCTAGAAAAATATTCTTTTTAAACATTATCTATAATTAGTTAAAATTCATGTGAGTCCTATTACTTTGAGAATGAATCCTGACAAATAAGATATATGACCCACATAAGATCCACATGAATTTCACTAATCATAAATAATGTGTTAAAAAATATATTATCAATATTACTTTAAAAAAAAAGTCCTGTGTATAGCATGGGTACCTTTCTAGTATATTTGTAAAATTTCACATCAATCCGAAATTATTTACTTTGTCATTGAGTTAAATTAAGATTAGCGCCATATTCACTTCTAAAATATATAGAAATGAGAACTATTTGATCAATGACATGTTGTTTTATTTTATAAGATTTAAACTAATTGATCAATGTAATAAATTGTTATAATTTAATGGTTGGATCAACAAAAATCACATTCTTTCTAAAGTTATTAATAATATAACAATGTTTAAGTATTACATAGTGTAATTTGATTCTTTTTCATTAAATATAAATATTTGTTTAAGTGAAACATAAATATTGTTATTGTAAAATATTTTTAAATGATAAGGAGAATATATTGATTCAGATAATACTCAAAATATTTACAATATTACTATAATAAATTCATATATAATATATAATATGAGTATATTGACAATTGAAAAATTACTTGAAGCATGTCAAATAAGTTGTGAATTGTGTGCATGTATTTTTATTACAATAGAATTGATCACTAAAAATTGATTGTCATACAGTTTTAAAAATTACGTACAAATGTATTTCATAAAAATATAATATTCATTGAATATAATGTATGAAACAATATTATAAGAAAACAATAGTGTATCTTTTGTTTAGTTTCTCTTTCTAAGTTATATAGATCTAGCTAGGTTACCCATATATGATGGGTGTGGTGTTTTTAGTTTGTTGTAATTAAGTTGGCCGAGTATGCTTTCTTACATATGTTAAAGGTCTATTAAAATTTTACAGACCCAAAAAAAAAGGTCTAATATTTTACTCCCAAAAGAGGGGTATGGTAGTTATTAGAGTTTTCCCTAAACTTTTTCTTCTTTTAGTTTTTACAGTTTAATCAACTCTTTTATTGAAGGTTCTATGTTTAAAATTGAAAATGAAAGGGATGTTGAAATTATTTAAAAATTGAATCTTTAAGAAATTATATAAAATATTAAAATAATATCGTGGATCATGCTCAAGCTAAATTAAAGGAGGTGTTGATCTGTAATCACACACAAAAAAAAGGAGGTGTTGATCTCCACGATACTTTGAGTGTTGTTTCATTTGGATTTAGTTACCCGATCAATCAAGTTTGGCTATTTTGTTTTGTATTGCAATTAAATGGTAAATTAAGACATGTGATATGATATATGTCTCTATTTGATCCATAAAGGTTTAAACCTTTAATCTAAACCTTTAGTGGATCTGCACCCTGTGTATGCGTGCATGTATACTTGCATGTACATGCATATGTCATAAAAAAATGTATAATAAAAATTCTAACAAAAGTAGAGAGAAGTCGTCACTCTTAGAGAGAGAAGCTCTGTCTTCTCTCTAAAAACCGTCTACTCCTCTTTCTTCCTCTTCCACTTAATTGAGGGGTGATTTTGGACTATTTTTTGGTCTGAATTATTACTTCGTTTTTAGTCTATTTTTACTTTAATAAGTGACTTTTCACATAGATCTCGTTTTCCTCTCATGTTTTTTCAGTGTTTTTCAGCATCTGCGTGCGCTGGTGTTTGTTTCTGCTGTCTTGGTGCAGCGTTTTGTTCTCCCATCTTTGTGCGGTGTTCGTTTGGTTCAGATTGGATGATTTACTTTGTTTCACTATAGATTCTCTTATGACTGAGTCATCAACGTTGCATATCCGGAGGCGTGAGTACTCCGGTCAATATGAGTTTGTCATTTTTGTAAGCATTGCCACTTTTAATGACATTTTGCTGTGTTATGCTATTAACTTAGGTGCTGTGAGTTTGTTCACAGAGTCATTCCTTTCAGTTTTTAACGATGTTGAATTTGTAATGTCTTCGATGTATTTTACCGATTTGAATGAATGAATACCTTTTGTTGTAAAAAGAAAAAACAAAAGTAGAGAGAAAAGAAATATAATTTCACATTCAATCATATAATTATCCAATTATTGCATACAGAATGGGCCGATCATATACCCAAATTGATTATTATACTAGCAGAAGGGCTACAAAGCTTTAGGGTTTTGTAGCACTGATGGGAGGGCAGCATGCAGCGATCCTTGGACAACACTCGGGGATCCAATTAGGATATGTATATCCTGTTGCACGACCAATCTCTTCTGTGTTTTTCATCCCTTGTGGACCATCAATTCCCTGTGCGCCTATTGTGACTTGCATATTACCGATTCCTTGTGCACTTACCACCAAAGTACTCGTGATAGCAACAAGCAACACCACCAACTTCAACACCATTTTCAATGAAATTTTCATTTTATCTCAATTTGTTTTGCAAAGAATACCAAATTGGTTTATCTGTGATATGTTAGAGCAATCTATATATACTTATATATATATATGTGTGTGTGTGTAGAGGATAGTCCTCGAAAGAATTAAAATTGGACAAATTTGGTAATTATACCAGGGTGCAAATCATGAAGTCATTTTTTCTGACAGTAATTATTTCATTTTCCTTTCCAACAAAATGGCTAAAGTTTTTATATTTAACTTTTCAAATTTTGGAATGATGCAAATAATAAATATTCTGAAATAGGTAGGAAATAATTATTAATAGATATTTTGAAATAGGTAAGAGATAATTATTATGATTTAATTTCTATTAATTCACATGATTTTGTCCTTGCAATCAACAAAAAGGTTAAAGTTTTTATACTTAACATTTTCCAATTTTAGAATGACGAAAATAATAGATATTTTGAAATAGATTGGAAATAATTATTGAGATTTAATTTCTAGTAATTTACATTATTATGTCCTTGCAATCAACAAAAAGGTTAAACTTACATTTTCAAATTTTGGAATGATGCAAAAAATTTGACCAAAAAAAAGAATAATGCAAATAATAGATATTTTGAAATAGATAGGAAATAATTATTAAGATTTAATTTCTATCGATTCTCATGGTTATGTCCTTACAATTAACAAAAAGGTTAAAGTTTTTATATTTAACATTTTCAAACTTTGTTAGTCAAAAAAACATTTTCAAATTTTGGAATAGTGATTCTGATATAGGTAGGAAATAATCATTAAAATTTAATTTCTATTAATTCACATTATTATGTCCTTGGAATCAACAAAAAGGTTAAAGTCTCATTTTCAAATTTTGGAATGATGCAAATAATAGATATTTTTTTAGTAACAAAATAATAGATATTTTAAAATAGATAGGAAATAATTATTAAGATTTAATTTCTATTAACTCACATGATTATGTCCTTACAATTAAAAAAGGTTAAAGTTTTTATATTTAACATTTTCAAATTTTGGAACGATGCAAATAATAGATATTTTGAAATAGGAAGGAAATAATTATTAAGATCTAATTTCCATTAACTCACATGATTATGTTCTTACAATCCACAAAAAAGATTGTTCAATTGTTTTTTATTTATGAAAATTGCCTCATGTTATATTTTATTGCATTATTGTTTTTTTCACAATTAGAAAACCTTATAATCTCATCAAGTTATGAGTACCTTTCCTCTCAAAATTAAAGGTTTTAAATTTGTTATATTTAAGAAAATAAATATTGGAAATAGTTTTGAAAATTTAATATTTTTAAAAAATAATTAGTTTTCAAATTTGTGTGTGTGTATAGGTGTGTGGGATAAATGATTATTAATTTATGCACATATAGTCAAGTATTCTTACACATTCCCATAATTAGCAATATATCGTGAAATGAATACAAATTTATAAATTAATATAAAACATTAAAAATATATTTTTGAAACATTTTGAAATTACAAAAGAGAGACCCATGTTTGTTGGCATGGTAGTTCGATACCTCGTCCCTTAACTAAGTGATCGAGTGTTTGATCCTTAAAAATGGAACGACAACGCGAGATAATACTTTACTCTTAATTGACTGACCCAATGCGGAGTGATTACACACTTGACACCATTTTGTAAGAAAAAAAAAAGTTACAAAAGAGAGAGAGATATAATTAATTCAAGTATATTTCAACAACACCATTCACCTCCAAACATCTTGGTGCATACAACCAGGCTCAATCTGCCCATAGATATGTAATTTATAGTTAACATTTACTTTTATTTTGAAAATAATAGCATACATCAAATTGAAGTTAAGTAAAAAGGTACTAAATAGTTTTAACATATTATGAAAATTTATAAACTTAAACTACTTAACAAAAACTTTTAAGTCAACAGTTAAATCAATAAAGTTTAATAACAATAACAAGTTGTCAAAAGAAATAATTATGAAAAGAATTATCATATAAGTGAATCTCCACCCACCCATATGCATGTAATTTGATACGACCAATATAAAGAATTTGAACACTATATTTACGGCCAATTTAAAATATAATTAATTTTATCATACCAAAATATATGTTACAGATCTTTGAAGTTCTCTCTGTTTTTTTTTTATGTCAAGACTTTGAAGTTCTCTTAAATTATGTTTATTTTAATGAAATATATTGAACTGTTGACCAAAAAAAAAAAGGAATGTGTCAATATTGGTCTCATCCCTTGCATTAGCAGAAAAGTTTTCAATCCTCCTACGACATATATTCTTTTCACTAAAATACATCATTGTATATATTGTTTGTCCTATTTCAAAAAAATTAAGAGTACAGTGAAAGAAAACCATAAATTAAAAAAAAAATTATTGAAAGTATATATGACAAGAACACTCAAAAGTTTTTCCGTACTACCTGACCTAAAATTGTCTACAATGACGATCACATAAATTTGTGTTTTTGAGTCTAAATCAGGTTATCCCCATATATGTGTGACGGGACTAATCTCTTTTAAGTCATGTATGACTCTTTAGGTGACAAAGTTAAACCACACGAGATTTAAGGCCTCTTAAAGATCAAGTAAACCTTATGTGAGTAAAATTTCAAGGTTAAGTGGATAAAATTTTCAGATTATTTATGTTTAGTTAACAAATAAATAATAAACCAATATTGAAGCCCAACTCAACAAATCAATCCAATCCATCTTCTCCACAATTTGATGTCTTTGCTGCCACCAGCAACTTTTCATTTCCATCAAGATATGAGCCCTTCTTCAGAGTCCTTAGACTTTCTTCAGCAGCCTCACAGAGCTAACCATGAATGATGCTATTGCCAAGCATAAAGAGTTCAAGACCAAAAGAAATAAGTAAAGAAATAAAGAACAAAGTTTCCCAATTCACAAATAGAACAAAACAAAAAATGAAAAGGGAAAATAGGCTCTGTAAGAGCTTTGCCCCTTTATATGGCTTGATTCGGATAAAACTGAGGGTTAATACCAAAAAAAATGAAAAGGGAAATTATAAAATCCATGTCTCAATGGTGGCAAAAATTCCATACAAAACATATTTATAAACTAATTTTTCTTTTGCTATTTAAATTTTCTAGAAAATCTCTCTACATAGCACACCAATTCTCCATTACTGAATCATAGGAGCTAAGTTTTAAGTCTATTACAGTCCTGCAGTTTAACAATGCTTATAATACCTACCTAGTTTCAGTTGTTTTGGAAGTAAAAATTACCTTTCAAGAACTAGATTCCTCAATAATTACCTCAGCTAACAAGGACAATCTTAATTCTTACACAAACTGGCAACCCTTCCACAAGACTCAGAACTTTCCTGATATTGTTTCCCAGAAAAGCAAAGCTGAAGCTTATGAACATCAAACCTTATATCTCTAATATGTACCCTTTAGTTAGTTTACTATAGAGATAGATTGAACAAACTCCTACTGAAGCAAAAGCACACCAGGGGCAGCAACACTGTGCAATAAAGTGATGCAATCTTCATCCAGGAGACACTTTCCACATAAAGCCAAGAACATAGGGAACAAGAAAATTTTCACTGGTCATGTGTCAGAAAAACGCAGAACTAACTCTTCGAAGCTGATATTTCGGTTCAGGTGATGACAATTCGGGTGGTTGCCTCTGCTCAAATTCCTATATAAGGGAAAGATTCCACAATATAATCAGGAATTTGCAGTTGCAGCATGACAAGGCTCTATAAAATCTTGCAGTGATTAACAAAGAATAGTAGATTACAATCACATGAGCAATTTTTCCTAAGATAATATTAAGCAGCAAAGAAAACAAGTTTCTAGGAATTATGTCTCACTCCAACACAAAACATTATAATAGATCACTGTACTTGTCCAAAATGAAAAGATATTACAAACCTTTATGCAGCTCTACTTAGTTCAAAATATACACATTCCTAAACAATAATAACAAGTGGAATGACCAAAAGAAAACAATAGAATTGAAAAAAAAAAACCTTTGTCAAGTTTTCATTTTTCAATACATGTGAATATAAGCTTCCGGTCCAATAATTTCAAAGCAACCCTCCCAGGCAAATTGGCATCAACCCACACTGCAGTAAATACAAGAGCCTAAACAACAACCAGGACCAACACTTCACTGGCTCACAAGGCACTCATTTTTTACTATAAGTCAGAAGTAATTCCTACACACAACATCAGAAAACCAAGAGAACAAGACCTTGATAACATCACATACGTTGGTAATAAAATGGTGCAGTAGACATGTTTAGATTCAAAAAATATGATCAAATAATTCCAATAGTATGACCTGTGAGATTTTAAAAGCATCATTCTACCACCCACTGATTGATTCCGTTATTGAGTTCAGGTGATAACACTCATAACATTAGAAAGTTTTATAAACAAGTGAAAAAAGATAAGTGATCCAATGCAGCCAAAAGCATAAAGGAAATAAGGAAAAATGTATCAATGTATCATATCATAGTGCTTAAAAAAAGGTATATTGAGAAAATATCATATTATTCACTACAAAATATGCAGAAAAAGGGGTTTGTTTGTGTATGCAAAAAGTGCATTTACAATACGAGAACATTATTTTCCAGGCCTTACACACAAAGGTTTAGAATCAAATATTATGAGGCTTAGAAAAGTTTACTCATACTTCTGATGTTGCTGTAAAGAATTCCCACATTTATTTCAAGGGTGTTACCATCTCCGATCAGCGAAGGAATTGGGCTTTCCTGCCTTATTCCTAGTTTCCCTATCATTTGGCTATCTTTTTATTATGTTTTATTGTTTTGACTTTTTTCATTTCTTAAGAATACTTTATCCTTACCCACAATGTATTTACTCCATGTCTCTTTATTATGTCTTTCTACTCGATTCAAATATTAGGATTCAATCAATTTTAGGCATTAAAATTGTCCACCTTCACGAGGACGAGAAAGTACACCAAGACAGACAAACCAGCTTGAGCTGCAAAATGCACAACAGAGATTCTAGCAAAAAAAAAAAACAGTCTCTAGACATGCCTATAAACTCAACAAACAGCAAACATTGAGGGGAAAAACATGAATGAGATCATGCACCTTTTCTTTCTTGAGCTTTATATTTTCCTGTTCTAGTCGAGTAACCTTGCTAACCAGTTCATTATGGTAAGCCTGTACCATCAAACATTTATTTATAAGTGACAAAACAAATGATATTCCCACTAGGCAAATGATGGATGGACCAATACAACCATTATTATCAAAGCTTATTCGTTTACATAACACATAAAGGTTAAACCTGTTTTCTTGCCCGTGAGCGCGCAGCAGATTCCCTATTCTTGATTTTCCTTCTCAGCCTCCTTTCCAGAGCCTTCTCATATGCATCCGGAGCATCTCTCTTTCGACCTGGTCTTGTGTCCGATAAACTGCTAACTGAGGGAGAGGATGTCAAGCCTGTTTTCGGTTGAAAGCTTTGCGGGGTGGTGGTATCCATTGCATCCAACCCCACAGTGGGGCCAACAGAAGCTTCAGCAAAAAGACCTGCTTGTACTAAGAAGTCTTCCAAGGTCGTATCGCCAAGAGTATTTTCCCTATCCTGAATTTTCACATCGTCTCCATACCGTTTCTTCTGGCCCTGCTGGATTTCTCTCCACACATCATCCACCGTCTTCCCACTCAAAGCACGAGCCAAGGTCAGACTAGCCTGGCGTTGGAGAGAAGACGACGATGACGACACATGCTCGTTCTCTATCCCCATGACGTTATTTGCTTCAGCAGTCCATACATTCTGAAGAAGCTCGTCAAGATTCATGCTCCCTAACGGCTTCCCCATGTCTCCTAGTAGACCTTTAACCTCATCAAGAGTGAGATTATACCATGAGTTTTGCTTAGCTAACTGAGAAGGCTGTAAATGAGATTGCTGCCCATTACTTTGAGAACCCATTGTCTGAATCCCCATTCAACACACTTTCAACCCCAATACCTGTAACCACAAACATTGCTTTATCAAAATCATTGACCACTAGCTTGCGGGGGAGGACTTAGGTTCAAATCCTGCAGAACACACCTTTGGGGAGGGACGAGGAACTTTAAGTGTGACCAAGCCCTGAACTGCGAATTAGTCCATAGCGCATAGCCGGCTCAAAGAGTTGAAGATTGTGGGGATACCTCGGCCACCCACTAGGGAGCCAGATGGCCTTAATTACGGTGAATTAGCAACAAAAAAGAAATCATTGATCACTGAACCAAAAGCCCTAAGACTTATTCCCCCCATAAAAAAAATCTAGAGTATTCTTTTCTAAAACAAATTCCCATACTTTTCAATAAACCTAACACCCCAAACTTAGTGGGTTCCTGAAAGAAAGAAATGGGCAAGTCCCATGTAGTGCACATCAGCTGGGGCAAAAGCATGACAAAAAATTACTCACATTGACATTTGAATTCAATTTTTTTCTCCCATTTCCCCCCCACTTATGTGTCCATCAAGTTTCATGCTTTTTGGAATTCCCACAAATCATCATCAACCTCGTTTATTAAAATTGTTATCAGACAAGAGATCAAAGAGACAAACAGAAAAAAAATAAAAAACGGTCCACACAAAAAAACAGAAGAGGGGTGATTAATTACCTGAAGGATCCGAAACAGAACCAGGGTAAAAGAGCCCCAGTTATGTTGGGCACGGAATCTGCACAGGTTACACGAGGAAACCCATCCAAGTTTGCATTTTTGTTTTTGGTGGGGTGTGTGTGTCCTCAATCAAAAACAATTTGACCAAATCAAGTGAAATGAAAAACAGCGAAACAGCTGGGTAGATAGATAGACAAATAATCGCAAGTTGCAGAATTATAGTGGGTTGATTTTTCTGACAGAAACGTTGGATTTTGTTGCTTGTAGGTTGTGTTGTGTTGTGTCTGATCAGAATTCAGATTACATATTATGTGAGAATTGGAAGAGGAGTACAATATTGACAGCGACGGTGTTTGCCCCGTGCTAGCTGCGCCCTCTTTATTGATTGTGATCCTTAATTATATATATGGGCTTCATTTCCTAATAGCGTACATAATATCGGGTGACTTTCTTTTAGTTATTTTAAAGGGTTTAATTAAACACTTGTACATAAATTATTCTAAGAAATTTATTAAAATAAACTAAAAAATAGCTTAAGTATATTATAAGTTATTTTTATAAATATATTCAAATACTAATATAAATAAATAAGTAAAAATAAGTTTTTCAAAATATTTCAATAATTTGGGTCTAATCATCATATAATAATAATAATACTACTCTAAAAGGCATTTTAAGAATTTTAATTAAAAATAATACAAATATATTTGAGCTTGATGATTATATACCAATGATATACACATTTTGTATAAATGTTCAATAATATTTTACCAACTTGCAACATCTACATAAACACCCATCAATCATCATGGTTAACTATGATATTATGTCATAATGTTTTTTGTTTGGATAGACAAATATTGATAATTGGTATATTATGTTAATGGAGGAATTTGAACCCATAACATCCTTATAATTTCAATCCTTATGTCCATATTCCGAAACCACCTTTTATCACTCTATGATATGTCATAATGGTGACATAATTAAACAATTATACTATAAAATCTATTTACATTGCAAATACATAATTATTTAACTCATTGCGCTTTCAATAAATATTTGTATAATAAATCATCACGTACTTCTTAAACAACTCTCTCCCAAACTCTCTACCTCACTCGCTCCATTTTTTGCCTTTGTTATAGGTATATTTTTTTTGATTTCACACTATCTTACGGAAACTAAATAATGTATCAAAATCTAATCTTTCATAAGTCTTCACATCTACAAAAAAAAAATACCTTATGGTAAATTTCAGTAAGTTGTGAAAACTGGTCAAAGGCGGTGGTGAGAATACCGAAGGGAAGCCACACTTAAATTTGTCAAATGCTTTGGGGAGGGGGTGGAAATAGAAAAGGAGGGGGTGAGAAAAGAAAAGTCAAACACAGAGAAGATGTAAGCACTCCTCATGGCCCAACAAAATGGATATGTTAGAATCCGGCCCGGCCCAACAAGCCATGCGGATAACCCGACAGTGGTAGTAATAAAAAAGCTTACTCAGCGTCGAAGTTGGGTGCAATCACTCTCTTCTATCTTCACATCATTAGCAGCAAGCAAAATTTCCCTTCTCTATCTCTCGCTACAAGCCCTAACCCTAGCTTTGTTCTCCATCACAACCATGGCCAAGAAGCGAAAGCTTCGATCCACCGAAACCACACCCACCGAGCCAGTCGAACCACAACAACAACAACAAGAAGACCAAGAGGTAGTTGAACTGGACCAACAACCCCACCCCGAACCAACCCCAGAAGAAGAAGACCACAACAACAACAACATGGCCGTCGATGAAGACCACGCGCCTACAAACGAAGAAGAAGATCAGCCTCTAAACGAAGAACAACTCGAACAACAACTCGAACAACAGGAACAGGAACAAGAACAGGAACAAGAACAGGAAGAAGAAGAAGAAACCCTAGAAGACCAACCACAGCAGGAGGTGGATGAAACAGCAGAAGCTCCGAACCACGCTGCCACGTCAGAACCGGTCGGTGCGGTGGAAGCGAACGGCGCCGAGGAAGCAACCGCTAACAACAACAACAACGACGACGAAGAGGAAGACCTCGATTTGGAAGATGAACCGGTCGAGAAGCTTCTGGAACCGTTCACGAAGGAGCAGCTTCACTCCCTCGTGAAGCAGGCCGTTGAGAAGCACCCCGATCTCGCGGAGAATGTTCGCCAGCTCGCCGATGTGGACCCCGCGCACAGGAAAATCTTCGTCCACGGCCTCGGCTGGGACGCCACCGCCGAAACCCTAACCACCGTGTTCGGTAAATACGGCGAGATCGAGGACTGCAAGGCCGTAACCGACAAGGTCTCAGGCAAATCGAAGGGCTACGCATTCATATTGTTCAAGCACAGGAACGGCGCTCGCAGGGCGCTTAAGCAGCCCCAGAAGAAGATTGGTAACCGAACGACTTCGTGTCAATTGGCCTCTGCCGGGCCTGTTCCGGCGCCTCCGCCGAACTCCCCGGCGGTGTCCGAGTACACATTGAGGAAGATCTTTGTGAGCAATGTGAGTGCGGATATTGATCCCCAGAAGCTGCTTGAGTTCTTCAAGCAGTTTGGGGAGGTTGAAGATGGTCCCTTGGGTCTTGATAAGCAAACAGGGAAGCCTAAGGGTTTTGCGCTTTTTGTATACAAGTCTGCGGAAAGTGCTAAGAAGGCTTTGGAAGAGCCACATAAGAACTTTGAGGGTCACACTTTGTATTGTCAGAAGGCTGTTGATGGACCTAAGGGAAGCAAGGGTTACCATCAGCAGCAACATCATCAGCATCATTCTCACCACCACCATCATCATCAGCCAAACTATCATAGGAAGGACAAGAGCAAGTATTCATCTGGTGGTGGGCCATCACATGGTGCTAGTGGTCACCTGATGGCTCCCTCAGGCCCTGCAGTCGGTGGTTTCAATCCGGGAGTGCCAACTCAGGGATTGAACCCGGCGCTCGGACAGGCGTTAACCGCATTACTCGCGAACCAAGGAGCTGGGTTGGGGATTGGGAACTTGCTTGGAGGTCTCGGCGGTGCACCGGTGAACCAGGCTGGGCCGCCTCCTGCTGCGTTTGGGAATCAGGCTGCTATGAGCTATGGGAACCAGCAAGGGATGCAGCCGGGGTACCAGAATCCTCAGATGGGGCAGAGCAGCGGCGTTCGACCTCACCCTGGTGCTGGCGCTCCTTACATGGGGCACTAGGTGAGTGGCTGATATCTTTTGCTTTTTGTTCCTTCACATGCTGCTGAATCTGTGATCTGTGATTATTAACAATTCATTTGATTTATAAGATAATCTGTTTTAAAGAGTTGGGGTGGTGTGTAACATGAGATTGTTGAAGACATAATTATGGGTATTAAGATATACAGTATGAGTATTTTAAAATCGGTAACTGTTGGGTCTCTTACAGTCCATGAAAATGTGAAGGAACTGTGCATCTTTTGCTCATGGATGAGCATAGGTGGTATGCCAAGTGTATTTGCTTGAATTGAACCTGAAAAAGTATGCTTTCCAACTGAAAAGATGGGTGTGAACTTTGTTGGGATGCTCTTCGGTCCATTATTAGTTTATTAGTTTATTTTGCTTTTGCAGTTATCATGGGATTGATGAACATGGGTAGTCTGAACATGTTTATTACCATACAGTTTGATAAAATGTTTCTCGTTTATGTTGGCTTTCTTGCTTGATAAAGCTACTGCGGCTGCAATATGGTCAGCCTTTGAGTTGTTTCATTATATTAAGACTGCATACTCACTCATTGTTAAATTGTCATAAATTATTTGAAATTGTGTAATTACTAATTACATTTATATCGGCTACATGTGGGATAAGGCTTTTTGTTGTTGTTGTGACTTTTATATTGGGATGAAAGATGGATCTTTACATTCATAACTATTAGTTCTCTTTCTTCTGATCTCTATTCCCATCAAGCTTCTGGATCTAATCATTTTCTTTGTGAAAGCATTCTGAAGCTTGCATTTAGCTCTTTTACCATCTGTTGCCCACACCTATTGTTTTATTACATCCCGTTGTTTTCATTGAATAAATGATTACTATGCTTGGATTGTTGTTTGAAACAATTACGACTCTTGAAAATATTTTTTGCAGTACCAGAGGTATGGCCTTCAAGATATCATTTTTGTATTTATGTTTCTTCTGGAGACAATTGGTTTTTGAAATTAGTCTTTTTATACTTTATGTATTCACTGTGCAGATACCCTCATAGATGCATCAATCATTTAGTTTTGGACTCCGCTGATTCTTCTGAAGTACCAGGCTCTATTCAAATGCATCTTTTAAATTTGTAATTCTAATTACTATTTGATTACTAAAGAACCAGATTCTGAAACCTGTATTTTCTTTCTGTCTTAGTAGATTTCCCCCGACTTATTTTTAAAGTATGTAGTGCCTCTTGTTCCTTTCTGGGATTGGAGGAACGGATTGAATTTTGGTTTGGGGCAGAAAAAACTTTGTTACAATAATTTTTAAGTGTGCTGTGGACCTGGCTTTCCCGAATTTTCAATTCTGTTTTATCATTTTTTTAGCTTCGAAAAGCATGACGGGTACAAGTATTAAGTTATATGTTTTACCAGTGTCTGGGATTCAGCCATGATCTGTGAGGACTATTACCATCTTTTTGAGAAGTATAACGTTCTTATCTAAAAGAAAAAGAATATAACATGGGAAACTGGTGCGCTGCTAATGCTGCATTTTATGCTTATAGACTACGATAGAGATTATTTACATTTTAGCCTGTTTATCATTTAAATTTAAATGTAATTTATTTCTTCTTGATCCTTTCCACGATCACTCTTCATTTTCTTTCCTTGAATATTTTGGGTAGGGGATTTAGAGTGGATAGAGTATGATAAGGAACAAAACTTAAACAAAGTTTTCTTTTCTCAAGCTTTGACCTTCCATTCTTCCAACATCCTACTTCCTCTTTTTGTTTTTTCCTTCTATGCAATTCTCGATATTCAAAGATCATGTTCATGAGGTTTGGACAGTTATAAAACCAATGTTCTTTCCCCTTCCTCAATGAAGGATCCATTTGTTTAAATGAATCAATACTTGTCAGACTCCTGTAACCCCCCATCCCTTCTCAAATTGAGCCGTCAGGTTTTTAGGTGTACAATAGCTTGTTTTCCTACTGCTTACTTGTAATGTCATGTTCTATTATAATTGGTGTGAAGTTATTTTCTCTGTAACTTTGTTTGGCATATCTGAGGACTGATCTAGATATTACACATCACACCATATTTTATTTGCTTGAGGGGTTGGCTTGCCAGACACATAAGTCCTTGCCACAAAACAAATGCTAGAATCAGTTCATAAGTTCTGACATCTGCATCCACTGATGGAGCTTGGATCCTTCTATTCACTTCCAAGGCTACAAGTGGCCACACTTGGTGGGCGCGCAATGCTCTCACTGTATACAAGTGTACCCTGGTTTGGAGTGAATGCCAGAGAGAAGATCAGATGGGTGCGGTGGTGTTATCATCTTTGGAGGTCAGCATGGGTATGATCTATTCCTTTGCTATAGATTTTGTGGGAAAGTTCAGGAACTTGCCTTCTTTTGACATACCAAATCTTTTAATTGATTTTTGAAGATATTCTTCTTCAAGTATTATTACCAAGTTGGGCTTCTGAATTACGCATAGGATTTCAACTTTATTGTTTTTTGACGTATAATCTTCTTGAAAAAATGCCCAATTTGATATTGCTGTGCCCAATTTAATATCTCGTAAAGCTGCAAAAGGATGATAAATAAGTATTTTCTAAAACTTAGCCCAAATAAGTTACTTTTTCCAAAAGATATATACAAAGTTTTGTCATTAAAGCTGGTTTCTCATAGTGCAAAGCTGAAGCACTTACGAAGGCAAATACCAAACTGGGTTATAAGCTTTATTCAAAGAAATTTTTAATATTTTCTTCCAGTTTTTATGTGCGTGAGAGTCAATGCATAATTTTCACCTTATGAGGACATTTTTCATAATGCTGCTTAAGTGTTTTGGATGTAATAATGGAGAGCATACTTGAGAGGGATTGATCACACAGCTTGAGAAGGATCATATTCTATG
This sequence comes from Glycyrrhiza uralensis, assembly GCA_030159175.1. Classification (NCBI taxonomy): domain Eukaryota; kingdom Viridiplantae; phylum Streptophyta; class Magnoliopsida; order Fabales; family Fabaceae; genus Glycyrrhiza; species Glycyrrhiza uralensis. Next base: position 3,449,439 of record BRZY01000006.1, read on the forward strand.
ATGGACGAGGCAGTAGGCATGGTTGAACTGTCCATGTGGACCTTTAAACGTCAAGAAGTTATTATTGGCATGTCATTTGTTTAATCCAGAGCCGATACGCGGACATGCTGCCGAAGAAGGATTACAGATTATATTTGAAAAGAACACATAATATGTTATGTTATATTTTCTTGAAGCATAAATTGTTAGACTTGTTGAAGGGAAAGGCTTGTCGAGTGTGCTATGCATGCAACTTGTCGTATGAAGTTTGAGATCACCATATTAATCCTTCGAATAAAGAGATTCGTGATTAAAAATAGTTGCTCTAATTTTCTCGGACAATTGGGCTTATTCTCTCCACGTTCTGAATTCTTTAGTTATTTATATGGTTTAGTCCTTCATCTTTGGCTTCGGGGCCTTCGATTGTTTGTCAAAGGGAATCGAATTGAGTATGGTGACTGCGGTTTTGATTATTATTTCTATAGTGGTATGCTAGAAATTTTGGTGTTAGAAAAACAATGGATAGGGTCTGGGTGGGTAAGATATTATAGTACTCGTCTCTATCCACAACTTAAAAAAACTATACTCACAATTTTGAAAAATACGGTTTTAAAATTATGTAAATTTTAAAATGCATAATAAGGTTTTAAAATACAATACATAAAATCTTGTTTGAATATTAAATTAAATAGATATTACAATAAATTTTTAGAACAATAAATTCTTTTAACTTAATTGCATGTCATGAGTTGGTAAATCCATTTAAAAATCATACATTACAATTAGTTTGAGTTGTAAAGTTAATATTGATAACTCAAATTATTAATTAGATTATTTTATTTTATCATCATAATAGAGTCATGAAACGATTATAAATGTTTATTTTTTACTTGTAGATATTATTTGGCTCCAAAAATACCAATAGATATTATAATAGTAAAATAAAATTATTTAATAAATTAAACACAAAATTATTGAATAAAATAGATTGGTGCAACATATATTACTTTTTTGACATTTATTAAAAAAACAAAGAAAGAAGTGTTTCTCATGGTCGTATATCTTATGAATTACTTTAGGCTTAGGAAGCCTTTAGGTTTATTTAGGAAGTTTATTAAATTTGTTAAAGAAGCTTATTAAATTTTAAATTATATATACATGTATTTATTTTGGTAGCAATATTATATATGCAGTGGCGTATTTAGGACCTTGAGTCAGTGGGGGTAAGTTTTTCACTGTGGTTTGATGGCGATTATAAATGACGAACATAGTCGGACTTTTTAGAGAAGAGAAATATTTGAGATTGAGATGAGAGGGAGAGAGATGAGAGCTGGGAGGAGAGATTGAGATCTTTGGTGAAATCGAGAGCTATGCTGGGTATTGTGACAAAAATGAAATTTAAGAGGGTCAAAATTGAAAAACTTGAAAATAAAATTTTAGCGGGGTCAAAATTAAAAAAATATAAATAGTAAATGGACTTTTTAAATTTGAGTGGGGAAATGTGCTCACTATGATGTAGATCTGCCTGTGTGTGTGGTATTGGGACAATGTGGTTACTAAAGAATCTATACTCGCATCCGTCTCCATCAAATTTTGTGAATAAATACCCCGTGTCTATGTCCATACCCATTAAGTGGGTAATTATCCTCACCATCATGGATAATTATTGCATATATCCATTGGACCTGTATCATCCCTATCCGGTGTGTTACAAGAGGGAATTACAATGTCTGAGTATAGGTGGGGAAATTTTGATGTGTCATAGGAGAGTCATTCGGGAGAGGGTTTTGGAGGGGATGGGATGGGATGGGATGACTTATACAAATATTTTAGTTTTATAAATAGAAGAGAAAAATGTAAAAAATATTTTAAAGCTCTCTAAAACCCTCCAAAGTCTTCCATTCTAGTAACTGTGTAATCTTTGTTGTCTTGTTTCATTCTCCATATTTTTTCAAATACAAATTGAAATGACTTAATGAGCATCAATCTCAATTTTCTTTCCAAATATCTTATAGTGACGGCACAATAAACTTAAATTCAAATTCATTATCCTTTGGTATCCACAAACCAACTTTAAATTAAATCTTCGAGTTATACTTATCCTTATCAATATCAATTCGTTACTAAAATAAACATTTTTTTAATAAACTCTCACCCATAAGTAACTACGTAATCTTTGTTATCTTATTTTTTCTCCATATCTTTCAAATTCAAATTGAAATGACTCGACGAGCATCAGTCTCAAATTGCTTTCCAAATATCTTCTAGTAACCACACATTGAATTTAAATTTAAATTTATTATCCTTCAGTGTCTACAAACCAACTTTAAATTAAATCTTCAACATCTACTCATTGCTTTCATATATCAGTTCGTGACTAAAATAAACTTTTTTTACTAAACTCTCACCCATAAATAACCATATAATCTCTGTTATCTTATTTCTTTGCCAAAATTTTTCAAATTTAAAATTGAAATGACTCGATGAACATTTATCTTCATTTTCTTTTCCAAATATCTTCTAGTAACAACACATTTTTTTTTGGATCAATTCTAGTAACAACACATTGAATTTAAATTCAAATTTATTACCCTTTAGTGTCTACAAACCAACTTTAAATTAAATCCTCCACTTCAACTTATCCTTATCAATACCTGTTGGTTAGTAAAAGTATAAATTAAATCCATAAATTTGATCTTCTTCCTTTGATTTTTCTAGAAAAAAAATGCCAACAAACTATATTAACTATTATTTTCTTAATTTACCATTACAAAATCATATTTTACTCTATAGCATATAATTCACCCTTATAAGAGTAAAAAAGTCTTAAATCAAAATCCCCAAAAGAAAAAAAGACAACCAGATGGGAATATAAATATATGTTTTTTGTTTATAGACTTTATTATAAACTTTATAACCCTGTCATTTCCCTTTTCATGAGTTACCCTCGCTCGCACTTTGTTGGCGTCTGCTAACGTTGCAACTGTCTCAAAACACACTCACAACAAACAAAACCTTATTCCACATCACCTCACTGTCCTCCAAAACCCTAATATCCCCCCACCACTACCCACCCTTCTACTGCCACACTGACCCAACTCTTTCTTTCATCAAAACCTCACAAAAGAACCCATTTTTATGCACACCCACAAGAGATTCTCACTGGTTCCAGTTCAGGATTCTTGTGCTCAACATCACTGATTCAAGTGGGCAAGTAAAGTTCCAAGCTTTTTGCTATATCTGAGTACCCATTAGGTTTTTAGTTCAAAGTATTGTGTAATTTGCCACGTGGGGTTTTAGAGTGGTGGAAATCTTAAGAGTTAGGTTGATTGGTGAGAGAGAGAAGCAGTTATGGTGATTGCTGAAAGTGAGATTGGTGAGGATCAGAAAGAGGTTAGTGTTCCAAAGTCTCCATGGAAAACCCCTACTATTGATGGGAATGGTGTTGTGATGATGGGTACTGAGTCATGGCCAGCTCTTTCTGATGCTCAAAAACCAAAGAATCTTGAGACTCCTGCTGCTGCTGCTGCAAAGCCTGAGGATGCAGCAACAGCAGCTTCTGTGCCAAGTGCTGCTGAGGTTGCTCCAAAACCTCCTTCTGTGCAGGTTTGTCTTCTCTTCTTTATGTAGCATTATGGCATGGAGAATAATCAAATGCAAAATTTCAGTTTACTATAATATGTGTTTTTGAGTTCATCTCTATATTTTAACTGAATTTGCTTGTTCTTATTCTGATTTTCATGATTTAAGCCCAAATATTATAGTAAGCACATAAGTTGTGATTGTTGATTAACATCAGATGGTATATAAATAAGGAGTAAATAACATCGGAGACCTGAAGTTTGACAAATTCCTTAGGTTCTTATTGTTTTTGCTCCTTTGGTAGAAGCAAAAGTTGTATACTTGTATGCTACAATATTCTTAACTCTGGTATTGAATATATCTTTCTTGTTTGTCTGATTGTCTGTGTGTATGGGTCTGTTATTCAACAGAAGTCAAATGGTCCTGGAAACCTTAATCCGGTGCATAAGATGCCACCATCACGCCATCAAAAACCAGGCGCTAAGCGCAATGCAAACGGTGCACCTCCCTTTCCTGTACAGATGCCTTATCATCAACCAGCGGTTCCTCCGTTTTTTCATCCCATGGTACCTCCTCCGCCTCACATTGCTGTTCCTGGTTATGCTTTCCCACCTGGTCCGGCACCTTTTCCAAGTGTTGAAGGCCCTTTGGTGAAGCCTGTATCTCAAGCTCCAGGACAAGCTTTTACTCCACCTGCTCATGCTGTTGATGCCAAAAATGTTCAGCCTCCGGTGCATGGGGATCCAAATGTGTATGTTGCTAATTTCTCTAATGGAAGACCAAATATCCAGGAACAAGGCGACCATCTGAATCATGCTTGGCATCATCAAAGACCTTTTCCTTCCAGAGCAAACATTCCTATGCAACATGGTTTGGGCCCAAGGCCCTTTATTAGACCCCCATTTTATGGCCCACCTCCAGGGTACATGGTTGGTCCAAGCTTCCCAGGTAAAATTTCTATTCATACTCCTCTGTTTATGCATGTTTGTGCAATTACAATACATGCACTTAGTTCCTTAACTTGAATGTGTTGGGTGGATTTTTCTCAGCTGTTTATTTATTCTTTAATTTCTCCGTCACTTAGTTCCTTAATCCATTTTTTATCTTCTGGATAGGACCTGCACCTGTATGGTGTGTCCCCATGCCACCTCCTGGCTCCATTAGGGGTCCCCATCCTCGGCACTTTGTTCCATATCCTGTCAACCCAGCACCTCAACCACCGACTCCAGAAACTCTATCTCTGGGGACTAGCATCGTTAAACAGATAGATTATTATTTCAGGTAAGTAATTTAATTGTTGACTGTGGCTTCATCTTCTTTATCTTTCTTGATATTGATCCGTTAGCTGCAATTAAAGATCTGTGCTAAATACCTAACACGATGAAATGTTTGTTGGCTGTTTTCATCTCACATCTGCTTATCTATATTGTGAGAATTATGTTTCCATTGATGCCAAAATAATTATATCATTGTTCTGTTTTATTTTTATTAAGAAATATCTTAATTTTAGACTCATGGATGTCAAACCCCCGTGTCTTCTAGATTAGGATGAATGCTAATTTAACTCTTAGATGGGAGTATCTGAAGATTACTGCTTTAGATGATGAAGAAGTTGAACTGATTTGTAGTGTTTGGACTTTGGACAGTTAAAGTTAATGAATGTTAAAAATTGCTTAAGAACTCCTGTAATCATATCCATACTCTGCGAGAATAAAGAAATGTAATTCAAATGATAAACACTTCTCACTCAGCAAACTGCTGACTTCAGAGCCTTCTTTTGGCAGTGATGAAAATCTGCAGAATGACCGTTATCTTATTTCCTTGATGGATGACCAAGGATGGGTTCCCATGTCTACTGTTGCTGACTTTAAAAGGGTATGTCTAAAACATATTTTTCCTCCCTATTGTGTGATAATTTTACAGCTGTATGCCAGCTGCAGGTGCGTTCTGCAATCCATGTTGTTCCAGTTTACCACTCCACTTGCATTGCATGATGTGATTTGTCTTGTAGGTCAAGAAGATGAGCACAGACATATCTTTCATCCTTGATGCACTTCAGAGCTCTAATAATGTGGAAGTGCAGGTTGTATTCTCACGAGTTACATTTCTATGTTTGGCTTCTACTGCGTGTCTGCTGGTGTAGACAGGCTTAAGCTTCTCATTAACTCGAGAATCAAGTTTGTTGCTATAATTACTTTTGCTCCAAAGCTGATTTTTTAATTCTTACGGTATTGTTTCTATTATTGTTCTTGGAGTTGGTAATTTTCAAATGTTTATGTCATGAGTAGTACATACTGCATAGACCATTTTTTTTAATCATCTTTAATTGATGGGCTGCAATTTCTGTGTTTGTCATATTTGAAGTTCCAACATCTTTTTCAGTTTTTGATGGTGTTTTGTTCTTCCCTCATTAGATTTTTTTGGTCTACATATAGAGCTTAAACCAAGACATCTATATATTAACATTGCATAGCGTTTTTTCTTTTGTATCACATCAAATCAATACTAATTTCAGATTATTTGGTCTTTATTCTTTCTTTTCCTTCTCTCCCTAACTAACTCCATAGAATTTCAATAGACTGTTTCATTAAATTTCAAAAGGAATTCAGCTATGAAATATTTTGTCCACATTAAGTTTCCTATTAAGTATAGAATAATTCTCATAAAACCAACACATCTATAACATCTGTATTTAACTCATAAGAATTACACAGTGCTAGTCGTTATTCTAGAGACATTTCTTTGGGCTATGGTTTTAAAAATAAACAAACTAGATTTTGATATGGCTGTATCATAGATGAATTGTGGAGTTGAAGGAAATCCTTCTTAGCCTAGAGACCTTAGTTAGAACTACTTGTTCTTATATGTATATTCTATATTTGTACATAGAATAACACCTCCATGCTTTTGGAGCCAGCTTTAAGTTACCACCGCTTAAAGGGAATTTTTTTTTTGAGATGAATTACCAATTAGTTAATTTTTTTAAACTGTTGCTTCAATTTCTAAGTTTCTCCTTGTAATTTGTTGTGTTTTTAGGGTGACAAGATAAGGAAACGCAATAATTGGTCAAAATGGATTCAAGTTTCTTCAGGAAATTCAGGATCACCAATGGCTCAGGTTCACCAGAGCCAAGTTGTAGAGGGTGCTGACAATTCATGTCAGAATAGTGATGCTGTTGGAGATAAGACAGAGGAGTCTTCTGAAGCAAATCTTAAAGATGCTGCTCATAATTCAATTTTGACGGAGCAGGATCAGTCAAACAAAGATACATTTCAAGTTCCTCATATGAACCGAGAACAAGATACCGAGTGTCATCATTCGAATGATATACCACATGAAGTAAATGGTGAAAATGACACAACTAGTAATAATATCTCCTGCCACTCAGAAGAAACTGAGCCCAAAATAGTTGATTATAGTGAGACTGGAAACATCGATGTTATGGCTGATATGGATATCAGAGATCTTTCCAATGATTTTGGCAATACATTTATGCTTGATGAAGAGATAGAGCTTGAGCAGAAGATGCTAAAGAAGACTGAGCTTTCTTCTACTGGAAGGTACTTCATAGTTCTGGGTTCTGACTGATAAGGTTCATATGGAATATGCCTAATATAAGACAACAAGTTTCTGTCAAAATCTGTATTTTTAAATGTATTTCAGTTTTAGATAAGTTATTGTTTTGTTTACACTTTGCAGTGCTCCCTGATGTCGAGTACTATATTATGAATAATGGTGTTGACGATATGTTACATTTGAAATAGATGTTCACTGCAGAAGTGGAGAGGAAACTTTTATGCAAAAATATGTTTTACTTGTATATTCTGGCACTTTGCTTGCTTTTATTTCGTTGTATGATTTTCATAATATTTTCTTTAAGTTAGTCAAAGACAACTCTCTTGATTTCTCATTATTCCTGATCCCCCCCCCCCCCCCTGTTAAAGCAATGTTAACATCTTATTTGAGATGTGAAACTAGTAAAAAATTACTTTTCTTTGTTTTTGGGTGTTTCATATGTTCACATTTGTTTGGACGTTCATCTGATGGAATTTGTTGCCTAAAAGGATTGATGATGAAGAGGATGAGATGGCTGTCATTGAACAGGATGTTCAGAAACTTGTAATCGTTACCCAGGTATTGCCGTTGATAGTCTAAGTTTATAATTATACGTTCAAATTTTCCTCAAAAGTGGGTTTTCGTTCAAATTAAGTTTTAGCTTTACATTGCCAGATTGCTCAACCAGCAACACTTTATGAAGATTAAAATAAAATTGAAGGGCTTTTGATGGTTACAGAGGCTGGTACTACATAACTATATTGCTCTGTCTGCTATGTAATCATAACTATAAGGAAATATATAATGCCTATTTTTTGAGTTGTATGAAAACTGATTTAACCATAACAACTAATAAGTAGATTGTTACTTGCATTGAGTACATTTTTTTATTACTTTTTTATTTCAATGTACAGAATGGTGATCCTAAACAAGGACTTGGAGGTAGTGGTAAAGAATCGAAATCCATTTCCAATGAGCTTGCTTCTGCAATAAATGATGGTCTTTACTTCTATGAGCAGGTTGAGACACCATTGTTCTCGTATTTTTTTTTTTACGAGTTATATAATTTATCTTGTACATCATCATTTTCTTTTTATTAAATTTTTAGTTGCCCCACCTAATTATCAACAGGAATTGATGAAGCATAGGCGGTCCAATCGTAGAAAGAGTAACTGTGATAATAGAGATCGAAACCTAAAATCTCCAAGCCATACTTCAGGAGCATCAAATGTAAAGGTGGGTGAGAATATTGGTGGAAGTAGTGTTCTTGAAGAGTGTGGAAGCAATAATTCTCCTCGAAGGAAACAAAAAGCCTCTCAGAAGCAACAATCTTCCCTTAAGCAGCGGTTTTTCTCAAGCAATTTTAGAAATCACGGAACCGGTCGTAACTCTCATGGAGTCATATCTGAAAGCCCGCCTAGTAATTCGGTTGGGTTTTTCTTTGCTTCCACACCTCCTGAAAATCATGGGTCAGTTCAGAAATGATTGTTTCTCAGTGCTAAGGACTGTGATATTTGGTTTGCTTCCCTTTATTTTTCGCATTTTTCCTTTACAGGAAGAATATCAATAAATTATTCTATCAAAAAAAGAACATGAAGTAATTATTCATGCATAGAGCACGCCATACTTTGAGCATGCTAAATGAGATGACGCGTTGATTGGTTTGTTTGATGACTGAAAAGCTGTTTCAAATAATTATCTTAATTTTGCAGTTTCAATCTCAAACCTTCCAAATTGAGTAGTTCACCCCATGGGGGTCTTTCTGCAAGTAGTCCACCTGTCGGTTCAATGCCAAAGTCTTTTCCACCTTTCCAGCATCCAAGTCACCAACTTTTAGAAGAAAATGGTTTCAAACAACAGAAGTGAGTGATAATATGCTTGCTTACTGTATATGTGCATGCCATGAGCACTAGTAGGATATAGGATATATTGCATCTTCAAAACTCCCTCATGTGATTATTCTTCCTTTCATTCAGGTACCTGAAGTATCATAAACGATGTTTGAATGATAGAAAGAAACTTGGAATTGGCTGCAGTGAGGTGAAACATGGAAAAGTTTTTATACTAGGCATTGTCAATTAACTCATTAGTTGAAGCTGTGAACCTGTTATATCAAAATGAACTGGATGCAGTTCTGTGATCTTCATTAGCTTAGTTTTTTTGCATTGGTGTATACATTTATTATATAATTTGGTTTTTATATTATTTGCAAATTTAGCATTTATATTTTCACAAATTATATACACTTGCTTACTTTGGTAGGTTCCCCCCCTCCATTTTTGTCTGTGCAGGAAATGAATACATTATACAGGTTCTGGTCCTATTTTCTTCGAGACTTGTTTGTTCCTTCAATGTACGATGAATTCAAGAAATTAGCAAAGGAAGATGCAGCTGCTAATTATAATTATGGTATAGAGTGCCTTTTCAGGTTCTACAGGTATCAATTTCAAATTTTACTTTTCTCATGCGCTTGAGAAAATAGAACCAATCATCATTTAGATTTCATCTTCTGGTTCACTCTGTTGAGGAAAGTTTTTCCCTTTTTTTTTTTCTTTTTTATATTCATCTATTGTTTTTTGGCAGTCTATTTTTTTTACCCCTTAATAAACATCGATGCATCCGGTTCATCTGATTTTTGTATAATCCTTGTTCAGTTATGGTTTGGAGAAGGAATTTAGAGAAGATTTGTACAAGGATTTTGAGCAGCTTACTCTGGATTTCTACCATAAGGGCAACCTGTATGGCCTGGAAAAATATTGGTAAAACCGATTTACTCGCACATTTGCTGCTTATTATGTTACTGCTCGTTGTGTTTTGAAGTTTTATTCAATCATATTCCTGGTTTCATTTCATGTGAGATTTGTTATAGTGAAAGAAGTAAACCGTATTTATCGGTTAGAAGCTAGTGTGTAACCTTAAGTTGTATTCTACATAGAAAATGTGTCCGTTTCTCTATGAAATCTTATTGTACAGCCACTTTAGTTAATATCTAACAATTTCCTGGTTTATCTGATTTGTTGTGCACAACAATCCTTTTAACATTTTTGTTGACCACATTATTGGACTGCAATCAAGCATTATTGTTTATTCTTGGGGTTGGTTTTTGGTTTGGAACAAAGCGAACTGTTCTAACATGTATCAAAGACAAATATGTTAGGGCCTGTTTATTTCTGTTTTCACTTTTAATTACAAAACTACCATTTTGTTTTCAGTTTGTTTCTTGTTTTCAAAGATTTGTATAGGAAAACAATACAGAAAACATTTTCTCAAAGTAATAAAAAAATATTCGTTTTTAATATTGTTTTGGCTCTTCACCTCACACTATCATCATCACTCTTTGGGACTTATGCTTTTTTATTTCATATCAATCGATAGGGCATTTCATCATTATCGCAAGGTACGAGACCAAAAGGAACCTTTGCATAAACATCCTGAACTGGACAAGTTGCTCAGAGAAGAATATCGCAGTTTAGAGGCTTTTCGCGCCAAAGAAAGGAACGTAGTGAAAGAGGACACCAGTAAGGTTGAGTGATATATGCCCCAAGTAGCAAATACATGTGGCAACAAGAGTTTTGATGGTGGCATCCACAGTTTTGAAAGGAACTCACTCACTCTAACAACTTTAACACGAGTTTCAGTTTTGGCGCATGCATGCATGCATTTTGGTTTTGAATGTGGAAAGATGGAAGATCCGTTTGTTTGTTCTATATAGGTTGAAAATTGATTATGCCTTTGCAAGAGGGGTTTCTTTTGATGGATCATTCTATATAGTATACAATGCATTGCATCCTTTCTTTGATGGGAATCTTACAAAACTTGGGGAGGCACCTTTTCTTGTCTCCAAAGTGTTGTACATAAAGATGAGATGATAGACTACAAAGTTGTGAACATTACAAACATAGGATGAAGATGTTTTCTTTGTCTTCATTTTTGGAAGGAGTTGAAAAAGAGGGAAAAGGGTTGTACTTATACCTTGCCAAATTTGAACAATAAGAGTGATGATGATGATGATCTTTCTTACTGTAACCTGATGTGCTCAATTAGTTTATCTGTAATCAGATAATTTGTCACACCAAAATGCTATGGCTTGGCAACCATTAGCATTTATGGGTTGGTTGGACGTGATTTAACATCTCATGAACTCACTAGTTATGAGAAAATTGTGACTATGCCAAAAAAAAAATTATTTTAAAGCATAATCTCAATGGCAGTATGGAGCTAATAGCCATCAGCAAAAATGTCTTCTCAAGGGTTGAGTGAACGAAAGTTCTAGTGTTGATTTATTCAGCTAGTAATTCTTTCAAATATTCTAGGAACAAAGTACAAGTATTGTAAGATATTGGATTATATCTTATCATCTTGTCATCTTATTTTGTTTCTTAAAATCTTTTTATATTATGATAAGATGGTAAAATATGATTAGTAGTTTATTAAATGGTAAATTATAATAGTTTTATAAATAAAAGCACGATAAAGAAAAAAATTAAGGAAAAATGTGCGGAAGGTGAAAATATCGTGTTTGTTTCACGGTATCAAAAATTGTTCTTGGGAATAACTTTCCTGAGATTTAATTTCGAAGTTAATAACAGAAGGGTTAAGCGTAATGTAAGTTTTTATGTATGTGACAATTGATAGGCAGATATAGATATGTCCTAATAATTTTTTCACTTTAAAGAAAATGAAAGCAATATATGAAAAAGTAAATGTAGAGTATAAAAAGTATTTAATATTTTATTTAGTAATTAGAAAGATTAATAAGAGGATTCAAAATTATTCACATATACATAGGGATGGCAATTGGACCCATACCCATTGGGCACCCGCAAAAATTACCCATAATGGGGAGGGTAATTACCCGCTCAATGGGTACGGGCACGGGTACGGGTAATTACCCGCAAAATTTGATGGGTACGGGTGCGGGTACGGGTACCTTAGTACCCACCCCGCCCCAGACCCGCACACATATATACATATATATTTATTTATTTATAGTTATATTTATATATGTATATGTGTGTGTGTGTGTATATATATATATATATTAAATTTAATAACTCTTAAAGAAATTTATAAACTAATTCTTATTCCTAAAGTAACCCATGCACAAGACACTATAGTTATAAGACACATTTTCTTTCCTTTCCCATGAGATACATTTCTTTGACTCTTTGCTTTCCTTTACCGTGTGTTTCATCGTTAGTGTAGACAACGACAAGCTTGCTTCATTGTACCTCATTCACTTGCGCTATTATTATCCTGCTTCCTTGATCTGCGATGACAAGCCTTCTTCATTGACACCATTCTATCTCGTTCCTGTGTCCTTCACTAGCAAATTCCTTATGCGCCTTTGAGACATAATATTGTGTATTGCATTTGAAAAATTAATTTTTAAATTTTCAGTTAAAGTGCGGGTAACGGCCACGGGTACGGGTACTTAGGTACCCAACGGGTAAGGGTACGGGGATCAAAGTTGCTACCCACGCGGGTATGGGGCCGGGTACGGGTATTTTTTGAAATTGCGGGTATGGGGACGGGTACTATAGTACCCTACCCATACCCTACCCATTGCCATTCCTACATATACATGAGTTTTGTTAAGTTTCTAGAGACTAATAATTAAAGGAACATTCAGGATCTTGTATATAATATTTTTAATTATTTATGTGAAAAAAGTATTGAATGTTTTTTTTGGGTGGAGAAAGTATTGAATTGAATGTTAATATATTTTCAAATTAATTAATATTTTAGTCAATAGTTAATGTAATATTTAAGTCAATAGTTAATTTGTGTACAATATATTTGTTTTTTGTTAATATATTTTTAAATTAATAATTTATAATAAAAATTATTAAAGATTTTTTTTTCTCATTATTAATGATAAGGTTCATTGTTCTCTTTATTTTTTTTGACAGATCATTGTTCTCTTTATTGGATTAATCGTTTCAGAATCATTATATTACAATAAAATTAATAATCATTGACTGAGTACAACTGATTCCTTTACATGTAGAACTGGGTATACGGGCCGGCCTGGCCCGTTTAGGCCCGGTCCGCATTAGTTTACGTTTTCAGTGGATTGGGCCAGCTCGGTCCGCGATTTAAATGAGCTTATTTTGTTAGGCCCGTGTCCGCACCGCTAAGTCCGCGGGCTAACGGGCCAGCCCGCGGACCGTAAATAAAAAATGAAAAAAATAACTAAAAATGGAAAAAAATGTTAAAAATTCAGGGAAAATAAATATTTGCAATTTAAGTACATTTTTTATAAGCAAAATTATATATTATTAATACTAAAAGTTGATTTTTAAGAGCACAAGGTATGTCCAAAAAAGCACCACCCGACACCCCTAGCGTGGATACTGCAGTTGTCTTTCAGATTGGACAGAACAGTTCACAGGTGTGACACGAAACCCACCCCAGGTGTGAAAGTAACAGACTCACAGTGGATGACTCGATGGTTGTCTTCAGAATTGGTCACCGGTGTGATACGAAACCCACCATAGGTGTGAAACTCCCACTGATACTTTATCAAAATAACTCCACACAGAAGATGAAAGATTCCTAGACCTCTTATTCGATACTTTAGTTTTAGTTGGTCCATCTTCATTATCTGAAGTGCTACTTTCACCCAATCTATTAGGGTCAATATCATCCACATTAACACTTTCATTTAAGGCATTTGCAGAGCAATCCATATTTCAATAATCAAAGCTGAAACAATTAAGACAAACTAAAATATATAAGATTCAAAACTTGAGTAAGAAGTACATTATATATTTATATTTATATATAAGTATTAAAACAAGAGTAAAATCCAATGAACTATTATTAAATTATTCAAGCCAATTTTTGTTGAATTATTTTTGTCCATGAATGGAACTTTTTCTTCACGAACTAAAGTCCAGGCACACAGCACAATCTAATGGCAATATAATATTATTCAAAACCAAAGAACAAGTCCTAAAGATGGATATCAAATCATAATCTTATGCCAAGTTTCATTGATTAGAAAATTTGAAGAAAAAGTTGACTACGGTAACAACAAGTCGACACCAATAAAAGGAAGAAAAGCTTGGATAAGATTGATTCTTCTCTTCGTTATACATTCGACAATTGCAAATCATAATAGATAGAAAGTAGGAGTATATATGAATAACAACTTTAAAATGGATAGACAATAACAGAATGATATTTAAACTTAAAAGCAATAAAAGTAAAAAAAAACATACACTCGCAGAATCATAGACTAACCGTGGCATGCAATAGATTTTCCAATTTCCAGCACGTTCACGTTCAGATTTCCCAGACTCAGTGGCGGAATTGTGAAGATAATCACGATGGTGTGGCGGTGGCTGCACAAGTTCTCAACAAGGAAAAACTTTCAAACCTAGATTTTTTTACATGCAACATACAACATGACGTCTCTGGAGTCTTTTAATTTTCCACTTTTTGTGACCCATGAGTCCACGACTTTTGAACTTTTCGTTGCTTGCTAACAATAATTTTTTTTTAAAAATAACACAAGTCCGCGGGCCAGCCCGCAAAACTGCGGACAAAACCCGTTTGGCCCGTGGGTTAAACGGTCCGGGCCAAATAGGCCCGCATTTAAATGGGCCAGAATTTTTAAGTCCCGCGGCCTGCGCAGACTGCGGGTTAAGCGGACCGTCCGCGGACCAAGGCCCGTATACCCAGCTCTATTTACATGCCTGTTGATTTGTAATCCAACATTGATATAGGATGCATTTGAATAAAGTAATTTAAATAAGCGTTTATTCAATTGACTATTTTGAAGAGTTTAATAGTTAATTGAAATTTCAGTCAAAAAAAAAATAGTTAATTGAAATAAGTTTGGGTTCATCCCGCTCAACTCGGATTAAACGGATGATTAATACTAAAATAAAATATATCATATAGAAATGCCATGAATTTTTCATTTTTTTATTGTATTCAAACACTAATACAAGCATTTATATCATAAAATAAATCTAAATAAGCCCTAAATAAACTCTTTCAAATGACTCAAAATTACTATGCTTAATTTATTAATACAATTTGGAACCCATTTGTTTCAGTTTTTTTAAAAATAATCACTTTTAAGAAATTTTATATATTTATTTCATCTTTTAAAAATATTGAAAATCTAAAAGTAATATAAAATTATTATAATTGGTTAAAAGGAATCTCCTGGGTTATAATTTGAGTTTAGCTCTTTCCAAAACAGTTACCAAATCAATTAGAATTTGGAACGTTTCGATTTTATTCCAAAAATGTGACAACCTCAATGGGGCCACTTTTTCTTTCCAGATAGATAAATTCACTCCCCTTAGTATCTTCCTAGTTAACCCTTTTAGTCGCAGATAAAATAGACAGAGGCTTTGACTGAAAATAAATAATTAAAACAATGGAGGTTTTGGGCTTCAGAAAAATGGTGTTTTTGATTATGATCATGATGACTATGATGGCAAACATGGCAAAATCTGAGCTTCACTATGTTGGAGGGGGAAAGTCTACTTGGGCACCTAATGTTAACTTCACAGAATGGTCATCACATGAACACTTTCATGTGAAGGACTGGCTATGTAAGCTTTCTTCTCTTATTTTATTTTATTTTATTTTTACTTCACTTTTTTTTTTCATGAAAAAAAAAAGTGAAATAGTTAAGATGGGAATCCAAATTACTCCATAACACTCAAAACTCTTCAATTTCCACATCCTCTAATTTGAGGGCTTGTGTTGGAGCATTTCTCTTCTCTTAATTATTTATGATTCTAAGCCTCAACAAAGCAACATTTTTTATATTATTTTCAATTTTTTTCTCTCACCCTTTTTTCTGTAAATCAATATAACAAGGACTGGTTCAAATAGATTATTTTAAACACAAACTCTCATGAAGACATGGAAAAGCATGATGAAAATGGAACGATTTTATGGCTATGTGACATTTTTTTCTCTTAAGTTTAATGTTGTGAACCTTGTGGTATGCTCTATGCACTCTTTCCTGCACAACTTAAATTCATTGTTTTTTTTAAAGACTGTGATTCCCACCATCCCTTTTATGATAAATCCAATGCATAGTAGCTTGATAAATAAATTATGATTGTTCTCGTGCTTTCTTTGTGTTATGGCTCAAATTGATTTGTAAATGTAATTATGTTGATACAAATACTTGAATATGCATAGATTCAAAACAATTAATCTAACGATTCAAGATATATGTTTCCTCATCACATCTTAAAGTCAATAATTCACAGGATTTAGGGAAGCTTAGTGTTCAGGTCAAATGGATGAACAACAAATCACAAATAAAATAGAATGATCAAGTTTTATGCATGTCTTAGCTCAATTTTAGTTTCTTTCTACAAGTTTTAATTTACACTCTCATTTCACTATGACTTACTTTTTTTTTAAATGATTGCAAGACTTTGGATATGAGAGGCACATTTACAATGTGCTGGAGGTGAACAAGACTAGCTATGAAAACTGCATTGACACAGACCCTATTAAGAATGTATCAAGGGGTGGAGGAAGAGATGTTTTTCAGCTACAAGAGGAAAAGACCTATTACTTCTTAAGTGGAGGAGGTTTCTGTTGGCATGGGATGAAGGTTGCTATAGATGTTACTGAATATGTTGCACCTGCTCCTGAACCTACTCCCCCCAAAAGTGGGGATGCTTGTGGCATTCAGATCAACCACACCCTTGTGGTGCTCATCTTAATCTTGATGTGGACCATCCTCTTGGAATAATATCATATCAGCTACTAGAATTGGCAGATCACAAGTAAATTTACCATAGTATCAGCTTAACAGCTTTATTTGTGTTAGTTTTCTATTCCAAGTGTAATGGTAGGCTGAACTATGGAAATTCAAGGTATCTTTTAACTTTATAAAGATGTGATTTGCACTTACTATCCATAGTAGCTTAATTTCATGCATTATCACTCAAAAAGGAGAAAAGGGGGTGCATAGTTAGTTTATGTTCTGTGAATTAATTTTAGTTTTTCAGCAAATCAACAGTTTTTTACCACATGGAATCACCAATAAAGCTAACTTTTCATTAGTTTTTGTGTAAATAGCTTCTGTATATGTGGAGTATAATTAATCCTATGTAGTGAAGAATGAGAAGATCAATTAGAGAACCTATTCTTGGTTTCATGCCAAGCAGTTGCCAATACAACACACAGAAACCAAATTGCCACCAAACTAAAGGTAAATCTTAACTATCTAAAAAAAAAAAAGTTAAATCTTAACTCATTACAGCAAACTTCTATTCCAAAACCATTAGTGTTAAGAGGGTGCAAAATGCCAGAAAATTGATCTGGAGCTCTATAAAAAGAAGTGAGCTTCTGTGAAACATGACCAAAACGTGGACATAAATCAAGCATAAGTCTATCAATTGCCACAGAATCAGAAAGAGCAAAAACTTTTGTGTGCCGGCTGTTTTTCTTTTGGTTCAGGGTTTTGGTTTTCAGTTAGAAGATTGCAAAATTACATTTGAACCCAAAGTAATTATAGAGTTCCTTTTAGGCAAACGTATTTTTAGACTCAAACATATGTTTGTAACTGAAAACCAAACATGAATCACAAACTGAAAACCTGGTATGTCCCATTAGCACCCAAAAACACAAACAGATTACTGGTATGTCTAACGTCGCCTTTGAAAAGGCATTCATGATTAACAATCTAGAATTGTGAATTAGCTTCTACTGCTCCTTGTACTGCCACTGCTCAATAGTCAGGGTTGGTAACATAGCCATGGCCTCACCTTCAATGACAAGAAGTTCACCATTCTTGAAGCACCTTGTCTTAAACTTTGCACTGAAATAACATTGACAAACACTTGAGTAGAAATATAATCATTACCTATTCAAAAAAGAATGCAAGAGATAGTAATGTCAAGACTTACAGATATCGATTTTTGTTTTCTCTTAGATTAGTTGCTTGTACTTCACCAACAATCTGATCTCCAATATAGACGGGGAACTTAAAATTCAAGGTTTGAGATACATACACAGCTCCAGGCTACAATTATCCATGATGATATTAGAAAAGTTTAGGAGCCAGTGAAGAAAAGGAAGAAACTTTAGGAAAGTTGTCATCAAAGAACCAGAGTGAAGGACCTCGTTATTGCCTTAATTCACATTATTATTCAAGCACTTCGATGTTAAGTCTTTTATTCAAGTTGACTAAATCTAGTGACTAGTACCATGGTTTTTGAAATCACGCGAATAGTAGAATCTGTGTTAATATTTAAATTGACAACACAAGTCTTTTATCCATGCATGTTATACGAAAATATGTAAAATTTGATCTGTTAAAAACAAGTCCCCAATTTTATTTTCTATTATTAAAGGATGGTTCTTTTAAAAATAGTGTATCATATAGCTCAAACTCTCAGGCATGGGACTAATAAGCATTCTATCCTGATTAATCTGTTTGTTCACTCTAATCTAGTTCAGTGAGAAGAGATTGTTGAAACCATTTCATTTCCATAGCAGGGATATCAAAATTCGAAGAGAGGGTTAGTGTGAGACTTACAAAATTTGATGAGATGATATGAGGAAAAAGAGAAGCAACAAGCATCCCATGTACAAGAGGACCTTCAAATCCAACATCTCGGGCGGTAGCTGAATCGGTATGCAAAGGGTTAGAATCATGGCTCACTTTGGAGTACTGAAGGGCATCTTCCTCAGTAAAAAGCCTTGCTTTTCTCAAGACATCCCCAGGCTTAAGTACATGAGGAGGAGTTGCTGATGAAAAGCACCTTAGACTCAGATACTGGAGTTTGCTAGAATGTAGAATCCTGAATAGCATTCTTGCAAGGGTGAATCAATTCAACAAAACCAAGCCCTGATGTTGTCCTTGCCCCCCACTAACTGAAAAGGAAGCTAAAGTGCATCTTAATAACAATAACAATAATAAAAAGCCTATCAACTAGTTACAAGCAAAGCCAATCATTTTCATTTGTTTGATGGAACAATTATACTTTAAAGACAATGGCAGGTATGAAAATCAATGGAAATTGTAAAATGCAGTATGCATGCATCATCATTCCAAAAAGAGAAAACAAAACAACACAAAAAATAAACTTCCTCCGTGGATTATTTGTTTGGAACGTTTTAACAAACAGCTGAGTTGCATGCCAATAGTTGAAGACATGGCATGACAAATCAAATCAAAATGAATCAAACCCATCAATAAGAAAAGTAAAAACTGAAATAGATTATCCTTACTTATTCCTATGTTACTAGAGTTTGGAATTCAGTTCCAAATGCTTCATCGAAGGAACTACGAATTCTACTTTTATTACAGCAAGAAGAATGTGTAGCAAAACATTTGCATAACCTTAGTGACTCAAATAAAATCGTATAAGTTACCTTATTGGACGTAATTTAAAACTACACCCTGTATTATTTACTAACGGACCTTATACAGAGAGCTTGAACTTTTCTCATCACAATCCATGCATGTAAAACGTTTTACTAGGTTTGAATATTTCTTATGTATTTGTGTAAAATGAGATATTATTTTGTCAAAAAAAGGCCTTTTATTTTTTATTCTTGTTCCTAAAATATTGTTACCCATTAAGGGAGAGATTAATCCCCTTATAGTCAGACGCCAAAAGTAAAGATCCATCCCAAAATGCTGAATAAATACTCAAGAAATATTTCGAGATCAAGGATCAAAATACTTAAGAAATCTGAATTTATTTTATTCATATAAATACATGTTATTAAAAATGTAATTTACTTTCATATGCTAATTATTATATTTTATGAATAAATAATTTTATTATTAAAATAAAAAATTGCCCATCAAAATGAAGAAATGAAATTGCTTCAGAGTTTTCACTAATCAAATTCACAACTATTTTGTACAACTGTATTTAAATTAGAAAATAAAAGAGAAATCAAATTACACTAACACTTGGATACTACTACACCATTAATAACAGCATATAACGTAATTTTTGTCGATTCAACCGTTAAATAATAACTATTTATTACATTGATTATATGTGTCAAATTTCATAAGATTCAAACAACAATAAATTTATAGTCAAATCATTCTCATTTTCATGTATTTTAAAAGTACATATGACGTCTTGTTAAAAAAATGCATATGACGTTAATCTTGATACATCTCAATGACTTATCAAATAATTTTATATTAATAAATATAACATTTATAGATATAATCTATATAATAGTTGCTTTTAATCTAATAGTGAACTTTGAAATATAATTATCCAATAAAATATATTTTTTTGAATGAAATCCAATAAAATATTATTAAACATTATAATAGTGTTTAAGTATTATACTGGTGTAATTTAATCCTTTCCCGACAAAATAACTTCAGGTCAAGCTCAAATATGTATATTAAGCCACATTGGTTCACGACAGTAAGAACTAAGAAGTTAAAAAATTACATATAAAAAAAAGATATTTAAAAAATTACAAAAATAAGATTTATGAACACGGACTAATAAATGTCAACCGTCCATTCGAAGTACAGGTCGTGTAGTTACTATAGTAATGGCAGCCTGTCTTCATCTATTTTCTTAAGGCTAGCCAAGTCCTACTACTACTTCAAAATTTCAATTTGGAGGATAAAAATATAAAGATAATAAGCTTTTAAATTTGAAACACAGAGCAAGAGCAGCTATGGGCAATCAGTGGTGGTACCTGGCTTTGGACAACAATGGTATAAGGGATAGTATGGGTTGAGGTGGTGACAGGCATGGCAGTGCAGCTAGTAAGATAGGGTGAAATGTGGTGGTAACTAAGAATAAGTGCAGTAAGTAGAAAGTGATAACACCATCCATCCATCAACTCACAAAATTTTACATCAACTCTTGAATACCATAATCCATCTAGTATGTTTAAACCTCCCTTCACAATTACAATTCAGCATCACAAAACTTGGTAAAAGTTGAATACTTTTTTACTTGGCTAATTTAAAACTCATAACATAAATGACTAAAAGTACACGCCACACCTAAACTTGTAGAGGTACTTCAAATTGCAGATTCAGCTAGCAGTTCACCACGAGACCTGCGTAATACTTTTCATCGGACTCTTGAACACGGTATGTACGATGTACTCATTCTTTTGTTATGATTAGGACAGAGAAGACCAATTTCTGACCAAATCTGTCAGTGTTGCAACGTTTCTACTAATGTCTTCAATAGTATCACTCTTCATTGCGACCACTATGTCCTCCGGGTAGCTTTGTTTAGCCTCCTCAAGCAAAACTTGAAAGATTTCACATTCAATATTGTTGGAAAGCTTTGAATCTTTGTAACCTCTGTCACACAGATGGAGAAAGTAAGTTAATGCTGAAATGTATAATAGAATCGCAAATATCAACATTCAAGAACACCCAAGTGATCCCATACCTCCTGCTCAAACGGTCATACAAAATGGTATTATCAGTTTGAAGTACAACCACATAATCAAACCATCGCTCGGGAAAGAAATCACAGCCATGATAGTCCACAATGTTCCCCCCCTCTTCCATAACATCCTCAAGTTCATCACAGACCTACAAAAACCATGCAAGATATACTCATAAAACCTATATATGAGGTAAATATCACAGGATGAAATATTGTCTTTTATCATGACTGTACCACTGAGTTTAACATTTAGTATATATTATGGTAAAATACTCGAGAGTCATTATCATGAAGAATGAAAGGAAGGGGATGGTTAAGGATGGATGGCTGCAAAAGATTCATCATCAGAGGAATAACAACAAACAGCATGGAGAAGTTATCCAGGGTGGGGACAGGGTCTGTACAGTGTAGGACCTTAAACACGCCTACATGGCTACCTCAGGAACCTACTTTTTTACCAATGAGCTATGTAGAGTGTAAACTTTTCCCATTCCCTTCAACCCCATTATTGTGATTAGTGATCTCAAAGAGACATTAGAAATTGATCCAGGAACACAATTTTAAGTAGCATGCATCTCTTCTACCAATGAAGGGAACCATTCCATGCACAATAAATCTACAACCTCAGCTTTGATAATGATCATTGTAGTTTAGTTATAGTCTTTATTGAATCTACTCATCCTCAAAACTCAATGGATTTATGAAAACCCCATCAAAGTTCATATGCCTTTTTGAGGCTAGGGGGTGGGGTGTCTTATTGAACCTAATTTAAGACGGACCCCAACAACAACAACAACCAAGTCTTATCCCACTAGGTGAAGTCGGCTACATGGATCCATAGTGGCTAAGACAGACCCCAATCCTACCAACAAATTTAACTCAATTTTTAAACACTTGAGGAACCACTAACTACACCAAACAAAAGAATCCAATAATGATCTTAAGTATATAAATTGATGGTTTACCAAGTCTTCGTTCAGAACATAACAATCAAGTTCATCATCCCAACCATCATGCAAGTTCTTCTCTTTGACCAATTCTCCAACATTGATGTGGCGGAGCTGAGTGGCTTCCGCCAAAGAAGTTGACATGGTTGTCTTTCCTGTCCCTGGTGTGCCGGTCACTAGAATGTTTGGCCTCTTCCTCTTTCCATTTTCTTGCACCATGACTACAACACAATTTGCATTGAAGTTAGTGAATATAAATCTTTAAGGATTGCCACATTGTGAAGTGTTTCATTCAATTAAAACGCAAACAAATCTTTAAACAGTATTAACCATTGTCAAAAACCAAACAAAAAACCATTAACTTTGGCATAGTAAGATGGTAATAACAGTACAAAAAATCCAAAAACAAAAATGAAATAAAAAAAGTATCCTCCCTTGGCAACAATCAATTCTCTCCATCTCGCTAAAGGTAACATTTTTCCGATGGTAGCATTTAGTCATATATACTTCAAAAAGAAATTCAAGTTGACAATTTTTCATTACTCAAATTAAATTGAAGAAAACAGGCAACTGTGAAACCTGATAATAAGCTTTAAAATAAGATAAAAAGCTTATTTTGTTGTTACATTCCCTGTCAAATCCAGTTGAGTTTATAAAATTGTTTCCATCTGAGAGCAAAGAAGTTTAGTTATATCCCTTTGATTTGATGAAGGTACGCTATATGCTTCAGTAACAACTAAGGAATTGTCTAAAAAAGCTTATTTCAACAAGTTTAGCATGGAGCCTTTTATTCTTTCTAAGTTAGAGATTTAAAAACTGAGTCTTCAGTCTTCCCCTTATATTTGAAACTTATTTCCGGAACAATTACTATTAATACCGGATTTTAATTTCCGGTACCATGTTTACCAATTCCAGAAACTTAGTTTCCGGTAACAACCATAAAACAGTAGGGAAAAAATAGCACAGTTCGCGACTTACCTTCTTCAACGACGACGAAGACGAGGCTGGAGTTGGTTTCAGGTCACGAAGACCACGCCGGAGGTGAACGGCGGCCTGCTCGCGGTGGACGGTGACGGCGGCTCGGCGGACGAACAGAGCTGGGGGAGACTTGGGTTTGTTCGGGGAGAAAGAGGTTAGATCAGAAATCTGGGGGTTTTGTTGGATTTGGCCTCCTTTGTAACGAAAAAAATAAAAAAAAACTGGGGGTTTTGGGTCTATTTAAAGGGGGCCATTTCTGTCTTTTCTAATTTAACAAAGGAAATTGGTAAATACACCTTGAGATTTTAGCCATACACCCCACTTTAATGTGGAAATTTCAAAAATACCCTTCAATTTTGTGTATATTCTAGAAACTCCAGTTTCTGGAATACAATTTTTTGAATTGTGGGGTGTATTTAGGAAACTAGTTTCCGAAATGCAAATTTGTATTCCGGAAACTCCAGTCTCCATACAATTTGTGGAGTTTCCGGAATGCAATTTTGTATTCCGAAAACTGGAGTTTCCGGAATGCACGCAAAAATTGAGGGTATTTTTGATATTTCAGCATTAATGTGGGGTGTATGGTAAATTTGTTGGGGTGTATTTATCAATTCCCTTTAACAAATTAGAAGGAAGGGCACGACTAGTAAGTAATTCTTGGAGAGGTGCAGTCTTTCCCTATACATGTATTTAAAATTAGAAAATAAATTTAAAATAATACAATAATTTAGTAATTAATTAAGAGTAAAAATAGAAAATAACCTATCAAACCAAACGGGTCCTTAGGCCATCTCCAACACAAGGTGTTTAGCACATTTTCTCGTTAAGAATCGTTCCTGCAGCGTTAAAGTTCTGACACAGCACGGTGCTTAATGGGAATCAGTTCTTGCACAAGCACCGGTTCTTAACACTGTTTTGTGGGCCCATTGCATTTTATAAATAAAAATGAGTGATGTGTGGTTATTGGTGGGACCCATTTATTAAATTTTTTAGAGTTACTGGGTTGGAAGAGTTGGGTGCTTATTGAGTGCTTGTGTTAGAAAATGTGAAAGTGAGTGATGTGGCCATGTGGAGCCCATTTAAGCACCTAAAATGGGTTCTCTTAGGGTTCTCCCTTGGAGATGCCCTTAACCATTCCTATTGTGATTGTGAAGCCCATCCCATAATACGGGACCAAGAAATTACTCAAAAATTGAGATCTCTGTATAATCTCTTATTAGGAGAGTAAAAGTTATATTCTAACAAAAATAGGATAAGCTAGTTTGTAGCTAGTTTGTAGCTGAAAAGCTAGTTGTTTGAATTTAGAGTGGTCGGTAAAATTAGTTGTTGAACTAGCTGATCAATGTAAAATGACATCAAAGGATATATATTTATACAATTTTTATATAAATTCTATTTTTTTATACACCGATGTAATTTATCCTCATCGACAAAATAACTTTAGGCCAAGCTCAAATATGCAATTTATCTACTTGGCTTTGGACAGCAATGGTATAAGGGATAGTATGGTTTGAGGTGACAGGCATGGCAACGCAACTAGTAAGATAGGTGAAGTGTGGGTGTAATTAAGTGTAGTAAGTGAAACGAACAAAAATTCGCGATGAATTTAAATAAAACCAGGAGTTTATTTGGAAAATATTGAAAAACCCCATCTAAAAAAGAACGAATTCATCACTAACCTACCGGTTGGAAACTTATAATCGAACAAGAATGAATTCCAAAGTTGCATAGTTGGTCTCAACAAGAGGAAGTTTATAATTTTTTTCTACTCGGGGCACTCCACCGGAGGAGACTCAAAAATATGTCAAGGCATACTCTTATTTTCTCACTACCCAATGCTGCTTCAATCTTCTCCTTCTTGAGTTTTTGTATTAAGTAGCCATTATTAAATCTGAAACCTTGATCATCTCAAACCCTGCCATTGGAGAACTTGAAATTATGACCCCCATTGCCAGCAATATTGCTTTGAGATAGCTGGCGATTTGAAACAACTTGAGCCTGAGAGTGCCACGCGCGAACATGCATTGATGGGAGATGAAAAATTTCCAAAACTCCCCTTTTAAAACAACATCATTCATACGGCATTTACCCCTGTTATGAATCTAGTTCATCTTGACCAAAAAAAAAAACAACAGCATTCATTTTCATTTCAAAAAACATTCCACATTTCTGTCCATGCAAACCGAGAATCAAAGTCACAAACAAGTTATTGTAGCCTGTTGAGGAAGAATTACAAGATCGGATCGTAGAATCTCACTTTAAAATTCAAGTCCTTAAAGAACAACAAACTCCAGAATATATTCCATCTTCAAAATAAAGATATCGTTTTCCATCCATCTATACAAAAACAATTGTCCTAAATTTAAAAAATACATCAAAAAGAGAATACACAAGTCAACTCTACGAACCACAACAATCTTCAAAATATATTTCTACTTCCGAATAAAAATTTCCATTTCAATCAAAAGAAAAAGAATTTTACAAAATTAAATTTAGAATATAAATTAATTATGAACATAAACTTTTGTTATCAAAATCGATTCTTAACTTCATTTTTTGCATAATGAATTCTATTAGAATCTAAACTCACGCGACGTCAGAAAACACCCAAATGACTAACGACATCATCAAAAACACAAAAAGCTGCGAAGACAAGCAACTAGGAAAACATCATAAATAGTTCACGTTCCACAAAAGAGTAATGACCGAACACATGTGAATGCATGTGAAAAATGCTTCCACATGTGTTAACAGTCCTTACAAACCAAACCTATGGAAAACAAAGTTTTAGTTTTAGTCTAATACAAAAAAAGTACGATGTCCACAAGAAGCAGTTTGGATGAGTTTTTATAAACAGCAATTACACTCCGATTGGGGTTCAACAAAAGAACATGGAGTTACAGACGTTCTCCTGCAATTTTGGCAGCTGAGGGACGGGTGGAGCACCAGCAGCAGATAGGCCACCATGACTGGAAGATGTCTCGGATTTGTCCTCAAATTTCATGAACTGTCCCATCTGAGTTGCAGCCAAGTGAGCATAGCATATTGGAGCAACTGCATAAATAGAGGATTTTACAAATGAGAACCTATGTATGTATCTAAATGTAAGTGAACAAACAAATAAATACAACACGGATAGAACTTACCAACAGAAATGGCAGTGGTGCTCCTCTGATACCTGTTGTCAGATAAAACAATTTTTTTGACAAGATATACCAAATAATTTATTTGAAAGATCTGAATGAATGCAGAAGCCTGAATATTCTGAAGCAATCAAATAGATACAAACTTCACTTACACATATGATAACGAATGGACAAGCTCTTGTAGATCATCAGGAGAAAACCCAATCTCATCTAACAGCACATGATAGTGTGTAGGCCTGCTAGTACCCTGAGTGATGACAAGTTTTAAAAATTAAAAATGTTAATACAAGCTGATATAGATTTTCATGATAAAATGCAAGTAAACAAGACTGCACTCCATATATTCACTCACATCTTTTAATTCACACCATTAACTATAACACCATGAATAATATAGATAAAAAAAACATCTGCTGGGTAACATTCATAAATAACCACGTCAATCAAGCAGAAACATGATCCAAGAATAGGAGAAGCCCAAGACCGCAGTAATATATGATATAAATTGAATTTACTAAAAAGAAACCCTACATATGGTGAACAAGAGGGGAATGATGATCCAAACACCTTATTACACAATCCATCCCCAAATTACAGGAAAAACAAATAAAGGTGAACACATAATAAACACATCTAGACAGCAATCCTGTATTTCCAAATGGAAATAAATATCTTGAACTCTGATGCTAATAGACCATCAGACAGAAAAAAGTACATACTGAATGAAGCGACCAGTAGTTCAAATAATTACAACATCAAATAAAAAAGAAACCGGTACATACAGACAGCATTTGCAATCCAACTTCACAAAGTTTAATGATAAAAATGTAAAGGCTGGTAAAAGAACATATATGAACATTAAATCAAGGGAAAAAAGACAATCGTGAAACTTCAAACTGCAAAATCAACAGAAAAAACCACATCATCGTTAAAGAAAGTAGTAGATACTCACTATCATTCCGGCATGGGCACACAAGTAGAAATCATAATTTCGAGGATGACAAATTTTGTTATCAATAACAGTTCCTGCAAAAACAAAAAGGTTAAATAAAAGTCAAATCAACATAAAGTAAAATAAAAGAATGTAGTCAAACTACTAAACAAGCAGCTTACCAGGAGGCACATTGTCAGGGGACGAAGGCTGGAAGAATTTTGTATGGTGATTTTTCTGAGCAACAATCACCAAAAACTTGGGGTTCCACTTTTCATCAAGAAATTTACAGGCCTAAAATTCAAAGAATTGATATTAATCCCATATAGAAAAAAAAATCATATTCAAGATGCAGTTGAACAGTTTAAGAACCTCAATAATTTGACTAAGTTCAATGTTCAAAACTTGATTGAACTGGGACTCACTAACACCATCCCTACATTCATCAGTAAAACCAAATCATTCAGTAATTCAAGAGACGGGTCAGAAAATAATTAAAAAACACACAATAGTATAAATAAACCAACAAAGACAACATTCATTCTGCTGGAAACAGCAACAATAAAACACAATAGCTATAATTAATTATAACTGAATATAACTACGAAAACAAGGAAGAAAAACAACAGAATATAACTAATGTTGGAAAATTTGAAAAGAAAAATAACCTGAATATGATTATATTATCCGGTTTTCTCTTCCCAGAACTTGTATAGAAATCAATCAGAAGTTCCCTGCATATGATAAAAACATATATAAAATAAATAGACCATCAATGGAAAAACATTTGGGGAATAACTTAAAAGTCCTGGATGTCTTAAAGAACCAACTTAGGAATTTGCTACAAAAATAAATCAACCTTATTATTCCTTCATCCTCCTTTTCAGACACTTGCTTGAACAAATTGTCAATCATTTCAACCTTGGGAGATTGAGTACGGACACATGCCCTATACTTTGATATTAGGGGCCATTGTCTAGAGCTGACCACCTGCATATTTATGCATTCATGTAGGCAAAATTTAGAAGACATTTACATCCCCCAAAAATTTAGACAGATACACACATACAAATAATTTTGAAGCATGATTTTTTAAAAGAACACAAAAAACAGTCCATTTATCATTTACCGCTGCAATTGAAGGAACATCAGATTGCCCCGGCGACCCATGAGATACATCCATGCCAAGAATGAGTGTGGGAACTTTGGATACAATAGGAATGGAAGGAGAATGTTCAACACCTAACATTGAATTCAAGCCACCAAGCTACAAGAGAATAAAAACTTTCAAAGGGAAGTACAACATGAAACACACGATGACAAATTGAACAAAAAGGGATAACAAAGATGGGTACTAAAAAGAATACTACCAGAAACCAACCCTAGAAATTATATACCTTAGCATTGATCTTCAACAAAACATTAGTCAGATACTGGTCATTGACCCTTGTCGGAGCAATGCACTGAGTAACAATTCCAAATTCTGCAAGATTCTTTTTCTTCCATGGACCTTTACATGTCCAATTAATTTTCATTAATAAGCCACTTGACAGTTGCATAGAAAAATAGTAAATAGAAGATGGAACTATAATGAATAGCTAACCATAAAGATCAGAGTTTTTCCGCTCAGGAAGCAGACATAGGAGAAACTGAGGAGCACCAGGAAGTTTGGACTGAATATTCTCAAACATTTTCTCAACTCTAACCATTGGTGGGGCACGCCTAAACTGACCATTTTCTTCAAACACATCAAAAGGGTCGTCTATCAGCTGCCAAAAGCAAACAAGAACAAATATGTAGTTAGCAGCTGTTTTAAGTTCATAGGTAGATATGCAGTTAAGGAACTTACAATTCCTTTCATTCCTCCACATTTAATCAGATCCCTTACAAGCCCTCGTACATCACAACGTGCAGAAAAGTTAGCCACAGCCCATCTTTCTATCTTGGTCGGTTGCACTATTTTCTGAGAAAACAAATAAATCATTAGAAAATACATACAAATTTTATTTTCCATTAAACATATAAAAATGTAGGTGAACGTTGAAATAAATACCTTATTATTAAAATTCCATCTACCATTCCTGGGATTGAAATCCTCCCCATTGCCAAATTTCAACTGTAAATTACAATTTAGTGCACCATTTTTTAACACATCATAGAATTCAACATATATAATTCAGAGTAAGATGTCATCACTAACAAGGAAAATAAATCATTTCTTAAATAAGTTGTTATTGTAACTCAAACAAAAAACAGAATTTGCTTCGTGGAAAACATGTAGAAGTGTTTCCCAAAACTAAGAGATGAATCTTTAAGAATCCAGACTGTCTTACTAGACACAAGGGAAAACAATAAATTGCCCTAGAATTTCCTACTGGCAATTAGAGCAACACTAGCAACACTTTTTAACACAATTATTGGGTGAGATTCATGAGCCCCACACCAATTAAGAATGGAATTAACAGGCTTGATTGGGACCAAAGTAAATTTCACCCAACAATAGAAAGTGTTGAAAAGAATGTGCTAGTTGCTATCATTTCACATGGCAAACATGAGAAGCCTTGTTAGCACAATATTACTAATAATGGCAAACAAAATAATTTCCCAAAAAGAGGTTTAGTAAGTGTTACCTTTTCAAACCTTGAAAAAAGTTAAGGGCCCATTTAAGTCTTAAAAAAATGAGCATTTGTTAAAGCATTTTTTTAAAAAAATTGTATAAATGAAAAACTATTTTTGTTTGGTTAAACTTATAAAAACACTTTTTAATTTTAAAATATCATTTTTATAAATCCAGGTTTTATGCCAAAGCTACTTAAAAAAGCTTCCCAAAATTAGATATTTTATTTTAAATTGTGAATTTTTTCAGAAGCTTAAACAATGAACACTAAGTGCTTTGCTTTAAAGGAAATATAAGACAACACAGAACAAAAGCAAATAAGCATTTCCGTATCACAATGAGAAAAGAAATACCCTTGGAGCTGGCAAAACACGACCCTCAAGTTGAGTAAAGCCAGAGCTAATTGAAATTCCACAATTTCGAAGCATTGGTTCAGCACCATAATTGCTACTTTTAAGAGCCTGCAAAAACACAAGTAATGTTCAGCAATGTAGACATTTGCACGAGATTCTCACTACAGAATATTTAGAAATTAGACTTACATCAGACAAAACCTGCATCCTTTCTTTAGGCTTCTGCCTGGACTTTTCCACTAGTGAAGACCTTTGAAGTGTTGAAAGTGCTTTTGTATAACGTTGCAGGGATACCAAAGAGCAAAGCTAAACAAAACACAAGAATAAAAGAAAGTAGTTAATCAGCCGTGAAGATAAATGTGTAGTCAGTATCAGTACTAAACAAATATAAAGCACCCAATCTACCTCAATGGGGACATAAGTTGGCCGTTTTGGTTTGCCAACATTGATACATGGAAGCTCAGCAGAGTAACGCAGATCTATCTTACGATAGTTCACAAAATAATCATAAACAGTGATCTCCTCTGTTTCATCATCACCATTGTTTCCACCTTTTTTCTTCAAAGTAAACCTACAACATCCACATCTTCATTAATACATACATTATGTATTGATGTAGGCAGCAACTTCAAGTACCAATCTCAACAGATATAAAGTTAATGATTGGATATCTCATCAAAAGTAATCAACATGTAATGGGACAGAAAAAATACATTTGCTGCCTGCATGGGAGTTCACTAAGACCCGTAATTTTGTATTCTTGATTAGAGGGGCTAGTTTTAATCCTCAGATTTTTTAGTGTCCTTTTAGCCTGTTCATGAAAATAAATAAAGGATTAGATTTTGGTAGTTAAAAAACAATTAAGCACAATAAACAAGTATGCAGAGAGGATTTGGTTACTTTTGCCCAGTCGAGTGAAAAAGGATCTTTCACATTTTGATTGGCAATTAAGAAGTCCACCACAGGCCCAGGTGTAATCACCATGGTAGTTGAGACATCTATACAAATTGAAAGAAAAAAAAAAGAATCAAGACAAAATTATTCGGATGAGAAGATAGACTACAAGGCAACAGATCAAACCTATGTTAAGAGACAGGCCACTTTGTGTAGTTCTGAAACTGGAATGGAACCCTCTGCATCCAAGAACACCTCCTCCTACATCTGCAAAATTCTTTGGATCATTGTGGAAGAAATTTTGGCGCACAAGCAGGCAACCTCTGCAATAGAATTTGCAAGGTTAAATTATTAGAATAGTTATAGTTATAACTAAACATAAAGAGAAAAATGCTACAATAATATCTTCAATGAAAAAAATAGCAAAATTCACGCACTGTTTTGCAGCATGTTGCCTCAGTATAATATCAAGCACTCTTATGGCTTCTTGGAAATTCTCTGATTCCTGCCCCTTTAAGGCATTGGAAATAGCCTGCAGTGGAATTTTTGCAGCATAGCTAATTTCAACTTTAAATGTCTTGGCACGGTAAGGGCGTCGCATCCTCTTCTTGTCGCTCTCATTTGGACTTCCATGTCCATCAGGGCTGCAGTTTCCATTATTCCTATAGAAAAGACAGAAGGAAAAAAAAAAGATAAGTTGAAGAAACATTATTGTGCATATAAACCCAATTTGGAGAATTAACAACCACATGTATTTCAACCTGTTAGATGTGACATCCTCTAGAACAACTGTAAACTCAAGCTTGTTTCTAGCAAGTGTGCCAAGCGTAAACAGAGTTTTTTCGCCATCATAGGCAAAGTCCTTTCCGTTCAATTCAGAATCATATGTTTCTTGAACTCTGTCTATCACTTTTCTCCCAACACCCTTCCCTTCTACAGGGCGTCCATCTTCATAAGAAAGAGACACCTGCTCAAATCCAAAGTGGGTGAATGGTTACAACTAAACATAGATATGATTGCAACAAAGCGACAGAATAACAAAGGACGTACACTGTACTGGTAGAAATGCCCATTGGTGTTAGCAACATTAACACTGAAGTGATTAGTAAGAAGAGACAGCTTTGTTCCCTTCGACCCCACGCCGCGCCTAGCTATTGGATGCCTGAAAACCTTTTTCTTAGCTGGCTCTGGGGGAAGCTCCTGTTCTACTTTGACCGGTTCAACATCTGGTGGGACAATGGGAGGTGGTGGCGGCAAAGAATCCTCGTTGTCATTCCCATTTGACCCAAACAAATCCATATCCTGCATAGATCAAGGCATTATTATTAGGTATGTTTATCATTGTATTACCAAATCAGAAAAAATACCAACATCAAGATAAAAAAGTAATAAAAAATAACATGTCAACAAAAGCAGTTCCCTACTAAACCGCAATATCATGCAAACAACATCTTCATACACTTGCTCTGCCAAAAACACGTTAGCAGTCAGTATTCGAGTTTATCTGCATGCAACTCTAAAAATGCACGTGGGAATCATAACCTCATAGATTGAAATTATTAACCAGAGCAATTTTATTTCTGAGAAAATGGGTGAAACATACAAGGAAATTAAAACCAAAACGGGAAAAAAAAACTATTGTACAATTAAAACTAAAGAAAAATTTACATCAAATTAAGAGGGGAAAAGAGGAGCTGATCTAGGGTAAATCCAAAACCCCAAAAAAACGAAGTGGTGAAATTAAACAATTAACTAGAACAGAGTGTTTTTGTACAAATAAATCTACTCAAAAATACCAACATGCAATGCAAGTAACCGCAAATACATGATTGCTGTAAATGACATGCCCAAATGCAGTGAAAGTTACAGCTGCTAGAAAATAATAAAAA
Organism: Glycyrrhiza uralensis; assembly: GCA_030159175.1. NCBI lineage: Eukaryota > Viridiplantae > Streptophyta > Magnoliopsida > Fabales > Fabaceae > Glycyrrhiza > Glycyrrhiza uralensis. The sequence goes on from BRZY01000006.1 coordinate 3,482,706, forward strand.
CAAAAATCAAAAACGAAAAATAAAAGCTCCGCTAGAAGCAGGATCAGGATCCAGGAAGCAGAAATCCAGTTTCAAAATTCAAACGCACAAAAATGGTGCAGCGTGAGAGCCACTGCTGACCAGCATTACACCAAACATAGCTTTCATTTTCCGAAAAAAAATGAACGAAAATTGTTTTTAAGAAAACACTAGGACTAAATCAGAGCCAGTAAAGAGCAAACTCAAAACACAGCGAAATTTAGAGCAAAGACGCTTAAAAGTACTAACAGAGCAGAGCGCATGCTTTCGTTCTTCAAAAATAAAATAAAACAAAAATAAAGTCAAATCGTAAAAAACACGGAAAATGAAGCAAAAAAAAAACATGCACTTACGAGAACAACCGAAAAACGCAGGGGAAAACTACAACAACGACAACAATGTAGAATTTCAAAAACAGAAAAACCCTAAGAAAATCATGAAAAAACCGAGAAATCATTAGACAAAAATACAAAAGCACTAACAAAAAAGTAAAAGAGGGAAAAAAAAAGCGCAAATGCAGGTTTGATCACCAGAGAAACCAACCAAAAAAAACAGAGAAACATAAAAAAAACCAATTTCACTAAAAAAACAAAACGAAGCACAAAAAAGTACATACAGGAAGTGAGAACAAGAGCTTATTATTTGCTCACCAGAAAAATGGTGAAGAAAACACACAGCGAGAAGAAACCCTAAGACCTCTCAAATTTTCCAGAGAGGAAAATGGTGTTTGGTGAGGAATGTGAGTAGAGTGGTGTCAACAACGTTCTCTCTCTCTCACTAGCTCACTCTTTTAAAAGCGGATAGAGAGAGAGAGTGATATCAGCACCCGTTCATTTCTCAATTCTCTGATGGGTCCATTTTCAACTTCCCTGCCTCTCTGCGGTACGGTTCGTACGGTTAACCTGACCTCATCTACGTGGTGTTGATGGACGGAGCAGATTCGATCGAGGTTCGCTATCCTAACCGCGCATTATCGTTGTTTTGATTTGTTTTTTTTTGGTTCGAAAAACGGATAAAAGTGAAGCAAGCAAGATGATTACGATCGCATTTGTGGAGTACACGTGCCCTCAGTGCAACTACTTCTTTTTTTTTTTCAAAAAATAATTATTAATCAGTTGTGAGGAGGGATCAAATTACTTCTGGGTCATCCATTCGAGCCGGATAGGATTATATAAGCTTTTGAACTTAATATTTTTAGTTAAATTAGGAGAAATTTGTGTCATTTTATTCGAGTCTTCGCTATTGATCAAATTATTATACTAGTGTAATTAATTAATTAATTATTATTATTATTTTGATAAATATTAAATTAGAAGAGATACACTCAAACCCAAGCCATAACTATATTAGCGGAGTGTCCAACCATACGTGACAACCCTCGTGAGCTAGTGTAATTAATTATTAATCATCTATGACAACTTTCATTGGCTAATATAATTAATTATTAATTAATTTTTTATCAGGTAATTTTTTGATGAGTATTATCTTCTTTTTTTGATGAGAAAATTATTAATATATACTCTCTCAGTTTTTTTAACTATTCATCTTTTAGAAAAAATTTATTTTTATTTATTTATCCTTTTGATAGTTTAAAGTTATTGTCGATTATATCTTAATAATATATAATAAATTAATAATAAATATAGAGTGAATAAATAGAAAAGTGAGACAGTGACAAGAAAATGATATAGCAAGAAATATTTTTGTCATCAAAGCTATTCTTTGGTTAGTGTAAAACAACCTCAAAACACACAAGAAAAACGAAGAGAAGAGATCATTCCTATAAAAATTTAAATCAATGCAAAATCATTAAATGTGTTATTAGGATACATCAAGATTCATATATTTTAAAATGTTAATTTTGACGTATTTGAACGACACATTAAATGATTCTAAATTGATGTATTTATAGAAATGATTTGATCATAATTTTTTAATCAAATTGTGAGTTTTAGGAGTTGGGGTCAAATTACATGGCCGTAAAACTATGGAAAATATTACATCATTAATAATATTTATTAGATAATTATATTCTAAAACTCACAGTTGGATTAAAAATTACAAATTATTCTTATAATATTTTACATTAGTCTATAATAATTTGATATATCATTGAAATAAGTCAAGTTTAATGTCTTTTAAAAAATATGAATCTTGATGTATCTCAATAACATATCAAATGATTTTAGATTGATGTAAAATTTTATAAAAATGATCTATATAAAAAAAATGATCAGATAAAAAATTATTAACAATATAATATTGTCTAACCGTTACACAGTGTTACATGAATGTAATTTATTCCTTTCTCATTGTTTATTATTTATTATTTATTTTTAATCTAAAATTGACCCCCTCGGCTGTTTCAAATCTTAATCTTAATATGAAAAAGGAGAAATGGATTCTTCATTCGTGTACATGACCTTGTCAAAAAATTCGTATACGGTATACCTGACAAAACGTTGGGCGTGGCGTGCCGTGGATAAGGCTGTTACGACTTACGAAGTTACGAGTTACGACAACAGAATATAAGAGGAAAACATAAATTAGTGTTCTCTGTGTTAGCGATATTTTTCTTAAGAATATAAAAATAATAGTATCTAACGTCTTTATTTTAAAAAGATTTAAATATCTTTTTCCTCCTTGTAAAATGACCGAATTTCATTTTTCGTTCCTGTATTATATCCAATATTTACTAGTTAAAAAATTAAATATAGGTTTAAAAATGAATAAAAAATCAAATAAATAAGTAAAATATTAATTAATATTGAATTGATTAAATTTAATATGATGGTTTATATATAATATATATGACGTCATTGGAAAAAACATGATTTTTGAGTAAATTTGTAATCATCTTATGCAATTTATGGGTACTTTTACAAGATACCAAAAAATTAAGTTAAAAGTGTGAAAATATAAATGTTTGAAATTTTTTTTGTGTAAAAAAATTTATTAATGAAAAGGATTTTTTTGATAAAAAATAATGAAAATAATTTAAATATTATTTATAAATATCTAATTATGCTTAATATTGATTGATTCCATAAAATAAAACTTTGATTGAGAAATTAAGAAAATTACTAATTTGATTTTCACAAACTAATTAAAGTGATAATCACCAATATTACCTTGGTATGAATGAAATTTGCCTCAAATCTTTTAAGCAAAATCTCGAATTCGAGTGTTGTGGATGAAAAAATATAATTAAAAAGAAAAATCCTAATAGTCATTGGTGAAGATGGTAAATCAAAGTGATAATCAATTTGATTTGATATAAAAACTCTAAATATTTATCTTTATATGAAAAAATATGTTATTTTAGGAGTCCTCATCCTTGAATATACATACCATGATTATCATAAATTGCATAATATCGTAGTGTTTTTACATGGCCGAACTTTCATTCCAAACTTCTATATCAAAACAAATCAATATTGATTATTTTTCAGTACCAAAAAATATTAATTAATTTTTTAATTATTTAATTCAAAAAATCATAAATTTCTTTATTTATCTAATTAATACTTTACTTTTTCTATCAAACAATGTCAGACATAATAGAAGATTTTACACAAATATTCAATTATATCTTATCATTGTGTTATTCGGTAATATTACTTCCTAATTTTCTTCACAAATATGTAAAATTTAATAATACAATGTAAAAAAGTGTTACACATATACCCAATTATATCTCATCGTAGTATCATCTAGTAATACTATTTTCTAAAATATCTCTATAAATATCTACATTGTGATATATAATTGGAAGTATATACATATTAATTAAATTCATATTTAAATAGTGAGAAATAGTTGGATGTTTGTTTTAAAAAAATTACACTTTTAGTGGATAGTAATTATATTTTAGATTAAATCGGATCTTGACCAATTGAATTTATTTTGTGGTATTCTTAGAATTAAAATTTTGTTTGATATTAATTGTTGCGCTTGAATGCATGAATGGACTAACCGAACACATTTTAACCTAGCCTTGTAATTAGCCTTTAGCCAAGAAAGGTAAGGCCATCTTTAACGGTGGGTGGTTAAGTACCATGCTTACACCTTTGGAGTTTTGACAGTTTGAGTTTTTAATAGGAGTTGGTCTCTGCACAAGCACCGATGCTTACACTGTATGTGTGGCTTGGTTGTATTTTATAAATAAAAATGAGTAATGTGTAGTTATTTGTGGGATCCATTTAAATTTTTTTTTGAAAGTACTGAATTAGAAAAATTAAGTGCTTATTAAATACTTATATTAAAAAATATAAAAATAAGTTATGTGGCTATATGGGTCCATTTAAAAACTCAAAATAGAGATACCCTAAAGATAGGTGAGAGAACCAAAAATAGCGGGTCCTACGAAAAACAACTTTTCTCCTCCCAGGGAAAAAGGTGTGATGGGGAATATCCATTTTTTTTTTCTTTTTGTGTATTAAGTTTACACCCCCCCCCCCCTTTCCCTCCTATAAAAAATGAAAAAGACCAAAAAATATGTATTATTTTATATAAAAATGTCTTTTAACTTAAAACTTAACCTTTTTCTATTTCTTTCTTTTTTCAATCCATCCAAAATACCTTAGGAATTTTATTTTATCTCATCTTGTCTTTTCTTCTTTTTTTTTCTGTCAATTTTTCTCTCTCCACTTCTCATCACAACCAAACATTGCATCTTGTAAGGCCTGAGCTTGATTTATATTGAAAATTTAAGATATGAATTTGACCTATTAGTTTGATATAGGCCGATTTTAAGGCCTGAGATTGGCTTACTTCAAAATATGGCATGACCTAAAAACCTATATAAAGACTTACTTTTCAATAAAATTTTTAAAAAGGCCTACGCCTATAAATAATTTTTAGGTCTTCACTTGTAAATAGGATTGTAGGCCTATAATGATAGAAATGTCAGTAGGTATCTACTGATAAATATGTCACTAGTCCTTCATAGATAAATAAACAAGTAGGTCTCTTTTTTATTATATATATATATAAATAGACCGACCTGATAGAGCTAGTAGACTTTTTTATATGCCTAGCCTTTTACTAAACAGGTCATGCCATAGGCCCTATGGCCTATTCCCACCCCTAATTACTATTTGTCAAGGCATCTCAAGTACATCTCGTGCATATTGCATTTGGGCTTTCAACAGCTACTAAACACCATTGTCAAGGCATATCAAATATCAATAGAGTGAAGTGAGAAGGGTGTGACGGTGGCCGCTCTCCTAGGGTTTGGCCTAGGGCTCCATGGCGCTACCCTCCTTGTCTGATTTTTGGAACCGCGCGGCTCACTGTTCTCCTACGGTTCAGTGAGCGATGCCTCTTGACGGAACTGCCATCGCGTCCTCGATCGGAATTGTCGTCGTGTCCCTCGAATGGTTCGTCGTCGTCTTCTCTGCCGTTGTGTGGTTGTGGGTTTGCTGTTGTTTTTGTTGTTTGTTGTCTTCTCCCCCTCACCACCATCTCCTGGTCACTGCCTCAGATCTGGTTCTGCTTTATAGGATCACTAATGCACTACCTCCGGAGTGGCCCTTGGCTTCTGCGCAACTGCTGTGAAGTGGTGGTTGCCACCTATGGTCTCGAGTGAAGGTTTGGGTCCTTTGGAAAGAAAAAAAAGAAAGAAAATTGTGACGCGTGGGCTGTATTTGTTGAGACAGAAAGGGTTTGGGTGCCCCAAATAGGCAAAAACCAACCCACTCAAGGAGAAAATTTTGACATGTCAGTGTGCTAGGTTGATCTGTTGGTTGGGTTCCTTTTGTTGTGTTTGTGCTTTGGATGGTTTTCTGCTTTGTTTATTTTTCTGTTTTACTGCTTTGTTTTAGTTTCTTGTCTGATGTGTCAGGTGCTTGTCTTTGGTTTGTAGGTTGTATGCGTTGAGACAATGCATTAGCTTGACTTTGGCCAGTTTGTTGCTGGGCCTTTGTACTGCCCTCTCGGCTTCGGGCTTTGCCCGTTTGATATGAAATCTACTTTGACCAAAAAAAAATGCTAAGAAATTTTTTGACAAAAAAAAAGCTAAGAAATTTAACATTAAGCACTATTTGGAAAAAAATTATAAGCTTAAATATGTTTTTAGTCCCTCAAATTTGGAAAATTGTTGTTTTTGGTCCCTCAAATTTGAAATGCCTATTTTTTGTCCCTCGTTTTTAAAAATGTCACTTTTAGTCCCTGAGGTCATATTTTAAATTTAAAAAGTATTTTTTAAATTTGAGAGAGGTCAAAATATAAATTTAAAAAGTCATTAGAAGTTAGGGAAATGAGAATAAGGTGAGAATTAGAATTTAAGAGGGGTCAAAATATAAATTTAAAAAATATTTTTCAAATTGAAAAATAGCCCCAGGGACTAAAAATGACACATTTTTAAAAATGAGAGACCAAAAATAGGTGTTTTAAATTTAAAGGACTAAAAATAACAATTATCTAAATTTGAGGGACTAAAAATATATTTAAGCCAAAATTATATTAGCACTATTTGGAAAGAAATTTATGGAAAACTTAAAAAAAAAATCTCATCCCCAACCCTCCCTTGGTGAATTTATGCGAGACACTGACAATCGATTACTATGATATTTTTTCTCCCCCAAAAGATGGACTATTTCTTGTTGACCCGTGACGAAAATGACAAGTATTGAGTTTGTGGGTCGGAGTCAGAACATCAAATGGGTTCTACATCATGAGGGAGAGGGACCTTCTACCAAGTAGCAATCTTATTTCCTAGCTGATTGGTGGCTGCCTGGTGGCTTTGGTTTTCCCCCCTTCCTTTGACTGGCGTTGGGAAAAAAAAAAAGTTAAACATAATTTTTAATTTTTTAAAGTATGATATTTGTAGCTAGTCTCTCTATAAATTTATTTCTCTTAAAAAATATAAAATTTTTCCATTAACATTAGTCTTTCATAAAATATTAAAAAAATATTATTTAAAAAATATAAAAACTAAAAACCAAAAAAATATTAAAACAATTTAAAAACACATGGTTTCTATCAAAATACAAATAAAACAAAGTACATGGATTACAATATTAGTTAAGAAAAGTAAAACAAATTCTAACATAAAAATGAGAATTGAAGAACATACAAGTTCGTGATTCTAATATTTTTAAGTAGTCTAAGTAATGATGTTTGCAAGACCTATTACAGCTATATGATATTGAAATTTAAACTCGGTGCCTTTACCCATGTAACTGTGGCAAGTTTTGCCCTCTAGATAGAAGTCATGGTAGACAATAAAATGTCTAGTAACATCATGAGATATCCTTAATCAGCTGCAGGTTTTTGGCTGCATGGAGGTCACACCAAATAAGAACTTGGCGCATGATCTTCAAATAATTAATCAAATACCAGAAAATTGAAAGGAATAACAAGTCTCACGCAGGATATGGGTTTGCCTCAGACTATATAATATATATAATTAATGGCTGGATCCAAATGACATCACTTAATTAGATTTATAATAATGGATTAATAAGTGAGAATGAGGTAGCTGTACCATAATTTAGTTTTTATATAAAAAAAAGTGTTCCTAAGTTTAGAATTTAATAAGTGAAATCAAACTATTTTTTTTTAGTTTTGAATTTATAATACCGTGTAATCGAATTTTAGTTTTCATGTTTCCTAACATTTTCTAATCAGGTTTTCGCATACAAGTATTAATACTGGCAAAATGTAAAAAATAAAAAAATAAAAACAATTTGAAAAAATTAAAGTGGGATGGGTCTGCATCAAAATTTTGAAACGAAAACGACATAACAGTTTTATAATTAAAAAATAAAAATGAAAGTAAAAAAATAAAAACAATAAATAGAAACAAAGGTAAAAGGATCCTAAACTTTATGGCCACTTGATCCCTCTAGCTCTTGTGTTTTATTGTGCATGACCCGACACAGTGATTTCAATAAGTAAATAATCCTACAAAAATGTATTTTTTTTTGTTACAACAAAAATGTAATTTTGGACATACAAGATGGAATTTTCATGCTTTTAACAAAAAAAAGCTCGAGGAGATTGTTCATTTTGTTGTACATGGGTTTGCTTGGATAAAAAATTTATTATAAATATTTATATATAGACTATTTTTAAAATAAAAAAATGTGATAAAACTGATTTGATATAAGCTATAAGCTATTTTGATAAACTAATTATCCTGTAGAGTTTATTAAAATAAGATCAAATAGCTTATGAATCAGCCATAAACTATTTTTATAAATTCTATCAAATACACTAACAAATAGTTATATCAATATATAAATCTAAATAAATTCTGCACGAGTTAATCCAATTAGAGTCATGATGATATTGATAATGGACATGGAGTGGATAAATGGATCTGTTGACAAGAGCCACGATGTTGAAGCAGCAGCCATAAAACTGTGAAACGACGCGTGGGAGGAATATGGTCTACTCCAACCACTTTAGGTGGGAGTGAGTAATGGTGGTAGCACTAGCACGGACTTGGCACTATCACACATAATACACCACTCACCAAACACACCGAAACTTCTTGTTTTTTTTTAACCACACATGATCTGAATTTGTGCGTTTAGAATTAAAATTTATCCGTATTAGTATTTAACAGTAACATAACTAACTAAAGAGAAATGCAAATAAAACCGATGTATGTATTAAAATGCAAATAAATAATATGTGTCGGTTTGGTTTATATTTTCCCCACCATTGATGGAGAAAAAATGATTCCTGATGCAATTTTACTAAAGAAAGATGATTTTTTGAACCCTATGTGTTATCTTATGACTAGAAAGATATAAGAATAAAATAGAGATAAATGATACATGTAACACGTAACGGTGTTATGAGAAAAAAAGATATAAAAAAATAGATGTATTAGATAAATGTTAGAAAAAAGTGGATATCCATAAATGATTGTTCTTTACAAAAAGTTTCTCGATGAGGCAAGAAACACGGTTAGAGACACTTTAGAATCTTAAACAAACATGTTAATAAACAAAATGAACTCTTCTTGTGCATAATTTTTTTTCACTAAACTTGACTTGAGAGATATGAAATGTAGTTTGGACCTTATACAATTGCACAATATCTCCAACCAAAATATCACTTGTTACATCAATCAAACAACTAAGAGTGTTATATGTGTTATCTTCTTGGTCGTTAGATTAATCAAATACTTAAAATATGGGTTTGAGAGACTATACAAAATCCATAGAGGATCTAAATCCTGGGAAAAACCATTTTCTTTTTTCTCTACAAATTTAACCAAGACAAACAGATGTTAATAAATTCCATCTTCTCTTACTTTAAATAATTTAATCAAATTAATTAATAAATAAACATCCATCTCATTTATTTTTCTAGCCATATAACAAGAATGAAAATAAATCCTCTCACGTGTGAACAAAATTTCCATAAAACAAAAAAGAGTTAACTATTATTTTGGTCTCTGAAACTGTAATGTGGTATCACTTAAGTCCCTGAAACTAACAAAATTATAAATTAGTCATTGAAATTGTAAAACAACAGTGAAGTTAGTCCCTTAAATTCTAAAACGTCAGTCAAATTAGTTCCTAAAATTATAACGATAAGGACTAACTTGACCGACGTTTTACAATTTTAAAAACTAATTTGTATTTTTGTTAGTTTTAGAGACTTAAGTAAGATCATATTACAATTTTAAGGGTCAAAACGACGGTAACATAAAAAAAAACAAATGAATTAATTAATAAAGTGACCCCCTGTTTTACTGCTCTGTTATTCCCAAAGCCGATACTCCACTTTGAAGACCCTTCTCTTCTCTTCTCTTCTCTCTCATTATAAGATTCTTCTTTGTTTCTCTCCACTTCCCTTTTGCCTTTGCTGCCTCACCTTTCCACGCTTCTTCCGCTAATTGCAGCACCACCACCATCGAACCAAAATAAGAGCGAACCCTAACATCACAGCGCGTCGCGTGTTCAACGTGATCAGAGAAGATGGCAGCACCAGCAGCAACACCACCAACGTTCACTTCTTCCCTTCGTGCCTTCTTCTTCGTTGTTTCACTAACCCTAACCGCGGTTGTTGAACTCGCACGTGCGAATTCCGAAGGGGATGCTCTCTACACACTGAAACGGAGCCTCTCCGACCCTGATAACGTCCTCCAGAGCTGGGATCCGACCCTAGTTAGTCCCTGTACTTGGTTCCACGTCACCTGCAACCAGGACAACCGTGTCACTCGAGTGTATAACTCTCTCTCTCTCTCTCTCTTCGCCTTTTTCTCTTCTGTGTTTGTTTGTTCCCTGAATAGTAATCAATATTATTATTAGTCACTTCACAAAAATAAAGTGATTCATTTTCGGCTTCTTGTGTTTGAATCGATCGGGCCCTTGGTTTTTTGGGGGAAATTATTCTTAAATTTGTTTGTGAGTTGTTTGTTTCTTTTTTCTTTTTCTCTGTGAGTAGTCAACGCTGTGTGTGTTGTATTTTTTTGAGAGTTTCAAACGTCTCAATAGTTCTATTTCGGGAGCTTTTTTTTAGTGATCAGTGAAATTTGATTAATATCACTTCTGTGTGGTGCTGGTTTTAGGGAAATTGATTTGAAGGATTTTCTGCGAGATTGTAGGCTTAAAGTTTGAGGTTGACTCATTCATTCTGGGATTGCTTTATTTTTTTAATGAAATAGTGAAAACAATCATTTGTATTGTTAAGCCTTTTTTTACCTCTATTTTTTTGGAAAAGCTTTAACGTGATTAACTTTAGATGCCTTCATACTTACCAAAAAAAACTTTAGATGCCTTCATTTGTATTTTATTTTATTTATTATTTATGGCATTATATAGTGTATCTCTTTGCTATTGTTTGATTTTCTGGGTGAGAGATTGTTCTTGCTACCGGTTTAATATATTTGGTAACAGTGTAGTGCATTGGATCGACTAAAGCAATTAATTAATATTCTCTCTGCGTTTATGGTGACCATTTTATGATGCTTTCTACAGGGATCTTGGTAATTCTAACCTATCTGGACATTTGGTACCTGAACTTGGGAAGCTGGAACATCTACAGTACCTGTATGATTTCTAATCCTTTTCTTAATATTCTGTGCTGATAATGCTGTAATCGACCTATAGCATTTGTTGCGACTCTCCTGCTCTCCTCTTCTTGTGAGTTGTTTCATATTTTTGTGTTAACTGTGGTTCTCTTTTTGTTTGATGCAGTGAGCTGTACAAAAACAATATTCAAGGAACTATTCCTCCAGAGCTTGGAAACCTGAAGAGTCTAGTTAGCTTGGACTTGTATAACAACAACATATCGGGCACCATCCCACCTTCATTGGGGAAATTGAAGAATCTCGTCTTTTTGTAAGTCTGGTTAATATAGTATTACGCTCTTTAATCATGTGACTGCACTGTGCCATGGCCTTTGCTTTCCCTTTCCCTTCATTTGAATTGCTTACAAGGCTTTGACTGATGCAGGAGAAATTCAAAAACCTTTGAACTGTAACTTGGTGTGGACTTTGGTGTTTTTTTAGTTGTACATCTTATATAAAGTTTGAGCATAGAGAATTGTGGGTCTAGGGCATGGTGTTTTGATTATGACCTGTAGGGCATATATTTGATATCAAGACAGCTGAATCATGGCAGTAGATGCTAAATTAATTGCATCCAAAATCCACACACTCACTCCCACCTAAATGAAGGGGAGTCTTGGCGCAATGGTTAGAGTTGCTACTGTGTGATTCAGAGGTAGGTCACAGGTTCTAGTTGTAGAATCAGCCTCTTGCAAATGCAAGGTAAGGCTGCCTACAATAGATTCACAATGGGTTCGACCCTTTCCTGGACCCTGCTATGGAGGAAGCTTTTTAGCACTTTCACCTAAAAACAACTTTTACTCACAGATGGAAAAGTTAGAGTTTCAAGGGTAAGTTGAATATTGATTATGGTTGTGGCCTTGTAGAAAAGCACCAAGAGCAAGTGCAGAGTTTAAAAAACAGTTAACATATTTCTGTGTGCAGTGCTACGTGAACAGTGATTTGAAGAAGCTGTTTGGGCCATATTAGGGGATATATGGTTGAGAACAAGATTTGAAGAACTGAAATATTATTAAAAACCCAGATTCTTATGTTTTAAGGCCAAATTTGAAAATTCAATTTGATACACCCATGCAAAAGGCAATACTTGCTAATTGTGATTGGAAAAAGGTAGAATGCCCGAACTATGTTCTTCCTGGATGTAGCTTGGGCAAACACAGGTTAGGCATTCTAGCACGACTTGTTCTGATTAAATGGAGATTGCTATAGTTAATAGTTCCAATATTCAGTAGTGTGATTCAATTCAAACGAACTAACTTAAAAGGTTCCCATTAAATTAAAATATAAACAAATCTTAATCAAAGAATTCAATGAACAATGGCTAAGCACAACTCAGAATCCCATAACTAAACCACTAGTTAGTGAATGACCTGATGAAAACCATATACCCTTTTAGCGTGGTCAAGTTCTTTACCTAGCTTTTATTGCTTCCAGAGTCTGAAATTTATTTAAACAATGTGTGGCTTCTAGTAATTCCGTTTTTGAAGTGTTGGAATCTGTTAGTCTTTCAATATATGGCATAACTTACCACATTGCTAACTGCTAAGACTTTTGATTTTTTTTTTAGCATACCTTATTCAGCACTTGCGTGTTTCTTATCAGTATTTTCTTTGCAGGCGACTTAATGACAATAAGCTAACTGGCCCAATCCCCAAGGAACTTGCTGCTATTTCAAGCCTTAAAGTAGTGTAAGTCACATTTTTGTCTTCATATGTTGATAAAAGTATGTGGTAGTATTATGAAGATGTGCTTTCAAAGAGCCTAAACATTCACTTTATCTTCAGGGATGTCTCCAACAATAACTTATGTGGTACAATTCCTACCTCTGGGCCATTCGAGCATATTCCATTGAACAAGTATGTCCCAAAATATCTTGTATTTTCTATCTATTTAAGTCTTAGCATGTGGCTTTCTTCTTGTGTCCTATATATTACTTCCATGTTGATTTTGCTATGCTGTTATATTTATTACTCTTGCAATTTTTGTTGCTTAGTGATTGAGATGTTGAGGGTGTCATGCATTTGATCTGTTCACATCTTATTTATGGAGATTTAGTTAAATTGCGATGGTAATACTTGATTGCTGTCACGCGTGATGCAAGGTGTACAGTGGACAATCTCCATTCCTGTTGTGCAGTAGTAGGAATGACAAATTTTGATTTAATTATATCCCCTGCTTCGGCCACATGCTATGCTGCCCTGTTGCAACGTACTTATGATAATGGGGAGTCAGATTGCATTTTATTGTCCTATACTGTTAGTCATAGTTGGTATTCGTGCATTTTTCTGGTGCATTGATTCTGAAATGTTTAGAAGTTTGCCTTCTAGAATCTAGCTAGAATATATTTTCTGCAAGCTGGGTGTCTTTTTTTCCTCCCCGTTACTTGTTGAATAAAATTATTTTGTTTCCTTGCTGTAGCTTTGAGAATAACCCGCGTTTGGAAGGTCCAGAGTTGTTGGGACTCGTAAGTTATGACACAAACTGCTCGTGAATAACGTGATGCTGTAGGATCTCAATCCGCGTTGAATTATAAATATATGTATTCTAAAGTGGAAGTGTATTACCTCATAGTGTAATGGGCAGTGGGTGTATATGTAAAAATTTACATACTGAAGAGCATTGGCATTTGTAACAGTATTATGATCTTCCAATGAAGTTAAGGACGTGAGTATCTATTGATGTAATACTAGAAAAAGGAAAGACTTGGTCACTGATAAAATATTTGTGACGCTTTGCTCTCTATCACATCTAATAGACTAGTAATGCTGTTTGTTAGTTCCTATTGCAAGCCCTGTTATTATTTCTTTGTTAACGGCAATGCATGTGCTTATCGCTGTGGTAAAACCCTTCACACATCTTTATCTTTATCTTTATACTATACACCTGTAGAATACTGTTTGAGCAATTTTTTACAGGTGGCATCTTCTAATTGATGACCTGTTTGTTTCAGATTGTTTTCAACGAAACAGTGCCAAATAGTGCTCAAATCCCACATTCCAATACACTTTCAACAAAAGGAGTTCCCCTCTAGCTTTGGTCAAAATCGATTTTGACCATGCCAAAAGCTAATACAAACACACACTCAGAGTAGCTTCCTTAACACACTTTGGGGTCATTTTTATCCTAAAACTAAAAATGGACATTTAACAAATAACAAAACTTTAAACACACAAACCCGTAGTTTCTCTCTCCGTGTCTGCTTTTACATTTCAAATTCAAATTTCAAACACTCACACAACCCCAATCACTATTATCTCTCTTTCTCTTCATCTCTCTTTCTTCGGTCTCTCTTCTCTCCGCTTCTCCTCATCTTTTCGTCTTCCCCGAAGGTCGAAGATGGCTTTCGCTCGTGCAAGGCGGTGGAGAGGTACACATCGGAGGATTCATCGAGGTCTACAAAATGCGGGTATAAGATCATTGGATAAACCTATCAATAGTATGTCTGAAAATTCCTTTCATCTAAAATTTATATACGCTGATCTGATTCATTTGTACAATGATTTTTCCCCTGTTTGCAGAAATGCAGCAAAATAAGCAATAAGCAATATATATATAATCGATCAAACTTCTACTATATTTTTTTCACCAAATTGCTGTGGTCGCTCAGACCAACCACCAAAACTGGTATGGATAATGGATCTATCTTAATGCTTCCTTCCACCTTTTTTTTTACTTTTGATAATATTTTTTTATTTTTTTTTGTAACATGGAATTGGAATGTTGAATGGTGGTAGCGAGTTATGGAAGAAGTCGACGATGAAGTTCGAGAGTGGGTACACTGTAGAAACCGTGTTTGATGGTAGCGAGCTTGGAATCAAGCCTTATGCAGTTGAGGTGTTGCCCAATGGGGAGCTTCTCATTTTGGATTCCTCTAATAGTAACATTTATAGGATCTCATCCTCACTCTCATTGTGTAAGTGTGACAATGTGGTACCTTATCCTTTTCATTATTCAAGTTTTTCTGAAACTGCTTTAATTATGATAACAAAATGATCTGTTGATTTAAATAAACTCTATTATGTTTGATTTTTACCCTTTTCCCCCTGAATATGGCATCTTCGCTGCCTTAGTCCATTTTTTACCCCTTGAATATTTATCAGCATGGGATAAGGTAAGTAGGCATGAAATCTGGGTTCCAGCTGCTTTCAATTGATTGATATTTTTTTCACAACAAATATAAGTCTCACTAGTATAAATTTAGATAGTGTTACCGGTGTTGTTCTTAGCTACTTTTTTATCATTTGTAATTTCACTTTTAATGTTTCTGGGTTTTTGCTTCTTTGTTTTGATATTCTTTTCATTTCTGGGCAAGGTTGTCAAACTCGCGAGTCTAGGTAGACTCGTTTTGGGCACGTAGACTCGACTCTCGACTCAACTCGTAGACTCGCCGATTCTACCGTAGACTCGTAAGAATATTAAAATAACATATAAATGACACATATGCATAATATAACACAATAATAAAATAAAAATTCAACATTCTAATTTCCAAATCCATAATAAAGCAAAATAGGCAAGTAGCAAAGTATGTAGGTAAGTCATACTACATATAAAACATAAAAAACATAAGTTCTAAAAGCGAAAACACTTCAAAAATAAAGTGCTAAGCTAATCTATGTCCAATCCTCCCACATCCTCATCCTCATCTTCATTAGTATGATCTCCATCATCATCATCATCCACAAATTCATCACCATCTTCATTTTTTTTCAGAATCGTAAACTCGCTCCTAGACTCGCGAGTCTACCGATTCTACCCGATTCTACCCGTTTCCACCCGATTCTACCAATTTCCGAGTTTGCAGCGAGTTCACTCGTTTTTGCTACCTAGACTCGCGAGTCTACCGATTCTACGAGTTAACTCGCGAGTTTGACAACCATGTTTCTGGGTTCTTAGCTACTTTTTAATGTGTTGTTGTTTGTTTCCTTCTCTGTCATTAACAATTAAACATAATCTCTAATTTTCACCTTTTAAAATGTTGGATAAATTGATTTATTCAACTTTTGGTTTCTAATTGTTAATAGGATGCTTTAAACCCACATTTGGAATGCTTTGTTAATGTTTACATTGGGTAAGTGACACTAGACAGTAATCATAACTTGCTACTAACAATTGGAATGTTTTGTTTCAGAAAATTACCAATGTTGTTGATGGGAATGGGAATTGGGCATTAACCCAACTAATCAGCTACATTAGGCTCTTGAGAGATAAATTCGGCTCAGGGAATGCATGGATGATAAGGATTCTGAATATATCAGCATCACCTATGGATCAAAATCATATAATAACGTAGGAATGTTTCTTGGCAGAGTTCTTTTTCTGTTTTGTTGTTTTGAACAAAGTCAATATTGAGCACTGTTGGTGACTGCAGGGGATGAAATTCAGTAACCAAATTAAAACCATTTGTGAGCTTAGGCTACTAATAGTGGAGTAGTTTCATGATAGTTGTTGGATTTAGTCTGATCTTTTTAACAACTTTATCCATTCATTTAAGATTGTAGTTAGAAGGAAGAAGGATTGGTAGTTTCGTATAGTGGATGGGATGTTAGTGGTTTGAGAGGGTACCTGTTTGAATCCTTTATATGACTACTTCTCTTTTCTTTTCAGATTGAAGGATGAAGGATTTGAGCTTATGATTATGAGTATTCTCTTCATCTCTATTTTAGTTGTGCATGTCATTTTTTATGATGAAAAAAAAGGAAGTTGTCTTTTTAATATTTTTCCTGTTTTGTGCTTATGACCGTAGATATTGTCTTCAACTCTATTTTAAACCCCATGGGCACATTTCATTACCAAGTATTTTATTTATGATTTTATTTTATTTTTATAGTCTGACTATTATTCAAAAGGCATTTTATTTTGTAGGTGTTGTGTTATAGCATATATATATTGATAATTTTGTGCTTGCTTCTTTAAAGGCTGCTACTATTTTGCATTTATTTAGTTATCAAGGCGAGTGTGCCGAAGTTGGAGTTGGATGCTGGCTTTGAGCTGAAGAATGATAAAACAATAGCACATGTGTGTTTTGAATTAGCGTTTTAATATATGCATTTTTTTGGTTAAAGAAATTTTGTGTTCCACATAGAAAGAACCAAACGGTTTCATTTGTTCACTGCTTCTACATAATTTGTGGTAGATTATAGAATTAGGATGGTTGGTGCTTTTGGTTTGGAAGAGTAAAACTAACTACAAGAACCTTTCCAACCACGTTTAAAAAACTATCCATAGTATTAATGTTGGGGTGTGAAATTAATTCCTTTTAATGACACCCTTTGGAGGACTTGGATTCCTTATGTGGGTTTTGTGGTTTTCAAAGGATGCAGCTAAGCCTATAGTATGGGTACTGAAAAACCAAGAAGTATCATTAGCTAGCTGGTTTTCTGATAAGGTATAAGCTTTTGAATCCAACAAAGGTTCTAATTTCAGTTGTTTCTCTTTGGAATATTTGGACTCTTTTTATATTGGATTGTTGTGGCCTGCATTTTCTCAAATTTTAACATAATAAGACTAGGTGAATGTAAATCTTGGACATGCAGCAGGTTCTCTAGAATATATAATTCTTTGGTATTCCCCATTTGGCTGTAGTAGTGGGCAGGTCTTTTGCATTTGCTATGCTCTCTTTTAAGGATTATTGTTTGCCAAGGATCCAATATATATGATGTGAATTGTCAAAGAAAGAACAAGTGAAATATATTTTTAAGAAATATTTCCTTTTCTTAAACCCTTTTATTTTGCTTCCTATGAATAGCAGAATTGATAGCAGAATTGGTATGCTCATGCACTGAATAAGTAATCGATTATGCTGAGTACAAAGAAAAAAGGTTGTGGATTTGCAATGCAAACATATTAATACCCAGAACAAGTAGAATAAGAGCCAGAGCTATCAAACACCCAAAAACAATCGTCCATCTTATTTTTAGAGATGTGTACAAAAGACAAGTAACTCTATCATGGGTGCTTAAGAGTGTTCAAAGAGTGTAGGTGGACCAAAATGTATTTTTCATTTATATTTTACTTAACTTTTCAATAAGTGACTATATTGTTTATTTCTGCTCCTATCTTTTTATCCTCCATTAAAATGTATAATAACACCTGCACTTGACTGAAAGATTTTTGGGTCCATCTAACCAATATACTGTGGTTTATAATTTGATGTATCTACAACAACATTACTGCAAGCATTTGAATAATATGCATTTCACCTGTGTAACTTCAGGTTTTACTTGAAGGTAGTTTTCATTTACTCATTTCTTGAAGGTAGTTGACCATGTTGCAGATCTATATGCACTAAAGGTTGATTTTTGAGTCTCTCCCCTATTTCTCTGCTTGATTTTTGTCTATTTGTGTGTTTGTTTGCTCATGCATGTATTTGCATATGTTAACATGATGCATTAAAATAAATCCAGTTGTTAAAGTGTGCTACTTGAAACAGATAGTAGTGTACACTATACATTGGGAGGAATGAACTTGCTAGCCAAGTTCATTTTCTATGTTGTTGACATTTCATATTATTTCATAGTATTGTGTTTTAATTCTTTTCAGATATTTCATATTATTCATTAGTAGATTTTTTTCAAAGCTTGCTCATTGTTGTTTCTTTGAAGCTTTTGTGTAGTTGGCTTCATTGCCTTCAATGCTACAATAATATCATTTGGAGTGAAGTGATGGTGATGAGGAAAGAAAAGCTCAATTGAGAAGGATTTTAGCTACAGGGAAGGCATCTTTTGGAGGAGGGGAAGAGAGTTGGAAGATATGCTCACAATGCTGTCATGTTTCTGGTTTTGTAGTATGATAGTTGGTTATTTATTTGAAATCAAGTGTCATTTACAATGCAGTTTACAATAGAAAAAGAAAATGGCAATGAGATTTTGGTTTGTAAGGCTTATTATAAATGCTGCAATGAGGTTTTGGTTTTCTTTTGTTGATTGACTTTTGTTTGGGAGCCATTTTGTAATACTCTTACGTTTGCTGGTCTTGGCATTCAACCAAGGGGCCAATTTCTTTTAATGAAATTTATTTGGCTTAAAAAAATGTCTTTTGCATGAGATTGTTCTACATCAGGTAGGTCTTAGATCTACAATAACAAATACGAATACTACGAATTGCTTCTAATTTCAAATTGCAAACCTTAGTACAAAGGTCTATTTGTGTTATAAGTTCAAAGAATTGAATATATTTCTAAAATGAGAGTAACTTAAGTATTTAAGAGTAAGAGTTTTGTTTTGTTAACACCAAGACTTTGGTGTAGGATTTATGAAGCATGAAGGGGGGTATTTATAGGTGAAGGGGGCAGCCAAAACCTTGGGTTAGGAAGACTATTTCTAAAATGAGAGTAACTTAAGTATATAAGAGTAAGAGTTAATTTGAGGTAGTTTTTTTTTTGTTGAGTCAATTTAGTGGTAGCAATAACTATGCCTAAAAATAAAAATATAGTAAATATAAATGATTAGTTAAGTGAATATTTATATCTTATGGAAAATAAAAGGATATAAAAATAATTTATTAAGTTATAAATAATAAAAGTTAGCCTTTCAGTTCCAAAAGAGAATAAAAGATAGGCTTAATTACATTTCTTGTCCTTTTAATTTGGACTATGTGCAATTTTGGTCTCAAAATTTTTTGAGTCAATTAAGTCCCTCTATTCTAAACATTAAGCAAATATCATCCCTGTTAATTTTTTATTATTTATTTTCCTTAATCTCTCTTTTCTTATCAAAATATTTTAGAAAATTACGATGAATTTAAAGGATGAAATAATTTTAAATGCCTAAAAGCTAAAAATTTTAGTAAAATTTGTATAAGAGTTTAATAATTTTGTAGAATATGAGATTAGAGTTTGAAGAGGTAAAAATTGGGATTATTTTATTTTTGATTGAAATTTTGTATTTTGTTGGTGTGTTTTATCACCCAGAACTATTCATAGCTGTGAGAATTTTCACACCAGGAGTGTGAAAGCGTAAGATCTATCCACTAAAATATAGATTTCTCATTCCAGAACCAATCACAGCTGTGAAAAACTTAGCAGCCCCGGTATGAAACCATCAGATCTACGAAAATGCACTTCTCAATACAGAGTATTTCCCACATGTGAAAAAATTCACACCTATAGTGTGAAAGTGTCATACCCAATCTGTGAAAATTTAAACTTTCCATTCCAGAGTTGTTCATACCTATGTAAAATTTCACACCCCCAGCACAAAAGTCAGCCACAAATTTCTCTTTGATTTCTTTTTTTTGTTTTGTTTTCTCAAACAAAAAGGGCATGCAAAAGCATATATGTCATAGAACAAAAAAAATTCTTGCAATATCCAGAAGAGAAATCCACGGGTAAGTGGATTATATACTCAAATGAACAATCTACAAGGAAAAATTGACAATTCAAAAAAATTATCATTGAACCCACTAGCAGCAATGCCATGGAGTCGTGTTAGTTTACTGTTATGAATATGAATTATGAATATAATTTTTTTTAGTTAGTTTGCACAATATATATATTACCGATATTTAATTTTATGCATGCAGTGACTAATTTTTAAGAAACATATATGTCCTATTATAAAACTAAATTTCTTAATATGAACTGTATGTTCTGTTCGAGTAATTGAACACAACTGGTACATACACAAAAACATTTTGAAATATAATACAGCAATTCACTTTCACTTACAACATACATATTATCAGAGATCCTGATTTAAATTATTAATTAAAATATAATAATATGTTATTTATTAAATTAAATTAAAAATTATAATTATTTATTTTTCATTAACTTACAAAACAAATTTGTTTTTACCGAATGCACGGGTGAAAATACTAGTTTAAGTTGATGCTGGGTGTCGCTGAATGTCATGCATAAGGAGAAAAAGTGAAAAACTTTCATCAGAGATAATGGCGCTTAAAAACGGGTTCAAGTTTTTAGGAATAATCTGTTGTGTACTACTTCCCCATAGAACTGATAGAAGTTGGCAATTATGAAGCCAAGGATGCAATGAAAATGTTAAGACGGATACATAAGAGCTGTTAGCTGTATGTGTTACATGGACTTTAACTATTTGAAATTTTCAACACCAAATGCTATGATTTGGTAATTATTTTGTTTGGTTATGAATTGATAAACAATTTGACAACACAGTAAATGTATCAGTCTTTTTTAGCCCTTTCCCCCCTCTCTGCTGTTCATTTTTGATCTTTTATTAAGTGTACTTTTGGGGTCAATTTCAATTCAATTTTTTTTTTTTTACAAAATAATATTCTGTATTACAACTTTCAGAACTTTGATTTACTGTGTATAAGAACAAGTAAAATTATGAATGTTTTCAATAGAACAATTTTCAGATAAGCACAGAGAGCAAGTTCAATGTGAATCAAACAATTTTCGGATGAAGTAATTCATACTAATTTTTCTTTTACAATTCTACACGTGGTGATATCTCTGTTAAAAGAAAATTGATCCGTAGAGAGGTATGCAAGTTTGCATATACTCAATTTGATTAGTTTTCCTTTTTTCAACGTCGTGACAGAATTTGGTATTTACGAATCTAAATAATTTGGTATTCATCAGCTGTCAGGATGGCCGAGTGGTCTAAGGCGCCAGACTCAAGTTCTGGTCCTCGTGAGAGGGCGTGGGTTCAAATCCCACTTCTGACACTTTTGTCACTTAATTTGTCATTACAATTGGGTTTTTCACTGCTTTTACTTAATTTTTCTCTTTAATAATATCAACAATGGTTTATTTAAAGATCTGCTTTGCTTTGCTGATACATAAAAGATGGCATCCCAGAGAGTTCTACAATGGTTGTTGTGCTGATACAGAAGGTGGTGTCTTACTTTTGTAATTTGTTCATGAATTTATATGCGGTTTACTTGTTACTCGAGTAACAACAAATGTGTGTGGACTGTGGACACTTGCTAAGTGCAACAACCATAGAACATTGCATTTTAAGACTTCCACATCACTGGAAATTTGTGACTTTTGCATTTTTAAATGTAATTTTATTGTGGGTGGGGATATATATAGAAAATTGCTAAGCTTTTTATAGCTAAATTTCAAACAGGACATTATCATCAAAGGAGGTGATAAAAATCATGAAAGACAGTAAGAAGCATATATGATATATGGACTGAAATTCAGAATTTGTACAAATCATGCCATATAAATTCAGTTTTAGATGCTTGCTATGCACATATATAATTTTTTGCAACTAAAACGTTCCATGTTATCATTGCTCAAGGATTGCGATGTCGATCACTTCAAAGGCATAATTATAGTATCCAGCTTTCAAATATCAGTATTGATTTGTACTAAAAAACATGTGTTCAGTGTTCTGATGATTTCCTATGTGCAATAAATAGTCTCTAACTACATTTACGAATGAAGTAGTTAATGAAGGTCAATTAAAATCAGTTGCACATAAATTGAAACTTTCTCTGCTTTGTGATTTTGTTGCTGGTGTAATTTGGCTTGAATCAATTCTTGGTTTCTTGAGCAGAGTTGAGGTAAACATTGGCATTTCTAATGGAAGAAATGCAGCAGTAACTATTCCCAATAGTAGTAGTAGCTAAACAACGAGGTTCTCCACTGAGCTTAGATTATTTTACTAGTCTTATGCTTTACTCGAACTCTAGCTTTTGGACAGTTGCCCCATTCTGAAAATATGACTAAAACGATGAAATGGCAGAATGATATTGGAATGAATATGCATGATCATATGTTAAAACATTTGACCTATGGTTAATAAATGCATAGATCACAAATTCGTAGAAACGGTACTAAAGTTTCTACTCAAACATGTATACGGGTCCTGAGTTTAGATATATATAAACACAAATACCATAAAACCCTGCCTATTGTTATCTCAAGCTAACGAGCATGATTAGGATAACATTTTGAGAAATCTCTTTGCTTATTATTTTGACCAAAATTTTTTTTGCTTATTGATACTATTGGTTTTGTTACCACTGTGTACACATCGAGTTAAAATTCTTTCCATTTCTTTCTCTCTATTTTTTCTTTATTATGTTTCTGGGAGAATAAATGGAATAAATGATACTATTCATTAATTCATGTCATTTATTTCTCTAAAAACATAGTAATAGAAGAAACAAAAAAAAGATAAAGAATATCTTAACTCGTACATAGCACACACAATTTGCGTGCCAAAGGCTCAATACATATTTTATTGACGTTCGAGTTTTGCACAAACCAAACCAAACGCCAAACGAGACCTTCCTTTCTTTGATTTTTCTCTCTCCCAGTCACCGGCTTTCGTTGTTATTATCTTTTTTTGGTACAGATGGTTTTTTTTGGGGTACAATTTCGTTGTTATTATCTACCGACGTAGCAACTGTCCAAACGCAACATGCACATATTCAATGTATAGTTTTCTACTTTGTGGTACATATATTATCATTTCTGTTAATGAAGCAGGGTTTATAGCCGGCCATGAATGAATTTCTCTCTCTCTCTCTCTCTCGATCTTATCTTAATTTGTCACACCTTTAAATTCGAATTATGTCAGTACTTCAGCTATTTCTTTCTCTCTACTTTCATTTTTTTTTTTGGATAAAATGGATTAATGAGTAATGACCATGATTCAAGATTCAACAAAATTAATGGCTCAGATTGCATTGTCTGCATGATGCGGTGACCGCAGACAATCCTGGTCCATACATTAATGATTAACATGCCTACTCCAGCTAAGTCATGGACATATATGGAAATTGGAAAGAGACCAGTAATATACATTGGTACAATAATTTTCATACTGCAGGGGGGACTCATTTAATATTTGCACGAGTTGAGCATTTTATCTCCAATCTTTAATCATTTACATATTATTTTTATAACGTTTAAATTAATATTAATATTAATATAGCTAACAATTTGCAGTTTTAAGAGTTTTTATTTTGAATTTTTTTTATAGAAAGAGGGCAATTCGAACTTGGATGCAGGGGCTACAAATGTTAGATTTAGCTCCTCTAAACTGAGTAAATCACTTTAGAGTATAAAGTAATTAATCTCAACCATTGATAAAAAAATCAAGGAATAATATTTCAACACATCTATGATTTGTTATACATATACTTATAATATCAACCATTGATTTTCTCATCAATGGTTAGGATTAATTATTTTATGTTCTAAAGTGATTTGCTCACTTTAGAAGAGCTGGATCCACAAATGTTAAGCACTACCGACTGAAACTAGCACCCCTTGAGCTAGCACCCTTTTGCTAATTTCAGAAACTAATGTAATATAGCACCAAATAATTTAGAGATTAATTTAATATTTAACGAGTACAGACTTAAATTATCAAAGAAAATTTGAAAAACGTGTCGCATATTCATGTACCGTCGAAACACTACATACACATGCTCAATAATTTTCTATTTTGTGGTGGCTATTCATTTTTCTGATGGTTTTGATGATGAGATGGCTACAAGCTGATCACGTTATTGTAGATTTAAAGTGAAATTTGAAAATTTCTTAAGTGAGAATTATAGAAAAATTGAACACTGTTTCCATTGGTTAAAACGCATATTATTTACTACTAAGCTGAAGTACTATTAATAAAGTTTTTAATTTTATATACACTAATAATAAATTTTTTTGGTGAATGGACTTATATTATATATATATATATATATATAATTTAGACTATCTTAATTTTAGGCCAGCCCAGATGGCTATAATTTATGATAAACTTACCTTTGATTTTTGTTCTTTTAGTGGGCTTAGTATTTCCGGCAATTGCAATGGCATTTTTATTTCTTCATTATCTCTCGATTTTAACTTGATTCGTTACATGTTTGAATTTGAAGATGATATGTTACTTAAAATATTGGCAATGGATTTTTGAAATGTCTATAGTGTCGATTTAGAGAGTGGTTTGTGGCAATATTTAACCATAATAATTATTTAGTGCGGGCATTGATTATTTTTAGATTTTGTATTAAGAGACTTGAGAGGATGGTTTAGGATGCTATTTACTGATAAAAAAACTTTATTTTGTGTGAGTTAGAGTATTCATTGTACTCTTGATAATAAATTCTGTTTACTTATAAAAAATAATCAAATTATTAATATGGTCCTTCCTCATTTTTATGGTCCTTCCTCTTTAAAAAGTGAAGAAATGTGGGGAAGGGGCCTAACAGGCCTGGATATATAGTTCAAAAGCTAGAAACCGTAGCTGAATAAACGGCCATTCTATTGGTGGGTCTGAGTCTGACCGTAGAAAAATGATTGCAGTCAAACAAATTGAGTCTTTGATCAAAAAACAAATTGAGTCAGAATTAAGAATAATATTATCCAAGCAATCGTTTAAATGTGATACACAAGGAGTCTATTTTGTTAGTATCTCAAAAATATTATTTCAAACACAGTAGATGTTTGATTTAATTAGATTTGAAAAATATAAGATTAAGGAAAAAAAATAAATGATGAGAAACAATTGCTAAATCAAACAAATATATACAGGTTTGATCCTGGGCCGTAAATGAACCTAAGTACCTTGAGGGTCTCCATAATTGTGCGTAGAGAATATCTAGGTTTACTAAAAAATATCATCTAATAAATCTTGTTTATTGTGTGATAAGAGGGGATTTGGGGGGAGAAATGAAGAGATGTTAAATATAATAAACTAAAAATTGATGAGAGAAACGCTTAGAGAAAACACGCAAAACCAACAAACGGTCCTTAGAGAAAGAAGAAAAGGCCAGTATAAATTTATTTAGGTGACTTTTAAATTTTAATAAATAATTTAGACCATTAAATATAATCTAGTAATTAATATTAAATATTTTCAATTCTCACAATAAACAAGAGCTTCCATCATATATGCTGCGCACACACATGCGGTCACTCCACATATCATTGGTAAATCTTTTTTCATTTATAATTCCCTACAATAAAAATTTAAAAACTGGAAATAAATCACTTCATTCTGAAGCTAAAATATGCTACATGTCTCATTATTGTGGAGAATAATTATGCTGGGTTAAATTTTCTTAATTTATAATATACATGAAAAACAATTATTTTATCAAAAAAAAAATTGACTAATTAATCAACATAATTCGCTTACTCAACTTCTACGGTCATAACTAGCTACAGTTTCGCCTAAATTAAAATAAGTATAAACAACCATAGTCACAAGTAACATGTGTCTAAATATAGATCAGAGATAATCCCCACCTTTCCCAACTTTCTTTATTTCTCTAGTCTAGCTTGTCTTATCTAATATCTCATCATACCCCGTCACATTCACAAAACACTTAATATATAATATATTTGCTTGGGTCCATCTAATTTAACGCCTATATATATACATGTTCATTAGGCCTCAATTTTCATAACACCTAGCTACATTGGTAAATAACCAATATTACTTTTTATTTCATTTAGAGCGATCAATAGCCTTCTTTATCAACCCTTAACAATTTCCCTTCTAATTAGGCTGATAAAGAAAAACACGATGAGCTTCAAAGCTCTTACCATATTATGGTGCATGTTGTTGGGTTTGATTCAGCTATCATTAGGAGCTGTGAGGCACTACCAATTTGATGTGGAATATATGTTCCACAAGCCAGATTGCATTGAACATGTTGTGATGGGAATCAATGGCCAGTTTCCTGGCCCAACTATTAGAGCTGAAGTTGGAGACACACTTGACATTGCACTCACCAATAAGCTCTTCACTGAGGGAACCGTTATTCATTGGCATGGAATTAGACAGGTTCTCTTTAATATATATATATATACCCACCCTCTCTCTCTCACTCTAGAGGCAGAGACATACACGAACAAATATGATTAATTAACTATTTATTATCTCAACCTAAATTCATACACATACACATATTTATTGTGTTAAAGAGGAGTGCTAGTAATATATACTTCTTAATAAGTTTTTTTTTCCTAACACATTCTGTATAATCGAATGAAATTTACGTGAGTCTCATAATTTTATATCTTATTTTGTTGGAACTCTTTTTTTTAAAAGTAGTGATACCCAAATGAATTTTAATTTCAGAAATGATTGACGGACCGCTGCACTACATCCACACACAAACTTTTTACTGTTCATTTATTTATTATTGTGGGTGTCGTACGGTGGGTGGGGTGTTCACGTAACATCGCCGTTTTAATTTATCTAATCATAAAAAGTGTGTGGAAAAGAGTGTGTTAATTACTACCATTTTCTCTATATTGAATAATGTTTATTGGTACCAAAAGAAATTCGTAATGTTTAATTTGAATGTTTGTGTTGTAAACTATTTCTTTTTTTCTTCATGTGATTTATGTTTCCCCCTCTTTTCATGTGTTTGTACAATTTGACTCTTACTAATTATAGTAACTCTGTTTATTTTTTATTTTTTTGGTGTTGTGTTGCAGCATGGAACACCATGGGCAGATGGAACTGCTTCCATTTCACAATGTGCTGTAAACCCCGGAGAAACTTATAACTACACATTCATGGTTGACAGGGTATATATACATACATACATGATTGAATATTACTTTTATCTCCACATTAATTCAGCTTCTGTGTTGGAGTGCTAGTGTTTGTGTTTTGATTCTCATCTAATTTTGCTAACTTTAAGTTGTTACAATATAATTAATGTGATGGGTAAAAATTAAATATGGTGCAGCCGGGTACATACTTCTACCATGGGCACTTTGGGATGCAGAGGGCAGCAGGGCTATATGGTTCTCTGATAGTGGATTTGCCAAAGGGACAAAAGGAGCCATTCCATTATGATGGTGAGTTCAACCTTTTGCTCAGTGATTGGTGGCACACAAGTACACATGAGCAAGAGGTTGGCCTCTCCTCTATACCACTCGTATGGGTTGGTCAACCTCAGGTAAATTAAATTTTATACACATATCCTATGATTCTGTTTTTTTAACCATATTATTGGTACAAAGTACCTAATAATTAATTTTTGTCGGAGAAGACCATCTTTAGTAGAGTCTCCCCTTTCAATCACTTTTTTTTTTCTTTTCCATCTATAAGGCTCGAACCCGAAACCTTATTTAAGAAATCTGAGTCTAATTCCACTCGAGCCAACGTAATGCTGGTATATCCTATGATTCTTAATATGTTTTTCTTCTTTTAAGTCATAATAAATTAGAAACATTAACACACACACACACACATGCATGGTCCATCGCCCGCTAGTGATATCGGATTTTTTTTATACATTTGGGTACAAATTAAGGGTCCGTTTATTTTGAAAAAATATTTTCTGTGTGTTTTTAATTCTTATTCTCGCTTTTAATTACAAATTTGTCACTATATTTTTAATTTGTTTTTTATTTTTAAATATTTGTATAGAAAACAACAAAAACAATTATTATTTTCACACTACTTCCTTTTGTTATTGTTGTATGTAATTTTGTGAGCCACATTTAGGAAATAATTT
This sequence comes from Glycyrrhiza uralensis, assembly GCA_030159175.1. Lineage (NCBI taxonomy): Eukaryota > Viridiplantae > Streptophyta > Magnoliopsida > Fabales > Fabaceae > Glycyrrhiza > Glycyrrhiza uralensis. Next base: position 3,511,186 of record BRZY01000006.1, read on the forward strand.
TATAATCTCACTCTCCAACATTTCATTTTTTTTCCAGTCTTTGCTGATTAATGGAAGAGGGCAATACAATTGTTCCATGGCAGCTAATCTTATCAACACCACCCTGCCCCAATGCAACTTTAGAGATGGTCATGAGGAATGTGCACCTCAAATCTTCCCTGTGGATCCAAACAAGACCTATAGGATCAGGATTGCCAGTTCCACTTCCTTAACTTCTCTCAACTTGGCCATTGCGGTAAGATATTTATTTATTATAATATATATATAGAGAGAGAAAGAGAGATGGTATGATTTGATGGAACCCACGTTTTTAAAAAAAACATCAACATTATTTTTTTTTGTCAAAACATAACGTAAGCATTTTTATCTAGTGAAGTTCTGCCAAAACAGAGTGGACCCATGTAATCCTAATTATTGAAGTTTCCAGCTTTGCTCACTAGATAATGAAACATGCATGATTGCATGGGAATGCATCTAGACGTAAGGAAAAGGCTGAAAAGAAAGTAAAATTAGAGAAAAGTACCCACATGATTTAATGAGACCCACATGAATTTCAAACCAATAATCGTAAAAAGTGTGTTAGAGAATGTGTTAATGGCACTCTTGGTCAATTAAATCATTGTTCATTATTTGTGCTTAATTATTGCAGAATCACAAAATGGTGGTGGTGGAAGCAGATGGAAACTATGTACAACCATTCACAGTGAACGATATAGACATATACTCAGGTGAGAGCTACTCAGTCCTCATCACCACAAACCAAAACCCAAACAAAAACTATTGGATTTCAGTTGGCATTAGAGGAGAACAATCCAACACCCCACAAGCACTAACAATCCTAAATTACAAACCAACCCCTGCCTCAAAATTACCCACATCCCCACCCCCAATCACACCACAATGGGATGATTACAATAGAAGCAAAGCTTTCACTCACAAAATCCTTGGCCTTAAGGGAAAAACCCCAACCCCACCAAATTTCCATGACCGTAGGCTCCTACTTCTAAACACAGAGAGCCTAGTTGATGGATTCACCAAATATTCAATCAACAATGTGTCATTAGCATTGCCACCAACACCTTATTTGGGTGCCATTAAGTTTAATGTGAGTGGTGCATTTGACCAAAATAGCCCCCCAGATAATTTCTCAGCTGATTATGACATATTTAACCCTCCCTTGAACCCCAATTCAAAAACTGGTAATGGGGTCTACATGTTTAAGCTTAACCATGTTGTTGATGTGATATTACAAAATACTAATGTGATGAGAGGGAAAAGGAGTGATATTCACCCTTGGCATTTACATGGGCATGATTTTTGGGTATTGGGCTATGGAGAAGGGAAATTCCAAGAGAGTGATGAGGCCCAATTCAACTTGAAGAACCCACCATTGAGGAACACTGCAGTGATATTCCCTTATGGTTGGACTGCTTTGAGGTTTAAGGCTGATAATCCTGGTGTTTGGATCTTCCATTGTCACATTGAGCCTCATTTGCATATGGGAATGGGTGTGGTTTTTGCTGAAGGGGTTGAAACTTTTGAGGGAATACCTAGGCAAGCCTTTGCATGTGGCCTTTTAAAGAACTAGAGCTAGCAACTCTTGTGTTTAGTTTGATCAAGTTTTATACGTTCTATCTTGTTTTTCTTTTCCCTTAATTATTATGGAATTAAGGGCTTGTTGTTGTTGATTCCCTCTCATAGGGTATAAGTCATTTCTTAATTTCCCTTTGTTGTAATTGTTATCTTTGCAAATTTGTGTAATTTGTTACTTTATATATGTTAAATGAGTTCAGTGAAGTATTTAATATTTATGAATAAATACGTTAAATTTCATGTCAGGTAAAGTATAACGCTGAATTCAAATATAAACAAAAAATAATTAAAATATGGTAGTCCAAAATATAAGCAAATTTTAACTAATTATATCATAGTTAATGAATTTTTTTTACAAAATACCCTTTATTTTATCTAGATTTTAATTTTAATGACCCCTTTTATTAATGGTAATTTAGGAAATGAAGTTCAATTTTTATAAGATCAAAAAAATTAAATAAACTCAACTAACATATTTAATCACTATGAATTTAGGTATTTTTGTTTATACTTAGGCATTAGTGTTGCACTTGCTACCTTTTCCTTTAAAAGATTAATATTTGGACATTATAAATCTATTATTTTGAAAATCTTTTTGAAAATTGAATCTGAGTCTCAAACTGTTCTTTGAATAGAAATGGTAGAAATGAAAATTCACTTTGGAAAAGATTCTCTACATTTTTTCTTTTTTCTTTTTATCTATTTGCTCAATTACTATGCTTTTGTGGAGATAAATGAAAGGGATGTGATACATATTTAGTAGAGAATATCATTTATTTTTCAAAAAATATAGTAATAAAAAAAAGGAGAAAAAATAAAAAAGATATTTTCCCGTGAACAAATGGCTATGAATGATCCCCCCCGGATCTTAACTTAATTTCACACATGTTTAAATCGGAAGATTTTTTTTTTTTAAAGAAAATCGGAAGATGGTATGTCACATCAAATTGACAATGGATTCTGGAAGTGTATGGTGAATCAAATATATGCAATTGCAAGTGCCTGTCATGCTCGTGCCTCGTGAGAATAATTGTACGTTTTGACAGTTGGTAACTGCAAGGTTTTACTTGAGCAAAAATTTCATTATTTAAAGTTGTGACGACGACAGTTTTAAGTGTCTATAATAAGTAATTATTATTAATAGGTAAAATTACTTTTTTAGTCTTTCAATCAAATTTTAATTTTTAATTTGGTTTCTTATTTTTTAATACAAAGTAGTCATTTATGTTTTATAAACAAGCTTATTTATAAAGTATATTTTTTGTCACACAATTAAGTTTGTATATAGATTATAATAGACCAACAAAATACTCAAATGAATTAAGATAAGGTTACGTAGACAAAGATATAAATATTAATATATATAGCTATGACAATAAAAATATAAGTAAAAATTGTAAGAGACTACTTTATTAAAAAAATAAAGAATTACATAGAAAAAAATTAAATTAAAAAACCAAATGCCTAATTTTGTCCAAGTAATATCTATTGAAACACTACATGCGCAGGCCCAATAATTTTCTATTGGGTGGTGCCTATTCATTTGGGGAATTGGTAAATATATCCTAGATTTTTTGACATACACTCCACATTCATGTGAAAATTCTAAAAATACTCTGCAATTTTGTGTTATTTTTAGAAACTGGAGTTTCCGGAATACAAAATTGCATTACAAATTTATATTCCAAAAACTGGAGTTTCCGGAATACAAATTTTATAGAGACTAGAGTTTCCAGAGTATAAATTTGACTGGAGTTTCAAGAATGCAAATTTGTATTCCGAAAACTAGAGTTTCTGGAAACTGGAGTTTCCGGAGTACAAATCCAGAATACAAATTTGTCCAATTTCCGAAATACAAAAAAGATGATATTTTTGAAATTTCAGTATTAATATAAGGTATACATATGTCCAATTCTAAGGGGTGTATTTACCAAATCCCTTCATTTGTCCTGATATCACAAATTGGCTGGTTTTGATGAGATGGCTATAATTGATTTTTTTTTTCCCGTCGTTATTAACTTAATTTGTCACATGTTTAAATTCAGATAATGCTATGTAACCTCAAATATTGCAATAGATTTTGGAAGTGCCCACTCCCTCCATCGAAATTAATGCATGTACAAAAATGGAATCGGGCCACTACTGCGGTCATATATAATTATAGTAACCCATTTTGTCGTTAGCTAATTTTTCGTACGTATTGCTTGGGACACACTCAGTATTTTGTAGTTTTGTACGAGTTGTCTGAACTTGCTTTTTATCTTCAACACTAGTTTTTGTTGGTTATCATTCTAGAGATTGATTCTGCTATGCTGTTTTCGGTAAGGGGTGTCCTCCATTTCATCCTTATACGTCTATTGTCATCTTCATTAACCAGTTTTTTCGTGGACGATTCGAATTTCTCACATTTATAGGAAGGCCAATAAAATTGCCAATTAATTATCTTGCTAATTTAGGACATGGATTTTCTTTTGGTGTCCATAATTTTGCTTTAACACCACAAGAGTGTACTTCATTTCTTTGCGAGGATCTCGTGGGGGTTTTTTTTTTCTACGAGAGTTTTAGCATAGGTAAGGCCTTTGGCCTCCATTGTAGTAAAAAAGTGACAAGTAACTTAAATCAAGTTTTACTAATGGAGAAAACTATAAATAGATGCTAAGAAAATTTTATTCTCTATTTTGTTTTACAAACCAAACTGTATTAATATGGGACTAGAAGTAGAAGGTGTGCCCCAATTCAAAACATAATTATAGGTCTAATATAAATTCACTCGATTTGATTCAAATTAGACATATATAGTAAAAATTGTACTTATACAATAAAATAATAAATAAAAGAATGACAAATATCAAAAGGCGGAAAGTATTAAAAAATTAAACCTAAATCTTCTGCGTTCATTCCTTTTTTATTACTTTATTCTCAAATAGTATTTATTTTTTCTTTTCATAAATTAAATTAAATATACTTAGTTAACTTCCTGACTCCGTCACTAAATTCTTACAATTAAATTTGACTAACATAATTACTTACTCAACTTTTACGCTCACACTAGCTACAGTTTTGCCCATATTACTAAGTAAATAAATTTTAGCGCTACTAGTTACAATTTTACATATAACATGTGTCTAAATATAGAGCGATACTAACATGGTGTGACACATGAGTTAGATATCCAAGTTCTTTAAACATGATATACTAGTGTGTGCAATCAAAAAAATAGCCAAGATTTTCTATCCTCAATTTTTTAACCATTATTTTACAACTCTTTTTATTTCTCATTTCATCCCATCACATGTTCTATTTTTTTCTCTCTTTTTATTAATGTGGTGCGAAAATTATAAGTGCAAAACACTTACAATAGATAGATTACTCAGGTCCATCTCTTGGGAGAGGTCAACCAATTAAATGGATTTCAGTACCTCGAGATCAATCTCCAAAGTTGCACATGGAGGATACTCGATTTAAAAAAAGAAACTCAGGTCCATCTCTAGCGCCTTTCTCTATATATACATGCTCATAGAGCCTCAATGCCATAACCTAGCTGCATTTATAACCCATATTTTTTCCCCACATTTTCCCTCTTAATTAGGCTGATCTCTAAGGAAACATGGTGAGCTTCAAAGCTCTTACCATATTATGGTGCATGTTGTTGGGTTTGATTCAGCTATCATTAGGAGCTGTGAGGCACTACCAATTTGATGTGGAATATATGTTCCACAAGCCAGATTGCATTGAACATGTTGTGATGGGAATCAATGGCCAATTTCCTGGCCCAACTATTAGAGCTGAAGTTGAAGACACACTTGACATTGCACTCACCAATAAGCTCTCCACTGAGGGAACTGTTATTCATTGGCATGGAATTAGACAGGTTCATATATTTTCTTTTCTCTCTTGTATATATTCCCCCTCCCCCCCTCTCTCTCACAACTCTAGAGGGCGAGACATATACATAAAAAAATATGATTGATTAACTATTCATTATGTCAACCCAATAATTTACACACACGTGTATGTGTTGAAATAATGTTTATTGGTGCCAAAAGAAATTTATAACTATTTCATGTGGTGAAGAATTTGTTTTTTTTTTCTAAAATATTGGGTTTGAGTTTTATAAATGGAAAAAATTGGTATTTGAGACCAAAAAGAAAATCATAACATATAATTTATATGCTGCGAAATAATTTTTCATTTTTTCTCTTCTCTATTTTTTTCTCCACATAATTTCTATTTTTTCCTCTCTTTTTCATTCATACAATTTGACTTTCACTAATTATAGTAACTCTTTTTTGAGGTGTTATGTTGCAGTATGGAACACCATGGGCAGATGGAACTGCTTCCATTTCGCAATGTGCTATAAACCCCGGAGAAACTTTTCATTATAGATTCACAGTTGACAGGGTATAATTGATTACTTTTATCTCCTTATTAATTCAATTTGTGTTGGAGTATTAGTTTTTGTATAATTGTATTATGCTTTCTATGCTCAACTTTCATTAATTACTAGAAAAAGTTGACTTAACGGAAGAAATTAGAGAGAGAAAATATGAAATGTCTCTAATTCCGTCACTAAATTTGGTAATGACAGAATTAAAGAGATTTCATTTTTTCTATATCTAATCTTTGTCTCTAATTTAATTTTTTATAATAGTATTTTGCTAAGTGCATGTTGTTACAATGTATATATGATGATGGGTAAAAATAAATATGGTGCAGCCGGGTACATACTTCTACCATGGGCACTATGGAATGCAGAGGGCAGCAGGGCTGTATGGTTCACTGATAGTGGATCTACCAAAGGGAAAAAAGGAGCCATTCCATTATGATGGTGAGTTCAACCTTTTGCTCAGTGATTGGTGGCACAAAAGTACACATGAGCAAGAGGTTGGCCTCTCCTCTATACCATTCAAATGGATCAACGAACCTCAGGTAAAATTAAACTATAGGCACATATCCTATGATTCTTAATTTGCTTTTCTTCTTTTAAGTCATATAGTACTGGACGAAGTATAAATATCACACTACAATAAAATTGGCCATTATCTACGGTCAAAAGCCTTAGGCCCGTTCGAGGTGGTTTATGGTTTTATGTTTTGAAATTTTTAAAAACCAAATCTAGTTTTCGTTCTGAGTTTTGAGTTTAAGTTTTTTCTTTTTTGAGTTCAGTCATTCTCTTTACCCCGCTTCACTATAAATGGTGAAGGTACAACAAAGATGGCACTAGGGGTGCAAAACGGGGCCCAACTCGCCTAACCTTGCTTTCGGCGGGCCGAGTTATTTCCCAACCCGTAGCCCACTTTAGCGGGCCAACAACGTGCTGGCCCGTTGGGTTGATTAATTTTTTTTTATTTTTTCGTGGGCTTGAGTGGGCCAACCCGTCGGCCCGCCAACTCGCCCTTAAATGAGACGGACTGTGTTTTTTGGGTCACTTTTCTAGGCGGGTGGGGCAGGCAAAAAATGAGCGGCGCAGACCGATCGGTTTTGCCATCCCTAGATGGCACGAGAGGATCCTGAAGAGACACGAGTAGAGCTAGGTATATGGGCATTGGCCCGCGGACGACCTGTTTAACCAATAGCCCGCACGGGCTATGGGTCACCTAAATATATGTCCGTCTAAATGCAAACTTTTAGCCCAGTTTGCTTAACCCGCTAGCTAGGCGGGTTTGGTCCGTTGGTTGGTGGGTTGGCCCATGGGTCAATTAAAGTTTAATGTGTATTTTATTTTATTTACAAAATGTAATTATTTTTATTCTTTAGTAGGCCCACGGGCCAATCTATTTAGCCCATGGACTATGCAGGCCAGACCCGGGCCACAACATGTAGGGTCCATTTATTTCGCGGCCTGGGCAGAGCTGGTCCATTTTTATGTTGGCCAATGCTGACCGGGTTACCCACATACCCACCTGTAGACCCGAGAGAACAAAAGTATTTAGTATTTAAAACTGAAATAAGAATCACAAAACCTATTTTTATGGTTTTGAGATTTAGGTGAAAACTGTTTAAAAATTAAGTAAAAAACCAATTTAACCCCATTTTACCCGAACAGGTTTTGTTTCCAAATTTAGCTTTTAAAACCAAAAATCAAAAACTTGGAACCACCCCGAACGGCCCTTAGGTAGCGCAAAAAGGCTGTAGAAAATGCTCTATTACCTATGGACAACTGACGGACATAAAGTCATAGGTAATATGTGCGTCAGTAATTGTTACTTATAGCCTTTTCAAAAAGCCATAGGTAATTATCTAAAGCTTTGTCCGTAGGTAATTACCTATAACCATGGGTGATGGGTCAGCTTTATGAACATATCTACGGCCACATGTGATGTGAGAATAAAAATTCGAGATGTTCATAGGTTGGATTGGGTCAGATTTGCCGCAACCTGATAAAAAATATCCTTTGGGTTGGATTTGCAAATCTTTTTGTCGAACCCAAACCAAACCAACTTCACCAAAGGTTTGTTGTTGCCTTATACAATTATTCACCCCCCCCCCCCCCCCCCAACTATATATATAATTTCACCATGAAAAATATTTAACATTTGACTCCAATAAGGCAAACTAGAAGGTAGTACCTACACTACTTCCTGCAATTATTGCTGTACACAGGAGCCATATTTGGAAAGAATCTCATTTTTCAGAATTAATTTCACTTTTTCAGTCTTTGCTGATTAATGGAAGAGGACAATACAACTGTTCCATGGCAGCTAATCTTATCAACACAACGCTACCCCAATGCAAATTTAGAGGTGGTGAGGAATGTGCACCCCAGATTCTCCATGTCCATCCAAACAAGACCTACAGGATCAGGATTGCCAGTTCCACTTCCTTGGCTTCTCTCAACTTGGCCATTGCTGTAAGCTATCGATCTGTTATCTATCATACTAAATATATATGGATATGGTCTTACTCTATCTTGTTTTCTGTCTTATACTCTTGTCTTTTTACATGTTGCGAGGTTCCAATTGTCTTGATTCACTTATTACACATTTTTTTTGGATCACCATGTTATTGGTTATTACACATTTATATCTACATGTTATACCAATTAAATAAGATTAATTATTCCTAGACATTTCATTGTTCCCGCTGAAGAGTACAGGAGACAGTTATTTGTACTAGACAGATAAGGAGAGGGACAGCCTCAGAGTAGTGTTGTTAATTGTTATATATAAGAAATTCTTTTATGAACGTGCATGGTGCCAGATTGATAAGATTAATATTGAAGGGAAAGAAAAGGCTGAAAAGATAGCAAAATTATCACTGAAATGTCGATATATTGTTCAGACTTCAGAGTATGCATGTGAAAGACCGGACAAAATGTTCTTGGCCTTTTCCAATGAAGTATATCCAAACATGAACAACTTCTAGTAGTACATTTTTTAACACGTTTTTCTCAATAGCATAACTTCTAGTAGTAACTTCTGTTATGCTAGAAGTTGAAAAAGTGAACCACATTTTCCAACTTCTAGTAGTTCATTTGTTAGCACTATTCTCCAAACATGTGGTTCACTTTGAACCACATCTAGCATAATAGAATACTTGAGAAATTGAAATTACAAGTACATCTTTTAGGTTTCTCTTAGGATGCTTAATTAAATGATGATATTTCAATATGAATGATTTGTATATATCTATATGTATTAATTTCACTCATTTGATTTCTTTGTGATTCTAGAATCACAAAATGGTGGTGGTGGAAGCCGATGGAAACTACGTGCAACCATTTTCTGTAGATGACATAGACATATACTCTGGGGAGAGCTACTCAGTTCTTATAACCACAAATCAAGACCCAAAGAAAAACTATTGGATCTCAATTGGTGTTAGAGGGAGAAAACCCGACACCCCACAAGCCCTGACCATACTAAACTACAAAACAATCTCTGCCTCAGTTTCCCCCACTTCTCCACCCCCAATTACACCTCAATGGAATGATTACAATCACAGCAAAGCATTCACTCAAAAAATCTTTGCCCTTATGGGAACCCCACAACCTCCAAACCACTATGACCGTAGGATTCTCCTCCTCAACACACAAAACCTAGTTAATGGATACACCAAATGGGCCATTAATAATATCTCCTTAACATTACCTTCAACTCCTTACTTAGGCTCCATTAAGTTTAAACTCAATGGTTCCTTTGACCAAAATGCGCCCCCTGAAAATTTCCCAGCGGATTATGACATCTTTAACCCCCCTGCGAACCCTAATTCAATTACTGGGAGTGGAGTTTACACGTTTCAGTTGAACCAGGTGGTTGATGTGATACTCCAAAATGCCAATGTTAAAACAGGGAAAAGTAGTGAAATTCACCCTTGGCATTTACATGGACATGATTTTTGGGTTTTGGGCTATGGAGATGGGAAATTCCAACCGGGTGATGAGAAGGGTTTCAACTTGAAGAACCCACCATTGAGGAACACTGCAGTGATATTCCCTTATGGTTGGACTGCTTTGAGGTTTAAGGCAGATAACCCTGGTGTTTGGGCCTTCCATTGTCACATTGAGCCTCATTTGCATATGGGAATGGGTGTGGTTTTTGCTGAGGCTGTTCAAGATGTGAATGGAATACCTAGGGAAGCTCTAGCATGTGGCCTTACCGGGAAGATGTTCATGAACAGGAAACACAACTGAAACTAGCCACTCGTATTTTGCTCTTAATTAGTTAGTTAAAGTTAAAATTTCTCTCTTGTCTTCTTCCCCTTTCATGTTGTTGGTGTTATCATATCATGTTTCCATTGTGGAAGTAGGCTTGTTGACTAGCTACATGACTACCTCAAATCGGGTCGTCATCTCTCCCCCTCTGTTGTAATCCTTTTCTTAATTTGAAAATATGTGGAACTCGTTAATTTATGAGAAATGTTTAATGTAGTATGTATGAATAAGCATGTTAATTTTGCGTGTCCATGCTAGTTATGCTAATCATTCTAATCAATTAGTACTGTTTGGATATGGGATTGAAGATGACCAAGAAGCGATTGTGAGTTAAGGTTAGAGGGATTTGAGTAGTTTATATGAGGTATTATAAGCTGAAAATGCATAAATTAGAATAGGAAACTGGCAAAAATCTGAATTACCAATTTGAACCAAGAATGGTTTTGATAAACATTCATGAGAACTTTTCAAGCAAACCAAACACTAATGGTGGAATTCTTAGGAATCGCACCCCATCAATGAAAAATAGTAAACTAAAATAAATAAGAATGTTTTTGATATGGAAAGCATGCCAATGAAATTTTCACAAGATTACAATACATGAACCTGATTGTTGATGCATGTGGTACCCCGGAATGCTAATGCAATCAATACATGAAAAGTATGTATAGTTTTGAGGTTTTAACCCACCATTGAGAGAGTGTTGTTATCTTCATTTATGCGTGATATGTTTCCCGGTTTAAGGCGATGCATGACTCTGGAATTTGGACTTTTGTTGTCACACTAAGTTGGAAAATGCTCTCATTAAGAGGTCCAGAGAGGAGAGATAGAATTGACAAAAAAAAAGAAGGAAAAGAGATAGAAAGACAAGAGAAATAGGAAAAAGAAAAAAAAATGTAGTAGGTGATGAGATAAAAAAGAGATAAAAAGAAAGGGGTGGAAAGATAATGAGGTAAAAGAGGTGTGGAAATATTAGAAACTATATTAAATTTTTCTGCGTGTGTGGTTCTTGTTTTTTTGGGAGGGGGGGGGGGGGTGTTACGGGGGATGGGAGTTGGGCAACATTTTGTCTTTTTTTTTGGTCAACATTTTTTTTGGATTCGTGAAAGAACCTTTTTTTCTCCAACACATACAAAAAGAATACCTCAAGAAGCTCATAAATGCTTTGACAAAAAAAAAAGTTCATAAATGTTGGAGCCCCCAATATGGACAGGCCCAAACACGGACCTCATGATTTCACCTACTGTTCATGTCGTCAGTATCCTTTGGGGGTACTTAGTTTTGTTTTTCTATATTTTGTTGGTGTTTTTGGTAGCCTTGGTTGTTGATGTGTTTTTGTTGTTTTCCTTGTCTGGTGTTTGTAAGGTGTATGTTACAGCAGCGTGTCTTGATTAGTAGTGTAGTATTTCGTGTGACTGCATATGCTTATAGCTGGCAAAGTGGGCTTAGCCCGCCGGGCCGGCCCGAAAAAACACTAGACTTGGACACACAAATTCGAGCCCGTTTTAATCCAGGCCTTTTTGGCCCGACCTGACAAAGCCCAAACCCGTTAAAGCCCAAGCCCGAGCCCGAAGCGGCCGCCCGAAAAACATAGGCCAAAGCCCGAGTCCGGTCCGAAAAAAGCCCGAAAAATAGATGGCTCAGACACATAAATTTGAGCCCGTTTTCAATCCGATTTTTTTGGCCCGACCTGATAAAGCCCGAGCCCGGCCTGAAAGCCCGAATTGCCACCTCTGCATATGCTGTCTTCCTTACTGTAGATGTCATATGGCGTGATGTTTCCCATGCTATGAACTCCTTCTTATTGACCAAAAAAAAAGAGGATCTAACAGCTGAAAGGAGGATCTATCAGTTGACCCAAAAAAATGAGGATCTAACAAGTTTGTTGACCAAAAAAAAGAGGATCTAACAAGTTTATAATTATTTACTAGTGTTATAGTAATTTGGGGCACTTATTGTAGGTAAGGGCTTAGATGGGAGTATGGTGGTATAGGACATAAATACCCCTGTAAAAAAACGAAAAACCAAAAATACCTTTTTAAGCAGGTTTTTGATGACTTGAAATATTTCTCCCATACAATATAAAAAATCGCTTATTAACCCCATGACATACTTTACACTACACGTACCCTCACCAAAATGTCCAACGGATAAAAGAAATAAAAGGTAATGTTAATAGTTGTACATATAGGACAAAAGCTCTCTGCAAAACGTCCCTCACCTCCATTAATTGCCTTCTTTTACAACGGGACAAACCCATTTGCAAGCCCCAATCGGAAACCACCAAACTGCATCTTTTACAAATTCCAGTCTCCGGCGTCGACACTTGACTTAAATTGCGCCACCAGCCACGCACCAAGGTTACTATCCTTACTCCCGTACCTTTATTTTAAATCGATTAAATAAGTAACGTTTCATGTTAAAATATTCACATTTATGTTTAATATTGCAGTGCTACCTCGCAAGGAAGAAGATAGACGACTTTATCATTTTTTTTTCTTTTTCATGATTTAAAAAATATTGAAGTTCAAGTGGGAATATTCTGCCTAGAAGTTTATCTTTTTTTTTTGTCTTTCACTGCATCAGTGTTTGTTTTATGGTACTTTTAATGGCTCATCTTGTTCCTATTTCCTATTTTAATGGCAAATGTTCTTCCTATTTCCATATTCATTATAATTATTTACTTGTCTTTCATGTTTCATTTCTTTTACACCTCATTCACGTTCCTTTCAACTAATTAACTTTGGTCCAAAACAAATATCATTTTATCTACTTAATTTGTGACACTTACATCACAGATAACCATAAAAAAATGAAACATGTAAAATCATGGATCGAAAAAAAAATATAAAATCATCCAAAAACTTGATAGGCACACGCCATTTCACAATTTCAACATAATTTTTCACGTTTTTTGGTTATTTTAAAATTGGGGAGTAAAATTAATTTACTATAATTCATATTCTAAACCATACATACTAAATTCTCCAGACCCCTTGTTGCAAATAACTTATAACACTTAAAGCAATATCCTTGTCAAGTCTCTCACCCGAGGGCAATATTGGTATTTAAGTACCAAAGGATGTATTAGGAATTTTATAGGGGTATTTATGTCCTGTACTCCCTCTGGTTTCAAATATAAGAAAAAAAGTACATGTATCTAGATCATATTTGGTCCAGATGCATGTACTTTTTTTTTATATTTGAGACCGGAGGGAGTACCACCGTACTCCCATCTAAGCCCTTACCCACAATAAGCGCCACCTGGATTTAAAGGCTAAAATCTCTCAATTTATAATACCCACCCCGGTATTAAAATCCAACTGTCTTGTTCTTCCAAGTTCCTTTCTTCCCCTAACCTTGCTTCTATTTCCTTAATATATTTATTTCTTCCACAAGCTCCCTAAAGCAAGCCACGCAGGCTTTATTACCTGACGTGGGTTGGATTGAACCATACCGAGATTGCCCGGGTATGGCTGTGTCAGATAGCTTCACATAGGTCCAATTGGTAGTGCTTGGTGTGTTGCCCAGTGTCAGTGTCAGTGTCAAAGAATAATAATATTCATTATGATGATGATGATGTAAAAACAGAGAACACAGAAGTTGCATCCGAACATCCGTTATTGTCTACGAAACAGTTTAATTTGTTTCTGCAGTGTCCTGATTTACCATTAAGCACTGAGGACTCAATAGCAATCACCCATCATGGGCCTATTATAGTGAGAGTTTCATAACAGGAGAGAATCAAATTTTCAATTTTAATAATAATAACAAACTATTATTTCACCAAGTAGGTTACATGAATTAATTTGCACCTTATGATTATATTAAAAATCAAATTTCTAATAAAAGCATTTATTATAAAGTCTTTTTTATTAATGATTTCTAGAGAACAAGTTCTCACCAGAATGCACTTTTTTTTTTTTGCAGCCTATGTAACAAAATTCGATCCTCAAGGATGCTCTTATTTGGTGGCCTGCGCAATTATATTACTCAATGAACTGGCCTCCTCTTTGGCAGCTTCCACTAAATCCTCCTGCAATTCATATCATAAGATCAGATTTTTGTCAAACACAAGGTAACAAAACACGTGGGTTTTGGAAGACTGGAAGGGCTCATTTGCAGTCATACCTGTGCAGCAATCAGTCTCAGACTTGTTCTCTTGCTAGTCTCTTGCATCATTCCAGCAAGCAAAACTTCATCCAATATAAAATATGCCTGACAAGATCAACCTCAACTTTAATCATTGATACAAGACAAACACTGAAGAGTAAATGGCAGTGTCAACTTTTCTTCCATTAAACCATTAACATTCTTACTTATAGGACTTCATAAAATTGCAAAGACACCGTAGTTGATCACAAAGTAGATTGCAATCTCAAATATGTCTATGGAGACTTGCGAGGGATTCTCCTTTCAGTTTAATCATAAGTCTGATGTAATTAAGCTCAGAAGCTTAATATTTTATTGTGATATTAGATTATAAGATTTGATGTCTTTTGAGGGGATATCCAAATATAGTTGAACCCTGTGTATTGTTAATGTGGAGATTTCAGATTCAAGATTAATATATAAATATTGATAATTAGAGAGAATGGTGTTTGAGAGGAGAATAATTACCTTATGGAAATTAAAGATTAAATCCAGCTCACAAACCTGATAAGAAGAGAAACAAGTTCAGGCTCAAAAATATGGAGACAATTCATTAAGAACTTAAGAATTCAACAATAGTTAATACTCACACTGCCAAAATAGCGATCCAGCGTCTCAACATAGTGATGAATAATGGAGAGAGTCTCCAATTCATTGTCTTCCTGATCATTGCAGATGCAAAAGTAAAGGCTAGCATATCTGAACAAGAAGCAAAACCAAGAGACTCTCAAATTATGTAGTTCAATGTATTTTGTTAGGCAACAGAAGCAACAAAAAAGTTATTAGACTTGACCCACCTTTTATAAACAACTTTGAATCCCCTCCACTCCACGAAGTTGCAGAGCTTCGGGCCTCGAGAGATAACTAGGCTACTTAACTCTCGAATTACCTCCAAAAGAAAAAGAAAAGTAAAGAAAGCAGAACAAGAAGCAGCTTAAGCGATATAGAATACACATTAATTTGAGCATGGGGAATCAATGTGCAAAATCATGTCACAAGGCAGGCACCCAGCTACTTTTTTTTTGGAATTGAAGTACAATGAAGCATTAACATATACACACGATAAAACCAATAAAATATGACGGCATAACAAAAACTATAATATAAGGATATGATCTAGTTCATATATTCAGCTGGTTTATAAATACATAAACATTAACATCAAATATAAAAATGTCAGATTAATATGAAATGTGCCTAGCATGTTAGAAAAAAATGGTCTAATTGTTCAGTGTAAATATAACTACATTCTTGATTACCTGGGAAAAATATATCAAACAAGTGCCAAATATGAAAAAAATATCAGTGTAAGTGTTAAAGCCTTGTCATAAGCATCTTAGGTGCATCTTAGGTGATTTAGCTGTTTGACACATATCAAACAGATTCAATACCCCCTTTTTCTTTCAGTTTTTGGCTTGCCATTCCTCCGATTTCTATATCGCCAAAATCAAAATCCATGCTCATTCCGGTGATTCAACATGCACTTTTGGTTCGACCCCAAAAAATTTTAAAAAAAAAAATGCACTTTCGGTGACATAGCGATACCACTTTCGGTGACATAGCGATACCCCATGTGATCTGGTGTACCTATTGGGTGCGTTTCATGCCAAATTTCAATTACCATGATCCTATTCATTGAGTTAAAATAGACAATTTATATTTGAATATTAGAATTAGAGACAGGTACCTTGGATCTTTCCTTTTGAGAATATGGTGAATACCATTTTGTGAGCCTCACTTTTCCTTGTCGACTGATGAGAAGCACAAAGTGAATCTACAACCGAAAAATATTATTAATTTTTTATAAAAAAATCACAAGCTCCATTTATAATAAACACGTACGCATACATATGATCTGTGACAACAAAATCTATGATATAAATTATTTCAAATCAAACCCATCATCTCAGAGATGGGATGAGGAGTGCATTAGGTCAATATCACAAATTGTGACCTCAGACACTGCTAATTAACTGATGTTAGGTTCATTGGAAGGAATCACATAATTATTTTCAAACATGTAACCTGAATTTCAATGATTGAAAGGGGAGGAAAAAACAGGTTGAAATGAAATTTTTGAAAAATGATGATAATGAGAAGGGAAAACATTCACCATTTGATGATTGTATTGATGGGGTTTGAGAGGAAAACAGAAAAACTCCTGTAGATTGGTGTTTTCCACTTTTCAGAAAGGGACAGTGGCATTCCGCTTTGTAATGCGTTAAATATCAAATCTGTTTTCTGACCTATCAAATCCTTAACATTCTCGAAAAAAATATAAATATAAAGGTGGCACTTAGCATACACAAATCATAAAATTTGTGTACGTGCACATATTGTATCTGACCTGCAATAGCAGGTGGTCACCAATTTTATATTAATTATGAAAATAACCCACCAAATATCAAAATTATCATTTTAAAAATTGATATTAAAAATTGATATCAAAATTATACCTCTCTTTCTCCCCCCTTCTCTCTCTCTCTCTCTTTCTCTCTCTCCCTCTCTTGCTCTCTCTCTCTCCCCCACCTCTCTCTCGCTCCATCCCTCACTATCCCCTCTCTCCCTCCCTCTCTCTCACACACTTTCTCTCTCTCCCTCTCCTGCTTTCTCTTTCGCTCTCTCTCACACACTTTCTCTCTCCCCCTCTCCCGCTTTCTCTTTCGCTCTCTCTCCCTCCATCTCTCACTCTCTATCTCTCTCCCCATCTCTCGCTCTCTCTCCATGATCTCGCTTTCTCTCCCCTCCCTCTTGCTCTCTCCCCCTCTTTCCCTCTCTGTCGCTTTCGATCCCGCTCCTGCTCTCTCCCTCGCTCTTCCCCTTCTCTCTCATTGTCTCCCTCTCTCTCCCTCCCCTGCTCACTCTCTCTATACTTCACTCCCGCTTTCTTCTAATCTCTCCCCCTCTCTTGCTCTATCCCTCTCCCTCTCTCTCCCTCTCCCACCTCTCGCTTTCTCCCACCCTTTCCCCTTCTCTTGCTCTCTCTCACTCTCTATCTATCTCCCCTCTCTTTCATTCTCTCTCTCACTCTCTCGTTAGTTTTTAAAATATTTATTCTACCCCAAAGAAAGATTTTTTTTATTTACCAAAAAACAAAAAAGGTAAAAAAAATTGAAAATTTATTTTTGTGCTTGACAGTCAAGGTCCCTGCTCCTACGTATCCTCAGGTGCAGTGACGAAATCAAAGCTACGTAGTTCTTTATAAAAAAAATTGTGTGTTGATTTATCTTAATTTTGATTATTTTATTAGAAACACTATTAATATGTTATTTTTAACAACGCGGTCACATAGTTGACAAATAGGAAGAGGATCCAAAATGGTTACCAATTTTGACCAGTTAAAATAGAGAAGTTTTTAGCAATAGCCAAGTAGAAAGAGAATCCAAAATGACCATCACTAATTACACCATTTTAAAATTATTTTCGCGATAGTCAAATAGGAAGAAGATCCAAGATGACCATCACTAATTACTCCATTTTATAATTATTTTTCTCGATAGTCAAATAGGAAGAAGATCCAAAATGACTATCACTAATTATTTAGTTAATTGATTCATTAAAAAAAGGGTTCAGATACAACAAAAAAAAGAATTGGGCCAAGCCCAAATACTCCCCCCCCACACACACACAATGGAAGAGAGAGAGAGCATCGCGAGAGGGAGAAGAAGGGAGAAGAGAAAAAAGGAAGGACAGGGGGTGGATCCGCGGTGGCCAGTGGCGGCCTTGGCCATGTCCCGCTGCTGTCAGGGAAGAGAGAGAAAGAAAAATAGAGAGAGGACGAGAGAGAGAAAGAGGAAGAGGAGAAGGAAGGCCACCCTTGTGGTGGCCATGGAGGGTCTCGTGGTGGCGAATGTGGTGAGGCCGCGGCGGTCCTGGCCCCATCTCACGGTGATGAGAGAGAAAGAAAAATGGCAGAGAGAGAGATCGCAGGGGGAGAAAGAAGGAGTGGTCGAGGTGGCCACCATGCAGTGGTGGTGGCCACAAGTGAGAGGAAAAAGGGAAGAGAGAGAGAGAGAGGGAAAAGGAGAGAAGAGGAAAGAGACCCGCGGCGGAACTCAGCCATGTTCACGGCTGTAAATTTATGGACTGAAATAAAGATATACGACCTTTTACAATTTTTTGTAAATATTGATATTTCTTGGGGCCGAAATGTAATTATGTTGAACTATTGGGGGTTTTATTGCAATTAATAAGCAAAACCTAAGCAGCAAGTAACTTTGAATGAATCTAGACCCTTACAATTTAATAGTAATTTATCGGTGGTCCAGATTCGATTTGTGTACATACACAAATTGATAAATTTGTGTAGGCTAAGTGCCACCTAAATATAAATTATTAAATTTCCAAATAATATTCGATTTTTTTGTCCAAATAATAATATTCGTTTTATACATGTATGTTTACGTTGAGTGGGCCATTAATGGTAACAATAGTTAGATATATCAATACATTTTTTATATAACTTTGTTTTAATCTAAATCGAGTCAGGTGTACTTATTTAAGGGGGTAAAATTCTCCCTCTTAACAGAAATCAAACTAAGAAATCAAACTACTGACCAAAAAAAAAAGAGAAATCAAACTCCTTATCATTTGTACCAAAATTGGTTATCAGAATTTATTTTAGAGTGGTGATACACACACACCCACACACCTCCCTAACACCCAATCTCAATGAATAAAATGAGAGAATGGGGTGTGTGATGGATATTTGTGTATTATTAGTGTTTATTTTAATAGTTAGATGTATCAAATCAAGACCACATACCAGCGACATATATAGTTCATATAGGAGAAGTGAAAAGAGCATAGAAGTAGACAATTTTAGTTCGGCAAAATTATACTCCAAGTCCCTTGAGTTATTTTATTTTTTCAAGTTGGTCTCTTATCTTTATTTTTAAACAATAAGGTCCCTTAAGTTACAAACGTTTAACAACGTTTTTCCTTTTTTCCCTTTAGTCATGCGTCGTTAGTGAGCTGCTGATGTGGCCGTTTGTGATGCTATGTGGCATCCAACGCTGCATCCTACATGGCGAGTGACGTGTCATAAGGGACCAAATTGAAAAAAAAATTAAGTCAAGGGACCAAAATAGCAATTTTATCTCTTATTTGTCTTTCTCCTCCACCACCTCCCCCCCCTCCCCCCTCCCAAAACCCATCTTTATCCCGTATTTGACATTCGACGAGGCTGCTGCGCTAGCTTATTTTGGTGCCTAGGTACCATTACATTCACTTATCTAGTTCCTTTGACAATGTGGCATATACTATCTCTCTTATGGTTTGAAATATAATAGTTTAGCTAGCATTCTGAGTTCTACTTTTGTTTTGGATCATGCTTCTTTACAGTTACTTGATAAATATTCTGTGGTTTTATTTATTTTTTTGACAGAAGGAAAAACTTATTATAGAAGGAAAAAGGACAATTATTCTGCTATGGGGTTCAATAAGTTCATTCTGTTTCACATAATATACAGAAAGAAATTCTTTGAATCCTTAATTACCAAATATCTTTCAATGTGTTAGAAGAAATTACTCCAAGTCCAAGGTGAAAGTATAAAATCAACGTTCTCCACTCCAAATAAGTTATTCTTAAAGTAGTTTCCAACAATGTAAAAATAGTTCTACACGTATTCTTGTGCTATTAATATTGTCACATGATACACATCTGAACTTAATGCTAACAAGCTTATCACTTTCTTAATGGGACTAGTTGGCTAGCATTAGTTAGAAAGCAGAAATATTCTGAGAATCTGAATAATAAAACTTCTGTACAATAACAATATGAAATCATCTTACTAAGTACTAGAGACCAAACATTAAGGTAATCATTGAAGGGGGGACTTTCAAAATTCAAATTCTAGAGAAGAATGGCAGTTGGAAAAAGATTAAGGAATTTTAAGATATGCATAAGTGCAAATTTTCAATTCTTTTGTCTCATTGTACAGAGACATTAGGAGGATCATGGGTGTGAAAGAACAAGAGAAGATCTAATGTTTCTAGATCTTTGAAACATTAAAAGCAAGGAAGCATTATTCCATATAAAAAGGGTATAAATTGGAAATGTTAAATTAAGTACATTGGATAGGCAATGTAAATGGTAGAAGTCCGAAAGGAAAGAACATTTGCTTCTCTACTGTACTAACCAAAACTAATAGAAGAATCATATATCAACTTGGTATTATACTACAGAGATGAGTTTCCAAAGGATATTTATAGAGATATTAGTTTTGGAATTGCATGGGATTAGATACTCCATCCCTGGAGAGTTGTTGGATTAAGATCTCTGATCATAATTGGATGCTGTTAAAAAAGCCAGATGTACCACTTTTTTAAGTTGGCAGAAAGACATTATTCAGTGTGAGGTGAGGGGAGGAGGAGAGGAGAAATAGGGGAGGGTGGGGGGAGGGTGGTGGAGGAGAAAGGGAGGAGGAGATAAAATTGCTATTTTGGTCCCTTAACTTAGATCTTTTTTTTTTTCAATTTGGTCCCTTATGACACGTCACCGGCCATGTAGGATGCAGTGTTGGATGTCACGTAGGATCACAAACGGCCATATCAGCAGCTCACTAACGACACATGACTAAAGGGAAAATGTTGTTAAATGTTTGTAACTTAAGGGACCTTATTGTTTAAAAATAAAGATAAGAGACCAACTTGAAAAAATAAAATAACTTAAGGGACTTCGAGTATAATTTTGCCTTTTAGTTCTTTTATTTATTTATTTATTTTAATTGCTAATTATACATTGGCAATTGGGTTAGTGAAATAGTTTAATTGGGTTGATAAAATAGTTTAATATGTAGAAATTTTTTTATTTTGTAATTAGGAAAGTTGTTATTATCTATAGACAAATTAAAATATCAAGGTGTTAAGTTAATACTATTCTATGATTCACCATGAAATATCTATCCTCTCCTTTGGATATGCCACGCGTTTGATAATACTAATTCTACGATTCACCATCTTTCCTTTACTTTGGTACTGCTCTTTCTGATGGTACTATTTGTTCAAGTAAAAGCAATTCAACTAAACCAGTGCCCAACACGGTATAACACACTTCTTCGTTTCGACTAATTCGACTGCATGGCCTGCAGTGAACATCCAAGGCCACAACTCCCTCACATGATATAAGGGGGAAAAAAAACAAAAACTAGAACAGAAAAACACAAGGGAAGGAGGTGAATAATGCTGTCACTTTTATGTGAATTATTTTGTTCTTTTTTTTCATGTTTATTTCTGCCAAAATGGACCATCGAAAGGTTAAACTATAAATAAAGCTCAAAGCTAAGATGTAGTTTAATCTACAGTGGATAAATCATGATGGGAACTAAGCAATGATATCTCGACATAAGGTTTTCTATTGAAACAAAAGATATTTTTATGCACAATGGTATCCAATATAAAAATCAATTCAATCCTTAAAGGGCAAGCATGAGTGAACTAAATGTCATACGAAAAGAGCCTTGCACAGTACCTTGATAACTGAGGACTGTCAGTTTTCACCCTGAATGTTGAATTCATTCCAACTACAGTTTCAAGTAGAATCCTTAACTTGAGATTAGAATCAAGGAGAGACACCTGAAAAAAATGGCATTTTAGTGATGAGAATGGAAATGATCAAGGAGAACAAAAAAATGGCATTCAAAGACACAGAAATTTCTCTGTTTTCTATTTTTATTTATCCTTCCACACAAAAAGAACTGGAGCTAAAAATACTAAATATTGCCAAGTATTTCCATAATTTGTGTGGTTAACAGGAGACAAGCTCGTCCATGCAACATTACCTTTCTTTTTTCTATTTCTGATTTATAAGTCAATCTTTTATTGTTGTAAAATACAAGTGTGGAGTGATGAAGTCCCTCATTGGCTAATAATGGGTTAAGTAATGAAATAGATATCAAAAAGGCATGAAACATATTGGGTTCAGACTTGGTTTTGTAAATGATTACAGGCTATAAGTAACACTAGTGGCAACATTATATGAATTTACCTCTCAAATTTCATCTTTAATGTAGGAAGTTTGATAAAGTTCAGCACAAATATTTTCCAGGATGGCTTGCCATGCAATCTTAATCTCATGAAATAGAAAGCAACGAGAAGCAGCACATAGCTCTGAGAATGCAAACAAATACACATTTTTTTCTTTCTTTCTATTAGACAGTGTAAAAAAACTGAAAAAAAAAAAACAAAAGCAAGAGATGCAGTTATATATGCACACGAAAAATGTGAAGAGTGAATACAAACTAAAACCAGTAATACTGATCAGACTGCGGATGCGTTTGAAAGAGTTTATTTGTACATAACATAAGTGCTTATGCAAATATTTGAAAGAACTTATGACATGTTCATAAGTTGTTTTGAACTTATTTTCTTAAGCGAATAGCTTCTAGAAACAACTTATAATGCATAGTTTTCATAAGCTCTTCAATTGTAGAATTAGCTTATACATAAGCTCTTATACGATAAGTGCTTATCCAATAAGCTCTTAATTAAGCTATATATCCAAATGCACCCTCTAGAGAAAACAGAAAACTATGACTATCACAAATCCCTAACCAAGATTCTTCTATGAGGTTCGATAACAAGAACAAACATTCAGATATGATACAGATTAAATTAGTTATTTAACCATTGGATTTCCTCCACAAGCATACATAGTTATTGAATAGATGCAAAACATACGGGGAAAAGGCGATAAGGTTATCGACTAGAGAAGCGCCTTATCGGTTTAAAACCGTATAATGCAGAAACTCACAGTATCATGGGATATAGATTATCGATATTCACAGTTAATAATACATTAATCCGATTCGAAAGGAAGAGCGAGTGAAGGAAGCGAAATAGAAATAGAAATAGAAATTCACGTTTTGGTTGAATAAACGAGATTATAGGGAAATAGACAAGATTTGTTTGTGCTATGAGCAATGTTCTAGAAAAAAAGGGGAAGATGAAGGGAGTAATAGAAACAGAGAGAAATGAAAAACTGAGAATTGAATCTTTTGTGTTATTGATTTCCCGAAAATGAATTACAGAGAGCTTTCAGCTTTTATACAATCACAAGCCATGTGCAAGCCATGTGCTCTTACAACACACCTGTTAACAGAAAATATCTAATGCCAGCTGGCATAACTAATCAGTTAACTAAGACATTAACCAGAAACTAATCAACTAACACATTTAGAAACCGAATTGCATTCATTTACTCTAAGCCCCCCTTCAAACTCAGTGTGGTGTGACAAAGGAACACACATTGAGTTTGCTTCTAGAGAGTCCAAACTCTGAAGTTCCAAGAGGCTTAGTAAAGGCATCGGCTAGTTGGTCTGCAGCTGCTACATGATGAACTGAGAGGGATTGAGATACAACCTTTTCACGAACAAAGTGAATGTCCAACTCCATATGCTTAGTGCGAGCATGTAGGATGGGATTATGTGACAGAGCAACTGCACTTAAGTTGTCACAAAACAGGGCTGGTTTTGCAAAGGAAATTCCCAGTTCTGTAAGAAGGGACTGAACCCAAAGCAATTCAGATGTTGCATGAGCCATGCTGCGGTATTCAGCTTCAGCTGTTGACTGAGCTACCAAAGCTTGCTTCTTAGAGCACCACGAAATAAGATTCGGACCAAGAAAAAGGCAATACCCTGAAGTTGACCTTCGATCATCTGGGTCACTTGCCCAATCTGCATCACTGTATGCATAGAGTGGAATAGGAGTTACTGTTTTGAGTGCTGGTTTCAGTTCTAGGCCATAGCTCAATGTACCCTTTAGGTACCTTAATATGCGCTTCACAGCCTTCCAGTGGCATTCCATAGGATTGGACATAAACTGACAAACCTTGTTGACACTGAATGAGATTTCAGGCCTAGTTAGAGTTGCATACTGGAGAGCACCAACTACTGACCTGTATAGATGAGGTTCAGTGAGGGAGTCATTTCCAAAACGGCTTAACTTGAGGCTGCTGATCATTGGTGTATTGATAGGATTGGCTTCTAGCATGTCTGCTTTATTAAGCAATTCTCTAATGTACTTGGCCTGTGACAAGACCAGAGAACCAGTGGCTGTTCTTTTAACTTCTATGCCAAGGAAATAGTCCAGATCACCTAGCTGCTTGAGAGCAAACTGGGCATTAAGTTTAGTAATCAGATCTGAGATTAAGTCAGAGGAAGACCCTGTGAGGATGATATCATCCACATATACCAAGGCATAAATCCGAGTGCTACCTTTCGCATAAGTAAAGAGGGATGGATCACACTTGCTAGAACAAAAGCCAAAATGAAGAAGTGCTCCATGAAGCCTTTCATACCAGGCCCGAGGGGCTTGTTTAAGACCATATAGGGCTCGGTTAAGTCTGCACACAAGTGACCTGTTGGAAGACACAAATCCTGGAGGTTGTGACATATAGATCTCCTCATTGAGCATTCCATTCAAAAACGCATTATTAACATCTATCTGTTGAATAGTCCAGTTGTGAGTGAGAGCAAGAGTGAGAATAATGCGGACTGTGACTGGTTTAACAACTGGAGAGAAAGTCTCATTAAAGTCAAATCCAAATTGTTGATGGAAGCCCTTAGCCACCAACCTAGCTTTGTATTTATTGATACTACCATCAGGATTTTCTTTGACTCTAAAAACCCACTTGCAACCAATGGCCTTTCTATTTGGAGGCAAGTCAACAAGGGTCCAGGTGTTATTATTCATGAGAGCTGTGTACTCAGCCTTCATAGCTGCTAGCCACTCAGGATGTGCCAAGGCTTGTTTGACAGTTGTGGGTTCAGTATTGGTGATAAACACTTTGGGTTTGAGATTCCCCGTCTTAGATCTTGTGACCATGGGGTGAGCATTGTTATTGGCTGGTTCAGGGGCTGGGAGTAAAGGAATGTCAGGTTGCGGGTCTGGACCTGCAAGTTGTAGGCTAGAGGTGTCAATAAGTTCTTCAACAGGTGCAGGTTATTGAATCTTTTGTGTTATTGATTTCCCGAAAATGAATTACAGAGAGCTTTCAGCTTTTATACAATCACAAGCCATGTGCAAGCCATGTGCTCTTACAACACACCTGTTAACAGAAAATATCTAATGCCAGCTGGCATAACTAATCAGTTAACTAAGACATTAACCAGAAACTAATCAACTAACACATTTAGAAACCGAATTGCATTCATTTACTCTATTAGGGAGTCACTCACCAGTAGAGTAGCAATGAGGAGAAGAGCAAAGAGCAAGCTATCGGCAATGGAGAGAGCAACCCTAACAGCAATGGAGATTGAGAGAGAGAGAGAGAGAGAGCAATAGCGCACTGAAGCTGCCTAAAGGAAAGGAGGGAAGAGTGGGGAAATGAAATCTGGCGGGAATGGAAAAAAATATATTTTATTTCATGGATAAGGGGCTTAAAACAATTATTTTGATTTTGTTAAGAGGCTAAAAATATATATTTACTTTTTATCTTAACCGCCCAAAATTCTATATTTCTTTTTGTGATTGATTTTATGTGTTAAATATATTTTTATTTTTTATTTTTAATTTTAAAATGTCTCATTTTAATCATTTATACATGTAGTTCCTTAAAATATTCTCAAATTAATAAGAATTATATGTGGTCTCTTTTAGACAAAAAAATATTTTAAAATTAGAGAACTAGAAGCGAATATTTAAAAAACACATTTTCATCTAGGGAAAACCTAGCACAAATGACTGGTGTGTCCCTCTCTCCTTTTTTATTTATAAATTGTTATATAATTACATAATAAATTAGTTGTGATTGTGCGATAGTTATTTTTAAATTTAAATTTAAATTATCAATAATAAGGGCAATAATTGAAAGAAAAATATAACACCAAAATAGTAGTTAAAATGGGATATTGCCTTTATATATATAAGTATAGGTAATTATATGCATGTGAGAAAGAGAGGATTGTTGATTACTCTCACAACAATCCTCTCACTTGTTTTTCATAATTCAAACTTTTAGTTAAATAGATTGAGAGTAGAAATTTTCATAAAATTTAAAGACTAATAGATTTTGGTCACGCTCCTTAAAAAAATAGATTTTTGGTCACACAAATTAAGGCGCGATATAATTTTTTAGAATATAAATAATTGAATTAGTTAAATTCACATTTTACAATATGATATAACTTTGAATTCCCTTAAAAAAAATTGAATATCTACGGATCAGACTTTATACACGTTTTTCATTGAAAAGTTGTTAGTTACAAGTACAGACAATTTCCTAATCATCCTAATCATCCTAACCATTGTTTTTTTTTTCGTCGTATGATATTATGATGCTGTTTATTTAGGTTTAATTTTTTAATATAATAAAAATTTATAATACAATTTTTTTACAATTTTTTTAACTTATCATTTATAAAGCATTAGGATGGTTCTTTTAAGTTTTTTATCTTGTAAAAACTTACATAATCATAATAAATAATTTCTAAACATACTCTTTAATTAAAAATATTATTTCTTATTTAAACATAAATAAACAGCCCTTTATTTATACATGCACACAATGTTTTGGATAATTTAGATATTAATAAGTGTATGATTTGGTAGTATACTATATACGTTAAAGTGTGTTAAGTACTATCAAATAATTTTTGAATGAATTGTATAAATTGTGTAAACTTAATCTATTTAATGATAAATTTTCAATTCAATAATTGAATTGGTTAAATTCACAAATTACGATGTGTTGAACATATAAGAATATGGAGTTTGAATATCTACGGATCAGACTTTATAAACGTGTGTTATTGAAAAGTTGTTAGTTACAAGTACTTTCCTGATCATCCTAACCAATGTTTTTTTGTAGTATGATATTTTGACGCTATTTATTTAGGTTTATTTTTCTAGATCTGACTAGGCATGGCAACGGGGCGGGGCGGGGGCGGGTTTTACATTCCCTGTCCCCGCCTTCGATAGTGTTCGGGTTTCCCCGCCCCGCCCCCGATCTTGGTCGGGGTTGAAAAATCAACACCTATCCCCGCCCCCGGCGGGTGTCGGATTTCCCCGCCCCGCCCCTGCACCCGCACCTAATATTTTAGAATCCAAATTTTTATTTTAGAATTTTAATTTTGATAGAATTAAAGAAATTTAATACTCTATTTTTTAAGATATTTTTTTAATATATTTTGTTAGACAAATAATAATGAAGAAATAAAGAATTAAAAATGTAACTTTTTATAATATTAATGCATTAAATATTATATTATAAGTGTAATAAATGTACGGGGCGGGTATTAGTTTCCCCAACCCCGACTTTTAAATGCGGAGAAAACCCGAACCCGTCACTGACCCCAGTCAAAACGGGTTTTCCCCGTCAAAGTCGGGACGGATTCGGATGGGTACCCACGGGTTCGGGCTCCATTGCCAAGCCTAGATCTGACTCTTCTAAATTGAATAAATTACTTTAGAGTGTAAAGTAATTAATCTTAATTATTGATAAAAAAATTAAAGATTGATATTATAAGTATATAATTACAAATCATAGATGTATTAGAATATCAATCTTTGATTTTCTTATTAATAATTGAGATTAATTACAAATCCTATTTTTCTAGCTATAATACAAGAATTTTACAACTATTTTAATTTATTATTTAAAAAGCATTAAAATGGTTCTTTTAAGATTTTTTTGTAAAAACTTACATAATCAGTATAAATAATTTTTAAACATACTCTTTGATTAAAAATATTTTTTCTTAAATAAACAGAAATAAACAAGTCCTTTTTTTATGTACGATTAAATTATTTTTGTATTAGACGGTGTGATACAACTGGGGCAGCACGACAATAGAACGTGATTATACAATCTTGCAAACATGTGTGTATAAAACCTAGTATACGTGTATTAAACTTGCTACCGAAATGGTTGGTATCACTATTATGTATAAGTATAACTAATATTTGCTACCGAAAATTTAGGCCATGATTAAATTATTTGTGATGAATATAAGACAGGCAACATTTTAGTAGTTTTACATCCATTTTAGTAGCTTTTTCCATATTAATCTTATGTTAATTAAAGACAAGAACATAATCATTCAACGACTGTTCAGAATACCAGAAAATTGTTTTTTATTTTTTACCGTCTCCTATAGTAATATAAAAATTTAATGGCGTGTTTTTGGTTTGTTATTTTTATGTTTTAGTTGATATGTTTTCATAGATAATCATGAGATTAATACATTTTTTATATATTTTTCTAAATCTGTAAAAGAAATCAAAAGATTCAAAAGACTTCCATCAAGGATAAATTATGATTTACGGGGATAAAAAACAGAGAGAAAAATTATGTCCGCGGGTGAAAAGGAGTATATTTTGGTCTAGATCAGGATATCCTTGTGCACGTGCGGAGACTAATTCCTTTAAGCTTGGTAGAATCCTATATGCGACAAAACTCTATTATGCAAGTTTTAAGGATGATGTATTCTCATGGCTTGAGTTCGAATCCAAGAAGAAAAGGAGTATAATTGACTTGTAACTAATTTGGTTCCTAAAACTTGCCGAGACAGGTTACTTGAGTTTGTGGTAATTGGTGCAGTGGAAGAAGGCAAAAAATGGCAAGTTGAATCGGAATGAAATTTCTCTATCAAATGCTTTCCCACAGTGTCTTCCACAGATTCGCGTCGTTTTGTGTCGGGGCAACGTTTAATCTTTTAAAATAGTTATAATATTAAAATATAAACACTGTTTACTATTTATCTTTTAAAAAATATAAGTTAAATATATTTTTAGTCCTATATAATTTGCCAAATTTAATTTTAGTTCTTATAAAAAAATTTAACCCTTAAAAATATAGAAATGTGTGTGTTTTAATCCCTGGTAAGGGACTAAAAACGAATTCTTTGTGTTAAATATAAGGACCAAAAATACAAAAAAAATTTATAGACACTAAAATAAAAATAATTTGCCAAATTTAATTTTAGTTCCTATAAAAATTTTTAGCCACTAAAAATATAAAAATGTGTGCTTTTAATCCAGTGAGGGACTAAAAACAAATTCTTTGTGTTAAATACACGGACAAAAAATGTATAAATTTTTTATAGGCACTAAAATAAAATTTATACAGAAAGAAATACTTAATAAATATATTAAATATTTTTTATAATTCTCTAATATTTTCAAAGTACTCGTCACTAAATACAGGAAATTGGAAATACATCTCCCCCGAGAGATGTTGGTGGTGGAAAATGAATTTTCTACATTCACGCAGTCAGATATCAAAATTGTTAGATCGAGGAGATCAGACAACTTATATTTTCAAAAATCAAATCAAATTTAAAGTACAAACTGTGTGAGATGGTGAATATTCAATTTCAATCTAACCATTTCAATCTATTGATTGCGTGAGTGCTTAAAATTTGTGAAGGTAGAAAATCCAAGTCCCTGGCTGTGGAAGAACCATAGTGAAAAAGAAAAAACAAAAGCATAAGGATTAAAAGGCAAATAATAATAATAGAACAGTAAAGAAGACCAATAAGGGCAAATAACATAACCTGTGTCTCTGTCTGTGAGTGTCACCTGTTATTACAGGTATTTATTTATTTATTCTATTTTTGAGCGGAGAAGAGAGGAGATTAAAGGAAAGGAGTGCATGTGTCCGTGTCTGTTTGTGTAATTGGACTTTGTAATTGGTCAGTCAGGTAGCCTTATCACATTCAGAAAACTGCGAGGCAGGTCTGAAACATGCAAGTAACACTAACATCAACTTTTACTTGATCAGTTTCTTTTTAATTTGTTCATTATTTAAGAAAAAATTTGTTATTATTTATTTCTCATTTTGATGATTAAAGTTATATTTTTTTAATTATATTATTATTATTATTAATTATTTTATATATTTTTCATATATTTGGATATAGTAATATAATGAAAAGATAAGGATATAATAAGAAATATTTTATCAATTAAATAATTCCTTAGTTATCGTAAAACAACCTCAAAAGATACTCTCTCTATCCTATAATAATAGTCTTTAGTATAGTAAAAATATCTCAAAATGATTGTCATTTTATCTTTTCAACGAAGCATTAATTAACTTTTTTCAATTTTATTCTAAATAATATTTTTTAGAGTGTTGTATTGATTTTTGAACAATATAAATAATAAATAATAAGGTTAATTTGATAAAATTATTATTATTATTCTTATTCATTTATTTATTGTATTTTTTAATTTGTGTAAAAAAATCATAAAAAACTATTATTATTAGAGAGATAGCAGATAAAAAAAGAGTTGATATTTATTAACTATGGTCCATAATGTAAAGTCCTCCATTATCTATCATCCTCATAAATAAATTAATAAATGATGGAGTACTATACCAATAGTAACTGATTATTTATGGTACCTAAGGTTAGGATGGGGATTAACCCTATAAATGTCACTTGCACTTGAATTACTCCTGAAATTTGGGGTATTTTTTAATAATATTTTAGCTTAAATATGTTTTTGTTCTTTGGCCAAAGTTCATTTTTAGTCCTTCAAATACCAATAATATTATTTTAGTCTCTAAATTTTTGAAAATTAGTCACTTTTAGTCATTTTTCATGAAAGATGAGAGCTAATTGTGACACATTTTTAAAATATTAGAGACTAAAATAATCATACAAGGGACTAAAAATGACTAATTTTCAAAAAATTAAAAACTAAAATAATATTTTTGATATTTAACGAACTAAAAATGAACTTAAACCAAATATGAGAGACTAAAAATATATTTAAGCCTAATATTTTTTAAACCCCACCAATAATGAATGACACACACCACTTTCACATTCACCAAGAGCACCCCGCGCCCCCCCTGTCTCTAAATCAATAATATAATCAGGATAATGCTCAACACCCTGTCCCTTTTCTAACTCTCTCTCTCTCTCTCTTTCTTCTTACCTTCCTCCTCTTCTTCCTAGTTCTTCTCCTCTTTCTTCTCTCTTCTCCTCCTTTATGCTCAAAAATCTCTCTAAAATCGCTTGCTTCTTCTCCAATATTGACCTGTGGTCGCCACACAGCAAGACCCACTTTTGGATCTTCTGGTAAGTCTTCCCTGATGCAAAAAAAAAAATGTTATTTTTTACTCTTCAGTTCCTTCTTCCTAGCTGCTTGCCCAATACAATTTGTGGGCTTGTGTTTTTTTTTTATTCTTTTTTGTGTTGGTGCTGGTTTAACTACCCTGTTAATTTTTGAAGCTTTAATATTTTCTTAGCTTAGTTTGATGATCTTCAGTTGATTTGTTGTTGTTGTTGTTGTTGTATATGTTCTTAGTTTCCTGTTGCTTGCTATTTGTGCTTTTGTGTCGGGTGTATGAGTAATTGGTTTGGTCTCAGATCCTTTGTTCATAGCTTGCTTGATTTGTTTCCTCATCGGTTTTGCTGATGTTCTTGGGTATTTATTTTGTGAAACCTGTTTCCTTTTTTCTTTCTTCTCTCAGCCGCCATCTGTTTGATGATTGGGCTATGGGCAAATCCTTATAGAATCATCATTGAAGCTTGCTCTATCCTTGTGGTGCTTGTGTTTTTTCATGTTTAATTTATTTGTGATTCAGATCTGTTCTATTAGGATAACCCTGCCCCTGATCTATTTTTAGTGTATTGACGGATTGATGTTTTCAGATATAAGCTAGAATTTTATGATTTCATTCAGTGATTAGTCAATTTTAGATTTTTTTTGCTTGTATCATTTATTGTTAGATGAGAATAGAAGAAGTATCTGCTGGTGAAAATTGGGTGGCTAGTGAATCTCATATAAGATATTGGCATGGATTTGATGCTTTTGACATTCACTTCATGTAGAAAGTATCATTTTATCTTTGCTCCGTCTGAATTGTTCTTTGCTTTTTGTCTTTTGACAGGTGTAAAGGCCTATAAAAGTTTGAGAATTTGTTGAATTGAGTTGGTTTGTAGTGCAAAACGAGGGCAAAATTTGAAACCCAATTTATAGGTTGAACTGTTGAACCCAATTTTCCTGGAATTTGGGCGTTCTTTGGGGGTGGTTTCCCTGAGAAAAGATGATGATGTTTGATGACATGGGGTTTTGTGGTGATTTGGATATGTTTTGTGGTTCCCTCGGGGAAGGGGATATTGCTGTCAGGCAAACTGAACCTGATGCAGGAGTTGAGGATGATTATACTGATGAAGAAATCGATGTGGATGAGCTTGAGCGGAGGATGTGGAGGGACAAAATGCGTCTCAAGCGGTTGAAAGAGCAAACAAAGGCTAAAGAAGGAATTGATGCTGCAAAGCAAAGGCAGTCTCAGGAACAGGCAAGGAGGAAAAAGATGTCAAGAGCTCAAGATGGAATATTGAAGTACATGCTGAAAATGATGGAGGTTTGTAAGGCGCAAGGATTTGTTTATGGGATAATTCCCGAGAAGGGAAAACCGGTGACCGGGGCGTCTGATAATCTTCGTGAATGGTGGAAGGATAAGGTTAGGTTTGATCGGAATGGTCCTGCTGCCATAGCCAAATATCAAGCAGATAATGCAATTCCAGGAAAAAATGATGGATGCAATTCCATCGGTCCCACACCGCACACCTTGCAAGAGTTGCAGGACACAACCTTGGGATCTCTCTTGTCAGCGCTTATGCAGCACTGCGATCCTCCTCAGAGACGTTTCCCATTAGAGAAGGGTGTTCCTCCACCATGGTGGCCTACCGGGAACGAAGAATGGTGGCCCCAAATTGGTTTACCTAAAGATCAAGGCCCTCCACCTTACAAGAAACCTCATGACCTGAAGAAAGCATGGAAGGTCGGTGTTCTAACCGCAGTTATCAAGCATATGTCTCCTGATATAGCCAAGATTCGCAAGCTCGTGAGGCAGTCCAAATGCCTTCAAGATAAGATGACAGCCAAGGAAAGCGCGACCTGGCTTGCTATCATCAACCAAGAGGAGGCCTTGGCCCGAGAGCTCTATCCTGATTATTGCCCCCCATTATCCGCTTCTGGAGGTAGTGGTTCTTTGGTCATCAATGATTGCAGTGAGTATGATGTTGACGGGGTTGAGGATGAGCCAAACTTTGATGTGGAGGACCGGAAACCCGAGAATCTTCATCCATCCAATCTTGGAGTGAGGGGAAGGCTGCCAGTTCAGCAACCTTCTCATCCAATCAAGGGAGAGGTTGTCACAAACTTGGACTTCATTCGAAAGAGGAAGATCTCTAGTGACATGGTGATGGATCAGAAAGTTTACACGTGTGAACATCCTCAATGCCCTTACAGCGAAGCTCGCCTTGGCTTCCAAGACAGGTCTTCTAGGGACAATCATCAATTGAGTTGTCCATATAGAACCAGTTCTGCAGATTATGGTGGCCCTAATTTTCATGCTACTGAGGTTAAGCCAGTTATATTCCCACAGTCCTTTGTTCAACCCAATTCTACAGCTCAGCCTGCTAGTTTGGTTCAACCATCGTTTGATCTAACCGGGCTTGGAGTTCCGGAGGATGGACAGAAAATGATTAGCGACCTTATGTCGATCTATGATACAAATGTTTTAGGAAACAAGAACATAAACTCCACCAATTGTGTTGCTGCTGAAAATCAAAACCTTTCTCAGCCCAGCATTCAGCAACAACAGGACAATTTCTTTTCTGGTCAAGGAATGGTGATGGAAGGAAACTTCTTTGCGCGGGAGGAAGGTCAATTTGACCGGTTCAAGGCCATGAACTCTCCTTTTGAAACCAACCACCACAACAACAACAGCAACAATATCCATCTCATGTTTGGTTCTCCATGTGATTTGGCATCCTTTGATTTCAAGGAGGATATACAAGGAATAGGGATGGATACACTTCACAAACAACTAGATGTTTCAATATGGTATCCTTGAAAAATGACAAGGTGGAAAACTCGTGTGTACCAATGACTTTTTATTATTGTCATTAAAAAAGGGGTTGGCTGGCTATGATCATGTGAAACTCCCTTGACTCATAAAGGTAGTTACTGCATTTTTCTTCACATGTAATCGTGTAGGTCTTAGATATTTTATGCTTGGCAGGTCTTGTTCTGGTATGGGGTAATAAAAACATATATGGATGTTATGTTCCCATTATGTAAACCCTGTTGTGTTTTTATCAGTGTTAGCCCTATTGTTGTTACTTACTATATGTTACATGTACCACTGTGATATAAATAAGATTTTAATTTTCTTCTTATAAATTGTAGTTTGTTCCACCACCATATTCATGGTTAAGGAATCTGAATACGTGGCCATGTTGTTACAGGAAAAATTGGTGAGTGAATCACCAAAAACGTTCCTTAAATTAGTCTTTGAAATTGTCTGATAAGGATTTTTAGTTTGAAATATTAATAATTTCAAGAATAAAATTGACGGTGTGTCTAGAGTTACGAGATCAAATTTGTGATTCACTCAAAAATTGGTTGGGGAGATGAGAGCCTTGTTTTGTCCTCTTATGCATCTCTCTCCCATGCTTATCTTCTCCATGTGAAATGGACCCACCCCATCATGGTGTTGTTTGGCAGATGCCAAATTACATGCTATTCAATTGCGTGACCAACTTGCCAGTTTTTGGTGGGGTCTTTTCAAGGGACACGTTTGTCTTTGTCCTTTTGAAGTCTTTGGTCAAATCCATAAGGCGTGCTTTGTAATTGTTCCTCCTCAATCTTGATTGTTGAAAGTGAAAGTGCCTATTTATGAGACAATGAAAGGGCCATCATCATCTTTTGATACTATAGTATTAGGCGGCTGACCCTGATTTGTTTACTTCTGCTCTTGTATTTACATGCCAATGAAGTAGAATAGCTTAGTTTTTTTTATGTAGAATGGCACAAGTGTCCTCAAATTCAGTGAAGTAACGAAATGGTTTGAAAAAGTGGTATAAGCTAATAGCACCCACCTGTTGAAAATTGCGAAAGGAGAAAAGCCACAAAGTGCATGACTAATTGTTAGTATCTGGACTGGTAACATTTTTTTTTTATTTCCTTATGAAAATTGATCATTTTTCTTTGGATATATTTTAAGATGCATTGACATAACTGATAATCCTATTATGTTTTGCACTAAATGGTAGAAGGCTAAGTTATATTACAACAAAATAAAATTTATGTTTATAAACAGCAATTATTGTTAGATATTTTTAAAAAGTCAAATAGGAAAAAAAACTTGTTAAGTAATTGTATTCAAATATAAATAAAAGATAGCGACGACTAATGATACTCATGTATTTTCTTTTAATGTAATTTAAACATTTCAGATTTTGTACAGGTTGACAGAAATTTGTGAGTATTTACTCAAATTAAAAGCTGGAATTTTATCTTTTTCTTTTCCTTGGAAAGGCTATCAAGAATCTGTGACCAAAATAATCTTAATTTTGATGTTGGTCTATAAAGTACAACATTCTTTTTTTATCACAGGGCCATCACATTTTGCTTTACCAAGTACTGTAGCTGGGACAAACTACTATGCAGAGTATATACCGCAGGAACATGTACACACCATACACTTGAAAGGGCATCATTTCTGACAAAAGAACAGTGCAGGGCTTCTATCTTGTAAGCTGCTTTTGAGGATATGAAACTGCAAGATCCTGGACACCCTGCAACATACTTCATCAATTTTCACAACAAACAGACACCATCAATTAATCCACTAACATGCATATGGATATGTTCAACAATTGAATGCAACTTGTGAATAAAACCATATAATTCAAACCAGAAAATTATATATTTTTTTGGTTTAAATAATTTTTTAGTCCTTGTAATATGGATTTGTTGGTTTTAGCTTTTGAAATATGAAAAATTTGTTTTTGGTCCTTATTATTTTAGTTTTAGTCTTTGACCTAGTTTGGATAAGTTTTTTCATAAGTATTTCTAGTATGTTTTTTAACTAACTTCTTTTTATAGAAGTTGAAATTATCTTTTGCTCTTCATATTTTTCAAAAGCTATTTTTTTTTTAAATTCTCCAAAAGCACCTATCTATTTATTGATGACTATTTAACAACATTCATTCTTTTGCATATATGAGAAAAATAAAAAATAAAATAAGACTCACTTCTCCATAAATCAAAAACTAGAGTTTTTGCATCCAAACATGACCTTTGTAATATTTGTTCGTGTTGGAATTATCTCTTATATTATATATATAATAACTCATATTCCAATGACTAAAATCAATATGGTCCACATATTACATGGGCTAATTTTAACATGGATAAATATCATCATGATGGAAATAAAAACAACAATGACTAAAGCAAAATTTTCTATATTTTAAAGACTAAAACTAAAATTTTTACTGAAACGAAAACCAAAAAAGCTGCATATTACCTAAAGTAAAAAGTTATTTAAATCTTTTCTTCTTTTTTTTTTTATGGAAAAATCTTTTCTTTAAAAAGGTGAAGAAATATCTTTTCATTTTTTCATAGCTTAGGGATGTGTTTGCATTGTCATTACTCATTGGAGTATCTCCAGCCTCAGTTTTCAGAAGCAAAACCTTTATTATTTTTCATTCTACCAACATTGAAATCTGTACTACACGGCAATTCAAACACACCCTTAATAGCTCCACGTAGCTACAAAATTAAAAATGTGGAAATCATTCACTGAAGACTTGGCTCCCAATAATTTAGAGAAGTGGTTGACTCATTGTGGTATAAATAAATGTTTTTTTATTTTAAATTAGTGGTGAAAACTATAAGGGCCTCTCTGACTTACAACATAAATTAAATTGTGGCTGTAACTTAAGGATCTGAATCTGATATTGTGTGTGTTAGCACACTAAGCAAGAAAACTCAATAGGATCCCCAACCACTGCTTTTCCTTTGCTTTGCTTTGTCTTGTCTTAAACATAAAGGAAGACAGCGGCATAGCTGGCCATTTGGCTTTCTTTTTCTTGTGGTGTTATCTGCATAGCCTACAGAGCCAGAAAAGAGAATTATATATAGCAGCAGAATTTTATGTGTGTGTGTGATATCTTATCTTCTCGAAAAGCGCATAAAGCGCCACGGTTTCTTCCCCACTTAGTTGACAGTTTCTATGTATGCATCAACTATTTGGTTGTGTAGAAGAGAAAAAGCTTAGAAGTTTATTTATTAAGTGTTTGGTTCTATTTGAAGAAAATTGATTTTCAATGAACTAAAAAGGGTGGCTCAGTGTACGAGACTCCCACCATGTGAGGTCTGGGGATGGTTGTTTCTAGATTTGAATCCGTGACTCTCATGTCACAAAGTAGCAATTTTACCATTGCATCAAGTCTTGTCCTCTGATTTTGATTGAATTGACTTTGTAAAATTGATTTTGGTTAAAAGTAAGTTGAATGTAAAGTAATTTATGTTTGGAAACATTCGCATAAAAGTGAGTTGAACAATAAATTTGAGGTTAAAAATCACGCATGTTTAGAGGCAAAAGCTCTAAATCTCAACTTCAAATTAGAATCCATTTTATAAGAGGCAAAATCAACTCTAACCAAAAACACTTAAGTATGTCAAAATCAATTTTATGTCTCTGGAATCACTTTTGCTTCTCAATCCAAACATGCAATTAATAAATTAGTACTGTTTCACAAACGTGTTTTTACACTTTGATTTTGCTAAAATTACATTTGGCAGGAGATAAAATTAATTTTGACACTCTCCACTGGAATTCAAGCACACACTCATAAGGGGAAAGAAAGATAAAAAATGAAAAGCAAACTTTCACTGAGCAAGCTTTTTACACAATTATTTGCAGCCACGTTAGCAGAACTGTAAGCATGACTCCTCCATCAAAATTTAAGGTAAACAAATTGAAGTGGGGTCATCCCATATTACCATATCTGCTTTTCTAGCACATTGTGACAACAGTAACTTTCACATACCTATCACATTGCAAAAACCAGCCCCTCATGCAGCCCACCTTTCCCAAAATAATGGCTCCCCTAGCTAGTGGCAGCATCTTAAGCTTAAATTTGATCATAGATGTGGATGACTACTTATTCCGATCTCAAATTAGCGACATCATTAAGAGCACCGCACTGAGGTACTGTCTGCTATGAGTTTTATCCTTAAAATGTGCCTCAGAGAGTTGAGGGGAGAGAGTGTTTATAAACTATCATTGACCTCGACTTCTAAGTAATGTGAGACTATTTTGACCATCTGGAACACCACTTATCTATCAAATCTAAATTCATTCAATATAAAATGTACTTTTTTCCTTTTAACCTTTTTGAGTTACTCAATGGGTGAGACTCATCTTTTCCTTTTCACCTAAACTTTATATCTCCTTTAAAATAATTTTAGCTAGGCATCATAATATTATATATAGAGATTCCAAAAGTGTCAAATATGTCGGTTTTCTAGAGAGGGACCTCATGCAGATGTTGCTTCTAGATTAATTCCAAGGATCGGCTAATACACCAAAGTGAAAAGAGATAATATAAAAAGTTGCCTAGTTTAATAGTTTCCATGTAGTTTTCATGTTTTTCTTTTAGTAAGGTATTGATTTAAACACCTGTTAAAGAGTTTGGAATCTTTTTAGTTATCCGTTGTTCTCTTAAATTACTTTATAACATATATAAGAAATTAGTGCCAAGAGCCAACTAATTAGGTTTATAATGTTTAGGAGTACTGTGGTGCATATACCTCTACCACTCAAATTATATTATTAGGAAACAATTTATAAAGAAAAGAAAATTTTGAAAAAAAAAATATTGAAAAGAAATATACTTTATGAAAACCCTTCTAGAAAAGGTTGGGAAAATAAATTAAGAAATAATGTGAGCTTTGTTTCATTGCTCTATGAGATGCAACCCACCAACACTTCCAAAGGTAGCCTTGGTTTTTCAATTATTCTATAGCAATTGAAAGGTATCTAGAAAAGAGTAATAAAGAAGTTGAATGAAAATTATTTTCAAAAAAAAAAGTTGAAAAGATAGTTAGGTATATTGAAGTAGGAAAAAAGAATAAGAGAAAAAGAAAGAGAGCATACAGCAGAATATTATACCAGAAGCCAAGAAACAAGAATGAAGAATCCTTGTGATGCTGCAATATTAAATTAAGTTGCCAACAAAGCTGGTCAATAAACATATATTCTGCAGCATATTATTCAATTAGTATATATAATTATTTTCTTGACCTTGTGCAATACACACGCGTATAATTTCAGAAAGCAGAGAAAGTCAAAACTAGCTAGCACATTGATTTAGTCACGTCTCTATCAATATTAATTCATTATAACAAAATTAATTATTGTAAAACTATCACAGATGGCATATATTACCATCAATGTCCTAGTTATTTGGATGTACTACAATTAAATAAAATACTAAAAATGACAAGCTGTTTAAGTTGTTGATATCATTGATTAAATACTATCATTGATTAATTTTTTTTCTTGATATTTTTAATAAATGGTGCAGGAATATGTCCCAATCATGTTAAGAATGTAAAGGATATTGAGGAAAATTAAGAAATGGGTGCAACTGTCACAATGTTTTCTCTCGCTATCAGAACCTGTCATGTTTGGTTCATTAGTTGGCAGTCACATACATATGATGTTACCTGCAAACTACAAAGCAGAGAAGGAGAGGGAAAAGGGAGTATATAGATTATCACTTCACTGCAAGTTGCAGCTGAGCAAGAATATATATAATTAACATCACCAAGAGGGTCATAGACTATGTGTTAAAAAGCTAGACTTCCTAAAGAAGAAGTGGCATTTTAATTATTAAAAGGGTAAAAAGAAATTGAAGCATGTGTTGATTAATGGCTTATGACTTTTGTTATGATTCTTCCCTGTAGACTTTGGATAAAATGAAATGATGAGGAGGGGAGAGAAAGGAGGAAAAGTCGTTTTTTTTTTTGGTTTGGTTTGGTTGAAGAGAGGAAAGAAAATGAGGATTTGAGTTGTCTATTGAGATATTTTGACGTAGTTATTGCAGTTATAAGATCAGAACTGTTAGAAACCAAATGGTATATCATGTTGATTATGGTAGTTAATTACTAAGGTATCACCCGGATGAATTATAGATGGAACATATATCAAGTGGGGTAAAAAGAGAGAAACAAGGAATATGATTTTTTTAAA
Source organism: Glycyrrhiza uralensis (assembly GCA_030159175.1). Lineage (NCBI taxonomy): Eukaryota > Viridiplantae > Streptophyta > Magnoliopsida > Fabales > Fabaceae > Glycyrrhiza > Glycyrrhiza uralensis. Next base: position 3,551,598 of record BRZY01000006.1, read on the forward strand.
TCCCTCATCTATAATGTTGAAATATTTAGGATAAATATTTCATGTTGATTATGATAGTTAACTAAGGTATCACACAAAATAATTATACATGGAATATATATCAAGTGATTAGGGTAAAAAGAATTGACGTTCTGTCAGGAGATAAGTAAAGTTTGACCATTGATTATTCCATCATTAAGGATTGAATTTGAGTACTAGTCGAGTTTGTCCCTTTAAATAGAGCACATTAACCACTTGTATTTAACATCGTAATTTTGCATTGAGCCTATGAAGCTAATATTCCGGGTTCGTTTGACATTTAACTGCTAGTAGTCGGGGCATGGGATTGATGATGGAATCCAATATTGTTGGGTGATGGCATTGATTAGACGGATGAGATTAACAGAAGACACTTTTTATGGCAAAACAATGCCGTCTTGTTGAAGTTTCTGAATCCCAACACTGAATGACAATTTTTCAGTTTCAAAAATAATTGTTAATATACAAGGATTGAGAAAATTATTAAATACTAATATAAGTTTACTTAATTATATTACAATCCCATTTCGTTGATCCAATATCTTATTGAGAACATTATTATAGATATGTTTATTGAATAAACTCTTAATTAAGTGGTATATCATAAGCACTTATTATTGATGAATTTAGGGGCTTACTTGAGTAAAATGCAAAAGTGCACAGCTTATACTTACGACTGCAGTTTAAACAATGGTTAGTCAATCCGTAATGGACAATGGAACTTGGTTGAACCGTGTGGACTGGTGGTGTTGCATGTTGCTGGAATTGGACCACAATAATGAAGCAAAATCCCTGTGTAATTTCTTGATAGAGAGGGCAAGACTTGTTTCTTCTCGGGGTTTCAATTGTCGTCAAATGAATGGGCCCTTTAACTTGTATAACCTTTTCTTTCATAAATAGCCTGCATTACCATTAAAGCAGCCTGGCCCAATTCTCACATGCACTTCTCATACCAGTCAAAGAAAAACAAAAAACTTGATACAATTAATTTCCCAATAGTATTTCTTAATATGCTTTAAATGAAATTCACTTGGGAATCGTTTGATGGTTAGGATATAATAAAATAATTTATCATCATATCCTATTATATAATCTAATGTTTGTTGAGTCAATAGGATATAAAATTCACCTTGGGGACAAAAATGATTATTTACTTCTTATATCTCTTATCTATCCATTCTTATTCTATCAAGCACACAATAAATATCTATTTTTTTCATTCATATTGTATAATAATATATTGTAACATGAAAAAATAAATTATTATTCAAGAAATAAATCACACATAAATTATTGTTTTTTAAAGAAGATAATGTAACATGTACTTGGAGTAGGAAAATGCGAGGACGCGCTTTTGCATTGGGATGCATAATGCATTGTGTTGTCGGAGGATAATAAAAGAGAAAAAAGGAAGTTGTGGTGAAAATTTTCCCAAAGTCAAAGGTGCAAGTCACCGAGGTAGTAGCAAAAAATTTATAGTATAGTTGCTTTTGTATGTGGGAACAACTAACTAAACTAGTGACTCTGTCTTGAAAAGTCTGTCTCAGAAGCCTTTTAACTCTTCTTTTATTTGTTTTTCTCTTTTTGTTTTTGCTTCTAATCATATGATAAAACAGCATTCCCCCACCTACCATGTTTCTCACTTACTGTCTCCCTCTTCCTTGCTACCCTTCTTCCATCACTCTATGCCTGCTAGTAGCTTCTCTTTCTCTTAACACTTTCCCTTAATAATTTCTCTGCCACACTGCATTCTACCATACCCAGTTGCCTGTTCAGATTTGTAACCCTCAAAAGTCAAAAGCATTCTTTTTTACAGCAAAAACTTATTGGGGTTCGGTTGTTCCTGTGATTTTCTTCTTCTACTCTTTCTGGTTTGCATTGTTGCTTCAGCTGTTTGATAACATACTTATACAGTATATGCTTCATTAAGAGGTAAGAATGTGTCATTTTTTTTCCATTCTTCTGTTGTTTTGTTATGATTGGTAGTAAGCATTTTAAAGGGTAGGTTTCTTGTTTAATAATTATAACAATTATTGTTGGTGATGAGTATAGTTAGTCAACGATGAACTTAGTTATTGTTAGCTAAACCAGTAAACACTTGAGTTTTTTTCCCCAGTTTTTGTTATTTTTTACTTGAGATTCATAATGGTAGAAAACAAAAATTGATATTCTAGCTGCATTGATGACATTTTGACCTTTATATGTGAGTGCATTTGTTTTATAGAATTATCTGTCCTGAAATTAATATTGTGCATTCAATTTTTGCTCTTACTTTCAATGTGGTATATTCCCTTATATAGTCATATATGTCTGTCTGTGTGTGTTGTTGATGCTTGGATTAGGAGCTACTAGGAAAGGCATGCAGGCTATCTGGTTGATGTTGTTGTTGTTGGTGGATATTGCATTGGGGAATTCAGATATTGATGCACTCCTTGAACTCAAGAAGAGTATTCAGAGTGACCCTTCTAGATTAGTTGTTGATTCTTGGGATTTCAAGTCTTTAGATTCTGATGGGTGTCCTCAGAACTGGTATGGGATAGTGTGCAGTGAAGGCAATGTTATATCAATCACTTTGGATAATGCTGGTTTGGTTGGAGACTTTGATTTCCTTGCTATTAGTGGCCTTCCAATGCTTCGCAACTTGTCGGTCGCGAACAACCAGTTCACAGGAAGTACCTTACATAATATTGGTCCAATGAAATCACTTGTATATCTTGATTTGTCACTCAACAAGTTCAATGGGGTGTTGCTCTCCAGCTTTGTTGCATTGCATAGTTTAGTACATCTGAATCTTTCTTCAAATGAATTTAGTGGCACTCTTCCTATTGGGTTTCACAAGCTTCAGAAGTTGAAGTACTTAGATTTGCACAGTAATAACTTTTCTGGGGATATTATGCACATCTTTTCTCAGATGGGAAGTGTACTACATGTTGACTTAAGCAGCAATAGGTTTTCCGGTACACTGGATTTGGGACTTGGAGATGATTCTTTTCTCTCTTCAATTCAGTATTTGAATGTTAGTCACAATTCCTTGATTGGTGAGCTATTTGCTCATGATGGTATGCCATACCTTGACAATTTAGAGGTCCTTGATGCTAGTAATAATCAGCTAGTGGGTAATATACCTTCCTTCACGTTTGTGGTATCTCTAAGGATTCTTCGACTTGCGTGCAACCAGTTGACAGGTTCACTGCCAGAAGCTTTATTGAAAGAAAGTTCAATGATGTTGTCTGAACTGGATCTTAGTCAAAACAAGCTTGAAGGTACCTTATTTCTGATTTTCTGTGTATTTTTTGTGTTCAATTTCATTTATCATATAGATGTAATCATGTTTACAATTTGAACTCTCTTTGCAGGTCCAATTGGAAGTATTACCTCAATAACTCTCAGGAAGCTTAATGTATCTTCAAACAAATTGTCAGGCCCAATACCTCTCAGGGTAGGCCACTGTGCCATCATAGATTTGAGTAATAACATGCTGTCAGGTAATTTTTCAAGGATCCAGTATTGGGGTAACTATGTGGAAATTATTCAGCTAAGTACAAACTCATTGACAGGAATGCTTCCAAACAAAACAACTCAATTTTTAAGGTTAACTGCACTTAAGGTATCCAATAACTCGTTGGAGGGCTTTCTCCCACCAGTCTTGGGAACATATCCAGAATTGAAAGAGATTGATCTTAGCCTCAACCAGCTTTCTGGTTCCCTCCTACCAAGCTTTTTCACCTCAACCAAATTGACTAACCTTAACCTCTCAAACAACAAGTTTTCTGGACCAATTCCTATTCAACTTGAACCTCCAAACAATCCCTTGGTTTCTGCTGAAAATTTTAGTCTGGTGTTTCTTGATCTTTCACACAACAACTTGAGTGGGAAACTTCCTTCAAAAATGAACAAGCTTCACAATTTGGCATATCTAAATCTGTGTAACAACAAATTGGAAGGTACTATTCCTAATGATCTCCCAGATGAATTGAGAGGGTTCAATGTGTCCTTTAATAATCTTTCTGGTGTCGTACCGGACAACTTATCGCAGTTTCCTGAATCAGCATTTCATCCAGGAAATACTATGCTGATACTTCCACAATCGCGATTATCACCAAAAGATGCTTCCAACCTAGGTTTGGGGGAACACAGGTCACATAGAAAATCTCTAACTAGGAGTGTCCTGGTTGCATGTTTGGTTACTGGTGCTTTTGTGATTGCTATTGTGGGTATGATGGTTTATTATAGGGTTCATCAGAAAAAAGAAAGGACTTCTAAACAAAATGCAGAAAGTTGCATCATCCAAGAGAGTACTTCCACATCAAACAAAGAGGTACCTAACAGAAATTTGGAATCATTACCACCTTCTCAAAGGGTGTCTGCTGATGATACCACAAACATTCATCCAATCGTAAAGAAGCCAAAAGATCCTGAATTAGTTAAGAATGAGGAAGGAACATCTTCTCGAACGTCTATTTTGTCAGCTTCGAATCCTTCATCTTCTACAAGCCATCAGTTTGAGAATCCCGGTTCCCTCAAAGTATCCTCTCCGGATAAACTGGTTGGGGACTTGCATCTATTCGATGGATCCTTGGCCCTAACCGCAGAAGAACTTTCGTGTGCTCCGGCGGAAGTTATTGGCAGGAGTTGTCATGGAACACTCTACAAAGCTACACTTGACTCAGGTCATGCATTGGCAGTCAAATGGTTGAGAGAAGGAATAACTAAAGGTAAAAAGGAGTTGGCAAGGGAGATAAAGAAACTTGGGACTATCAAGCATCCAAGCCTGGTTTCTATTCAGGGTTACTACCTCGGGCCAAAGGAGCATGAGAGATTGATTATATCAAATTACGTGAATGCACATTCTTTGGACATTTATCTCCAGGGTAAGATTATGGCTTCATGTTCCATTGCAGCTTAAAATCTAGGCCTTATTCTGCTATTATTGGTGTGAAGGGTGATCAACCACATAGAATTCAGTTTCTTTAGTTTGGAATACATGAAGCTCTTTTAGGATGATTTTTATGCATGATCTTGCTATTTGAGAAAAACCCCAAGTCCCACACTGATTAGAGATAAAGCCTAAAGCTTAGACAATCCTCACCTTATAAGCCGGTTTTGTGGGGTTGAATTAGACCACTAAATCTAAGATAAAATTTTCATGCCAAATATATATGTAGTCTTCGCAATATTTATTATAACTTGTTTTACTTTTTATGAGTGTTTGAAGATGCTGATGGTTTGGTCTCTTAACAACTGAGGAATCAATTATGTAAAACTCGTAGAATATTAACTTGTATATTGGATATTTCAACTTCATGGAATCAATTTTATTTAGTTTGTTTCAATTTTCTTTTATGCAGAGGCAGATAGGAGAAATCTCCATCCTTTGTCTCTTGATGAAAGGCTGAGGGTGGCTGTAGAGGTGGCGCGATGTCTGCTTTACCTACACACTGAGAAATCCATACCTCATGGCAATCTCAAATCCACAAACATTCTACTAGAAAATACTCCCAACAGGAATGTCCTGATAACTGACTACAGCCTGCACCGGATACTCACCGCCGCTGGCACCGCCGAGCAAGTCCTGAATGCCGGTGCACTCGGTTACCGGCCTCCTGAGTTCGCTAGGTCAAGCAAACCATGCCCTTCCTTGAAGAGTGATGTGTATGCATTTGGGGTTGTCTTGTTAGAGCTCCTAACAGGAAGAAGTTCTGGGGAAATAGTTTCTGGGATTCCTGGGGTTGTTGACATTACTGACTGGGTGAGATTCTTAGCTGAACAAGGTTGCTCTAGCCAGTGCTTTGACAAGTCCCTTGTGGACAAGAACAATGGAGAAAGAACAGAATCTAAGATTCTTGATGACATGCTAAAGGTGGCTCTTAGATGCATCCTTCCAGCATCTGAGAGACCTGACATGAAAACTGTCTTTGATGATCTTACAACAATAAGGGAGAGTTGCTCATCATCATAGCAGCCTTAATAATCACTAACATACACAATTGTTGTCTATAGTTGTTTTGGTTACTTTTGAAAGTGATGTTAAATCTTGGTCCCTTTGATGACAACTCTCCACAGGCATTTTTAACAAGTCAGGATAATAAATGAAATTCTTTATCAAAGGAAATTCATTCTTTCCAACCCTTGGAATGGGAAATTGTATTCCATCTAGTAATTGATATTGCTAGAGGTTAATGCACTGTTACTTTTAATTTGTCTTTTTGAAAAATGGAAGCTTAGACAGTTAGACCAATTCAACTACTTCACATCCCAAAAAATAAAAAGAAAGAAAAAATAGCCGCACTGCTGTGGCCCGTGGAGAATCATAGACCACCTTGCCGGCTGCAACATTTCCTTTATAATTATATGATATATATTTAGAATACCAACGCCAATTAAATTTTGTTAAATAAGAGATTACATAGATAGATTAAAATATATATTATAAATAAAAAAAGGGAGAGAAATTATACATTTGTTGTCTTCCAGTTAAGGAGAACCTACGAGGCTATTTCATGAAGAAAAAAAACAAAGGAAAGAAAATAACATTAATTATACGCTTCGGTAGTGTACCAATCCAAAAGAAACAAAAGCGTGTATGGCAAAGCTCCAACCAACTCGCAGACAAATGAATCAGCAATCAGCATCCCGTGTGCTCACAAAAATTAAAAATAATAATAAATAATCAGATTCATCAAATTAATAAGAGTGAATAGTCAAATTACTAATAAAGAAGGACAAACCCAATTATCCAAATGTTACAGCCAAAACACTTATGAGTTATGACCAATTCGCTTTCGTTTGTTTGATGCTTTTTTCTATACTACCCTACCTGCCAGCCTTGAAGTGATCCCACATTGAACTGTACCCCATTTTTAATCCTTTATTTATTACTTATTACATTTATTTGTTTATATTATTATAGTAGCTTTCTACGAACAAGCATTGCTCATTATTCCACAATCTCATTATATTCTTACTAACTCCATAAGTCCCTATAAATACACATGTTGCTCACTCTTTTTCTCTTCTCCTACCCCCCTCACCATCCATCGTCTGACTAATATTTCTTTGTGATGCAGTAAAGGACGCCCTCAACTCATACATTTTACTTCGCTCCTCTCATTCACGTAAGTTATTGTTCTTACCACCTTATAATTTCCATGCTCTTGTTTTGATGCATTTCTAATTTCTTTCTCTAATCTCTTCTATGATTCTCACCCATTTAATTTCAATATTATTTACATGAAAATTATTATGAAATCAATTACAAAAATAAAATACATAATATATAGTTTGTAAAAGAAGAAAAATTATATTGGAAACAATTACACATATTTAAACAATTACAAATATTTTGCGAATAATTTCCATTAACAATTAGATGGGTCATCGATCGATCTGATTTCATTTCAAATAATCAGTAAATAAATAAATAAGCCCACAGACATATATATACTTCATGTCCTCAAAACTGTATTCTAATATAATTTCTTTTGATTTGATGGTATTTACTAGAGTTTAATTTGATTCAATATCAGTATATATTTTTTCCGATATATATTTATGGTCTTGTTTAGATGCAAAAACTTTAAATTTTGATTTATAGAGAAATTAGTCTTATTTTATTTTTTATTTTTCTCATATATGCAAAAGAATAAATATTGTTAAATAGTCATCAATAGATAATTTCAATTTCTATGATAAGTTATTAGTTAAAAAATATATACTAGAAATACCTATGAAGAAACTTATCGAAACTGAACCTATATCTATTAACAAAAATCACGGCTCAGGATATTTTTTTATTAGTTTTGGGAGAATAATATATGAATGAGGGTTAGTCACACGGGTTGCAAAACGAATGCCCCACCCTGCCAAGGAGAGCGGTGGGTTGAAAATTGCAATTTGCTCCACTTAAGAGTGGATTGATCGGTTGACCGGTTAGACGGGTTTAGGCGGGTCAATTTGTCAAAACCCACCTAAATCTATCCAAAATATAAAAAATTAAAAAAAAAATCTAACCCAGCATGTTGAGATGCTTTCGATCCACTAAATTGGCGAATTAAGTGGATTGAATTACTTAACCCGACCTATTATTTTTGGGAATTGGTAAATACACCCACTATTTTTTTCCATCCACCTCACTTGTCACTATTCAAAAATTTTAATACCAAAATACCCTTTTATACTACCGGAAATTCGAATTTCCGGTAGTTCTAAAATTGAATTTTATTGAATTTTAGAACTACCGGAAATTCGAATTTTCAGTAGTTATAAAAGTTTAATTTTACAACTACCGGAAATTCGAATTTCCGGTAGTTGTAAAATTAAACTTTTATAACTACCGGAAATTTGAATTTTCGGTAAATTTTTAATATTTTTTAGAAATTTGAATTTTCGGTAGTTATAAATATTGAAATTTTGTGCTACCCGGAAATTCGAGTTTCCGGTAGTTCAAAATTTGAACTTTTGAACTACCGGAAACTAGAATTTCCGGTAGTTTAAAATTGAAAATTTGCACTACCGAAAATTTTAGTTTCCGGTAGTTTCATGAAATTTTGCACTACCGGAAACTCGAATTTCCGGCACAAATTTAAATTTTTGAACTACTGGAAATTCGAGTTTCTGGTAGTACAAAATTTCAAATTTTGAACTACCGAAAACTCGAATTTCCAGTAGCAGTGGGCTGTATGCGGAAAAATAAAAAAAACAAAAAAAATGTATTTTTGTATTTTTACATTGATCTGACTTTTAAGTGAGGTGAATGGCAAAAAAAAAGAGGTATATTTACCAATCCCCTTATTTTTGTGGGATAGGCGGATTGACCCGCCAAGTCCAGCAATCCTTGCTACCCATGGAGTCACACCACGTAAACAATGCTCCTGTCGTGCAAAGCAGCATAACATTAAAAAAAAAATGTAAAAATGGAAACAAAAAATAACTGGAATTCCATATATACCCTTAAGACGTGTGAAATATTACATTGAACGCGCAAACCGTTTGCTTCTTATATTGATCACATGAGGAGTGGAACAACGCTGCCACCCTCACTCACTCCTTCTCGCATTTCTCATTTTCATTTTCATTTGCAGATAATAGCTCTTTGACTCGTCACTCACTCACTCAGTCAATGGCTGACCGAGTTCACCCCAGCAACTCGCTCCCCGTTTCCGAACAATCGCAAACAGCATCGTCTCAGGACGCCGCCGCCGCTCCGAAGCAACTTCAGCCGCCGCCGTCAGAGAAGCCCGTCCCGCCGCCGGGAACCTACGTCATCAAGATCCCCAAAGACCAAGTCTACCGCGTCCCTCCGCCGGAGAACGCCCGCCGCTACAACCAGTACACTCGCCGGAACCATCGCCGGTGCCGGTGCTGCTGCTGCTTCTGTTGGCTCATCGGAATCATCTTCGTCCTCGTCGTGCTCATCGGCATTGCCGCCGGTGTTCTCTACCTCGTTTTCCGTCCGGAGGCTCCGAACTACTCCATCGACAGCATCGCTATCAGAGGAATAAACGTCACGTCGCCGTCGTCCACGGCGGCGATGTCGCCGGAGTTCGACGTAACCGTGAGGGCCGACAACCCTAACGACAAGATCGGGATCCGTTACGAGACGGATAGCTCCGCCGAAGTCTTCTTTAACGAGGTGAGGCTCTGTAACGGCGCTCTGCCGGCGTTTTACCAGCCGTCAAATAACGTGACGGTGTTTGCGACGGCGTTGAAGGGGAACGGAATCCAGCTGAGGAGTGAGGATCGAAGAGCGTTGCTGGAGGCGCAGACCAAACGGGAAGTGCCGTTGACCGTTAAGCTGAGAGCGCCGGTGAAAATAAAAGTGGGGTCCGTTAAGACGTGGAAGATTACCGTGAAGGTGGACTGTGATGTGACGGTGGATAAACTAACGGCGCAGGCTAAGATTGTTTCCAAGCATTGTGATTACGGAGTTGATATTTGGTAATGAAATGAAAATATGAACAATGAGTGTGTTTGGTTACAGAGATAGGATGAAACCCTTTAGGCTGTACAATGTTTTTATGTAATCTACCTTATCACCATAGTGATATGAGCATAGATTATACAGGATTTCATATACATTAATAATATTACATGGTAGCATATTAATTAATTGATACACCCCATTCATGTTAATTAGAATTTGATTTTGCCTGAGCCAATATTCAATATGCATTGAAGAAACTAGTTTCATTAATTGTTCATTATTGAATGTGCTTTGACAATATAAACATGCATGAGAATTGTCTCACACCCCCAAATCTCATCTCAATCTCAATACTTTACAATCATGCGCTTTCAAATTCTTGGAAACTATATTTAGTTGAGCCATGTGTCAATTCTTTTTTTTTTTTGGCAATTGTATCCTTTGCTCAAGACAAATTAATAAAATATATGGTATATTTCTACTAAAAAAATTAAGTGTAAGAACAATGAAAGATACAGTAAGTTTATATTTATGGATTACAAATAATTGATTTATATTTTCAAAAAATTTAAACAATGCTATATACTTAATTTCAACAAATTATATACTTATTAATTAATTTTTTTTCAACAATGCTATTTTCTAAATACTAAATGCCTAAATCACAATTCTTTAAAAAAAAAATACAATAACTTTTTTTTTTCATTCGTAGTAGTATTTAACTATTTTAATCTACAATAGTAGTACGTACTTTTTTTATTGGATCAAAATAGTAGTACGTACGTATGTACGTAGTAGTTATAAAATTTCAGAATTCATTAAATACAGTCAACAAATAATTATAATAATTAAATTTAAAAATTAATTATATGGATGGTAAACCTCATTTAATATATGGCTTGCGTGTTGGGTTTTAAGAGATAATTTGAATCTTATTATTCATTATCATTCCAAACCTAAACTCAAGATTTAGTACTATGCGATTTCGATTAGATTCATGATTAAAGGGGAAATTGGCCTGCAAATTGCAATGGTGATTAATAAAAAAAAATATTTCTCTATTTTCTTCCCTTTTTGATTGCACTACTATCTGTTTTAATTTGTTCAATTCCTACCACTCTTTTAACAAAATAAAAGGGTAAAAAGATATGATTATTGTTTTTCCTTTTTGTTTTGATATGAACTTTCCACATACATACAAAGTCGACGTTCTGAATTATCATGCAAAGAATCCGGAGAGAATTATACTGAAATCGATACTACGTAATGTAATAGATTTTTCCATGTGTTTCTATTTTGGAGGGAGGACATATGCTAAAGTTTGGGGGGGGGGGGGGGGGGGGGGGAATGGTTATTTCCATGTGTTGTATGATGTTTTCTGTTATATATAGTACATGCTTTACTTAATGTTTTATACGGACTATTTTCTAATTAATTTTAGTTAATGTGATTGTATAACCAAAGCCAAAGTTTTATTGTAAGCTATTTATTACTAAGCTTTCTTATTTGTTTTTACTTTTTACTAAGTAGATATATATTAGTCAAAGTCAATGAATGGGGAAAAAGTCTACTCTGTCTAATTAATTAACTTGTTGGATTTATATGCCCACAAACAGATGGTTGAGAGTGGGGGTGTCAATGTCAGGGTCCGATCCCCAGAAATATCAAATCCTTAAATGAATTCTTTTTTTTTTGAAAGACCCCTTAAATGAATTTTACATTCTTGAAGGATCAGTCTCCACAGTTGTGCGTAGGGATGGAAGTAGGCTGGGCTGGCTGGGTTTTGCCTAAATAGGTTTGGCCTGTCTAAAAATTTCAAAGCCTAAGTCTGGTCTGTTACCTGTCATAGGCTTTTTTTTAAGCCTGGCCTGACCTTTTTAAAAGCCTGATTTGGCCTTTTAGCCTATTTAAAGGCCTGATTTCTAATAAGGCATTCAAATAAATTGTCCGACCTTCAACTGAAAAAAAAGTAGTCTAACCTATTCCTAAATAGGCTAATGAAGAAAATCGCTATATATAACAAATTATAAAATATGACAATTAAATTCAGTCTTATTTATGATAGAGACATAAGGGCGAGTAAGAATGAAATATTTTTGTGATAAAACCTCTAAATAAATCACAACTTTATCCTTCAATAAGCTTTATAAACTTGATTATTTACGTAGATCAACACGTGTTTAAATATTTAAAATGTAAATAAGTATATAATTTTAATATATTATAAAAAATCTAATATAATGATAATATTATAAAAAATTATATCGATGTCTACTTAAATAGGCCGGCCTGTTAGACTTAAAATGCTTTTTAGATGGCCTAGGCCTGACCTTTTTAGCTAAATAGGCTTTGAAAAAAGCCTTGACCTGATCTATTTCATGAAAAAGTCTGGTCTGGCCTGGGCCTGATGTAGGCTGGGCCATAGGCCCCTGTCGAGCAGCCTGGCCTATTTCCATCCCTAGTTGCGCGTACAAAATACTTGGTTTACTAAAAAAAACAGATGGTTGAGTATATTTAGAAGGAAGGTTTTGTACCTAACCGACACCCTCCTTTGACATCCCACATAAGTAGTATTCTGTACACGTTTCAAATTAGTTGTCTAATGTCTCAGCTTCCATATTGCCATTTTATATCAAGTTGGAAATTAGAAGTGATCCTGCAAAGTTGTTTCCCTTCCACAAACGTTGTGTAGAATTTGATTGCATATTTGCATAAAGTCAAAGCTAATTCGGACTTTTAGATAGAAGAGGCAATTATATTATTATTTCTATAATATATATAGATTAGAATCCTTCTTATTTATACCCAATACCTAAACAGAAGAAATTTTGGGTAATAAATCTGCTTTGAAAAGGAAAAATTTCTTTCCTCCACGAGAAGAAGAAATTTTCTTCCTTCATAAAATCTCACCTCCTCCATCCAAGTCTCACTGACTATGCAAATCCCACCTCACTCCGAAATGTATAGTTGACTATGAATTCATGATTTTGTGAAGTTCAAAATAAGCACTCAAATACAATAGATAAGAATATATATGAGTTTTTACTACTTTCAAATTGTTAAAAAAAATTATTAGTTATGTGATAAAAAAAAAGGTCATAAATTAATATCTAAAATACTCATTCAACCCCGTACACGAATTGCCACTAAATAGAAAACGACATATGTTATTAAAAAAAAATAGAAAACGACATACGCGTATTTATTTAATGGGTCAAAACATAAATAAGATCGGGCTTTTTTTTATTTATGCATACATACTTTTTTATCTACACATACCTAATACGAAATTAATAATTTCACAGATATTGTTTTCTAAAAACATACATAATGCGGAACTAATAGTTCCGCAGTTGTACTTTAGTGCGAAACTATTAGTTTCATATGTGTTATTTGTAACACACACATACAAATAACACATGCAAAACTATTAGTTTCGCACGTTGAATTTTACAGTATGAAACTATTAGTTTTGCATGTATTATTTGTATGTGTGTGCTATAAATAACACATGTGAAACTAATAGTAATTCACACTGACGCGGAACTATGCATGTATCAATAGTAATTTATTTATGTGTTGTTAAAAAAGCCCTAAGATCGGCCCAGAGAAGATACAGAATTGGACTGAGCCTAACGTTTACAAATTATTTTGACCCAAAAAAAAAACAAAAGAATAACTTTCAGTCAAAAAACAAAAAATTGACCAAAAAAAGTCAAAAAACAAAAAAGAATAAGTTGACACGACAGGGAGCAATGTCAAAAATTAAAAAAACTGTACGAGGTTTGAGCTATGCGTCATTAGCTTTAAAAATTGATTTCTATTACCATAAAAAAAATGATTATACAATTTATAATACGATTAAAATATACTAACAAGAAAGTAAAACAATCTATTGTCATAAAAAAAGGGTAAAACAATGTGTGGATACATTTTTTCTCCTGTGATGCTATACGTTCAAAATCAAAATACATCATCAATCGCTTCAACTGAAGAAAGAGGGTGGAGTTAACAACTTAACATGAGAGGTTATTCGTAGTCAACTATACATTTCGTAGCTATGTCATATTACTAACATGTCATTGGCGCTGAAAGCTGCAAACATTTTGTCACTATGAAAGTTACATATATAGGCCCTGTTTGGATAACAAACTTATCTAGTGCTTATGGCATAAGTTACTTTTATAATCGAAGAAAAATTATAGTGAAACTTATTTTATATAAGTCATAAGCTGTTTTAATAAGCTATCCTGGGTAGCTTATGAAAAATAAGTCCAAAACAACTTATGAATCAGTCATAAACTGTGTTCATAAGTTCTACCTAAGCCAATCCAAACAGACCCATAATGAATAAAGTGATAAAGACAGAAAGGCAGCCATTCTTTTAATAGTTATTTTTTTAAAATATTTTGGTGCCTAAAAAGAAGAACTAAGCCTTTAAGGCAGCCAGGAAGCCAAAAATTATTTTAAAAAACAACTTTTAAGACCATATCATCAATATCGAACTTGTTTAATTATTTCTTTTAAGGTTAACTCTTTAACACAAATTAGATCTTTTAGTCGTGATGTCTTGAGGTATTGAGATCTATTTAAGATGTTAACATCTCTTTTTATGTACACATGACTTTGAGATCAAACCCGACACCATGCCTAAAGCACAGGATTTTTTGTCATGTGTCACATCACGTTGGTTTTGTGATGTCCTTTTTGTAGTCACTTGTTTTTGGCAATAAGTGGGTATGTCCCCACCCAACATAATAATCTCAAAAATTTGCCTTTCACAATCACACACACATACACATACAATAGTGGAATGCATTAGATTGTTAGAATATTCTGAATTAATGTCGTAACACATTGATTTTGAATACCCCCTGCAAAAAAAAAAAGTACCAAAATGGAGATAGATTTTTGTTTTTGGGTAAAATAGTAGATAGAGTTCATTCATATCTAGGTAAATGCACCTTGTAAGTGAAAGTTGTCAATTTCATTTTGTCAAACTCATGTTGAAGCCAACTTGAAGAGAAGGATGTTGCAACATATGACACAACCAACCACCTATGTTTATATTACATAGCTTAGGAGAGGTTGCTGCAATTTCCCTTAATAAGAGTTACTGCTAAACTAAGATGTCTTGCAGCTAGTTCAAACAAATAGCAACCTATAATTATATACACGACATAAAAGAAGAAAAAAAAAGACATTAGCAAAGAAAATCAAGAAGGAAAATACAAGTCCTGCCATAAAACTCTTTGATTTGATTACAAAAAATGGCATCATACAAGTTTGTGTTTGTACCCCAAATTTCTTCACCATAAGAACCTAATAGTACTTACAGCTCTCACCCAATATGCAACCACCCATTCACAACCCTCTCCAAAGCAACCTATCAGCTTCCCTTCTATTCTTAAAAAGGACTAAACAAGTGTGGCAAATCATCAGCAATGACTTTATTATATCCTTTTTCATGTACAAATGCTTCATCCAGTGGACTATTGTATACTCAACACAAGGCTATATAGTTCTGCCACTCCACAACGTCTCGCGCGGTTCTTCCCTTATTGTTTGGATGCTTATTTCCAGACTAATTAAACAACTTGAGATTGTGGCTTTGATTGCTGCTCATCTTGAGATTCGGAATTCTGACGACCATGTCGAGACTGAGAATTCATATGACCATTTTGAGACTGAGAATTCAATCGATTGTAATTACTCTTTGAATCCTGAATGGCCTGTCTAAGTTCTGTGTACATTTTGACAGAAGAACCGGATAAGCTATTTAACTGACCGAGAAATCGAATCAAGCTTGCCCTGAATCGATCGAAACCCGAAACCCAATCCTCTGAGATGTCATCTCTCAATAAACCATCTGCTGATTCACCACCAATATCAGCCTTCCAATGAGCACCTTTTCCATGGTTCTTGTCTTGATATGGTAAGAACCGGGCAGTATCAGCCGCTAAACTCTTGATAGAATCTGCGACATCCTTGGCAGGTAACATACCGAGCTTTTCCAACCAGACCTCACAGGTGGTATATATTGGAGGGCCATAGTGTCTAAGAAGTTCAGATTGCGTCCTTGTTTTTCTCCTGGATGATTTTTTTTGAGAAGGAACACATTTTTGAACCCAACCCTTTATAGCCTCCAGATAGGATTTCTGAGCTCCAATCCACTTAGTAAAGCTTGATGACAGAAAGTGGAGTTCGTTTTCGAGATAGGCGGTAATCTGCCTACGTAGTTCAGAGTGCATGGCAATTCTAGCATGGCTGTTGTTATATGATGCTGATATAATCTGAAACTGAAGCTTGTGGCATTCATGCATCACTTCCCACATCCGATTTAACCTGCCATCAAAGGATAACAGAAACAGATGAATTACAAAAGCAAGAAAGTTCATATTAGTTAACTCAAGTAAATTTACAAGTGTGAACCATACAATACATCTCAGTGACTAAGAAAACATAAGTAAGTTGCTTACTGATCCAGATTCATTAATCTGGCAACTCAAAGATTGTTAGTACAGCATCAGTGAGTCACAATATGGAAAGCCAACATTCTTGTATAATCAACTACTAAAGTTAAATCCAACATTATAACTTGGAAAACTGTCAATTACATTGAGCTATAACATCACTCATAATAATTTAGACAAAAGGTTTTTTTATGTCTACATACTTCAGGCAGAAAAAAACATATAAGATTACATGTGAAGAAAAACCCCTACAGGGAGTCAATTTGGTGAGTTACAAAGCACACAGCAAGTTTTCTACACATGACCAATAGTTAGAAGGGGTTCTTTACATTTTGTCCTATAAAAAATGGTTACGAATTTGGACAAAGGGTGTACTTCAGTCACCTGAGCTTTTTTTGGTCACCTGAGCTTGATATAGAATGATTTTCACAAAAGAAAAATAACACAATTCAGTAATTGAGCTTTTAAAATATTGACCCCTTTTTTCTGTTTCGAAAATTTATAGCCTTCAACCGAAAACTTTTTTTTTTCTTCCCAAATGAAGACCAGTATTACTTGTTAGCAATCTTCCAAAAATATTTATAGAAGCTTTCTAATAAACTTTCTTCTTATGGATTTTCCTGATTACCCATCAAGATACACCTTTTATCCCACTCTTGGTATAAAATGTATTTTTAAGACAATATATGTCAGCACGAATCAGACACTAGTAAATCATACCCTTCAATCAACTCCTCAAGTTGTGGCTGAAGCTCTTTGTCCCGTAACTCCTCAATCCTCTTTGATATAGAGTCTATCCTGTGAAGTGCAACCCTGGTTCTCGAATGCAGATCCTTGACTGTAGCGCGAGTTTTATCAATTGTGGAGGTCTTTTCTCCTTTTGATTCCAGATTCCTTAAGATTTTACACTTCGTGTCATATTCTTTTCTGACAATCTCACTAGCCTGTAATTTGCATAAATGAACAATGATATTAGCAAACAGCAGAGAAATGCATGTCTAATGAGTAATGACATGTACCTATTTGTTTAAAATACTTAATTGTCAACAGAATAACCTCAGGGATTAGTCTAAGATCCAAAACAAGACTTCAGCAACATACTGCCATAAAAAAATGTGACACGAGTCGAAGTAATTGTTGATAAGAAATACATGGTACCTTCACTTCATCGTAGAGCTTCCTTTCCCAAGCATATAGCCTATCCAAGGTTGATGCATGGCTTCCAGAGATCATACAGGAATTATCAAAGAGATTATTTGTGACATCCTCTAAATTGTCTATTGAGTTTGCATCCAGAGGGTTTTTGGAGGAGGAGGATCGAGACGATGCTGTCCTATGCCAAGTTAAGTACTTAACCGAGTTTTGAGCAGGTTCTAGGAAGATGTAAAGAAAAAAAAAATTAGATCTTGAACTCAAACAGATTACAACAAACAGGAATTAGTATCTAAATTGCAAGGTTTGTCTACATATCTCTAACTTCCCAACTAAAACTATATCATCTTCGAAAAGCATGCACCATGGAACCATCTCTTCGATATACTCAATAAGAGGTCAGCAATGCCTAGGGAACATGAAAGATCAATAGCAAACAAGGCTTATAAATTACCTTCTGGATCTGGAACTTGACTGGGGTCTTCCCCACATGAGAAACACGCCTTAAAAAATAAGGATGCCACAGAACCATCTGTTACAATTAAGAATTCTCTGGTTAATACTTTAAAGCATTTAATTTTGAAATAAATTATGCAGTAATGAAAAGAAACTTCCAAAAGCCTCTCTGAAACTAAAACGGAAACTTGTTTTCAAACAAGAATATCAACAAGAAGATATTTAGTAAAACATGTAACATCATCTCAGTTCTGGACATTCATGCAGGGTCTGTTTATAGCCCTATAGGGTATATTCCTTTTTCTGTGTTTGGCCAAGTGCCTATAGAGTATATCTCAAGTAGAAAGTCTCATCATTGTATCCTAATTACATATCAATAAGGAACTGCTAACATTTATTATTTCCCAAGATGATAACGGACTCAGAGACAGATAGAAAGAAGAGGGCTAGAAAGATTACTCTCTTTTGCAGGGAATATCGGTCGAAAGTGAAATTTATTTGCTTCAAGCATCCTTGGAACTTCTCTACCAGATTCTGAAGCTTTAATAAAGAGAAGCTCAATATCTTTCATGCTGGAAAAGAAATTCTTAGGGGTGACTTTATTTTCACTCTGATTCTCCTTCTCCATTGGTTTATTTGTTTCAGGCGGAAGCAAAGCTACCGTAGGCACCGTCTTTGATGGGGATACATTAAGAGAGTTTCCCTTCTCCCCATTTACCAATTTCACTTGAGAAGCTGAATCCCCTTTCAGAGGCTTAGTTGTGTCAGCAGGAAAACCATTTGCCTGAACATGGATATTAGCCGATCTATTTAGATTTTCAAATCTTTGAACTAGAGTTTCCGCAGTAGGCTCTTCATCAAACTCATCCTCGGAATCCCTCGAGCCTTCTCTTCCATGAGAAGAAGCCTTCTCTTCATCATCTTCCAACTCAGGAATCCCTTCCTCCTCCCTTAGTAGTTGCATATCATCAACATTCCCCATATCATGAGGCATCATGCCCTTCCCTTCTTGGAAAGAAAATTGATGGTCAATGGGGTGAAAAAGACCAAAGAAATCCCATTGTGGTGTTCCAGCTGGAAGAGAAGGGTCATCAAATCCTGCTGTTTCAGACATTAATCCAGTGCCATTATGTGCAACACCTGATGATGTTGTTACTGTTGCTATAACAGGCACAGGTGGTTTTTCCTCAATCTTTTTGGAATAAACACTGCTAAGTCTCATGTGATTTGTGTGGAACTTACTAGAACTAAGAGGAGAGGGAGTTATTGGAGAGAAGGTTTGGGGTGGTTCAGCTGCATCATCTATGTGTTGTGATTGTGTCCTATCAGTTAAAGCAAGTGTTGGCTCATGTGTTGCATTAGAAGACTCAACATTAGGGGCTTCAGGTAATTCAGTGAATTTCCTAAGAGCTGTTCCTGTGTTTTTCAGTGACTGAACATAGGAAACATGTGCAGCTGCTAGTGAACAACGACCATCAAGTGCTTGCCTAACAAACTTCTTCCTCTCACGGCATAGTTGAAGTGCCTTATCATCCTCCATTTTGGAGCTGGAGGACCCCATTTACCCACAAAATCTAGCTTAATTAGGCTTTTTGCTTTCCCTTTATGGAAATCCTAGACCTTGATTTCTATCTGCAATTTCATTCAGCAGCATCATCAAATATATAATTAGAAAAAATAAACAATAAATGAATTATATAAAAGTACTAGACATAACAAACATAGTAACAATTGCAACATGAAAAATACAGATCACAAGTGTTAGTAATTACTAATTAGTAATGGCAACAAGGTAGTTGAGAGAGTTTGAAACTGAAAGGCAAAAGACACTGTTCAAAAACCCAATGTGAGGAACAGTGCTTGGAGATGCAGAAAGCAATGAGATTTAACACAAAGGAGGAAAGTTTTTTCAAGGAAGGGAAAGATAACCCAACTGCAAAATTGGTTACAGAAATTAAGTAGGGAAATATTTTAGTTATTAGAAATAGAAGAAGTTGGATCAAACCCAAAAATAAAAAATAGTTCATATACTAGGAGGAACAAGGGGGATACCCAAAAAGCAAAAATCACAGTGAAGCAGCAAAAAAAGAAGGGAATTGGAAAAAGTTGGGAAATTTGTTGGTGGGTACCGAGGCTGCTGCAGTGAAGTGAACCAGAGCTGCACATTGAGGACTTGGATTTCAGCGAAGACCCATGTAAGAGAATCATTGACAGAAATGGGATTTGGAGAAAAAAACAGAATTTTACAGAGGAGAGAGAGAGAAAGAGAGGGAACAATGGAAACGAATCTCTTCACTCCATGGCTGGCTGCAACCATGCAAAAGAAACATAGGAAGGCATAGACATCTTAACGTGGATGGTGGAGCCCACTTTTTTGCCGAAAGTGGAGCGTGAGAACAACGCGCTTGGAGCTTCACTATTTCTCCTAGCAAAGAGCATCACAAAACTCTACATGGTTAGTGTATATATGATTAAATAAAATTCATGTGAGTATTTTATATTACTAGTATATGTGACTTCCGTAACGCACGAGTTAAAAAATTTATTTTGTATGTAAAATAGATTGAGTAATAAATTTTGAATTTCAATCAATCATATAAAATATATCAAAAAGAGTATGTCAGGATGTGTTGTTAACATTTGTCATAAGATCAATGTACTATCTTTCTTCTTGAAGCATCAAATTTTAATTATTCATTTTCCACAAAGGCGTCTAAATTCATGAAGGTCTATATTTATTCGTTCATTTAAAAATGTAGTAAATAAATAAAGCTTATATTTAAATGTAAAATTCTACTAAGTATGGGTGGAACCGTGGAAATGGGTCAATTTTATTTTAAGTTTGGGAGGTTTGATCCGTTTTCCAAATTTAAAATGTGACTAAGCCTCACTTGTTTTACTTGAAAGAGACCTTTTTGTTATAAGGTTTAACATGAATATTATTTAAAATAATAACATGACTTAAAAGTCTATTTTATAACAAGGCATTTGAATAGGTTATAAGTCTATCTTTTATTATTAAACCTTCAAATATGTTAAAAGCTCATGCTAAGGTGAACTAGCTTTTACCTTATCTTGGTCCATTTCTTTTTCCCATAATTTTTCCCCATAAACCTTCAAACTTGAAAGAGACCTTTCTGCTAAAAGCTTCTCTATTTGCCTAAAGGGTAATGGCGAAAAATTATGGATATAGCTGTTGAAATTAGAGGAAATGCTAGTGATGTGATGGGTGGAAGGATGGGGCAACATAAGGTAATGTGGACCAAGAACTATGTAATGAAGCTATATAAGGAGGACAAAAAACTATACTATAATATAATGTGGAAAAACGATTGTTAAACCATTAAACTCCAATTTATACCTAGTGAGACAAGAATAGAATAGAGGTTGGTGATAGATAAATAATGTGACAAAAAAAGATAAATAAAAAGAGAGAATAGTGTTAGATGGATGTTGAAAATTGTGTGATGTTAAAAAATGAGAACTCTATAATGTGTGATATGGAAAGTGAGTAGTACATGTGGTTGAGAGCTCACATGGCTGGAAGTAATCTCACACTCAGGCACCAGTAGGGCTGCACTTTGATAAGGAAGACAGAGTTGGAAAGGTTCACACAAATGTTGTATTTGCAACTTTTCCAATTTTTACATTTGGCCCAAAAGTTATCGCTTCTTGTAATTTTAAATCATTTAAGGGCTCATCAATAATATTTTAATAATTAGTAAAACTATGAGAAGTTGTTACTTATAAAACTCATAATACAATTAATAATACAAATGCTTATAGAAAAAAATTAGCTACATAAACAAAAACTATCACTATGGAGATTAATGATTAAAAAAATTCTGCTGGAAAATGATAAAAATGTGAATTTGATAAATGCGTAAAAAATAAATAAGTTTGATTTAAGGAATATGTTTAAAAACAATTATATATATTAAAAAATAGAAAGCATACAGATAGGAGAACATCATAAAAAAAATAGGTGTAGGAATTGTGGGCAGCACCCGGCCTCTTTGCCGTGGACATGTGATTTGCTTTTGGCTTGATAACCTTTTTCACTTTTCAGTCATGCCAATTAAGCTTGATGACCTTTTTTAGACATGTCTTTGATCGATGCTTAACTACACTTTTTCTTCATTGTTAATTTTACATTCGTCCTTCCAATATTACAATATTCACATAATGCAATATTACAATACAACATAATTGTGAACTATGTGAGCATGTTAATATTACAATACTCTTCATTGTTGTCATATTGTAATATTTTTTAACTTATATTGTAATATGTTAATTTTTTAAAATTATTATTCTTTTTAGTTTTTAAAGAAACAATAATTTTTTAACTTATATTTTTAATTTTTTTTTCAAAAACTGACATGATTAAGTATTAATTTGTAAATTTCCAATTTGTGATATTAAAGTTTTCAATTGTTCTTTTTGTAATTTAAAAAAATTAGTTTAAATTCCCAAATATGTTATAGTATCATGAATACTATGTACCAACAAAAAAATATAAAAAAATGTAAAAATATATATCAACTTAATCCTTGTTTCTTCAAAAAAAAACTTAATCTTTGTGCAAAAGAATGTGAACTAACACGCTCTCTAATTGTCGTAATAAAACTTTTTAGTTTTTTTTTTGTCAATAAACTTTTTAGTTTTATAAGTATTAATAATAAATAATTGTTTCTAGTGAGCCTTAAATAAGAATTTGGGTTGCTTACCAGTGGACTGGGCTGGGCCTAGTTAAATTCTATATAAATTAGATATACACATAAAATTTTACGATTGATATTTAATAATATTATTCATTAACATAAAATATACAGCTTTAAGTGGTGTAAAGTTTTATATACTTAATTCATATTTTACTAGACTTTTCAATTTAATTGTTAGATTAATAAAACTCAATCTATATAATGAAATATAATTTTTAAGTGAGTTTAGGGAAACTCAGTCTTAAAGTCCATGATGCCCCCCGTTCAACCTTTCGGAAAATGACCAAAAGTCTAACAAAATTTAATTCTAGCTACCACGTAAATAAATTTTTTAAAAAGTCTAACAAAAGGTTAAAGAATATTCTCAACATTTTGTTTAATATTAATCTATTCTTATTTAAGAAAAGACAGAAAAACGAGAGATTAAAAAATCAGAAAATTTCTTTTTTTTCCTTGAAAACTTTTGTCTGGCCGGGGAAAAGGGCGAATTACTTATACTACTGCAATATGACATCTAAACTTTATAAAACTTTGACCTTTTGTTTTTAAAAGCAAAATTTTATGAAACTATTTTCCTTCAAAAACTTTATGAAACTATATTTGTGCATGTCAAGCTATAAACCTGTAAGTAGGGCTGTGCATGGTCCAATAAACCGCTCCAAAACGAACCGGTCTGTTTTGTGGTTCAGTTTTTTAAACCGAACCGGTTTTGTTTGGCCAAACCAATTTTCGGTTTTGTAATCCAGTTCAGAACCAAACCGGTTCTTGAATGTAAAAACGGTTTTTATGTAAACCTGTTGGTTTTTGAACCGGTTTTGAAAAATTGGTTCAAAAAACCAGTTTTTTTAAACATGTTTATGAAAACCGGTTTTCAATGCAAAAGCAACGGTTGTAGATTTAATGCAGGCTAATGAGAAAGCTTGATACCAAACTTAAAGTATAAGATTTTACCCAATTAAAAAAATGCACAAATCGGAAAACAATAATCAATGGAATTAAAATTTAAACAGACCATAGATTTACACCACATAGAACAAACATGCCATCCAGACTTATCACAGCAACAAAAAAGCCATAGAAATAAGATATATAGAGTTTAGAAATTACAAAGTTAAATCCCGAAACAATCCTAAATAAAAAAGACCTTCAATCATCATCAAGTGCTATGGAGGCCCCCGCCCAAGCCACGTCCTGTGGAGAAACTAGTTCTGCAAAAAAAAAAATAAGACATCTCACTATGTATCAAGTCATAATATAATAAGTAATTATAATAAGACATCTCACTAAGCCATTCACTTTTGTCTAGAAATGTTATCACTTTCATTCTGTACTCCCAAATCATATAATTTTGGCTTTCTGTATGGGCAGCTTGATAAAGACCAAAACGATGAAATTGATATATTACAAGGACTAAAATTTTATTTAAACCAATGGCGTGTCAGAAGTTGGTGCGACATATCACTACCTACATGGACTTCTATTAGCCACCTTGTCACTTAATGAAAGAAAGGTAGGGACCAAAACCAAAGAAAAAAATTTATAGGAAGAAAACAAACAACAATTAAAAATCGACTCGGAGAAAAAAATTTATAGGAAGAAAACAAACAACAATTAAAAATCGACTCTAAAATGAGTATAATAGAGTGACAAAAACGAGTTAATACTATGGTTTGACGAGAAACGCTTTCTGGATTCTACTTTGGAGACCCTGACGAGGACGCAACCAAAATATATTTTATAGGTTTGGACATCAACCATACAGGTAATTATATAATTGTGCATCCGTTTAAGTTGTAACTTTGTGAAGATATACAAATTGATAAAATAGGTAGTATAATCAGGTGTTGCTCTTCAGTATCACCATATCAATATATATGAAGATAAAACCTTTTCCACTGGATCCTTACTTTGTATCTGATGCCCGTATATCATGTCGCTTGAAGAATTCTCTAAATCCATAAGCACTAACATCGTAGTTGAACTGCACGTGCACACAAACAAATGAAATCTGACAAAATATTACAATATTTTACAGATGGAGTCTTTAATATATGTCAGGCAAGTTCAATAATTGTTGACAAGTTTACGGTCACTTTGTGGTAGATTACTAGATTTACTACCTAGGAATAATTCATTTTACATATTTCATATATATTTTTGGAATATACATATTTTATATTTGTTTAAGGACCGTTTGTTTACTATTGAAAAATATTTTTTTTACATAAAATAATCTAGTAATTATTGTTCAACTTCAAATATTTATATGTAAAATAGAAATTACAATGATAAAAATTATTTTTTTAATATTCTTTCTCATCTTATCTTTTCTTTTATGAATGAAAGAGGCAAACAACCCAAGTTAGACAAAAATAACTAACTACCCCTCTAAAAGCTAAAGAGGAAGCGTCATGACTCATGCAAGAGATGAAAAGAACGAAAGAAGCAAATGAATGAACATCAAAAAATCTTATCAGGACCCCAATGACATCACATATTCTTTCTCATCTACCATATTCATTATAATCAGATAATTTTTCAAAGTCATTCAAAGTAACTTCTCATTATATTCAGATTTTAGATTTTTTTTTCGGATTCTAATTATTTATAAAAACTAAAAATATAGATAAAAGATCGTATAAATGATTTTTTATAAAAAAAATATTTTTTCATAAATTAATCTGAAATAAACAGATTCTAAGCAGGGTTGTTGCAAATATAAATAATCATAACAATCAGTAATAGATAATACAGTTAGCCTGAAAAAGGGCTCCCAAGATGGCCCATCTAGACCATAGGAAGGGTGCGGGAGAGGAACGGAAATGGATTAGGTGCAGTCATGCAGTTAGTGATCGGGACCATTGATTGAGATCGGACGGATGAGGATTTTAAAGATAAATCAAGTTTTAAAATACGAACTGAAATCGTGAGCCATCCGATCTCAATCCAATGGTGCTTTATATCTGACTACACAATTGCACCAAAATGGTGACTGCACCCAATCCGGATCAGAGAGGAACACTTACAGGCAAGACCTTCACATTGTATTTAGTAATATTTGGATCAGCTACCCTTCCCTGGTTAGCTGCCTGTGAAAAGGAACACAGAACTCAAATTATAATAAAGATTTCCATGGGGTAGTAGTAGTCAATGATATCGCTAGAGAATATATTCTTTCTGCATAATCATAGTACTATCAAAAGAAAATTTATGACAACTTCCCATGAGCAATTTAGGCAAGTGAGGTTATGAGAAATGAGACTAGTGAAGAGTTCAGGAATACCATACTTGTGTTGGACTATGAAATATTTCAATGAATGGATACTCCTTTTTCTGCCGACTTATACAAAACCCAGGATACTTTGGACATTCAACCTGCAAAGCACCAGAAAATAGTCAGTTCTTCCATGTGAAATAAAAATGCTAAAAGCTCTATTTGGTAAGACAATAAGCTAGCTTATAACTTATTTGACTAGATTATAAGTTTGTTTGACCGAAGTAGAAGTGCTTGGTAACATATTTAGTCTTTGATTTATTAAAAAATCTATATATATGTACTTGCAAATAAATTCTCACATCTGTATATATGTAACCAAAGTGCACAGAAATCTAACTATATATATAGTTAGTTAGTTAGTGCACAGAAAATAAGTAGCCCAAGCCAGAGAAATTAACAGGAACAATCAAAAAAGGGGAACACTGATGAAAGATGAATTGTACTGTATGCCTAATGTGTACATTCCTGAAATGTAAACTCCAACTCGTCACACCCTATTGAGCACAAGACATTTGTAGATGGAGTATGCTTTGCTTCATCGTGAGTGAAATATTATAGATATAACTGCCAACGGTAACAAGAGAACATTAATTAAAAATAACTTACGCGCATAAATTTTACGTGTGGATAAAACTCGACAGCAGATTCTTCTAATACTTTGTCAAGATGTCGTGTGTAATTCCCCCTGAATCATTAAATAATGAGCAGTTATTCCTAAAACCAATTCAGTTTCCTACTTTTGCCTTCCATTCTATTAGAGAAAAGTTAAGGTCCCACATCGACTAGAGATAAAGCCAAAATAGAATATATAAAGATACTAAATTCTAATACATTCAGACCTAAAGTCAACCTCAAATGAGAATTCAAGGGTCGATTCCAACTCACCTGATAGTAAAAGCCACAACCACAGGAAAACCTTCATGAAGGAGTTTGACAAACTCGCGCTCAGAGGTAAAATGAATAACCCGTGATGGTCCAAGATCCTTTGGATAACCAGTATAGTACCTAATATTATTATCATAAAAATTCCAAGACAATTAGCATCTTACAATAATAGACAGAGCATCAAATGAGGTGAAACTCCAAGAATAATGCATTGGGCCATTTTTCCATATCGTTTGAATTAAGAAAACTATGCTACCTTAGTCAATCACTCCCTACTGAACTTTATCAGTACTATACAAAGATTTGAAATGAGCTTCCATAGACTAATAGAGATATGATTGAACAATTCTTCAATCCAATGACTATGATTATTTCATACTATAAAGTAAAGCAAATGCCTAGAGAAAAGTAAGAATTACAGTGCAAAAATTGATTGAAGTATACCATAGACTGAGAAAAAAAAGGGGCAGTGAAGATTAATAAAAGCAATGATTTACAGCAAAGGCCAGACAGAAATTTCAAATATGCATAAATCATACTTGCAAGATGTCCGGAGATGACTGATCATCTGGTCGAAAAACGACGAATCATCCATTTCACAAAGTATTGCAAAAGGTTAAACTACCCAGTTCCTGCAGCATAAACAAATGTTAAGTCTAGTTGTTGACTACATTAATCTCATCTACCCTCTATATACACAGATAAGAACCAACTAAATGAATACAAATTGGTCAAAGTCTTAATATTCACTCTGCATCATAAACTAGCTCAAGTAACCAATTAAGAACACAACAATTATGACAGTGCACCATCAATCTCACTAAAACCTTTCTTGCTTCATTTCTTCTACGAACACAGACAAAGATTCCATTGAAACATTTTATCAAACAGCTAACGAGCATTATACCATCACAAGTAGGGCTGTGCATGGTCCAATAAACTGCTCCAAAATGAACCGGTCTGTTTTGTGGTTCGGGTTTTTTCAACCGAACCGGTTTTGTTTGGCCAAACCAGTTTTCGGTTTTGTAACCCGGTTCAGAACCAAACTGGTTTTTGAATGTAAAACGGTTTTTTATGTAAACCGGTTTTTGAATGTAAAAATGGCTTTTTATGTAAACCAGTTTTTAAAAGCGGTTTTTGAACCGGTTTTGAAAAATTGGTTCAGAAAACCGGTTTTGAAAAATTGGTTCAAAAAACTGATTTTGATAAAATTGGTTCAAAAAAAACAGTTTTTTTAAACATGTTTATGAAAACCGGTTTTCAATGCAAAAGCAACGGTTGTAGATTTAATGCAAGCTAATGAGAAAGCTTGATACCAAACTGAAAGTATAAGATTTACCCAATGAAAAAATGCACAAATCGGAAAACAATAATCAATGGAATTAAAGGAATGCTGTTAGGAAATATCTAACTTGGTAAAATTTAAACAGACCATAAATTTACACCACATAGAACAAACATGCCATCCAGACTTATCACAGCAACAAAAAAGCCATAGAAATAAGAGATATAGAGTTTAGAAATTACAAAATTAAATCCAGAAACAATCCTAAATAAAAAAGACCTTCAATCATCATCAAGTGCAATGGAGGCCCCCCCAGCCACGTCCTGTGGAGAAACTAGTTCTGCAAAAAAAAAATTAAGACATCTCACTATGTATCAAGTCATAATATAATAAGTAATTATAATAAGACATCTCACTAAGCCATTCACTTTTGTCTAGAAATGTTATCACTTTCATTCTGTACTCCCAAATCATATAATTTTGGCTTTCTGTATGGGCAGCTTGATAAAGACACATTGAGAAACAGTGCTAAGTCAAATTAGTTAAATTTCACAAATGAGAACCAAGAATCCAAAGAATATTTGATACAATTTTGTTGTACTATTTGATACATATATAAATCTCGATTTCAAGTGTTAATGTGCAAATTTCTTCACCACACAATTCCATGAACATGCAAGAAAATAAACACCCACTGGCCACTGCCACTGCAGAAACCAAATTTGAAGATTTAATGCAAACCCATTAAAATTAAAATATACTAACAAAAATACCTTGATGTAAACTCTTGCAACCCCTTTGAAGCAAAAACTAGCAGAAATGGTCCCAGACTCCCAGTCTACTTCTAACAGATGAACCCTTTGGTTATACTTGCTCACTTCAAATGAAATTTCAACATCAGCCTGCAAAAGATAAATGATACTAGTCTCAAGTTGATATATAGATGCAAGGTTTCTGTGTTTTTACCATGAATAATACAACAACATTAAACTAACATCCATGCATACATGATACGTCAGTTTAAAATTACAGAGTTTCCTCCACCTTGTTATAATTGGGTGCATCTCTGTTTTTTGTTTTTCCTCCACCTTGTTAAACTAACATACTATCAATTTTTATTGAAAAATCCAATAACTACAAAACTTTTCTTGCCTTATATAATAACTCATTAAATATGTATTTCGTTTTTCACTTTTAATATCTAAGAATGTGGTTGTTTCTTTGTTCATCCACCCAAAGACGTACACATCCTAATGCTTTGTTTTGTGACTTACATAGGTAAACAAATTCAAAAACTTCAATCTCAAAATTTCTCGTGACAATAATCAATATGAACAAAAGAAAATAATCAACAACAAACCAACACAAATCCATAGACATATAGATAACGATAGCAGAAATAATCAAGAGAACATCAAAAGAAGTGCTGAAGTAGAAGGGATTGGGTGGTGAACCTCTCTTCACTGTCGGTGTGGTACTCCTTGAGCACGAATCGCGACTGAATGAAGCACGAATCATGATTTGAGAAGAGGAATGAACACTAGAGGCAATTTAGGGTTCCAAGTTTGCACAAATTATTGTCGATTTGGAGGAACTTGCACGATCGATGTGGTTGAGCTCACTATTTGATTTGGGATTAGAGTTAGGGTTTTTCGTTTTTCTGAAAGAATGAAGAAAGGCGATTTAAACGAGAATGCTACAGCCCACAAGGGATATAATTCTGATTCAGAATCCGGGTTTAAAAACCAGTACGGTGCACCGACTTGTTTTTGCTATCCGGTGCGGGTTATGAAACCATAAATGGGTTTGGGCTTTTTTTATTAAAGTGCGGTCCAGTTAACACGTGTGATCTGGGTAACCAAAAATTTTGCACAGCCGTACCTGTAAGGTGTCGATTTCTTGACTGCCGCATGTGTGATCAATTTAAATTAGTCCACGTAAGAGTGACACAAAATATTCCTTGCATGGGTGATTGAATTAGTGCTGCATAGGTGATTGAAATGCTTAGAACTTTTATGTCCCAATTAATAATTTTAGATAAAATGTTTTTTAACTATTAAATTATAATTATTTATGATCTTAATTATTTATGCAACAACAATAACCAACAACAACCAATTGTCTTATCCCTATTTGTGTAACATTCTATAAAAATTGAACAATAAGGACATGTTGCCCAAATTTCTTCCCATTTATGTATGCAAAGGTCAATCTAAATATACTTTTCTGAT
This sequence comes from Glycyrrhiza uralensis, assembly GCA_030159175.1. Taxonomy (NCBI): domain Eukaryota; kingdom Viridiplantae; phylum Streptophyta; class Magnoliopsida; order Fabales; family Fabaceae; genus Glycyrrhiza; species Glycyrrhiza uralensis. The sequence goes on from BRZY01000006.1 coordinate 3,582,021, forward strand.
TACCAATTAAAATATCCATATGGGATCCCTCCTAATACTACAAAAAGTCCAAGAACTTATTGCAATTTGCACCTTGTAAGAGTAAATATGATATCATGCTCCCCTGTAACTGAGAGAATAGAGATCCAAAGGATGAGATTAAGATTTCTCTACCATGGAGAGAGGGCTGGTTTTGTTGAAGATTCTACAGTAGGGTTGAGCAGCGGTCGGTTTCGGGCCAAAAAATGCAAAACCGACCAAAACCGAAACCCCCAAATCTGGACCCATTTTCGTCTGTGTGCCTCTTCGGTTAGCTCGGGTGGCGGGTTTCACGGGTGGATTATTTCGGGTTAAAACCCTAGCAGTAAAATATGAAAGCAAAAGCCAAAAGGGTAGAAGAAAACGCAATACAGAAAAAATGGTGTTACTTGTCCTCGAAAACAAATACATTATCAGATTACAGCATCAAAAAAAGAGCAAAACAGGGGAACCCTCCAACAACAAAAAATGGGAAACCCCTCAGCAAAAAAAAAGGAGCAAGAAGTGATACAGAGAATACCAAAATCAGAATTACAACTACAAAAAAAGGGGAAACCCCTGACCAAAACAAGAAAGCAAAATGCACAAGTTCCGGCGTGGCTGAGTTCCGAACGCGGCCTCTCTTCCTTTCTACGTTTTAGGCGCGGCTGAGTTCCGGCAAGGCCTCTCTTCTTCTCTGCGTTTGAGGTGCGGCTAAGTTTCGGTGACTCCATGGACTGTGATTGAAGTTCAGGAAGAAGGAAGTGATGGAGGGTGTGAGAGAAAGAAGTGATGGGTGGGGTTTAACATGTTTTTGGTCCCTCTAAATATCGGCGTTTTGAATTTAGTCCCTCTAAAAAAAGTCAAAGTTTTTTGGTCCCTTAAGAAATCAATTTTTTGATTTAGGTCCCTTTTTGGCGTTGACCGCTAATATGACACACTGAGGTCCCTGTAGAAATGCTGACATGGTCCTTCTAAATATATTAAGTTTTGATTTTAGTCCCTCTAAATATTAAGTTTTGATTTTAGTCCCTCTGCATGTAAGTCATGTCAGCATTTTTACAGGGACCTCAGTGTGTCATGTCAGCGGTCAACGCAAAAGAGGGACCTAAATCAAAAAATTAATTTCTTGAGGGACCAAAAAACTTTGACTTTTTTTAGAGGGACTAAATTCAAAACGCCGATATTTAGAGGGACCAAAAACATATTAAAGCCTTTATTTTCTAAGTTTTTAAAATTTAAATCAATTTTTTACTTATATTTGAATTAATACTTTTTTTACTTTTGTAGTTAGTTTTAACTTTTAATTACATTTTTTGAATGAAGTAATTGTTTCTATTTTTAAATTCAAATCTGTTGAAATTAACTTTTAATTTATTATTAATTTTTTAGGTAAAATAGCATCATATAAAGTAATAAATTATTTTACATTTTAAATAACAAAATCATATAGAATCCATATTCCCTTACCAAAAAAATAGAATCCAAATTAATTATACAACTTTTTTACAAATATAATTTATTATTTACTAAGTATTATTTTAAATTATTACATTGAATTTAGGTTCAAGAAATTAATATGATTTGTAACATGTTATAATTAATATAGTTCTTTAGAAATATTCAAATGAATGTACATCATTTCTTGCTTGTGCATAATCATTCTAATGACCATATTTTAAACAAAATAAAAAAATAAGATAAATTAGAATGTATATTTGTTCAAACACATGATTAAATAGATTTACACTAGAAAAAATATCTATATAAAAATTTTCATTCAAAAAAGTTGACTGCAATGGATTCAACAATTCTAATAATAAAATAATTAGAAATTTAAAAATCAAATATTTCTTCTTTCTTTTTTTTTTGATAAACTAATTAAATATATTTTGTTTCACTCATTGATTATTTAATTACATATAATAATATTTGGTTTGACATATTAAATATAAAAATATATGGATTCAAATAAAAAAGTAGTTTCTTTTTTTATGTAATAAAAAAATAGTTTCAAAATATAAAAAGATTCACACTATTCAATATATATATATATACACTCCAGTCAAAAAAAATTGTCATAATTACACTTGAATATTTCAGGATTTGGAGAGTTTCTAAAATTTAATTTTAATAAATTAATATATTGTAGTTTTTATATATGTTTAAATATTATTTATGTTAAAAAAATTCTGTAAAAATGCATGCAATTGCATATCAAAATGTTGTAAAAATGAAGTTTTTAATATATAATATTATAGTATTTTATTTGTAAACAATAGTTAAAGCACAACTTTAAAGTTTTTTTTTGAAAGCAACACAACTTTAAAGTTATTCCTATCAAGATGTAAAAAAATTATTATGTAAACAATAATTAAAGTTTATTTCTATGTTATTTATATCAATATATTAATTTTTTTTATTTTTAGTTAATATTATTAATTATCTTTTAATACATTATGTTTAACAGTATATTTTTAAAATGATTAATGATATTTCCTCAAAAAAATGATTAATGATATAGGGTGAAATTGCATATTCAATTTCTCAACTTCATTCCATGTTTAGAATCTTTTTGCCTAATAATGGTGTCAGATGAAAATCTATAATATAATTAATTTCCACGTATAGGAGGGCCATCAAGGAAAATTTTTGAGAGTTACCTAACAATTATTTCTTCTTGGATAAGTCAACATCGATTGTCATTAAAAATTAATTTAGAACTAAAATTAATAATAATAAATATTCCATACGAGAACAAATCTAGAATTTGAAAATTCTTAAAATCTTGCTTCAAAAGGAAAATTCTTAAAATCAAATAATTAATTTTGATTTGTTTCACATTATATACTATATATATCTGATACGTAAAGATTAACGTCTTTTAAAATATATGAATTTTAACGTTTCTTAATAATGCATTGAATGATTTTAGATTGAAGTAAAATTTTATAGAAATAATTTATGTGAATACCAACTTTTAATTCAATGATGAGTTTTAAAATATAATTATTCGATATATAATTACTAACAGTATAATATTGAATCAAATGTTATAAAATTTAGACCGTCCATTCGATCAAAACAATGAGACAGTGGATTACTAATCAAATTAATTTGGATTTTTTCTTCAATTTGTGATATATACACACACACATATAACAAAATTGAACATGTATTTATCAAAAAAAAAAGCAGATGTATTAATATTTTGAATATTGTTAGGGGTTGTTTTTTAAACTTTTAGTAAAAAAAAACTGCTTCACTTATAATGAACTAAACCAGAACCTATTACTTTTAATTTAAAAAATTAAGAAAATAAATAACATTATGTACGTGCTTCACTGGTTATGACTTATGAGCTGAACCGAACCTGTTAATTTTATATCTTTTAGAAAATTAAGAAAGTAATTAAAAATATAAGCTTATTTGACTACATTATTCTCTCATTCCATTAATATTAATATCTTATTTCACTTAATATAGATACAAAAGGACAGTGTTGGAAAAATTAATTAATATTTTCTCTTTTTTTCAATATAACAACTAATTCAAAACAAAATATAATACCTAAAGTGACTTAATAAAAAAGCAATTGTTTTTAGAGTTTTATATTTATTTATTTTAATTTTCAATTGTGTCCAGAATTATATATGCAAACGCATCAGTGATGGAAGTTGATTTCTACTGAATATGGATGGCCGCATCAATAAAGTTTAGGGTCATGTTTGCTTCTGCAATAGAAAATGGCTAAAACAAAGAAATTTCCATTAGCAATTTAACAATTTTGAATGATTTATGCTTAATCGAAAAGTGCTAGCTAGCTACATTATTAATCGAAAATGGGGAGGATTTTGCCCATTAAAAGAGTTCATCAATTACTTGGATTATTCATTTGAAGCCAATATGATTTTCGGATATATATCAAAGATATCTAATAAACAGAGAGATTTCAAATATGTTTTAAATTCCCCAAACACAAATAAGTCACTAGCAATGACTTCATAAGAACAATAATATCATTCATTTTAAGAGTTTCCAATTGATTGTATGATAGACTAAAACAACAACAACAAATACACAAACAAAGACCTCTCTACTGAGAGCTGTAAACAAACATATATCTAAATTCTGTTTTTTTTTTAGTTTTTTTCTTCTTACAGAATATATCTAAATTCTTTTGTTATTACAAATCATATAAAAATTAAAACAAAAGGGCATTATTCATTAAACTAAAAGGACATGATAAGACATCAATTCATCATTCAAAGGTGCAGTGAGAGATCCAAATCCTCCTCATGATCATCCTCCTCCTCTTTTGCAGCATCAGTTGTAATCTCTGAGAAAGAAAACTCATTCTTCTTCTCATCCTTGAAAAGTTCCAATTCTTCCTTCTGATCAGATTGCAGCAAATTTTGAAAATAATTATGATAATTATAACCAGGTGGGGCAGAACTCATCCTTGGCCTCTTTGAAGCACCATTACCCAATGTGAGTTCAGTTTCTTCAAATTCACACATGGGTTGTTTCATTTTCATTCCCCTCTCACGATTAACACCCCCAGAATTAGAACTAAGCAGATCCAAGTCCTTGATTTGAATTGGAGGCAATTGAGCTGGGAAAGCATTCACACCATGGGGAAAATTATTATTATTCACGTGGTCAACCCTTGGAATTGGATTAGGATTGTTGAAATTGTTGACCACTGAAGAGTTGTTCACACGATTTGAATTCTCCCCTCTATAAGGAAGGTTCAAATTTGGGTTATGAAAGGCGGATCTTCTTGAAGGGTTTGGAAAACCATTTGCATAACCATGCAAGTTACCACCAACACCAACACCAACACCAACACCAGTGGATGAGGAGGAGGAGGAATTTTGTGTTGGTGGATTAAGACTCAAGGGAGTGTTGTTGAGAGAATTACCCATGCGAGAAATGGGAACACTTGGAGTTGGAAGAGGTAAAGGCAATGGTCGACCATATCGAGCTGCTGCCATTAAGGCAGAACTGTTGTTGCTGCTAGAGGTGGCAAAAGGCACCCGAGGAGGCAGAGTAGCTCTGGCACCAACATGGTTGTTATTCCCTGAAAATTGATTTGAAACAAAAAATATAGTTAATTAATGAATAACAAGTAATAAATTTACAGGGGAATATATTTTTTATTTGCTTAAGATAAATTTCGATTAGGGTAGGGTAGGCACACCCTGAATCTAAGTCACAACTAGTGCGAGCAGAGGCTTCAAGCGGAGGGTCTGACCATTTGATGCAACCCTTCGCATCCACCGGATTCGCTAATGACTAATCTCCGCACGGGGAACTGGCTAACCACCTTTAGTGAGTCTCCCTTCTCAATCATTTTTTTTTTCCATTCACAAGACTCAAACCCGAGACCTTGCTTAAGGAATCCGAATCTAGTTCCACTCGGACCAACGTAATGTTGGTAACCCCATTGGCGACACATATATTAAGACTTGTATGGATTTAAAGAAAAATATTTAAGAATAATTAAGGTTGGTGCATGGTATACCTTGAATAAGATTGTTGGGCCTGAGATAGTTATGGGGTCTCTGAAGCATGCCTTGAGGTGTCCTCAAGCTGCTCCTTAGTGATTGTTGGTTATTGAGGATTTGATTCTGAGACGACTCACCAGAACGGATACTTCCATTCCTTTGAGCCATCTCTTTACTGGAACCCAAACGAAAATTCATCTTGGATGTGAAAATTAAGACTCACAAAGAAGAACAAGAAAAAACTCGAGAGGGGCTAGTTCGCTAGCTCTGTGCGGAAAAATACCCTAGCCCTGGCCCTTTATTTATACTGAGAAAATCGGTTTAAGGCACGTACAAGGAAAGTAATATGAGAGCGGCGCCCAAATACACACATCACTACAGTTGGTTTGTGTGATTTGATTCGTATATTATCGATTAGTAAAATTTATATTCAATCACTCTAAATCTATTCTTAGTCTAAGCATTAATGTCGTGCAATTCTTCTGAATTTTACTTTGTTAATTTGATAACTTTTGTAAAATATTAATCTAATGAATCCAATTGTTAAATCAAAAGTTCGTATTGAGTAGATCAAGTGTATAGCCTATAAAAAAGTTGATTAGGTATATAAAATTTCTTAAAAATTAAAAATTAAAAATTAATCTATGTTTCATCATATAACTTAATTTTAACATGTAATATGTTCTAAATATAAGTAAATATCAATTTTGTGATTATATAAATCTAAATGTCTTAGTTATCTGAAATTTGAAGTATTCGATTATTATATTAATATTACATGATTCAACGATTGGATCCGTTAAATTCACATTCTATAAAAAGAACATAGTAAGCAAGATAGTGAAGACGTACTTACTCTTCTAGTAAGCATATAATAATTAATACCCGTCGAATCCAAAGACATCAAAATTATATTGCATAGCCTTATAAATTTTGCAACTCCCTTATTAATGACGAATTGGCTTATATGATCGGCCTTCTGTTCATGATAATAGCATCATTTACAGTTTGAATTTAATAATCTTCTGTTAATAGACAATCTCTATTCTGAAATGTACATTTCTTTCTTTCAAATAAAAAAGTTTACAAATAATTACGAGGTTGAACGTAAGTGGTTAATGCGCTCCATCTACTTATCTCTGATTGAACACAAATTAGTCTAAAGACTCAATTTCTCCTAGTTTATGGGTGAAGAACCAAAAAATAAAAAAGTTTACAAATATATGGAAGCAAATTAATGATTGATTACCAATATTACGTTAATCCAAGTGAAACTGAACTCGAATCGGTGGATACTTTGCACTAATAACATGGTGACCCAAAAAAATTAATGATTGATTAATAAATACTTTTCCTTTGTAACTTTAATTTTTTTTTAAAGTTGAACAGAAAATAAACATGAATTGACTTTTACCAAAGAAAATAAAATAAGGTTTTGTTGCAAAACGCTTAACTTGTTTTCACAGTTTCCTTGAAAATAAAAAATTAAGTAAAAATAGGATAGTATTATTGTAATTATTAGTAAAAATAAGAAAAGAATAGATAATATTTTCTCAAATGATACGAACACTTAATTTTTATTCATGACTATTTATTAAGCCTCTGGAATATTGGTCAAACATTTCATAAAACAATTTGAATAAAATACATAGGTCATTGCCAATGTGTGTTAATGGTATGAACGGAAGAGACTCGTGTTCCTTAAGAATATGGTTCTGGGCTCAATTCTGTATTTATGTGTATGAAAAAATACTACTGCATGGGGGAATCTATGCCTTTGCAACTTGATCCACATATCTCAAGAGATTAGTGATCTCTTGCATGCCTATTGGGGGAGGATACTTTTGTGAAACAAAAAACATATCGGCCATATTAAAAAAAAAAGCATTAATGCATAATTAATAAATAGTCAAATTTTTAGAAAAATATTTATATTGAAAAATAAATTTAGTAAATAATTTAAAATTGATTGAGAGTCTATATTCAATACAGAAAATGAATATATAGAATTATAATTATGAAGTGAATCCATATTCTATTCTTTAAACATTTTATTAATACAGTATAAAATTAATTAATAATAAGAATTTATTTTTATTATTAAACTTTTTGTACAATTCACATTATCTAATTATCTAATTACAACAACGTACAGTTGTCACAATATATCTTTTGGGGCAACAGAAATCATGTAATGTGCATGCGTGATGCAACACCTAGGGTGTGTTTGGGTAAATCTGTTTTTAGTCCCTCATTTTTCACTGAGTTTCATTTTTTGTCTCTAAAAAATAAAATGCCTTTTTTTAGTCTTTCATTTTTGGAAAATGGTCACTTTTAGTCATTGGGGCCATATTTTAAATTTGAAAAATATTTTTTAAATTTATACTTTGACCTCTCCTAAGCCTGATGCTCACTTTAACACGTTTTTTCGTTCTCCTCCCTCTCCACTGATGCACCGTGGCCCCCATCCCCCCGCGGCCAAGGGAGGCGGCCACCGCGATAGCACAGGGAAGAGAACGAGAGAGAGGCCGCATCTCATGGCGGCTTCGAGGGAGGACGTTGGAACTACTTCTAGTGGGGATGGGGGGCCGTGGTGCATCAATGGAGGGGGAGGAAAATGAAAAAATGGGTTAAGGTGAGCATCAGGCTTGGGAGGGGTCAAAGAATAAATTTTAAAAATACTTTTCGAATTTAAAATATGGTCTGAGGGACTAAAAGTGACCATTTTTAAAAAATGAGGGACTAAAAAAATGTGTTTTATTTTTTAGGGATTAAAAACGGAACTCAATGAAAAATGAGGGACTAAAAACAGATTAAAGCCTTAAACTTATTCAATAAATATTTATCATATAAACACTTATATATAAATTGTTTCTATAATTGAAGAGAAAAAGTTAAATTCCACAAAGCTCTTTGTATAAGTTATTTTTGAAGCTATCTAAGAGAGCTTATTAAAATAAGTTCAAAACAATTTATGGATATGTTATAAGACCTAAAAAATATATCATTTTATTTCATATAAATAAAAACGACCGAAAGAAGTATTAAAGTGAAGTGTTGGAGCCTCAGGCCTACGCCTACGCCTACGCCTACGCTCTTCTGTGATACACAAAAGTGGAGGTTAGTTTTTCGCTCCTATTTGCTTCTGTAATTTGAAATTGGGACGTCATTTTTGTTATTGCATTGCATCTCGCGTCTTAACGGCGTCATTTTTACTATTTCTCTTAGTTGGATTGGGTGCAATATGCATCATACTCTATACATATTGCACTCAATCCAATTAAGAGAAATAGTAACATGGTTTCCAATACACATTTTATAATTTATTGAAATTCGTGTGGGTGTGACAGCACTATTGGAGGAATAAATTTCACCAAATAGGAAACGAGACTCACATGATTAATGGAACCCACTTCTGTCTCTAGTTTTAGTTCTTCTAGGTATTGTTTTAAATAAATATTTCAATACACCAGTATTCTATCAGAAAAATTCCTTTTTTTTTTATAATGGAGGGATATTAAAAGAATTCTTTGTTTACACTAAAAAATGATTTATAATATACTAGATATGAGAAAAGTCTAGATTTAAAGAAAACATCATTGAGAGAAATTACTAAATAGAAAATATAAATATGGAAAGGTAGCGTGTATATAAAAGAGATAAATTAAATGTATATTAGGAAATTTCAAATTAATATCAGTCAAAAATAGGAAATTTAAAATTAATACAAAAAATATTAATTATATTTTTAATCTGCACATGGTTACCTTAAATGACGTTAAAAAATATTTACGTCATGATTCATACATTTTAAAAGACGTTAAATCTTGACGTATATTACGAAATTTCAAATTAATATTGGTCAAGAAAGAAAATTTAAAATTAACACAAAAAAAATTAATTACATTTTTAATTTGTACATGGTTACTTAAATGACGTTAAAAAAATATTTACGTCAAGATTCATACATTTTAAAAGACGTTAAATCTTTACACAAAAAAAGACAATAAATCTTGACATGTATTAGAAAATTTTAAATTAATATTGGTCAAAAGAGAAAATTTAAAATTATCAAAAAAATATTAATAATATTTTTAATCTGCATATGGTTACCTTAAATGACGCTAAAAAAATATTTACGTCAAGGTTCATACATTTTAAAAGACGTTAATCTTAACGTGTATTAGGAAATTTAAAATTAATATTGGTCAAAAAAAGAAAATTAAAAATTAATACAAAAAAATATTAATTATATTTTCAATCTGCACATGGTTACCTTAAATGACGTTAAAAAAATATTTACGTCAAGATTCATACATTTTAAAAGAAGTTAAATCTTTATAAAAAAAAAAGGTGCTAAATCTTGAGGTGTATTAGAAAATTTCAAATTAATACCGGTCAAAAAGTAAAATTTAAAATTAACAAAAAAAATATTAATTATATTTTTTATTTGCAAATGGTTACCTTAAATGACGTTAAAAAAATATTTACGTCAAGATTCATACATTTTAAAAAACGTTAAATCTTTATACAAAAAAAGACGTTAAATCTTGACGTGTATTAGGAAATTTCAAATTAATATGGGTAAAAAAAGAAAATTTAAAATTAATACAAAAAAATATTAATAATATTTTCAATCTACACATGGTTACCTTAAATGACGTTAAAAAATATTTACGTCAAGATTCATACATTTTAAAAGACGTTAAATTTTTATAAAAAAAGACGTTAAATCTTGAGGTGTATTAGAAAATTTCAAATTAATATCGGTCAAAAAGGAAACTTAAAAATTAACAAAAAAATGTTAATTATATTTTTAATCTATAAATGGTTACCGTAAATGACGTTAAAAATATATTTACATCAAGATTCATGCATTTTAAAGAACGTTAAATCTTTATACAAAAAAGACGTTAAATTTTAAAGTGTATTAGGAAATTTCAAATTAATATTGGTCAAAAAATAAATTTTAAAATTAAAACAAAAAATATTAATTATATTTTCATGCTGCACATGGTTATCTTAAATGATGTTAAAAAAATATTTACATTAAAATTCTTACATTTTAAAAGACATTAAATATTTATAAAAAAAAGACGTTAAATCTTGACGTGTATTAGAAAACTTCAAATTAATATCGGTCAAAAAAGAAAATTTAAAATTAATACAAAAAAATTAATTATATTTTTTAATCTGCATATAGTTACCTTAAATGAAGTTAAAAAAATATTTACGTTAAGATTTATATATTTTAAAAGACGTTAAATATTTATAAAAAAAGATATTAAATCTTAACATATCTAAATGATACAACAAATAATTTTAGACTCATGTAAAATTTTATAGAAATGATCTATATGATACTAATTTTTTTTCCAATGGTAAGTTTTAGAATACAATTATGGACTAAAAATTTATTGACAATGTAACATTGTCCAAAGTTTTATATCAGTCTAATTTGATCCCCTACTAATACAATTGTATTTTCCCAATTTGACCAATACATTGCATTCTATTGCAATCAATAATTGAAAGTGTAAAACTTATTTTTTATTTCCTAAATATCAAGATTTTCGTTAAGCACTTAAAGAGGTACGCACATATTTTTCATTTTGATATCAAAAGAGGTACGTACATATTAATTGTACTCATTTAAAATATATTAAATAAAAAATAAAGAAATTTTAATATAAAGGAAAGTTTTGAAAGCAATTAATTCCGAATTTAGAAAGCAATTAATCTGATTATATAAGGATTAAATATTCAAGGAAAGTTTTAATTTTAATTTAAAAATGACAATTTGAAAGCAATAGTCGTTTGGAGACTATATATGTAAAATACTGTGATCTAAAATGGAAAAAATACTTAAGAAAAGTATAATTTTAAAAGAAATCAACAGCTTGGAAGTTACATTTTTTTTTTAAAATGGTAAAAAATATTAAACAAGCGTAATTCGACTCCTAAAAGAGGAAGAGAATAAAATTAAAATTTTCTTACTTTAAGAGTAATGACTTTATTTATAACTAAAAACTATTTCCTGTAATTATGCATAAGCACTTCTGAAAAATGTAAGAAATAAATCAAAAAGGTGTTTAAAAAATAATTGTAACCTATTTAAGATATTTAATAGGAAAATTAATTAAATATAAAAATTCATAATATTTTTATTTTAATGATTATTTTTAAATATCATAATGTATTTAATGTTTAATTAATTAAATGAAAATATTGATTAAAAATTGAGAAAGTCAAAAAGTATTGAATAGCTAGAGAAGAATAAATCAATATTGACTATGGAAAGTTTAAACATATAAAAATTGTCTTTAATATCATTTTGATATTATAAGTATTTAATATTTATGATGTTCATAAAAATTATTAGTTATAAAAATTAATTATATAAATTTGATTAAAAAATTACATTGTTATTTCATAACTAAAATTTATTTATACCCTAAAATTCATAATGATATTATAGGATTAATTTTTATCGTCCTCTAATGAACATTACTAAATATTTTGAAATTTTAATACTTTTATTAAATATTAAAAATCAAAACTTTAATTTTTTTTAATCACCCATAAAAAACTTTTAATTTTTTGTAATTTATTTATTAAAACTAGTAAGTAAATGATCTCTCATCATTAATATTACAATTTTCAATATTTTTACCTATTTGTGTAAGAATACATTGTTCTCTATCAATATTACGTTAGTCCGAGTAGAACTGAACCCAGATCTCTTAAAAAAGATATCGTGTTCGAGCCTACCAATAACATGGTGACCAAACTAAACCCATAACATGGTGAAAAAAAAAAGAATACATTGTTCTCTCTTCATCAATAAAATGATTTTGACCCATTGAATAAAACTAAATTTTTTTGGTAACGAAAAAAAAGATGTGATAATACGATATTATGAAGAGTCTGAAAAACCTTGTGTGATCTGCAACAATTTGGATTCGTCTCTAGCTGTTAGTCCAGATTTTTTTTGGATTGATCCGAAAAATCCAATAATTCAATCCAAATCAATTAAGTTGATTTTTATTGATTGGATTGGCTTAAATAATCAATTTATTTTACTTTTAAATTTTTTTGGGTCAAATTTCTACTTTTAATTTTACCAATCATAATAAGTTTTAAATTCTGGGACTTTTCTTTTTTTTTAACCTGGACCGGCCCAACCAACTGATCATTTTTACACTTTCACGACAAAAAACAAGCTTTTAATTTTTGTATTTTAAAATTAGTACAACTTTCCTCTAGTTCTCTTTATTTTATTCATTTTAACATTCTCATGTTTGTTATCATATTTTAAATAGATTAAAGGGATGTTATCATATTTATTATCATACTTGTTATAATTTCTCACCTATTAGGTGGGAAATTATCTTGAGCCTCCTTTAAAAAGATGTGTAAGTTTCCTCCCTATATGGAATATCGATACTTTTTTTTTGTTTATAACAACTGCTAGCTTAGTTAGCAGTATTTAATATTTATAGCCCCTAATATTCGAGTTCAATCCCCTCTCTTCCTTTTTTTTTATAAAAAGAAAACCAAAATTCTTTGCGTTCAACTTTCTTAACTTTATCAACTTCAATCTCCTCCAAAATGTATGTTGCAAAAAGAAAAATATTATAATAATTTGAATATAAAAATTTAGTTAAATATATATAAAGGTTGGAAGAATAAAACTTATAATAACAAAAATTCGTTTACTTCATTATCAAAAGGACTCATTTTGTCTTCAGCTTTAACTTTAGGCTTTTCTGTCGCACTCGATTGTTAAAATCCATTCTCTAATGATGATGGACAACTAGGCTACAAATTTGAGTTTTCCCCCGACAAACTCTTGACATAAAACAAAAGAAGAAAAATTAAAACTGCAATAAACAACTTAATTAAACTCCTATTAAATAAGTACTTATGAATAAGTTATTTCTAAAATTAAAAAACTTATGAGGATAAACTCTACATAACCTCTACATAAGTTGTTTCTATATATTAGCTATCTTAAGGAGTCTATAAAAATAAATAGAAAACAACTTGTGAATATATCGCAAGCTCTTTTTATAAACTTTTTTAAACACTTGCATAAGTGCTTATATCATAAGAAGTCCAAATAAATTCTTCCGAATGCAACCTAAATAACATTGCGATCTGTCAAATTACAGTGAAATAAGAGACGGGTGGTCAATATTCTGAGGTCAAATTGGTAGTTTACACAATATTTTAATCAATAATTTTTGCAATAAAAAAAAAAGGTAATTTGAATATTCATTATCTTCACATTGTAAACTCAGTGTACACCAACTTTAACCAGACCAAGATGATCATTTCTCTAAATAGCAACATCTTGTTTTATACAAACTAGAAACAATACAGTGACAATCCTCAAAAAGTGGCAAATTACATGATATATTTATACATCTCACAAGGAAATGATCTTTCTATGCAAGTGCTCTCCCACAGAAGCTACTTCTCCATGATCATGAACATGACCATGATCATGAAAAATTAGGGTCAACACTCCTACTAAGCATAGTACTGAACCAACAAGAAGTTTGTCATACCGCTCCACCCAATGAAACTTCAGCTGACTGGCCCCATAAAATGACAATGCTACTAGTGAAGTCATCACAGATATTGTGCTGCAAAATGTACATGTAATGTGTGAAGCTTGGTAACTAACAAATCTCCAAACAAAAACTTCCACAAACTTATTGGCATCTAAAACCAAACTACCATCAACCCCAGAGTAACAAAGAATTCCGGGGCTTCAAGAATCCGCATCTTTAGTACAGAACAGCATTCAAAATTCAAATACAAGACAGAAATCAGAATTCTTAAAATAAGTGTTCTTTCAAGTTTCAACCAACCAAAATTTTGCAAAAAATTAGTAAAGGTATCTATCTGGACTGTAAACCATTCAGCTTGGCTATCTTCTCGAATTCTATAAAGTTTGTGGTACCAAAGCAACAGATCACGCGTAGGAATTAAGAGCATAAGTTCTAACACTGTCATTTGCATAGGATAAGCTTTAGCAGAAGTTGTTATGAAGTGACGGTTCATGCAATGTCTTGCTATTACAAGTTTTCTAAATGTTTCCTCATATCGGCAAATGGTCGAGCAAGAGTCATTATTGCAGAGCTGTACCAAACTGAAACTGGGAGGTTTGACTGGTTTAACTGTGAACTAGACTCTTGTCTGAAATTTATAGTCTAGTCTCAAAACTGAATTGAAATTTATAGTTCAACAACATTGAATAGTGTACAATTTCTTAGTTTGAATTGCATATTCCAGTCCTGAATCCTGATAGTCAATACACATTTTCATGACCATGAAGTGAAACATTTCCAAAGGGCCTTTGCTTAATTCAATGTTAGTTAGATAACCAATATCAGAATTTCTAATCTTGATAACCCTTAACACAGATCCACAGCATATGCACATGAAAGCAGAAGCAAATTTTGCACCTTTAAAAAGGAAGCACAAAAAAAGCAGGAGTAAAAATAAAGAATCTTAATCTTCAATGCAATTTGACTAATACCTGAATAGCAGCACTATGACGGCAAGCACCATCATGGAAGATGAATTTCCAACAGCAAGAAATACTGGAAGTGTTGTAGCACAAGGAGACAATGCAGGAACAAGAATAAGCCCAGCCACAGCCATTTTCTCCATGGGTTGGTTATGGGAGTGACTATGGCCACCCTTTCCCATAACAAACAACATAACATAACTACCACCGAGAAATACGAGCAAAAGTGAAGCAAGCTTATGCACCGTTTCTTCACCGGCAATGGTGTTTGCCATGGTAATTGCTGTTATGCCAAGCAACGAAGTGGATATTACATGCAAAATTGCTCCAAGTGCAGCTGCATGAAGAAAATGAACAAAGTCAAAATGATCTACTAAGATTAAGATAATCCTAGAATCCTAGAATAATCTTATTGTAGGGAGTTCAAAAGCAAGGAGACTTGTGCCAATGGCCAAGCAACCAACACGAGTGAGACCTGGACACCACATGTTCACTCAAAACCTTAAGACATTGTGTCTCTTATATTCTTTTCATTTGACTCGTTCCTATCAAACGTGGGACTAACAACTCACACTTAGATTCTCAAACACTTATGGAGATATCTTTGTCGTGAAATACAAAAGGTAACACTAAACACCAACAATAATCTTGCCCTTTAACACATCATCTTTATGGTGTTCACAGGGTTCATGGAAATTATTAAATTAATTAATTAATTAATTAATTATCTAGAACTAGAATACAATTCATATATATAACTGAATAGTAGATTTCAGAGAAGAGAAGAGAGAAGGACGTACTGACGAGGAGGGTTCTGGAAAGAGTCCATTTCTGGGCACGACCCACTATGGAGAAAGGAAGCCAGTGTGTGGGAATGAAGGAGTGAAGAATCGACACCGTCGCGATTCCTCCGATTGTCGACAGATCTTCCGCGCTGAAACTCAAACTACCCATTACTCCCCGCCCCAACCGCCGCCGCCAAAAATGGAGACTTTTGCCGCTAAGATCTATGAAGCGGATCTCCGCAGTTGCAGATCCTGATTGAGATAGATAGATGGTGTTCAAAAGGGTAACAACCTTTACCATTGATTTTGGAGAGAAACTAGTATAATAAAAGCCGAAAGAAAAGGATAAATAGGGTGTTTTTACTTTTTGGCAAAATTAGTAAACTATTCACTTTTTTTTTTAATTTAGTCTCTTGTTAAAAAAATTCAATAATAAAGTTTCTGTAACGGTTTACATCATTGATCCACCTTAGATCAATTAGAAATGGATACATCATCAGCAAATAAAAACAAGGTCAACAATGTTAACAATTGCAAACATGTGAGATTTTATTGTCGAATTTTTTTAATAAAAGACTAAATTGAAAAAACAAACAAACATAAAAGACTAATTTACTAATGTTGCCTTACTTTTTACTTTTAGAAAATGTCTTTTTTTTGTTTTATTTTTATTTTCAAAGATTTGTAAAAGAAGGATGTGATTTTTTTTTTGCTGGTTTTAGAGTCATTTGTACTATGTTAAACTTGATTGTGGCTATCGGGCTATTTGTACTGTCATTTGCGTTTCGGGCTTTGCCCGTTTTCAATGATTCTCCTTCTAAGAAAAAGAAGGAGAAAAATGTTTTCTCCCCGTCTTTATTTATTATTCATTTATTTGTTATTTATTGATAAATCATTGTTTTTTTTAGAGAAGACCATTTTTTTTCCTGGACCATTGTTTCTATTTGTTTCTTATTAATTTGTGATGGTACAGAAAACACCACATTGTAAACACTAATGTTACACAGACCCCCGTAGCACACCCATGCCATACCCCTATTTTTCATTTTACTCATTGTCATCGGGTGTTGGGGGGTGTGTTGGGTGTCAGTGTATAATCACTCCATTGTAAATGCTCTTACGTAGCTACTCTACTAACCAAGGCAACCGCAACCTCAATATAATAACAATGGTGTCCTTGAATACACCTTGTTTCATAATGACGAATACAGCAAGCAGGAGATTTGCTTTTCTCAATTCCAAAACCAGAACAAGTACCAAGTGCAAAGGTTCACTACTTCACTTTAAAAATCCAAACGAGAACTTTGTAACAAGTACACTTGCAAGAACTTATTTTCATCCACTTTTATGTAAAGATTATGTTAATTCATTTATCTTGACCATATAATTAGAGTTAAAGATGGGAATGAATCCTCTCATGTTGTAATTTTACATCACCTTGTCATATTAAAAATTTGTGTCTATTTCTCTTCTCACAAATACTTACAAACTCACAAATTATGATGAGTCGACCCCACCTCTGGTTTTTATTTGTGTACAAACAAAATCTTAACCTGACAAGGTGATGTTAAATTTCATTAGAGAATCCTCTCTGGGTTAAAGCATTTATTTGCACTTTTGACATGTGATTCCACATTGTCATGTACAAAAATGACAAAAACAGAATGATTAAGCTAATAAGTAAAACCAAAACTTTCTAAACTTAAAAAACACTCAAATTAATCATGAACTCAATCTATTTCCAATTTTAAACTGTAGGCTCACCCAACAACTAAAACCTGCCAATTTTTTTTAGAAAAATTAAAGGTAATTGTATTTTTTTTTGTTTCTAGGTATTCTCCACGTGCATAGACTAATCCACCGAAGTAGTGAAATCCATTTAAGGTATTGATATCTCGTAACAGATTTTTTCCTTACACACAGCCTATAGATCAAACCCCTAACTTCATGTTTAAGGGACCTAAATATACTCCATCACCCATACCATACCATGCTGGTAATTAGTACTGGTCATTGTATGTAATGAACTTTAATTTTTTATTACCATAATCAATAATAAAAAGACAAATCATGAGGTGCCTAAGGGTGAGGGTGACCCCGCAAATAATACAGATAGCAATGTCCAATCTAGTTTGGTAGCTTCCACCGAAGCAAAACAAGTCCTTGTCTCCTCCCTCTAGTTCATGAGTCTCCATCTTACCTTTCTATTATTATTCACCTTGTTTGACATTTCAAATTTTGCAAATTCCACGTCATCTTCCTCATGATGCACCGCATATATATTATGATATACTTCATAGTTCATACATAGGTCAGCTGCCTCCAATATATCATCCTATCTAAACCGCCACCAAGACGGTGCTTTTGACTCTTTTGTGTTTTTGGGTCGCCATGGAAGATAAACTAGTAACAACAAGTGAACATGAACAACAACAACAACAACCCATAAGCTGTAAAGGTGTGCCACGATTCATGAAAACTATATATTTCTTTGCTATTTATTATTCTTTTTTTTAAAAAAAATAATATATTTATTTGTCATTCAAAGTTGATATGTTTGTTCATATGTTATGTATGAATAATATTTTTTTTTGCAAACTTTAGCGGCGGTTTGTCGCAAACCAGGTGAGCCACTGATTATTGAGGAGATATTTGTGGCGCCACCAATGCCCCGTGAAGCTCGGATTCGTGTTATATGTACCTCTTTGTGTCACAGCGATATCACTTTTTGGAAGATGCAGGTTACCATCACTCACTTTTCTCCTTAAAGGATTTGGATTTGTTTTTATTTTAAGATATTTCTTTTAGTCAATAATATCTTTCCAGCAATGCCAATTTTTTTTTTTTTTATGTTCTTACTTTTTGTTTTGATTCTTTTGATTTAGATTACTCTTTTATATTTGTGGGGGGTTTTAGTGGAATTTCTGAATGGATATTTTAAAATGCTCTTTTCTTTTTTGTGTTTTGAAGGACCCTCCTGCAATTTGTCCAAGAATTCTGGGTCATGAGGCAATTGGGTGAGTGTATCAGTGTATGCATATCACTCTTTTTTTCCATTATTTTATTTACTGCAAATATTAAAGGAATTCCACTATTTGTTATTGCTACCCTATTTGTGTGGTCTTTCTGTATCAATATAAAACTTGTGCGCTTTAATTTTCTTGTTTGCTGAACATTTATTGCAGTCTTTACTACTTATAAAAAATGGTGTCTACTCCTAATTTTGGTGCCTTTTTGTTTGGTTGCTTGTACTTGGGGTATTGTATGTTACATCATACATGTACTGAAGTTCTGAAGAGCCATCTTTGTAGTCTCACTCTCAAGAGTAGTTAATTTTTTATATTCAATATTAGAGACACGATAGAATAACCATGAGACAGATTTTAGAGTTTCCATTTTGAACATAGATTTGATCAAGAGCAAAGTGTATCTGCAAGCCTTCTGATTCTTTGACAGTAATTTGAACATTGATTTATGAACAAATTCTACTACTATTTATTAAGCCTATGTTTGGTTACTTCATTTTTCACGTCCCGAGACTCGTTGACACAGAAGCTCCAGAGAGTAGCTTTCAGATGGACGCGCGGCAATGATTTGCCAACTCAGGCACCCTTGTATTTCTTCTAATTGTTTAGATATTTAATTTAATGTTATAGGAGCTGATGATGCACTCCAACCAATTTTTATGTGATCCAGGGTTGTGGAAAGTGTAGGAGAGGATGTAACCGAAGTTACAAAAGGAGATGTGGTTGTTCCAATCTTCATGGCTGATTGTGGCGAGTGTATAGATTGCAAATCAAGCAAGAGCAACCTTTGTTCAAAGTTCCCTTTCAAGGTGTCACCTACAATGCCTAGATATGCTACCACTAGATTCACAGATCTTAAAGGAGAGATCATACACCATTTCTTGTTTGTCTCTAGTTTCAGTGAGTACACTGTGGTTGACATTGCCAATCTAGTCAAGATTGACCCAGCAATTCCTCCCAACAAGGCATGCCTCCTCAGTTGTGGTGTATCAACAGGTAATTGGTCTAAACTATGCGAACACTACCAACAACCGAGTCGTTTTCCACTAGGTGTAGTCGATTACATGGATCAATCAATGTCATAAAGTCACCGTCACGTATTAGATTCAAAGATAAACTATTTATATCTAACTCTCTCTTAATGATTTGACCTATAGTTTTTCTTGATCTTTCTCTACCTCTAACTATTGGACTATTCTTCAACTGTTCAACCCTCTTGATCGACACTTCAACATGTCTTTCCCACACATGTCTAAACCACCTAATGATTGTATTTCTAGTCTTATTTTGTTTTGTGTAACCATCCATCTATAGTAACATTCTCTAATTTGCGAACTAAGACATTTCATACAACATTGTAGGTCTTATAGTTGTGCAGTAAATTTTTTTTAAACCTTAAGTGATACTCTTTCACCATAGATCACACTTGAAGCATTCCATTTTTAATTAATGCAAATATTAACTGAAAAACAAAATAGATAAGAACTATATCAATCACAAATTATAGCCAAAATATGTGGTCACAAATAAATGAAAGGTTGTTCATTCATTTTAATTCACAAGTTACAACTCAACAGCATTCATGAAATTCAATATTTTGATCAAACTTCCATTTTTAGGGGTAGGTGCTGCTTGGAGAACAGCAGGTGTGGAGCCAGGGTCTACAGTCGCTATTTTTGGGCTAGGATGTATTGGATTAGCAGTAAGGACTCCCCATAGTTCTGTTTTCCTTTTGTACTTTGTGTGGTTTTTATATACTGAAATGCTCATTGCAATTGAATGGTTTGCCAGGTTGCTGAGGGAGCTAGACTTTGTGGAGCAGCTAGGATTATAGGTGTGGATGTCTACCCAGAGAAATTTGGAATTGGTAATGCCAATGTCTGTTTAACAACATCATACCAAGCATTAAATCAAATAATAATGTTTTAGTAGTTTGATTTAGATGTTATTTGTTATTATGCCTAAATTATGTATTTGATTTTCATGGGTTTATTCAGGAAAGAAGTTTGGACTCACAGACTTTGTCCATGCTGGAGGAGAATGTGAAAACAAATCTGTGAGCCAGATTATCATAGAGATGACTGGTGGGGGTGCAGATTATTGCTTTGAATGTGTTGGTATGGCATCATTAGTGCAGGAAGCATATGCTGCATGTAGAAAGGTCTCTCTCTCTCTCAAAGTGTTCCCAAACACATCCCTGCATTGTGGCATATAGGCAGACAGTCACAGGAATAATAATGTGATTAGAGCAATAACTATAACATGATTTTTCACCAATCACCCCAGCACAAAGCTTGAAAACCCACTAAAAAGTAGTAATTAGTTTTCATTGGTTCTAACTAATTTGAAATTTCATATTCTTCAAGAAAACAAAGTTTTTTCCTGTCAATATGGAGGTTTGAGTGCAATTTCCAGTAATGCTAGCCGATGGACTCGTGCAAAATATAAGTTTTTTTCTAATATAAACAGTAAAATAAATCCAACAAACATGTGAGACATGTCCCAGCCGAAGAGATGATATGTGTCTCAACCCAGGACCTACTTTTCTTATATAATAAATGATTTGCTTAACTAATGCATACTTGCTGAAAGTGTGGATTGGAAAACTGATGTTTTGCCAACACAGGGTTGGGGGAAAACAATAGTTTTAGGAGTGGACAAGCCAGGATCCAAGTTGAGCCTTAGCTGTAGTGAGGTCCTTGTTCAAGGGAAGAATCTCATGGGGTGCTTATTTGGAGGACTCAAACCCAAGTCTGATGTACCCATTCTCCTTAAACGCTACATGGACAAGGTACTCACTACTCAGTGCAATTTCTTTTTATTTTTGATTTTCTCCAAGTCTATGCTCTCTTTCCCTTCTTTTCACAAATGATGTTGGACCTTGTTTTTTGTAAAGTTTTTTCTCCAATTATTATTAACAGGAACTGAGGTTGGATGAGTTTGTCACACATGAGGTGGAGTTTAACGACATCAACAAAGCTTTTGATTTATTGATTAAAGGACAGAGTCTTCGATGTGTGATTTGGATGGACAAATGCGTTAGCCAATCACGTAATGGTTTATGGAAGGAACAAAAATAAATCATAGGTTCTGCTGGTAATTCCTTCTTATGTTGATGTTTATCATAAACTAGTAGCTTAGGATTACTTTGATTCTGATACAGCTTTAGCAAACCAAGTTTGTTCTTTGTGTAAACCCATAACAAGCTTTTGGTGCTTGTACCAAGCATTACAACTTGGGTTTCATCAAATATGAAAGTGACTCCCAAAAGTACTCTACATGAATTCAACCACCACTGTGATTTGCATAAATGGTTGTACACATTATGTGTAATGGAATCCAAACAGTCGAGAGTGTTATATTCTCTCCAACATATGAGATCTCTGCTGCAAAGATTGTACTCCAGCAAAATCTCGATTCTATGGCTCCTATTAATATAAGAAACACTCAATTATAAATTATTAAAACATAACATAGACAGCTAAAGGCATGTAATTTGCGTCCAAAAGTATATTTGCCCAAAAAGAATTTTATAGTTACTTTGGATTCAAACATACTTTTACGATCTTTATCTTGAAATATAGGAAGGGCGTGGCCGAAATAAAGGAACAAATTGAAATTACATAGAACCAACCATGTGGGGCAGACCGAATAGAGACACATACATTGGCAGTGTACCATAATTCAATAGGAGTAGACTCTAATTAGTGAATTACCCACACAATCTGGAAAATCGTTAACATCAAAGTGGCACAAAATGTCGTTTAAAATTTTTCCAATGCCAAAATCGCGCGTGTATATCTCTCTCTCTTCTCTATAGTATCAAACCCTCCATATGTGTTCCCACATCCTTACACCTCACCAAGCTCCCAATGGTATTCACCAAAAGCCTAGCATCATCCCACGCTCCCCCACGCGCCAACTTCTTGTACAAATAGCTCTCAAACGTCATGCGCTGCACGTACTCATCCCCACAAAGCTCCACCAAAGCCTCCCTGGACGCGTTACTACCGTAAAACACCCTCTGCAACAGATCCAAGAACCGAAACGTGTTACAGTACTTCGCGTCCCATTCCTTAAGGTACTCCCTCCTAAGATCACACTCGTCAATCATCCTCTCTCCACCTTCGGAGGCCTTTACGACGGCGTTTCCACACATACGACCCGATTTTGCTGCGAAATAAATACCCTCACCCGAACACTTCGTAACGTAACCAGCAGCGTCACCAACGAGTGCCACGCGTCCCCTGACCCGAACCGGACGCGGGTGCTCCGGAATCGGGTGGGCCTCAACCTTAATCACTTTCCCACCGTTGATTTTCGATCTCGCTCTTTCTCTTATCCCTCGCTGGTACAGCTTAATGTCCTGTTTCGACCGCACCGTACCAGTTCCCACTGCCACGTGGTCGCACTTGGGGAAAACCCAACCGTAGAAATCTGGCGATACGTCGTTTCCTACGTACATCTCGGCGAGATTTTCGTAGTAAGCCATTTTCTCGTCCGGTAACTTGATCCGTTCCTGGAACGCGATCGCGCAGGCGTAGTCGCCGGCGTCGATAGACTTCGCGACGCGGCTGTTGGCGCCGTCAGCGCCGATCACGACGTCGACGGCGAGGGAACGGCGGGGGGAGGAGTTGTTGTTGTTGCTCGACGTGTAGTGCACGGTGTAGGGTGATGCCGGAGAGGAGGGGAGGTCGAGGGCGGTGACGAGGCCGGAGATGAGTGTTGCGCCGGAGGACTCGGCGCGGGATCGGAGGAAGGAGTCGAGGACCTCGCGGCGGAGCATGGCGATGAACTCGTGAGGTTTTAGGGTTTTGCCGAAGTCGACGGCGATGTTGGAAGGGGAGAAGATGCGCATCTGGGTGACGTGGCGGTCGATGAGGTGGTTAGGGATGTCGAACTCTTCCAGCATGCAGAGAGGGATGGCGCCGCCGCATGGCTTCGGTACCGACGGCGGGCTCCGCTCAAATAGGAAGGTTTCGACGCCGCCGGCGGCCAGGGCCTCCGCGGCGGAGGATCCGGCCGGTCCGCCGCCGATTACCGCTGCTCGGAGCTTGCGGCCGGCGATGGATAGACGGGTGGAGCTTGAGGCTGAGACGGTGATGGAGCGGTTGTGTGGTTTGTGCTTTGAGGTTGGAGTAGTAAGGGAAGGTAAACAGGTTTGAATTTTTGCTGCCATGGAGAATGACATGAGAAAAGAAAGAAGTTTTGGGAATTTAGGGTTTTGGTCAATAATTGTAATTTAGGGTTTGATTCAACAAGAGGTGAGAAAGCAAGATAATGTTTTACGTTTTTCTTTGCTAAAGTTAGTACCATCCTTTTTACCTTTCAAGATCTTGTTTAGCATTGTTAATTCATTAATGCATGCTTTAGATCAATTTCAGGGGACAAAAGACAAACCATGTCAGCACCAAAAACCTATTTTATAACGATAACAACAGTACTCTTGTGCTGCAATATTATAATTTCTAATATAGAAATGGTTTTCAAAGCAAAACTAGTAGCAGTAGCACTTTTATTTCTTATGTACGGCACGGGGTTAGCTAGATTTTGGCTTTATTTTGCAACTCCAAATTGTTCTGAAACTTTTGTTTATGAATCTTGTACATTAGTGTAAGTTTTGTAACATCCTGTCAAGAGGGGTGTGTGCTCAAGCAACAGGAATAGCAGTTTTAGATGCTAGACTTTGATGTTCACCAAATCATGGATGGTGATAGGACGGCAAAGACCAGGGATTGGTTGGCCAGACCAGATTGAATCAGCTATGATGGAGTTCACTTCTTTTGTAGGGTTGAACAAGTCCCACCAAACATGAGTTGAACCTTGATCACAGGCCATGTCCATGGAGATACACCCCATCATTGCCCCATTCAACCCAAGCCCACAACATGCACTCTTTGTGTCTTCAAAACCTGTATATTGAAAAGAATACCAAAATATAATACTTTTTCAACATGACTACTTGTTAATTTCTTACAATGTAAAAGAAGGGATTGATTTTGTAATCCTCCCAGCCCCATTAGATTTTAGGAAAATGTTTTGTAGACACCTTAATTGGTGTCTACACCTAGAGAGAGAAAGAAACAGAAGAGATTGAAATGATAGATATGATAGGTGATATGATGTGACAAGAATAGAGAAAAAGAAACAAATGAGAGACGTTGGATGAGTGGTGACACTGAAAGGATGTCCAAGTATTAGTTCTAGATTTTAAAATGCATCAAACACTCAACACACAACATAGGAAACTCTCAATCCTATAAGAAAGGGATTAAAGAGTTAAGAACATAAGTAAAGTTACATATATGATTGGAATTTGAAGCCAGACTTTCCCAAGTATTGGTTTTGTGCATTATAATTTGACGTCTTTTATCATTGTAGTATATATCTTCAACATGAAGTTATAAAGGGTTGCAAAAACATACCATAAAACCTTGCTTTGTTTATAATCTCCATCATTCCATTGTATACATCACAGAACACTATCTGAGCATCAGAAAACTCAGCATTGAGCTGGTCTACATGTTCAGCCAGCAATTTATTGTATTCCAAGACCCACTCATTGACATGTTCTGCACAACCGTTCCCATAATAATCACCAGCTGATGTGTCATTTGACTCCCATGCCATACGTGGTGTGCATCCCAAAGGCAGGGTTCCCAAGCATATGATTTTCCTGACATTTGCATCATAAAGATATCTAGCAGCATTTGTCATCTGATTGACCAAAATGGTAGCAAAATATTGGGGACCCTGTTTGAACATTTGGCTG
The DNA here is from genome assembly GCA_030159175.1 of Glycyrrhiza uralensis. Lineage (NCBI taxonomy): Eukaryota > Viridiplantae > Streptophyta > Magnoliopsida > Fabales > Fabaceae > Glycyrrhiza > Glycyrrhiza uralensis. The sequence continues at coordinate 3,607,652 of BRZY01000006.1, forward strand.
GAAGAGTTATTGTGTAGGAATAGATCAATGTAATCTTCTTTGCCAAAGGAGAGGAAAAAAATGGAAGACTCTGTGAATTGGAGAGCAGTGTCCTCGCTCAGCTGCAGTTGCAGCAGCTGCATGCTCTCAGAAACTTGGCGTAGCTGTTGGTTGAGGGACTGGTGGTTTGAGCTTCCCTGGTTCATGATTGTAGCCTGTGTTGAACCAAAGTTGAGACCACCAAGAACAGCCTCCAGAGATCCATTTTGACCATAAAATGGTTGGATTGATGTCAATCCTATCTTCTCAGCTACAACAATGATTTCATTACAGCAATTAATGTTATATCTATATAAGCTTGGTTTAATTTGTTTATACTCATGATAAACCAATACTGAAAAAATTCTGCAGAAATAGCAGCTTATAAGTACCCTCTATTTTCAATGCTATGCAATATCAAGGCAGAGAGTAAAGCATCAACAAAAGGAAAGAAGAAAAGAAATAGTAGAAAAGAGAAAGAAGAGTACCAATAAGTTGAGGAAGAAGGGTGGCATCAGAGCCATTGCATGGATAGAGAGAGAGGCGAGCATGAAGCAGAGGGAAGAAGAGAGTGTTGTCTCCACAATCAACAGAGGAATCCCCTAATACATACACTGCTGATACATGTGAGCCATTTCTCCCATTAGCAGTGACAGTTGCATCGGGTGCCTCACTGTATTGTTGCCCATGAACTATGCTGCTGAGCATGCCCATTAGCATCACAAGAACAACTGCAGGAAGAGAATGAACTGAAGACCCTCTTCTTCTCATATTGTTTTCCCTTTGTAATCACCTTTGAGGGCAAGAGTGAGGGTGCCTGTTTGGCCCAAAATTACTTGAAAAGGAAAATTAAAATGATCTTGCAAAACAATTGATTTCCTGTGAAATTAGCTAGCTTCCTCATTTCAACCTTAATCTCCCTCTTTTAAATTCTCAACTCACAAGGGTCAACTCAATTATGTGCTTATCTCAGTTAAGAAATTCACAAATTAAAAGCTAATCTAACTGGAGAGGCTAAAACTTAAAAAGTATGAAGGGTTTGTAATCTGTAGCAAGGATCATATTTTCTAGAGTAACAAGAATTAAACAGAAAAGGGTTTGAAATTAAAAATTGATAAGTTTTTCTTAAATACTTTCCCATTTGATTTGATTATAGACAAAGGGAAATAACTTCGTTCATAACCTACTCTTCTGTCATTGGACAAAGTGTATACTTATCTTTTTAAAAAAAATAATAATCTGTCACATTTTTTGCATTTCTCAACAAACTTTACCAGCAAAATTTATGTTTCATCCATTTTCTTTTATTTACGGAAGGTAAAAGCTAGAGAAAAATGACAGTCATTATGCCTTGCAAGTTTACCAAAACTTTAATTAACAAGATTCTGGTGACAAAGGTCATTAGCCTCAATATTAAGTTCACAAATGCACAGTTTTTTTTATCACCATGATGTAGGTGCAAAGTATCCACCGACTTGATCAAGCTCTCAATTGGTGCACTTGTTGACATGACTTTCAGTGATGTTTTCGGTGCTTAAGCATATACTAATGTATAAATGACAACAAACTTAGCCATAATAAGTACGAAGAGAACGAATCATTGGACAAATTCTTCATCCTCAATCCTTAAGTTAAGAAAACAAGGATGGTAATTAATGGTCTATAAAACTGAATGTAGGCTTGTGGGAAAAGTTAATAGACCCAACATAATTTATCAATTGGAACTCTATTCCAGCTATTGCAACTAGGATAGATAAAATCATATTAAGCCACATTAATTAAACTATGCCTCTCCACTCTTCAGTAGCTATCAAGGTCTGACTTGTGTCAGAATTTATTGCTTGCATCAATTCCTTATAATATCAGCACTCTTACAAGTTAGAAGCTACCTGCAACAAGCATTCACATAACATATTGTCAGTTAAATGATTCAATTGAACAAAAAAGGATTGTTTGAATAGAAAATAATGAATAATTTAATTACGAGTTTTAAGGGCTGAATTGAACATTTATCCAATAGATTGCTTTAAAATGTTTTAAAATGTATGAACTAAATACAGAACAATGCATAATTAAAATTCATAGAGCAAGTTAATATAGTTATTACCAATATCAGGTACTATAGTGTATAGCAAACAAATCAGACAACAAAGATGGGAACAAAATGAAGAGAGAAAAAAGTACTTACACGTTCTTTTTTGTTAGCTTTTTCATCTTGCTTTCTTCTTCTTCCTCCCTTCATTCTTCTTGAAATTTCATTTGTCATATAACTCATATCATGAGTTGTAGACAAGTCTGATAGAACCTTCCCACAAAAGTCACAGGTTCTATAAAACAGATCATTGAAAATTTTAAGTTAGACGAGTAATGTGACAAGAATATAAACTTTTCCAAAAACCCAACAATCTTAACAACGAATCTTGTTATTTTTCTCCATTTGCAAGACAAAGGGTAATCAAAAGTGCTGCTAGTCCATGACCTTTTTGAATACTCTAACAAAAAGAAATGAAATTTGGTTGTTTAATAGTTCTTCTACAATGGATGACAACTCTTGGATTTTTGGTATTTTATATCTTAGATCTACTATTGGTCTCATTCATCCCTATAAAACTGACTTATAGGTGAAGACTACACAAGCCTTTATACGAACTACATTGGTCATATCTCTGTTCGATGTGAAATCTCAATAACAACGGTGGAAAAAAATAGCAATATTACTTCACCTGCAAATTCCTTCACATCTGGTTGGACCAAACCTGCAACAGTGACTGCACCACTCCATGACAACTAATCTGTTGTGATCAGTGGGTAATTAAGGACTAATTAAGAATCAGGGTCCAAAATTTTTGGAAAGGAAGAAAATGACTAAAGTTGTTCAGGTTGGTATTACACAACATGTGTGGGTAATGTTTGCTCAAAGTTCACATGAGGTGGCTTAATAAACAGGGAGTCCTACATTTTTGGAGAGGAAGCAAAAGAATTGCACTCTGACAAGACCAGGCAAAATAAACCTGTTCAACATGTCAGCTTATTAACAGCACGTGGGTAAAATATTTCAGTGATTGGTGAAAAGGGGTGTTTAATTTAGTTAAAATAAAACTAGTTGTAAGTTGCAGCTTGGAACACCTTACTTTAAGTTTTTTTTGTTAAAAAAAAATAATTTTTTTGGCCTTTGTTCTAGTGAAATTTATGAGCAGTGAATAACTTTTCTAACTTGTATAAAATTTTGTTTATGCTACTGTTTAGATTTTATTTATGGTAATTACAGATTCGTAACTTTTTACTCATGTAATAATAAATCTTTTTTTGACGAATATAATAAATTTTATATTTAGAGCATATGTAATTGTAAATTGTAGTGATTAATAAATTAATGAAATGAGATACTCCATAAAGGTTTGGTGAAATGGTAAGAAATAACAACTCAACAAAAACACTCAATTGGCAAAATTAAACATTTGATATGACACTCATAAAAAAAAACATTTGATAATGACAGCGACACTCACACTTTTTCCGTGCCTTATACTACCTCTCCGGCTTATATATAAGAGATAAATATTTAATTCATTAAAATTAATAAAAAGTAATTAAATGAGTTAATTATAATTAATATAAATTTTATTTCAAAATTATTTCTAATAGTAAATGATTAAAATGATAACTTATACATTTAATGACATTAAATTACTCCTAATTCTCAAGTATATTATTCTCTTTAGTGGGTATAAAAAGAATTTTATACAATTGATGTATTTAAAATAAATCTATATTTCTTATAATTTAAACAAAAAAAATAACTTTAAATTCTCTTATATATGAAATCGGAGATAGTATTATGTAATTTTTCGAAGTTTTTATTTTTTGCAATTAAGCTTGGGCATTTTTTATTATTTTTGCATTCAGTCAGATATTAGAGCGGATCGTATGCAAGGAGTTATTTTAAATAAATGTCAGATGCAAATCATCCACCAGTCCAGCGCAACGCAGCAAGGAAATGGCAACATAGGTCCGGATCTACGAATTATTATTATCGTTTCTTGAAATTTTTTAAAATGTATCAAATAATAATAATTTAATTTATATGCAAATCATTTGATATAATAGTTGGTAAAAATAACTTACAGGGAAATAATATTATATTTCAAGTTAATAGTTTATTAAAAAAATAAAAACAATTTACATATTTGGTAATGTGTCGATAAAAAATTATATATTTTTTGGTCAATTAAAAAATTATATTTTAAATCCGGGATCACTGTCTCCGTTAGTATCAGAGAATTATAAAACAAATGTCATACTATAATTAATCCTGAATCTGTTTAGGTCAACACAAGTTATCAAACGCCCATTTGGCATTCTAGTTAAAATGGCAAATCTCAATAAACACGCCATAAACACCAACTGTTTACTACCTTGTGTAAAACAAATCTCTGAAGGAAATGCTATTACTATACCATCATTTCTGAATCAAACAAGTGAGGTGTTGATGAAAGTGGTCTCATCTGAACCATCTGAGTGCTACTGCTAACACTAGTCATCAAATCATAATACATCAAGAGAAACTTAACTTGGTGGGTTTACCTGCTTAAAACCATAATACCGTATACATCAATTCTGTAGAAACATAAAACAAAGGGTAATTGGTGCTTAGAAGAAAACGGTTGATGGCATTAGTCACTATGCCTTCAGCTTTCCACTCATCCCACGTTTATTGGGCCAAATACAAGTCACAGAATTCTTCTTGGCTGCAACTGAACATTGATCACTACTCCGACCACCTTTACTGCTGAGCTCTGTCTGGAGCTTACGCCGCCTCATTCTGTTCTCCAGCCGTATTCCTCTCAGCGCGCGGGCTCTGCGTTCGATTTCCAAAGCTTCTGTGAAGTTCCAAATCCTGACAACACCCTCTTCACCTCCACAGACAATTCGATCAGCTCCTATATCGACAGAGAAAAGATTGCTCTTGAATCCATGCAACATCCTCTGTGGAGGCTCCACCGTGGCTCCACCCAAATGCTTTACCTTTGTAGCTCTCTTCCCTAGAGCACGCTTGCTCGTCCGCAGCAGCTTCCTCACGTCAATTAGAGCCAGTTTGCCATCACTTGATGCGGAAACAAGCCATGGAAACTCAAAGCCAAGGGAATACACAGGACCTGAGTGAGGAACCCATGTAGCAACATGCAAAGCTTTAGTCTCAAGTCTATCAATTACAATCTCATACATGTGTATGGCACCATCTTCACCGCCAGTGAAAACAAAGTCCCCTGCATGGCTTCGCGCCAAAGCATAGGTATTTCCAACATGAGCATTAAGAACAATGGTCACCAAAGTACCACTATTAGTATCCCAAACATACACATCTGAGCCTGATGTGCTAGCAACTGTAGTATCATGAGGGACAAGGCCCCAGACCCAGTCACTGTGCCTCAGCACCACGGTGCACTTCATCGAGTGACGGTCCCACACACGGACAGTCGTGTCCCAAGAACCACTGTAAATCCTTGTCAAATCTAAAGCAAGCGAAGTCACCGGACCTTCATGTCCCCAAAGTCGAACCTCAGTATTCTGATCTTGTGAGCCTCTAAGCTCAAACAGATGGGGGAGCCCTTCAACAGCCCTCCAACAATGGATGAATCCATCAGTACCGCCGGCAACCAGTAGTCTTGTATCTGCCGCAACGGCACGAATGGTGCAGCCAAGGGGTCTCGATGACGCGATTGACAACCCATCCTCCATGTCCCACATCCTCACAACAGTGTCATATCCAGAGGAAAATATGAGCTTTGCAGAAGCCAACAGGAAAACAGTCCTAACTGCCTCAGTGTGGCCATGCAACACATCCATACTAAAACGTCCCATAAATGTCTTACTCCTAAACTCCCTCTCCACAAAGAGTTCCCTCCATGACTTATCATCTGTAACCCCTGAATCCAGGGCCACGGGAGCTATTGGGAGTCCCCACCTTTCACAATAGAATCCCTTCCAAGCATGGTGCTCGGATGCAAGACTATGTAAAACTGTGGAGACACAGGAAACAATTCCAAGGTCTTTAGGGTCAAGGCAATTGAGAATCTCAGATATCAATGCCGGAGGAAGGTCGGTGATGGACCGACGAGAGGCACAAACGACATCACCAGGAACTGATGATGATTGATTCAAATTATTGGCTGAGGCTTTGATTCCTTTCTTGGATTTTCCCTTGAAGTTGTCACCCTTTCCAGATTCACGTTTGGTATTTGGAACAGAATTGGGGATTGCAATTTCTTTAGTATTGGGTTTTGGAATAACCTGATTCGGTTCAGCTATGCCTATGCCTGGATTTTCTACAAACTCTGTCAAATTCTGAGAATCCTTAGTACTCTGCGGGCACTCAAATGCCATAAAAAATTGGGATCCTACGCTATGAATCAAAAGGGTTGAAAGTTCAAACAACCCCAAAACGTAACAAATTCAAAAATTTCAACAATTGAATTGGGAAATAAACGAAACCCCAATAGGAGCAATCGACAAGGAGAGAATCGAGAAGATATGAGGCTAAACCTAAGACTAGCAATAATTGGTGACCAAATAAACGGTGGAGGAATCCGAAATTTGCCGAAAGAATCACAATGAAATGAGAATGATTGAAGTTTTGATGAGATCCCAAAAAAAATTAAAAGCCCTAAGCGTAATTAGAGGAGAAATAGAAAATGGAAATTGGAAATACCTCGAGATGAGTGGTGAAGCGAAGCTTAAGAGGAAGAGAGATTGGGATAATGGAGAGTATGAAGGGGTGGGGTTGTGACTGACTTGTGTGGTAACTGGTTAGTTAGGTTTAGCAAGAGACGAAATGAGAATGAGAATGAGAATGAGAATGAGACGAGAGCCAAACAAACAGGTTGGAAAAGGAATATGCTAACCTCATTCTGCCTGGCCTTTCAAGGCAACTCCACTCAACACAACACAAGGCCCAAAATAAAATGGAATAATTAATAATTATAATAATAGTATAATAGTAATAATAATTATTATTATTATTATAGTATGAGAATTTAATTAGTATAAATAGATAGTGTAAAAAGAAAATTATCCAAATATCTAATCATACCTCACTATATAGCTATTGCCTATTTGTGTACAAAATGTGAATAATTTAATTTTCATCCAACAATTTCAATATATTGAATACAGTGAATACATGAATCCTTGACTGAAAAAAATAAATATAAAAAATCATATCCCTACAGAATTGCCCAAATGGCGATGTTTATTTCATATGCCAGCCAAACCCCTTATTTTTTGGGACTCCATGGAGAGAAAATAGAATGATGGAAAATACATATAAGAAAAAATGAGGAAAAAAATGTGTATATTATTTGAATAGAAAGAAAAATAAAAAAAATGATGTAATGTATTTTTCATCTTTAATAAAATGTGAAACGTCAAGTGGATTACACAATAGATAAAAGAGACAAAATGATGTGTAAAACTGAAAAGAATTGAATTATCTTATCAACATGTTTTTTAATCTACGTTTGAAAAGAATTGAAGATTAAAACTTTGATATAAACCTAGTATCAATTTTTTTCTCTGCATGTTCTTTTTATTCGAATCCACAAGCATCTTACTCATCATTAGTTTAATAATCTCTTGGATATATATTTTTTTTTTGTGTAAGACCATTAACTTTATATTTTACAAGATAATGATAATATTATTATGGAAAATATAATGATCTCTTCTTACATTATGTGATTAAATTAAATAACACATACAATTCAATTATTATATAAGAAAAAAATCTTCATTAAGATATATGTAATTTCTTAGGTATTTTTATTTTCTGGTTGAGATGAGATATGTATTACACCACCTCACTGGCTTTTTTATTTGTGGAGAGGATGCATGTGTGAATAAAAGGAACTCGATGTGTTTTGTAAAATAAAAAAGATACTACATGTCAGTTTCATTCAAGCAAGTATACATGAGAAGGTGATCGACTGCAATTCCTTCTCAATTTCGGTGCATCATTCTTCAATAATACTACTAGTGGCATCAAACACACAATTAGTTTTCCGGTTGTATGAATTTTGATTTGATGCAGTATCATTGATTGATCAGTGGCATCAAATCAAACACACAATTTAAGATCCTAATTTTGCTCCATCCGTTACACCCTTCTCTCACTTTTGACACACACAACACATTCCTCTCTCAAAATCGATCATTTCTCAAAACGCACCACTCTCTCTCTCTCTCTTCTCTCTTCCCTCTTCCACAACAACAATGTCCGACGACGAAACCGCCGCCACCACCACCGACTCGACCACCACCTCCGCCACCGTCACAACAACCATCACCCCAGAATCCACCGAAAAAATCGAATCCGCATTCCAATCCTTATCCTCCATCGTCCCATCACTCGTCCCTTCCACAACCACCGACCCCATTTCCCTCCTCCACGACCCAAACATCTACACCCAAATCTCCACCCTCCTCCGCCACCCAAACTCCGGCGCCGGCGAGAACAACCTCTGCCGCTGGCTCTACGACACATTCCAATCAAACATCCCCGAGCTCCAGCTCCTCGTCCTCCGCTACCTCCCAGTCATCGCCGGCGTCTACCTCACACGCGTCGGCGACAGAAAACCCCAAGCCGGGTTCGAAGCGGTGCTTTTAGCCCTCTACGCGCACGAGACAACCTCACGCGCCGGCGAGTCCGTGACCGTCACGCTCCCCGACATGTCCCACCCCAGCATCTACCACGAATCCAAAACCCCCGTGAAGAACAACGCCACCGAACACAACATCGCCGTCGTGTCCCCTCCTTTGGAACCCCACGGCACCGTTCGTTCCACCAGAAGGGCTCGAATCGTTGGGGTCGCTTTGGAATTGTTCTACAGCAAGATTTCCCAAATCCCCATTCAACCAAAGATCGAATTTTGCGAGTTTTGCAAGATCTGGGCAGGTCAAAATGGTGACATGTATAAGGATTTCGAAGAAAAAGAAGAGCAAAATCAAAATGAAGAAAAAAAAGAAAGTGATGGGGTTGTTGTTGTTGATGTTGAAGAGAAGTGTGAGAAAGGGAAAGTGTTGTTGGAGGGGAGGGTTCCTCTGCCTTGGGAGTTGTTGCAACCGGTTTTGAGGATATTGGGGCACTGTTTGTTGGGACCTAACAGTGAGAAGGAGGTGGTGTTGTTTGAGGCGGCGAGTGAGGCGTGTAGGTGTTTGTTTGCGCGGGCTATGCATGATGTTGATCCCAGGGCTATTTTGCCTGTGAGGAGTTTGTTGAGGCTTTCTAAAACTGTTTTGGGGAATGATTTTGATCCCACTGAGCTACCCAAGACTGATGTTATTACTCTTTAGCTAGAGCCTGCTTAGTTTTACACAATTCTTCGATTGGTTTTCTCTCTTTTTTTATTTCGTGATTTGCCTTGTGATTTTAGCTTCCGAGGCATATATTGTTATAGCTTGATATTTTGGAAATTGACCATTAAAAATTGTTTTCAGTGGAGAAATATACTTCTGGGTCTCCGAGTACTTGACTTAATTTGTTGTTCAAATTTATAATTTTACCTTTCACTTGTTTGGCATAGCTTAAAGTTCAGAGTATGTTACTATGTTACCATGCTCCTGTACGTGACTGGGTGTAATATCATTCATCTCAGCCATATACGTGTACACCATGCATATATACAATTGACCATTGTAATTTGTATGTGTGACAGAAGAGATTTTTAGACACACCCAAACCCCAAATAGACACCGGGAGATAGAAATAGAACAAAAATGTGTGATAGACTAGTGATGCGATAAGAAAAAAGATATAAATAAGAAAAGATATTAGATAGGTGTTAAAAATTGAGAAATGTTTAAAAATAAAAACTGTGAGTACTGTAAATATATAATCAATCTAAAACCTATATATGCTCTTTGCCATGCCTATAACTCTTAATTATGCGCGCCTCTCTTTTCTTTAGACATGAAAATCTCTCTCAGCTTTCTCAAATCCGTGTGTGTTTTTGTACCTGCAGGATGAGCGTTTCTGTGCCCGCGTGCCCTTGCTAGAAAAATTCTGTATACTTTATACTATTCAATAAGTGATAAAAATTCAGTAATGAGATTTTGCACACATTAGTGGTGAATAAATTAATTAAGTGTTGAATATATATCAGTATGTGTTAATTAAGAGAGGATAAAAAGATGTACTGCCTTGAGATTTCATGTCAATTAAGATGTGATGGAAATCTCCTCTTGTATATTACATTTGTTAATGATGATAATGTGCATGTGTATATCAAGTTGAAACATTTTTGCTTCGATTTGCAATATTTTGTATTTTTGGGGACAAAACCAACCAACCAACTAAACAAACAAGCAGGACTCAACGCAAGTGATCAATAAGCCCTATTTTTGTCATCAAGAGAGTTCCCAAATCTTCAGTCGATATATCAACACTAAACACACTAATTTTTTCCATGCACTGATCAGCACCATATAGTTTGCTTCTGTATATGAACACATGAACCGCTCTGATCACTCTCCAAGGTTTGCATAGCAAATGAACAATCTGAGCTCCGAGAAGATTGAGCATGTGCATGTGGAAGTGCTAGTTAGGGGGGGGGGGGGGGGGGGGTGGATGATTGAGAATAAAAACTATATAATGGTATATATTTTTATATATTTAATTTTAACTAATTAATAATGATAATATATAAAAATTGTATTGAAATGAAGAAATCTCTTTATAGTGAATCGTTAATTTGGTCCCTAAAATTGTATGACATTATCAATTTAGTCTGTTAAACAATTAATATTTTAAATTAGTCTTTATTGGATAATTTTATGGACTATATCGATTGACACAAAAAGATCAAATATGTTAAATTTTTTTAATTTCAGGAGTTAATTTAAAATATTAATAATTTTACAAACTCAGTTTGCTACAATTTGAGAAACGATTTTGGTGATTCACAATCACTCCAACTTTTTATGATAAAATACAATTTTTGTACAATTGTATGTACATTTTCATTAATTTTTTTAAAATGCCGGTGATGTTATAAAAAAATAACAAAGGAGGAAAGTGGTATTTGCATTGGTGTTTTTATTTTTTTTAAAGAAAGGTATTTGGATTGGTGCTGGCATGTCAAAAGTCAAAGCCAATGCACCAAACAAGTTGTGGCGCACTCATTAACTCAATAATGTTTGAGCTCTCTATACACCAATCCAAGTACGGTGTTTGAGCATGGGTCAGTGGGTATTCACCCAATTTTGGTCGGTGGATATGAAGGGTAATCGTGTCTTTTTATATGATTGTTTATGTATCTAAGTATCGGGCTTTAAGAGGGGATAAATTATAAATTTTTAAAATATTTTTCAAATTTAAAATATAACTTCAGGGACTAAAAGTTATACATTTTCAATAATAAAGAACTAAAAAAACGTATTTTTTTTAGAGAGTAAAAATAAAAATTATTAAAAAAATAAGGAACCAAAAATAGATTTAACCCTATATCTTTTTTTATGAAGTAAACCGAATTAAATTAACTCACTTTTTTCACCAACGGTGTGAGCCACTTTGATACCACTTAAGAAAAGTGCACTTGACTGACTTGAGAAATTCAGTCTAAAAAAGCTTATTTACACTTTTGGTCTCCAATATTTCATGATTGTGTGATTTTAGTATTCTAATTCTAATTGTGCGATTTTGGTCCTCTAGATATTACGAATTTTTAACATCAAGACGAGATACATGTGAGACTGATTCAACATTGAATTGGACCACATTGACATTGTGTGTGATGCCAAAAAAATTTCTTAAAGCAAGCAAGGTATGACACATAATACAACATATGTTTTTTTTAAAACTTTTGATATACAAGGGTTTTTGTCATGTTATTAGTGTTAATGGGATTTGAACTGAGTGTCAAATTAATTATCATGCAGGCTCCTAGCATTAAAAATTGAATAATACAATGATGAAAGTACCTGATTGAAATAATTGAGTTACTCAGGGATGAAATTTGCATAATTGCAATACCAAAAAACTAAAATTATACAATTAAAACTTAAGGGCTAAAATTGCACAATTAGGATACTTGATCGACCAAAACTGCAATTTAGGGAGGAAAAAATCTAGCTCCGAAATTGAGTGGAGTGGGGCCTAAACGAACAATGGCCGTCTGATGCAAATCAAACGGTAAACATGACGTGCGTGTCCTTACGTTGTCATATCGAAACCTATGCTATGCTATGCTACGCGACACGGCACCCACTCACTCTCACGGTCTCTTCCTTCGACTCTGCAACCGCCCGTAGGTTCAGAGCCCGAAACCCTAACTCTCTCCAAAACTCGGTCGTTTTGTTCCCCGCATTGTTCACGCGCGTTTCTGGTTCCTGCGGTTCCTCAGTCCACAACCTTGCAATTGGAAGATCGTCAAATTCATTTACGGGACAATTAGTTTTCACTACTGTAAGTTAGGGTTTCCAATTTCCCTCTCCCCTGTAAATTTGTATTGTATTATATTATCTCCTTTTGTGAATTCTAAATTATGATTTTATGATGATAAGTTGATTGTTAAGATTGTGTGCTGCTGCTGTTGCAAGTCACGTTTAGCTGCTTACACCTATTTTGACACCGAACCCTAGTTCTATTAGCATTATTTGGCTATATCTATTATCTAATTTATGATTCCAGTTTGTTTTGAATGGATAACGCACACTTCATTTAAGAATGTCTTTTGACCAGATTATTTTGTTACTTCAAGCTTATATTTTTTAATCTGAAGAAGATCACTTTTTGTGGTTCTTTTCTTTGTTTTGCTACATTTCATTATTAGGAATATTCAAGGTGAAATTGATTTAACATGTGTGGAGGGGAACATTGAGTGGCGTTTTGTTGAAGTTTTGGGCAGTGTTTGAAGATCGTGCTATAATCTTCGTCAGCTGCATTGTTTGATTTTGGATTTACGTGGCACATAGGAAACTTGGACAATACAACTTTCTATTTGATGGGATTAAAGCATGTGGTTCTTGCTAAGTACATTTACTCTTGAAATAGGCACTCAATGATTTAGCAGTATAAATTGTTTGTAATGGATGTTGAAGTGATAGACGTGGGAGAAGGAAGTGGTAATCAAGCTATGTCAAATGGTGGGGATGCTGAACCTGGTGAAGGTGAAGTTAATAGTTCTGGAAACCCTAGATCTCGTGTCGGGGATGGGGTTTCTGAGCCATATGTGGGTATGGAATTTGATTCTGAAGATGCTGCAAAGACTTTCTACTGTGAGTATGCCAGACGCTTGGGTTTCAGCTCCAAAGCTGGGCCGCATGGTCAAGTTAAAGCTGATGGAACAAATATGTACTGTGAATTCGTGTGTGGCAGTGGCAGGGAAGGTTTGAAAAGAAAGCTTACTGAAAGTTGCGATGCAATGATTAGGATAGAGCAAAAGGGTCAAAATAAGTGGGTTGTTACAAAATTTGTGAAGGAGCATAGCCATTCCATGGTGATTCCTCCTAGTAAGGTGAATAATCTCCAACCACGCAGGCACTTTTCTAGCGTTGGAAGACTCATGCCTGAGACTTACCAAGGAGTGGGGCTTGTTCCAAGTGGTATCATGTATGTATCTATGGATGTGGATCACATTTCCTCAGAAAATATTCATGGGATTAGGAATAACCCTGCTGCGGCTGTTGCTTCCAAAACAAGTCATCCAGTTAAAAATCTCGCATCGATGAATTACACTGTGAGGCAACCTATTCAAAGGAAACCAATTCAAAAGAGGACGTTAGGGAGGGATGCTCAGAACCTGCTGGAGTATTTTAAGAAAGTGCAGGCTGAGAACCCTGGTTTCTTCTATGCAATACAACTTGATGAAGATAATCATATGTCTAATGTGTTTTGGGCAGATGCAAGATCAAGGACAGCTTACAGTCATTTTGGTGATGCAGTTACCTTGGACACAACGTACAGAGTAAATCAATATGGAGTGCCGTTTGCTCCATTCACTGGTGTAAACCATCATGGTCAAATGATTTTGTTTGGTTGTGCACTCCTTTTGGATGATTCTGAGGCTTCTTTTGTGTGGCTCTTTAAGACATTTCTGGCAGCGATGAATGACCATCACCCTGTCTCTATAACTACCAATCAAGACAGAGCCATACAGACAGCAGTTTCACAAGTTTTTCCCCAAGCACGCCACTGTCTAAGCAAGTGGCATGTCTTGCGAGAAGGTCCGGTAAAATTGGCCCATGTATGTCACATGCATCCAAATTTTGAGATTGATCTTTATAATTGTATTAACCTGACAGAGACAACTGAGGAGTTTGATTCATCTTGGAATTCGATCATCGATAAATATGAACTCAGAGGAAATGATTGGCTTCAGTCCTTGTATAGTACTCGTGCTCAATGGGTTCCGGCATATTTCCGTGATTCCTTTTTTGCTGTAATGTCTCCAAATCAAGGATATGGCAGTTATTTTATTGATGGTTTTGTCAACCAGCATACAACATTACCCATGTTCTTTAGGCAGTATGAACTAGCTGTGGAGAGATGGTTTGAAAAGGAAATAGAATCAGATTTTGAGACAATTTGCGTTACACCAGTTCTGAAGACACCTTCACCAATGGAGAAGCAGGCTGCTGATCTTTATACGCGGAAAATATTTTTGAAGTTTCAAGAAGAGCTAGTTGAGACTTTTGCTTATACTGCCAACAGAATTGAAGAGGACGGGGCAAATAGCATATTCAGAGTTGCAAAATTTGAGGATGACCAAAAATCGTATACTGTCACATTAAACTATTCTGAGTTGAGAGCCAACTGCAGTTGCCAAATGTTTGAGTATTCAGGCATTCTTTGTAGGCATGTTTTAACTGTTTTCACTGTGTCTAATGTACTTACTTTACCATCCCATTACATCTTAAAACGGTGGACAAGGAATGCAAAAAGCAGTGTTGCATCAGATGAATCTGCTAGTGTATCTCATAAACAGGAGTCTTTGACGTCACGGTATACCAGTCTATGTCGGGAAGCCATCAGATATGCCGAGAAAGGGGCAATAGCCGTGGAAACTTATGATGCTGCAATGAGTGCTCTTAAAGAAGGTGGAAATAAAGTTGCTGTCATGAAGAGAAGCATTGCCAAAGTTTCAGAGAAGAAAACCTCTACTTCAACATCAGATACAACCCCTCTTTTATGGCCACCAAAAGATGAAACAACAGGGTATACCGATCTCTGTCAGGAACCCATCAAATATGCTGAGGAAGAGACAATAGCTGTGGAAACTTATGATGCTGCAATGAGTGCTGTTAGAGAAGTTGGAAAGAAAATCCCTGTCACAAAGAGAAGCATAGCTAAAGTTGCACCACCTAGTCATCTGGTTGTTGAGAATGCTCATGCCGAGAAGGAAACCCCTACTTCAACATCAGATACAACCCCTCTTTTATGGCGACAAAAAGATGAAACAAGGAGGTATACCAATCTATGGCAGGAACCCATCAAATATGCCGAGGAAGGGACAGTAGCTGTGGAATCTTATGATGCTGCAATGAGTGCTGTTAGAGAAATTGGAAAAAAAATTCCTGTCACGAAGAGAAGCATTGCCAAAGTTGCACCACCTAATCATCTGGTTGGTGGGAATGCTCATGCCGAGAAGGAAACCCCTAATTCAACATCAGATACAACCCCTCTTGTATGGCGACAAAAAGATGAAACAAGGGGGTATACCAATCTATGTCAGGAACCCATCAAATATGCTGAGGAAGGGACAATAGCTGTGGAAACTTATGATGTTGCAATGAGTGCTCTTAGACAAGGTGGAAAAAAAATAGCTGTCACGAAGAAGAGAAGCATTGCCAAAGCTGCACCACCTAGTCACAGTGGGAATGCTTATGCTGGCAGAAAAACCCGTACTTCAACGTCACATGCAACCCCTGCCTCAACAGGGTTTAATCTTAATGATGCTGGTGCTCCTATTCAACCAGTTGCTGATCTGAATTTACCACAAACGGCCGCAGGGTCTCATCAGCGAGATGATGGTCCACCTGAAAACATGGTATGTGAAGAAGAACCTCTGTTTTTGACTTTTGTTGCTTTTATTTGATATGTTCTTGTTCTTGAGATTGGAATCGACTGCATGGCATTAAACTGGTCCTTTGATTCTGTCATGTAGGAGGTGGTTCTTCCATCTCTGAAATCAATGACTTGGGCAATGGAGAACAAAGACTCAACCCCAGAGAATAGAGTAGCTGTTATCAATCTTAAGGTATGCTCACGCTATTCTCAACAACAAAAAGCTGGTGGCGGTGTCTTGATTAAATTTAAAATTGGTTTAGATACCTGTGCTTTGCTTGAAAAATTTCTGGCACTCAATTGAGCTTATACCTCCTTTGGGTATAAATGTTTTCTTTAACATTTAATAGTGAAAGTTTGCTTTGCTTTTATCCTCTCACAACATTTTAACAAACAATTAGTGACTAGTGAGTGAGGATCTGAAGTCATTTAACATATTTCAACCGCAGTTGCAAGATTCTAGCAAGATTCCATCAACAGAATCTGAGGTTAAGTTTCATCTCTCAAGAGTTTCGTTGGAACCAATTTTGGAGTATATGGCCCAAATCAGTGAACAACTTTCAACAACAGCTAATAGGGTTGCTGTAATAAATCTCAAGGTTTGTGATTTTGTTCCTTAGACTTATCTTTCTTGAATATGCCCTGTCCATATGCTTTATTGCTTTATTATTCTAGTACTAGTATTAGAGAAGCAGAGATCAATGCACTTCTCTTCATACTAAGTGGCTGTAAAACAGGGGGTTATTTATATGTTGATTTATATTTAAAGCAGAGATCGGCTACTAAGTAAGAGAATTTTAATTTTAATTAAACTGGCAACATAAAAAAGGGAGCAGAACTAGTCTATTGTTTTTCAGAGGCTGGTGGTATAGGGAAGTGAGATTGATTACTTTGGAAGATTGTTAATATGATCACCTTCATATTGGCTATTAATAAAGTGTCCAACAAGATGCAGTTGAGAATGTGGCCTTATAGAATGGCAAGATGCTGTTAAGGAAAATAACTTATAATATCATGGCAAGGGCGCAAGGCATTAAACTTGGATTTGGCTGTAATATCCTGTAATTGGTTTCACCAATTCAACTTAAAATATAACAAAGGGATTAATACTGAGCTTCAATCCTTTGTATCTCAAGACTGAAAAGGAATTGACATTCTAACTTGAAATTCATATTTTGATGCAACTAGCACGTATGTGGGGTAATAACTGTGTTACAATGAGGACGTGTCAGCCATTTTTCTTTGGTTGGGTAAAATCTTTGTGGATACGATGTAAGACCTATTCATTGTTAGGTCCATATAGGAGTATGCGTTTTTTTTCCTCTCACTGACCTGTGTCTCCCCTCTCCCGTAGCCTGTTTGTTTCAACCTTAAAAGAGAAAATAGGAGAGAAGTTGGGTGGAGATAAAATGTGAGTATAAAATGGTTGTGGAGAGAATATTGTGAAGAATTAGTGTGGGGCCCATGTTAAAGTTTTTCCTTCTCAAGTTGAGTTAAAACACAAATTTTGAGGATACAATCCACTCTAATTTTACCCATTTATCTCTTATCTAGTGTGGGGTATATTTGATTATTTTTATTTTATCAACGATGAAAATGACATTAAATTAATTATTACTTTTTATCGTTCCATTTTTCATCCAACAAGCGGAGAGTCAATTTTACTTTTCTTTCTCTCCGTCTATCCATCCAAACTGTATACAAAACTACTAATTTTCTTCCAGCATCCAAATAAAGCAGTAAAGAATAAAAGGAAAGGTAAAGAAAACAAAAGCAAAAATACTTGTCATTAATTGCATCATGTTTCTTCTTCTTATTATTATTACCCGGGGGGGGGGGGGGTGTTAGTGGTTCTTCTTTTACTAGTTGTTATTGTATGGAAATGCCTTTTTCTGAAAAAGCTTTCTTTGATTTTTTGTCTGTGTACTTTGGCCAGCTTTAAGATTGTTAAAATTCTTTAAACTGTTTCAGCATCAGGATACCCAGACAACTTCTGGCGAGCCCGAAGTTAAGTTTCAGGTGTCCAGGGACGCATTGGGTGCTGTTCTACGATCAATGACCTATATTCGTGAGCAACTTACTTGTGATGTAAGTTTTCCTCTGTTACCTAAATATGAAAGTGTCACCCATACTAAACAATGTGTTTTTAGAAGTAAGGTATTAATCATTTCAACTATCTTACAAGAAAGCTAATTAGTTCTCCATCTGGAGACATAATAATCATGTTAAAATCTAATGTCTGTAGTTGTATGTTACAAATTACATTGTAATTTAAGAATGATATATTAGTATGTCTCTATTTTGTTATTTGTTATCACAATTTGCCTTAGTTTAATCTAAAATAGCTTATCTCATTGAATTGCTTTCATTGTGGATTATTAATATATGTTTATATGCAAAAATTTGGCAGGGCGATGAGCAGTAAGAACACATTGAAAAGGCATCGGAAAGTGAAGCATCCAAGTTTTAGTTGATACCTATGTGGGTATGTGGGTACTTATATTGGCAGTGTGGTGTCCACTTAATACACAAATGGCTTAGAAAATGTAGTGCTTTTTTTGTTGGGCAAGTCTCTTTCTGTGTGTATGTTTGTTGTCTAACATATTTATAAATATACCATTGTAGGCAGCAGATTTGTTTTATAGGAAGCATTTGTAAAATCCTCTCCCCTGCTCCCAGGGCGAGGGAGAGGGGCATTCTCCAAACAACCAGTAGCAATGAGTAGAAATGGGTTTCTAAGAATATGACCAAAGAAACGTAAAAGAAAAAGAAAGCAGAATCATTGTTTAGCCCCTGTTTGGTTGGAGGGGAGGGGAGGGATTATTTTAAAACTTTTATGTTTGGTTCAATTTTTTGGAGGGGAGGGGAGGGAAAGGGAGGGGAGCAAAATCCCTCCTCACTTGAATTTGGCTCCCCTCCAATAATGGGGGGATTTGGAGGAATTTTAAAATATTGACTTAAATAACCCTATTTAAAAACTAACAAAAAGGTTTATAAGGGCATAAAATGTAAATTAGACATTTTCTTCCATTAAAATCCCTCCCCTCCCCTCCTATCAACCAAACATGATATCTAATTAAATCTTTCCCCTCCCTCCCCTTCTCCTTGCCCTCCCCTCCCCTCCCCTCTATTAAAATCCCTCCCCTCCCCTCCCCTTTTTTGAACCAAACACACCCTTAGTGTCATTTAGGAGTCAAATCGCAGTTTGTTGACCAAATTATCGTATGAAATATTCACAAA
Organism: Glycyrrhiza uralensis; assembly: GCA_030159175.1. Taxonomy (NCBI): domain Eukaryota; kingdom Viridiplantae; phylum Streptophyta; class Magnoliopsida; order Fabales; family Fabaceae; genus Glycyrrhiza; species Glycyrrhiza uralensis. The sequence continues at coordinate 3,626,967 of BRZY01000006.1, forward strand.
AGTATTCATAATTAAAATGTGATTATTAGATTATTACGTTAAAAAACTTATACTGTAGAAATGTAAACAGCATTGTCATTATTTCGTTGTGATTACCGTATCCTGAAAAATCTGAAGTTTAATTTTAGAAGTGAAACTTTAACACGTCAAGGACCAACCTAGGATATAAATTATAAAGTGCTATTTGGCACAGAAAAATTTGGGTCGAACTAAAATCTAGAGATATAAAATTTTGGAGATGTAGAAACTATAAAAGTGCAAGAAAGGTGTTGATCTTGCATTTAAAACAGAAACATGAAAATTATCGTCAAATAAGTAAATAACACAATTCTGAACGTGGATTGATTTTTTTTCTTTTAAGAAGTACTGTTAATATTCTGTAGTTTCTTGATTAAGCGAAACTAGACTTATTTTCGTTAACGGATTAATATATTTTTTGCACTCATCCATTACATTGTTTCCAAATCCTTTATTAAAATGCTCAAACATATGCTTTTCACAGTGATAGCATTATCAAAATCTTATGCAAAAAGATTGCTGAGCATTCTAGTTTATGAGTGACAGATGTGCTTACGTAAGTAACTTTATTACTCAGAATTCAGATGCAACAATTCATCCTTTCATAGAGCCTTGGATTGTAAAATGGTTCTTACAAAATCATCCATTGCTCTAACTGAAGACCCCTTTTCTTCCCCTTTCTCTACTGTTGCCTCTCTCATGTGTATTGCAATCTCATTTGCCTTCTCCTTCATCTCCTTTCCCTTCCCTTCTTGGTCCATAACCATTTCTATCACCTTCTTCACATCTTCCCCAGAAATCACAGTCTCCACAGTCCGTGTGAGCTCTACACCTACACCCATTTCCTCCACCAACATCTTTGCATTGAATGCCTGCTCTGCTGCAAGTGGCCACCCAAGGATGGGTACCCCATGGATAAGGCTCTCCATCACAGAGTTCCAACCACAATGACTCAGAAATGCTCCTGTAGATTTGTGTGACAGAATCTCCAACTGGGGTCCCCATTTATGAACCAACAAACCCCTTTTGCTGTTCCTCATTCTCTCTTCAAACCCTTCTGGCAACCATTCTTCCCTGAACTCCCCATTAGTGTCAAAACCAAAAGGCGGCCTTATGACCCAAACAAAAGGTCTCCCACTCTCTTCCAATCCCTCAGCCAAAGCCATCATTTGGGAGGCACTTATAGTGTTCTGTGACCCAAAAGAAATGTAAAGAACAGATTTTTCATCTTTCAAATCTAGCCACTCAATGCATGCTTCAAGGGCTATGCCAGGTTCTTTACCAGCACGGTACTTTGAATTGGAACCCTTGAGTGCTGCAGATGGTGGCGGCAGAAGAGGACCAACAGTCCAAACAGGAAGACCAATATACTCCCTCAAAAGTTGCAACCCCAAAGGCTCAATCTTTTCAACAGTGTTGCAAATCCACCCATTAGACTTCATAGAAAGTGCAATCTGTGGAGGGAAGAATTTGGACCAGCTGTCACTTCCATCAGCATATCTTACAAACCTATGCAGCTGAGATCTGTGGAATCTGTAGCTTTGAGGGAACCCAGGAACCCAGAACTCATCTGAGTCTGTTTTCCTATGTGGTAGGTTGGACCAGATTGAGATGTAAGCCAAAGTTCCATAAGCACCACAAGTGGTGAAGGTGATGTTCCTGGTGCCTAAGCTCTTGGCAACATTGGTAACCCACCCAAGAAACACATCTGAGATTATACAAAGTGGAGGGTGACCCTCTTCTGTTGTGATCTTGGATACCAAAGAGCGAAGTGGGGCCTCAAGGCTCAGTGATGCATGGAACAGTTTGACCATGTCAGTGAAAGGAAGCTTCTCTGTGTTCTCTATGTTGAGTGGTAAACCATGTTGGGCACAATTGAAGGGTAGCTCAGCAAGAGAGATGTTGTTGTTAGAGGAATTGGAGAAGGTGGTGGAGATAGCAGATTGGAGGTATTGGATGTTGAGGGGAGTGGTGGCTATGGTGATGTTGAAGCTGCTCCTTTCTTGGATTTGCCTTGCCAGTGCTAGGAATGGGATGAGGTGCCCTTGTGCCATGAAAGGTGCCATCACTATGTGCCCCTCCTTCTTCTTTCCATTCCTTGTTGCCATTGTAGACCCACTACCACCACTGCCCTTTAGCACAACAACAATTCTGATAGGAAGTGTGTACAGAACAAAGCATATATAAGAAAGATAAAATAGCAGGGTGTTCGGCAAAAACATGTGAATCACTTCATTCCACGACGTTTTATGTCATCCATCCATCTTGTCCGGAGTGTGGGACACATCAATTGAGAACTAGTGTGCATAGACCTGATTCGTATAAAGTATAAAAAAGAGTTAAAAATATGACACATGTCACAGTTTAGAAGGTGACACGTGTAATCCTGGGAGATCGGGGTTTAATTTTCTTATATATTAGAAACGAGAAAAAAGAAAGAGACAAGAAAGAAAGAAACATGCCCCGGGGGGGGGGGAGGGTTGGGTACTAGGTATCCGCATCTACATTAATTCTCGTTAGATATCATGGGTAATTACTTATGTTTATATTGGGTAATTACTCTACTCATCATAGAAAATTTTCATAGGTACCACTGGGTCCATTATGCATAATCATCCTGATGCACGGCGTAAAAAAATTTTGGGACCAATTCAGGGCTTCAAGCTCTGGATACCATGTTAAGATTATGGTAATTAAAGAGAAAGCAAGATTATGAAACTGTACTACAATTGATTCAATTGGAAAGTTTAAATTAACTATTCATAGAGAAAGAATAGAAAAATGATTTTCATATACCCATAACCCAATCAACACTTAGATAGAGATAGGAATAGAAGTAAGATAAGTGATAAATGTGATAGATAAATGATGTAACAAAAAAAAATAAAAAAAAATAAAAAAATAAAAGCATTGGATGAACGTTAAAAATTAATGAATGTTTAAAAATCAAAACTCAAGAGAATAACTAGCATGCATCAAAACACGACAGAATCACTGTAACGTTGAGAAACCCAAATAAGTTGCGGGCCCCATACAAGCTTACACAGAAAGCTATATCCAACTAAATAGCAATAAAAAAGTGAATAGAAACAGTAATATGCATGCAACAAGATAAGAAAGCATCACTATACTGCAATATGCATTCACCAAAAAAAAACCATACTGCAATATATTCGTTTATGATAACATCTAGTTAAAGTTTTAAAGAATATATTATTGTTTACCCTGTTTATAATACCATACTTTCTAAAGAGTCCGAATAATATCAGGGCATATTTGAAATCAGTAATTTTTAAAGTTAGATTGATAAGTTTTTTGAAATTGGATTTTATTTGATTGCAAATATTATTTAAATTTAAGTTATTGGCTGGGAGGAATATTCAAAGGTTGGTATATTGCAGCACTTATAATACAAATTAGATGCTATGCCTATGACCTGTTCGATGAAAGCCCTAAACCATAGGATTTTGTAACCGGTAACATTGCTGATGAGAAAATTCTAAAGCATTGCAAACAGCAACTGCCATGAGGTTTGAGGATGTGTAGCCTCAAGAAAGTTGGCTGTTATAGAAAAAGAAAAAATAAAATAAAATACAATCAAGTATATGATCATGACAATTTTGAAATTAGTATTTGCAGTTTTGCATGGTCTTTTTCTAAATCTTGTCATTGTGATTGTGAATGTTGCTGGAATTTCATCGATTCTTCTTTTACTTCAATTTTCGTAGCATTTATGAATGTTGATTAACGAAGACTACATTTAGGTGATGCCTAAGCTTTGTGGAAATGGGAATAAGTTTTGTATTTACTGTATTTTCAGGACATCAATTGAGGTTATATGATGACTTGGTGAATATACAAATTGCAAATGGTGTTGAAGGTATTTGCTGGCACAGTGTCCATTTGACATTGCTTGTCTTGATTGGATGTATAATTTTGAAGATATGGAGTATATATGAAGTAGGATAAGTATCTTCATGATTTAAGGGAGCAATCCTAGGTACCCTGAGTTTTGGATGATTTCAATGCTAGTTTTTATGTTTGTGTTTGGAGTCCAATTTTTTTTTACACATTCTGTGTGTTGTTGGAAATACTAAATAACTAATTTGCTTTGTAGGAGATATATACCATAAGATGGAGCCCCATTGGCCTTGATACAAATGATCCTAATAAAAAATTAGTGCTATTCCAGCTTACAAACAAGTTAAAGAGAAATGGAATTGAATGCTGAATGGGTCAAAAATACTGAGACATTGCCTTTCACCTTTCTCCACCCTGTTTTTGTAATCATAGGCAACCAGACTTTTACATCAATAATGCACTCTATATCATATTCTCTTTTTAATTATTTAAGGCACCAGAAAGTGATTAATGTTTATTTGTTAAATTTTCTTCTGTTGTGCAGGATTTGCTATATATTAACTCAGACACTACAAGTATCAACATGCCTATTTAGTTTAGATAATTTTAATACATAATTTTTCTCCTTTGGCTTTCAGTTAGATATATTCACATGTTATAATGGTTAAACTACTAGACTAAAATGCAAATATTGTGCCTCAGTATGCTCACAGGAGATGCATTACCCACTGGTGCAACACCAAGTGCAACATAATGTGAGATCTGTAAGCAGGTATATATGGATATTCTTGTAATGATAGTGGTGTTATCTTGTCATCAATTCTATAATGTCTTCCATTCTTTAAGCTGAAATGTAAGGATAGATCTCTATATTTTATTTTCTATTCTATTCTCTGCACTCTTACTCCTTTTCTTTTCTTTTCTAAAATTTTACTTTTCTTTTCAGAATATGGGTGCACGTTCAAGGCTACTTTCCTATATCTCTGTTGCATTGCAACAATTAAATATAGATGCTCAAAGTCAATTTGAGATTCTCATGGTATGGAATTGGTAAAATCTATCTATGGCTTTGATAAAGGTAATCTATAGTTGGATCTATCTATGGCTTCCTTCACAATTATAATAAAATTCTGATTCATTGAATTGTCTATATTTTTAAACATACCTGGGTTACTTCAACATTCTCTTTATCTTTTTTTATTTTATTTTATTGGCATTCTTACATGTGTGTCAATTAGCAATCTGGTTTCAAATATGTACCATTTTAGCGCTGCTGCATAATTCTTTTGTATATGAGAGACACATTTGGGTTCTGGTTTAGTACTAAGTTGGCTTAGAATTTGGTTACTGGTTTAATATTACTCGATTCTGGTTCTGGTTTATCATCCTGTTTTATTGTTCAGGCTTAGAATTTGGGTTCTGGCTTATTTCAAGTTTGAGTTCAAGTCTCTGATCACAGTAACAATGCTTTTTCAGGTTCTGGTTTTTGATTTTCAACAAAAGATCCTGAAGATATATATGTGACATTAGCAATTTTATGTGGTAGAGCAGTGCCAGAAAACACTAGTTTTGAGAAAGTTAACTTCTTCTGGATGGTATTAACTTGCTTTTGAGTTTTGTGTATCCATGGCTAGCAGTTGAATTCCAAATCAAAGATATCAAGCAATAGCTATTATCAAATTACCTTGTTTACTGCATTAACATATATGCTTTCTTTTGTAATCAAAAGATTGTCTTGTGGCTGTATTTATTAGTAGTGTATTAATTTTTTTGAGCCATTTATTTATATGTGTTAGCCTTTACATCGTCACTTTCCTGATGAACCTTCTTTCATGTAGATGTGATGTGTGCATTAATGTATTAGCACCAAATTAAGAACCTTCCTGGTGAACCTGAAAGGAAGAATCTAAAAGAGGAGGCTTGTATTTACTACAAACTATAGGTGCCCGTAATGTATTAGCACCAAATTAGCTAGGAGAGTTTTAAGATTTTAGTTATACATTTGCTATGAAATTACTTTGACTGTATGCTATAGACTGTTTTAGCTAGGAAGTAACTACAAAATCACTTAGAAATTTTAACTATAGATTGGCTACAAAATTGTCACGACGATATTCTAGCTATATAGCTAGAACAAAACAATATTAAACAATATATTACTATGAATTAACTACAAAATGGCTATGATCATGTTTTAAAGATTAACTACTAGTTAGTTAGAAAAAATTTTTGTATCTAATTTGCCTCCTAAATTTTGCTACTACTACTTTTGTTGTTAATTGGCATCTTATTTGTAGCTAAAAAGTTTTGCTAGAAATTAATTACGAATCTGCTACTAAACTTGTCGTGGATGATCGCATAATTTCTTGTAGTGAAATAATTCGAGATCCAATGAGAAAGAAGAGAGAATATGAAAAAGAGAAAAATGTAAAACCAATATGAAAGAAAAGAAAGAGTGTAAGAAAATCAATATTTATAAACTATCTCCATGTTCTTGGAATACAAAAGTGCTACTTGTGTATGCAAATCTTAGATGAAATGGACAACCTTGTGGCATTTTTCTAATATAAGTGGATTAAACTTATTTAGATATATAAACTAATCCATAGAAATCACAAGGAACACGGAATTCCTTTTCCATGGCAAATATTCAGTCTGTATTTCTATTCCTTTAATGAAGGGAACTGAAAGTAGTCTTTATTCTTTCAATTTTCACTAATATTCAAGACCATGAATTGACATTGGCCTCATATCCTATATATTGATGTTTAAGTAGCCACATTTTTATATAGTTGAGGTTGATTTAAGATTTAAAGTGTAAACTTGGGAATAATTTATGAAACGGTTTTATTTTCAAAGCGATTAAAGACATAGACCTTTTTCTAGTCGGAAAGATTAAAGACATAGTCTTTAATTAACCTAATACTAGTATTTTTTTACTTGGAGGTAAAGAGTTCATTCCTTATAACTTTTTTAAAAAAAAATTAATTCATAATTTCAATAAATAAAAGAATTGAGCAAGTTTGTGCTTTTTAGTTTAAACGATTTACAAGTGAAAAGACATTAAAAATAAAAATCATTCCTATTTTAACCTCAAGTATGAGACATCGTTAATAGCAACACAAACGAGATATTGTTCACTTTGAGTTCTGTCCTTAAAAGGTGCCTCCATGGGTTGAAACGATATAGTGTTTATAAACTACCCTTAACTTCGACTACTAAACAATGTGGAACATGACCTACCGGAACAATTCCTGAACTTGCATTGAACACCATCACATAACAAAATCAGTTAGCGGTATATTGATGCCCAGAATGTAATACTGCCAAATTCATTTTTCCAATAATAACTTTACAAACTTTTATATAAAAAAACTTTACATAATTTAAAATACGCACCCTATAGGTGTAAAAAAAAATAGGCACCCTATAAGAGAAAAAGTAAACAAAAGATATATTTTTTTGGTCTTGACCAAAGATGTATATATTAAAAAAGGGAATTGGTAAATACACCCCCGTGTATTTGCCATACATCCCATTTAAAACATTACGTCAACATAAAAATACGAAAATAGTCTTTTCCATGCGAGTCAAAATTTCTGAAAATTCGAATAGTTATAAAATTAAATTTTTATAACTACCAAAAATTTCAATTTCCAGAAAAGTATATCAAAATTAAATTTTTATATTTTTTCAAAAATTGGAATAATTTGATAACTACCGAAAATCGATAAATTTTTATTCCAAAAATTTGAATTACCGGTAATTATAAAATAATTGGAATTTCCATAACTATCGAAAATTTGAATTTTAGGTAGTATAAAAGGGTATTTTGGTATTATAATTTTTAAATAGTAACAAGTGGGATGGATGACAAATAGTGATAGTGTATTTACCAATTCCCTTAAAAAAACACGTGTGGTATTGGTAACTACTCACTGACCTAGCTTGTATTGGATATATATATATAGGGGTGTTGGTAAATACACCTCAATTTCTGGACATACACTCCACTTAATTCAGTAAATTCCCAAATTACCCTCATTGATTTGGTTTTTTTTTTTCAGTTTTGCATTTTTATCGAAAACTCAGTTTCGGGAATGCATTTTATATTTTTACCGGAAACTTGAATTTCCGGAATATATTTTTTTTATTCCGGAAACTTGAGTTTCTAGAATGTATAAAAACTCAGTTTTTCGCATATGTTTCTGAAATTCGAGTTTTCGGAATACAAATTTGTATTTCGGAAACTCGAGTTTCTGGAAACAGATAAAAATGCATTCCGGAAATTCTGTTATTGGTAAAAACACAAAATTGAAAGAAAAATAAATAAATCGATGAGAGCATAAAAGTAAAATACCATTTAAGTGGGGTGTATGGTTAAAATGGTGGGGTATATTTACCATCATCCTATAATATATAAATATATGATGACTAGTCTAAGCTGGGCCAGCAATAGAACTAGCCCTTCCCCCAAAATTGGCCTAACATGCCCACACATTTCCGTTTCTGGTTTCCCAAAAAAAAAACTTATGAAGAAAACGACCAAAAAAAAAAAAGGAACTCATGAAGAAATAAATAAACATGAAAGATTTTACATGAAAATTTTGACATCAAAGATGCACTTACATCTCTTACCTCTACCGTCCTTCCCTGTAGGTAAGGAAATTCAAAATGCACACAATCATTAGGCAGAGGCCCATCGTCCGTTATCACCATCGGTAAGCATAAAGTAGGTAGTTGTTAGTAAGTGCATTGCATTTTCATCCCCCCAACTACTTCTCCTTTAAAGCAATCTGGCTCAAGGGATGGAGTACAATAGGGCTCTCAAGTCACGGCAAAATTAATAAAAGGGACCATTAATTTACATGCCTCATATTTGGATTGTTAGCATAGACCAATTGTTGTATTATTATTATGTTAATTTAATATATATTGAGTTTTTTTTATTCGTAGTCATGTAAGAATTATTTCTTTATTACATAATAAAGAGAATAAAGACATAAAAGTAATTATAATGTAAATTTATTAAAAAAAAATTTTGTTGGAATCTAGAATGAGTGAATCACCAATTTAGTGTCTAAAATTATAAAGCACTGTCAACTTAATTTTAAAAATTATTAATATTTCAAGTTAGTCATTCAAATTCAAAATTCATGATCATATTAATCCGTTTGAGTCAGTTAATTTAGTTTCTGAAATTGTCTAATAATGACTAATATGATTGAAAAGTTTCAATTTTATGGATTAATTTAAAATATATATATATAATTTTAGAAAATAAATTGACAGTACAATATAATTCTAAGAACTAAATTGACAATTCACTCGATCTAAAATGGAGATTGCATTGGTATGTTATGGATGATCAGCCCAAATGGTTAGTTGTCCTACCCTAACTGTATCTCATTAATGCATGCATATGCATGGCCCCATCTTTTACTAACCATATTTCTATCCCACTTTTATTTATTTATTTATCCGTCACATCTTAAATTGTGTATTTTTATATCAAAATTTTGAAACTACCCAATCTTCCTTTGTGAATTGTGTCTCTGAGGAAACATCAAACACACACAGACACTACACACTCTCTCTCTCTTCCCCCAATTCAGGTAATTGAATTCCCTTCCCTCCTCTATTATTCTTCTTCCTTCTAATCTTCTCTTCCGATTGGGTCATTCATGTTTGATTTTCTCCCTCTTCAATTCCCAGTAAGGAACTCTCCTTTAGTAACTCCATTTTTTTTTTGTTTTTGGTATCTCACGGCTAAATACCAAACCTTTCTGGGTACTGTCGAATACCCCACGTTCGTTGTTATTATCGAATCCCAATTTTCTTAGTCAAAGTTCGTATCTTTCGCTAGTTTCTTCTTCCCCACTTTTACGTTCTCAATAAAGCTTGGAGCTTGCCATTTGCTGCTTCGAAGATTCGATTATTTCGTTGCAGTCCAATGAAATTAAATGTTGAGTTTTTGTGTGTGGCTATTTTGCATGATTCTAAATTTGATAGTTTCATATAAATATCACACTCCTTGCATTGTTTTCTGTTTTGGGGTTTGATGTGAATCTCCGTTTTGGTTTGTTTTTTTTTGGAGTTTCAGCTCATACTTCTATTGGATCTTGCATATAATTGCATACAATCCTTTAAGTGATTTGCAGAGTGTGTTGCTGACACTGTTTGGCGAAGTGGGTCTGTTTCGGTTTTGAAGATGAAGGTCACTTTGGTTTCTAGGAGTGGAAGAGAAATCGTTAAAGGTGGCATTGAGCTCAATGATTCTGTATGTCTTCTTTAAATTTCTTACCTTTTTATTCACATTTTGTTATCTTTTTTGTTGTCATCGAAAGGGTAATTTTGATTTCTTAGATTGGTTTTCTAGAGTGGGGTTTTATTTATAGAATTCAGAATTTACTCATTTTGTGTCTCTTGTCAATTGGGAAATGGGAGATTTGTTTTCCAAAGTAATGATTTATGGTTTATCTATTGTTGTTTTGTCATAGGCTACTGTAGCAGATCTGCAGGAGGCAATTCATAGGCGAAGTAAGTGAACATCCTCTTTTTCTCTATTATGCTTAAGTATAAATTACATTTTTTAAGTAATATCTGAGAAGAAAAATGACTAAAATCAAGTTGGCCTCAGGTTTATATCTTGATGGTTCTGAGTATTTCTATATGTGGTTTTAGTTATTTTTTGTGATGTATGTTTAACTTAATGTATACCGTGTGTCGTGTGATGATAATTGATAACACCTCATAGGTTCATTGTTATTTTTCCATTCTTACTATTTAGTATGTAATAATATATTTCTTTTGTACTTTTAAATGATTATAGCAGCATGTTAAACCAGTGGTTGATACATATCGGATGCCAATGTTGTACCAAATACTTGGATTCTTGATAAATTAGTTTGTAATGTATAATTAAAACGTATTTCTCCACTTTTTCCCTCAATCATGGAGTGGCCCGTCTATTATTTTTCTATGAGGTCTTATGATGCTTTCATGTGGTTTTTGATGTTTGGTGAGATGATATATACAATTTTTATGCATTATGTCATATCCTACTGTACCAGTATCCTGAGTTTTAAACAAAAGTTGTATTGGACTATTGGTGTTGTATCTGATAGCCATACCCATAATATACGTGCATCATCGGTGATGACGGCTATGTTTCTGAGTTGTCCTTTCAAGTTGTAAATTGCTCATTTGGATACACTTGTTGAAGTTGCTTTAAACCTTGGGTAAATAAAGCACAAGTCCCCTTTTTTTAAGAATGTAAAATGACCATAAAGTTTGGTATTTTTTTATACTAAATGAAGTTCTAGTATTATTTATTTAGATTTGCAAGTCTTTTGCAACAGCTTCTTATTTAAACCTAGTCTAGGCTGTTGAACATGAACACAGTTAGCATAATTCTTATTGGGTTGGGGAACTAAAAAGAATTATGGAAAAGAATTATGGGTGACAACACTAGATCAATCCATTGCATCCAACTAGTACTATTTTATGGCTTTGTTATTCCATCTTAGTACCTGTCTCAAAAGCAAAAATATGCTTGTCTGTATGTGTATCTCTGTCTCTAGGCTGCATTGGATTTCATGGCTCATTAACATGATTTGTATGTTTCACTTCAACAGCCAAGAAGTATCCATCGAGGCAGCGCTTGACACTTCCCGTCCAACCAGGATCAAAGGAAAGGCCCGTTGTTCTTAATTACAAAAAGAGTCTGAAAGACTATACAAGTGGGAATTCAGAAACCTTAACTGTAGTATTCAAGGACTTAGGCCCACAAGTTTCTTATCGTACGCTTTTCTTCTTTGAGTATTTGGGGCCTTTGCTTATCTATCCAGTCTTCTATTATTTGCCTGTTTACGAGTACTTCGGCTACAAGGGCGAACGTGTCATCCACCCTGTGCAGACATATGCCATGTACTATTGGTGTTTCCATTATGCCAAACGAATTCTGGAAACATTTTTCGTGCATCGCTTCAGCCATGCAACCTCACCCCTTTCCAATGTTTTTCGCAACTGTGCTTATTACTGGACCTTTGGCGCTTATATTGCTTATTATGTGAACCATCCACTATATACCCCTGTAAGTGACCTACAGATGAAGATCGGGTTTGGGTTAGGGATACTCTGCCAAGTCTCGAACTTCTATTGCCATCTTATACTGAGTAGTCTTCGTGGTCCTAAGGGAGAAGGTGGATATCAAATCCCACGTGGCTTTCTCTTCAATATCATTACTTGTGCAAATTATACAACAGAGATTTACCAGTGGTTGGGCTTCAACATTGCTACGCAAACCGTTGCCGGTTATATTTTTCTCGTGGTTGCTACTTCTATCATGACCAATTGGGCTTTAGCAAAGCACAGGCGTTTGAAGAAGGTCTGTCTCCTTACCTTTTCTTTTGCAGTTCACTAATTCAGTTTACAGTTAATATTCTATAAAAATATAATAACTGCAGAAGCAAAAATGTTTATGGTCCACATGAAAACTCTCCTTTAAAGGATATAAAAGGCCTACTTTATGAAAATAAATAGTAGTTTGTGTGCATATGGCTAAACTGTTCGGTTTTAGATTTTGAGGGTTTTGAAAGGTTTGTGGCCAACTTGATTGTTTGAGTGTGTGTAAAGTGATTTTGAATGAACTTGATTTTGTGAAATTGATTTGGTTAAAATCGAGTTTGAAGTGAAGTGATTTATATTTGGATGTGTTTACTTTGAAAGTAAATTTGATGTAAAACTTGGTGTAAATTTTTTAACCTAACGCAAAAGCTACTTTTTATACACTTCTAGTCAAACCAAGGTTTAGAGGCAAAATCAATTTTACCCAACAGTAACCAAACATCTCTTTTTTACTAAAATCACGTTTGACATGAAATAAAATCAATTCTAATACTTCCAACTTTCAAACCAAACACATTGACTCCATAACGATTTTACTTACTTATGCTACATTGAACATGTGGATTGGATACTGCTCCATATGATGTAAGTGTCTTGTGTTTATTGCCTGGCTATGCTAGGTCACCAAAATTTGGTCCATATGTTACTTGTATAAACTCATTATTTGTATAGGATGAAACCTTGTCAAATGACAAATACTATAAAATGAACCAATACTGTTAATCTTACCCCTCCTTTGCATGTTTTAATAATGATGAAAATCTTGCATCTCATCTTTGGTGTACATGTACATGCAGCTATTTGATGGAAAGGATGGGAGACCAAGGTATCCTCGTCGGTGGGTAATATTGCCACCATTCCTGTAGAAGCCTAAGCCGCTGATGAGGTCACCACTCTGTGCTCACAGGATTCTGATATTTAGAATTGTAGCATGACAATAACAACGAATTTTCAGTGATTCTATTCTTATTAGATATATGAATTTGTCTTTCAATGCTTTTGACTATGAAGTTGAGTTTCCAAGTTGTTGAAGCAGTATTTTGTAGGATATTTGCAATCATTTCCTAGATTATCGTACTGGACTGGGGATACTTGTTTCTTCAGAATCTTCTTAAGTGTGTTGTTCGTATTTGATGTTGCTGTTTTATTTTGGGTGGCTTCCTTCTTTACTGTCTGCAATATTTCTTTATCATAACGAGAGTTCAATTTCTATTCCCATGCACAGCAATGTTAAAGCTGATATTTCTATCCCTTTCTTTTTATTCACAAACCCGATATTTAATTCTTGGTAGTCGGACTAACAAATGTTGCCCAGAAACTGAATATACCATTGATTATTTGTTATTAGTCCAAATTTCATTTTTCTACCTTATTTTTTTACTTTTTCGGATTTTTTTATTTTCTTTTCATGCAATCTAATTTTTTTTTAAATATCAAGCATTGTATCGGCATCCACAACAATTAGTGGCCATGCCCCATTACCATCGTTTAACATTGTAAAGGCCAGTCAATCCTCCCACTTCACTATTCTGTGCAGCGATGGATTTATAGAGCACAATACTTGCAATTTAAAGGGAATTAAAATTACAGATAAATCACATTCTTATATGAATACTTGCTTAGTAATAAAAATAGTTGAGAAACGAAAAACAAGATGAAGCAAAATTCCACACGAAATATAAGTCCCCAACAACAGCCATCGAACAGTTTCAACCCCACCAATGTATATAAAATTAACAAGTGTCAGAAAGACAACGCCGGAAAATTGCTACCATCAAATCCTAGTTTTGATCTCTTGATGTTCCCAGAATCCCCATTACAATATCATGTCATCTTGTAAGTCCAAAATATGGTATGCTTCTAGCAACACCAATAGCAGAAACACACATGCAGTGGCCTTCCCGTGTATTAGACAGACACAACGCACAAGACATTTGCTGACCCATCAGAACGCATTTCTCATCACCTACGCATTCCTCGTCCACGACCACGGAAACCACCGCCACGACCTCTGCCTCCCATGGCACTTGCAGCAGCCTCTCCTTGTGCACTCTCAGACTACATATGTTCAATAAATAAAACAATCAAAATCAGCTCCAAAACAGAAGTTTCTCTTTTCTTGATATGACATCACATAAACATTATAGTAACTTCAAGGTCGTAGAAGATGATCAAGTAATTGTAGAAGGAGGTACACATGATCCAAAACTAGTTATATTTTTTTGCCGGTCACTTGGGAAATAGAACTATTCATAGAACTATTCATAACAAACAAGCTAGAATTAAACAGTGAGCAGGATACGATTTTGAAAACCACGAGTCCAAGAAATTTACAAGGAAGTACCATGACAACTAATACTCTTTTACTCGATGCAAAATGATACATGAACAACACTTGAAAGAGAACAGAAAAGGTGTAGCACAATTGGATTGCACGTGAATTTATGCAGAAAATAGTTGATGTGACACTGCACATATCCAAAGGTAAAATATATATGGCATCAAGTAGAAAATCCTTGACCAAAAGAATTGTGTCAAACAGAAAACGAAATTAATATGAAATTTGATATACCATAGATAATTAATTCATTCAAATTAAGCAAATAAACGAGAAATGATTTCCAAAACAATAGCACAATCTTCAGTGTGTATATATATACACTGATAAAACTGGTCAGATATTTACCTTGGGATTTTTAACTGTTTCATCCACACTTAAGATAAGGCAAGCTGCCTCTGTAGCAGCGTTTATAGCATTTATCTGCAAATTTAATAGCTTAATTAAACACCATCCACATAAATAGTAGAAAAAGAAAACAAAACCATGCAGATAAATGCAGGCAAATACCTTTACAACTGCAGGCTCCCAGACAAACTTGGCAAATGAATCAGCAATTCCACCAGTGGCTATGTCCACCCCATATGGTGCCCCCTCACCTTCAACAAGCAGGAAACAATAAGATTTTTGACTTCTAACCCATCAAAAGAACTATGCAAAATTTATTACTATAGCAGATAGATACAGATGCAAATTTTTTGACTTCAATTGAAAACCCCAATTATCTTATACTCAGCTAAGCTTTGGCTCAATTGTATCCGCACTAGCCCACTTCTCAGGGGTTCTGCATGCAAGTATATGTAACCAAGTATGCACATAAAAAGAAGGACAACTAACCAGAAGGAAGCGCGTGTTTTTGCCTTAATTTGTTCAGCACATCAGTTGCATCAAATCCAGCATTGTCACATAATTGCCGAGGAATAACCTGCAATAACAGTAATTTTTTGTATCAAAATACAATCAAATAACCATACTCTTTGAACATGCGAATGAGATCTCAAACCATTCATGTCTCATTTCTTACAGTTCCTTTTTTTTGGGCGAAATTTCTTACAGTTCCTAAGCTAGTATCCATGTTACACAAGATACTTAGCAATGTCATTTCAAGATGAACCCATCTACAAGTGAAGAAAAAAAAGTATATCCTGCAAAATTACTGTTCAATATTCCTATACTCACTAGCCCCAGATAGCAAATACAGAAATGAAAGCCTCAAATCCAATGCATGGATATACAATCTTCAGAATCACGAATGATAATAATGTGGCAATTTTTGGCTGAATAGCAACATGAAAAATGTATGCACAAGTCAAAACAAGAGCAGTTTTGCTCCCACCCCCTTCTTCCACAGTGATACAATAATAAGGCAAATGATTAACAGTTCCTGAGCATCAAATAAAATGTCTATATGCATCCTGAAAATTTTCCAGAATGATGGTGTGGTTTGTTACACATGGAAGAACTACCCAGAACTTTTTTAATGCCATTAATATTTAATTAAAAAAATTGTAAAGAAACACAATGCTGATTGTTCGGTAGCCTGTTGGTTTGAACTTTAGACCACTGAGAAGTTCTTCATGGAAAATGCCATTAGCACAAAAGAAAAATAAATCTATTACCGCTGGTGTCAAACAAGAGCTGCATCTCATTACATTTGAAGTTATATGACTAAAATAATAGAATATTAGGATACATATACCAAACTATAGATCGCACCCAATTCATAAACACACCTCAAGTGCTTTTGCATAAGAGTTGATGAAAAGCTGAGACTTCCCAGCTATTGTGCGTGCATGCTGCCTCAAGTACCGGCTTATTTCCATCTATCAACAATAACCACATTTTAACATCCAACACAGTCACTAACATAATTCAATGAGATCTATAACAAACTTTTGAGTGGAGACATACATCTATAGCACCTCCACCAGCAACCACAGTTGAATTCTTCAAAGCCCTTCTAACAATCATGATTGCATCGTGCAAACTTCGCTCTGCTTCCTCTATGAACTGTGACAAAATAGCAAAAGTCAAATATAAGCCCAACAGCAGATATAGTAAATGCATTTAATTACAAGCTACAGGAACAGTAATTGCACGACCTTTACAGACCTGATCAGCTCCACCACGAAGAACTATGGTGGCCGTTTCACCAGATGGACATCCATTGAATAAATTGAACCTCTCATTTCCTACCTGCCTTTCCTCAAAAATTTCACAAGTTCCAAGAACCTTCAAGCAAATAAATCACAAGAATTTCAGTTGCAATATATAAAATTGCAAAATGAGCAAACCATGCAGAATCCTACAACTAATGCACAACCTCATCAATAATGTTATTGACAGATGTTTGTACAGTTCCACCAGTTGCAGCAGCAACCCTTTTTAGATCTTCCTCTGCTACACGACCCGCACAGAAAATGTCTCGATCCGCAAAATACTGTTTCAAGAGCAAGTTATTAAAATAAAAACTAATTATGAATATATGTGAAAGATTTTAAGAAACCCAATAAAAAGAATAATTTCCTAGCATTATCATGAACAGTTAATAAGGATGTCAATATACACTTAACATGTAAAAAAAAAGCAAAGAAAAATATGCAAAAATTATTTAATTATGAAAATAGAAGCTTATAGTTATAGTTATACAATACATGTGAGTCTAACATACAACACAATGCATCTAATGCACCACAACAATGTTTCAGGAAAGGATAGCACATAGCAAATTTTGCATGTGCTATTAGAAAGGTTCAACAGTTTGCAGACAGCTGAAAGGCATACAAGAATATGGAGTAAAATTAGATTCAATAAAAAATGATAATTAAAACCTGTGTAGCTAGATCCCCAATGGCCAGTCGTGAAAGAACAACTTTGGCACCACTTTTGACACATTTATCCAACTTGTCATAAATAATATTCCATTCTGCATCAACAATTGACTGATACTGCGACGGGTCTGATAATCTGTAAAGAACAAGAGAAAGAGAGAAGGGAGTCATGTAAACTAAGCAAACCTTCAAAGAATCTCAGTACCAAACACAAGACAGAAGAACAATTTTTAAATATTCACACCTAATTTCAGCATTTTCTTTCTCAGATTTTAGCTCCAACTCAACATTTAGCAAGAGTATTTTTGGGTTGAGAAACTTCTTGGGCTGTTGCTCAAACCCAGCATATGAAAATGTCTTTTTGAAGGCAACACCATTGACAAGAAATGAGTCTCGCATGTTACCACCAGGAACCTGTAGAAAAAAACCAGAATCCCCATAACATCATTTTCAAAATAAGCATCTACATAAAACAAAATTGATTTACGCGTTTAACATTAACCATAAAAACTGCTTATAAAAAAACCATAAAAACAAAAACCTACATGAAACGGTAACACTCCCACTTTGGTTAGTTGATTTTTCCTACTTCCTATCACATCTTTTGAGTTTATCAAATATTTTTACAAATTTCTAAGAACATTATTATGCAAATCAACTATAATGCATCTACTTTAGCATTTGTGCAGAAAAGTAGATGCCTAAAGCATCTAATTACAACATAAAAACAAGGCAAGCTATATTGGGGAAAATAATAACATCAAGACTGACAAAGTTGTTTTACTCCTAAAGCAAAGATGAAATCATTTTAAACAAGAAGAAAATTCAATTAAAACTTAGTTTGATGGTAATGGGAGAATATCAATGGCGATGTAGAAATATAAGTACATGACAAAAAAATGAATTCTTGATATTGACACAAATAAGGAAAACTGCCAAAATAGCAAGGATTGGGAAATTGTTTCAGTGTGTGTATCATAGTTCTCTACATGATTTTGTTAACATTTGGAAATTGGAACTAAAAGTACAATAAAGGCCCAGTGAGTGAGGCTGTTAGCCTTATTGCTATGATGATTATATGGCATGCCACTATAACCGCAGACCAGCTTTTACAAGACCTCAATGCAATCAGAAAGGAAAGAGGAAAAAACCAAGATCTCTCTATCAAACCACTAAATGTTTGTTGCATTAAAAGTGAATAGATAACCTAACACCAATAACGAATTTGTATAACAACCAGGCATAAAATGCCATGTAATCCACATTTTCCTCCAAAGTGTCAAATTACTTTGACAATATTTGTTAAACTCTTTAGTTATCTTAAACTTTAAAACTGAGAAAGTACATTCACACACACTGCAATCTCTAACTCTAACTTCAATTGCAGAAGTGCATGCGCACATATATGTAAAGTGATTCAAGGGCCTTGCCATATTGATGGGCTATTCTGGTGTGTTTTATTATAGTGGCTTTGTTTAAGAGTATATTTGATCCTCCATATTTGCACTCATTTTTGCCAATAATAAATTCTTTTCTATTGAAAAGACATTACATATTACCAATACAAATGAGAGAATGAAGCACACGGATACAAGGTTGTAAATGAAGTAATACAGGTACCTTCTTTATTCCAATCATGTTCAACCTGTCATCATTCCCAATCGCAATCACAGCATCCACAACCATGGACGCAAAGAACTCCTTTTCTCCACCTATAAGCTTCGAAGAGAGTGTTGTAGCAGCACACTTTGCAAGCAAGCTTTTCTTTTCTTCCAGACTTTTTCCCTCTATGCTAATAGCTAGCTCTTTAATCTTCTCAATTGCCTGCATAAATCATTACACACGGCCAAATTAATGCAACAAGTCTGGATCATAATTTCACTCACAGTATTTAACATTGAAACAAAAAAGTAAAAACATGAGATATAAAAAAATGTGTACCAAGGAGCATGCAGTCCTATAGCTCCGTATTAAATTCTGAGAGTGAACACAATCTTCAATGAAAGGCTTTGCCTCTCTTAAAAACTCAGCAGCAAGCAACACCACGGTGGTGGTTCCATCGCCAACCTTCACATTCACAACAACAACAACAACAGCAGCTTTTTATTTACAAAAATAAAAAACGAAATTCCACAATTTCAAGCATCTTAATAATGAAGCAAAAAACAACAAATCGCGTTTTAGAAAAACCGATCTCAGAAAAAGATGCAGGAGATGGAAATGGATGATGAGATCGAAGAGAATGGTTACCTCGGAGTCCTGAGACTTGGCGATGTCGACGAGGATTTTGGCGGCGGGGTGAACGATGTCGAGGAGCTTCATGATGGTGGCGCCGTCGTTGGAGATGGTGACGGAGCCCTTGTCGTCGTGGATGAGCTTGTCCATGCCACGTGGACCGAGGGTGCTTCGGACGACGTCGGCGACGGCGGTGCAGGCATTGATGTTGCTCACCAGTTGTGCCTTCCCCTGCGAAGTGTCTGTTCCTTCCTTCAGCAGTATGATCTGAGGTTGCTGTTTTCTCCCACATTTTTTGCAACCAACAACAACAACAACAATCAGTTAGGTTAGTTAGGGTTAGTGAAACGCATAACAGAACACATACAGAGAGAGAGAGAGAGAGAGCGTACCAGCATAGCTGACATGGTTGAAGACGAGAGTGAGAGTGCTAGGGTTTAAGTTTGAAGTTCAGAGTGGGTCTAGTAGCAGCAGTTTTCTGGCACCTTCTCTTTCGCAGTGTGTGACTGAGAGTGTGTGAAGGAGTTCCCGGTATCTATTTCGAACCGAAGCTTCATTTTTATCATGATTTGGGCCTTCAGCCCATTGCCCCTTTTGTAAAAATCTCTTACTATCTTTACAGCCATTTTTTGTCCAAAAAGAAAAAATAATAACATTTTTAATGTGCTTTAAAGAAATTATGTACGCATTAATTAATGTATATGATTTCAGTATAAGACTATTCAAGATTTATTTCATCATTGAATCTTTTTTTCTATGAAAAGAATCTTTTTTAGCTATCTATTATGTTCACTTTGTATATTAAAATTAAAATACTAAACTTGTGTTGTTATTACTCTAAACAAACCCAATGAGAGCAAGTGACCTCCTCCTCCTCTATCAAGAAAAGTTGAGAGAGGACATTTCACTCGCCACTGGGATTATCAACAATTATTGCATGTTAATTTTGAGCCACAATTATTTGGCCAGCAATAGCCCCATCACACTGGCAGGCACCACAACTCTAGCACCGAAGATACAGTCTTGTGATAAAATGGTGATTGATTTTGACTTATACAAAATTTATTTGATCTTATCTACTTACATAAATACTTGTGAAAGTGTGTTAAGTGCATATGAAAAGAGTTTATGATGCTTATCCAAAAAAAAAAAAGAGTTTATGATTGACTTGTTTTGAGCTTATTTTCACAAGTTCTCTAATAACTTATCAAAATAACTTACGGCTTATATAAAATCAGTTTAATCACATTCTCTATTTAAATATAAAAATAACTTATGTATAAGTGCTTACATAATAAACACTTATACTGTTAAATAATATATTTATCCAAACAAACCCAAGGAGGAAAAAAAGAAGAGGGATAGAGCAATCAAAAGAAAAGAGATGCATTAAAATTAACTTTTCTAAAAGCTAATTTTCTTTATTTTTTCCCACTAAAAATAAGTTATTTTGTTTAAGAACTTTTAAAGAAAAGTGTTGAATTCAATTTCTCTTTTAACTTAAGTAGAAGAGAAGCACAAAATAAATTGGACTAAACTAAGTATATAAAATTTGGCAAAATTAGTAAACTGGTCTCTTATTTAAATTTTTTTTTTCAATTTAGTCTCTTATTAAATTTTTTTAACAAGAAGGTTCTTTATGATTATTTATTTTTTCAATTTAGTCATTTTGATCCGTGTCAGTTACTGATTAGTCTCAAGTAATGGTATACATTAAATTGAGCCCAATTAAAAACGGACACATCATCAACAATAGATGAAAATGACCAAGTTGAAAAAATAAATAAAACATAAGGGACATTGTTGAAATTTTTTAATAAGAGACTAAATTGAAAAAAAATTAAAGATATTTTTCCTATAAAACTCAATGTAGAAATAAATGCTCTCACGTCCCTATAATTACTCTTCTACAAAATGCTAGATAACATAAATTAATTACACCCATCAACTCACAGATTATTATCTGTAAAAAAAAACCCCCACTTTTGAGTTGAGACGACGAGAGAGTCGCAGGCAACCTGTAAACAATTCTGGGCAAGTCACAATTATACCTTTGTTGGTTCGCGCTTTACATAGGAAAGAGCTCACCAGATGATCAAGTGATGATTCTTATGCTTTTGAACAGAAGTAGTAATGTGACAACGAAATGCGTCAACAACTATCTTACAAAATTGAAACAGCAAATGAAAGCGACAAAAAGAATAATCTCTGTAACATCCACACTGACTCACTGAATGGGAAACCATAGAAAAGACATGGTCAACTTCAATTACGACAACCAGGAAATTCATCAAACCACTCGGCTAACTAACTGGTCCCCCCCAACCAACTACAAAGAATAGATAACGGTACATTACATATACTAAACATATTATATCAGGAAAAGAATTATAATACAACACGAAAATGTCTCGGTTAAGGAGAAGGAGAATGTTAACACCCATCCAATGGCTCTGCTGAATAATAAGCTACCAAACGTGTACAGGGAAGGAAGGAGGATCCAGAGAGGACAACCAACCATAGGTAGAACTCTAGTTTCCTCCGTCCAAACAACAAAACAATACAGAGCCAAACATGGGTACCAACAATCTAATCTAATCTAATGTCTTCCATTTCCATTTTCCTCCCTAAAGTCCGATTTTTTTTTTTGCGTTCGAAGACCCCTAGTGTTCTTTATTTTAAGAAGACTCCACAAACAATGATTGCCCCCACGTCCTCTTCCTCAAGATGATATCTTGGATACATCTTTGCTTGACCTGTTGAATTTCATGTGGCTGTTGACGAGCTGCCCCGCGGCGATGGCTGACATCAGAGACAGCTCTCCTGCTAAAACAGCTCCGGCTACAATGGTGGCCAAGAGTCTCGAGTTTGACCCAGGTGACTCCTTGCTTGCACCCTTCACACCAAGCATATTCAAGCAAGCAGATTGAGATGCAAGTTGAGTTCCACCCCCAACTGTACCCACCTGAGAGGACAAGAAATCATATAAAAAACCTTAGGCCTAGAGCTATTTGAATTGGAAAATTAGAGAGTAAAATCTAGTTGAATAGATTGGGATTCGAAAATCACCTCAATGGAAGGCATGGTCACTGAGATATGAAGGTCTCTCCCATCATTGACGGCTTCCATCATTGTTATGCAATGGGAACTTTCGACATTTTGAGCTGGATCTTGACCAGTGGCTATGAATACGGCAGAAACGATGTTACTAGCATGGGCATTGTATCCACCAAGAGTGCCAGCAATGGCAGAACCAGCAAGGTTTTTGAGCATGTTGAGCTCCACCAGGGCAGCCACATTGGTCTTCAACACCTTCTTCACCACTTCTTCTTTGATAATTGCTTCACAAACAACTGATTTACCACGTCCCTCAATCCAATTTACTGCAGCGGGTTTCTTGTCCGAACAATAATTACCTAAAGGATCAAGTCAGTACACATTTTCAGTCCAATATTCCAATTAAAATGAATTGGACATTCCCTGACATGACGAAAGAAATAAATACTAGTACAAAATAGGAATCCGATCAAATGAGAACCATAAATAAACTGGGGATGAGTCTGGGAGTGGTGTCACAATTCAATTTTTTGCATCATGTTCATAAGTCAATAGCTCATAGTTAAAACACAAATGAATGAAATATAAGTACTCTAACAAACAAGATTAAATCGAGTACATATTACTACATAACCCTTTTCTCAAAAAGCAGATAGAACAAACAAATTAAGCTCAGAAAAAAATTCAACTTGACAATTCCATATGCAAAAGTAAACCTCTACAATAACACCAATGAATGGCATAAGTCTGCTGTTCAAATCAGATAAAACACACACACAACATAGTCAAAGATGATGATACGTAAATAAATATGATAATGTAATTGGACCACTTACATGAAAGAAACAAGTATATATAATTGAAAGAAGACAAAGAGACAACGTGTGAATGTGTGATATCACATACAAAATTAAACAGTGTTCGTGACATCATGCAGATTTTCTAAAGAACGATCCAGGAAACCCCATCCATTGATTAAAGTGGGAAAGAGCATGGAAATTACCAGAGATGCCAATAATATCCATGTCAGGGAAATCATTTTGAAGGAAATCGAGAACGTTCTGCACCCCTTTGGAGACCATGTTCATCCCCATGGCATCACCCGTGCTGCAGGTGAATCTCAAATAAACATTCTTCCCAGCCATAGCACACTGAATACCTTGCAGCCTGGCAAATCTACTCGACCTGAAACCACCAGAAACAAACACCAAAACTCACCACCATAAAAAAAATCTCCCAGAAACCAACCACAACCAAAAATCCCAGAACTCTAAATTCCTTATTTCCTTCACTCAAATTTTCCACAATTTCCAAAAACAAATAATAAACTTAAAACATCAAAATCCAACATAAAATAATATCAACATCAAACTCAGTAAAATGAGCTAATTTCAAGATTATACTAATTTAACTAACTAATTGATCGCACTGATTACGTGTGTGTTTGGTTCTACAATTATGAAAATTGATTTTGGTTAAAAGTGAGTTGAATGTAAAGTGATTTATGTTTGGATATACATTCACATAAAAATGAGTTGAACAATAAATTTGAGGCTAACAATCATGTTTGGACCAAATGCTCTAAATCTCAGCTTCAAGTTAGAATCCATCCTAGAGGCAAAATCAATCCTACTCAATAACAACCAAACATGTCAATCAATTTCATGTTTCAGGAATCACTTTCACCTCTCACAAAAATGAATCCAAATACGCACTAACAACCAATAACAATAATTTCACCACCACCTACAAAACCATTCAAAAAAGGAGAAAAAAAAAAGACTGCTAACCTGTTGAAAACAACGGCTAAGGTATCAAAATTGAGAGGGTCTTCCAAGAAGAACTTCAACTGAGCAGCCCTTTTAGCAGTGTTAAACCTAACAACAGGTGCCCTCGACATGGCATCCTTCAAAACGACACTACTGGCCCCACCAGAAGCATAAATAGCCTTACACCCTCTATTGGTACTCGCCACAAGACACCCTTCGGTCGTCGCCATCGGAACCGTATACTCAAACCCATCCAACAACAACGGCCCCGCAACACCCACCGGAATCTGAACATACCCCACCGGCATCTCACAACACTGCCCCAAAATCGAACCATAATCAAACCCTTCCAACGGTAATCCCTCAAGGGACCTCCCCGTCAACCTCTGCAGCGCCTCGCGCCGAATCGCCGCCGCCCGGAAGCAATCGCCGAGTCGCGATTCGAGCGCGTACGAGGGCGTGGCGCCGTCAATTACCGATTTAACAATCTCCTCGTCTTCCTCAGGGAAAATTGAGGGTTCCAGCGGGGTCAATTTGGGGATCGGTTGTTCGGCGGTGACGGCGGGGACATCATCGAGGTCCCAGACGTCGGTGGAGGCGCGTGAGAT
Organism: Glycyrrhiza uralensis; assembly: GCA_030159175.1. Lineage (NCBI taxonomy): Eukaryota > Viridiplantae > Streptophyta > Magnoliopsida > Fabales > Fabaceae > Glycyrrhiza > Glycyrrhiza uralensis. Next base: position 3,652,093 of record BRZY01000006.1, read on the forward strand.
GAAAGATTGGACGAAGTCGATGCCGAAGAAGCCTAAAAGGTAGATGAAGGAGGCGATGAGGGAGACGATGGCGGCGATCTCGGAGAGTGTGACGACGTGGAGAGGGGTTGAGCTTCGGATCTTGTCGCGCCACCGGTGGAGGAGGTAGTAAGCGACTGAGAAGAAGAGCGTGAAGAAGATGGCGTTGGTTAGGTACAGTGGGAGTGGGAGTGCGTCGGAGGCCTTTGGGGTTGGGGATGGGGCGGAGGAAGGACGCTTATGGCGGCGGTGATGGTGGTTTGCCTCCGTGATGACGTCATCTCCGGTGGCCGGCCGGCGATGAATTTCCATTGTTTTGGGAAGAGAGAGAGAATGGGAAGAAGAAGAAGAAGGATTGAGAATGTGAATGATTGTTTTTTTTTTTGAATGAATAAAAATGAAAGGTTGTGTTGTGCCAGCGAAGGTACCTGCTAGGCTGCTACCGGACCCAGCTCCATCGCTATTTGCTGTTTTTGTGCATTTTTGTTCCTAGTCTTTTTTTCTTTATTTGAAATTTTAAAAGTTTTTGTTCTTTTTGACTGATTTTTCCTAAAATTATAAATTAATCTGTTATTTTAGTTTTTTTAAAAAGATCGGTTATTTTTGTTATACGTCATTTTTAATATCAATTTTAGAATTACTTTATAAATATGAGGATTAATTTGATTAAAAATATTCAACTTAGAAATTAATTTGAAATATTTATTGGAACGGATTCGGATCTTTGAAGTAATGTTTTAGGTTCGAGTTTTGTAGATGAAAAAAACGTGATAGAGCAGAGATATACTTTGCATCAACCTGGTTACCAAAAATTTAAAATATTTACCCCTATTATAGTACAATTTTCATATCATATAAGGGTAAATTTCCTTTTTTTTTCTCAAAATATTTAGATCATATCTAATGGTTGTTCTTATATGTTGGTTTGTATTTTTTGTAGCATTGGAGCTCACCGACGTGACTACCATGTATAAGGACGATTCTTATATAAGAATTGATTTTTACACATTAAAAAAATATTTTTTTGCAAAAATAAAGTAATTGTAGGATCCACTAAAGGTAAGTCAAAAATCAATGTTAAATTTTACCATTAGAGTAAAAAATAGTAAAATTTTTTAAATCTAATGTGTCATTTTGGCACACTAAAAAAATATAAGAAGCCAAAATGAGTTTCTTTTTTTTTTTTTGATAAGAAAGGCAAAATGAGTTCTTAACTCTGAAGATGTTGTTACACTTTATGCCTTATGCCAAAAGTTTGAGACTAGACTCAAACATTCAAGGAAATTTTTTTTAGTTTAATTTTTAAACTCCTCTCTTTGAGAGTTACAGGAAATGGTTTTTATCATATCATATGATCATATAATATAATATATAAATAAATACAAGTGTTCATTAATTAATATGATTGATGATTATAAGATTTGTTAATTATACTGTCTTTACATTCTAATAGGACCATGGTTCTATTATTTTTAAATGGGAGATGATTCAAGTCTAGTTTTGTTTTTGTTTTTGATTTGTTTTCGCGGCCCACATCCAACGAATGAAACACCAGAAACAGCTGGAGCGTTTCACAAGCTCGCTGCTTGCTGATGCTGATGCTGCTGCACTGCCCTTTGTGCTTTGCGAAAAGTACCCACCCTACATAAACCTTTCTATATATAGAGACCATGCTAATTGATAAATCTTTTTATTGAAAAAGGTTGGTTTATTTTGTTGCATTAATGCAATGTAACTGTTTGTATGAGAAGAAAATGTTTATAGTAAAATAAAATATAAAACCATAGAAACAACCGTCAAAAAAACATTTTTGAAGTCATCTGATATCATTTTAAGAGACAACAATCAAATCCAAATCCTATATACTTCATTCAATAGTTAGGGCACTTTCATCAATTATTGAAGATTGCTAACAGTGAGATGAATAACTGTACCATTATTAATGCAGAATACTCTATCTCTCATTTTTTTTGTTGATAAAAGGGGGTGTCAAAGACCCAACAACAACAAACTTTATCCACCCCTTTTCATGTTGGGGGATAAAGTTTTATAGAGAAAAGGATTAATTCATGTAAAATAAGAGATTCATTTTAAAATAATAAATAAAGAGGTGTAACATTGATTAAAAAATTACTGATTGAGATTATATTATAATTATAATCATATACATGCATGGGTATAAAAATCTATCTATTTTTTTTAATTATTGATTATAACTTTTCACATTTTTTCTGAAAAAAAAAATAATTTTAAAAGAGTCGTGAAAACCTTAAGTTTAAATATGTATTTTATTTTAGTTATTCATAAGATTAATTATAGAAAAGGATTGTAATTAATTGATTATTGCACAAGTTTAGAAGTATCAATGGATGCTGGTAATATCCTTTACAAGTGAATGCATGGAATTTGAGATTAAGACCTTATTGTTTTGATACAAGTTATAGTTTATAGTTTAGGCTCCGTCTACGGTGCGCTACTAGTGTAGGACGTGCACCGTGCGCGATTAGAATTGCTAGGGTGCACCATGGATCTTCAGGTTAGACAACCGTCCAGATTTGTTAATAAAAATCGATGGTTGAGATCGAATAATCCATATTTGTTAATAAACGATAGGTCAGCTTCGACAAAATAATGATGGGTCAGCTCCATTCACTGTTCATCATCTTCTTCACCCCGCCATTTGTCACTATTCATCATCTTCCCACCCACAAAATTATCGATTTTGTTACACATAATTAACAATAAACCAAACTTTTATTACTTTCACATATAGGAGTACATCAAGTCAAACAAAAACAGAGGTCGGTAACATAAAGAAATACGCATAATGACAAAAGCTACTCTGATAATTTTCTTAGGAAGATGCCAAAAAATTTTCATAAAGAGCCTTAACAAAAGCTACCAATTTCTCCTGATCATGGGTGTTTTCTTTGATGACTAGGACATCCTTGAAGTTATTAAACCATAAATGTAAGCGAGGGAATCTCTCAGCTTTTAGGATCTTCACTTCAACCATATCTTCCTCTACCTCAATAAATTTGGCTATGCTTCCATTATTGAAGCCGTGCGAGAGAAAATCCAGCGGCCATGGTCGGTGGAGCTCCACCACACACTGGGTGAAGCTAATGGTTGCGCCAATTTCATGGCAAAGCTCGGGAAGGACCAATCGGATGGGTGGACCATCTGGACTCAGCCGCCGGAGGGATTGGGGAGCCTTCTCCTAGGAGATGCGATGCGGGTTGTGTACCAGAGGGATTAGGGATTAGTTTTTCCCCTCTCTCTGTGTTTTTTGTGTTCTTATCTCTGCACAGCGTGATATATTTTTTTTATCTCTGCTGCTCTATTATTCGATCTCAGCCGTCATTTTTTATTAACAAATCTGGACGGTTGTCTCTAACCTGCACGTCCACGGTGCACCCCAGCAATTCTAATCGCGCACGGTGCGCTTCCTACATCGATAGCGCACCGTAGACAGAGCCTATAGTTTATATACTACTTTGTAGTGAATACCTAAAACAAAGCCCTTATGGGAAGGATCCAGAACTAAAAACAAGTCATAGGCATTGACTGTGTGGAAACCAGTCAATTTATTGGCCTCTCTAAACTTATGAATAGGTTGTATCGAATTCGGACAACTTTGAGATCCCCAAAGTTTAAAATTTTTAAAATTGGAAATTCTATAGAATTTATATTAAAGTTTAATTTTTTATATCTTACACAACCACCCATACAATACACAAAATATTTGCCAGTTCACTTGTAAAAATGATTTTTGTCTCTTGCCAAAAAGAGGGGAAAAGGCTATGATCTTTTGTTTGTACTGATATTTAACTTAATTTATTTTAATTACAAAATTATCATATTATTTTTAATTTATAAATACTTACATAAGAAATAGTGAAAACAATCAATTTTTGTTTTCAACTAATATTCACTCCAAAACTGTTACAAAAAAAAAAGGAAGATAACTTAAATTCATAACTTAAACAGCTGAAAACATCTATGTGGTTGATTTTGTGCCTTCATTTTAGTTTCGTTGAAAACAACTACTTAGAAATATCGAACTGGATTTAAATCTTTCAGAGGATTTAGCAAATTAATCAAAATACAGGTCAAACTATCGGTAACCCATGAATCCAAATTATACACTAAGTGCGCTTTTGAAAAGGAAAAGTTGTATAGGGACCAGAAGTGTACATGTTACAGTAAATGGAGGGTACTAGAGATACACAATGCCACGCACTCATCTTCATGACAAATGGAATGAGCAACAAAGCCTTGTACACCACTAGTGTCAAAACTATAACTGAAGAGCCATTGGATACAAAATTTCTGGATGGAGTTCACACATCACATGCCCATCTTCCATCTCCAAAATCAAGATCATGCTAAGACCTTTGCTTCTTGGACTTCTTTCCTGATGGTTGTTCTGATGACCCTACAATATATGTCTCGGCATCTATATTTTCTTCAGATTTGCGCTTACCAAACTTCTTTGCCTTTTTCTGTGGAGGAACAATTTTGGATTCAAGTGAGATGGTTATCCATTAAAGAGAAACTACTCGAGTCATATTTTGCCAAATGAAAATTCTGTTAGAACCTCATACCTTTATGGACAATGTCATGTCAGCTACATTATCATTAGCATCCTCAGAGTTATCCACCGGTTTTGCAGGTTCCTGGAGAGTGCAAATAAAAGTTTGATGAAATGCCATAAAGGAAATTATAAAGCAACAAAGCAATATGAATGGTATGGATTGTTGTGAAAAAGTAGTGAAAATTGCGGAGAACATATTGACATAAACCTTGGGTGGGATAAAAGACTCTTCTCTTTTTCTTTTGCTTTCAGCAGTTTTTTCTGCCTGCTTCTCCTGCTTCTCTTGCCATTTCTTTGCCGATTTCCTTTTATCACTCAAAAAGTATTCACCAGTTTCTAATTGTATATCAACCTGAAATATCACAAATTACCAAGGACACCTTAAAATTTATTTTACAAATTAACAAAGAAAATAGCACATAGAAATGTATGTAAGGTTCTTGACCATAACCAATCCATAGCAATATAAGGGAACAATCATAGAAAAGTAAATGCTTAAAACACCAATCACAAAAGAACCAGAAAGTGTAGGTTGGTTCAGTAGGGTCCTACTAAAAACGAAAACAAAGCAATCCAGTACTTGAGAACCATTAAGTAAATTTTCGATAAAAAATAAGTTAAGCTTCCTCATCTTCCTGACTACCCAACCTCCCTCTTTTCTTATCAATTCATCTATTTTTTTTGGTTGGGGAGGGTTGAGTGCATCAGTAGAGGGGGATCCCTACATTAAACAATAGAAGAAATCCAACTTGGCAGGAGAATTGGCTGTCTCACCTTACTGGGCTGTTGAGGTGGAGGGAAAGGAGTATATGGCTTCTTCTGTTTAGCTTTAACCTTCTTTTGGTTAACGTTTTTCCTTGAAAAAGATATGAAGCATCAATAAAACTGAAGCAGAAGGTGAGTGCTTTGTATATACAAATTATCAAATAATTAAAGCCATACTTCTTGAACTTCGGAAGAAACCTATCCCAATTCTCATGGGCAAGTGCTGGATCCTTTTCAAGTTCCTTCCTCATCATAAGAATCTGACAAAGGGAAAAGAACTGAGATGTTTTCTACACCTGAAATCTATGCTATAAAATAAGCTGGAGAAAATACAAATTTATTAACCTTAATGTTGTAAACAGGATGCATTTTATTCAGCATGCATTCTTCAACAATCCTTCTGACTTGCTTCAAGCCTTTGAATGAACCCATCACAGCAACTGTGTTTCCCTGTGGAATTACAAGCAAAATTTGAAAGAAGTCAGCTCATTCTACACTCAACCCAAATCTTAGCGCAAGGAAAGTAAATGTCCAGCCTTCACAATCTGAAGTAACAATTAAAATTACCTGGACGAGAATATAGCAGCCAGTGAGTATTTCAAGAGCCTGCACCAGAGTATTATAGTTGGAGAAAAGTGAGTTAGAAAGCTGAAGTTAACAATCAGTGGTATGCAGTCCCAAATTATAAAAAAATATAACAAAGGCCATCCTCACTCCTCAGTGCTAAAAAAAAAAAAAAGTCTTCAGAAATAGCATACCTTCAAGGTGGAAGAATTGGGACCCACAAGATGCTGTCTTCTTTTTACAAATCGCTCCTGCAGTCAAAAACCAATGGAAGCTTCCTACCATCAGACTAATTTCTTTAGAATGTTTCAGCATTGTAAAATATTTAACTATTAACTATATAGAATAGGAAATTTAAAGAGCTATTTGGAGAATGGAAGGAAAAACCTCCGGGGTTTGATGGTTACACTTTTTTTGTTTCAAAATTATTGGGATTATAGTATTTTATTAAGGAAGGCCTCCTGAAAGTGTTTAGTGAATGTCAGTGCAATGGAAAGGTTGGAATAAGCACCATAAACTCTATTCTTATTACTTTGGTGCCTAAGAAGGATGGGTCTATCAAGGTGCTTCACAAGTCATCAGCTTGTAAGAACCAGCAAGAAGAACATGCAGTCAGTAGCAAAATCATTTTCATAAGCTCCCGCAAGTTAAGAGAATGTACTAAAATAAAAACAAACCAATAGAGGCAGCTAATAGAAGCTTACCTTATTGCGAACCATGCCGCTAATCTTAATGATGTCACATTGTATTTCATCGTCAAGTATTTTTATAGCCTGAGAGAACAATCAACAAAGCAATATACATTATACAAAACACCAAAAACGAGCCTACTATTATTACAGATATATCATAAACAAAAACAATACTAAAATTCTCAAGTCACGTTTATAAATAAATACTTAGACATGGGGCCTATTTGGATTGACTTATGCAGAGCTTATCTACTGACATAAACACTTATGACAACGTTTGGGAGAGATTATGAAAATAGCTTATAACCAGCTCATAAGCTGGTTTGGGCTTATTTTCATAAGCTCTCCAGAATAGCTTATCAAAACAACTTACACATTCCCTCTTCAATTACAAAAATAGATTTTGCATAAGTGCTTATGCCATAAGAGCTTAAATAAGTCGTTAATCCAAATAGACCCTAAGACCTAAACAGCTTATGACGACTGGCTTATAAGCTGTTTTCATAAGCTCTCCCAAACACACTGAAAAATGTTTACATCAGTAAATAAACCCGAATAAGCTCTGTATAAGTCAATTCAAAGAGGACCTTAGACATGGTTTATATGAATGATATCTGATATAATAACAACAATAATAATAAAACAGTAAGAATGACCTGAGGAGCAGGAACACTGCGAGAAAGAAGCTTGATGAGATCCCTAGCTTTGATAATGATATAAGGGTCCCTAGTCTTTCTGGTAGTGGTAACCGTCATTGAACCCTCAACCTGTGTGGCATTGTGAATGAAAGGAGATCGAAATTAGTTAGGGATTGGAATTGGAAAGTTGAAAACGGTGCGTCTTGCATTAGCTAGCGTGCGTGCGTGCGTGCATACCAGGTTGAGTTCGCATGCGACTCCGAATTCCTTGAGAGCGGATTTGACGAGAGGCCAAGCTTCTTGGAGGTACTTTTCGCGGTACTGAGGGAAGAGAGTGGAGAAGGAACTCACTTCAAGCATGCCTCCTTCGTTCCACGAAGGGTCGAACTTCTCTATCTTCCAACGGTCGATGTTTGGGTCCTCGTCCCATGGCTTTGGCTTATCGTGCTTCCCTTTCTTCTTCTCATTCACCAAACCTTCGTTCGTTACGACGCCGTTCTCATCCATTTCTCAACCTTGTTGCTGCTGCTGCTGCTTCCGTTACTGTTAGGTTTTCGCTCGTTGCTTTACAGAGAGCAGGGAAGAAGAAACTGTATGACGGTGTTGGTATATTGGGTCTTACAATCACATAACACAATAAAAATGTTAACACCCCCTTTTTTCTTTTCACACCCCTCTTTAATTAATTCCTAAATTCCCAGAGTACCCCCATCAAGCTATTCAGGCTCTCTCCTGTGTTGCGCTTTTTTTCCCCGTCCGAAAACTGAATTTCCATAACACAAAAATAACAAAGGTTTAGAAAATCAATTTTGATAATTATTATTAAAAATATATTCTGAAAATTCATTTTTTGATAAAAATTTTTAAATACAGCATAGTTCCAGAATATCAATTTTCCTAGTGAATTTGACTTCTGAAAATTCAATTTTTGGAAGTAAAAAAAACGACTTCTAAAAATTCAAATTTCAAAACCTATGGATTAAGTCTTCTTTTTTTTTTTTACTTCCAAAGTCACCGTATAAACCCGTGTCGTGGAAGGTGGTTGTTCATCATTTTTTTTTGGAAGGAAAAAAAAGGGGTGTTCATCTTTGGTTTCCAATTCCATAAACGAGAGGTGGTGGGAGAGAGATTGTGTTATTAGGGGTATGATTGGAAAAGTAAGGGAATAGAAAGAAAAAGGGTGTGAAAAGTAAAAAGCTGTGTTGATAGTAAGTCCCAAAATGTTGTATTGTACGGACGGGGCTTTGGGCCTATTACTTGAGCCCATCACTTTTTTTCATTGACAAGAAAATATAACATTGATGTCATCCATAAAAAAAATGGCTAAGATATTATAATTTTTTTTGGCATTATTTTATTTTTCTATTGGTTATTAATAGTTATCTATCTATAAGCCGAAATGTACTGTTAAGAAAATTTATTTAGCCGAAATGTACTATTTTATTCCCTCAATATGAAGTTAGTTTGGTGAAGACGCCTAAAACTGCTATAACATTTAAGGATTGATTGTTGATATAGATAACCATTTATCATGGTTAATGTTGAGTTTTAAATGTGTCCGCTGTCCTTTTGTGGGTATAAATAGTTACGATAACATTGTGTTTTTTTTTATTTAGACTCACAGTATCCTAAGAAGAGGGACCCTTGCACTAATTTGTGTTCGACTGAAAATTAAGTAAAGTCTGACCACGTATTGTTCTTTCACCGGGATTGCACACACATTGTGCTTTGATAGGCCAATATAAGACTATTTTCTGAGATCTGTAGGCAAATAAACTAGTACCTACGATATCTTGCCAAAACAGAGGAATACACCTCCAAGCGGGGTTTAAAATACTCCTTACAAATTAGACTAACAAGCATTAGTAGTATATACCAATGATTATAGATAATGAAAATGGAAAACTTTTATTTACTTTACAATAGGTTCAACATTTTAAGTACTGTCCGGTTTGTTAATATTGTTTAGTTCATCCCTAGTTGCTTTTACATTTGCGCCCTAATGATTGAAAAATTAATTAACCACTCTGAAAGGCCTGGATTTCTTTCATTAGTGATGCAACTTGTATATCGATTATTAAATTTCACAACATGCTAGTATTTATAACTACAATATATTTTGAGTATTGAATAATAATGAATATACTATCATGTAGAAATTAAAGTTTCCCTAAACCCGATTGTATACTTAACAAGCTTTCTTATTCCAAAGTAACCCTGTTTTCCTTTCCTTGTTCTAGCAATTTTATCAACTTTATCTTATTTTTTTTGCTTACTGTGTAAGCAACTCTCAATTAATACACTTTTATTTGATATATATATATATACACACATATATGACCTTAACTTTAAATGTACAATTCATCAATGATAAGACTTATCCTCCATTAAAAGAATCACGATTCACAAGACAAATTCTCCATCCACAATCTTATATTAAGAAAAGGGGAATGGTAATTAAATGGTTCATAATTTTGAAGGAAGGCTGGTATGAAAACTTAAGAGAAAAATAAAAACCTAATGTAATTTACAAGTCGCAACTCTATCCTACTTATTGCAAATAGCATCAAAATATCTTTGGAATAATCACTCAATAATGTCAAACAAATTAATCATATGGAACAAGGCTTTTCCAGTGGTTATCAAAAGTTCCAGTTGTGTTAGAATTGTTGTTGTTTGCATCTGTTTCTTAATATCTGCAAACCTTGGAAGCTACTCCCTGCAAGGAGCATCTGCACAACATATTTTCAATAAAACGATTTAATTGAATAAAAAGCAAAGGATTGCTTGAGTACATAAAAGAAAAAAAAGAGAGAATAAATAACTGAGCTTGAGATCTGAGTTGAACAAAATCACAAAGAGGGAGGCATATAGGCAAGAAATTATGACCATATTACATACTCATGCAAAAGCACAAAGACAATGCAGCATATCAAAGTCTCCCTATGTAATGGCATGTGTACTTTATTCGGTACTTACAATTTGGGAAGTGAGTTGGGACATAAACAAATATCAAGGTTTCAATTTATTTAAATTTTTAATGACCATGAGTGATGAGAAGTTTGGTTTCCCATAAATAAAGTTCTGGGTATTTGTGATGAATGGAAAAATAGAAGCTCTGCCTCCTTATATCAATTTTTTTAATAACAACAAAATCATGGTTCTCCTACTATTCCAATATTGATTTTTTAACTGATTGCAATCAAATACAATAAAATTCGAGATTTGAAACCATAAGGGCGGCTCAAACAGCAAAAATAAACACTTATAAGTGTGCTGGGTGCTGCAAAATAGACACAAAAAAAAGAGAGAGAACAAAACAAAGGGGAGGGAAGACAGAGAGTACTTACATATTCTACTTTTACTTGTGAGTGTTTTCTCACGCTTTCTCTTTCGGTTCTCTCTCTTCATCATCATACTTTCATTCATCCATCCACTTGGGCTTAACATTGATAGAATTTTTCCGCATGGGATACAAGAGCTGTAATCAAATAATTGAAAATCACATGGATGAATGAGTTAATATAATAGCATGAGAATATAAAATTTTCCCTCAAAATCATGTTTATTTTTTCCCCATTGTAAGCTCAAAGGGTAATAAAAAATACTGACCTTTTTTAATATTCTAATAACAAGAAAAAAGGGTCAAGGGATGACAACAATGGAGGGAAAAAGAAAAGAAAAAATAGAAGCAAAATTAGTTCACCTGTGAAGTGCGCCACCGAATCTTTCGAATCTGACTTGGCAAAGCTTGCAACAATGAGTGCACCATTCGTTGGCAACCATTGCGCTATTATTATTATTATTATCAGACTCCGTGGAAGCCATAGCGTTGCGATACGTATGAGGTTTCGTTTCCAAGCGAGGTGTAAATAGAGGTCCTGAATACTTGGGAAGGAAGGAAAAGAATTGGGCTATTTGACTAACACAGATCCACCTATATTTATAATAATAAGGGTTTGAGATCAACAAAAAAATCACTGAATATTTTCTCAATCATGATATGATTTTTTTTTAAAATTTAAAATTCCAACTGATTATCGTTGTGTTTTTTTATCTTAAATTTTATTGTTTTGCACCATTTATTGTTTTCAAGTTTGAGTGGTTATTTAATAGTTGAATAATTCGGCAATTGGCTCTGGGCCTATTATCTAAGCCCATCAACATTCTAAAATATACATCATATTATTAAAATTATTATTATATTATTTTATATAAAAATTTGTCTAAAATATTATATTTGTTTGACATATTTATTTATTCATCATCAATTGTTATATTTTTATGTCCCTATATAACCACTCCAATCATACTAAATAGCATAGCTCGAGGTATAATTGATTGATCAATATATAAGTTGATTACATAAAATGAAAGGTTTATAAGCTTGAAACTATTTACCCAATGGATGTGACTCAACTGACAACACGAGTGGTGTGGATAAAAGAACCAAGGTTCGATCGCACAAAATATTTTCAAGGAGGGACTTATTTAACATCAAAGGCCTATTCAACGTTCGAAATTTGGAATGGTATCTAAAGTTCGCTCAACTTATGGTCCCGTGGAATATTTCAAGTCAAATTGCACCAAGCCGGAAAATATTAAATTCAGTCATATCTATCTATCTATATCTATTATACATTAACCATTACTACTATTATCATAAAGGAAATTAATCCCCATTTTGTTGGACAGAAGAGGGTCTGCAGCAACCAATCTGTTTGCAGGAACATCTTCTCATCCTTTCTGATGCCAGTTCTGCCGTTTCTCAACAATGCAATACTTTGGGTCGTCTATATAACTGAGGTTACTTTTTTCCTTATCCAACATTTACAATCCCCCTCCCTAACATCGTCTTAGACCTCCCTTCAACTCAACCCCCCCCCCCCCCCCCCCCCAAACCCCCAGGGGGCGACAAAAGCAGTAGTCATGCTAGATTTTTTTTTAGGCCAACTAGTTAGAAATTACTAATTAGTGAGTTAATTGTTAGAAGGGAGGGGGGAGAGACCTTATGTCCCTTGACTCAACCATGTGAGCCACCTACAGGTAGTCATGCTAGATGAGCTATAACCTCATCCAGAAACAAACATCAACCATCAATTCAAGACAGACCACCCTAACCTTGATCATTACCACTTTGTATGGTGTTCCATGAAAAAAAAAAATCGTTACAAAGTAAATATCTTTTTACATGGTATAACAACCATCCTAATGAACCTACACTTCTACAAACATTAAAAGGTTTGAACTAAAAGGACATCAAGGGACAAAGCAGACGCGACAGACATAAAGTCCACCAACAAAAATATCCACTTCCAAAGGATAGTCAGTGTCAAAAGTCTACTGCAGGTGAGATGAGCTCATTCTCAACGACTACTCTGCACTAACAAGTAAAAACACACACACCACTGGAGACATTTACATAAAAAACCTGCATAGCATCTAGTCTACCTATTTTTTTGTAAAGAACTTTCCGTTATTGAAACATGGAAAGGTTGGACAGAAGAGGATTTTCCCTCTCTTTTGCCTTTTACATTTTTATCGCCCATTTTTTCAACATTATCACCTACATTTACAAAAGAATCAGAGATACCAGTGTGCAAAGAGATGTCAGATTCTCTGCCTAACCCGCCTACCATTTGAGTCACCACCATCTGAAAGTTGGGCCCACACACTCTGAGATTTTTCCCCGGCACTGCAATTATCCCCTTCACAGCCAGCAATGGTCTTCAAGATCTCTGACTGTAGCCATGGGCATTTTTCTTTCATATACTCAAATCCATCCGACCTCATGACAGCTGCAACAAGTCCAGACCAAAAAGAACCATCATATCAAGCATGTGAAGAATGAAGAGTTGAAGGTAAAGTAAAATTATAACGTTCTGTGCCCAGACTCAAGATATTAATTTTATTCTGTCAAATTCTCTACAGGGGAGAATGGCATGCTGTGTTTCTAAGGGATAGAGAAATTTCAGAACATTATGAAAATAATCAACATCCCATGACTGTCGCGTCTGTGGATTTTGAATCAAAGCCAAAAAACTAATGCATATCCTTGTCGAATGTTTTTAAGTTAGACAAAAAAAGTATATACACAATAAGGTGTCATTTATTACTATTTGAACTAAAGATTTAAATAAAACCTTACTATCACAGTATCACCACAACACTAAGTTTATTGTTTAGTGCTTAGTGTTCACAGATGCCAATGTTATGAATTTGTGAATAAATTGACCACCAATGCTATGGTACTATGCCTTTTTGTTTATAAAGGCCACAGCCAAGCGTAGGTAAATTTTACTTCCACTTTCTCTTACGAGCCCAAAAGTTATAATATTGCATGATTAAAAGAAAACTGGATTTAGAACAGAGGGTCAAAAGTTGGCCAACCAATCTACAGTGTCCTAAAAATTTCAACACGAGAAAAAGAAAGCCAATTACAAACCCCTCTACAATGGTCTGACCTCTTTGAATACACGTCAAAGCAAGTATTTATTTGCATTCCCCATTCAAGTGGCATATAAAAGATATAAGAAGCTTGCTTGATTGCTAAAAACTTGACAACAATCAGTGACAGATATGAATGAATGACATAGATAAATGCAGAACGCTGCCCATGCTTTATATAGAAATACATCAGTCTTTATATTAGCAAGATTACTCATTCTAACCAAGAAAGTGACAACTAACTAAGTATACCTGCTAGATTTTGAGCAGCAAATTTTAGGCAAACAGCTTTTAACTCCGTAGCATGGCAATTGTCAGCCAAGGTTAAAATGTTGGCTACAGAACTCACACAAATGTCCTTGCAAAGACGAGACTCACACATCAGTCTAAGCCTCTCCAAGCCGTACTTGTCTGCTGCAGCTAACAATTTTGCTGTCAATGTCTCAGAAACTGGAAAATCACTAGATGTAGTTGATGGAACCATGTCAGCCTCTTCTGTGAGGGTATCCCTGTAGATGAAATGTAGCATGGCCTGTAAAAGTAAGAGGAAAATCAGGACATCTGTCCCCCCATAGTTGTACTTTCCCTCTTAACTCCTATAGAATCTTTTTTCTATCAAGAAAAGAAAAATCTAACAAGAAAAACCAGCAGGAAAAGCACACAATAACAGAGAGTAAATCCTAACCAAAGGAAAGAAAACAAGGAAAGGGAAGGAAAATAAGAAGTAAATAGTTTTTACCTTAAAAACCTTGGGTTCCAAATCCGTTACGATAATCTCCGGTTTTTCCACATCTAAACCATTAAAAAATTTAGATCGAAATTCTGGGGATCTGGCAGCCAACACCAACTTATGAGCAGGGAACTTTTCCCCAGCTACATCAAAAGTAACATCTGAACCTTCCATATTATCTAACAGTGAGCCAAAGTGTGATCCGATGTCAGATTCCGGGACATGAATAAGGTGAAGTTGTGGACAATCAATAGCAGAAACCACAACTCCAACTGTGCAGTTGATTTTCAAGCAGTCATTCTTTAGGAAATCGGAGGTTTCAAGCAGAGACCGTCTGAAAAACCGCTTGTACCCCCTATAAGAACACACAAACAAGATCAACCATTTCACAAATCTCAACACAACATTGTACACTCATACTGATCTAGCATCCATTGTCCACAGAAGGAGATATAGCAAGCAGTAGAAAACAAAGATGGCAACGCATCGAAATTTTAAAACCCTTCAATTTACATTTTTATTAAAAAGATAGACGCCTTTTTGCCAGTAAGCCTGCGATCAAGTTTGAGTGTGAGTCAAAACCGGCTTGTAACGCATGTTAGGAGGTAACGGGAGAAATTTTCGCTCTCACGTTGAGAGTCTCATAACACGTGGGACGATGTTCCAACGTGTATACAAACACACTATTCATGTATCATATGATGATATAGTTATTATATTTATATAAACAAGCCTAAAAAGAGTGTGTTTGGTATCTCATTTTCGCGTCCCAATGTAAAGTCACCGAGGAAGCTAAGAGATGGAGCTTTAGACCAGCCGCGTGTTAGAAAAGTCTGCAACACGGTTCCAAACACACACTAATTCACATATAATAATGTTTCTGGTGAGCTAACAAAAAGAGTAAATGAGTAATACTGATAATATAGTGAATTAGTAATTTAGATAACAACAACAATAATAATAATAATAACTAACTAACTACACTGTTCATCGTGCACAAAAAAAAAAAACCACATAAAATTCAGGCTACAGAAATTCCCAAATTCTCTTAACATTAAAGTTTAATCCGCAAGCATTCAAATCATAGAGTGAAAACAACAATTGTGATATAGAGAAAAACACATGATATGAGGGACTGAGGAGGCATGGAATTGGAAACCCTACCACATGCTACCCTTATACTTGAGGGTGTAGGGACCACTCTCGAGCGATCGATCGAAATGGCTATGAACCTTATGTTTTCCCTGTCCACTCTGATCCACGAGCGTGAGCTCGAAGAGAGCCCTAACGTCGGTGCCTTCGCTAGCCAAAGCGATGAAGACGGAGACGTAAGCGGAATTGTCCTCGGGGTTCTTACCGTCGGGGTAGAAGTAGATCGCCCACTGGTACCCTCCTACGGTGAACAAATCGCTCGCAATGTGCTTCCCCACTCCCATCCCCTTCGCCAGCGAGTATCCCTGGATCACGAACTTGTGTGAGCCGTTAACTGTCTCCGTCACCGACCTCGAGCTCGTCGGCGACGATAGCACCGCCCTCTCCGCCGATACGGTTCCGTCCATTGGCGGTTATCGGATTCAGAAGTTCATACGACGCACGGAGGAAAAAGGAATTCCCCAATCGGATGGGGGAAATGAATTCGCGGGAAAGGGAAATGAATTTGAGAATCGGAGGATTTTGGAATTTCGGATTTGGATTTTGCTCTTTTTTTATTTGTTTTTGTGGGGGTTTGGTTTTGTGGAAGAAGGGAATTGAGAGGGGACGGTGGATTTGGCGAAGAGGCGTTTTGGATGGACGGAAAATGACGACGGAAAGCGTTTTTTTGGGTGCGACACGGTGTTGAGGCTTTTGCTTCTGAGTATGAGATAACTATGGGTTGACGTCAGGAGATGTGAAATGTCATGCTTGCCCCTGAGGCTTTGCGGAAAGTGCAATGCTGGAATGTCTGTGTGCGGGATCTTGACGTGGCGCCGCGGCGGCTTGTTATTGGGTGTCCAGATGCTATGCTCTAGTTTTTTTTTTTTTTGATCAAACTGAAAGTAAGCAAAACAAAAGAACTACAATCGTAACTTCACAATGCCCAAAGCATCATAAAGCATAAAAGAATTAATCTGATGGGGGCAGTGGTCCCAAATAATTAAAGAAGAGTCGCCCAAAGCTCCAGTTTTCGTCATCCAATCCACCTAGCCATTCGCCTGTATTATTTCGGATAATACCTCCAAAACCAGCCCGACCCGAATTACCCAAAGAACTACCGTCAACATTAACCTTGATAGCATTACCATTGGGTGGCCTCCAAACAACCTCACGAGGCTGATTAATAATAGTAGCAGAACCATACAACTGCAAAGCAATAGTAGACTCAGCTTTAATCTTATTCATAACAGACCATGTTGGTGAACATTGATCGTTAAACACCTCTTCATTCTGGGCTCGCCAAATAAACCAACAAGAATGGAGAAAAAGATTACCATAATCTGCCATTGAGTTAGAATGAATCCAACTGGCCACCTGTGTAACAGCAGGATCAAGGCATTGGGTGTCCAGATGCTATGCTCTAGTAACCGCTAACTAGTAATAGTAGCTGTATCAATATCAATTGATTGATGTACCATTTCCTAGATATAGGATCTTTTTGGACAAATAACTTATTTAAGTGTTTATCATATAAATATTTATGTATAAGTTATTTTTGTAATTAAAAAAAATATGTTGAAATTGATTTAGTAAAAACTATAAACTATTTTGATAAACTATTCAAAAAAACTTATAAAAATAAATTCAAAAGAATTTGAGTAGTTATAGAGTACGTCATTTGTAAGTGGTAACAATTTCCTAGCCTATATAAGGAGGCCAACCACCTTCCCAAGTACGTGCATACTATTCACATATAGTCACTCTACTAAAGTATACAATAACTTGGGCATGTTTGGTTTATCATTGTAAGCATATATGTTTGGTCGAGAATTGCATTTGTAAAAGGAACAAAACAAATTGTTTTTCAGTTGCAATGGATTTCCAATAAAAATCCAAATACATACTTGGAAATCACACAGTGCCTCCCTAGTTAATTTTGTTCAACATTCTACATCTCTACCTTTTCAGGAAGAAATTGTTGTCGGCCCGATGCTTTTATTTTATTGCTTGTAAATTCCCTCCTCCGTACTAAATTAAACTGATAACGTGGACAAATCAATGATCATGCTCACGCACAGCAACTCTAGTAGTGCAGCGCTTTGTGAAGGACTCGTGCCTGATAAACGTGGAAAACTTCACAATTACCTATATATTTTAATGACAATTATTATCACGAATGGATATTCATTCAATTGAATCGTGAGAATATCCTTTAAACATATTCCTGGTTGAAATTTCTTAATTTTTTTTGTAACGTGTGAATGATTCAGTAACATTTTAATTTTAATAATTATACACCCGATAGCGAAATTTTACACACAAATCTCGTATGTATGAATGTATGTATGTATGCAGATATTATATAGTATTAAACTCATTAGGAATGGTGATAATTGATTTAGTTTCTTATAATTTATAATTTCTTTTTTAATGATTTGTAAATTATTAGATTATTAATTTATTTTTAAATTTAATAGAATTTTTTTCTTAAACAAAAATAAAACAATATAATAATCACACGTGACGTGAAATTTTAAAGAGAGAGAAAGAAAAACCTTTGATGTATTTGTTTCAAATTATCTTAATTTGTTCTCGAAAAAATGAGGATGGGAATATGATATTCTTGTGCTTGGTTCAAGTTTTCAAAAAATACTTTTGGACATCAATTATTCCCATGAATCTCATTTATTTATATTTTCTTAAATTTTTAATTTCCATGCAATAGGATTATATCTTTTATTCCCCAAGGAATAAAAATAGTTATGAGAGTTTTCTAATAATAACTTCCCGCTTTCAATTTATTTTATCATATTTATTTGAATTTTTGAATTTTTAAATTAATAAAATTTAAAAATATTTCTAAATATATTTAATAGTTGCCTATTATATTATAAATTATCCTCAAAAATAATATAATCGATAATAATATTTCCAAGAATCACATTGATTGGAATCTATAATATATATAAAGACGAACCCTCTATAGACACATTTTTACAAGTGTCGCTTTGAGAGTATTTCAAAGATCAAATGAATTGAGTTGATTTGAAAAGATTTTATTGATTAATGATTTCATGATTCATATTTAATGTGCCTTATTTAAAATTGTATTGATTGCATTTGAAACAATCAATTTAAAATAGTATTTTCAATTGCCTATTTATTAGAGAATATTTGTATTTCTTATATCTTTAACTATTTATTTTGCGTCTGGAAACATTCGTGTTTCTTCGGCCTCTTCATTCTCTGGTATGATTTTTCTATCATCTCTCTTTTTGTTAATCTTCTCTCATTTCATATACATTTTCTTCTCATTATTCTCATCCATTGCGGTTACTAATACTTGAAACTTTCGATTAAAGGTTAGTTATTGTTTTCTTTTTCATGATTAATCTTTTATATGTTTCAATTTTTGGATTTTTAATTTTAAATCCTAATATCTGCATGCATTGATAAAATTTATTTGTTTATTTTGTTTTAGTTGGTATTTCTTTATTCATCAACACTAAATTTTTATCTAAGGTGAGTTCGTAATATTGCTATTTTTCTATTTTACTGTTAATCATTTTTACTTATTATTTTTTTAGTGTTTATTAATATTCTAATAGCCTCCAAACTATCGATGTTGTTCGATTTTTGTTCTTTTTCTCTTAGGCAAATTTCTCCTCTAAGACAAATATTTCTTCTAATTTTTGATTAATTTATTTTTATTTATGGATTATTTTTTGAAATTAATGCTTATCTATTTTACATTGTTAAGTTTTTTATTTTCGATTTCCATTTGTGATTAGCTATGCAGATACAATATTGTTCTCTCTCAAACAAGAAGAAGCATCATATGTCACAAGATATTAGTTGCTTATTATTTTTTCAATATTTTTCAAGAAATTATGCATGGAATTTCAATAATTATATATATTACTGTGATTTTTTGTATCTTTTAGGATATATTTATTTTAGAAAATATATGTAATAGTTTATTAGTTGTTTTAATTTAAAAATACATATAAATTACTTAATTCCCGAATTCAAATTTTGTACTGTGAAAATTTTGGTTTGATATAAATGTTATGCCCTTAAATTTTTTGGAATGTCTTAAATTAATTTAACTTTTTGAAAATGTATATATATTTTTATTTTTATACTATTGTAGTTTTTGTGAAATATTTAGGCATTAGTAAAAGTATTTGAAAACAATTATATAGATTTTATAAATATCTATGATAGAAATAATTATAAAATTTATGTATCAAAAAAATTAATTATAAAACTTTCAATGTACAAATGAGACAAATTATATTTATAGAGATTAAGTTGAAATTCAAAAAATGAGCATGTTTATCATAGGAATCAATTTAAAACCGTAATTGAAAGAAATTATATCTTTGTGATTGGAATCGATTTTATAAATCTCTGTGATAGGAATAGTTATAAAATTTTCAAGTTTGAAATGATTCAAAATGCATCTCTAAGGATTACGTTGAAATTTATAAAATGAGTATATTTATTATAGGAATTAATTTAAAATCGTAGAAAAAAATTCGATTTGTAGGATAGAAACCAGTTTTCTAAATCACTATGGCAGAAATCATTATAAAATTTTAAATTTTAGTTTTCTTCAAATTGTATCTATAAGGATCAAGTTGAAATTCATAAAAGGAGTGTTTATTATAGGAATCAATTCAAAATGGTAAATGAAAAAAATTATATCTTTGTGATAGAGATTGATTTTAAAATCTCTATAATAGGAATAATTATAAATTTTTCAAATCTCAAAAGATGCAAATTATATATATAGAGATCATGTCAAAAAAATTGCTGCAACAAATTTAAAATCGTAGTTGAAAAAATTGATAGGGACCGTTTTCATAAATTTCTATGATAGGAATCATATTAAATGTTTCAATTTTCAAATAATACAATTGTATCTTTATGGATTATGTTGAAATTCATAAAAGGTATAGGTTAATTGTAGAAATTAATTTAAATTGTAGTAAAAAATATTGTATCTTTGCTATAGTGACTGTTTT
The DNA here is from genome assembly GCA_030159175.1 of Glycyrrhiza uralensis. NCBI lineage: Eukaryota > Viridiplantae > Streptophyta > Magnoliopsida > Fabales > Fabaceae > Glycyrrhiza > Glycyrrhiza uralensis. The sequence continues at coordinate 3,672,708 of BRZY01000006.1, forward strand.
TATAACTCAAAAACTTAAATAGTAAGAAAAAATATTTTCTTTCATCTTAATTGATATACGTTGTAATCATTATTTCTTTATCATTTAGCATTTTTTACTTATTTAATTTATTAAATATTTTCTTTTGTCCAACTAAATTTGAATTTTTCAATAATTAATGTCTATAAATAAACTGATTAAAATAAATAGTTTGGATAAAACATAACAAATGAAAATAAATATTTTTTTTCTTTATTATTACATTATCATCTAACTAATTTATTGGACATGTTATTTTTTTGAGAAAATTAGGAGATTTTATACATTAATATATAGGTGTAAATTGGTTAATATAAAAATTATAAATAAAACATAACATATGGGATATATATTTTACATTAAAGTATACAAGAAAATATTGCACATATAACATTGTGCCAAATATTTTACGTGAAATCTAATCCACATGTGAATTACTTAAAGAATTAAATTTTAATATATAATTTTAATAATTTTCTATTTCACTTTATGATAACTTAACTAATTTGTTGAAGTTTTTTTTATATGAGCAAATTTGAATTTTTTTGGACAGTATTATCTATAAAATAAAAAACATAAATGTTTCAATTAATAGTTTACAGATAGTGAGTGATTTTGGTAGTAATAAAAATAAATTATTTATAGTGCTACATGAGAAAATAGATTATGAAATAAGTTTCTACTAATTGAATATGCACGACAATTGGACATGTACTTGATAGGTATAATTGATACAAGTACGTAAAAATAATTTATGATATATATAGATTTATAGATAATTGCAGTTGATGGGTTGTCCCGTCAAAGTCGGGATGAGATCAAGTGGGTACTGCAATTTCAAGTTTTTTGTCATGTCTACTTACAATAACTATTTAAACTATTTTACTGCTTCAACTATAATTTGTGCTATTTTTTTCGTTGTATTCAACTTTTAAGTTGTGAACTAATCAAATAATTAACCAACTATTTTTAATAGATAACTATATAATTTATAATTTATTATATAATTTAAAAAACATAATTTAAAAAAAACTCAAATCCTTTATAATTAATATTCAAATATATTTTCTCATAAATTTTTATAAAATATGTCATATATCCCGTGCATTGCACGGGTCACTACACTAGTATAATTTTATAACTTAAAACAAACACCAATGTTAAAATTTTCCAATCTCGACTTGACTCGGGTGAGACTGACAACTGAGTCAACACAAACCTCCGCGTCACAGTGAAAAACGGGAAGTCATAGCAAGTTAGCAACACTAGCTTAGTCATGCCTAGCTTTCCTGACCCCTTGCAGAGTGAAGGGACAAGCGTCAGCGGTTTTTCCAAACCTTCCTTCATGTACGGCTTTTAATTTTTTTAGCTTAAAAACAAAAATTCATGCAGATATATACAAAAAAGAAGAAGAGGAAAATATAGATTACAGCAACACACAACAGCATCGCTATCTGTCGCGTTGGACGCGACTCCTCGCCACCTTAACCTATTCATCCATCTGATCTGATCTATCTATCAGCTTCAGGAGTGAGTGAGTGTGCATTAACAATGTCAATGATTTCGGTGGGTGACGCTCTCCAAACGGTCCTAAACGCCTCAAAACGACTTCCCCCAATCGCCGTTTCCCTCCACGATGCCCTTGGCAAGGTGTTGGCCCAGGATGTTCGCGCCCCCGATCCTCTCCCTCCTTACCCTGCTTCTGTCAAGGTTTTTCTCCATTTTCCATTTCTTTTTTTTTTAATTATTTTTGTTTACTTGACTAATTAATAAACTAAATCAAAATGGGCTCGGGCTTGGGCTCTTGACGGTGTTGCAGGATGGTTATGCGGTGGTGGCTTCAGATGGGCCCGGGGAATACCCCGTAATTGCCGAGTCAAGAGCTGGGAACGATGCTCTTGGCGTTACTCTTACTCCTGGAACTGTCGCCTACGTCACAACCGGAGGTGTTCTCCTCTTCACAATTCATAATCCCCAAACTCAATTTAGGATCCGGTTGGATGAACAGTTTATTTAAGCACTTATGACATAAGTGTTTATAATCTAAGCACTGAAGCAGCTATTTTGTAATTGAAAAGGAAATGTGATTAAATTGATTTCATATAAACTCTAAACTGTTTTGATAAGCTATTTTGGGGAGCTTATGAAAATAAGCCCAAAACAGTTTCAGTCAATCATAAGCTATTTGCTCCCTCTCAAATACTCTCACAAGTGTTTATGTCAGTAGATAAGTTCAAATAAGGTCCGCATAAGTCAATCCAAATGCACCCTTATTTGTATTGTATCAGTATCAGTGTATATGTGCTTCTGCTTGTAATAATTATTAGGTTTTGTATCATATAAACGCATTTCTAAATTTTAGAGCATGCTCAGGCTGGCTTGCTTTCTCTTCTTCGTCTTCAGTTCTGAATTCTAAGCCTGACCTCAAATTGGGATTATTAGGAGAACTAACTAACTACTAACAAACTCTAACAGGATTTAATAAATCTGTTAGAGACAGAGTTTGTTAGTAGTTAGTTAGTTGTTGTTCTTAGTTGTGATCAGTTACAGGTTGGTACTTATACAAGCTCTATAAATAGAGCATTAGTTACCGGATTCATCATAATATTCAATATGATTCCTTTTGAGTTTTGCACCCACTCTTTCCAAAGCTCTCAAGCTTTTGCTTCTTTCATTTCCTCCTCCTCTGATTCCTAATTTGGGGTCACAGACTCACAGTTGAGAAGCTAGGTTTAGTTCTAACTTCTGATTGTGATTGTGATGTTTCTCGTCTTGGTTCAGGTCCCATTCCTGATGGTGCTGACGCGGTTGTTCAGGTTGAGGATACTGAAAAAGTCAACAATGATGCCTCGGGTGGGCCTGACCGGGTCAGAATATTGGTGAAAACCACCCAAGGCAATGATATACGCCCAGTGGTATGCTATTATCACCCCATCTAGAGTAACTCTCGTGGTAAAATTCAGCACGAGTATAACCACAGCACATGCATTGTTTGGCTTTGATGATTGTTGCACCACTATGTTACTGTTAGACCTTTCTTTACTAACCACTAAGGCAAGCAAGAAATAAGTGCGGGGTTGTTTTGCTGATCATGGGCCTCTCGAGTGGCACATGTATGATATATAATTGGCATACACACATGGATGGAAGGCAACTTGCTGTGTCTAAACATTACATAATCGTATGTGACAATTTTAATGGCGTCAAACTTGACTCCAAGTCATTGTTCATTAACCCAAAGTTCTCCTTTATATAATATTGATATTTTGTTCTGGTCAATTCTTTGATGTATTTGGTGATCTATGATTTTGTAGTTCATCCAAAAGTATTCATTGACAGGGAGTTGATATCGAGAAAGATGCAGTAGTCTTAACATCTGGAGAAACATTAGGTGTTTCAGAGATTGGGTTGCTTGCCACAGTTGGTGTGACGACGGTAAAGGTAATTTTTTAGAGAGTACCTGAAATCTGTAGACTGCAATAGAGCTAGCTTCTCCCCATAATGGCATATTGTTTTTATATAGTTCCCTGCATGGAGGCACCTTAATATGGCCTTTTATATTTACATGTTTTACTATTGGTATATGTAATGATGGGAAAAAAATGCTTTGGTGCAGGTGTATCCTACTCCTACTGTTGCTGTTCTTTCCACTGGAGACGAGCTTGTAGAGCCAACTACTGGGCATCTCAGCCGTGGTCAGGTATTGTTATGGAGGATTACGACCTGTGAGATGAGCTCATAAAATCTTTTGCGAAAATGCTTAGCAGGAACAATAATGTTATAGTCATTATTAAAACTATGATGTGGAACTTGGTGGTTACACTTGACTCAAATTCTATGTAAGCTTCAGTAGTTTTTCTTAGATGATTATTAGTGTACTATAATGCAGATTAACTATAAATTGAAATTGTCACTGAGAAGATTTCATTTAAAAGAACTCTAACAGGGGAGGCAATGGCTTAAAGTAATTTTTCAAAGAATGCCAATTTGGATATATTCTTTAATAGATCATTAACCTGCTGATGTGTGTTTGGTTTTCATCATATCCTTCCCCTCCTCCCTTATCTTTAGGTGCTAATAGTAATACTCATTAAATAAAAAGAATGTCATAATATTTAGGTCAGATTAGTCAATCGTTACTGGAATCAACTGAGAGATATTATGGACTTTAGTGTGGCTGCTTGCTTTGATTTATTTGTTGGACAGGACAATATAGTACTTGTTTTTCCATGTTATTTAACTACCCATTTGTGAGCTATCTGTTTGGATTTGCTCTGTAGTTTACAAGAGTTGTTTGGTAAATGTAATTAAAATGAATGTAAGCTAATATAGATCCTATGCAGATTAGGGACTCTAACCGTGCCATGCTGCTGGCAGCTGCAGTACAGCATCAATGCAAAGTTCTGGACCTTGGTATTGCTAATGATGATGAAGAATGTCAAGGAAGGATGTTGGATAAGGCTTTTGCTTCTGGAATTAATATTCTTCTGACTTCAGGAGGTGTTTCAATGGGAGACAAAGATTTTATTAAGCCTTTGCTTGAAAAGCGAGGAAAAGTGCATTTCAACAAGGTTATGTCATGCTTTTATTTGGTTCTTATTGGTTATTCTAACATCCTGTAATTTGGTTCATAGATGCAATTTGTATGTACCATGTTATATTGCTGTAGTTGTAGAAATAGTAAAAATTAACGAATTTTCTGTCTAATGCTTTGGTGGGTGTGATGTTATATATCACGTTATCCTAATTTAGGAATTTTCTATCTTTCAGGTGTGTATTAAACCAGGCAAGCCATTAACATTTGCAGAGATTGTCTTTCAATCAACAGAAAGTAAAATTCTAGCTTTTGGGCTACCTGGAAATCCTGTCAGCTCTTTAGTTTGTTTCCATCTCTTTGTGGTCCCTGCAATACGCCAGCTTGCAGGATGGACAAATCCTCATAATCTGAGGTTACACAAACTTCTAAAGTACAATTGTTTTTGAGATGGCCTGCTTTCTTTCTCTGATTCATTTAATTTATTTTCTGTTCAGGGTACAAGCTCGGCTTCAACAGCCCATAAAGACAGATCCAGTTAGACCAGAATATCATCGTGCCACTGTTATATGGACTGACAATGATGGAACAGGCAACCCTGGGTAAGTGATGATGAATTGCTCTATTGTGATCTGAGTCAGAAGAATCTACATAAATATCTGTTCTGTTTATGGTGGGCCTTTTTTTCTGGAAGGGGGGAGCGGAGAGGGAGGGTTGTTTACTTGTTTTGCAGAGGCTTAGTTGCTATATTTGATCTGGTCTCTTTAATGAATGAGCTTTATTTGCTGCCCATGGATTTCAGTTTTGTTGCTGAGAGCACTGGTCATCAGAGGAGCAGTCGACTACTTAGTATGAAGTCAGCTAATGCCTTGTTGGAGTTTCCAGCAGCAGGCAGTGTTGTTTCTGCAGGGACCCCAGTGTCGGCTATCATAATTTCTGACCTTAGACCCATGGCTTTTGGCAAGAATCATATATCATCAGACTCCGCCTTTACTTTGCCAGGAATTAAATCGCACAAAATAAATACTGATTCTTCTGGGGATGCTGACATCAGAGTGGCCATTCTTACAGTAAGTGATACAGTTGCTGTGGGGGCCGGCCCAGATCGAAGGTATTGACCTTCGTTTTATACTTAATTTGGGTGCATGCAAACAAAGAGACATACATAGTGTGGAAGATCAGGACTAAAGCATTTTTATAGCCTATTTGGATTTTTGTGGTATGCGACCAATTTTATGAGGAATATTTAAGACTGAAACAGTAATTTTTGCACTTTCTATATGAAGTAGCTTCTAGATGCTTCTAATTCACTGCACACATTCTTTTTTATATATGAAACAAACTGCTACATTACAAGATTATTAAAAAGGTTAATGAGATGTTGGCCATATTCAACATATTTGTTCTTGTCCTATAAAGTTACGTAGGAATTTTTGTTATTTGAGTGCCTCTAGTTTACTCTTTAAAACCAAAGAAAAAGTTTCAGTGGATGCCAAAGGAATGGAGCAATGTAGCATTTGTTCTCATTAAAGCTTGATCTGGATATGACATCTCATCTGTAACAGCATTTGTATGCTATTGAAAAAGCTATATTAGCCAGTATTGTCATAATTGTTGAATCATCTTTTTCCCAGTTGGATAAGGCTGAATGGCATCTAGATACACCTCTTTGAATCATTATTTGAAAGAGGTCACCAAGTTGATGCCACACTAAAAAGCAAACTTGATATTAGTCAATGCCAAGAGGGGCATTGGATGTACTGAGTGTTCTGCAACAGTCTCAAAGTTAAAGTGTTTGAAGATAACAAATTCTGTTCTGTTTCTTCCATTTTAGATGTGGATCTATTGAGTGCAGAACTCAGCCTTGTCTGCATAATATCAGGCTGAGGCTTCATATTATTGAATTTCCACACATCTCTGTGCAACACTTGAGGTTTATCAGTGTTTTATTCATGTAATAGGATTGTACTTTCCTTTTTGCTGTCTTGTCTATTCTTCGTTTTCTCCCGTTCTCAAACTGGCAGTTTGTCCACTGCTTTGCAAATTGGTTGGGATTTGTAAAGTCTTTTACCAAATTTTATGCAAATTACCATGGAAGGAAGTGGCTGTGGCTGTTTTTTTTTTTGGGGGGGGGGGGTGGGTGGGTGACTAGTTTAATATCAATCAGAAAAGAAATGTTTGACTTCGGTTTGTACACCAGAAAGTCTCTCAGTCATCCTAGGGTTAGGCATTCCTCCTTTTCATTTTTGTGTTTGTGCATGTTACTACTGGATTTCGAAGTTGTAGCCCTTTACGCTGGAACTCTTGGTTTCAAGTTCAACCCTTGAAAAAAATTTATGCAAGTGAACTCTTAGAGCTGTGGGCTTGTGGCCTGTGGTCTTTATCTATGAAATGTCTACATTTATTAAAGTGAAATTCCTCTAGAGATTTCCCCAAACCAAAGCAAGTGGAATGGAATGGATAGACTGTCCATACATTATTAAAAATGTCTAGTTTTCCCTTTTGTTCATAAGAAATATGAGCTTTTCAAAGTGATAAAATTATGTCATTTATGCATGTTTGCCAGTGTTTTAAAATCTGAACTGAATATTGAACTAGCAATATCTCGAGGTCATTATTTGATTAGCTCAACCAGTTTAATTTGTGGTCAAACCATGACTGAACTAGACAATATAATAAGGAGTAATTGGACCAGAGACATAGGTGGTTCATGGTTCTATTGGTTAAACCAGGCAGTCAGGGCTGGTTTTTAAAACATTGGAATTAGCATCAAAGTTTGCTGACTCCTTTACAATTAAACAGTGGTCCCAGGGCAGTTTCTGTTATTAATTCTTCTTCAGAAAGGCTAGGAGGAGCAAGAGTTGTAGAAACTGCTGTGGTTCCAGATAATGTGGCAAAAATTCAGGACATTCTAAGAAGATGGAGTGATAATGAACAAATGGATCTTATAATTACTCTTGGTAAATTTCTATCTAACACGTCGATTTCTCTAATTGAAAATTTGTAGTTTTGTTGAGTTGACTTCCATTTTGTTTTTGCTTTGCCAATCAAGGTGGGACTGGCTTTACCTCACGAGATGTAACACCAGAAGCTACAAAAGAGTTGATTGAAAAAGAAACTCCTGGTCTTTTGTATGTAATGATGCAAGAGAGTTTAAAGGTATGGAAAGCTATCTTATATTATTCAGCTTAGTAAGTATAGTTGTCTTTTGTATTTTGTGGTTTCTCATTTTCTTACCTTCTAAAGTTTCCTTTTATATCTCTTATTTTTCCAAATTACTGAAATTAGTGTTCAAAGAACTGCACCGGACTGATTGGTTGGGCTGGTCAGTCAGCCATTAGTTTTTGCCATTATGGCTATGTGACTTCTTACATCATAAAAAGAAGCCTGTATATTTAGAGTAATGCTACTTTTGCCGAATTTTATTCATAAGCTCCTTGCAATGTTATTTGTTTGGATAAGAAGTAATGATTGAAACACATTCATTTGATAACATAGTGAAAAATGATTTTGTACGGAGTTTGTGTACAAAACTTTCTGCAACTAGAACTACTCATTTATGTTTAAAGGAAAATCAACTTTTTTATTTTTTTTAAATTTGCTCTTCAGTCTGTTTGAATGATGCAATTTAATGGATGCTTAATTATGTTGATATCATATGCATTCTCACGTAAGTTTGGAATCAGTGTTTGTTGATTTCTCAAGTGTCTTTATTATCTGTTTCTTTGCATAAATAGGTGACTCCGTCTGCAATGCTTTCACGCTCTGCGGCTGGAATCAGAGGATCAAGCTTGGTAAGGCAAAAATGCCAAAATTTAAATATCTACTTTAAAAGTATAATGTATGGAAGCCGAGCTTTGGCTCTCCACGGATTTTCCCCATCATTTTATTGGTACCATTGGTATTGCTTTATGACTTTCTTTTTATGCATCTTAAAAATTCTTTAAAGAACAATGTTATGTAAATATGTCAATCACCCTCTGCTTCTCCCCCTCTAAAAACATAAATATTCATGTGCCCTTGTTGGTTTCTAACTGGTGCCACATTAGCACTGTATCATATCTAGTTAGCGAAATCATGCGTTAGTTAATTGTTGCTGTAAATAGTACCCCCTGGATTCAGACATATAATCCGAGTGACTTCTAGACTTGAATTTACTGGCTAAGTTATGGTCCTCGATTTGTTGATATTCAGATCATTAACATGCCGGGAAACCCGAATGCTGTTGCTGAATGCATGGAAGCTTTATTGCCAGCACTTAAGCATGGTCTGAAGCAGCTTAGGGGAGACAAGAGAGAAAAACATCCTCGTCACGTTCCTCATGCTGAAGCAGTTCCTACAGATGTTTGGCAACAGAGTTACATGTTAGCCACTGGTGGTGGGAGCTCTGAGGCGTCTTGTCCCTGTTGCAAGTAAAGTTAATTATATTTTCTCGTTTGCTTTTGCTCCCCCCTATTTTGCCCTCAATTATCCTTAGACAGAACAGGCTATGTTTACATATTTAATGATGAGTGGAATAGAATGAAAATGCAATAAAAATATCATTTTATTATTTGAATGTTTTATGATAAAATAAAATGGAATGGAATAGAAAAATAGTAACCGTCAGGTTTGTTATATTTTATTCTACTTTAGGTAATTCAAACAGCGGAACCTAGCGTTATTTCACTTCATTTTATTTCTTTTCATCAATCTAACCATGAAAAGAGAAAGACTTTGAGAAATGATGACACGGGAAATGGTACATATTTTCATCATTTGCAAGTGAAGTTAATTATATTTGAGTTTAATTTTGATGTATGAAGTGCTGTCACCACTGATATGTACGACACATAAAATTAGAAGTTTGAGAACTTGTGTCATCAAATGTTGTGATTTAAACATAATTCTTATATTTTCTCATTTGCAATTAAAAATTATATTTTTCTCATTTGCTTCCCCCTCGTGTCCCCAAAAGCCACGGGAAACGATAAGGTGATACAGCAGAATTTGTCTTATTAAAATGTAGATGATTGTAAATGAAATATGGATTATGTCTACATTACAATTGACTGATAATTTTATTCTTCTATTGAATTTATGCATTCACACACAAATGAATATAATGTTGTGTTCACTAATACGAGTACTTCAGTAAGGAAATAACAGCTCCTGCTCTTGGAAGTTCCATTCTCCATTTGATGATCTGAATGCATTTCTACTATAATAAAGCCCAAGTCCCACAAGCAATAAGATTAGCACCACCAATTTGACCAATTTCTTCCCCTTGTTAAGCCCTGTGGCCGAGTCTCCAATGGCTTCATTTTCAACCCAATTAAATAATGGTTTTGGAGCGAAATCAATAAGCCTAGTTTTGGATCTTGAAACAGACTTGGCATTTTTGGTTTTAGGAGCTTTAGAGATTGCTGCTTCTGTTGTCTCGGTTGAGCCATTAGTCCTGGCTCCCTCAGTCCCTTTGTCTTTGCTAGCAGCTGTTTCTGTTTTGCTCTTTTCAGTTTCATCAATTGGCTCCTCCTTCTGTGGTGCCTTTTGATCAGAGACTTCATTAGTCCTTGCTTCTTCTGCTTTGTCTTCTTTTGCTTTTGGGGTATCTTCTTGAGCACCCTTTTGCTCATCAACCCTTTGTGATGGTTCCTTAGGCTTTGGAGCTTCTTCTTCTGGTGGATTTGTTGTTTCCTTAGGCTTAGTCAGTTTGGCAAATGTGACAGATAGCCTTCCACCCTCAAACGTAGCAGTCACATTGTCTGTGTCATAGTCAGAAGGAATGGGTAATTCTAAAGTGAAACGACGCCATCTGTTCTCAAAGATTGGTCGTTCACCCATTAGCCTTAGGGCAGGTTTTGAGGTCACTTGAACCTTCATTTGATCCCTTCTATATCCTGCATGTTAAAACTTGTAAGTATATGAAGTGTAATTTTTGGGTATAGAAGGCTCTGTCTAGGGTGGGAAAGCCTTTTAGGTTTCCCACCATGGGAAAGCCCATATTTGAAAAAAATAAATTACTTTTGACCCCTTAACTAATTCAAATTTGAAAAGCACAACCCTTAAACTTTAAAAAATTATAAACATGGAATCTGCAACAAAAGCATGGAGCTCCGATTCATTCTCCCCACGAGCTCAACCTTCATCACATCCATGCCCCACCGGTACACGCTCGTCTGGGAGCAGAACCCTGCCTCCTCGGAGTTGATCATCGGAGCTTTGGCGTTCTCGAATGTTGAGCACCAAAAGCAAACCGGCGGGGATGCCGTGCTCGCCGTAGTCGTCGCCGAGGAAGAGAAAGCTCTGGTCGCGGTGAAACTAACCGAGAACCGCCGCGAAGGATCTAGAAAGAGTGAAACCGCCACCACCCATGGACCTTCCATCGACCACCACCGCACCGCGTCTTCTCCGGCGCATCCCACCGCAACTGCAGCTGTTACCAACCGTGTCTTAAGATGCCTTAGTCAACTGACTTCTCCTCCAGCTCCACCGCCATGGGGGAGGTGGGTTTTGATTTGAGTTAACTTTTATAATTTTTAAAAGTTTAAGGGTTGTATTTTTCAAATTTGAATTAGTTAAGGGGTCAAAAGTAATTTATTTCTTTTCAAATATGGGTTTTCCCATGGTGGGAAACCTAAAAGGCTTTCCCACCCTAGACGGAGCCATAGAAGTAGATGAAAATCTATTGCACCTGCAAATTAATAGAAGGCAAATAGTTTTTATAGTTCTGATTTTTTTGCTTTCATTTTGTGTGACCTTGTTTCAGTAAAAACCAAATACATGCACTTTCAATTACTATTTAGAACAAATTTAAAATTGTTTGGAATAAAATCATTGTTATTTTAGCTCGCCCACACTGAGATTTGTGCCATGTTGTGGTTCTTTTTATTCTGTAATGTTTTTTATTTTGTTGTCATTTATTACTGGTATAACTTGTAAAACCTGTTAGAATTATAATACAATAAAGTGTAGGGATCAAATTAAAAATGAGTTATTTCATATTGAACATAGTAAGATTTTGGTCGATACCCACAGTATCACAGGGGAAAGGGTCCCCTGAATTAATCTGTGTTCGGCTGGGAGGTAAATAAAGTCTAACCATAGATTGTTCTATCACCGAGGATCGAACACGGGTCATAGCCGAGTCCGTCCCTTTAGATGGAGCACATTAACTTTAGATTGAACATAGTAGGATGGTACAATATAATTGGACCCTTATATATAAAATATATTTACTTATATAGTTATTGTAAACTTGAAATAACATTTACCTGGTAGCATAACAGTGAAACGCCCTTCATCTCTAGACCATTCATGATCTGGTACAAAGTCTTCATAGACACGATTGGCTGCTGGCTGTGTCTTTGGGGTATCCATTTGTGTTTCTTTGTTTGTGCTTTTGTTTCTCTTTGGCTTTTGCGTCCTATGTATGTATCTTTGTCTCTTTGCAATTAAATAGCTCGTGGTGTTCCTTTTATATACTCATTGGTGAGAGATGTTTTTTTTTTTTTGGTCAACTGGTGAGAGATGTTAATTGGCATGCATTTTGCACGCAAATTCTTGTTGCTGTATTTTAATTTGCTTTATTACTTTCTTTTCGTGCAAACAAACATTTATGTTATGTTATTTCTCTGTTTGGGGACTTTTAGTCTGTGTGGTGCAAGAAAAATAATATGCTTTTAGCAACAGAGGAGGTGACCTCGTGCCTTGGTAATGCTAAAACCCAAATGCAAAATTTTGTTCTTAGTTCAATCATGACAAATTAGATCGCTTTTCCCTTCAGCACAAGACATGACCACTAAGTTATATGTCAGCTGTTTTTCTTTAAAAAATCACTTTTATTTAAAAAGATATATTTTTTTATTATGTTAAAAAATTATCTTGAGTAACTTATGAACAAAAAACTGAAATTATAAAAACCTTTTAAACTAAAGTGATTTTTTATAATTATAAAATCCTTTTAAAATTAAGAAAAATACACATTCAAACTGGTATATTTTATCTTTATTTTCTAAAACAAATTAAAGTGCACGAAGTATAAATTTTGATGTGTACTAAATATTATTTTCACCAGTCCTTATACCTTTTTGTAAGGTGAAAAATAATGGATGTTGGGAAGTGGATTCTACTGTTGTTTTTTTTTTTTGTCTAAACCAGGGTATCGCACGAGGACTCTATAAGGAGCAAAGTTCAACCACGCGAGTTTTAAGGCTGTTATATTCCTATGGAATAAGTTTGAACCCATGATCTCTGGTTAAATAGGAGAGACCTGTATTATTTCACTCAAATTTTTGGTGGTTAGGATTTTACTGTTGTTTTATCATCCGTAAAGAAATTAACATAAAAATGTTGTAACAAAAATGATGTTAAGCAATATATTGTTATTATTTTCTAAAACTGGCTGGACTAATTAACTTGAAGTATTTGTTACTGACTTTGCAACTTGAAGTATTTATTGTACTGTTCTATTATTTACAAAACAAAAATCACAAACTTTTCATAACAATCATCCTCCATTTTCGAGAAAAAAAAGTTATGCAAGTTTTTTATTTTATTTTTACAAACGATAAACTTTTATGCAAATTATTGGATAACAGTTGGACACCGTTGCAATTTATATTTTAATGATATAGATAATGATTCTGTTTAGGTGTAAAAGTTTTAGTTTTTAACTTACGAAGAAGTTAGTCTTAGTTGTATTCTTATTTTTCTCATATATGTTAAAGAGAAAAACTGTTAAATAGTCATTAGTCATTAATAGTATGTAAGTGCTTATAATAGAGAAGTTAAAATATATAACTTTTGAGAATAATGAAGAGTAAAAATTAATTTTAACTTATATAAAAAATTATTAGTTCAAAAATATATATTAACAGTACTTATAGAACAATTTATCCAAACAGAGCCAATTAAACGTATCAAGAATTTATTAAGGGTGGTAAAGCATAGGAATTTATAGGCCCTAATTCTACTTGGTGTGATTATTATAACCTCTCTCTATCTCTGCCTTTTTGGTTGGATATATGGCCCCACATATCACAGGACGCATATTATTATCTCGCGATATGTACATAAAAGGAATTTACTAGTTTTGAATTGCAATTCATAGAAACTATCAAGGGTGGATCCAATATCGGACGCAATATAGCAATTATTTGTCTTTGAACCGCGGTGAGCATGTTTGTTTTATCATATACAAATGTATGTTTGGGTCCAAAAGTACGTTTGTTCAAAATAAATTCTACAGTTACTTTGAGTTCAAATATACCTTTTATAATTGTTCAAACTGAAAACCAAAAATAGACTGGGTATTCGTAGGATTCAATTCCTTGCATCCGGTGTGGCAGTGATCCAAACCTAGTTCCTTTTGTTGTGTGTTTCAATTCGTTGTTGGTGGTGATGAATCTACTTTAGCATCGAAATCAGGAAATTGAAAATGAACTTAGTAGGATTGAAAATATTAATCAATTCATTCATTCGGCTTCCATTCATTGAAGAGTGTCATTGCTTTTTTCAAACTTTGTCTTGATGATAAATAGGAAAATCCTTTATTGAATGTATATGAATTTACAAGAATGAACAAGCATATATATGGGCATCAAAATTCCTGGAATTTTGATGATGATGGTGATGGTGATGGTGATGACCATAATGCATTTTTGAAATACACCCCAAGTACCAAAACCAATAAGATAGCCACAACCATGTTCATCAATTTCTTCCCCCTCTTAAGCCTTGTGCTTCCACCACCAGTAGTACCACAAAAGCCTAATTTGTTAACACCCTTTTCATCATCATCATTTCCTGATCTCATACTGATATTGAAATCCAAAATCCTTGTTTTCAACCTTTGTGTCATCTTGGCTTGAGGCTTATAAGGGGTTTCACTTTCAACTTTTGTTGTTGTCTCTGACACCTTCTTTTCATGTTGATCAACTTGTTCATCTTCTTTTGTTCTGTTCTTTTCTTTTTCATCACTAATTGGTTCTTTGTTATCAACCACTTGTGCTTGTGCTGGTGTTGGTGCCTCAGGCTCAGCACTATGTTGTTGTTGTTGTTGTTGGGGCTTAGTTGGTGCAGGGGTGATGAGTTTGGGAAACTTAACTGATAGAACTCCAAGCTCAAACTTGGCACTCACCTCATTGGTGTCACAATGTGGAGGGATGGGGAATTCTTTGCCAAAACGATGCCATGTGTTCTCAATCACCTGCCGTTCACCATTTATCCTTAGGACACCAGTTGAGGTCACTTGCACCTTAAACTGTTCCTTTTTGAATCCTGTGCTTGTTGTTCAAAGTACACATAAATACAAGAAAATGAATGTAACAGTTTCGTGAGAAACAGCTACAAAAAACAAAAGACCCTTTTCGGCCTGAATTGTTTTAATTCATTTATTGTTAGACTTAGCGCTAGTCTTGGATATGACCTGTGTAAAATACATGTATAGTAAAAAAATCAATTTTTGTTATTAGTTGAAAATAAAAAAATTTGGGGATGTGACAGGTGTCAATATCCACTTTTTTTATACAGTAATTGATCGATGATTAAACTTCGTCCAATTGCCTTATTGTAAAAAAGAATTATGGAACTAAAAAATGTATAATTTGAAGCAGAAGTTCACTAAGAAAATGTATTTGTGCAAGAATGAAGTAGATTATAGTGTTTAGATTTCAAAGACAGGGTAAGAGGATTTTGAAATCTGAAAAACTCAAATGGATTGGAGCTGAAAAAAGGTATAAATATACCTGGGAGCATTACAACGAGCGTGGCACTTGCTTCATCTTCAGTCCATTCAAAAAAGGGTTCAAAATCTTGGTAAACACGATTAGCTGCTGCTGATTGTGCCATTGTTGCCTTTAATTGTGTTGCTGATCTTTTGTTTTTTATGTTTTGGCTTCTATTTTGTTGGAGAATGAAAGCTGTGGTGGTGTTGCTTTTATAGGCAACAATTAATAGGACATTAATTATGCATTTTGCACGCAAATTCTAGTTCCTGTATTTTGTTTTTCGCTTTATTACTTTCTTTTCTTGCAAACTTGTTTCTCTGTATCATAAAGGCTCTGATGCAAGAAAAATTACATGCTTTGGTCTCATGCAAGAGGTGACCTTTTGTTTTGGCAATGCTAAACAAAATCTCAAAGGGGGATTCCTGATTGCCAATCTTTTGTTGGGCAAAGATAAGGATTTTGGCTTTTTATTAAATAAAATAAATTATAGGACACATTTTAGCTACACCATTCATTAATTTGCAAATCTTTTTTCACCTCCCTTGTAGTGTATGCGCTAAGGGACGAAAGAGAGATATAAGTGATATGATAAGAAAAAAGAGAGAAACATATAGTGAATATCAAAGTTTGATGAATAGATCATTAGATCACGACAAAATAAAATACATGAATTTAATTAATTACATGTTTGGTACATGTTAAAAATACAATAGAATAGAACATAATGTAAAAACAATAATACGTTTTTATTCCACTTAAAAGGTAAAACTAAATTAAAGATAGGTTATACAAATACAAGTATTAAATGATTTTTTTAAAAGAAATATTATTAATTAGTATGTTATGTTAGTGAAGGAATTTGCACCTCTAACCTCTTTATCACTCCAATCCCTATGTCTCTCCTCCATTAAGATGAAAATTTTATTCAATCTCCTTCGCAATTCATTCTGTTTAAATAATGACAATGTGATAATTTTTGTTCTCTCTTTCGAATGACGATCCTTAATTTCTCTTTTATAGCCATTATTCACCGAAAATAATGTAGACTAAATTGAATCAGTTGTGACTTTTGAACATCTCTCAATTTTCAACACTCATCTAATTAAAACCCATCTTTTAGTCTATCCCCAACATAACTCATCTATGACCCATCTCTCTTCTATGTCTATCTATCTCTCTCAAAGTGTTAACTGGGTTTGGGGTTTCAAAATATCATTTCTGAAAATGAATCAATACCTAAACCAATATAGCTAGCATTTCTTAAATGAAGTTTTTGGGCCAATGAATACTCATGTTCTGTTTTGAAAATCCGAATATTGAAAATGTGACATACATAGCCATGACTAATTACTATCAGAATAAGCCATCAATAATTAAAACCCTCAAATATTTTATTTATTCCCTTGGGCGAATTTATGCATTAATTTACACATACATATAATTAAAGTATTGTGCCAGATATTTGACATGATAAACACGATTGATGAGTTTGTAATTAAGTTGTAGGCATTTGGGTCCCCTCAAAAGGATGATGCATTATAAGAACATAGACCACAAACAGCAACACCAAAAAGGTGAGGAGCTGCAATTTGACCAGTTTTTTTTGCTTCCTAACCTCTTCTGCCAATCCAGAAACTGCATTCATGTACTCCTGACTCTGTTGTGAAACCATTTCCATAGTGAGTGACCTTTTCTCCAACACCTTCCCATGATCATGATCTGAACCACCACCACCACTTCCATGCTTTAATATTGCAGCAGCAGCACCTTCTTCTACTGATCTCTCCTTATTGACAATGTCATCATCTGTTAATATTCTTGCTTTTCCCTTCTCAACCTTCTGTGGTGGTTCTGCAGCAGCTTTCTGATGATCAGTTGTTGGTTGCTGAGGCTTAATTGGAGCTTCTTGTTTTGGTAGTGGCGGCTGTGGTGGCTTGGTGGGTGGTACTTTTGGTGTTGGCGCATTGTTGGTTGGACTCTGCAGCTTCCTTTTGTGGATATTCTGGACATAGAATGATGATCTTTTGTCGATGCCCGGATCTGGTAGTTTATCGAATTCTGAAGCTTTGTACAAGTACTCATCTACTATTGGCTTTTTCTGACGATTACTTGGTTTCAGATATGATGCAATTCGTTGCAGAGGGTGAGGATTTGGAGCTTCTTTTTTTGGTACTGTTGGTGTTGGTGCTGGTGCTGGCTGTGGTGGCGGCTTGGTGGGTGGAACTTTTGGTGTTGGAGCATTGTTGTTTGGACTCTGTTGCTGCTGCTGCTTATTATTGTTGTTATTGTTGTTGTTGGTGATGATCATTTTGGGAAGCCTAACATATAACATTCCAGCTTCAATCGTGGCACTGATCCTACTTGTGTCTGAATGAGAGGGCATTGTCATTTCTTTGCGGAATCTACGCCATTTGTTCTCACTTATCTGTCTTTCACCACTCACCCTTACCACTTGGGTTGAGGTAATTACTTGTACCCTCACTTGCTCCTTCTTAAATCCTGCAATTCCATATTGTTAAATTATTTTGGTTTATATGCACAGTAGGGATCGAACTCGGGTATTAGTTGAATATGCCCTATTAGACGGAGTGCATTAACCACTTGCACCCAACTCCATGATTATTGTTAAAGTATTTAATTAAATCCATATTATAATGATCAATGGTCAAGTTCATGAATTATTTCTAAAAATGAGAAATATTTGATAGAAGAGAGAAAAAAAAAAGTGTTCTATGTAATTAATTTTGGTTTATATATGCTATTATTATAAGAAAAAAGGGCATAAACAAAAACCAAATGAATTATACCTGGAAGCGTAAGAATTAGCGTGTCACTTGCTTCATCATGATCCCAATCAATGGGTGGTTCAAATTCTTCATACGCACGATCTGCCTCACGTGTCTTTTGATCCAACGCCATTTTAATTTGCTCCTTAATTTGTTTCTCTTTTGCTTCTGTGTTTTGCCTCTTCTCGTGGAGAATGAAATATGGGTTTGTTTAAATAAACAACTTATTTATAAACTAACTTTTTTTTATAATCGAAGAAAAAATGCGATTAAACTAATTTCATATAAACTGTAAACTATTTTGATAAGTCAATATGAAAATCTTATGAAAATAAACCCAAAATAGTACTTTTGAGTCAGTCATAAACTATTTCCATAAACTCTCGCAAACAATATCAAAAGTGATTTTTTTCAATAAACAAACCAAAATATGCTATATACATACAGACATGGATGGTTGTATTTTCTTGGAGTTCAGTTCTCCCTTTTCGTGCGAAGATTGATTTTATGTTAAGGTCACTTTTCGGTTTTCCCATGCAAAAGAAAAAGAATACCTTGCCTATATGCTTAATTAGGTAATGCGTCCCCAAAACATGCATGTAATCTTCAAATTCTTTATTATGCAAAAATAAGGATTTCACACTGTTTCTTGGGAGGGTTTTGCATCATTCTTTTCTATCTATATTGTCTAAACAAGAAGATATTCATTCTCTTGGTTAACAAATTTGTATTTTTTTTTCGTGATATGGCTAACAGATTTGCAACTCATTTCCATGTCACCCATTCAATATTAAAATTAATAGGCATCAACTAATGGGACATTAATTATGCATTTTGCACGCAAATTCTAGTTCATGCAGTTTCTTTTTTGCTTTGTTACTTTTTTTTTTCTTGCAAACATCAAGGCTCTCATGCATGAAAAACTAATAACAAGTTATTTTAGTCTTTGAAAGTAAAGAAATTAAAAAGAGTACCTCAATGTATTTTCTATTCGTCATGTTAGTAAGTTCCTGACATTATCCCTGTGAGTTAACTTTGTTATCGGTGTTGCACGTTAAGTACCACACAAGCTCACATGTGTCACTCCATGTGTCAACCAAGTCAGCGGGACCAAAATGAAAGTTAATTTATTCCTTCATCCTCTCCATCCATCACGTTGCTTCCCCAAAAGATTCTCCATGGCCAGAGCTTAAAGCTTGCCCAGTACAATAACAACATTGGCATTTCAATAGAACAAAGGCTTTTTTGCCTTTCCAAATCCTCCACAAAAGTGGGTCTCCTTCTAACTCCATAACTCCACATAAGCTGCCAGATCCACCTAATCCATTCCTGAGTTACTCTGCTTATAAAGTACACCCAAAGGGAGAGACATTAATATCAATACCTCTATAAATAAATCAACTAATCTCATTAAAATCAAATCTTTTTTTATTTTTTTTATAGCTGAAGAATAAATAATTAACCCAGAAACTTAAGTGGATTTTTACCGAATCTAAATTATTGTCACACCAAATTATGAATAACAATGAATAAGACAAAGCCATTTTTTTTTGTTTTTCTGATTTACAGAAAGAAAAAAATGGAAGGGATAGGAGAATATGAAAAAGAAAAGGGGGATGTGTGAGATTGAATTTCGTTTAATTTGTCCAAATCTGGGTATGGTGTAGGGATTTGGAGAAGGTGGATTCAAAAGAGAAGTGAGAGTTCAAATTACCAGGAGATCATGATGGCGATGAAAATGCGAGAAGGAGAGAGTACTGCTCCCGCTATTGGGATTAATTACTAATTAGTGATGGACTCATGGTCTATTCTGAAAATCTGAATATTGAAAATGTGACATGTATTATGTATATAGTAGCCATGAGCCCATGAATAATTATACTATTGTTATACAGTAGCATGTCCTGGTTTATTTTGTCATATTTATGAGTGATTCTGCATATATTATTTATTTAGCTAGATTGTTTGGCCTACTATGATGTAAATGCCATTTGGCAGAAGTATGTACATGTAATAAACTTGCTATGATTGACAAAAAAAAAATGGTACAGCTAGCCATGAGCCCATGACTAATTACTATCAGAATAAGCCATCCTCAAACATATTTTTTTTTTATTCCCTTGATGAATTTATGCATTTACACGTACGTACACGTACAGATAATTAATTAAAGTCTTGCTTGTGCCATATTTTTTGACATAATAATAACAACTGATCATGAGCTAGCTGTTGCAATTAATTAAGCAATTCCTAATAGCATTATAATTGGCAGGCATTTGGGGTCCTCTCTAAAAGATGACTCGATTGCATATTCTTCACATAGATCCCAAACAGCAACACCAAAAAGATAAGGATCAGCACTTTGACCAGTTTCTTCTGCTGCTTAACTTCCTCCACCAGACCAGAAACTGCATTCATGTATTCCTCACTCTGTCCCGTAGTGAGTGACCTTTTCTCCAATACCTTCCCATGATCATGATCTGAACCACCACCACTTCCATGCTTTAACATTGCAGCAGCACCTTCTTCTACTGATCTCTCCTTATTGACAATATCATCATCTGTTAATATTCTTGCTTTTCCCTTCTCAACCTTCTGTGGTGGTTCTGCAGCAGCTTTCTGATCAGTTGTTGGTTGCTGAGGCTGAGGTGGTTTGGTGGGTGGTACTGTTGGTGTTGGATCATTATTGTTATTTCCTCTTTGCAGCTTCTTTCTGATATTCGAGAAATCTGAAGGTTGGTCGATGCCAGGTTCTGAAGCTTTGTACAAGTACTCATCTACTATTGGCATTTTCTGACGATTACTTGGTTTCAGATATGATGCAATTCGTTGCAGGGGGTGAGGATTTGGAGCTTCTTGTTTTGGTACTGTTGCTGTTGTTGCTGCTGCTGGCTGTGTTGGCTTGGTGGATGGTGTTGGTATTGGAGCACAAGCATTGTTGGTTGGACTCTGTTGCTGCTTCTTCTTCTTCTTCTTATTGTTGTTGTTGTTGGTGATGATCATTTTGGGAAGCCTAACACATATCATTCCGGCTTCAATCTTGGCACTGATCCCACTTGTGTCTGAATCAGGTGGCACTGCCATTTCTTTGCGGAATCTACGCCATTTATTCTCACTTATCTGTCTTTCACCACTCACCCTTACCACTCGGGTTGAGGTTACTTCTACCCTCAGTTGCTCCTTCTTAAATCCTGCAATCCCATTTTGTTAAAATTTTTTGGTTTATACCCATAGTATCACATGGAAAAAGGCAGCTTAGACTAATCTATTTTTGGCTTAGAAGTAAGTAAAGTCTGGTCACGCATTGCTCTGTCGCCAAGGATAGAACTTGGATACTAGCTAAGTTTGTCTCATAGATAGAGCGTATTAACCACTTGCGCCTAACCTCGTGGTTATTGTTAAAGTATTTAATCAAATCCATATTATAATGATCAATGGTTAAGTTCATGAATTATCCCTAAAATGAGAAATATTTGATAGAAGAGAGAAAAAAAAGAAGATAAAGTGTTATATGTAATTAATTTTGGACGTTTATATACACTACTATTAATTACTACCTCCGTCCCTAAATATAAGAACCTTTTAACTAATTCACACCCTTTAAGAAAATTAGTTAAGTTAGTTAATAGCAATAAATTTGTCAATGATTTACTATACTTTTCCAAAACTAGCCCTAATACTTATTACTATCTCTCTTCCCTCCCCTCTCTCTCATCACTTAATTAATGCATTGGAAAAGGTAGAGTAGTTGGGTGATCATAAGGACATTTTAGTCAAAAAATAATTAATGCAACTAATTTTTTGGAAAGGTTCTTATATAAAGAGACTTTTATTTTTTTGTAAAGGTTCTTATATTTAGGGACGGAGGTAGTATTATAAGAAAAGGGCATAAACAAAAACCAAATGAATTATACCTGGAAGCATAAGAATTAGCGTGTCACTTCCTTCATCATGATCCCAATCAATGGGTGGCTCAAATTCTTCATACACACGATCTGATTCACGTGTCTTTTGATCCAACGCCATTTTTGCCCCTTAATTTGTTTGCTTTTGTGTTTTGCCCCTTCTCTTGGATAATGAAATATGGCCTCGTTGGATAAATAATTTATTTAAGTATTTATATATAAGTTATTTTTTTATAATTAAAGGAAAAATATGATTAAACTGATTTCATATAAGTTGTATTTGTTTTTTTTTTCTTTGATCAAACAGAAAGATAACAAACCAAAAAGAAAACTACAAACATAATTTAACAATGCCTAAAGCATCAACTAAAATAATAGAATTCAACTGAGGAGGACAAAGATCCCAGATCACTAAAGGAGAAACACCCAAATGGCTTGATAAACTAATATAGAGAGTTTATGAAAATAAATCCAAATTAACAACGCTTATAAATCAGTCATAAGTTATTTTCATAAGCTCTCTCAAACACTATCGGGAGTGCTTATGTAAGTAAATAAATTCAAATATGCTATCTAGGTATAACCCAATCCAAACTCACCATATGTCAATGTTACTTATATACAGACATGGATGGTTGTATTTTCTTGGAGTTCAGTTCTCCCTTTTCGTGCAAAGATTGATTTTATGTTAAGGCCACTTTTCGGTTTTCCCATGCAAGAGAAAAAGAATACCTTACCTATATGCTTAGTTAGGTAATGCGTCTTTCTTTCTCTCCGAGATATGTCCCTTCCGATCCAAAACATGCATGTAATCTTCAAATTCTTTATTGTGCTAAGATAAGGATTTCACACTGTTTCTTGGGGAGGGTTTTGCATAATTAATCTTTTCTACATTGTCTAAACAAGAAGATCATATTCTCTTGGTTAACAAATTTGCAACTCAATTCCATGTCACCCATTTAATATTAAAATGTGCAAAGCTATAACTTACGAAACACAATTAATAGGCATCAATTAATTAATGGGACATTAGTTACGCATTTTGCACGCAAATTCTAGTTCCTGTATTTTCTTTTTGCTGTATTACTTTCTTTCCTTCCAAACATTGTTTCTCTGCCATAAAGGCTCTCATGCAAGAAAAATGAGTAAATAGTTATTTTCGTCTTTGAAATTTGTCACGCGTTGATCAAGTCGGTTTTTGAAAGTAACGAAATTAAAAAGAGTACTTGAATGTAGCTTCTATTTGTCATGTTAGTCCCTCACATTATCCCCATGAGTTAACCCTGCTATCGGTGTTGCACGTTAGGTGCCACGCAAGCTCAGATGTGCCACTCTATGTGTCAATCTAGTCAGTAGGACCAAAATGAAAGTTAATTTATTCCTGCACCCTCTCCATCCATCATGTTGCTTCCCCCAAAGATTCCCCATGGCCAGAGCTTAACATAATGTTTGGTTTGAGGGAATTGGAGGGGAGGCGAGGGAATATTTTAAAGTTTTTTTTGTTTGGTTTAATTTTTTAAGGAGGGGAGGGGAGGGGAATGGAGAGATTTGGCTCCCCTTCAATATTAGAGAGATTTTGAGGGAGAGCTAAAGACTTTAAATGATATTTACTTAAATAATCTTAAATTAAATTAAACATAAAAACTTACAAAGGTCTAAAAAGTAAATTAGTCTATTCTCTGAATTAAAATCCATCCCCTCCCCTCCCCCAACCAAACACAATTTCTATTTAAATCTCTCTCCTCCCTTTTCCTCCCCTCTCCTCCATTAAAATCCCTCCCCTTCCCTGATCAGTACAACAACACTGGCAAATAACTTGTTTTTCTGCGGGTTCTCTGTTCTCATGCTCCATTTCTGGAAATAAGCACCACATAAGCTGTCATGCCCACCTAATCCAGAGACAGAGTTGTTCTGTTTATAAACTACACCAAAAGGGAGAGACATTAATATCAATACCTCCATAAACAAATCAACTAATCTCATTAAAATCAAATCTTTTTTTTTTATAGCTGAAGAACAAATAACCCAGAAACTTAAGTGGATTTTTACTGACTCTAAATTATTGCCACACCAAATTGTGAATAAAAATGAAAAAGACAAAGCCATTTTTTTTTTGTTTTCTGATTTACAGCAAGAAAAAAATGGAACAATATGAAAAATGAATAAGACAAAGCCATTTTTTAGTGTTTGTAAGGAGCTTGGCGCCCTATTTTCCATAACAACAAAAAAAACACCCTTCTTTATATGGTTCATGATCAAAAGCATGCTTATCATTAAGACTATAACAACCCAATAAAAAAGGAATAACAGAATTTAAATTTAACAAAAAAAACAACATATATAATTTAAATTTAATACCAATATTCTGAAAACCCGAATATTAATGAAACTGTGACATATATATTGTAGCCATGAGTCCATGACTAATTATATTCTTGTTATACAGCGGCGTGTTCCAGTTTATTTTGTTATTTTTATGAGTTATTCTTCGTATGTTGTTTATTTGACCAATTTGTTTGGCCTATTATGATGCAAATGCCGTTTGGCTGAAGTATGTCCATGTAATGAACTTGCTATGATTGACAAAAAAATTCGTATAGCATGCCATGAGCTTTTTATTTACTTCTCGGTCGAATACATATTAGTCTCTTTTCCCTTAGATACTATAGATATAAATAAAAAATTACTATCAGAATAAGCCGTCAATAATGGAAACCCACAAATATGTTTTTTATTCCCTTGGTGAATATATGCATTTACACATACAGATAATTGAAGTCTTCGAGCCATATTTTTTGACATAATAACAACTGAGATGAGCTAGCTGTTGCAATTAAGCAATTCCAAATAGCATTATTGGCATGCATTTGCATTTGGGGTCCTCTAAAAAAGATGACTTGATTGCATATTCTTAACATAGATCCCAAACAGCAGCACCAAAAATGTAAGGAGCATCACTTTGACCAGTTTCTTTTGCTTCCTAACCTCTTCCACCAAATCAGAAACTGCATTCATGTATTCCTCATTCTGTCGTGAAACCATTTCCAATTCCATAGTGAGTGACCTTTTCTCCAACCTCTTCCTCCCATGATCTGGATCTGAGTCTGAACCACCACTTCCATGCCTTGTTGCTACACCTTCTTTTACTCTCTCCTTATTCACATCATCGACAGTTAATTCCTTGATTGGTTCCTTTAGTTTTGGCTTATTTTGTTCCTCATCAGTACTACTCTTATTGGAATATTGATATGCACCTAATTTGTCCCCCAAAAATCTTGGCCTTTTCTGATTAAAATCGTGAGCAAAATTCATCTGTTGTTTTTAGTTGCTGAGGCTGAGGCTTAATTGGAGCTTCTTGTTTTGGTAGTGTTGGTTTTGTTGCTGCTGGCTGTGGTGGCTTGATAGGTGGTGTTGGTGTTGTTTTTGGCTTGGTGGGTGGAACAATATTGCAGGGTTTAAAATCTTGGAAGCTTTTATAAGCATCAATTAATGGGACATTAATTAATTATGCATAATTTGCACGCAAATTCTAGTTCCTGTGTAATTTCTTTTATTTTATTTGCTTTATTACTTTCTTTTCTTGCAAAGTAAAACATTGTTTCTGATCTGTCTCATAAAGGCTCTGATGCAAGAAAAACTATATGCTTTGGTCTCATGCAGGAGGAGGTGACCTTTTGTTTTGGCAATGCTTAAAAAAATATTGCCAATCTTAGTTGGGCAAAGATAAGGATTTTGGCTTTTTATTAAATAAAATAAGTTAAAGGACACATTTTAACAACACCATTCATTAATTTGCAAATCAAAATTTAATTTTTTTTTCTCCACCTCCCTTCTAGTGTATACGCTAAGGGACAAAAGAGAGAGAAAGATAAGAGATACAATGAGAGATATGATGGAAAAAAAAAAGAAATTAAATTTAGAGTGTGAATAAATGAGGATTGTTTACAAATATGTTGCTAGCTAGACATATAGATGCACTGAGAATGGCAAGCAAGGGTCTTCGGGACAGTGTGCAACAAGAACCGCTAACCTTCTCTTGCAGTGAGCAGAGAAAATAGAACACAAAACGAACACTAAAAACAGAGAAGAAAACGTAACCTTCTCTCACGGTGGTGGTGGTGGCATCTCTGGCGGCCTGAGTGTGGTCGAGCTTCACGGTGACAGAAGGTGAGACTGAGCGAGCTTCGAGGCGACAGAAGGTGTGCGAACAGTGTTGTCTCTCGCGGTGAGACTGAGCAGAGGATTGCGAGCTTCGTGACGGTGCTTTCTTAATAAAGCGCTACAAAAAATCAAAACATAAGAGTCAATTGTAGGCTACCAAAAAGTTCCATGTTTTCTTTTATAGCGCTTCGCTTTGTACAATAAACACTACAGATGATGCGTTATAAAAGACCGAATCTGACGTAGTGGTTGTTCAAATTTAAGGGTCATGCGTGTGTTTCATTTCTTAAAATTATGCACATTTTGATACCAATATAGCTAGCGTTTCGTAAATGAAATTTCTTTTTGGGCCGATCGATGGGTACTCATGTTCTGTTCTGAAAATCTGAATATTGAAACTGTAACATATATATATATATCGTAATCATGACTAAATATTACTATCAGAATAAGCCATCAATAATTGAAACCCTCAAATATTTTTTTATTCCCATGGTGAATTTATGCATTTACACATACAGATAAATTATTGTGCCATATTTGACATGATAACACAAATTGAGGAGTTGTGATATAGTGGCAGGCATTTGGGGTCCTCTCAAAAAGATGATTTGATAGCATTCTTAACATAGACCCCAAACAGCAACACCAAAAGGCTAAGTAGCAGCACTTTGACCAGTTTCTTCTGCCGCTTAACTTCCTCCACCAGACCAGAAACTGCATTCATGTATTCCTGACTCTGTCGTGAAACCATTTCCATAGTCGGTGACCTTTTCTCCAACGCCTTCCCATGATCTTGATCTGAACCACCACCACTTCCATGCTTTAATATTGCAGCAGCACCTTCAACTTTGTCAGTACCCTTATTGATATCATCGTCAGTTAATATTCTTGCTTTTCCCTTCTCAACCTTCTGTGGTGGTTCTGCAGCAGGTTTCTGATCAGTTGTTGGTTGCTGAGGCTGCTGCTGAGGCTTAATTGGAGCTTCTTGTTTTGGTAGTGTTGGTGTTGTTGTTGCTGGCTGTGATGGCTTGATGGGTGTTGTTGTTGGTGTTGTTGTTGCTGGCTGTGATGGCTTGATTGGTGTTGTTGTTGTTGCTGCTGGCTTGGTGGGTGGAACAATATTGTTGTTTGGACTCTGCTGCTGCTGCTGCTTATTATTGTTGGTGATGATCATTTTGGGAAGCCTAACATATAACATTCCAGCTTCAAACTTGGCACTGATCCCATTTGTGTCAGAATGAGGGGGCATTGCCATTTCTTTGCGGAATCTACGCCATTTGTTCTCACTGATCTGTCTTTCACCACTCACCCTTAGCAGTCGGGTAGAGGTTACTTGTACCCTCAATTGCTCCTTCTTAAATCCTGCAATTCCATATTGTTAAAGTGTTTATACACATAACATATATGCACAAGTTATTATTGTTTAATCAAATCCATATTAATATAAAGATGGAAGGTGGTTGAGTTCATGAATAATTTCTTAAATGAGAAATGTTTGATAAAAGAAAAAAACAGAAATGTTAGACATTACAATATCCATAATCTGGATCCTCTTATGCAGTGCAGCCTCTGCAACAGAGATCTCGGCCGTTGGATTAATCCAACGGTTGAGAGTGTTATATCAAATGGTTAAAATCTTTATTGCAGAGGCTGCATGATAACAAAAAATCTCAACTCTAATATCTAACTCTTTTTCTACCATTCTTTGTTATTGGCCGAAATTCACGCGAATTTCACAACTTCGAAAACTAATTCCATTAACTAGGAAATGAGATCTATATGAAATAGTGATTACAGAAAATTTCGGCTAATACTAAAGAGAGTGTTGTAAGAAGGGTGGCACAAAGTGTGTATTACTAGCATTTAATTTCTCGACAAAAAATTGGTTATTCTTTAAAATATATATATAGTCACTGCTAGTTTTTTCTTTTCTTTTTAATTTTTCAAACTAGAGTTGTATATGTAATTAGTTTTGGTTTATATACACTACTATTAATTATTATAAGAAAAGGGCATAAACAAAAACCAAATGAATTATACCTGGAAGCATGAGAATTAGCGTGTCACTCCCTTCATCATGATCCCAATCAATGGGTGGTTCAAATTCTTCATACACACGATCTGCTTCACGTGTCTTTTGATCCAACGCCATTATTTGCTCTTTAATTTGTTTCTCTTTTGCTTTTGTGTTTTGCCTCTTTCTCTTGTGGGGAATGAAATCTCTGGGGTGTGTTAATGTTACTTATATACACATGGGTGGTTGTATTTTCTTGGAATTTAGTTCTCCCTTTTCGTGCAAAGATTGATTGTTGTGTGTTAATTAAGGCCACTTTCTTGGTTTTCCCATGCAAGAGAAAAAGAAAATAGCACCTTGTTGTCTCTCTAAAGAATACCTTACCTATATGCTTAGGTAATGTGACCTTCTTTCTCTCTGTCTCTGAGTCATGTCCCTTCCCCAAAACATGCATGTAATCTTCAATTTATTCATTGTGCAAAGATAAGGATTTCACACTATTCCTTGTGGGAAGGTTTTGCATTATTCTTTAATTTCTATATTGTCTAAACAAGAAGATATTCTCTCGGTTATTTAATATATATATATCTACCAACTTGTGCTCCTCATGAACGATTTCTACAGAACTATAAGTGTAATGCCTATATGTGGGAAATGGATTCGGTGCAGTCATCAGTAAGCGATTGAGACCATTGAATTGAGATTGGATGACTCACCATTTTAGGGATAAAATCGAGTTTAAAATACAAAGTGAGATCATATGCTGTTTGATTTCAATCCAATAGTCCCAATCTGCTAACTGCGTGATTGCATGGAATTGGTGACTAATGAGAATCCGGGTCCATATATGCGTGCACGTTCCCATGCATTTACGAAATAATTATTAAAAAAATGTTTTGAATTCACAACTTATTGTCTTTAAATTTTTTATTTGTACGAGATTGTCTTAAGTTCTTTCTAAAAAATATATCTTGTACGTTGGATGGAGTTGATATTTGATATCCCTTACATAATTTATCTTAAAATATTAATTAGTTGTATATCGTGAGGATACTTCTTTAAAATTTCATTTCCCAAATCTACAACTTACTCTATGGTGGGAATTTGTTTAAAAAACTACACTAGATTGGTAATTATAGAAAGAAATTGCGCTATCAGACCAAAAAAAAAAAGAGAGAAAGAAATTGCGGTAGTGGTAAATTTGCCCAAAAATCAATTGACTTAACTATGTTCATTGTAAGTGGTGAACATAACTAATTAAATGCAGACATAAAGAGAATTTGTTGTCTTCTGTTGTATGAAAAAAAAAAAAAAACAGTTGCTGGAGTATGGAACCACCAAGTTTGGTTTTTGCCTTTTTGTTGTTAATGGTGAGAGGTTTGAGCTCTCCAACATTGATCCATCAATCCCTTTGGCCTTAAGGATGCCAGGGGAATAGAAAAAAGACCAAACAATTTAAATATATTACTCTCATCCATTAAGTTGCATAAACAATACAAAGGCACAGAAACATTATAAACCCAATTTCTGTTTCCATGAATTGTTGAGAAAACAGGCTAACTAGCTATCTTTTCTGTGCTTTCCTCCTTCTAGACTCTGCCTTTTGCCATTTCCTTCTAGAAACCAGTTTACTCTTTGGTTTCAACTTTAACTCAGGTGTGAACTTGTAATTTGGGTCTCTCATACGTGCTTGTATGTCCTTGAAAAACTGAATATTTAGTTTTTTAGGCCCTCCTTGTCTAAGCTCTGCATACTCTGGTCCTGAAACCACATTTTCAAATGCTCCAATTAGAATATCCAAATCACTCATAACCTCCCATGCATTGGTATACCTCCCATCTGGACCTTTCTTTAGTTTCTTCAAAGCATTCTCAACTGCAATCTTCCTAGCTTGCTTTCCTGGTGACAACTCCTCAGGTTCTTGTTCATCTTTCAACAGCTCGGATATGGTTCTGTACTTCGGCACTTCATCAAACTCGAACAACTTATCTATGTACTTATCACTTCTTTCGTTCGGGTAAGCTTCTGTAGGGATATCATCATCGCTATCCATTTCGTCACCGGTCCACAGTGTCTTCTCCTCATCACTGCCAGACCAAACACTTCTCAACTCATCACTGTCATCGGCGTCAATCAGGTCCGCATGTTCCTTAGCTTGCTGTCGTGCTTTCCTAATCTCTTTATGAAGATGACTCTTTGAATCCTTCTCTTCGTCGTTCTCATCCTCACTCGCTGTCCATAGAGTGTTATCTTCATCCATCTCCTTCGCCCAGGCTTTCTTGAATTCTTCATCTCCTGGTTTACTGCCAAAGAGATCATAGCCCTTGCGTGCACCACGAGCATATGATCTCAATGCTGCAAAATCAAATTCTTAGCTCAGAGGAACTTAAGCCAGATAACATATTAATTGCATGTATGAAGACTACAAAAGAAGCCTGTTGCTTTAAGATTATTTTTTGTTTTAATAAAATTAGTTGCCATGAATCAAAGCAATAAAAAAATTAGGATCTTGACTGTGTCAGTAAATCACATCATCGGGTAGAGAAATGGAAAGGAATGCTATGTTTGCAGAAGACATGAATTTGGCTCATGATTTTCTACAAAATCGTCACTAACCTAGAGAGGAAATACATGGATGCATGCATTTGAGTTAGTACATAAAAATCATAATATGGGTTTTCTATTATTATGTTGAATCAGGAACTTCTCACAAACAAATTCAGTAATGGATATAACAAAAGGGTAGTTTTAATAATTACACTACTATAACCAGTTCAAGTCAAGTTAAAAAATTTCTAAGAGGTAACCTTGAAAATTCACCAGAGAGGCACTATTATTACAATTTCGTGGCACAGCTGGACCTAAATCATAAAATACTTTTGACCTGAAAGAGCAACAGAGATGAGGCATTTCAGCAATTGTGTTGCAAAATTATCTAAAATTAATGATAGAAATGAGAATAATCTGAACCTTTGAGAGAGTGGTACCCACTGTGGCTTTGCATTTGCAACCCTAATAAGAGAAGAGAAGAGGGTATTGTAAGAGAGTGGTAACCTCCATCCCATTACGAAGAACTAGGTGATGTGTGAGTCATTAATTTTCCACCCAAACTGCATAAATCCCTAATCAATCAGAAGGGACGTTGAAGCTGGGTTTTTCCTTCCCAGCTCTAAAAGAGGGACTCTCGTAAATGATAGTAGAAGATACACCAGTAAACCCTCTCCCAAAAAAAAAAAATTTTGAACAAGATTTTCGAAAAGAATATAAATTTGCTACGATAACTATAAAAGCTCTCTAATAGCGCCAATGGGGAGAGAAATGCTACCGTTTCTCGGTGGCATTTAGCCTGGTCAAGTCGACAGATTTGATCACATCGCTCCAGTCGTGTCTAAGTCGTTGATATATTAATATTAAAATTGAATGGCCTGGATCTTTTATGGACTACCTGTTGGCTAGGTAACTGTCAACTCTAATACTATTTACAAAGAAGGAGCTTATGTGTGTACTAATTACAATAGTGCCAAGAGTTGGTTGAAAATATCGTAAAGCCCATGAGTTTTAAAACCTAGGCAATTTTTTTTGTAGAATTTTCTTTTTGAATCTGGTTTTTTGTTTTTTTTAAGTAAGCAAGCATTGTTTTTTAATAGAACGAGGTTTTTGTGTCAAAGTAATATTAGTTTTGTAATAGTATAGGTATTTTAATAAAATGGAAATATTAACGTGGGTTAAAAAAATTACTATAGATTATTGAAATTATTCAGGCAAGGTTAAATACACTCACTTGGTATATAGAGAAATGCTTCAACAGATTAAATAATTGTCATTTCAAATAAAGTTAAGTTTTCATTATTCCCTAAGAGTATCTCCGATAGGGGTATTTATTAAGCATTTCACCGAATAAGCATCAATGCTTATTAAAAACTATGTATTGAAGAACATTTCTCTTGGGGTACTTATTAAGTATAAGTGCTTAGTTAAACACATCTCTTAAACATTCTTTCATTAAATGCATGGTGGACCATGTTTTGTTTTATGGATAAAAATTATAAAATTAGAAAAGTTGTTATTGGTGAAATGTAATAATGTGAGATATTGATGAGGTCCATTTAAGAATTTTATGGAGGTATTGGATTAAAGAGGTAGAATACTTATGAAATACTTAAGTTCAAAAAAGTAAAAATGGATTATGTGTACTTATGAGGCTCACTCAAGCACCCTAAAATGGAATGCTCCATTGTGGATGCTCTAACCATTTTTATTAATTGCATTTTTTTGGTCAATTTGACATCGCATTTATGAGTGCGGGAAGATATATAGGGCCTATTGGCCACCGGTCCTAAGAAGTAAGAATGGACCTAGTAAATTCCGTGTAATACATCGTATTTCTTTTGCAAATAATCCATATTTGAGAGTTAGTTTTTATTTCATTTGTCCAAATTTAAAAAAAATCATTAATTGTGTATGCTTTAATTTAATAATAAGATTACGAGTTGGTAAACAAGATATTTCACTAAAACTCATGTACTGTGAATGCCTTAATTTATTTACTATTACTGTTCTAAGCATAAAAACTTACATTTACTTGCTCTGGCCCAGATATGAGAAAATGGAAAAGTTTTAATAAATGTTTCGTTATTAAAAAAATGGGGGGATTTTCAGATTTCGTATTTTTTGTGCGTAAATGATATTGAATTATTAGTGGTTAAAGTGAAATTATATAAACTTAGAGGGAACATCTTTAATTATCACTAGTCAGAGAGTCCAATTTTGTATTTACCAAAAAACAGGTAAACTTATAACAGTAGGTAAAGGGCCCACTGGAGCAACATGATCAAATCTGTCGATTTGACCAGGCTAAAAGCCACCCCGTTTCTCCGTTGATAAGGTTTTTTGATTTAGGATCATTATTGATTATCCACGCAGTGTTTTAACGCTTTCACTGTGCTTATTCATAGAGGTTTGGACTGGCTAGGGTGTTATTTTTATCCCCAGGTAGAATCGATCCTGCTACCAACAGATAAACCCTAACCACTGTGCTTAACATAAATAAATCCAAGTTTTTTATCACTTAAATTTGTAAATATCATTGTTTTTTCATATACAAGACTAGTCTCAAACCCATTTTTAAACTTGATTTTTATTTTATAGACTAATCTGAATTTTTTTATTAAAATAAGTTTTGACATTAAGTTATTTATTTTTAGTTAATCCTTATGAAAAAAATCTCAAACATCAGTTAAATTGTTATGAAATTAAAAGAAAAAACCTAGATCTGCCTCTTTCTCTCAATGTTCTCTCTACTCCTCACTTCCTTATCCAACGGAGGGGGTGGTTTTGGGCCATTTTTTGGTCTGAAATCACCCCCTACATCGTTTTTTATCTCTTTTTATCTAAATAAGTAATTTTTCCACACAGATCTAGTTTTTTCTTTCGTGTTTTTTGGTGTTTTCGTTGTCTGCGTGCAGCGGTGTTTTGTTCGTCGTCTTGGTGTGACGTCGTTTGGTTTCTCGTCTTGTTACAGTGTTCATTTGGTTCAAATTGACAAATAAAGTTCGATCCATTACAGATTCAATCAAGACTTGGGCGTCAATGTTACAGATCTGGAGGCATGGGTATTCCGGTCACTCTAATTTTGTTATATTTGTAGGCATTTTGTCGTGTTATGCTATTAACCTGGGTGTTGTAAGTTTGTTCGCAGATTCATCCTTTTCAGTTTTTAGTGATGTTGAATTTGTGTTGTTTTCGATATATTTTACCAATTTGAATAAATGAATATCTCTTTTAGTAAAAAAAAAAAGTTAAATTGAAATAGAAGAAATATGAATTAGATTTAGACAAGTGTACCAAATTGTAATTGTAGTGGTAATAATATGTCGTTTTAAGGAATTATATTTTGTTAAATGTGTATAATATTAAATGTACGCACACACACACACAATAATGTCATATAATTTTTTATGCAATCATCAAATTTTGATATAATAATAAATTTAAATATTTTAAAAGTGTTTTTAACAATAAATTTAACATATTCCAATGACATATCAACTAATTTTACATCAATATAAAATTTTATAAATATAATCTATTGAATATTAACTTTTAACTTCTTTTGTATATACTAGGGTATCCCTGCGCGCGTGTAAGGACTAATTCCTTTGATTCACCGGGTACGACCTTATGTAACTTTTAATTTAATACTAATAAATTTTAACATATAATTATGGCAAAATTGCTCTTTTGGTTCTACAACTTATTATTTGTTTTAATTTGGTCCTATAACTTTTTTGTGTCAAGTTAGTTCTTTAACTTCGTGAGTGTTTGATGATGATTTTTAGTGTATATCTCTCTCTGTGTGCTATTGAAATGTTGTATTTTTCGTTTCATATGAAAGTAGACAAAAAATATTTCAATTTAGGCTTTAGAATGACCTAATTTGAACATGTATTGGATTAGAAATTGTTCTATCAAGTTGTGGATGAAGAATAAATTTTTGATATGAAGTCTCTGTTTTTCTAGGACTAACAAGCTCTAAAAAAGTATACATATTTAACTTGAGAGAACAATTTTTAATCAAATCAAATATATGTCCAAACTAGGTCATTCTGAAGCCTAAAATGAAATACCTTTTGTTTACTTTTATATGAAATAAAGAACACAACATTTCAATAAGCACACAGAGAGATGTAGACACTAAAAATCATCAAACACTTACGAAGTTAAGGGACCAATCTGACAAAAAAATTATAGAACCAAATTAAAATAAATAAATAAATTGTTAAAACAAATAAATATATTGTAGGACCAATAGAGCAATTTTGTCAATAATTATTATCAGATTAAAAATTATTCAAAAGCATTTTTTTTGGTAATTATTCAAATGCCTTTAAATCTTACATCGGTCATGCGTGTAATTATTCACTGTCGGGCCATACTTTCTGAAATATGTTATCTTTAGCCATTCGATCATCTTTTGTCTTTCTCTTTTCCTTTGATGGCTCTGTCTACCGTGCACAAGCTTCTTAGGACGTGCACGTCCGCAACTTCAGTATACGGAGGCACACCGTAAACCATCATCATCTATTACCGTTAATATGCATTAGTAGAAATCGACGGCTCAAAGTCAACATCTCTCATCCGCCTTCTGACAATGCACAACATAAATAAATATTTATTACAAAATCTCTCTGCCATATTTTGATTTTAACATGAACTTATCCTCACATGGCGTGGGTCCCACCCTTTCCTCCCTTCCATCCTCAACTCCACCAACATCCCTCTTTGTCTCTTTCCTTAATTTTTTTTTCTTCTTAATTTCTATGTCATGGATTTTTTTTCCTTCTCTTTTCATCTTTAGGTGTTTGAGCTTTGAATTGTCCAGTGATTCTTCTCGAGTGATTCTTCACCACGACTCCTCCAGTGATTCTTCCCCTTTTTATAGAATTACTCTTCCTTATTATATGTTCACCAAAATACAGAGAAAGGAAATTGCAACAAAACAAAAACAAAATAAAATCTTAACTTCCTCCCTCTTTTTAGAACTGAAAGACCCTCTCTGTTTTTCTAAAAACACAAGGAAATATTGCTATTTAATTGAATCTTTTTCCTATATCTCTTGGAATTTCTTTGAAAACCCAGAAGGGAAAGAAATGAAGAAAACCCTTATGCAAAGATTTCTGGGCACATCTTGGGATCTCTCTCTCCTTTTGTTGATTAGTCCCCTGTTCTCCTTTTCAGCTTACAAATAGCTCAATTGATGAGCTCAACTTGTTCGCCGATTGAGTCTGCCTAGGAGATGAGGTACAACACGGCCGAGGAAGTGGGTGGATGGGTCATGGCTGTTGGTGGGGAAGGGGAGGGGAGGGGGTGACACCTCCCTTGTCGACGGCGATGACTCAGTGGCATCCCTTGAAATCCTCACTCCCATGACCTGCTGTTCCTTTTGTTACAATTATTCAATCTCAGCCGTGAATTTTTATCAACACATATCGACGGTTATGCATCATGCAGGTGTACGGTGCACCCTAGATATTCTATTTGGGCACGGTGCGCGTCCTACACCAATTGCGCACCGTAGACAGAGCCTCCTTTGATTAGTATATTGACCATCTTCTCCACCACCACCACCTTTGGAAAGGTGGTACAGTACCGAGTCAACTCTAACTCTCAAACGAAACCAAGAAAAAAAACCTTAACTTTTTGTATTTAACAATTCATGCTGATGGTTCCCCGTGAACCACGTGTTAGAAAAAAGCCAACAACTAATCCAAACGGACTAATCTAAATTAACATGAACACGAGATTTACTAACTAATGATTGAAGATACTATAAGAGTTTGAAGGAAGTTCTGTTATCTGAAACCTGAAAAAGGAAGAAAAAAAAACAGTTACTAAAAAAATAAAGTATGGAGTTTGAGGGTAACGGTGAAGGGAGTGAGACTCCAATAGCAACAAGTTTGGTTTTTGGTGTGAATGGTGAGAGGTTTGAGCTATCCAACGTCGACCCATTAATCACTTTGCTTGAATTCTTGCGTACTCAAACTCCCTTCAAGAGTGTCAAGCTCGGTTGTGGTGAAGGTATCTCATAAATCTGTGTGTTTTCAATTCAAGCTTCTCTCTTTTGGTTCAACTACTTGATTCACTTTATTGTTGAATTTTTAGTTTTTAGTTGATTTACTTAATTTTTATTAAATTTCAGTGAAGATGGATAAGGCGTTGACTTTTTGTCTAACTTGGCACTTCATGTTTTGACATGGTTGGTTTTTCAGGTGGTTGTGGTGCTTGTGTAGTTTTAATCTCCAAATATGATCCTGTCCTTGACACAGTTGAGGATTTCACTGCAAGTTCATGTCTCACACTACTTTGCAGCATACATGGTTGTTCAATAACAACAAGTGAAGGCATTGGAAATAGCAAAGAGGGGTTCCACCCAATTCATGAAAGGTTTGCTGGATTCCATGCCACTCAATGTGGCTTCTGTACTCCTGGAATGTGTGTTTCCCTCTTGGGGACTCTTGTCAATGCTGAAAAGAAGACCAATCGTCCGGAGCCACCGGCCGGTTTCTCAAAAGTGACCGTTTCTGAGGCTGAAATGGCTATTGCAGGGAACCTTTGCTGGTGTACCGGGTATAGACCCATTGCTGATGCCTGCAAAAGTTTTGCAGCTGATGTAGATATGGAGGATTTGGGGCTCAATTCTTTCTGGAGAAAAGGAGAGAGCAAGGACTTGAAGCTTAGTAGGTTGCCTCAATATGACTGTGATCACAAGAATGTTAGATTTCCTTTGTTTCTGAAGGAAGTCAAGCATGAGTTGTTATTGGCTTCTGATAAACACTGTTGGCACAGACCTACTAGTTTTGAGGATCTTCAGAGATTATTGGAGGTAAACGGAGCCAATGGAAACCGGGTAAAACTTGTTGTTAGCAATACTGGTACGGGGTATTACAAAGGTAGAGAAGGCTATGATGTGTATATTGATCTGAAGGGAATTTCAGAGTTCTCAGAGATCAGAAAGGATCGAACCGGGATTGAAATCGGGGCAGCGGTGACTATATCTAAAGCTATTGAAGCACTAAGGGAAGAAAGCAGAAATGACTTTATCTCAGATTTTGCAATGATACTTGAAAAGATTGCTGATCATATGTGCAAAGTTGCCACAGGGTTTATCCGGAACACAGCCAGTGTAGGTGGCAATTTAGTGATGGCACAAAGGAGTCATTTTCCTTCAGACATTGCTACTATACTTCTTGCTGTGGATTCAATGGTTCACATAATGACTGGTGCAGATTATGAATGGCTTGCATTGGAGGAATTTCTGGAGAGACCACCATTAGGCTTGGAAAGTGTGCTTTTAAGCATTAAAATTCCTAGTTTGGAACTCAATAATAGAAGTGAATCTTCAGAACCAAGGTGTAGTAGATTCCTCTTTGAAACTTACCGAGCTTCTCCTCGACCCCTTGGAAATGCACTTTCCTACATAAATGCTGCTTTCCTGGTTGAGGTGTCTCCATGCAAGGATAGTGATGGAACCATGATAGATACTTGTAGGTTGTCTTTTGGTGGTTGTGGGAATAAGAATACAATCAGAGCAAAAAATGTTGAGGAATTTTTAGCAGGAAAGTTGTTAAGTGTTAGCATTCTGTATGATGCTGTCAACATGCTTATGGCTACAGCCACTATTATACCTGAAGATGAAGCCTCAAAAACTGCTTACCTTTCGAGTTTAGCAGTTGGTTTTCTTTTTCAGTTCTTTAACTCATTGATTGACAGTCCTGCTGGAATAACCAATGGTTATTTAAATGGATATACTCATTTGCCTTCTGTGAAGGCTTCTTCTAAATTAATAGATAATCAGAAGGAAATTCATCATAACAAATTTCCTACTTTATTGTCATCTGGGAAGCAAGTCCTTGAAGCAGGTAGTGAGTATCATCCCATTGGCGAGCCAGTCGTGAAATCTGGAGCTGCGCTACAAGCGTCAGGTTTGTTTATCATCAAGTTTTGAATCAAGATACTGACAGCTTCCTTTACCTTGCATTTTGATTGACAACCTATTTTGCATCCTACTGTAATTGGTTTGTGGTTACCTCACTATTGTGAAGACAACCTATTGCTTGAAGTTGTGATAGCTGTGATTGAAAAGTTGACATATCACACTTTTAAAGCTTCAGAGTTTTGTCAGTAAACAGTGTTATTCTATCCTGTTTTGATGCCTGTCAATTATTAGTTTTCATATTCAATTGTTCTAATATCTGTTTGGTAACAACTAACAAGTACATACTTATGAATAAATCATATATAGGTGAGGCTGTGTTTGTGGATGACATTCCATCACCAACAAATTGCCTACATGGAGCATATATTTATAGTTCAAAACCATTAGCAAGGATAAAGAGTATAAAACTCAAGCCTGAATTGCAACTAGATGGAGTGAGGAACATCATTTCAAGCAAAGACATTCCCAATGGTGGGAATAACTTTGGAGCGAGGACTAGATTCGGAACCGAACCTTTATTTGCTGAAGAGATTGCAAGATGTGCTGGCGAACGTCTTGCCCTTGTGGTGAGTACTTAAATCCCTCATTTTGATCCAAAATGTATGAGCTTCTGTTTCATTTCTTTGGAGATTGATGCTGAAGTACTTCCACTTGGCTTCTCCAAATGGCTTCTTTAGGTTGCAGATACTCAGAAACTTGCAGATATGGCTGCAAACTCCGCTGTTGTTGATTACAGTATTGAAAATCTTGAACCACCTATCCTATCTGTGGAAGATGCTGTTGAAAGATCTAGCTTTTTTGAAGTTCCTTCCTTTTTACGTCCGAATCAAGTTGGTGATGTATCAAAAGGAATGGCTGAAGCAGATCACAAGATTCTTTCTGCTGAGGTACATGCATGGAATAAATTTATACTTTCCTTTTGTTTACCTTGGTTCCTGATGTAGTGTTTAAGTTTGCTTCTGAAGAATGAATGTTGATGGTTATTGATCAAACATATTGATTTTCATCATCTATCAACAAAATCCACAGGTGAAACTTGGATCTCAATACTATTTCTATATGGAGACACAAACCGCACTCGCTGTACCAGATGAAGACAACTGTGTTATGGTTTACAGTTCAAGTCAAGCCCCTGAGTATGTACATTCTACTGTAGCAAGAATGCTAGGTGTTCCTGAACATAATGTTCGTGTAATTACAAGAAGGGTTGGGGGAGGTCTTGGAGGAAAGGGCGTAAAATCCGTAGCTGTAAGTTCTTAGTTGTTTTTTACTATCTTTTATTTTTACAATCTTTCTTCTTCATTATTTGACCTCTATCACTTTTTTAGTGTGACTATACTATAGTGGAGCCATGAACCATTGAATTTTCTGTAGTTTGGTGGGTCACTAGTAGACCAAAAAAATTAAGCTTTATCGTCGTGTCATTGCTTTTATTCTTTATAATACTCTGAACATGTTCATTAATGTTAGTCTTTTCTCGAAAAGGAAAAAAGGAACCTCAACCTTTAGAGAGAGTTGTAACCTTTCAAAAAGAAGCTGCGAGGGCAGTATTTAGAGTGCAAGGGTTCCAATTCCAGATTAAAATGTGGATTACACGTGAACAATAGAAGAGTCTAAATCCATATCCGCAAATCAGGAGAAGTAGAAAGGTGAAAGAATAAAGGATACCTAGAATGCAAATCAAACCAGAAGCTCATTTTCTTAAAAAGTGAAATATAGCAATTTAATCTAGTATGATCAAAGTGAGTGAAATATAGTGTAACTTCTATAAATTCTTCAATTCCTTCCCCCTGTTTGCTCTTTTGAAGGAAGGTTGGATATCATTTCTTTTTCACAATCATAAGGCTATTGTGAAATGATGAAGTAATGTGTGTGTGTCATGTCATGTCATTTGCAGGCTGCTGCATCTTGTGCACTCGCAGCATACAAATTACAGCAGCCCGTTAGGATATATCTAAATCGAAAGACAGATATGATAATGGCTGGAGGAAGGCATCCCATGAAGATAACATACAGTGTTGGATTTAAGAACAATGGGAAGATTACTGCACTACAACTTGAGATATTGGTCAATGCAGGGATTAATCCGGATGTTAGCGCAATAATGCCACGCAACATAGTCGGTGCGCTTAAAAAGTATGACTGGGGTGCTCTCTCTTTTGATATAAAGCTATGCAGAACAAATCATCCTAGTAGATCTGCAATGAGGGCCCCGGGAGATGTTCAAGGATCATTCATTGCCGAAGCAATAATAGAAAACGTTGCAGCCACACTTTCAATGGATGTAGATTCTATCAGAAGCATTAATCTTCACAGTTACACAAGTCTTAAGGCATTCTATGAGGACTCTTGTGGTGAACCTCTTGAATATACCATGCCTTTAATGTGGAATAAGTTAGCTGTTTCTGCAAACTATGAGCTGAGAGCAGACATGGCGAAAGAGTTTAACAGGGTTAACACTTGGAAGAAAAGGGGAATATCTCGAATACCGGTGATGTATGAGCTGAATCTAAAACCAACTCCAGGAAAAGTTAATATTTTATCAGATGGGTCTGTTGTTGTTGAAGTTGGAGGAATTGAATTGGGTCAGGGTCTCTGGACAAAGGTGAAACAGATGGCTGCATTTGCCCTCAGTGCAATTCAATGTGATGGAACTGGAGGTCTCTTGGATAAAGTACGCGTTGTACAATCCGATTCCTTGAGCATGATTCAGGGGGGATTAACTGCTGGGAGCACTACATCCGAGACAAGCTGCGAAGCGGTTAGGCTTAGCTGCAATATCTTGGTTGAAAGGTTAAAGCCTCTCAAGGAAAAGCTACAGGAGGAAATGGGTTCTATCAAGTGGGAGACACTTATTCTTCAGGTAGCTAGTATAAAATAAAAGAGCTCTACTTTGAACATTGATAGATTTTCCTCTTGAGGAGAAAGTAATTGTTTTTTTAAACTGCATTTGCATTAGCATAAGAGTGCATGGTTTTTTATTTGGTCTCATATGGTATCTGTTGATATTTTTAGCAGCTTTGTAGTGTGTATATTCTGTTCTTCAACCTCAATGAAACACTTTCTGTTCATCACTTTGCTTTAGGTTGCATATTA
The DNA here is from genome assembly GCA_030159175.1 of Glycyrrhiza uralensis. NCBI lineage: Eukaryota > Viridiplantae > Streptophyta > Magnoliopsida > Fabales > Fabaceae > Glycyrrhiza > Glycyrrhiza uralensis. Next base: position 3,714,429 of record BRZY01000006.1, read on the forward strand.
ATAAATATTTTCAATACACTATTCCTAGATGATAAAACCAGTTCTCTTCACAACTATGCAAGTAACATATGATCCATATGGACAAATTATTTATTTTTAAATTTCACTGCTTGTGCTCAAAGGTTCAGAAAGTTACATATTCGAATTTAATTGATACATGTATCTTATACTTTATAATTTTTCCTGAGATACATTGCCTCAAACTTTTCATTTTAGTGTCTTTTAGTATTTGGAAAATGGCACTTAGCATGCTCACAATTTATGAGGACTTGAGTATACCCTTTTAATTATGAAAATATTCTGGGAATAAACTGTGAAATGGAGCTGTGGGAGAATTTATTCTAATTTTCCTAGCCCTCAACCAAAAAATGTTTAATTACCTTACCATGTTACTGACAATTCATTAACGTACAGGCATACGCGCAAGCTGTGAATTTATCAGCATCTTCGCTTTATGTACCTGATAATAATTCCGTTAAGTACCTTAATTATGGAGCTGCAGTTAGTGAGGTAAGTTTGTTTCTTATGGATATCTCAAATCAAAATGAGAATTTTCTCAAGTTCAATATAAGTTACTTCCCTCCTATGTTAAGCGCTTATGTGACATTGTCACAAAAGCCATATTACTGAAGTAATTGAACCAAATTATCATATAATGCTATATATGCTAAATGAAGGGAATTATTTCTCAGGTGGAAATAGATCTTCTGACAGGGGAACCAGATTTTTGCAAACAGATATTATCTATGATTGTGGACAGAGTCTCAACCCTGCTGTGGATTTAGGACAAGTAAGATCTCTCTCTCTCTGTGTATTGCCCGGCCTCTTATGTAAGGTGGACTAAGGCACAGCATGGCTTATGCTAAAAGCTTAATTTGATATCATAATCACATCAAGAAGCCAAGAATTGAGACAATTTTAGTTAGTTGAAAATAAAAAAAGCTAAAGAGATAACACGTGTTTTAGAAAGTGACATGTGTCAAATTTGAGAAGCCAAAGAGCCTTCTTTTTTCTTATATATATAGTAAATAGTAAATGATTGATTGATGATAGAGTAATTGATAAAAATAATTGAGGAAGTGACACATGTCACAATTTAGGATGTGACATGTCATAATTTAGAAAAGTTAGAACTTAATTCTCTTATATAGTAATAGTAATAGTAATAGTAATAGTAATAGTAATAGTAATAGAATAGAAAGAATAGATAATAGTTTGGTTTGTTTTCCTGAATCAGCTTATTATGTTACCAAATCTGAAAAACTCCTTTGATAACCAAATACTTATTGCATTTTGTTGCAGATTGAAGGATCTTTCATCCAAGGATTGGGTTTTTTCATGCTTGAAGAGTATGAAACAAACCTTGATGGTTTGGCATTGGCAGATGGCACATGGAACTACAAAATCCCTACAATAGACACTATCCCTCAACAGTTTAATGTTCAAATCCTCAACAGTGAGCATCACAAGCATCGAGTTCTCTCTTCAAAGGGTATGAACTAAGAGTTCTCAAAGTTTTAAATATTAAACTTACGTCTACATATAATTTTTTTTCCCTCACATTGCATGTCACTTATACTTTAAAGAGTGAGTTTCATGCATGCATTATCTTTCATTGATTCATAAGTGTTGAGATTCAATATTGACTATAGATATATAGCTAATGTAGTCTTTATAAGATATGAACAGTTCTCACCTTATAAGCTGATTTTGTACGGTTTTAAAGTTGTTGATGATCAATTACTTTACTATATTTACTCTACTATTACTATATAAGAAAAGAAAGTCTCAGCCTCCAAGGTTGTGATGTGTGTCACCTCTCTAGTTTTTTATTTTGTTTTCAACTAGCTAAAATTGTTTTATTTATTGGATTTATTTTTAATATTTTTGTAAGGAAAAGACTCGTATTTTGTACGAATCAGGTTCATAGACTAGTTGAATGTTACAAAATAATTGAAATTTTTGTGGCTGCAGCTTCTGGTGAGCCACCCTTGCTTCTAGCAGCTTCTGTACACTGTGCCACAAGATCAGCTGTCAAAGAAGCAAGGAAACAGCTTCTGTCATGGAGCAACATAGAAGGACCAGATTCAACATTTCAGTTGGGTGTCCCTGCAACCATGCCTGTGGTAAAGGAACTCACTGGACTGGACATTGTAGAAAGATACTTGAAATGGAAAATGGGCAACAAGTAAAGGACTTCAATCACCTCATTATTATTTTGTAAATGAATGCTAGCAATAGCAATTAGCAATGCAATGCATTATTTCTCACACACACTAATCATTAGGTGAATTTCATTTGAGTGGGCCTGGGTTTTTAAATGGGACTATCTAATCTGAACCAAATCTACTCAATCGCATCCAAGTTGGGTCATTTAATTTAATATTAAAAGAATTAAAATTATAAAAAATTATAAATAAATAGAAAAAAAGGGACTGTAAAAAAAATAAACACATAATGAAAAAACATCACACAATATTTTTATCAGCAAAATACTATTTTGCTTTCAAAATTTTGTGAATTGCTTTGCATCTAAAAACATAATTACACAATAATAGAATGACTTAATTGCACTTTTAATCCTTAAGTTATCTTGATTGTGTAATTTGGGTCCCCCAGTTTCCAATTGAGCAAATTGGGTCCTCCAATTATCACAATTGTTGCAATTAGGTCCTTCTATCGCTACTTCATTCAATTTTTAACAATTGGAGTTTAATTGGTACATGTGGGACAAATTTGACACTAAATTAGATCACATTGACATTGATGGCGTGACAAAACCCGCACAGGTAAGAAATTTTAGACAACATGTATTGCATCACGTGTGTTACTGACTTGCTTTAAAAAAATTTCTAGCAACTTACATCGTGCCAAGGTGATCCAATTTAGTGTTAAATTCGTCTCATGTGTGTCACATTGGCTTTTAGTGTTAAAAATTGGATAAAATAACGATGGAGGGATCTAATTGCAACAATTGGAATAACTGAGGGACTCAATTCGCTCAATTAAAAACTGAAGGACCCAAATCACACATTTATAATAACTGAGGGACCAAAAATATAATTAAGCCTAGAATTATTGTATTATCTTAGAATTACTAAAGTATACAACATGAAATTAAAATTGTTGACTTTAGAACATTAGAATTTTTACTCTCATAGTATCATAGAATATCATTTTAATTAAACTTATAATAAAATTCGAATTATTTACAATATTTAAGTTGGTTTAGGTTCATAACGTTTCATTTTCCCTAATCCAATATCTAAATCAAACACATTAATAAGTTTAGAAAAATACAAATTAAAACAAAGCAATGGTCCAAACCAACTTAATTTTTTCACATTAAATTGGTTTGGATTGATCTAGACATGATCCAAGTTGACTTCGACCACCTCTATTAGCAGCACCGCCCCACCGGGACTCCAGCAGGCATTGCCATAAATACAACCACAATACGGTTGGCACATCAAGGTCTTGTCATCAGGTCAAAGTTTCAAGACCTCTCTTTAAATGATTTCAAAATACAATATTTTTTGGTGACATTATTTGTATAATAACAACACAATATTAAGCGTAAAGTTTTTATATACTTATAGTATGCTAAAATTTAATTTTATATAAATACGTTATCCTTAAAATTTAGATTGACATTATGTAGAATATAAGCTCTTAAAAAACGACTCCTGAACATTTTATCATCACAAACTTATATATAAAAAAAAAATTATGTATAATGTGAAATTAGTCAGCGAAACTTTTACTTGTCATTTAAAAAAAAACCTTGTTAGAAATTATTTATTTAAAATAATATGGGCACATTTAGACACATATGTTATTGCTTTTAGTTTATTTATTTTTTTAGTTTATATCAACATATGTTATTGCTTTTAGTTTATAAAAAAACATAGGAAATTTTTTTCTTGAGATTTCAATAATTTCTTAAACTTACATAATTATTATAATAAATACTTTCAAATCAATGTTTTAATTTTAAAATATTTTGTTTAAAAAGTACAAACACATGGTCGTAAATTTTCGAATGAGAACCAACGTCCATTGATCCGATTGATAGATGTGGTTGGTTATCATTTCAATGTCTTGTGTTCGAGCCTTGAATTTGATAAAAAGACAGCCATTGGAAGGGATAACCTTAATGTATAGCCAAAAGATACTCCTACCATTACTATAGTATCAAAGAAAATTCCAAATGAGGCGGCCGGAAGGGAACCACTGTCACTGTAGCGTAGATTGACTTGCGTTGCCGTTCTCGTCTCGCACCGTCACTCTTTTTTTTTTTATGAAAGAGTCTCGCACCGTCACTGTCACAATAGATACACCAATTTTTAATTCGCTTAGTTGCATTTTTGGTATCGGATTATTGGGATTTTGGTTCTGATTTTCCATCACGGGAGCATGATAATATAAGTTGTGTGAAAATTTGTCAAAGCGAGTAGGTAACATGCGTGACGTGATCTCAAAATAATTTGATTTAGTATCATATTAGTCTTATACGTATCACGTTAGATAATATAGTGATCAAACGACAGATTATAATAATTAGAATAATTAGAGACCCACTTCATAGAAAGTAAGAGATCAAAATCACACCAAAAGTATAATTATGTTTTTTTAAAGATAAATTATAGATATAATAAGTGATAGAATTTTATCTATCTTATAATAAGTAGAGTTGGCAAAATGGACCGGGTCAAAAAATTCAAAAAAATAAAAGACTCGTATACACAAATTTAAGTCCATTTTTAATTTGAACTTTTTTGACTCAGTCAAAGCCCGAATCTGATAAAACTCAAACCTGAAGCGGGTTGACCCAAAAATATAGGCTAAAACTTGAACTCGGTTTGAAAAAAGTCCAAAAAATATAGAACTTAGACATAGAAATTTGAATCTATTTTTAATTTGAATTTTTTTACCCAGTCTAATAAAACCTAAACTCGATGCAGACCAACCCAAAAGTCCATTTTCTCAGCTCTAATAATAAGTGATAAAATATGAAAAGAAAAAAGAGATAAAAAATTAAAGGCGTTAAATAGATGAATGAAATTGTAGGATGTTTATGTTTCAGGGTTTTTTTTTTCATTTCTCAAAAAAGAGATTAATATTTAATCCAAACGGAATAAGCTAATTTACATGAGCACAAATTAAGTATGTGCAAACACTAAGTTAAGGAAGCTCTGTTATCTGAAAACTGAAAAACAAAAAAAAACAGTTACTAAAAAAAGAAAGTATGGAGGTGAAGGGTAACGGTGATGGGAGTGAGACTCCAACAGCAACAAGTTTGGTTTTTGGCGTCAATGGTGAGAGGTTTGAGCTATTCAACGTCGACCCATCAACCACTTTGCTTGAATTCTTGCGTACTCACACTCCCTTCAAGAGTGTCAAACTCGGTTGTGGTGAAGGTATCTCAGTATATCTTTGTCTCTTCAATTCAAGCTTCTCTCTTTTTGTTCAACTACTTGATTGTTGAATTTGTTCGTTTTTAGTGATATTTCCCTTCATGGGATTGGAGAGACTCTTCTGTCTGCTTTGGATTTTGGATCTTTTTTCTATTTTTGGCTTTGTATTAGCTTCAATAAGCTTGATACTGCCTGCTTTGGTTTCGTCATGAAAATGAAGGTTGATAAGGTGTTTTGACTTTTTGATAATCCTCATTTTTTGAACTTGGTACTTCGTGTTTGACTTTATATTGTTTTTAAGTTTCAATAACTTTGTTACTGATTATAATGAATCATGTTTTATTTCTTGTTTCAATAAGATTAATGTCATACTTGCATGATTTTGAATGTTATCCTGAATGACTTTTTATGGTGTTGGAATGGTTTTCCAGTTCCAGATTGAATGGATTAATTGAAAGTGGGCCTCCGCGTGTAGAATACTTTGTTTCTTTTTTGGGTAACTTTATTGTCTAGTACACCTTTTCTTAGCATCGTAAGAACCGGAACAGGAGGGATTTGACTTCTCTAAAATGAGGGATGCACTTTAAAGGGTAAAACACAGAGTTTATAATCATTAATTGAAAAATTAGTGGTTAAGAATTTAACAACTTGACAATCTGTAATAATTGTACATGAATTCCATCATGATCTTATCTGTTGGTTGAAACAAATTAACATTTGTAACCCACAATTTGTCTCTAAAGTCTCGCTTTAGAGGAGATAAGTCCGTAGCAAAAAAAATAGAAGAGTTATATATTGAAACTTGGATTACTCATCATAGTTTGGGGCCTAAGGATGTATAAGACTGAACTGTTCCCATAATCTTTTAGCTATATCAATAAGTTTCTTGTTCATATTTTAAAGAAGAAGAAGCTTTTCTACAACAATATTTGAGAAAAAGAAGAAAAAGATGTTTCCTCTTATTATTATTACTATTTTTGTCCTGATGGTTTCATCCTGAATATAAAGGCAAAGGTGGTGTTAACTTCTAATAAATAATAATCCTAAATTTCTGTTTTAACTTCTAATAAATAATAATCCTAAATTTCTGTTTCAACTTGGTGCTTCATGCTTTGACCTGGTTGGTTGCAGGTGGTTGTGGTGCTTGTGTAGTTTTAATCTCCAAATATGATCCTGTGCTTGACAAGGTTGAGGATTTTACAGCAAGCTCTTGTCTCACACTACTTTGCAGCATACATGGCTGTTTAATAACAACGAGTGAAGGCATTGGAAATAGCAAAGAGGGGTTCCACCCAATTCATGAAAGATTTGCTGGATTCCATGCCACTCAATGTGGCTTCTGCACTCCTGGAATGTGTGTTTCCCTCTTGGGGACTCTTGTCAATGCTGAAAAGAAGACCAATCGTCCAGAGCCACTGGCTGGTTTCTCAAAAGTTACTGTTGCTGAGGCTGAAAAGGCTATTGCAGGGAACCTTTGTCGCTGTACTGGGTATCGGTCCATTGCTGATGCCTGCAAAAGTTTTGCAGCTGATGTAGATATGGAGGATTTGGGGTTCAACTCTTTCTGGAGAAAGGGAGAGAGCAAGGACTTGAAGCTTAGTAGGTTGCCTCAATATGACCATCATCACAAGAATATTAAATTTCCTATGTTTTTGAAGGAAATCAAGCACGATGTGTTCATAGCTTCTGACAAACACAGTTGGCACAGACCTACTAGTTTAAAGGAGCTCCAGATCTTATTCAAATTAAACCAAGCCAATGGAACCCGGATAAAACTTGTTGTTAGTAACACAAGTATGGGATATTACAAAGATAGAAAAGACTATGATAAGTATATTGATCTAAGTGGCATTTATGAGCTCTCAAAGATCAGAAAGGATCAAACAGGTATTGAAATTGGAGCAGCAGTAACAATATCTAAAGCTATTGAAGCAGTAAAGGAGGAAATAAGAAGTGATTTTCTCTCGGATTTTGAAAGAATACTTGCAAAGATTGCTGACCATATGGGCAAAGTCGCCACAGGGTTTATTCGGAACACAGCCAGTGTAGGTGGTAATTTAGTGATGGCACAAAAGAACAGTTTTCCCTCGGATATTGCTACGATACTTCTTGCCGTGGATTCAGAGGTTCAGATAATGAGTGGTACACAATTTGAGTGGCTGGCATTGGAGGAATTTCTGGAAAGACCACCATTAAGCTTGGAAAGTGTACTTTTAAGAATTAAAATTCCAAGTTTGGAAATTAAGAGTAAATCTTCAGAACAAAGCAGTAGATTCCTCTTTGAAACTTACCGAGCTTCTCCTCGACCCCTTGGAAATGGCCTTCCCCACTTAAATGCTGCTTTCCTTGTTGAGGTGTCTCCAAGCAAGGATTCTGGTGGAACCGTGATAGACGCTTGTAGGCTGGCTTTTGGTGCTTATGGGACTAAGCACGCAATCAGGGCGAAAAATGCTGAGGAACTTTTAGCAGGAAAGCTGTTAAATGTTAACATTCTGTATGAAGCTGTCAAGTTGCTTACAGCCATTATTGTACCTAAAGATGAAAACCCGAAAACGGCTTACTCTTCGAGTTTGGCAGCTGGTTTTCTTTTTCAGTTCTTTAATCCACTGATTGAAAGTCATTCCAGAATAACCAATTGTCATTTAAATGGATATTCTAATCTTCCTTTTCTGAAGGATTTTGAATTAAAAGAGAATCAGAAGCAGGTTCATTGTGACAAAATTGCAACCATACTGTCATCTGGGAAGCAAGTCCTTGAAGCAGGCAATGAATATCATCCCATTGGTGAGCCAATCATGAAATCCGGAGCTGCACTACAAGCTTCAGGTTTGTTTTATTATATCATCAAGTTTTGAATTAATTTACTGACTGTTTTATCTTCCTGTTCTCTTGCTTTGGGCAAGTCTCATATTCATTTTGTGTCATTGTGTAACTGATTACTATGTAGCTTAAGTCAAAACTACTGTGTATAAAGAAAACTTGTTCCATATTCTCTTGGTACAAATCAATTCGTGAATCCATATTAAGCTTCTATCGTCTCTGGTGACCATCTAACTATTGTCAAGACAACTATGCTAAAATGTCCACTTTCCAGGCATTGACTAGTTTTTGTTTGTGAAACACTGTTATTTTATTCTGTTCTGGTGCCTGTCAATTATGACTTTTCATAATTAATTGTTTTAATTCCTGTCAACGAACAAGTACGTATTCATGTATGAATCATATGTAGGTGAGGCTGTATTTGTGGATGACATTCCTTCACCATCAAATTGCCTACATGGAGCATATATATATAGTTCGAGGCCTTTAGCAAGGGTGAGGAGTATACAACTGAGCCCTGAATTGCAGCTGGAGGGAGTGAGGGATATCATTTCAAGTAAAGACATTCCCAGGGGTGGGGAGAACATTGGATCTAAGACTATATTTGGCATAGAACCTTTATTTGCAGAAGAGATAGCCAGATGTGTTGGTGAGCGTGTGGCCTTTGTGGTGAGTTCTTAAATCCCTCATTCTGATTATCCAACAATGTATGAGATCCTCCCTCATTTCTTTGGATTGAAACGTGACATACTGCCATATTAGTCACCAAATAGCATTTTTAGGTTGCAGATACTCAGAAACTTGCTGATATGGCTGCAAACTCAGCCGTCGTTGATTACGATGTTGAAAATCTTGAACCACCTATTCTATCTGTTGAAGATTCTGTTAAAAGATCAAGCTTTTTTGAAGTTCCTCCTTTTCTCTACCCGAAAAATGTTGGTGATATATCAAAAGGAATGGCTGAAGCAGATCACAAGATTCTTTCTGCTGAGGTGCATGGAATATATTTATTTGTTTTCCTTTGTTTTCCCCCATCTTCACATTTCACACCTTTGTGGTCATCTACCTTGAATAATTGATGTTGGAATGGTTATATTGACCAGACTTATTCATTGTTGTCTATCAAATTCAATGTGAAATTCAGATGAAACTTGGGTCTCAATACTATTTCTATATGGAGACACAAACTGCACTTGCTGTGCCAGACGAAGACAATTGCATTACAGTTTACTGTTCAAGCCAATGCCCTGAGTTCACTCATTCTACTATAGCAAGATGCCTAGGTATTCCTGAAAATAATGTTCGTGTAATTACGAGAAGGGTCGGAGGAGGTTTTGGAGGAAAGGCCATAAAAGCCATAGCTGTAAGTATCAAGTTGTGTATTATTTTTGAAAATATTAATAATTTGTTATTAGATCTTTCACACTTTTTTTAGTATAACTAACTAATAAGTATTGTAGAGTGTTGACATGAACCTTTGAACTTTCTGTAGTTTGGAGAAGTCACTGATAGAACTCACCCGTATCTTGATTTTTTAAAAGTTTCCTGTATCCCCGTATTAGTATCATATCGTACCTGTATCATATTATGTATCTGGACCTCATAGCATTATACATACTAACTTACATATATGCATCCCCAAGTACTAACAACCAGATCTTGCAGACTGCTACATCATGTGCACTCGCAGCACACAAATTATGTCGCCCTGTCAGGATTTATCTAAATCGTAAGACAGATATGATAATGGCTGGAGGAAGGCATCCCATGAAGATAACATACAGTGTCGGGTTTAAGAATGACGGCAAGATTACCGCATTAGAACTTGAGATATTGGTCAATGCTGGTATATATGTGGATGTAAGTGCAGTAATGCCACATAACATAATTGGCGCACTAAAAAAGTATGACTGGGGTGCACTCTCTTTTGATGTGAAGGTATGCAGAACAAATCTTCCTAGTAGATCTGCAATGAGGGGCCCTGGGGAAGTGCAGGGATCATTCATTGCTGAAGCTGTAATAGAAAATGTTGCAGCCACACTTTCAATGGATGTAGATTCTGTCAGAAGCATTAATCTTCACACACACACAAGTCTTCAGTCATTCTATGAGAATTGTTGCGGCGAGCCTTTTGAGTATACCTTGCCTTCAATATGGAGTAAGTTAGCTGTTTCCGCGGATTATGACCAGAGAACCAAAATGGTGAAAGAGTTTAACAGGATTAGCACTTGGAAGAAACGGGGAATTTCTCGAGTACCAGTTGTGTTTCAACTCACTCTAAGACCAACTCCAGGAAAAGTTAGTATTTTATCAGATGGGTCTGTTGTTGTTGAAGTTGGAGGAATTGAATTGGGTCAAGGTCTCTGGACAAAGGTGAAACAGATGGCTGCATATGCCCTCAGCGAAATTCAATGTGATGGAACTGGAGGTCTCTTGGATAAAGTTCGGGTTGTACAATCCGATACCGTGAGCTTGATTCAAGGGGGATTCACTGCTGGGAGCACTACATCAGAGTCAAGCTGTGAAGCAGTTAGGCTTAGCTGCAATATCTTGGTTGAGAGGTTAAAGCCTCTCAAGGAAAAGCTGCAGGAAGAAATGGGCTCTATCAAGTGGGAGACACTTATTCTTCAGGTAGCTATGCTACTATAAAGTAAAAGAGCTTAATTTCAAATATTAATAGATTTTCCTCTTGGGGAGAAAGTTCCTTGAACATAAAACTAGTTCCCCTCCTAAATCCTAATCATGCATGCAACATGAATGAAGTGGCACTTTAACTGTTTTCTCTCTTTATGAATACAGGCATACATGCAAGCTGTGAACTTATCAGCATCTTCATTTTACGTACCGAGTGATAGCTCCACGATGTACCTTAATTATGGTGCTGCAGTAAGTGAGGTAAGGTTTTTTTCTCATGCATATCTCAAATCATAATGGTATAAGTTCATTGAAAGTAATTTCTATTGAGTGTTAAGTACGTAAATTGTCACATGAGCCATATTACTGAAGTAACTAAGCCGAATTACCATACACTGTTCCTCTACATAATGGAAGTTATTTCTCAGGTGGAAATAGATCTTCTGACTGGAGAAACCAGATTTCTTCAAACTGATATTATCTATGATTGTGGACTGAGTCTCAACCCTGCTGTGGATTTAGGACAGGTAATATTACTGCATATTTGCTCTGCAAGCTCAACCTAATCAAGGACTATCTCAATATAAGAGTTGGAGGCCAAAGAATAGTTTTTATAAACATAGCCTCTCACATGAAAGCCCTCTGGATGTGAAGGATGGATAAAGAATTGGCACATTATTCTTATGCTATAAATTTAATATGATATAATTTAATTATAAAGCAAGGAATCGGCGAAATTGACTCCTGAGATGAGATCACATTGCCAAAGAACTCAGGCAAAATATCTTAATTGTCTCTTACAACCATTGTTCAGTTATTCATCTATTACTTCAATTAGCCTGGTCCTTTACATAATCTCATTTACGTAGTGTTTGGTAGGGGAGAAATGGAGAGGAGGGAGGGGAGGGAAATGGAGGGAGTCAAAATCCCGCTTCTCTCAATTTTGGCTCTCATCCAATATTAGGGGGATTTGGAGGTGAGAGAAAGCGTGTTCAAAATATTTTAAGAATATTGACTAAAATGTGTTACCTAGTAAAAAACATTTACTATTACAAGGATATAATTGTAAATCAGTTTTGTTTTAAAAAAATAAGATGGTTATTTCCCCTCCCTTCATCTTTAATCAAACAGAATATCTAAGATGCTCCCTCTCTTCGCCTCCCCTCCATTAAAATCCCTCCATTCCTTTGAACCAAACACTATGCACAAGGGATGGAGTTGGCTTATTTGGTTATTAGATCTGAAAACTCATGTCATGACAATATAATACCATCCTGCAGATTGAAGGAGCTTTTGTTCAGGGATTGGGATTTTTCATGCTTGAAGAGTATGAAACAAACCTTGATGGTTTGGTTTTGGCAGATGGCACATGGAACTACAAAATCCCTACAATAGACACTATCCCTCAACAGTTCAATGTTCAAATCCTCAACAGTGGGCATCACCAGCATCGTGTGCTCTCCTCAAAGGGTATGAATATGATCAAGGAGTTCCCAAAACTCTATCTACATATTAAATCATGTCTTCATATTAGTCTTTTTTATTAGTTTTTCCTCATAAATGCATACCACTTATACTTGAAACAGGGAGTTAACAACAACAATCAATTCAATTTTATCTGAATAATAGTTTGGAAAAAATGGATTGTGGTTGTAAGCATGTTGCAGCTTATATGTTATTTTAGTGTGTTAATAAAATTGATAAAGCTTCACTAATTCCAGTTTAGAATTGTTAAATTCAACAACTAAAGTATTTTCTCACTAGGTGGGTTTGATTAGTTTAAAATTATTAATTGGAAAAAAAAATGAAATTTATTTTGCAGCTTCTGGCGAGCCGCCCCTACTACTAGCAGCTTCGGTTCACTGTGCCACAAGAGCAGCTATCAAAGAAGCAAGGAAACAGCTTCTTTCATGGAGCAACTTAGAAGGACCAGATTCAACATTTCAGTTGGGTGTCCCTGCAACCATGCCTGTGGTAAAGGAACTCATTGGACTGGATGTTGTTGAAAGATACTTGAAGTGGAAAATGAGCGGTGTATAGTAGAAGTGCTCATTATACTAGAAATTTCAGGAGAGTGGTTTTGTTATTCTTCATATTTTGATCCTTTGGGTAAAAATAAGTGGTGTTTTTATTCCACATGATGGTCATGCCCATGCTAGATTGCTACTGGATTGAAATTATTTGAGGTATATTTTCAGTACACAAAGGCTAGCTCAGCTGGGTAGTTTTTGTAATAAGGAAAAGGCTAATTGGATAGGGTGATCAAAACTGTTTAACTCAACCCATTTATACCCCAATGAAGTTAACAGTAGAGACCAATAATGGCTTATTTTAGAAAATGGAGAACTAAAATAAAACATTCTAAAAATGAGAGACTAAAAAGGAATATCTCACAATTTATAGGAACTAAAAATATATTCAATCTAAAAATTAAAATACTAGTATATTGGGTTTACAATTTGCATGAAATGAAATTTTGAAAAATATATATAAAAATCATTAGCAAGTTGTACAGACTTGCATGAAACCCTAAAAAAATTAAAAATATAAGTCGTATACTTAATATACAAATTGCATGAATTCAAAAAAAAAATTCATACAAGTGGTATACCTTTTTTTTAGTAAGTTATGAATTTTATTGAAAAACAGCCAGCTACAGCCTACAAGAGAGTTCAAGGTGTGCCCTAAGTAGCAATTCTGCCAAAAAATCACAAGACCAATATTTGGCTATACAATGATAAGGAAGCCAAATTATTGTGATGGAAAAAACAAATAACATGCAATATTCAATTCCCTGCCATCTCCAATGTACACAAGATTAACCATGAGTGTCCATACTAGTGAGAAAATTCACACCCCCGGTGTGAACGTCACTGTGTAAGCCGCACACCTGGATCAGTGATGTTCACACCCTTGCTGTGCAAGTCTTAGTATCTGTCTAGCAAGAGATCCGATCCGACGCATAGACACTTGTGTGAAAATTCACACCTCTATTGTGTGTGTCTCTGATCCTGACGTTGATTAAACCCGGGACTTCACACCTGTGATGATATTTACACCCCTCCTGTATAAGTCCCAATACCTGGATGGAAAAATATCCGACCCATTCATACCAGTGAGTAAATTCACACCTATGTTGTGAATGTCACTGATCCTGCCGTTGTTTAAACCCTCGACTTCATTGCTATGAAAGTCCCCATACCTGGCTGTCTGCGGCCGCTGTACTGAAATCCGACCAAAACACACTTGTGAAGCCTCTCACACCCCCCTTGTGAAACTCTGTTTCTGAAATCTTCAAAGTGAACCTCACCAGTTCAGAAAAACACCTCCAGTATGTACCTTTTTCCCTTTAATTGCCACAAATTCAAATGTTACCAAAGTGCCATAGCTTATTATTATTATTATTATTATTATTATTATTATTATTATTATTATTATTATTATTATTATTATTATTATTATTATTTATTTTTCAAAACAAACTTTAAATAGACGGACGTAACAGCACCGCGTCTACATGAGGATATTTATTAGGCCACACTACCCTTCAATAATTGAGTTTTTACTTTTTATGCACCCACCCAATCAACAAATAGTTTTATATTAAAATAATAATATAAATAATGTTAACCTTAGAAATGGATATGGAAATAAAAAATTTATACACGATCCCAATCATAAAAAAAATGTTTTATTCAATAACCTGAAATAGTTATATTTTACAGTAAATCAATAAAATGGACAATTAGATAGACAACTGCTACTCACGTAAAACTCTACTTTTTGGAATTGAATCCAGGTACAAGTATAGATGCAACATAAATAAGGGTCTATTTGGATAGGCTTATAAAGAGCTTATAAACACAATTTATGACTGATTCATAAGCTGTTTTGAGCTTATTTTTTATAAGCTACCCAAGATAGCTTATCAAAACAGCTTATGACTTATATAAAATAAGTTTCACTATAATTTTTCTTCGATTATAAAAGTAGCTTATACAACTTATGTCATAAGCAATAGATAAACTTGTTATCCAAACAGGGCCTAAATACATAATACAAAAGTCTAATATTATGGTCACACATATTTATCTTTTAATTGACTTTTTTTATCAAACTTTTTTTTGTTTACACCGAATTTTTCATGAGAAATGGGTCTTAGACTAATTTATGTTTGACTGATAGGTAAGTAAAGCTTATGAATTGTTCTGTTATTGAGGATCGAACTTGGGTACCAGTTAAGCCCCTCACAAAACACATTAACTGTTGGAACCAAATTGGTTAAAAGTATTTTTAATACAAAAACTCCCTAAGTGATTTTATGGTTTTGATGATAACAAAATGTATTAAGGTTTTTACAAAAGATAAACAAAATGTATTAAGTTTTTACAATGTATAACAAAGCTGCCTAACTAAGTTTATTGAAGGATGTTGCAGTCTGCGTCCAATAATTAGTTCATCATGACATTGGCTCATATACAAAGTCTGAGAAGCCTTGCGTCCAATGTTAAAGACATCGTCCAATGTTGGCACTGGAACATATATGGACACCAAGAGTGATGCATCCAATAATACTGATACTTGACCTCGGATAAGAATTGTTCAATGGACTCTGAGAGCTATGCGTCCAATAACCATTATGAGACCATGCGTCCAATGATTCTCTGCGTCCAATAAACAGTATAAGGCAATACTGTTCTGCGTCCAATGCAATACGCAGTCTGAGAGCTCTGCGTCCAATAACCAGTAGGAGACAATGCTACTGTTCTGCGTCCAATAAATAAGAAGGACATCAATCAAGTGTCATACGACCAATGAAGCAGATTGACAAAGGTACATCAAACAACTGTTCTGCGTCCAATGAAGCAGAAGAACAAATGTACAACAATCAACTCTGCGTCCAATGGAACTATAAGGAAATGGCAAAAGTCCAAAAACCAGAATGAGGCAATACGTCCAATGTTGCTTTACAACTAATCATCAGAATGGTAAGCATAAAGATGCGTCCAATGATTGAATGAATATCATATGCAAATGGTAAGTACAAGGTATGCGTCCATTTGCTAAAAGGACTGAAAGTCCAATGATTTCTACATGCTGCGTCCAATACGCAGAATCCATAAACTTGCTATTTATTGCTCATGCATTTAATATGGAACATATTTATTGAGCAAATGATTTGAAATAAATAGCTGTATACAATGCTTTTCTGTACAACCTATTGTCAACGTTTTTGAACGTACATATGAAAAGCATAAAGCACCGTGGAAAGTGTACTAAGAGAGAGAATGTACTTTTATCTACTCTGTATATCTCTGAACACATCTTTCTGCTTTACACAGTGTATTCTCTCTGTCTCAATAAGATATTACTTTTAACCACTGTACAATTGAGACTTTGAGTACATGTTGCTTCTGATTTAGGAGTAAGAAACGCAAACATGCACACTGAAGTAGATCTCCTCAGAGCAATGGGAAAATAGCATTTAATGCTATTAGAGAACGGTAATATTTATGAAGGCTGAAGCTGAGCTATTCAAGAGAAAGTCTGAAGCTTCATAACACATATAAATACCGTGATACAAGAAGAAGATAGAGACAATGTGAACGAACTTCAACAATAGAAGAGACTGAACTGCTGTGCTTATACTCTGTATAGAAAGTCTTACATATTTGTCTTGCTTCTTGTAAAAGAGAGTTTGCTTAACTCTCGAAGTGCTTTAGATTTCATATCCTCACTTGTGTGAGTTGGACATCACTTAAATCAAAAACACTCTGCTGAGTTGTTTGAGCCTGGAGAGGCTTGACTGTAAAAGAATACTTGATTTAGCCTGAAGAGGCTGTGTGCAAAGAATACTTGTGATTTAGCCTGGAGAGGCTGTGTGCAAAGAATACTTGTATTCTATCAGGTTGATAGTGAAATCTCTCTAGTTTGAGGGGACTGGACGTAGCTCTTAGGAAAGGGTGAACCAGGATAAAAACTTGTGTTATTTCTTTCTTCCCTTATCTCTTATTATATCTATGCTTATTACTAACCAAGGGGATTGAATTGATTTTGTTTAAACAAGTTTTTCATACACCTTAAATCGCACAAAGAAAACAAGTTTTTAAACTAAGAGGGAAGCTTCAGCGTCCAATCTTTTTGTGCGTCCAATATTACACAACTCTGTGCGTCCAGTGTTTTAAAACTATTGTGCGTCCAATATTTCAGAAAACGTTGTGCGTCCAATATTACACAACTCTGTGCGTCCAGTGTTTTAAAACTATTGTGCGTCCAATATTTCAGAAAACGTTGTGCGTCCAATATTTGAAATAAGACAGCGTCCAACTTTTGCGAAAAGTTTTAAAAGCTTAGAAACACAATTCAACCCCCCTTCTTGTGTTTCATCTTGTTACCTACATTAACTACTTACGCCTAATTTTGTAGTTTTGTTTTTATTTATCAAACTTGATATACTGTATTCTAATTTTATCATTTCTTACAAAAATGTAATTTGAGGGTAAAATGATAAGAAAAGAAGCCTTTTTTTTCCTGGGAAGTTTCAGAGAAATTCTCCCTACAAAAATCAAAGCAGCGCCAAGTGGAACGCGTTTACGTTTACCATGTCCCTGCCACTCCTTCAAGTCAATTATGTCTATGTTTCAGAATTCAGTTCCAAAACTACACAACCCTAAGAACAAAACAAACTCATTCAACAACTCCAATCGCATATCAAGGTAAGAAAGTGCTTCTTATTGATACCTTGAATTGCCTCAATGACTAGAACTTGTAGTAGCACTAGTATCATTATCACACTCTTGTTGTTGCTTTTTAATTCTTTCTTGCATGGTGCTTCTTCTGCTCTTGTATCTGATGGGGTGACTCTGTTGTCACTCTTGAAAAAATGGACCTTTGTTCCTCCTATCATCGACTCCAGCTGGAATGCCTCTGATTCCAATCCATGCTCATGGGTTGGTGTTCAATGCGACCCTGCCCACAATGTGATTTCCCTTAACCTCACTCATCATGGGGTTTTTGGTCAACTTGGACCAGAAATTGGAAACTTGTATCACTTGCAGACCCTTGTGTTGTTGGGCAATGGTTTCTCTGGAAAAGTGCCTTCAGAGTTAAGCAACTGCAGATTGCTCGAGTATTTAGACCTTTCTGGGAACAGTTTCAGTGGAAAAATACCATATAGCTTGAAAAGGTTGCAAAATTTAAAGCTTCTGAGATTGTCTTCCAATCTGCTGACCAGTGAGATTCCAGATTCATTGTCCCAGATACCTTCCCTAGAAGAAGTGAGCCTGCATAGTAACTTACTTAGTGGTCCTATCCCAACCAATATTGGAAACGCGACTCGACTATTGAGGTTGTATCTATATGGTAACCAGTTATCAGGGACTATTCCTTCATCCATTGGTAATTGCAGTAGATTAGAGGACCTTGAACTGTCTTTCAACCGCTTGACAGGTGAAATTCCGGTCAGTATTTGGCGAATTCCAAGTCTTGTGCACATCTTGGTTCAAAACAACAGCCTATTTGGGGAACTGCCTTCAGAGATGACCGGGCTCAAGAATCTGAAAAATATCTCATTGTTTGACAACCAGTTCTCTGGAGTCATACCTCAAAGCTTGGGAATCAACAGCAGCTTAGTGAAGTTGGACTGTATGAATAATAAGTTCACTGGTAACATCCCGCCGAATCTTTGCTTTGGGAAGCAATTGCGCGAGCTCAATATGGGAATGAATCAACTTCAAGGTGGCATACCTTCTGATGTAGGAAGATGTGTAACTCTAAGGAGGTTGATTCTCAGAGAAAATAATTTCACTGGGTCTCTTCCTTATTTTGAAAGTAATCCGAATCTTCGATACATGGACATTAGCAAGAACAACATCAGTGGATCAATTCCATCAAGTTTGGGAAATGGCACAAATCTCACTTACATTAATTTGTCAATGAACAAGTTTTCCGGGCTCATACCATCAGAGCTTGGAAGGCTTGTGAATCTTGTGATTTTGAATCTTGCTCACAACAACTTGGAAGGTCCTTTGCCACCTCAGCTGTCAAATTGCACTAAAATGGATCGTTTTGATGTGGGATTCAATTTCCTAAATGGTTCGTTCCCATCAAGCTTGAGAAGCTGGATAGGGATTACCACATTGGTTTTAAGAGAGAATCTTTTTACAGGGGGTATCCCAGACTTCTTTGCAGAATTTAACAACCTTCGCGAGCTACAGCTTGGTGGAAATTTGTTTGGAGGCAAAATTCCTCGATCACTAGGAACATTGAGTAATCTGTTCTATGGGTTGAATTTGAGTGCTAATGGATTGACAGGTGGCATCCCTTCTGAAATCGGGAAGTTAGAATTGCTGCAAAGTTTGGATTTATCCTTGAACAATTTGACAGGAAGTATAGATGTTCTTGATGGTCTTGTTTCATTAATTGAGGTCAATATTGCTTACAATTTCTTCAATGGCTCCGTACCAAAAAATCTGGTGAAGTTATTGAATTCATCCCCATCATCATTCATGAGTAATCCTCTCCTATGTGTTAGTTGCTCGAGTTGCACTAAAACTAGTTATGTGAAGCCATGTGTCTACAAATCAACGGATCACAATGGTATCAGTAAATTTCAAATTGTGATGATAGAACTTGGATCCTCAATATTCATTTCTGCCATGCTGCTAATAACAATTCTAATGCATCTCCATAGAAAGGAATCAAAAAGGGCCTCCCCTCTTAAGCAATGGTCTTTTATTGAAAGAGGAGGAGGAAGGATTGGATTCATATATGAGCGTGAAGTAAAGATCTTGGCTGAAAATAGGTCGTCTTCCCTTCAGGACCTAGTGTTGGAGGCTACAGAGGACCTAAATGAAAGATATGTTATTGGCAGAGGAGCACATGGTATTGTGTACAAAGCCATCCTTGGTCAACAGGTTTTTGCTGTAAAAAAGGTTGAATTTGGAAGGAACAAGCAAAAGCGCCTAAGTAACATGTGCAAAGAAATTAAAATCCTTGGGATGTTTAAGCATCGAAATTTGCTCACATACGCGGACTACTGGATCGGAGAAGACTATGGTCTAGCCTTATATGAATTCATGGAAAATGGAAGCCTTCATGATATTTTGCATGAAAAGAAACCCCCACCACCCTTAACATGGAATGTCCGGTTTAAGATAGCTGTTGGAATTGCTCAAGGACTAGCATATCTTCATTATGATTGTATACAACCGATAGTTCACCTAGACATCAAACCAAGGAATATACTTCTTGATGCCGATATGGAGCCTATCATAGCTGATTTTGGTACTGCCCTATACAGGAAGTTGTCTGAGCATTCTTACAGTCATTCTGAAACCAGGCAAATGCTTTCATCGCGCGTTGCTGGTACCCCTGGATATATTGCACCAGGTAATTAATTCTTCGTTTACACTTGGCACTTGCTATTGATTTGCGCATTCCTTTTATAGCTGAGAGTAACTTGTGATTGTTAGTATGTAACTTATATTTTTCAACACGGCTTGAAAGTGGAGTTGTGCAAGATAATATTTTCTAACATATTTGCATTGTCACCTGTGACAGAGAATGCATATGCAATAGTACAGAGCAGAAAGTCTGATGTATATAGCTACGGAGTCGTTTTGCTTGAGCTAATAACCAGAAAGAAAGTGTTAGTTCCATCATTGAATGATGAGTCAAAGGTGACCAACTTAGTGAGCTGGGTTAGATCTGTATGGCTGGAATCAGGCAAAATTGAGAACATTGCTGATTCTTACCTTGCAAGTGCATTTGCCAATTCAGCAGCACTAGTCAAGCAAGTCACTGCAGTGCTTTTATTGGCATTACAATGCACAGAGAGAGATCTGCGGAACAGACCAACCATGGATGATGTTATTGGCTTCTATAACAAGGCCTTGTTTAAGTGGTGTGAGGAGGGAAATTATGGTGATGAAGTTGTTGCTAATATAGCACCACAACCATATGGCTCTTCTAATCTTTTCCCTGATGTTCCAGTTGTTGATCACCATCTCCATGGAGAAAGTCACAGAGCTGCATCCCAGAGACAAAGAGAAGTTACATTTAATGCAGAGACTGAACCTGAAGGTTATAGTGATTTTAGCTTTTGGCAGGATGCTAATCAATTTCAGCCGCGAGTCTATCATGCTTTGGATGATTGGAAACTCATGTCTAGACCTGCAACTGTTATTGATGGACTTATAATTGAAGTAATGCGCAATGGTAAGATACAGGCTGAACAAGTATTGGTCGCTGCTCTAATTGTTCCAACAATAACCTTTGCTTGGCCTAGCTTGGTCTTCTTGCCTTCTGTCACTGGTCCAGTACTCACCAAACCTTTCAATTGGTTTTTCCTCTTGCATTGCACTCAATATATGCACCTCCAGACATCATTGTATTCACAGCTCAAATCATACTTTATAAATGTCAATCAAGGCCACTTAGTGAGTGGCCATGGAAGAATTCAAAGGTCCTATAAAGCCAAAACTCTTCAATTTTTGGAACACGGAGAAACAAATGACCAGTAAATTGACCTTTTGTTTTAGTTTGCTCAGAAAACAACAGTGGAGACAGATATTGAAGTTCGGCAAACCAAGTGGCGATGTTTTGTCTTTTGCTTTGTGTATTCATGGCTAATAACAGTTACTGTTGTTCAATTGAATTTTATATTTGATCCGATTAGGCCTGTACTACTGAAGATATTTTTTTCTTTCCTAGGCAAAGTTTGGATAAACTTTTTTATAAGCACTTCTAGCATATATTTTTTAACTAACAACTTCTTACACAAGTTGAAATTAACTTTTGCTCTTCACATTTTTCAAAAGCTATCTTTTTTAACTTCTCCAAAAATACCTATCTATTTATAAATGACCATTTAACAACTTTTCCTCCTATGCATATTTATGAAAAATAAGATACAAAATAAAACTAACTTCAATATAAGTCAAAAGCTATAACTTTTGCATCCAAACAGGCTCCTAATCAATTTTTATGTGATGGGCTATAAACGTAATGGCTGATGCCTCTTTTAGTTAAACTGCAATCAATGACAGGATTGTCGACCCAAAAATATGGAAGCTACTTCAATTACCTTTAACACAGAATGCAAAAGATGACTGGGTCTCTTCCTGATTATGAAAGTAATTTAAACCTAAGATACATGGACACGAGCAAGAACAATATCAGTGAACCAACTCCATCAAGTTTAACGTCTCATACCATCATAGCTTGAAAGCTTGGCATTCTTGAGATTTTGGATATTGCTCACAACAACTTGGAAGATCCTTTGCCACCTCAGCTGTCAAAATGTACTAAAATGGATCGTTTTGATGTGGGATTCAGTTTCCTAAATGGGTCGTTCCCTTCAAGTTTGAGAAGTTGGTTGGGGATAACCACATTGGTTTTAAGAGAATCATTTTACAAGGGGTAGAATTTAACACCCTTTTACAACTTGGTAGAAATGGTTTGGAGGCAAAATTCCTCGATCAATAGGAACATTGCAGAATCTTTTCTCTAGTTGTTGAATCTGAGTCCTAATGTATTGACAGGTGGCATTGGGAAGCTAGAACTACTGCAAAGTCTTGATATATCCTTGTTGAACAATTATGAATAGATTTTGAGTTTAGAAGAAGTAGAAATTTTGCAAATGTTTTAGAAAAATCTTTTATTTGTACAATATCACTGATCACTGATTACTACCGATACCAAAGCAAGTGAAAGGGAAATCAGAGGAGAAAGATCATGCGGTTAAAAAGTACTCGAGGGTATGAATTATAGGCATACAAAACTGATAATCATTTGTAGTGTACTAAACTCGATGTCCTCAAACATACATAACGATTATGGCATAAACTACCTCTAAAATGTTTGCTAAAGTGCCAAATGCTCTAAAAGGCCACCTTTCTTGGAGGAACCACCACATTCTTGTTTCCTGGAAATGCATTTCGCGATATGTCTACCAGCGACTTGAAACTATAGGGTTCATGCATAGATATCTCTGACAGAACCTTCCTGTTAAGTTGGATATTCTCCTTCATCAGCCCATGCATGAAGTTCCCATAATTGACCTGGCAAATAAAAGCAAAAAAATAGATTGACACCGGAAATGGCAGAAGATTAGACACACTTATAGAGCATGCAGAAGAATAGGTCCATTCTTCACATATAACTTGAAAATAAAAAGGAGCAATGGAGAATTATTGGAGATGTTAATGCGTGAGAGAAAATTAGCAGATTCCAGAGGCAGGCTCACGAAATATTCAGTCCATTTGAGGTTAAAAAAGTATTACTCACACACCTTGTATTCAGTACAGGTTCACGTAACATTCAATATGCACCAAACATAAAACAAAATCCATGTGTTCTGTTCTGTTCTGTCCTGTTCTAACATGTTAACCAAATGCTATCTTGAGGTCTGTTTAATTTGAGAGAACATTTTTTTGTTTTCTAGTAATCTATTTTCACTAACAATTATAAAAATGTCATCTTGTTTTCCCTCATTTCTTGTTTTCAAGTATTTAAATAGGAAACAGGAACGAAGGCGATATTTTTTTATCATTATTAGTTAAATCAGGAAATAAAAACAAAAATACAACAATTTCTCAAACTAATCAGACTTCAGAGTTCAGACAATCATATATTTCTTGATCTAAGTATCGAGCAGTAAAAGATTACAATAAGTTAGTAAGAGAAGAGAAGGAGTAGGTAAAAAGACATACACCATGAAGGCGGGTGCCAGCATTAATCCGTTGGATCCAAAGGGATCGCATGTCCCTTTTTTTGTTGCGGCGGTCTCTGTAGGAATATTGCAAAGCCTTCTCCACCCTCTCCCTTGCTATCCTTATGCAATTCTTGGCTCTCCCCCTGAACCCCTTAGCTAGCTTGAATATCTTATCCTTATTCATATCCTTCTCCTGTTCTTTCTACCCTGCAATCATAATTCCAATAATATATAAAAAAGGATCCAAAATCCCAAACTACAACACACCAGTCTTAAAAAATTGTGGTAACAACACAAGCATAATCATATATTTGACACGTTCAATAACATTAATAATTAATAAAAGATTATAAACCAAACCCAACTTCTAAAAGGTAATTGAGAATCAACCACCCATTTTTACCCTGTCAAACATTATCAGCAATTGTTTACTGGCTCGTTGGTGGTGTACTATGGAGAGGTGGTGTTGGGAGAAGTAGATGTATATGGAGATGAGGACAAGTGCAAGAACTTGAATATAAGGAAATCAGAATAACCTACTTCTCTCAACCAAGTGAGAGGTGTCCACGACTTGCAGTTCTTCACACAATTACCCGTGGTTTTTTTTTTTTTAAAAATTGAATCAAAGACTCAACAAAAGCAGCCAGGATGCACTCCCTCACTTGCACTCATCGTGTATCAAGGAGAACAAGGTATGATTGAACAATGCGAACAATGCAGCAAACAGCTTGTGAGCAATTGGGGACTTTAATCAAACAGCTTGTGAGCAATTAAACAAATGAACCAAGGATCAAGCTCAACGATGCGGATGCAGCAAGCTCTCAATACAAAAGGGTGATAAAATTCATGAGTTCTGCAGGGGAAAAAATGATGTCCCAAAAATTACATGGATTTGGAGGTGATCGGATCAGCGAAGATGATGGAGGCCAGTGAGAAGGAATTAAGGACAGATAACTCAAACGAGAGTGAGTGGGAATTAAGGGGTTCAGAATCATACCTGTGAAATCAACGGAACAAATAGGGTCACTCTTTGAAGCGTGAGTGGCTCTCTCTCGTGCTTGAACCAACGCGATACTCTTGCTTGTTGCTGAGGGATTAGCTCGTTCTAGTTTTCCATTTTTTTCGTATTTATATATCGCTATTAGTATTACTTACATTCTTATTTCATTATTTGTTATTGTTATTTTGTTATTATAAAATTATTACAAATTCGTAATTACTGTAATATTACATTTTTTTGTTGAACCCGTGTATTGAGATGTTCTTCCTTCATGCACACTTTATCTGAGGATTGAACCTCCGATATTATACTTAACAAATCTAAGTATCTACTATTTATGTCACACTGTATTGATTATAATATCAAATTTTTATTGTTATAAAACTTATGTCATACAATCAATTAAACGAAAACACGAAATGTAGAGTAATTTATAATAGTAATACAATGATGATAATGATGAAATTATAGTAAAAGGTATTTTTTTTTTCTGAGAAAAAAAAGGTATTTTTTTAAGCAAGTACTTTTGTTTCAATAACAATAATGTAAAGTGGAACTAAATAACATAAGAGTGAACTCCAAATGGGTATCTAAAATTTTGCTTCAAAAAAAAATTAACATTACATTTTGTTGACAAAATATTTCAAATTAGTACATAAAGTTGAATACTAAAATAAAACTGACACCTAAAAACTATTTTTCTTATATTTATTTATTAAATATCCATATGCCATCAAAGATAATATTAGAACTAAAATGACCGATAATTTATAATTTTAGGTACATTTTTACCAAATTTTTAATTTCAAAGACTAACCCAATAATACCTTGTAAATTGTAATTTTAGAAAGCAAGTTGGGGATTCACTCAATAGAATAAATCATGGAGTTTGATCTTGGGTTGAGTCCTAATAAGTTGGACTTCTGTACTTATTATTGAAAATTAGATTACTAAATCAATTCTTATTTTATTCAAATTTTTATATGGATCAATTTACATAACAATATTAATATGTAAAAACGAAAATTCAAATCTACTTAAATAAAAAAAATTCAATATTTAGATTTTAAATAAGAAAAAAAAATGGCCGCTTTGAATAAGTAAGAAATATTATTGATTTGCCTAAAATTAAGTTTTGGTCCTCTTCTTCCCACTCCCAGTTGTAACGATGTTTAATTCCGTCGGAGTTGTCTCCGAGATTGCCCTCCGCCTTGGTCAAAACCTGTCGGTGAGTTTCCTCCTTCCATTATCATCATCCCTCAAATCCGCGCTTTTATTATCATTTTGCTCAGCTTCAATTTAGGGTTTTCTTTCTTTTTTCTTTTTCCCTTTTTTATTTCTCTCTGCACTCAAAAATCGAACCAATTGCACTGTTTTTTTTCTTCTGTGCAGCTTCGAGGTGTGCTTGTACGGAACATAAACATAGGAGGCAGTGTTGGAGGTGAGATTCCAGATAACAAGCGGCTCGAGTATGCTCTTCAGCATATCCACGACATTGGTCGTTCCAAAGCTCACCACATTGTGAGTGAGCTTGGTGTTGAGAACAAATACGTTAAGGACCTAAGCAAAAGAGAACTCTATTCCCTTCGCGAATTGCTTTCCAAGTACTTGATTGGAAATGATTTGGTACTTTACTCATCCCTCTCTACTTGTTGATTCTAGAGTGAATCACCCAAGTGCATGTTTGGATAAACAGCTTATTCAAGCACTTATGACATAAGCACTTATCACATAAGTGTTTATGTATAAGCTATTTTTATAATCAAAGTAGAAATGTGATGAAATTGATTTCATATAAGCCGTAAGCTGTTTTGATAAGTTATTCTGAAGAGCTTGTAAAAATAAGCCTAAAACAGCTTATGAGCTAGTTTTAATCTGTTTTCATAAGCTCTACCAAACACTGTCACAAGTGCTTATATCAATAGATAAGTTCTGCATAAGTAATCCAAACAGACCCTAAATCATCTTACAAGTGTAAGACATTGTCAACTTAGTCCCCGAAATTATTAATAATTCATATTAATCCTTAAAATTAAAAATTCTCGATTATATTGGTTATTTTGGATCAATTAATTTATTTAATTTAAAATATTAATAATTGCAGGGATAAATGCATATCTGGTTTTCAGCTAGGAAATTATAAACACATGTTTAAATCCAAAGTAACTACATAATTTCTTTGTGACGAGCATACTTTTTGACTCAAACGTACGTTCGAAACTGCAAACCAAACATGCCCTGAGTTGATAGTGATTTACCTTCAAGAACTGAATTAGTGATTCACTCTTGATTCTGCAACACCTTTGCTGTGTAATGTGTGTGTCATTATTTTTTTGGCTGCTTTCTTTCAGAAAAAGTTGGTTGAGAGAGATGTGGGGAGATTAGTGAGCATTCAGTCTTACAGAGGGATCAGACATGTAGATGGGTTGCCCTGTCGAGGACAGCGAACTCATACAAATGCCCGCACCAGGAGGAGTATGCGCACTTTTCAAGGGTCAAGATAAGGGCTGCCTTGCTTTAAGTAACAGATGATTATTTTTGTGTTACTGCTGTGCTTTCTGCTAATCAAATAGGCTTAGTTTTGTTAGAAGCTTGTTTACGTTAAGCCGAATCACATTGAGCATTTCATTTTTCAATTACCCTTGGTATACTTATTAGCTTTGTCATTGCTTTTCAAGAATATGCTCTTTTTTTATTTTCTTGATGAGTTTCTTATCTTCGTTGATCTGTAATAGTTAACACACTTTTTTAATTGAAAAATTTTAAGCTTTTGTGTTGATGTTTCTGGTTACTTTGTGAATCGGTTTTGCTTGGAACCAATTTACAACATCCAACAACTTCTCATGTTTTAGGTTGCTTATTGCCAGACTCAAAATTCACTGAGAAGCTAGAGCATGTTTTATTGTTAGACCAGTGAGTTTCAAATATTTCAGTTTCTTGAGTGAATTTCCATTTTCCACATATTCTCCCCATTTGTTGGTAGCCCAAAGCTCAATTATTATTCTGCACTCGTATAACTCAGTGTTGTGAAATGCACTAAACTTATATTGCCATTGAATGTGTTAGTAAACAGGACAATTTATGTTTGATGATAACAGGACACATCTCAAGCTACTAGATTATGGAATGAGGCAGAAGATGGTGTTAATTATTAAGCTAGAACGAACTTAGACTTTTTAACTGACTCTATTTCAAATATAATCTGATCCACATGGGAACTAGAGTTCTTGATCTGGGATCTGCTTCAGATGGCTAGGTATAAACTGTCAAACAGTGCATTTTCTACAAGATAATAAGAGTATACTCAGGTAAATACCTGTCGATGATTTCTGGAAGGACATTTGCAATAAAATTTTTAAGTGAAATCAACATTTTTATGTAGAAAATTTGAAACATCTTGCTTAAACAAAATAATTCTGTGCAGAAAAAGCAAAATCTGAAAAAAAAAAGGCCCCGACATAAATAAGAAATCTCATGGTCGGGCTTTGAAACAATTGGAGTCGGCTTCCACAATATAGTTGTGGTATGAATAACTCTGATTCTGTTTTTGCTGATTGACTATGTAGATATTCAGATTTTGTCTTCTGCAACTATTTCTTCCATATGGGTGCGGATTTGGACTTATTTCAACTTACAATCTTTTAAGGAAGAAAATGAGGTCAGCAACAGAGTTTGAGTCCCTCAATGCTCTGCTCTTAAGGTTCCCATGCAATATTAAAAAGAAAAAATACACATCCTTGTGTATTTTCCTTGTCTTTTTTTTTTGGGTCAAATATTTTCCTTGTTTTACAAAATGAAAAAAGGTGGTATAAATAGTATCATTACTACACCAGTGCTACCTTTGGCTCGGTAAAGGATAATTGTATTGTGTGTTTTATTTCATTCAACAAATTTTCTAGTGTTTGTTAGGAGACTATCACAGGCACTGTCATACGCGCATATCAATGTCAACCAGGTGATCATACCTGACATTGATACACGCATATGAAGTTCTTTCCTCGATTTTTAAGAACGATCAACACAAGTCAATTTTTTTTTATCATTCGCGAACTTAAAGCACAAGAATCAAATAAATGTATCTGCCACAATTAAAAAGTAACAAGATTTTCAAATGGATGAGATATTCATATTTGTAGTATAAAGCTCTAATATGTAGAAACATTCGAATATTATCAACCAGTATTCCAAGATCTTCCTCATGGACCTATCGTTACCACAGTAAGCACAAGATATTAACATATAAACTAAAACTAGAAAGAAAGGATTTACAAAAACTAATGAAGGGTTAGCAAGCTTTTAAATTACTCCAAGACCTAGGTTGGTGTCACACCAGCTGATACACATCATACAAAGTGCAGGTTAAAGAATTGGATTGAACTGGAGTCTGCAATCCACATTACATTGTTGACATAATGACATCGAAGAGTACCTGGAGCGGATTAATTTTAGGTCAGATCACTGGAGTCGGAAGCACCTAATAATACACGAATAACCACTTTAAAACATATATTAATTCTATTTTATTTCCCGTATTCACTTTTAATTAATATCACTGTTTTCATTTTATTTTTTATTTTCAAGGTTTGTTCAAAAAATAGTAAAACCATTTTATTGTTTACCTTAGCTCCTATACAAAACTTTGAAAATTAAAATTGAAGTGAAAAAAGATGGCATTTGATAATTAAAAGTGAAAACAAAATAAGAAAAGAGAAACGAAATAGACCCTAAATAATAACAATTCATACACACCTCAAATAAATCTTCATAACTTTAGCATCAAACATTTATTTGACTTAAATGCTTTTGGTTAAATAACAAGATTTAAAAATGAAAACATTAATTTCAAACCAATTCTCCAATTTATCTTTTTTTTTCTTCTTTAAAAAAGAGAGTCCAGTCTAGCACAAGTGAAGAATACTAGCAAGTGCCACCGGATGGCCCTTGCTAGCTACTCAAGAGTCAAAATGTCCCAGCAAGACCTACAACCACAGCTATTATAAAATTTATCTTTCCTTTTATATATATATATATATTTGTTTTTCAGTCCCTTCACTCTAGTTACTTCCGTTTTGCCTGGCCCCAAATAGGAGCGGGAATTCATCATAATCATAATCATAAACATCAGAAACAGAAATAGTGGAGAAGCTATAATGTTAACCTTATCCAGCATTGTGCGTCTGGTCATGCTCAATAAATTCTAGAGCATCTTCCTTGGATACAACATTGACTCGGCTAACCCTGTTTTTATGTGTCACTCCATATATCTTGTCAGCAACTTTCACTAGCTCTGGGCGGAATGTTGTCGTGATAAATTGAGTGTTTGCTATGTCTGCCAGCCGTCGGATCATATCTATGGGAGTCAAGGATCCCCAAGGGAACAACAGTATAAAAGGAAATCTAGATGCCACTTAAAAATCACAACCAGGAAAATTTTAAAAATTTTAATATCAACAAAAGCCCATATAACAGCAACAATAGCCAAAGCATTTTCCCACTAAATCGATCAAATGATATCATAATATCTTATCATAAATCATGTATGATTACTTTTCTCAATATAATTATTTCTCCACCCTTTCCATTTCAAAGCATACTGATTACCAGTATGGATAAATTCAAGCCTTGTGTAGCTTTACTAAATTGAGAAAAGCATGCTTCTAACAAAGTGATAACCCCTTACCAAAAGAACAAGACGAAAGCTAAAATATACTTCTATCAATCAAAGAAGAAACGCTGGTATTTGAAAATCACCTGAAATTATATTTCTCATGCACAATTGTCTCTTTTGACGTGCACATGTTCCTAACAGAAGTACTTGATGCTTAAGGTAACTCATGCTACGAGGAATTTTGCCCGCAATACTTGAGGAAAAGAAAATAAACCTAAAGTATGTGTCCAAGCATTTTTACTATGCATGAAACAGGAGCACATGCTTAACTCTATAGACAAAAGTAGTTCTTTGCAAAATTGTGGAAGTCAAATGACCAATCATATCAAACGGCTTTAAGTTGCTAAAAGACAGGCTAAAAATTGATAATTAACAATTTAAAATGTGGAAAACAAGTAACTCTGGTGTCTGGATCACTTTGTAACAGAGCCATTCAATGATAAGGAACTACATACCTAAGAGCGTTTTATATTTCAACGATTGAAGTCTTGAAGGCCATCAATGTACAACAAAAACCTTCACCCCAATATGCATTATAAAATTTTATGAAGTGGCAGATGCAGCATGCAGTAAATACAGATAATGCAGGACCAGACATTTAACATGGCAAGATAGCATTCATAATAATAAAAATGGATACTTCCAACTGCAGTTCTGTACTGTGGATCCAGTGCTGCATCAATCTCATCAAATAGATAAAAGGGGGCCGGATCACATCGCTGTATGGCAAAGATAAGTGTAAGGGCAACAACAGTTTTTTGACCCCCAGACAACTGCTTCATGGACTGTGTCTCCCCTTGTCCAGTAAAAGAGACCTGCAAGCAATAAACATGTCTAGGAATATCAGAAGTAATGTTATACACTTACATTGTAGTAGGAATGCAAACCACCAACTTTTTGGAGCAATGTCGGAGCAAATGAAGAAAAGCCCGCAGAGAGAACACACATGCATGGGCTTTACAATCAGTAAAGGGTCAGGGAACAGGACACAGCTATTTTCTTTTAATGCAGTATTCTTTGTCTGATGGTATCAAATGTTGCTTTTATTTGGTTGTGCTACGTATTGAACGTAACTTCTGTCTAAAAGCCTACCAGAAAATGGCAGAACGGAAAATATATTTGTAGATATGAATAATAATATTCTTATTCCCTACACCATACCATTTTCTTTGACTCTTTTATCATTGAAAAACAAACCCTCAATCATTCCAGAACAATTACATAAAAACAAAAAGGCACAACAAGAATACACTTACCTTCACTTTCACTCCAATGTACTTTTCTACTCTCCCCTCTGGATTTGCTTCACGAGGACCATCCTCGTCTTGGTCATCATCATCATGATCACCATCCTGAGGGAAATGAAATAGAATACCGGTTGCATATCAATTTCAGTAACAAAAATAGAAAAACAACTTATCTCTAAACATTCCTCACACAAATTTTGCAAATACAAAGAAATAAAGTGATAATCAACCACCATATAAAAACACGAGTGAGAAATCAGTTTGACATGAAAACATTAAAAAATTTCATAATTGTTGAGAATGAAGATATCAAAAGAACATGAGTGAATCCGTGTTTCACAGCAAAGCTATGTTATACACACAAACACTCACTTAAGCACAAAAAATACAAAGTTTAACATTAACCTATTTACATGATACTACATAACCAAACCTACCTTATTTACATTATTTCTAACACTTTCCCTCAAGTCGGAGCATATAGCTCATATGCACCAAGCTTGTTGTTACATATAAAACTTATATTATATGAGGAGTGAGGACCCCTCAAAGGTTTAGTGAACACATCCGCCAACTGATCATTTGAACTAAAAAAGCTAGTGGTGATCTCTCTAGATAAAATCCTCTATCTAATGAAATGGCGTCTATCTTGATGTGCTTAGTCATCCCAAGAAATACTGGATGTGAAGCAATAAGCAGTGCAGCTTGATTTATCACAAATGACTGTCATATGCATAACCTCCCCAAATCTAAGCTCTTGAAGTTTGAGCCATATCAGCTCACAAGTAGTTGATGCCATGACTCGTTATTCTACATCTACGCTTGACCTCGCAACAAGGGCCTTGTTGCTCCCTTGTTGCTTACTTTTCTAGGAGATAATGTTAGAAGCAACATGTGGGCGTGTGGAAGCTTATTTGAACCCGAGCTTACGGGATGTGAAAGATCAGTCCACGACACGCTAGACGGTGGCGGTCTCACCAGAAAATTTTCTGACAACGATTGTGGTGGCCATACTCTACAAAAAGGAACACACTGGAAGAGAGGAACACAGTGGTGGCAATTGGAAACCAAAAGAAAGAGTTTCCAAAAAAATTTGTACCAATGGAGAGTGGGTCCACTCAGGAATTTAAGCTATAGCGCTGTAGCGGTGCAAAGTGGCACCTAGCCGCTATGGTACTCCCCGTAGCGGAGCACTTCGGTGTAGTGGCTGCTGTGGCCGCTATTGCGGCTAGAATAGCGGGAATATCAGCCACTATCCTGCCGCACCGCTGAATTGCCAAAAAAAGTCCTCTTTTTTTATGTTAGGGATAATTTTGTGGGGCATTTTTGGGATTTTTGTTGTTCTCTTCTGTTTATTTGTTTTTGTGTTTTTCAGCTGTGTTTTTTTAAGCAGCTGTTTAACAAAATTAAGTGTGTTTTGTTATGAATATTTCATGAATGTTGAGTATTTTTGAATTTGTCAGCATTTATACGTATATAGCATTAATTATTTAATATGTATAAAAAATTCAGTAGCGGTCATCCGCAATGCGCTACCCTGCTATAGCGTTTTTGGGGTTGGCCACTATGCACCGCTAGCCGGGATTGATAACACCCGTCCACTGGGTAAGCACAGGCTCCCGCCAGGCTCTAGAGACCATCTTGAGGATGAAGTAAACATGAGAACGAGTGAATCTATATTTCACATCAGGGAATAGAGACACACACAGAGAAACCAATATTACCCGATTTACTATATTTACTTGATACTACATAACCAAAACTATCTCATTTAAAACTATTTTGAAACATGAAACCTAGATAACCATCACAAAAATTGATGGGAGAAGCTATAGATATTACTTGACCATCACAAACCTTCTTCTTCATCATAACCAGATGACCATGGCCCCCCTGCACAAGTTCAGAAAATACTTCTCGAAAATGCCTAGCAACACCTTTGAAAGTGCGTTCTATTGATTCATCCTTCCGTTGATCTAGCACTGATATTAGCTCTCTAATTTTCTGCAATTATTCAATGACAGAGAAGTAACAATTTAGCAATGTTGGATATACTACAATCACAAAATGCAAAAGTTGGCCTTGGAATCAGTCCTATACTCAAAACCAAGCTTAAAACCAAAGCTCACATTAATACTCCATTAAATACATGATACATCAGAAAACGGAAACTCTACGATAATAAAGTGCAGAACAGCAATATACATCAGGAAATTCAGCCATCAAAGATTTGTGTATCTTTGGAAACAATTATAAAGGACTTTTCAAACTGTAATCCCAGTAAAGTACCTCATCTCCTGCATCAAGTTCAGCTTGTCTTTTCTGAAGTTCTTCTCGTTGTTCTGTGAAATTTATGTACTGGTCAAGCGCTTTCTTGTTTACATGACTAAACTGTAGCAATTGTTCATTGCACCTGTGCAGCATTTTGTGCAAATCTTTGAGATTCCTCCGTTTGTACCTGTCATGTCCAATGACAAAAGGAAGAGTTAACTAAAGTTGGTAAAAACCAAACTGTTGAAAATTGGTTAACTATAGTGCAGCAACATAAACTGTAACAGCTCCATATCTTAATGAAAACACTAAAAATATAATGGCAAAGTAATCAAATTTATTCCAAAATAATACTAGACACCTAAAAATCATTTAAAAAATAAAATAATCAAAATAACAATGTTGGAATATAAGAAAATATATTATAATACCTTACTATTAAGTTAGAGGATCGTAGTTTATCCCATAGGATTAGTTTCTTATCTTAGAATTAGTGGTCCTAACTCATCCCTACAAAACCGGTTTGTAAGATGAGGGGTGCCCTTACATTATATATTCCTGTATGGCCTTATCTCTAGGCAATGTGGGCCATGGGTTTTTCCCAATACGCCCCCTCATGCCCAACACTATTGGGCTTGGTGCGTGGATAATATGGTGGGCGACCTGATATTCTAGGATAGGCTTTGATACCAACTTAAGATTTGTGGGTCTAACTCATCCTTACAAAACCGGCTTGTAAGGTGAAAAAAAAAATCTTGAATAAATCAAGAAAACTAAACAACCACCGAACAACATCTAAACCAAACTATCAGCAAATGGGACAGCGCTCACTCCGGCGACTGAAACCCTAACAGGAAGGTGTCACATCTTCAAAACCACAAATGATATTGGGCCAGCGCTCACCCCGGCTGCTAAAACCCTAACTTGAAGGTGACCATCTTCAAAAAAGGCTGAATCAATAATGGACCAGTGCCTCTAAACAACTGAAGTCCTAACGAGATTGGTGTGTTTTCGGGGCATCACAACATTGAGATTAACTAATCCTAATAGATATTCTAAGACAAGAAACTAATCCTATGGGATAAACTACGATCCTCTAACTTAATATTAAGGTATTATAATATATTTTCTTATATTCCAACAAACAACACAATCCAGATATGGATAACATGTCAAGGAAAATCATCTGCAATAACATGCAGCAGAAACTAAAGATTTTATGCTCTCGGTCATTTTCTTGGACAAAAGTTCAGTCTACATGGCTGCAAGAGTTAGGCATGCCATATTTAATGACAATGGAGTGAGAAGAAATGACTTTCAGGAAAATGTTCCTTTGCAGAAAATTTTGGAATATTGACAAGAACATGACACTTATTTAAGAAGCTGACTCTATCAAATTTCTTAGATTTAGTATCTTTGATTTATCTTTGATTTTGTCGCCTAACTCATCCCCATAAAACCGGCTCTTAAGGTGAGGGGTGCCCATGTTTTATATAGTCTATTTAGGCCTTATCTCTAATCGATGTGGGACTTGGGTTTTTCCAAATAAAATTTATAGTGGGAGAAGATTTTCAGTTCACTTTCCTTGCATGAAATGTGGCTAATGGAATGTTTACATAAATCACTAACATGTATAAAGAAAATGGAGTGCTTCCATATTATTTAACTGCCATTTCTTGATCTTTCCAGAATATCCTTCAGTTTTTTTCCTTACCCCTCTAAAAATAATACATCTTGTGAACACAATAAAAATAAAATGGAAAAATAAGCTGCAAGATAAGCCTTACGACTCAAAAGCATCTGATGTCAATGGGCCCAGTTCCCTTATTTTCTTGGCATACTCTTCTTCTTTAGCAGAATATATATTTCTTTTACTCAGCAATTGCTCCAATTGTTTTGCTTCTTCCTGAAGTTTTTTTTCATACTCATCCACCGAAGTCTGCAGCCAAAAGCCTTCATCATTATGGACCAACAACACATAACCAGCAATCAATTTAAAAGAGAAATACCTTCAGTTTATTCATTTCATCTTTGTTCATTTTAATTTGCCTTGTTCGATCATTTATACTTTCAGAAACTCCTGAGGAAGAAATTTTGGTCAAAAAAATCTGAGCTTGAAGATATAGATAAAAGACAATATTGGTTGAAGTTCTCACTTCTAAGCTGCTCTGATGCATCATCAACCAATAGTTTAGCATCGCTAAGTTCCTGCCCCTTCAATTCAGCATCAACAACCAAAGTGTCAGCATCCACAGATGATATTACAGCCTCCAACTCTTGTTTTCTTCTCCTAAGGTTGGTAGTTAGATTAGTTTCCAGCTCTGCTTTCCGTGCTTCAGTCTGCAAAATTTAAGTTAAAATAATGACAACAGCCCTTTGAATATTATGAGCATAGACATAATTCATTCAATAACCTCAATGCGATCAGTCTTGCAAGAAACAAGCTTCTCTTTTAGGTCTTCGATTTCAGGATTCAAATCTGACAAAAGCTTTTTTTCCTCTGGTGTTAAATGATCAATGAGCTCTGTTCCCATCTCAGCTTTTTTCATTGCCATGCTAGCCTTGAGCTGTTCAATCTGATTCTGGACATCAACAAGTGACTTCTCCTACAGGCAATAAAGGAAAAGCTGAAAATGAATTAACAGTGAAAAATTCCACAAGCAACTACCAACAGCAAAGAAGCTCATCATGAGTGAAAATCACAACTGAGTATAATTGAGAAATCCAATAACACCTTCTTTGCAAGTGCTTTAGAAAGCAATTGCTTCTGTTTGTTAGAATTAGCAATGTCTTGCTTATGCTGTTCCATCTTTGATTTGTCAAGAGCACGCTCAGCATCAATCTTCTGCTGCTCAGCAACAAGTTCATTAATCTTCTGGTCTATCCGTGAGACTAGCTCAGTGAAAACAAAACCATAGGGGAAAATAGTTTTATGACAAGGAATGACATAGGCATCAGAGAAGTCATTCACAAAACTAATGGATATGTGGCAGTTAATAAAGGAAAATTATTGAGTTAGACAAATCCATCATCTTCCTCTATGCATGCCCAAAATTACATCATAATGTGAATAAATCAAAAGCAAAAAATTACATATGACCATTAGGACACATTACCAAATGGTTTCTCTTCTCACTCTTGGAGCTATTTCTTTCAATTTTAAAACATTTGATCGGGTAATCCAGTTCATCTGGATTTACTTTACTTTATTTGCTCAGTTTTCTTATATGCTTTTATAAAGAATGAGTTCTCACCTAAATATGGAAAATCCATAAAAAGTGTTTATTTTTTAACATAAAAGGATATTTTGTAGATCAAATCTTTTTCTCTCCAGTTCCTCCTCTATACTGTGAATATCGTTTGTATTCTTCTTAATGATTTTGATAAACTTCAATTTTGATCGCCTGTGATCATAAAATCCTCCGGTCATACTACCTTTCTTGCTTACTTGATCACCTGTAAAGAGACAGACAACAATTTGTCAAGCCAAAGCATGGACCAGACAACATCATGTAGACGAATCAAAGAACCAAGCCAACCTTCCATTGTTATGCAGTCCAAACCATCAGTACGAGCAACCCGTGAAGCCACATCCAGATCCTTGCAAATAACTGTTCTAGCAAATACCTAATAGAAATATCATAATTGATGTTAAGGGAAATCCAATTCGACTATATAATTAAGAGGATGGCATGGATGCATTTCTGGGGAAACAATACCCCTAAATAATAGGCAAAGATCTCCAAAATAAGAAAAAATCCTAAAATTATTATCAACTTCATAATACCCCTAAATAACACAGTAATCCATATATCATATTATCCTAACTCGACATGCTCCTCCACTCTGCATCAATTTTATAATGTTATGTTGAAACCAGATAAACCATCTTAGAATTATGTTATTTACCAGATAGCACCAGAAGATGTTCTGCCATGCCCAGGTGTAAATAAAAGATGGCATTTGTATAGAAGCTAACCTGACTGAATGCTGGAGTATAGTCAGGATTAAACTCCAATCTATTTAGAAGAGGTTTGACATCGGAACTCTGTGGATAAGTAATGTGTGGAGCCTTCACTCTGTTAAGTGGAATAAACGTAACTCGTCCACCTTTCTGTGAATTAAGATGTCTAATTATCTGGGTTGACTTATCATCATTTTCAACAACCACATGAAATAAGCTGTTCAAACAAAGATGTTAAAATAAACCATTAAGCCAAATATGCAAAGATATAAAACCAGTGAAAAGATCAAGCCAATAACAAAAACTAGAGCTAAAGAAAGAAGGAAGGACTACATGTTATGGGTGTCCCAAATCTAACCCCCCAATCCAAAACAAAAAAACACTTTATGAATGTGACATGTGGTGAAGCCTATATATTAAAAGAATACAGGGAGACCTGTTTCCTGCAGTAACTTCAACTGCAGTGAAATATTTATCTTCACAACTCAGCAACTCAATAATTGGACCATGAACTCCAGAAATCCCATACTCTTTGGTGATCTTCCGAACTGAATTTAACCCTCTTCTCACATCCTGCAAATTATAGTAGTGTCAAAAGACAGTCATGTATAAAAATGTCAACCTGTCCCCAGAATAAGTCTATATAAACATCGAGACAGGTACAGTAGCATACAATCTTTTCCCACATGCTAAGTATTCTTCATTGCACAATTTTAGATGAAGAAAACACTGAGGCACAAATATCACATATAATTGCAGAGAACTAATGCCTTCAATCAAAGAAACACAGCAAAAATTCATATTCATAATCAGAACCAGAAAAAAGTAATCACATCCTTCACTGGCATCAATCTCTAGTTCTTGTTTTCCCCGCTTTCAATTTTTACAACTCATTACCAGATAATTTCATTTTAGTGCACTGTAACCTACATTTACATGGTAGCAATTATTAAATGTAGAAGTCCTTATAACTATATACAATAAACAAGCACAAAGTATCCCTCACATAGTGAAAGATGCAATGCCTTGAAATACCATGACAAGGAACCTTGTTAATTTAATGGTATTAAGAAATGCCATGCTAAACAAAGCTGGAAAGAGGAGTTACTCACACCGGGAATTGCATGATCAAGACTCTTTTCAGCCTTCTCAACTTCAGCTCTCAGCTTATCAATTTTAGCAATAAGTTCATTCTCTTTGCCCCATAAGGACCTATAATATAACAATTTCAAATCATAAAAAATGTTTTATTGACTATTAAAGTAAGAAATAATATTCTTTTTCTTCTTTCTATTTTTGCTACATCCTATCCTACACTTTCATTGTACTCTTTCTTTCTTCTCTCTAACAATATTCTTCTTTCATCCATGAAAAAAAATATATATATATATATATATGTATACACACACATCACAAAACAGATGAGAAAAGATGTACATACTTCCTCTCATCCTGTAACTTGTCTCTTTCCACTTTATGATGATTAAGTCTTTCGCGTGACTGAGCAATCACAGATTCCAAAGTAGTAATATCTGTTTTACGGCTCTTGATGTATTCGTCGCAATCATTTAATTCACCATTAAGCCGTTGAATTTCTTCCTTAAGCTTTTGCTCCTGTGGCAAAAAAAAAAAATCAAAAACAAGGAAGAAAGCAAGAAGGAGAGACCAGAGTTTCTGTCACAGTACAAGACAGAGATGGTGGTTAACAATATGCAAATACCAAAAGCAATATTGGAATCCATGGTAAGAGGTCTTAATCACATCAGGGATCAATACTCAAATTGCCACTACCTACATTTATATAGTACTTAGACAACATAATTTATAGCAATCTTAATAATCTAGGTATCACATGGCTTAACAGCCAGTAAGATTTATGAACATTACTTATGGGATTTAAGAAATGGGGGAAAATTGTAAAATCTATTATATAACCCAAGTCTTTTTGAAATAGGCAACATAAAACTTCCATTTAGCCAAGTTAGAGATTACTTTTAGTAACATGCTTCTAAAGTTCTACTTGTTATAAGCATGAGCAACAAATTCCAAGTGTCAGGTAAAGTGCTCAAAAGCCTGTTATAAAAAACTGGCAGTGGTTTAGGATGGCAGCTTTTCTTAGTAAGAGGAAAAGTAGACTTTAAAATCACAAGTTAGCTGCCTTTGCTTTTTGTTTTTTAAGCAATTAAAAAAAACATCTTCACAAATATCAATTAGATACCATTGAAACATATATTCCTTAAGCATGTAGCTAGCTTCTACAAGCAGCTTTTAATAAGCAACAGCAAGATCAAACTGAACCGCAGTATCAGGAAAGATGCCAATATTGCAATGAAGCATAATCAATGAAGAGGAGTATAAAGGAGAAGTAATCCAATTAGAATAAAAGAGAAGTATTTGCCTCTTTCTCTGGGATAAACTGTTATATTATGGTGCTCAGCACTTCAGACAACAGCAATATTATATGGGTTCCTCGATTGAAAATCCAGAGACTAACAAGCTTGGATGAAATTGTTTGTAATAGTAATTGGATGTTAATGTTTCTTCCATCCGGATATCATATCCACTTATCTTTTACTTCTTTCATTCTATTTTCTATTAACATTAATCGTTATGCAGAAAAACATGAGAAAATGCATAACAATAGAGCAGAGAGAAAAGATATGATATTACGCTAATTATAATAGAAAACAAGGTTAACAGCCTAACGAAAAGAAGATAAATTCATGCATCTAAAAAAAAGTATTTAGGCCATAATTCGATACAGCTCATATAAATAAACGAAGACTCGCCTGCCCTGTGTTTGAAGAAAGCACCCGTTCAAGATCATCAATCTCCTTTTGAAGCCACTTATCACGAGCAGCTTTACTCGAAAACTGGGTTGCACGTCCTTGCTTTTGATAAAGTATACTGAGTTTCTTCTCACGCTCCATTATTCTAAAAATTTATATATTTGTGAAAAAATGCATGAGAATCCGTTGAACATCCTGAACAAATGATAGAATAAATCTCATTGCTTCAAACACATGCCAGTGTATGTCTTTAAGTGTGGAACGTAATATTTAAGATTTGTGAAAAACCGTACAACAATGTGAAAGATAAATGATATTTCTCTATCATGTATCCTAATGTATCCTAATTTCCCCAAATTTTGTTGTTAAATGGGAAACATTAATCTGTGTGTGTAAAAGAGTGCCATAAAAAACATACCACCATGTCAGAAAGTCAGAATACATACACCAGGAGTGTTAAATACAATATATTTTATTGAAGCATATTAGTAGACAAGTGCAACCATAGCATACCGTTTGGTAATGTCTTTTTCTTTCTTAACTTGATCCTCATATAAAGGACTGATTTTGTCCAGTTCATCCATTGAGTCTTGAATTTCTTTCTCAAGTATCTCCAGATGTCTTGCAGCATCTTCCTGAGAGCACGTAGGTAAAAGATGAATCATGTACAGAACCATTCCATTCAAAAGAATTCATTAGATGATATCATTAGAATAGTACTTTGG
This sequence comes from Glycyrrhiza uralensis, assembly GCA_030159175.1. Classification (NCBI taxonomy): domain Eukaryota; kingdom Viridiplantae; phylum Streptophyta; class Magnoliopsida; order Fabales; family Fabaceae; genus Glycyrrhiza; species Glycyrrhiza uralensis. Next base: position 3,755,679 of record BRZY01000006.1, read on the forward strand.
CTCGGATATTTCCAGAGATCTTCTCTTGTAAGTCTTTGACATCAAGCTCAAGCTCTGTGTGCTTCTTTAATGCCTCTGTTCGTCGCTCTTCAATAACTTCTTTCTCCTTGTTAAAGTTTTGAAGTTCTTTTGTTAAATCTTTCAATTTATTCTCTAAATCTTTAGATTTCTCGTGTTTATCAAGAACATCATTATAATTCTTTGCCGATGTTTCAGAAACCTTGGTCCGATCTTTTTCTATCTAAAACAAAGAGTCAAGCATTCAACTACAGGCATCAGAAATCAAATATAGTAAGACCGGAATTAAAAATGTTTAACACTATATAAATTTGACATCCAAATTTATGATTGATATATAGAGATCTACAAAAAAAAAATAGTGTACAATTATGAACTGCATATAATTGCATTGAGTATTTGATAGGCATTTTACCCAAGTTCATAGTAGGAAAAGAGGAGTTAAGGGTGTTGGGCTGTTTTGGAGTGGATGAGGGTCGAATAAAGACACAATTGCAGGAGAGAAAGGGAGGAGTGACATAGTGGTCAACTGGCAGAAGACTAATGGAGTGGAAGACTAGGGTAGTAAGAATGACGTGGAAGATTTACCCGGAAAATTTAGAGCCATCAGCAAAGTTGGAAGATCATGAATTTGCTACTATTATAGTGTCAAGTGCATTTTACACTCTACAAGATTTAGCTTCTACTTTTACCAACGTGATTTCTTTTCTCCAGCTTACAAGAAAACTATTGACAACTTGTAACTAATTGTGGTCTCATGCGAGTACTTGAATTTTTGCAACTCCGTCTATTTAATCAGGCCAAGCAAAATTTTATTTAAAAACAAAAATGAGGTCTTCATAAGAATTTATTATAACTTATGTTGTCTTGTCTCATAGCATTGATTTTGAACCACACTTCAAGATTTAAAAAAAACAAAGTATCATCACCAAAATGAATGTGACTGACGATCCCAATCTTCAAGAAAGAAAGAAATCCAACTAATAAAACACAATAAAAAATCATGCAAAAAATTATGCAGCAACATTCTAACATTGATAACCTCTGTAAGTTTTATCTGAGCATCTTGAACTTCTTTGCTATAAATGGCATATTCCAAGGATTTTCTCTGCTTGTCAAGCTGCTGATATTTTCTAAGTTCCTCTTTCTCCTCATCTAGTTCCTTCAACCGCTCATCTAAATACTGTACAACTTGGATTATTTGTTTTCTTTTGTTACCTGTCAAACAGTAAAATGCATGATAATAAAATCAATAAGAAGAAAGTAAACGCTAAATCATAAATTTAAAGAATTAACAAATAGGAAAGACTTGCCAGTTTCTTGCATTATTTTCAAACTTTCACGACGCCTCTCCTCGTAAACTCTAGTACCACCTATTTCCTTAAGTAAATCCAGTCGTTCCGAGTCTTTCATCAAGGTTAGAGATGCTATCTAAAAAAGAGCAAAAAATGAACATGTTTAGAAATCAACTTCAAAGTTTATGAATATAACAATATCAAACGCCAAACCGAAGTACCATCAACATGCACCAATACCTTTCCTTGTTGTACAACATAATAAGGATTCGAGCGAGAGAACCCAGCACTTTCCAGTAAATTCATAACTTCAGTTTTTCTGCAGACATTTATTATCTTTCTTTAGGGTCTAAGTATATAAATACTCAAATAACAAAAGAACATTAAATAAAATGTCTGTTTACTCTAAAAAAATAAATGTATAGTACATGCTCTAATGTCTATTATACTCACGATATGTGTTTTCCATCTAGAAAATACTCATCCTTTTTCAAACCAATAGTCCGGCG